>OW799236.1:93992886-96392886 GCA_941918925.1 Phyto melanocephala | reverse complement strand
ACTTTTCTAATCACGAAATTGTAAAGTCATAACAGCTCAATATGTGTGCAAAGTTTCAGAATGTTCGGTTTAGTGCAAGTACCTCAAAATTATAGCTTTTTTTATAGGCGTGGCACTGCCCACTTCTCTAATCACGAAATTATTAAGTCATGACAGCTCGATATGTGTGCAAAGTTTCAGAAAAATCGGTAGTGTGCAAGTACCTCAAAATTATAACATTTTTTTATGGGCGTGGCCCTGCCCACTTTTCTAATCACGAAATTAAATGGTTATGACAGCTTAGTATTGTGCAAGGTTTCAGAAAAATCGGTCCAGTGCAAGTACCTCAAAATTAAAACTTTTTTAAGGGCGTGGCCCCGCCCACTTTTATTATCACGAAATTATTTAGTCATGACAGCTCGATATGCGTGCAAAGTTTCAGAAAAATCGGTCAAGTGCAAGTAGCTACAACTGATAACTAATTTTTATGGGTGTGGCCCCGCCCACTTTTTTCCACCCATAAACACTCCCTGGTATGTGTCCAACAACTTGCCAAAGTTTGAGTCGGATCGGTTTTACAGTTTCGGAGTCTACACACACACACAGAGATTCACTTTTATATATATAGATAATTGCTATCGCTCTGTTAAAGTCTCCACTGTAAGCATTAATGGACAGGTAATACTTTAAAAGTCGTATAATGTTTTGTTGTTATAATAAGTAAATTATAACGGAATATACACTAACAAACACAGCACATTCCACTGTATATAAAATACCTAAGTAAGCAATAAGATAAGCAATCCGGGAAATTAAAAACTACCCTGAGGAAAACTTTCAACTATTTTTAAGAACTTTACAGGAAGTTATAGCATAAAAACTTGTTCTATATTTTTTTATGAGCAATATGATTTGGAATAATGACTTATTTTAACTTATAATTTAGCTGATGATACGAAATTTAATATGCTTTTTAATTTATATAGCGCAGAATTCATATTATAGTATTTATTTTAAAGGTAATCAATTAAAAAAAAAACAACTTAAATATTTAAAAGTGCTTTTCTGAAAAACTATAATAACAGACATAAGCAGTTTTTGCTTATTGCCACAGATTTATGTGAAAATTCGATGAATTTTCAATTAAAAATGCAACAAGATAGCGTTTTATTCGCTCTATACATAAACAAAAAGCTTGTTTGTATTGATTAGTTAAATTAATAAATTACAATTTATTAACAATTACGCAGTAGGAAGTGCCACGCCCACACAAAGTATCTAACTACCTCTAGCTGCCGAGTCTAATGAAATTTTGTACACTAACAACTATTATTTTAAATACCACTGTGTACATATGTAAATACATGTATGTTGTAATATTTTTATTAATCTCATTCAGTTCGTGTTCTTAGTTTGTAGGCATTTTTGAGTTATTGTGTGTGTGTTTGAAAAGGTGCCATTAAATAATACACACGTGTGTTTTTATTTTATTTCATGTAATTTTTAAATACATTTTAAAACAGAACAGAAACCCCATCAACAAAAACAACGACTCTTGTAAAACATCTCATTCTCTGCAAAATTCCAAAATAATAAAAGTTTACTTCTAAACTCCAAAAAAAAAGGGACAGAAAAGAATATAAAAATAATATAACAATGTGTAAAAAAAACTAAAACAGTTATTTATGAAAAACGTGTTCCAGTTGTTTAGAGAATACTACGTAACAATAACAAATAACACAAATATTCTTTGCGTTGAGTTAAATAAAATCACAAAGGAATAGAACGACAAAAGGAAATGAAAAAAGAACAAGCAAAAGAAGTAGAGGCAGAATAATAAAAAGGTGGGTCAAGTGTAAATTTTTGATAGATACTAAAACCACAATCAAATGCACATGATGTTAAAATAAAACAGAATAGAAAATAATATAAAATATTTAAAAAAAACACATGGTACCGAACACAAAATAGAAAGAACAATCATTTAATAAGTGAAATGTATTACTATGAAGTGTTTAAAACCCATTGGCGCAACTATACCATTCTTGGAGGTACAAAAGTACACCCCCCCCAAACGGGTTTTTCCAACCACCCTAAAATTAAAAAAAAATACTTCTTACCTATTTTGTATTCTATTATTTTCTAAAACTTTTAATTAATAATAAAAAATATTATTATTTTTGTGCATTTAGAACAAATTCTGCCGTCGTATTTAAGAAGTAGATTTCAATTTGGAAACTCATCCAGGACTCATGCTTTAGTATCTCCGCGTTATCATTCGTTAATTATGAAAAGATCATTTAATGCCAAATCAATTAATCTATGGAATGGTATAATTCCATATTCTCAGCGTAAATTCTCACATTCTTTAAAACAGTTTAAAAATATAATTCTTCAACACTTGTAAATATAAAAATTTTCCTTTTTATACCCTTCACCTGTGGTGCACAAGGGTATATATAGCTTTGTCATTCCGTTTGTAATTTCTACAATTTTCATTTCCGACCCCATAAAGTATATATTTTCTGAAAGCTTATAATTAGAGGAGTCGATTAAGCCCTGACCGTCTGTTCGTCTGCCCGTCTGTCCGTGTGTTGGTTGAAATCAACTTTTAGAAGCAACTATATGTTCCTCAGATCTGTATATGGTATCAATCTCTTGGAAATATCCAGGAATGAATCGCTATTGAAATTCAGCATAATCGCCCCATAACTTTCTGAGATATGAGCAAAAAACCACGACCACCTCGTTTTTTTTCACAATTACAACAACAACATACATACATTCATACATGTAAAAAACATACCAAACAAAAAAAATTAAAAAAAAAAATATTAAAAATAAGAAAAAAATATTAAAAAAAACTACCAAAAAAAAATTTTAAAAAAATTTAAAAAAAAATTAAAAAAATTTTTTAAAAATTTTTCTAAAAAAATTTTTTTAAAAAAATATAAAAAAAAATAATCAAATATAAATAGTATATTGAATAAAATAAAATTTTTTTGGCTCAGCTGGGATTCGATGCCACATTTATTCTAACGTGTACGTATGCACGTATTTTATATGGGATGAATGGTGATACAAACAATTGTTATTGCATGACTACACGTTGTGAAGGGTATATAAGATTCGGCACGGCCGAATATAGCACTGTTACTTGTTTTTTTTGGTATGATTGCTGTCAATTATACTGTATTCAAATTGTTTGTGTTTAATTATTTTTACTCCCTATATTTGTGTAATGGGGGGAATTTAAGAGGAAATAAAGGGAAAAGAAAAAAATAGAAATTCATATTGTTTTTTCTTTTCTTATTTGATTAAATAATTTTTTGTCCTTTTTTTCTTCTTTTAAAATAAATATATTATTATTAAAATTAGTAGTAAGAAATGTTGCCATATATATTTTTGTTATACTGGTTTATTGGCCTCAATGGCTTAAAAAACTGTGAATTGAATAAATAAATAAATGATTTGCAATAAAAATAGGAATAACAAAAACTACGAATTTTTGCCTGTAGCGTGAATTGATGAGAGCGGCTTCGAATCGATCAAATTGGGTCCACTGTCACACTTGCACCTGTCTGCGAAATTATATCAGCATTATCAACATTTTGTACGAAAATCAATGATAATATTTGTCGTTTGGAAAAAGTTACCTTTTGGTAACTATTTTTATAAATACTACATTACTAATACTTCTTATAAATGTAATTTGTATTGCATCTTTTCCCGACTTTGCGTAGTTATTTCTATAACAAATTTTCTACGTATTAATTTTGATTGTTGTCTGTCTGCGAAGTAAAACCGCTTTCCTTTGTGTGCAAAGTTTTTTTAAATCATTTATAAAGAAATAGTTAAAATAGAATAATTGCTTCGTATACGCGTCGCACTACTCACTTATCTAACTATTGAATTGTATTATCATTGGAATCCTACAAGTGCGCAACGTTTGATAAAAATCCGTTAATTAGAAGTACAAAATATGAACTCAAGCCTGATTAAAAATATTAGTACAAAATAATATTTATCATTTATTTTTCAAACCATTAAATTGTATTTTGATGGAAATTCTATGAAAAACCAATAGTGTGCTTTCAATATACGGATATAATAAACTCAGTTTAAGTTTTTGACAATAAAAAGGGTTTAGCTACGCTAATGTTAAAACCTTAACAAATGTCTGACCACACATACATTTTTTGTACGGAAGCACCAATACATACATACACATGTACATATATTATATACATTGAGAAGTTTAAACAAGTAACAGTGCTATATTCGGCCGCGCCGAATCTTATATACCCTTCACAACGTGTAGTCATGCAATAACAATTGTTTGTATCACCATTCATCCCATATAAAATACGTGCATACGTACACGTTAGAATAAATGTGGCATCGAATCCCAGCTGAGCCAAAAAAATTTTATTTTATTTTATTTAATATATTATTTATATTTTATTATTTTATATTTTAAATTTTTTTAGAAAAATTTTAAAAAATTTTTTTTAAATTTTTTTTTAAATTTTTTTAAATTTTTTTTTGTAGTTTTTTTTATTATTTTTTTCTTATTTGTAATATTTTTTTTTTGTTGTAATTTTTTTTGTTTGGTATGTTTTTTACATGTATGTATGTATGTATGTATGTTGTTGTTGTAATTGTGAAAAAAACGAGGTGGTCGTGGTTTTTTGCTCATATCTCAGAAAGTTATGGGGCGATTGTGCTGAATTTTAATAGCGATTCATTCCTGGATATTTCCAAGAGATTGATACCATATACAGATCTGAGGAACATATAGTTGCTTCTAAAAGTTGATTTCAACCAACACACGGACAGACGGGCAGACGGACAGACGGTCAGGGCTTAATCGACTCCTCTAATTATAAGCTTTCAGAAAATATATACTTTATGGGGTCGGAAATGAAAATTGTAGAAATTACAAACGGAATGACAAAGCTATATATACCCTTGTGCACCACAGGTGAAGGGTATAAAAAATATTTTTTTTTAATTGTGTAGAGCAGACTTATTCACATAAAACTGGATATAGTTACAAACTTATCGTTGGTAACAAGTAGAAAGGCCATAACTCAAATAATTGTAACTTTACAGAAGGTAACAAGTAAGAGCACTATATTCTTTTCTACCCACCACTAATTTCGTGTACTTTTAAAGCACAAAACTCATTCTTTTGTTATTAACAGTAATCGCTATGGAATAATCTCTTTATTCTAAAATATGTATCACTTTCTTTGCCTAACTTCGATATGCTAGTAAAATATTTTCGTAAATTTACTGTTAAAGTAGGCGTGTCAATATAGTTTCTGCTATTACTACAACTTAGATATTTCAATATAGTCCTTTATTCTTTCAAAAACTTTGTCCATAGAGAAATTAAATGAATTTAAGAAAAAACGTGTCACCTTCAATGCATAACAATGACATTGACTAGAAACATTGACATTGTACGAAATTTCATCATCATACCTCTTATTTTGTCGATTCTATGAGCTTTTAAATTTCATTAACAGTAGATTACGTGAAAAGTGGGCGTTATAGTAGGCGTGTCAAAGTAGCTTCTGCCAATAAACTCAACTCAGATATTTCAATATAGAGACTTTTATTCTTTCAAATCTTTATTCATATAGAAATTATATGAATTTGAGATAAAGCGTTATATGGGAGGTGGGCGTAAAAGTGGGCGTGTCACATTTATTTTCCATTAGTGCAAAGCCTTTGACCAAAAAGCAATGTAAAATTTCTAATTTTGTCAGATTTATTACGTTTTAATTTTTAAATATATCAAGAAATACACTATAACACTATAATGCCTTTCCTAATGCAAAGTTTTAAGCAATTTTCAGGTAAATACATACATTCGAAATTTCATGCCTCTCCGTTAATGCGTGTTGACACAATTGCATTTTATTCAATGTTGACAGGACACGTTTTTTTTGACTTGCTCTTGCATTTCGAGCTATAACTCTCTTCTTAATATTCCTATTTAGCCCAATTTCAATATCAAATAAACCTTGTGTATAGGAAATATTCTGGCAAAATTTAAGCCCCCTAAGTTTTTCGGTTCGAGCTCGAGCGAGTAAACACGTGAAAAAGTATTTTTTATTTGTCTTTAATTTTATTTAACAAAATTGACTTTCAAAGAGAAAACAATGATTACTAAATATTTTAAGAAAACATAATTTTGTACTAAGATGGAGTTGGTAACCCTACCGTGTAAACGTCAAATTTTTTCTGGTGATTATCAAAGTTTTTATTAATTTAAATTAAACCGATCAATTTATAAGTTTAATTAAACAAAACTTCGCATTTTATTAATCAAACTACGGGGAATTCATATTATATGAAATATGCCTCCAAAAGGTCGCCGAAGTATTCAAAACAATAAAGTGATATGCGCTCAATGTAACTTAGAAGTCAAAGATGGCGATGAGTTTATTGAATGTGACAAGTGCTCAAAAAAATATCATGTAGTTTGTACTGCATTGAATAAGCGCGAATATGAGTATTTACTAAAACATGAAGAAGAAGAATTTGTGTGCCATTTGTGTGATGGTAATAATAACAATAATAGTGGTACCATTAAAAAAGAATTGAATGAAATAAAAACAGAACTGAAAAAGCTCGATCAGCTGTCGTATTTGCATGAAACCATGACTTTTATGTCTAAGCAATACGATGACATACTGAGAGGAGTAGCTGAAAACAAAAAGAAATTGGAAATTGTGCAGAAGGAAAACAAGATGTTAAAAGAAGAAGTAAAAACATTACAAAATTCTGTAAGATTTTTAAACGATCAACGAGTCAGGAATGACTGTTTGATAAGAGGTGTTAAAGTAATAGATGGAATGTCTGCCGCAGATACTGTTTTAAAGCTGTCCAGAGATGCTGGTGTAGATTTGCAACCAGAAGTTATTGATGAAGCTTATTTCATTAAGAAGAGGAATGCATCGAGTGACAAGAAAAATGAAAATAACGAAAAAAAGCAGGTAATGGTGGTGAAGTTTAATTCTAAAAAAGCAAAAGACACAATGATGTCAATTAAACCAAAATTAATGGAAAAAGAATTAACAAGGAAAGTGTTTGTCAATGATTACTTGAGTAGAGAAACAATGAGTTTAGTAAACTATGCCAAATCTCTAAAACAAGTTGGATACCGCAGCGTTTATGCTGTTGGTGGGAAAGTTTTTATAAAAAGAAGTGAGTTGTCCAAGCCAAAAATCGTAAAATGTGAGGAAGAAATTGATGGTCTGTTACTTGAAGCTGCCACTAACAAGCAAAAACGTAGATCGCAGCATTTAGCTCCTGATGAAGATTTCAACGATGTTTAATCTTTATAAATAAATTGTCTATGTAAATATTTCTTATATTTTTTTTTTCTCTATTTTTATGAGTAATAATCAATATTTTTCTAGTTTAAAATTATTCAAAAATTTTGTAAATAATAACATAAGTTCATTTTTTAACGTAATATCAATCAATATCAGAAGTTTTTCTTCAATTGAAAAGTTTAATAAGTTTAAAACTATAGTTGCAAACCTACCCCGGCTACCCAATATTATTGCTGTTCAGGAAACCTGGATTCGTAAAGATTTGTCTAAAATTTATAAAATAGCTGGTTATAATTCGGTTCATTGCTGTAGATCAGATAGTTATGGTGGTACATCAATTTTTATATCCGAAAGTTTAAAATACGAAGTAGAATCCTGTGTAAGTAATGACTTTGTTGAATCAATTGTTTTAACATTAAACAGCAACAAATCCAATGGCAAACCCGTCAAATTTGTATCGTTTTATAGATCGCCGAAGTGTGAAATGATTAGATTTTTGTCAAATTTGGAAAATATTTTAATTAATGTTGGTCGCAACCCATGTGTTTTTGTCGGTGACTCGAATATTGATACTTTAAATATAAATTTATCGGAAGATCTTATAAATTTACTTGCCAACTATGATTTTACGAATCGCCACACTTTGGTTACCCGTCCCAATAGTGGTACTTCTATTGACCATGTTTATAGCAACATATTAAGTTCTTTTCGTATTGGCTCAGTGGAAAATAGACTTTCTGACCATAACCTATTGTCTTGTGAAATAGAAATTGAAGCTCAATCCCAAGTTTTTAAGAGAGATGGGCGATTATATTGTGATTATGACCGCGTAAAAAGCGAAATTCAAACTATTTTACCAAGTATATGTATAACTGGTAATCCATCACTGGATACTTCAACGTTGATATCGTGTGTTGGTAATGTTATTCAATCTTGTACAGTCGTAAAACAACATAAAAGATTGATTCGGCATGAGATGACACCTTGGATAAATGGAAACTTACAAAAATTAATAGAGTTTAAAAAAAATCTTTTGAAAATGAGAAGGAAAAAACCTGGTGAAACCGATATAGAGAAAAGGCTTAAACGTATTAGTGGTGTAATCAAAAGAGCTTGCAAGGAGTCCATGAATAACTATTATAGGGACAATTTAAGCGAAATTCAACAAGATCCAAAAAAGTGCTGGAATTTCTTAAATGAAACTCTAGGTAGACAACAAACTAAGTCGATTACAATAAAAGATTTAAGTGGAGATATAATTTCAAATGATTTTCAAAAGGCTGAGATTCTTAATACTTACTTTGTGAAATCGATTAAGGACTTAAAATTTCAAATGAATCAAATAACATCTGACTCGTGCAATTCTTTGAGAACTCTTGTTCAACCTAATTATAGATTTTGCTTAGAACACACTACGCATGATGAGTTGCAAAACATTGTGGCTAATCTACCACACAATAAAAGTTGTGGCCATGATAACATATCACCTAAAGTACTGAAAATGTGCTCCGATGTTTTGACATCTTATTTGGTAAATGTTTTTAATAATATGATAGATCGAAGTAGTTATCCTGAAATTTTAAAAATTCATCAAGTGGTTCCGATACCAAAGGAAAATAATGCCTCCAGTGCTGAAATGTTTAGACCAATAACTGTATTATCCGTCATCGATAACGTATTTGAGAAAATTTTGTATAATCAAATGTCAGAATATATGAGGAATAATAATTTGTTAAACGACTATCAATATGGTTTTAGGAAAGGATGTGGTACCGAGGAAGCTGTTCTTAATGTTGTAAATTTCATTTGTAAGGGACTGGATGAAGGATTTAATGGGGTAGCTGGTATTTTTTTTGATCTAACTAAAGCTTTTGATCTCATAGACCATGATATTCTTGTTAGAAAACTTAGATACTATGGAATTTGTGGGAAAGAATTGTCTCTCTTTAAAAGTTACTTGGTAAATCGTAAACAATACGTTAAAATTAACGCAGATAAGAGCTTGTTCAAACCTGTCGAGCATGGTGTTCCACAAGGCAGTGTTTTGGGGCCTTTACTCTTTACAATTTATCTTAATGATATAAAAAACCTTGGATTACATGGGAGGCTATTTATTTATGCTGACGATATTTGTCTGTTTTACCCATATAAGCATGAAACCGTGGCAAAAGCTTATATGGAACGAGATACGGCTCTTATTTTGGAATATACTAGAATTAATAAGCTTATATTGAATGCGAATAAAACAAAGTTGATTCGATTTAAACCGCATTGTCACAATAACATAAACTTTAGTATTTATGTCGATGGTAGTGAAATTTACGACGTCAACTCAATAAAGTACTTAGGTGTATATCTACAGAGTAATTTGTCTTGGAACCAACACATACAACATATAAAAACAAAAGTTGCTCAAGGTACCGGGTTTTTGTACAAGTTTAAAAATAAATTTGATCGTAAAACAAAAATTTTAATATACAATGCCCTTATTCAAAGTCATTTGAATTACTTAACTGCCGTATATGGATGGAAGCAATGTAATGAGCTTAAATCACTTCAACGATGCCAAAATAAAGCCTTAAAAGTGGTTTCTAATCTTCCTATTACGTTCCCAACAATATCATTATATGAGGATAAATTCAAAACAGTTTTGCCAGTTTTTGGTATTTACAAATTGCAAATTTTGATATATGTCTTTAAAATTGTACACAATATTGGTCATCACACTATTCGGTTTACAAGGAATCAAGAGTCACACAATACAAGGAATAACAGCAATTTGTCAGTAGCAAGGTGTAGGTTGGAAACAACCAAACAAAGAATTGAATATATGGGTAGTTGTGAGTTTAATAACTTACCTCAATACTTGAAAATGATAAATAGAATTTCAATATTTAAGAAATCTTTGAAAAATTATTTATTTCAAAATTTAGAAGAACTTCTGATGTAAAATAGTTTTGATATCAAAATGTATTAATATGATGCAAATTTTATTGTATTTTTTTTTTTCTCTTTTTTGAATACTGATAATCATAACTAATATGTAATTTTTACCAACTCGCCTCAATAATGCCTATAAGGCGCTGAGGCAACAAAAATGTACTGGATTATTGGAAAATAAATAAAAACTAAAAAAAAAAAAAAAAAAAATCCAATTAATTCATTAAATTGTAATTATTTAAAATTTGATAGATAAAAGATAGAAGTCACACGACGCACAATGGTTTTACCGATAGCCAAAAAGTGAAATTAATTTAAAAGCCTTACCCCCATACCTAAACAAGAGCGTTGAGCGTCAAGCGTTGGAGTTTTACATGTGTTTTGTTTTTGTTACAATAACAAAATACATGCAAAATTGCAACGCTTGACGCTCAACGCTCTTGTTTAGGTATGGGCCTTATTTTCCAAATAAAACCCAAAATTCGTAATTAATTTTTAAGTTTATCAAGATTGTAAGAAATATTTTTATATTTTCCTAATTGTAAATTGTTTTGTTTTTCACTTTCTGTTATGTTTGTGCATGTTTTAATTTCTCACTAAATTTTTAGTATTAAATATAGATTTAATTGCTAAAAAAAAAAATCATAACTTTGTGTCCATATGTTAACGCATGTATTAAGGTATATTCATATCAAAATTTATCAAAATTGGTCCAGTAATTAAGTTCAGAAATATTGGCACTCGAATGACTAATTAAATCGATGTTTTGGGTGCTCAACAAGTGCCTTGTCGGAAATGTAAAATTTGTTACCCAATAATTTTTAATGACGTTTTGGAAACTAAAAATAGAACTCATATTGCATGAAAAAACTATTATCGCCGTCTATTTCTGAAAAACTCTTAAACACTTAAAAATATAAAAAAACGTTATTTAGCAGACTTAAGGGAAATTTTATTGTTAACCATTTTAATCCATATCGGACTTATCATTCTCAAGTTATGATGAAATAATCAGCATAACCGCCTGATTTCGTGCGAAATATAAGCCATGCCCATAAAAAAAATCTGAGCCCGATAGAAAAAAACTGAAAAAGACTTTGAATTAAGCGCGTTTTTACGATAATTATTTAAAAATTAATATTTCTTTATTTCTTAATTTTAAATAAGAAAATTAGCATCTTCTAGCAGTTCTTATTATGCGATTTTACGGAAAATATTGTAGGTTTCAGCTTTTCTACGTTTTTTACAACACCATCATAGTGTATAGGAAGAAATAGGGATGGGAAAATTGGAAAAATCTATCGATATTTATTATATCGATATTTTATTTTACCATCGATATTTATTATATTTAAAATATCGATATTTCGATATATCGACTGAAACATATTTACCTAGTTATTGTTGAAATGATTTAAATTTGAAAATTAAATACACCCACTTATGTACATACAAACAAAAATAGATGTATATTAGGCTTCGTAGTAACTTTTTATTCCAATTTTTATAATAAATAAACTGCCTGTTCAAAGATGTCGAAAGAAAACACAAGCGAACTTTCATTCGTACAAATACGTTGAAAACAAAAACAAATTTTTAGTTTTTGTTGTTGTTTTCAATACATTTGTACGAATGAAAGTTCGCTTGTGTTTTCTTTCGACATCGTTGAACAGGCAGAAACTAGATATTATCTATATAAGTATATATAAGAGTAACGTGACTGACTGACTGACTGATTCATCATCGCACAGCCCAAACGCAAAGAGCTAGAGACATGAAATTTGGACAGTCGGTTCCTCTTTCAATGTATAGCTCCACTAAGAAGGGATTTTTGGAAATTCGTACTTTAAGGGGGTAAAAAAGGGTAACATCGGTAATCTTATATCTGCTAAACTAAAAATGATACAAATTAAATTGAAAAAGTATTGTAATTTGCACAAAAAATAAGCTGACAGGTGTCTGGCCTTTTTTGGAATTTTCAACCCCTCAGGGGAAAAAACGGGTAAAAACTATAATTTGGTACTTTTTTGGTACCCTATGTAACTTCCAAACGCATAAAGCTAGGAAAAAAATGTAAACTGTATTAAGTAATCCGCGAAAAAATATTAATATGAATTCGGCACTTTTTTCAAATTCATATGAATAAGGGGTAAAAATTGTCCCTTTTTTTGGTACTTTTTTTAAAATAAACTTTTTTCGTATATTATTCAATGGGATAAAATTTGACAATTATTATTTCCTAATAGAATATGGACAACTATTTAGGTGAAATTTTTGGAAACTTTTTTGGGGACAAAAAAGGTACAAAAAAGGGGAAATTCCGGAAAATGTATGTAATTCCTAACTAGACGGCCAATTTTCACAAAATTTTTAATTGGGATTTCACTAGACATAAAAAATTATGTAATTTAGTAAAAATTGAAACACATTCATAACAGGTTAGAAAAGGGAAAAATCAGGAAGAGTTTGGTACTTTTTAGAACATAATTACTTTTATGCAAAAAAGAGTAGATTTACTGACTTAAAATCATGTCTATTAAAATATTTTGTTACATAGATATTTGAACATTTTAAACTTGGAATTTGGAACTTGGACCAAAAATTTACTTTTTCGCTTTTCTATGGTACTTTTTGTATTTTCTACGTTTATAAAGGTGGAATTGTAAAATAAAGGACTATTGATTCTAGGTGAGACTAAAATTGTTATGGGCGACGAATAAGGTACTTTTTTGAATTTTTATGGTACTTTTTGTATTTTTAACGTTTGCGAAGCTAGAATTTTGAAATTAGTGACTATTGATACAAGGTGAGACTGAAAATGTCATGGGTACTTTTACTTACTTTTTTGATTTTATGATACTTTTGGTATTTTCTACGTTTATGAAGGTGGGATTGTACAATCAAGGACTTTTCCAGGTGAGACTAAAAATGTTATGGGTGACCAAAAAGGTACTTTTTTGAATTTGTATGGTACTTTTTATATTTTCTACGTTTATGAAGGTAGGATCTTACAGTCAAGGACTTTTGATTTCAGGTGAAACTGAAAGTGTTATGGGCGACCACAAAGGTACTTTTTTGAATTTTTATGGTACTTTTTGTATTTCCTACGTTTATAAAGCTAAAATAGTGAAATAAAGGATTGTTGATTCAATTTGAAAATTAAAATGATATTGGAGACACAAAAAACCTTTTCACATTTTTATTGTACTCTTTGTATTTTTACGTTTGTAAACATAGATTCTTAAAATTAGTGTTTTTTGATCCGAGGTCTAAATCCAAATATTATGGACGACCAAAATTACTTTTTCTCATTTTTTATATTTTGTATACATACAAATTCTGAATAAAGGTAATAATAAACCAAGTGGAAGTTTTAGTGAAGGAAAAAATGTTACTTTTATTATTTTTAGGGTAATTTTTGCAAAATATGAATCTTAATTTTTGAAACTTAGTAGCATTGATCTTGCTTTTAGTTAGGAAATGTATGCCCGATATATCCTTGCTCTACTTTTTATTTTTCTAAGTAATCAGAGATACAAATTTTCATAAATTGAATCAAAAATATTTAATAATTATAAATAGAACTTGAGTATTCAATAAATAGTTAGAACTGCTCTAACGAAGTAGCGGGTTAAATGCTAGTAATATATATTAATAGTATAAATGCTTGCTCTTATGCGTGAGCTTATAAAAACGAAAATTAGAAAAAATATTTACGATTAAGGATAAGATCAGTTATATGACTAGATCAAACATAAAAACCAAAAATTCATTAGACAATCTTAAGTTTTAAAGTCAACAATTGATGTTTTGTTTACACCAAATCTATAAAATAAATTCTGAAAAAATATTTACGATTAAGGATGAGATCAGTTGTATGACTAGATCAAATAAAAAAACAGAAAATAAACCAAAACTTCAACAGAAAATATTAAGTTTAAAGCTAACAATTGAGGTATTGTTATTGTATAAGTATATAATAAGTATACTAGTATAATTAAAACTAAATTCGCCTTTGCTGCTGTACCTTCTTTTGGAAAACTTTTAAAAATATCGGCTCCGATATTAGTAAATAAATATCGATGTATCGATATTGAGGTATTTAAAATATCGGCGATTAATATCGAAATTTTTTAAACTAAATATCGATATTTTGATATATCGATATATTTTGCCCAACCCTAGGAAGAAAATATATTGATTGATTGTGCATTATCGGATAAGGGTAGTTGATTGAATTATCGTATTGATAATCGGAATATGTTGTACCTAAAAAATCGGCGAACATGTTACTTATGACTAAGTTGTCACGGGATTAATGATTTAGATATTTCATGATAGTCGAGAAGCTAGAAGATTTTCGTTTTAGAGATGACAAATTTATAAAAGCATTTTGGGTCATTTTTACAATTAGCTCTCATATCATTTAAGTATTTATTATATAATTTAGTGTTCAGCTTGTTATAAGTAGCCCGTGCAGCAGAGAATCTTCCATAATCTGTGATTAAACCAGTTTTTTTTATATTTTTTATAGCGTTTGTTTTTTAGGTTCTTAATTCTGGACAACTGCTTAGAGTTCCAAGGAGGACCAGAATGTTTTTTAACGTAATTTTCGGAACACATTCATTTAAATAATCAAAAACGGTTTTATAAAATAAATCTACCATCGCATCTATAGATGATCTGGCACTATCGGAAACTGATAGCAACTCATACCAGTCAGCATGCTTAAAACAAACCACTTTAACCAGGTGGTATACTAAAACTTAGTTCGATTGTTGGGTGAAATGGGTCTTCAGGTGTAGTAACAGGATCTACACGATTCATGATGTAATCAGCTGAATCATTTACGAACACTTAAGTCAAGCAGCTTATTCTGCTTATTGCGAATGCCATTAATTGCATATAAATATAAGTTATACAAATTATTAATCACATCGTTAAATATTCCAGAAATTCATAAAAAAAGTAAAAAAAAGTTGGCAACAGTGATTCAAGACTTGGCATTAAATTTCAACATATGTTGTTTTCATAGTTTGTATCTATATTTCTCTTTTGTGCATCTGTTTCTTTTTTCACAATCTCTCTGTTCTTCTTCATTGACAACAAATGTGGTGAAAGCTTTATATTTAAAAAACAAATCTCTTTCAAGTTTACAACTCTTTTAAGTTAACAACTCTTTCATAAATTATAAGATAAAGAAATGTTGTTGCGTTTCGCTATGTTTCCCAATTCCTATATTTTCTCTTCTCCCAAAGACAACAAATTCTTACACACTTTCATAGTTATCGTAGACATTTACATTTTTTTATATTTTTATTTTCAGTTTTTCTCATTCTTTTTATCCTAAAGGACACATGCCTCTCTATATTAATATATTATACACATCTTGTTTACATATCTACACACATACATGCATAAATACATAGATATGAGACAGCATGTACTTGCAGTGTTATGCAGAGCCTAATTTTTTTATTTTCGTTTGTTAATGTAGATGAGCTTGTTTTTCGTAGTAATTTTTAATTATTTCACCCTTTTGTGTGTGTGAGTGTGTGTGTGTGTGTGTGTGTAGTGTACCAGTGTTTGTTTTGTGTTATTAACATTTAATGGTTGTAGTCGGAATGTGTTTGAGAGTTATAGTCACAAACCCGACATTTATTTATTTATTTATAAATATTAACTTAAAGGATTGAATGCATGAATGAGTGAGTGAGTGAACGGGTTAATAAATGATTTTCCTTAAAAGCTTAACGTACATTAATAAAATTAATATTTATATTGTATTGTTTTAAGTGAACAAATGAATGATGTACATTGTTACATTCATAAGAGCTTGTTCTACAATATTTTTAGGAGGTAATTTAGGTAAGTGTTTTTCAAGTCCTTTAAGAACTTTTAAGGATTTCATATCATACTTTAACGTAGAGTTTCCTTAATTATGGGCTACAGTCCCAAAAACATTCTGTATCACAAGATATGGCTTCAAACATTTACTGTTTTTTCAAATAAAATGCGACATTAATAATTTAGCAGATGAAGTCCCATTTTCTCAATTTCTAGCTATTATTTGTGTTAACGACGCACTGCTGGCAAAATTTTTTGTTTGATATTTACAAGACAAAATATTCGGACATCCAAAAACTAAGGCTAAATATTTTGTATTAAATAATTAAATAGATATTATTTTACCCAAAAACAAAACAAAAAAAGATGTGCAAATTTTTAAAATAATTTAAATTTCTTTTTCCCGACGTTTAATAGAATCTAAACGCACACAAAAAGAATTACATTAAATGATTTTCATGTTTATTTTTTTAACTAACAAATTGAATTTAGAATTTGTTATTTATTTATCATACTGAGTTTGTTCGCATGTGTTTGCTTTTAAGGAGAACAAGGTCATTGGGGAAATTTTTACATATCTACACTCATACACACACATATACTAGATTGTACGTAGTCAATACAATATACATTTGTCTGCGGACATTTTCCATGGTTGTTGCCCTATTGCACGCGATAAAAACATATAAATACACGCACACATTCAATCATTTAACGTATAATGAATAAAATCATTTACACATTTATTTACTTTAAAAAAAAAGATTTTTTCTCTATAATAAAATTTATTTGGTCACTTGTCAGGTCATGTACTACGAGTATATATTTCTTATATCACTCAGTCTGTCATGATAAAAATATGTTCCATTGTAACTTAAGACCAAAGAATTAAATTGAATATAAGCGTTGTTGAGCAAAAGAAACCCTAAGTCTGCTGTCAGATATATATGTATGTATATACAAACACACATACATGTATTTTGTTGTTGTGCTTGATATGAATAATAATTTTAAACACACACCTTCTCGAGTTCAAAATTATCATATAAATAACTACTTTTTTTTTAATAGAGATTATGTAAATAGCAATAAAACATATAAGGATGAACTCGTATGCGACTGGGGAATATACATACAAACATATATTAAACATCCCCAAATTAATTAGTAAGAATATCTATAATCTATTTCGTTTGCTTTTAGTGTAAAATAAAAAATAAAAATAAAAAAAAAATAATGGCATATTAATGCCACTTTTAACACAGGGAATGATTTCAAACTATTTTCGTCTAGTTGTGGTTCAAAGATTTAATTTTAATAATTCTTAAAATTACGTTTTTAGCTTTACACTAATAATTCACAGAATAATTAAAAGCAAAAAAAGTTTTTTAGTTCGCCATAACAAGAAGAAAAATTTATCTTTTTAAAATAAAAATTATATATAAGCGGGCTTAAAGCAGAAGGGGTCCAAGTGCCTTTTTTTCCCTAATGGAGTTTTCATATGGAATTAGTAGGTGAAGTTGAGAAAAAATGTTTACATGGACTGAGTGGGTAGAACTCATGGAAGTTTTGAGCTTATAAATAGCTACTCGTTGTTGTTCTTGGTATCAAAGCATCAGTTTAAAGGTACCTTAGTGCTCTTTGTGGTTCATTTGTGTCCAAAATTTTGAAATTATAGAAATTACACAATACGCCATTTATGTTACGAACCGTTTTGGCCCAGTGAGGTTTCCGGCTAGCTTGTTCGTGGCGATAGCTCAGGTAGGTTCCAACCATCTCACTGGCCACCCATCCGCTCATAAAACAAACTGAAAACAAAAACTAATACATCAAAAACTACGACAAACTCAACCACACAAAGAATTCACGAGAGTCAGGTGTTTACTCCCGTTTTGCCCACCCAACCATGTCGCAGCAGCATCCGCTGTAAATCTGTGTATGTGTATATCGCTATACAATCCGTTTTTAACTCTATAAGAAACAATGGAGACATATTCTCTGAGTCTAAAGTATTCTACTCATACTTTAACTTATGTAAACTCAATGTTGGAATAGTTCAAAAACATAAAAAAAATTTCTTATACCCGGCGGTTTTGTTTTTATCCTAGATTTCAAATGTTTTACCCCATTTTCTTTATTATTTCCGATGCCATCTTCAATTTTGGGTTTTTACATTGTATTGATGAGGTAAAAAAATACGCTATTTTGTATTAGACGCCATCTTGGATTTTACAATAGTTTACTATATTCCACTGGTCAAGCACTTTTATTAGATACTAATATTGTAGAGATTAAAGTTGACAAAGCCGTAACTACTTTGTACATTTTAGGAAGCAGTTGAATTTTTGTGTTATATCTCAGCAAGATTGAAACCAAATTATATGCTTTTCTCAGAAATAATTTTTAAGAATACCGCTTACAATTTAGTTTCTTTGACCTGTTCAAAAATTATTAAGGAGCTTGAAAAATTTGATATATTGAAAAAAAAAATAATTTTTGCCTATAACTTTGCCAGTTAGTGACCGATTTTTTGAAAATTTCATATCGTATCTATAAAGTCACAATGGTGCCTATAAATTATCCTAGAGTTAAACCATATTAAATGATGTGGTGAAAATAAAGGAAAAAAACAGGGGCAGACGTGCTTTTTTGCTTATTTGTCAGAAAGTTATAGGGCAATAATGCTGATTATCTATATCGTTCTGCATCCGAAATATTCCGAATATATCCGGGCTCTGTCGATTTCGGGTCCATATTATAAATATAGGAAATATACTTATACTCTATAGTTTCAATTATAGAGTGGCTCACAGGACAAGAATCCCATATTTCGCTAAATCTTACCACATTGGTATTGCAGTTACTGCTTGTTTAGAATTATCAACATTGGCATCAGCAAAAACGTTGATACATCTTACCTTCCAAAAGCCCAAAAAATTCTCATTATCAAAAAGGTGTCTTCTACTAGCAAATAAATGTAAAACTGTATTTTCTTTATATTTATTATTTTGTCTCTATTTCGAATAATGGCTGATGGGCATTTTATTTTATTATAATTTTTTTCTCTTCATAATCATTGTCATTACAAACAACAGTAGCTGCTGGTTGAATGGCAGTACGAAAAGATTTTCGGTTGGTTAGATGGTTGGTTGACTGGCTTTGCATTGTGTTGGGCTTGTAAAGTCTGGCTGACTGGTTGGTTTGATATTAGCAGTAACAACCAGAGCAATATTGTTGTTTTTGTTGATTATGATGACGAGGACGACAACAGCAATTATAAATTCACATAACCTTATCTTCACCACTTACCCATCCATCATTTCTTCCGAATTTGCCGAATTTTATATACCCTTCACAACGTGTAATATGAAATACGTTCATACATACATACATATATGTTTCATTATCTTTATAATTATTTATTCGCTTAAAAACTTCCAATTTAAAATTATAAATTGAGTTGAATGTATATATGTATGTATGTATTGAAAAAATTTTTTTGTCTTAACTGGGATTCGAAACTACGTTCATCCAGTTTGTATTAGTGTAAAAAGACGAGGTAGTCTATTTTTTATATCATATCTCAGTTGTTTATAGAGCGATTTTTCTGATTTTCAATACCGATCTGCTTCCGAATTTTTCTGATATTTTGGTGTCTTACACGGGTCTTGGAATTGTCTGGGGCTTCAAAAAGTGGATTTCAACATACACACGGACAGACGGAAAGACTGACAGATAAACAATGCTTAATTGACTTCCCTATTCATAAGCTTTAAGAAAATATATACTTTATGGGGTCGGAAATGAAAATTGTACAAATTTCACACATAATGACAAACCTATATACACCCTTTCACTCACTGTGAAGGGTATAAAAACATTTCTGTCAAATTTAATTACCCCAAGATTGGAAATATTAACTTGTAGCAAATTTAAGTAAAAAATTTACTTTAGCATAAACGCACACGTGGACTTTATAACTCTTGAGCTCATCCAAAGATTTTTCAGAAATAGTGTACCGAGCATCCGAAAAAAATGCAAACGTTACACTTTCAGAGAAGGTGCAATGGTTACACTTTTAAAGGGACGGCTCTTGATACCTCACATACAAAGGCGATCTGATAAATGAGCAGGAAAACTTCAACAAAGTAAACATTAAAGCTCAAAATCTTTGGATAGCTGTGCAGTTACTCCCACTACTTCCTTCAAAAAACATCGTCAATATTAATAAAGTTCGAGAAATACAAGAACTTCCAGGATCTTCTTTGCTATATGCCACTAATTTATCATAAATAGTTTAAAGCACTTCCTCACGATAGAATGGAATAAATTCCGCAAATAATCTAAAATGAAGAATGAAGAAGAATGATGAAGATAAAGCTGAAAGTCCACACCACGCTTTCTTCGTTTTTTTGCGTCTTACGCCCCTCTCAAAAAAGTTAAATTAATGTAGTTGAACGTTGCAAGCTACAGAACACAAACCGTTGGTCGATCTGACGCATACAATGCAAAAAGTAGGTTTACTTTCTACTTTTTTAAGCATCATGAGCGGCGAGAGAACATCGCACTCAATTGAGTTAAAATGACAGAGATGACTAATTATATTTTTAATTTTATTAATAATTATGTTTGTAGTGTGTAGTTATTTTCGTATATTTTTTAGAAAAAAAAAAATAAAAAAATTATTTGGTAATAAAGTTTAAAATTATTGGCAAGAATAAAATATAATTATTTAGAAAAATTGTTCATGAACAAAATTTGCATTTTGTTTCGATGCCCTTTACATACCCAGCAAAATCTTTACTTACCTAGTAAGTTAGCAAGTAATGTTGGAGATACACATAAACTAGTTACTTTTCGACCGAATAACTACTTATTTTTGTTTGAGTTGTCCCAGAAATCATGACCCTCGCTTACAAATGAACTTACAAAAAGCAATAAAATAAGTAGTTACCAATAAAGCTGAATTATAGCTGGATATTTTTATACTGTTGCAATACAAAAAAATATAAAAATTATAATATTGGGCATATTATAATATTTATGAACTTAATTTAAAGTTCAGTGTTTAAAAAAATATATATAAAAAGTATTTACGAAGGTCATAACCAATAGGCCATTACTCTGTACTTTAAAATAATGATGTTGGTAACGACCCCTCATTACTATGTAATATATAAAGTAATGACAACCTATTACACAATTTCAAAAAGATTTTGCTGGGTAATGAGTATCATCTATTAACTTGTATTATTTGGTGCCTTCTACATCAAATTAACAGCGTAAGATTAAGCACGAAACAATCTGCAAAATAGCGATCGTCGTTATATTAAAATCAAGCTTTTAATTATAATATTGTGCTGATTTTACTATAGAAAAAAAAAAAACAAATTTATGATTAAAACATTTTTTTGTCGTAGCATTTACCGATTAATAATTACGTCCATTAACACTTAAAAATCCCTGTGCGGAAGTAGTCCTCTTAAAAGTATATTAACCTCTACTTAACTTCCGTAATACATGTATAAGTATCAATTTTAAATAATTATTAGATTAAACACGCCCCAACTAATAACAAGTGTTATTGAATTGTTCTCTACATAATAAAATGAAATGAATAACAAATAATTTTCTACTTCAGTCTGTAGTCTGTAGATACTTACTTACCTACTTGATTATGAAGCTAAATCTTTGCTTATGAATATGCACGTAGAAGGGCAAATATTATTATTGTTCTTAGTATACACATAATTATAATCAGTGCGTACCAGAGACTATCTTTGTTCAAATGCAAAGAATTAAAAAAAAATTGCTCTTTCATACTTGTATTGGCCGAAAAGCTTAATTCTGTAAAATGATTTGTGTTATTTTTTGTATTAGACTCACCTTTATCGCTTGTTTTTGTTTTGTTCAAAAAATCTATGTATATTCAGCTGTTCCATCATTTACATAAATATGTGTTTAAGTATGTATTAGCGACCGCTAACTTTTGTTATTGTTTTAACTATATCGACTTTTCTATCTAGAAGGATTCAGAATAAATAAGCAAAAATTTATTTTAAAGTATATTATTGAAAATGTAACGGTTTATATTATTATTTACCGTTTTTAGGTTAATTTATTAATACAGGGATGGAAAATGGGATTTTTGTTTTGGTATTAAACAGTTTACTTAGTGCACTTTTTTAATGATAAATGTACCAAAGTTATGTATATTTGTTGCTTTTGCACCATTTATAAAGTGTTTTACAAATATATTTCCTTTTTTTAATAAAATTTTATTTAATTAAACATATCATAACTACGTTTCCATCCCTGATATACGAATTAGCCTTGACAGAAAACATCCTCTAAAAATTTGCTTTGTTGTATCAGTTCACCGTTACATATACATGTATAAATATGCCTTGAACTCAGCCAACTAGTCACCGAGTCAGTGAACTTTTCGGCAAAACATTTAAAATATTATCAAACAGCGTATTTCTGTTTAATTTACTGAATTTACCCAGCATTTACACATGAAAGTAATCTCATAAAATTCGCAATACACTCACAATTCTTCACTAACACATTTACATTAATTTTACTTTTAACTCAGATTTTAACGACTTTTTCAAGAAAGTAAATTTTGACGTTTTGATGAAAGTAGACACTGTTGCCTACTAATAAAACTTGTACAAATTTACAGGATTGTGATAAAATAACAATTGTAAATAAAACTTATTTTTGTATAAATGAAAATATTTATAATATTTATTCTTCAAATATACATCAAGAATAATATTAATGTAATTTTAAAACAATAATTTTATTCAAAATTAACAAAAAATATTTTTTTTAACTATTGCCTTTTAAATTTGTGTATGAAATACTCTTGGTAACTTTAAAGGTAATAAAAAAAATGGAGGCAAATTAAACTCATCAATGTAAAATGTATAGCAATTATTGCGACTCTACGCTTCGACGACATTTTTAAAATGAAATTTCACTTTCCTGTGTAAACGCACAAGAAATTTACATGAAAGTGGACTATTTCATAGAAATTTTTATTTATAATACGTATACAAGAATTTCATGAAATCACTTTCATGTGTAAATGCAGGGTTAAACAAAGATATTTTAAACAAGAGTTATTTCAGAAATAATAAGAATATGACGTTCTCTGCTGTGTATGTACCAAAATGTATGTGTATTAAAAAATAATATTTGTATTGTATGTATGTATTGTGTGTATGTGTATTGTCTTACTTAAGAGATGACTGACTGTACGAATGTTTACGGAAAATACTTTTAAGACTATTCGAAAGCACTCTTAAAGATAAATTCAATGAATTGTGTGAGCATATATGCAAAAGGGTGCTTCTTTCAGTGATGCGATTATGTCAAAAAAATTGTAGGAAAAAACAATAAAAATGCACAATTTAATTTTTTCTAGATAATTATGCACATTTTACTTTCTAACATCATATCAAACCCTGTGCACGAAATGATCGCATGTTACAAAAACAAAATGTTAGAGGAGAGCGTTTTTATAACTTTTTAATAAATAAAAACGTAAATAACACTGCTACATACGATAGAATGTACACAGTGTTATCTCCATAACTAAAGCAGTTATCGCTATAATATTTTATCAGCAGATGGATTAATGAATGTAGAACCGATTTGCATAAAAAGTCGATTTCTAACAAAACGTAACATACGATAATTTCGCGCACAGTGGTCGATATATCGAGCCATAACCGCAGAAATGATTTAACCCTCAAAATCAGAATTTTTCTGTAAATAAATTTGATTTAAATAAAGCTATTGCTTTGAAATCGTTTTTGTTATAAAATGATAACGGTTCAATCTACAGAAATGACATTTTGACAGATGATACAAATCGAGAACTATGGATATCAATAAAAAACGAAAATCGATTATGAAGTGGGTTACATTAATTTGGCGGTAATGGCTCGATATAGTTCACATTTTTATATTTTGTTTTAAAAACAAATTGTTAGTTTTTTCAACAATAATACTTAAGTTTTGTTTATATTGTATTCATAACCAATTTTAGATTTTTTTTATTATTTTGACAAGTAAGAACTACAGTATCATATGCAATGGCTTATTGACCACATCGAACTCTTAGCCTAGATTTCAGATTTAATGCTATATGGCATCTTGCTTTATTATTTCCAATGCCATCTGTGATTTTAATTTTTTACATATTTAGTTAATTGTATTCTACTAGTCAAGTCCTTTCATTTGATATCCATATTGGTGGGGGGTTAAGAAAAAAAAAACTATCCGCAATTTTGTTTTGAGCTTGTTACCGAGCCGGAAACAATAAAGCAAAATAACGTATAACATGATGGAGAAGGGTATTATTAGATTCTTTACGGTCAAATATAGAATTCATACTTGTTTATTTTTCAATGGGGCGCAGACACGATTGCCTCTGTTTTTTAATCAAACAAAGTCAGATTTTGTTGCTCCCGTGAAACTTCTTAAAACGTTTGGGTTGTAAATATAAAATATGTACCTTTGGTAACATTTACGAGGGGTAATGGGTTCCATCACAAAGACATCGATGAACTAAAATTTTCCTAAATAACTTTTGGTCAAGTTTGTACCATATAATGATTACTACAAACTGGTACAAACTGTGTGAAGGGTATATAAATAAGAGTCAACTTGTTTTTAAACTGTATTTGGTTTCAGATTTTTTAGCTGTTATTAAGTATATAAAGGGTCCGCCATCTAACGTTTTTTTTTTCAACTAGTGCTGATTTCGTGAATGGTAACACTTAGCTCATGTCTGATTTGACAAATAATTAGTTTCATCCTTCCGCTGAACGAATATGGTTGTGTATACGCTTGAACAACGCTGGGAAATATTGCGACATTACTTTGGCCGATTTTGCCAAAAAAAATCATCTTTTCAGATGATCGGGCACAGAAAACCTGCACGCATACATTGAAAAGCCGATACACCGAAAACGAGTCACTGTTTGGTGCGGATTTTTGTCCAGAGGCATAATTGGGCCATTTTTCTTCGCCGTAGTCAATAACGATCGTTATCGGGCCATGTTGAACGAATTTTTGTTCACAAATATTTGAAGAGAAGGATATTGGCAACATTTGATTTCAACAGGACGGCGCTACTTGCCACACAGTCGAAGCTATACTTTTTTTATAGCATAAAAAAAAAACAAAGTTATTTGGAGGACCCTTTATAAGATATTATATATTATTTTTTATTTATTTTATATGAAAAATTAATTGTTGCTTCCCATTTTCTGATTTCATTAAATTGTAGCAAAATTTAAAAAATTTTCCGCTGTTTGTCTGCAACCGATTTTTATATCTTTCTATATGATACTTTTTTAATCCAAGCAATACATGATATTGTAATCAAATTAATTTAATTTTATATTAATGAATGACTTCTATATGGTTAACATAAAAAAATTATGTTTAGAAATTTCAGATGAATTTTACGTGAAATGCACTTGGAGGTTTGTCACAAATTGTCTATAATAAACACTTAACGTTTAAAAACGAGATAAATTTCTAAGACTTCAAAATCCAATATCAATATTTTGAATATCGATGATTTTATAGTATATTTTTAAAACATGCATACAATCGAAACTTATTTTTAATTCTCATGTGTACATGCATATGAGCTTAACATGCCATCATTCTATTTCACTTGCACATTTAAAATGGCAAAAAAACTGCAACATTGTTAATAAAAAATAAAAAATTATAAAATAACGTTTAAGCCAAACATTTTTTTGTTAAGTATTCTCCAAAGAACTTTAAAATCTTTTGTTCCAGTATTTCTACATACACTTGTTATATGTGCAGCCATCATCAAAACCAACATTTTGCAATAAGTTCATATCGCAAAAAAACAAAAAAAAAAAAAAGTTATTAAATTGTTTGCACTGCTGCACTGAGAAAAGGGTTGCGAAATTTTGCAATTGTAACCTGCATATTTTATTTATACTCGTAGTAGTGTTTCTTTGATTGTTTAGATGTACTTACATACAAACATACGTACGTACATACATACAAAAAAATGCATATATTTAAACATCCATTCATTTTGTTATAGTTGCAAATGCTAGTGTCCCAAATTTCCTTCCACGTGCAAATTGTTTTCCACCACAAAACTAGTACAAGGACAATCAACTTTTAAAGCAAAACTATAATACATATGCATTTATATCCCCATAAATATGCTAAGTGTGTGTATAAGAAAAAGTTTTTGTATTTTTTTAAGTGACCAATAAAGCTTTAAAATAAATTATTTAATTTAAAATCTCCATCCTATATTTTTTTTGTTATTTTTCAGCAATTTGTGTTTAGCAATAAAATGTATAAATTTGTTTAAAACCGAATCCTTTTGTTGTCAATTAGACGTTTAGTTTAAATAAAACAATTTGCTGGGATGTGTCGGTTGCATTTTAACAAATGATTTAACACATATGGATATATATTTATGTTAACGTGTGTTATGTGCTTCTGTTTTCATGTTGTGTGTCGCTGAATGTGTTAAAATAATTCAACAACAGCTATTTGTGACTTTAACAATAAACAATGATACATTTACATTTTGTGCCTGCCCCCCTTGATGTTATGCTAATTAAAAATTTTAATTGTTAAAGAGTCATTATCACAACGAACACACTAGACTGCCGCGAAAAATATGGTTACAAATATCTAACGAAATTTCTCTTCAGTTCTTTAATATGGTTTGTCCATTTCTCCGGAATAGAAAGATATTGATGTAACGATGCCATCGCTCTTTATCGATTACAATTGGCTGCCAAGATCTTGTGATTTCATTTTTTTATTATATCCCAACATGGTAGCGAAATGTTGGAATACATAAGAAAAAAACTGTGATAAATACTATTAAGCCTACCATACGCCAAAGGTGGAAAAGATACAAAACTTTAATAATTAAATATATTTGTGACAACAGGTAAAAACTTCTTGTGTCTGTTTTTATAATTTTTTAGGAAATCACTTTTAAATTTTTGAGCTGATTTTCATAAATTAATTTCCTTTAAAAGGACTGTTATAGGAATCTCATTCTGTGTTTATTAAAGAGAATATGAGTTTTCGTTAACTTAGTTAAAATAAGTTATTATTCAAATGATATTTTTAGTTAAAAAAAATATAGACAGATGGCTTATTCTGTAACTCGCTAAAGAAAAATCTCTATCGCTAAAATTCTAAAAAATATATTTAGAGAATACATATTAGCCAAAAATGTCTAAATATATATGTTAGAGACTCAGGCTCCTAAAATCTTTCAATAAATAAAAACAAGTAAGAGCGCTATATTCGGCCATGCCGAATCTTATATACCCTTCACGACGTATAGTTATGCAATAACAGTAGTTTGTATCACCATATGAAATACGTACATACATATAAAAAACATACATATATAAAAACATCCCATTGTAAAATTATAAATTTACGTATGTAAGTTAAAAAAAAATAAAAAAAAAATTTAAAAAAATTAAAAAAAAAAATTTAAAAAAAAAATTTAAAAAAATAATCAAAAAAAAATAATTAAAATATATATAATAAATATAAAAGAAAAAAAAAATAATAAAAATATAAATAATATATTAAATAAAAAATAAAAAAAAAAATTTAAAAACAATTTTTTTTTTTTTTTAATTTTTATTTTATTTACAATCTATTTATTCAATAATAAGTAAATTAGATGATATAAGAACTTACTTAACAGACGTTATTAAACTTCAGCAAGCTTAATAAACTAAGTTTAATATTAGATATTAATATTATTTATTATAAATATACATATAAAATTTAAAAAGATAAGAACATAAATATATGTAGATCTGGTATACTATTTCCTGTAGGGTAAGTCTAATATGTGAAATCTTTTTAACCTTCTAACTTCATCAGTTTCATCTAAAAGTGTAATCGCTAAAATATTGCAATGATTGCTAAGGCGACCCAAATATCTTGAACTAAATTTATTTATTTCATTACTTATAAATGGAATTCTGAGATCATCATGAATTTGTTTGTTCGTTACAAACCATGGGGCATTTACTATCATCCTAAGTGTTTTCGACTGATATCTTTGCAAAATTTCTATATTAGAATTGCTTGTAGTTCCCCATAGCTGAATACCGTAGGTCCACACAGGTTTCAATATTGTCTTGTATATCATGATTTTATTTTCGAGACTTAGCTCTGACTTAGCTCCTAGCAGCCAATATAATTTCTTAGTTTTTTGGTTTAAGTGTTCTCTTTTTGCCTTCATATGATGCTTCCATGTTAATCTTCTGTCGAGATGCATTCCAAGATATTTAACTGATTCAGATTTTGGAATTTCAGAACCATTTATAAATAGTGCGGGACACTCTTCTTTTCTTAATGTAAATGTTATATGATTTGATTTCTCTGTGTTAATACATATTTTCCACTTCGATAACCATTTTTGTAGCATATCAAGTTCCTTTTGTACTGTTAGTGAAGCTTCATAAGGCGAATGGCTAGAAGCTAATATAGCAGTATCATCCGCATAAGTGGCCATAGTAACCAAGAACACTTCCTTAAGGCACACCTGCACCTATATGACATATATTGGATCTTTCATCACAACTTTTTACATAAAAAGTTCGCTCTTCTAAATAAGATTTTAAGAGTAAGTAAAACGGAGTTGACAAAAATTTTTTAAGTTTAAACAAAAGTCCTTTATGCCACACTCTATCAAATGCTTGCTTTACGTCTAAAAACACTGCACAACAGTATAGCTTTTTTTCAAGTGACTCAGTTATCACATTCACTATTCGATGGCATTGTTCAGGAGTGCCATGTCTATGACGAAACCCAAATTGATGGTCCGGTATTATATTCTGTTTTTCCAAAATTGGCAACAATCTGCATGAAAACAATCTTTCAAAAAGTTTAGAGAACAAAGGCAATAAACTGATGGGCCTGTATGAAGCTATTTCACTTTCCGGTTTGCAATACCGATCTACTCCCGAATATTTCTGATATTTTAATACCTCACATCGATCCAAGCACTACTTCAGTTAACAATTTATCATATAAATATTGAATTAGAAATATTCAAATTATTTCATAAGTATCAAGCGGCTTTATTAACGTATGTATAAAACATGTATAAATAAAAATATATAAAAAGAAAATACAAATGCTCACCAATTTTCAACAAAAATCATCTGCGTAATATCCAATTGCAGTTGCAAAAGACAGCATAAAACCAAGTGCACATAAATATTCACAAAATTCCAACAGTTTAACATCTACATACGTGCACACCTATCAAACTTTGGTTTATGTTCGTTCGTTTGTTAAATATAAAAATCACAGGATTTGTATTAGTAGATTTTGTCGATGATACTACGAAGACCAATCTATCGTTTACAGCGGATAATAGCACAGGATAACCTTCCCAATTTAATAAAGTACTAGAGATATTCCTTACAGTATATATATATATGTATGTAGGTACATATGTATATAAAAATATGTCTTAATTTTCCAACAATTTCGATTAACATTTTTCCTTAAAAACTTGATTTCCTTTTAATTTCTTTAATTTTTATTCACAAATCACGTTTTTCTTTTTTCCTTTGTAAATTAAATTCTTTGTTTACCTTTTAACAGACCAACTAAATGTCAAACAAATCTGTTCGCAAAGTTGCACTAATAAGCCAAAATCAGAGTTGTAAAAGCAAAGAACCACAGGCTGACTCGAATATTGTATTGAAGGTTATTAGCCAAATCATATACTTTTGATAATGCAGTATCAGAGAAAAGACCTAGTTCAGGTGTGCTAACCTGAACAGTGTAAATAAGCTTTATTATATCAAATGCACTATAAATTGTAGATTCACCTGTCTATTAAAAAATCCTTCGATGAAAAATACTATAATAACACCAAGTCCGGTTCGAAGGACCAAATGTTTTCTTTAAGAGGTTGAGGTGCTCAAGTTTATCCAACAAAACCACGATAAACGCCAACTTTTTTTATCATAAAAAAAATAAAACAATGGTTGTATATTTTTGCCAGTAAACAAACCAAAAGAAACAATGATTGTTAATTTATTGCAGGCAAAGTAATATTTTATATAAAAAGAACTGTGATCTTGTGCAATTTAACAAATTCAACTTTTTCCACCAAGGTTAGTTAGAATACTGAATACATAAATTTAGTACAAGGGATTGTAAAAAATATTATTAAAAATAAACACTGATTACTCCAGCGCCCCTTAGCTCTCAAAATCTTTAGTAATTCAGTCTCCACTATCGCTCAGTGATGGGTAACAACCAACGTTCAGACATGAACAGCGCTCTTACTTGTTCACTGTGTGAAGGGTATAATTAGCTTAAGCAGATTATAGAATAAGGCTGCAGGTTATATAGGTTATGTACAATTTTTGAAAATTTGCCTGAGGCTAGTCTTAAATAGCAGGATTGTATTGGTGCTATTGTCCTAATTTTAGCTTATGTCGACTTATGCAGTTATTTTTTTTTTTGCCACAGATATAAAATATGCAAAAACTGAATATTATTTTAAACTTTGTGGTATTGCCATAATAGGAGATGAAAACATTTATCCAAAATTTATGAGACTTGTCTTGTCCTAGATTCTCCAGTATGTTATTCAAACGATTAATATTTTTAATAATATTAATAATATTATTGTAAGGCTGACTATTCAGAGCTTCCTGGTCAGGGTTTTTATGCTTCTAATACAAGAGCTAATGTTTCCGATAAATTTAAGTATAAAAAGATTTCAAAATTCGCCAAAAAATATATGATATGGCAAGCAATATGTACATGTGGGAAAACTTCAAAGGCAATCATTGTGAATCGTACAATGAACAGCCAATTTTATGTTAATGAGTGCTTGAAAAAGGCTGTATTGCCATTATACAGAAGCCACAATATACCTCCACTGTTTTGGCCTGACTTGGCAAGCTGCCACTACAGCAAAGACGTCCTTGAGTGGTATGAGGCCAACAAAATAAATTTTGTACCGAAAAACATGAATCCACCTAATTGTACAGAGCTAAGGCCTATTGAACGCTATTGGGCTTTAATTAAGCACTACCTAAGAACAAAGTTCAAAGCTTCTGCAAATGTAAAAAAATTTGGATTTATTTGGAAAAAAGCTATCAAACACTTCGGTAAAATGTGTGTCCAACGTTTAATGCAAAGCGTTAAGAAAAAACCGCAAAATTTTGCAAAAGAAAATAAAATTTAAAACTTTGGTTTTTTGCATAATAAAGTTTAGAAATTTTTCTCTATAACGCCAATAAAATGTATTTTTTGTTTGAAAAAAACTAGATTTGGGAGACATTTTAAAATGTAAAAAAGCATTTCGAGACACCCCTTATTCGTCTTACTGTAACCATGTCCACCTATATCCATGTTGTGATTTCTTTTTAAAGTAAAAGAAAAGCTCTCGTTTGAACATATGAATATATATGTAATCTGACTTTCGCCAGATTCATAATTGTATAGAAACTCTTTGGAAGTCAGTGAGAATTTACGGAAAATATAAGAAAATGGTGATGTTAACTTTTAAAAGCTTTTGTATCACTCGAACATATTTGACACAATAAATAGATAATGATATTCTCATTGGGAAACTAAATAACTTCTCTAGATTTACAACTACAACGACTAAACTTATATCATCGTAGAAGTGCCTTAGGAATCTATTTTAGGATCACTTTAATTTTACTTTTAAACAAAGAATTTATCGAAACATCTTTTTAATCGCAAAATCCATTTATACGCAGACGACGTGCTACTTACTTTAGGAAGCTCAGTTTAATATATTGCTTCGGGCATATCCTGTCTGAATGACGATTTAAATTAATTAAAAACTTGAATATTGTTAATGGAATATGCTTGTAGTTGAGGAATTTTAACTTGTGTGGCAAAACTGAATACATCTGCAGATCTCTAATTACGATTTAAAGAAGAATTGAAGAATTAACGTTGATTGATTTTCTATTTTTATCAATCTCAGGGTCACCAAATGTAGTATTTTAATGACTAAAGACTTTTGTTATAAAATAAAAAAGTAGGAACATAATAATATTGGGTTAACGTTTCGTAAAAACAAATGAAAACACTTCGTCATAAATAGATCTTTTTAAATCGCGAATTTGGAGCATTCTAGAACGCTTGTAAATGGCATGATCCCAGCAAAAAAATCTATGACAAAAAAGTGATTTTGCAGGGGTTCAACTGGTGACGAAGTGATTAAATTTAGGTGAAAACACTAATGATTTTAACATTAGCGTGTCATTGGAGATCATGTGTTTACATGAATATTTTAATGAACTGTACTCCATTCTAATAAGTGCATGGAACTCATGCGAATTTGGTGACAAGTATCGGATATTTCATGTGTTAAATTTGTTTGTTTACATGGAATCTTTTAAGATATTTTGCATGATGTTGCAGTCATTTTTAAGCACATCATTTATGACAAATTTTTTTGCAGTTAAGAAGTTATTTAGAATTAATACTTTTACACAATTGATTTAGAAGTCTTGTAAATGTAATTCGCTTTGCACTACTTCCAATTTTTTTTGCTGGGATGTTAATGTTAACAGTTAATAAGCTTATATTTTATGTTTGATGTTTAAGTTTAAGCCATCGATGCGTATGATTCATTTATGTACTCGTACTTAAATATTAAGTATACGTTACGATGCACTTAATTAATTTTTTTATTCAAGTCAACAAAAGAGATTTGTTCAATAAAACTTAGTTAAGGATCTAATAAAACTCTTAGATCGGAAGTGATATTAGCATGGGCGTTACTAGACCATTTTGGGGGGTACAATGCCCCTGCATATGCATATGTTTTGCTGTTGTTCAGGGTGCTTATCAGTTAATTTGTATTTATATAGAACAATACAATGGTTAGACATACATTTTGTTCTATAAAATTCGTTTCTATAATTTTTAAAGGAATTAGCTTGTTAAATGTATTTTCGATAAAATTTTAATTAAATGTATAAATCAATACATAATCAATAAATCAATTTTAGCTTTGATTCCATATATATATGTACATATATATGTATGCAAAAAATTCCCGCAAACATACAGTGGCTCAATAAAGAAGTTGGACAATCATTAAAACTATGAACAAATCAATATTTTATAAAAGTAAAGGGTATAGTCTATTATCTATAAATATTAAAAGGGAATGTGACTGACTAAGGACTGATTCATCATCCCACAGCCCAAACTTAAAGAGCTAGAAACATGAAATGGGTTCTTCTGTTCCGATGTTTAGCTCCACTAAGAAGGGATTTTTGTAAATTCGTACTTTAACAGCGTAAAAATAGGTAAAATCGGTGTAAAAAATATACAAACTAACTTGAAAGTGTATTGTAATTTACTCAAAATATAAGCTGTCATGTGTCTGGCCTTTTTTTAACTTTCAACCCCTAAGGGGGAAAAACGGGAAAAACTATAATTTGGTACTTTTTTTGGTACCCTATGTAATTTCCAAGAACAAAACGGTAGGAAAAGAATTTAAATTTTATTAATTTATCCGCGAAAAAATATTAATAGGATTTTGGCACTTTTTGCAAGTATTAGATGTAAAAATAGTCCCACTTTTTTTGTACTTTTTTAAAACAATTATTAATTTTAATTTTTGGAAAATTTTAGGAGGACAACAAAGGTACCAAAAGGGGCATATACCGGAAAATGTAAAATTTGTGATAGGAATTTTACCAGACATAAAAAATTGTGTAATTTAGAAAAAATTTAAACATATTCCTTACGAGGTAGAGAGGGGAAATTTCGGGAAAACAGGTTGTCACCTTTTAGAACATAATAATTTTATGCAATTACTTTAAATCATGTCTATTAAAATATTTTATTGTTACGTAAATATTTAAACACTTTAAACTTTTTTTAATACATTAAAATGGAAAACCCAAACAGGTAGTTTTTCTCTTCCTTTAGTCCTTTTTGTATTTTCTACGTTTATGAAGCTAGAATTATGAAATTAGAAACTAAGTATTGATACGAGCTTAATATGAAAATGTTATGGGCGACTGAAAAGGTACTTTTTAGCATATCTATGATACATTTTGTATTTGCTACGTTTATTAAGCTAGAATTATGAAATAATGGATTATTGATTCCGAATGAGACTGAAAATACTACGGGCAGCCAAAAAGCGATTGTTTTTTGTTTGTATGGTCCTTTTTGTATTTTCTACGTTTATTAATCTAGATACTTCTACAATTATGAAACTAGAATTGTGAAATAATGGATTATTGATTCCGAATGAGACTGAAAATATTACTCCAAAAAGAGTACTTTTTCATGTTTGTATGTTACTTTTAAAATTTTCTACGTTTATTAATCCAGATATTTAAAATTTGTGACTATTGATCTGTGGTGAGACTGAAAATGATATGGGCGACCAAAAAGGTAGTTTTTCGCATTTATGGTACTTTTTGTATGTTTTAAGTTTATAAATCTAGAATTTCAAAATTATAAACTATTGATACGAGGTGAGACTTACAATACTAAGGGCAACCAAAAAGGTACTTTTTTGAAATTTTATTTTACTTTTTGTATTTTCTACATTTTGAAGCTAGAACTGTGAAAAAGAGGATTTTTAATTCCAACTAAGACTGAAAAAAAGGGTTATACATAGAATTCTGAAAGAAGTTACTAATAATCCAGGTTGACTTTGAAGATTATAGAGAAGGAAAAATGTTTCTATTAATATTTTTAATTGTCATTTTTGCAACTCTCTGAATTTATGAATTTTTAGTTGGGTTGGAACCTACCCTGATGGTGTACGTAAGCTGGCCGGCATCACAACTAAGACTCCACATAGAGACACGTAACAATATATTTTTTTCTAAATAAAATGAATTAGAGAAACAAATTGTCATAAATATTGGGAAATGTTTATTACGAATTTATACTTTAATAAAAAATAACAAACTTTAAGTTACTTCTAAAAGTTCTCAACAAAAAAGTAGTCAAACACATATACAGTCGAACTTACTTATAGTGAACTTCTATATAATAAAGTTCTCCCTATTATAAACTAAAATCACTAACACAGCTTTTTCGTCCCACTTTCAATGTATTTCGATCTCCGTATAATGAATTTCCATACAGTGAATCTTTCTTTACTATGAACAAAATTTTGGAAACAAAAATATATTTTACATGCATTTTTGTCTCCATATAATGAACTTTATTTTACACTATTTATAAAGAAAATAAGTAATATTTTTGGGATTCCCAAAATATGAAAATAAAATCAAAAAACTTAATGATTTGCCTTTTAACATCAGTTGACCGAATTCAGTGAACGAAAATGACGCACCGCAGTAGTATTTCTCTTTTTAAAAAAAGGTATTAGTAATTAAAGTTGAAGAAGGGACATCAAAGAAAAAATATATATTCCGTCCTATGAAGATATTCTAAGCAGTGTTTTAGAAAGTCGTGGATTACAGCAGATTATATCAGAGGATGATGAAGAGAAACTGGGTGGTGAAGTAAGGGCAAATATTGATAAAACGTCATCTACATTAGAACACGTTTCCTCTTCACTTGATGCACTACAAACTTTTTTGGAGATGGAGAGCAACGTTCCGACAAATGTATTTAAATGTTTTAATATAATTGAAGCTTTTATTGATAAAGAAAAATGGAAACAAAAATTCCTGATTATAAAAAAACAACAAAAATATTTCTGTATAATGAAGTTTCTATATAGTGAAATAATTGTCTGTCCCCGTAAAGATTCACTATAGGGAAGTTCGACTGTAATACAATTAACTTAAACTATTGGTAATAAAATTAAATACTTAGTAGGAAGGCTGCTTTTAATCTTCTTTGATTGATTGATAGATTTCCCTAAGGTGAAAAGCCTACTTGTACGCCTATTTTCGCCATATAAATCTTTTTCCTTTATTCATATAGTTTCTCTATGGACAAAGATTTTGGAAGAATAAATGACTCTATATTGAATTATCTAAGTTGAATTTATTACCAGAAACTGCTTTGACGCGCCTACTTTAAAGCCTACTTTTCACAAAATCTACTACATTTTAAAAACCCATAGAGGCAGCAGAATAAGATAAACGATGCTGACATTTTGCATGTATACCTTCTTGTTCAATATATAATTGTAATTCCTGAAAATGAAGGTGATACGTCCACCTTAATGCAATCCTCCCATATAACGCTTTATTATTATTATTCAATTCATAAAATTTCTCTATGGATACAAATTTTGATAGAATAAGGGACTCTATATTTAAATATTAAAATTAAGTTCATTAGCAATTATTACTTTGACATGCCTACTTTAACACCCACTTCTCACACATTCCGTTATCAATGAAATTCGGAAGCTTATAAAAGCGACAGAATTGTATGCATAAGATGATGAAATTTTACATATATTGCTTTCTGGTAAATTTTATTATAATGCCACAAAACAAAGGTGAGAAGCGCACCTCACATATAATTTTTGTAAAAAAAAAGAAATCTATAACTGATTGTTATAGTTCAATTCAAACATTATTTGTATTACTTTAAAGTAGTAGGTGCCACGCCTACACAAAGCTTATAATATTTTTTTAACTACCATTGGCTACCACATTATGCTCTTCAGATTTCGTAAAAATGCTAATGAACTACCTAGTAGCTAAACATGCCTAGGCTTCAGTTTTATTGCAGAGACAGTAATTAAAACTCCAATATTACAACAATATGTTGCTAAACATCAGACACTAAAATATATTCTTCAAATAAATCTATACTTCATACTGCATTCGCTTACAATCTGTTTTTTCTTAAAGTACTCAGGACTAAAGTCAAATCTACTTAAGCAACGTTCACATATTTGCCCAAATAAGTATAAGAACTATTTTTGGTAAATATTTACTTAAAGTTATGTTTTTTTTGTTTTCTTACATAAAAGAAAAACAAAACATATAACAATGATGTAAACATATCTTTAGGAATTTCAAAATTATATGCAAACAAAAATGTGTTTTTTATTTGATTTTCTATGCCTACAGAAGGAATGCACACCAACACCCATATTTTAGTACTGAAATAAAGTTTGCATTTCGTAATCGTAAGAAAAACACTTTAAACTCGATTGTGTGTTAATCGTTATAATACACACACACAATTACTTCTGAATGATTGTAGTTGGTAAATATGTATAATAATCGTATAATTGTTTAAGTCAATATAAGACGTTTTAGTCATTGCAGACTGTATTATCAATGAACAACATGATGTGTACAATACAAATATAATTAAATTAACAATGAATAGATGAAAGTTAATATAAATATTGAACTGTATATGTATGTACATACATAATGCTTTGTTTAAAAGACATAAACGTTTCATTTGCTATATTGATTCACTCTATCAGGCATGTGATGGAAATCGAAAACGAAAACGAAGCAATTTTGAAAGTTCGTTTTAATATTCTATGAATAAAATTTCTGTAATTTTTGTTATATATGTACATAAATATTTCTATATTAAATAAAAAGAATTTTATAACAAAAATTAAAAAAATTTTATTCATAGAGTATTAAAACGAACTTTCAAAATTGCTTCGTTTTCGTTTTCGATTTCCATCACATACCTGTATATTCTATTTCATTAAATTTTGGTATCTATTCATAAGCTAGATTAAACAAGTAAGAGTGCTACATTCGGCCGTGCCGAATCTTATATACCTTTCACAACGTGTAGTTATGTTAAAAAAATAAAAAAAAAATTAAAACAAAATATTTAAAAAAATATTTAAAAAAAAATTAAAAAAAAAATTCATATAAATAATAAATATAAAAAAAAAAAATAAAAAAAAATAAAAATATGAATAATATATAAAATAAAAAAAAAATTAAAAAAAAAAAATTATAAAAAAAATAAAAAAATAAATTTTTTGGCTTAGCTGGGTTTCGATGCCACATTTATTCTAACGTGTACTAATGCACGTATTTTATATGGGATGAATGGTGATACAAACAATTGTTATTGCATGACTACACGTTGTGAAGGGTATATAAGATTCGGCACGGCCGAATATAGCACTGTTACTTGTTCACTGTGTGAAGGGTATAAAAAAACATGAAAATGATTGCCTTATAAAATTAGTCGGTATGGCAAGTGAAGTAAAAATGAAATATAAAGATTTTGCTGTCCATATCCACCACATAACGATTGCAGATTACGCAAAATGACCACAAGTTGCAGTAGACATTATTTGTTTAATTCTCAACCCTCTTCTAATATACTCGTTATTTCCATTAAAACAATTTTGAAAACAATGTTTTTTCAGTGTTGTTTTGAATTCATAAAGGTATGGGAAATAAATTTTTTAGTGGAATAAAAAATGTTGTTTGCAAAAAGTACTTTTTCGCTCCCAAAATAAAAAAAAAATAATTAAATGATTTCTTATTTTTTAAACTTAACTAAAGTTTTCTTGATAAACTCTAAGACCGATCGAATAAAAACCGTTCGTTTCGTCACACTATCGGGAAAAACAGTAATGTTTTCCATTCAACGAACTAAGAAGGAATTCACAGATATTTTCACATTTCATACAGACCTGTTTTGCTGAAATTTAAATATTTTTCACAATTCTCTCGATTGTGGACAAATTTGAACGATTATGCTAAGCAAAAGAATCGAGAAGTGCGCGACATGCTTTTTGATTTGAACGCTCATTTTAATAATAAGGCTGAAAACTTCAACACGTTACTCGATTGTGTATCTTTCCATGGTTCAAATTGAGTTAGTCTGAAATTGAGAAATGTCAAATGAAATGCAGAAAAAAAACTTGACGTTTAGGTGTGGTTCAACATCGGCCCTTAACATTTAACCACCCTTTACATATTAGTGTCCTTATTTGTAAGCGAGCATGGTAAGTGCTTGCCTCCAATGACATCGCCGTGTTAAAATAATTAGTTTAGATGCCAAACTTTAGGTAGTGAAGAACTGTTTTCTAGTACTTTCAACTAATTATTTTGTAAGGTGTTATTTTGCTGGGTACATATGTATGCAGTTTAAAAACACATAAAATTACTTTGTTTGTCTACATATGTATGTGTAAATATGTACATACATAAATCCGTTTTGATTAAAAACAACAAATTGATTTTCATATACTTTTAACATTACGTCCCCATACATTTAAAGGCAAATTTAATTCCCTTTTCAATCAAACATGTACATGTGAATATTTTAGTGCATGTATGTATGTGTGTAGCTGTGCTAATTGCCTTAAAGCGGGTAACACAATATAATTTCAATGTGTTAAATAACTTGTTGTTTTAAAACTATCACTGTTTGCTGTTAAAATGCGGTGATTGTTTTTTATATTCTTATTTTACGAGTAGTATGTGTTTGTAACTAAACAAAAATTCCGCATGACAATAATAAAAATAATCCTTTTACCACATTATACGAGTCAGTCCGTGTGTGTACATGAAAAAGAACATAAACGTACATACGTCCCTATAATTCTTTATGTATGCTTGCATGTACTTACATATGCATATGGACATTTCCATGAATATGTCAACCACGACTGTAAAAGAAAACTCTTGAAAGTTTTTTAAAATATGTTTATTGACAAAAAAAACATTAAAATTTTTCTATGCGCAGGTCTTAAGAGCTTATTAAATTATTTTAAGAACAATAATAAGAGTTTAATCTGAGTATCCCTTTAACTTATTTTAAAGAATTGCAATCAACTATTTTTTTAGCGACTAAATTGTAAAAATAAATTGTAATTGTAAATTTGCTTTTAAATAAAGGTAACAACAACAATTAACAAGATCCATAAGAAAAAAGAAAATATAAGAGTCCATTTAGCGGTATTTTTATTTTTTTTATTTTTCTTTGATGTTATTTTAATGTCACGTACGTAGTTCAAAAACATTATTTGGCTCCGTCATTCGTATTTGAACAGTATCAAGAGTTCCAAAATAAAAGCACCAAATTTAGAATTTAACTTTTTTTCTTAACATAATATAAATTTTATTACCTAAGAATACTATTAGAGAAAAATCTGTCACGTACGATATGTCACGAACGATATTAAATTGTATCTATATATATAAAAATCAATGTGTGTTTGTATGTTTGTATGTTTATATGTTTGTATGTTTGTATGTTTGTTTGTGCTTTATAGACGGTTAAACGGCTGGACCGATTTCCTTGAAATTTTTACAGAATCTTCCTGTATGTCTGGAAGGAACTATAGGCTATACTTTGGCTTGAAATTGTAAGTGGGCGGGGTCCCACGCCCTATTAAAGAATAAGTATTAAATATTATATATCACGAAAGTTAATGCAGCTAGAGTCTTTAAATTAAGTACGGTAAACTTTGACATCCACACGAATATTTGGGTAAAAAATGGGCGGACTTGCAATAGTAGGCGTGGCCACATGAATTAAATACTAAAATTCATATATTTGGAAAACGATATCGAATAGAGTAGTAAAATTTTGCAAGAGCAACTTTGACACCCAAATGAACATTTAGGCAAGAAATGGGTGCATTATCAATAGTGGGCGTGGCTCCTATTAAATACTAAAATTCGTATATTTGGAAAACGATATCGATTAGAGTAGTAAAATTTTGCAAGAGCAACTTTGACACACAAATGAACATTTAGGCAAGAAATGGGTGCATTATCAATAGTGGGCGTGGCACCTTCCATATGAATTAAATACTAAAATTCGTATATCTGGAAAACGATATCGATTAGAGTACTAAAATTTTGCAAAAGCAACTTTGATATTCAAATAAACATTTATGGAAAAAATGGGTGCATTAACAATAGTGGGCGTGGCACCTGCCATATGAATTAAATACTAAAATTCGTATATCTGGAAAACGATATCGATTAGAGTACTAAAATTTTGCAAAAGCAACTTTGATATTCAAATAAACATTTATGGAAAAAATGGGTGCATTACCAATAGTGGGCGTGGCACCTGCCATATGATTTAAATACTAAAATGTGGGGTGGCGAAGCGCACCGGGTATTAGCTAGTTTATTATAAAATCATTTAAAGATTGTTTTCAATTAAGTATGATGGATTTTAAATGAAAAATATTTGGTTTAGTGTAAGAAATTAAAACAAGAAAAAAACCTTCCAAGATTCTTAGGTTTTTTAATATTTCCATATATACCTCAAAATCATTTCTGTTTTATGTCACGTACGACATATTCTTATTTTTCTGGCTATTTTAGATAAACAATGATTCGAATATAATTATTTTTTTCTTTTGAATAAAGTACCCTTTAAATGGAACATAAAGATCTAATTTTGTTTCAATTACTCTTACTTTTGCAAAAATTACTCCACTTTATAGGAGTACAAATGCCACGTACGATGACATGGAAATGCCCATATGTATACGCATACATATTTAAACCAAATACAATATCAGTATTTTTACTTTGTTTGTTAGACTAGTTGATGTTGTTGTTGTTTGTTCATGTTGTATTTGTTGCTAATATTATTAGTCGTTCTGTAGAAAATAACAAACTAAACTAAGAATAGGTTTCATTTCCGTTTTACAAATTTAAATTATAATATGAGCACGCGACATAACGGAAGCACATTCATGCATTTTATATCATTCTACACAAAACAAAGTAGAAAGTGTAATATACGTAAGTACGTTAACATTCATATATTTCTATATACAAACATACATACATATGGACGTGTAAATGATTGCGCGAAAAAGTATGTAAATTTACACGATTTTAATGAACTGAACACCTCATTTCTTGGGTAATATTTTTTTTAAGGAACGTTGATATTAATTGCTGAAAATATATAATTACACAGATTACAGATTACTATGAAAAGTAAAATGAAACAACAACAAAAGCGACTGCAAAACGACTAGAAGCTTGTTAAATTTCGTAGCTATTTTTATTTGATTTCAAACCGTTTTTAGATTATTAACAGCGTATAAATTACCAATTACTTTACAAAATTTACTTCATTGCCACATAATAATTTTATGTGCTTGAAGTAGCACTTAATTGAAGTTGCATAATTCGTCAATATTAATAAAAAAAAAAGTTGATAAAGATAAGCTTATTTTAATTGAAAGATTTTTTCTAAACCAAAAAATGTAGCTGATTTTAGCCTCCATAAATCAAATAATTTCAAATTTTTTTATGTTGTAGTGTAGAGTATAAGATGGCCGGTCTAACTATAACTTTGTAATTGTTTTTATTATAAATGAATATAATTATTGCAAGTTAATAATTTAGCACTTTGTATTTGTTTTCTTTCAGCTATTCACATTCAATTATGAGACAGACAACAGCTAAAATAAGAAAATCCTTACAACAACACCTAAATAAAAAAAATCGTTAAACTTCCTTTAAACGTACAACAAGAACAACAACAACAACAACAACCACAAACAGAAAAATTTGTATAAAAAAACACTTATAATCCATCCATTCAAAAGAGAGAAACAGGACAACTAAACTAAACTTAAGCAAGCCCAAACATACAAAACCAAAAAAAAAAAAAAATTAAGAGAGAGTGAGAGAGCTAAAAAGCAAATAAAAAGAGAGAAATAAAACAAAGCTAAATACAAGAGATTATAAATAAAAGCTGTTTTGTTGAGTGATTGTGTTTTGGTGGTAGTTGTAGATTAAAAAACATTTTTAAATATTAAAAATTTCTTCGCACAAGATTCGGTGATGTGGGACAACCCCCGCAGCGGGAAATGCAACAACCCCAACGTTACATACCGTCTGTATCTGATCTATATGGAACGGACGAGATAGAACTTCTACTGGACGAAATACGTGAACTAGAGCCGGTCTGCTGTCAGCTGGACGATGAACAGGATTTTGAAATAGCTGGCAGCAGAGCCGGAGAGCTATCATTATCCTTGGAATCGCCACTAGGTACGTGCACGTCGTGGGATTCCCACGCCAATTATAAGCAACATACCGCCCAAACGCCACTGCCATGGGGTGTTGCCCTACACTGTGATCCTCAACATTTAAAAACGCCTACAGGGATTGTGCGAATACTTTTGGTGGTAATCTCTTCTTAAAACAGTCTCATATTGACCAAACAAATAAACTTTAAATTCATTTATTACTACGTTTCAGTTGTCCTCAGCCGCCTGTCTTGCCTGCGAATGTTCGGCGGGTACAGTTCAAGTCGGTCTATTTCTACTGCCACTCATCGGACGCCTCAGATTGATGGTGTTCTGTGCATTATTTTCGCTCTTAATCACATGCCTCATGATATTTCTTGACGTTTCCCATATAGCTTTAATGTTTCCCTTCAATTGGACAAAAGTTGTAAGTAATAAACAAAAGCCAATTTTACATTTATTCGTTGATATATAGCAAATAATTGGTGGATTCTCAAGCCTTACTATTATGTCGTATCATAATGTCATAATTTCATAAAATTTTAAAATTGTAGTTTATTGTAAAAATCTTAAACCATTTTAAAATTGTCAAAACCTATGGCAATATGACTGATACCACACCTTGTGAATTCATCAAATATATTTACATTTATGTTTATATATTCCAATGTATTCTGTATATTCTATTTAAATACTGTTACATTTTATTTAAGTACTTGAAAACACAATTTCTCTTGTATCGGTTGTACCCTACATTGTTTAATGTCGAATAACAATAAATAAAATAAGCAATAAAACAAGCAAATAAAAACCAGGGATGGAAAAATTGATAAAATCTTCTGCAGAGTGAAAAAAAAAATAAAAATTAAATTTAGTATTGGGTGTATAATTTAAAATTGCGAGATTTTATAGACAATATTTATTTATTTCTTGCACGGGTTCATTTTTATTTTTTAATTCTTCTATACGAAGAGATTAAATTCTTTCTATTTGTAATAATGGAAGAAGAACAAACTGAAATAGTAAGTTTTACCCCAACACCAGCCGAATGTAATGCATTTTCGAAACTAATTGCGGTTCAATCATCAGCACTCTTAGATCAGAATGTTTTAGTGTCGAATGTAAATATAATATATTTAACTCACAAGTTTTAATGAAATAGAAAACTTTAATCAATCAATGCATTTCTATTCATAATCACTGTTTTTATACCTGCCACAAAAAAAAATGGTGGGGGTATATTCATTTTGTCATTCCGTTTGTAACACATCGAAATATCCGTTTTAGACCCCATAAAGTATATATTTTCTGAATCGGAGTTTAATTTTATAACGATCTAGCTTTGTCCGTCCGTCTGTTAAAAGCACAATAGAGGTCGGACCGAAAAAGCTAGGGGGCTCAAATTTTCCCAGCATATTTCTTATACACAAGGTTTGTTTGATATTGAAAATGGGCTAAATCGGAATATTAGCAAGAGAAGTTATAGCTCGTAATGCAAGAGTAGATCAAAAAAACCATGTCCTTCCATCATCGAATAAAATCCAATTGTGTTTAAACGCATTAACGTCGAGCCATTAAATTTCGAATGTATATTTCCTGAGTAAAAAAAATGTTTTTCCCTGAAAATTGCTTTAATATGTGCATTAGGAAAGGAGTTATAGATCGAAATGTACGAAAATTTATACCGCACAGTGTATTTTTCGATATATTTAAAAATTTCAACCTAATAAAACTGACAAAATAAGATGTATGATACTGAAATTTTGCAATTTGGTTAAAGGCTTTGCACTAACGGCAAACTAAAGTGACACGCCCACATCCCATAGAACGCTTTAACTCAAATTCATATAATTTCTCCATGAATAAAGTTTTTGGGAGAATAAAGGACTTTATATTGAAATATCTGAGTTGAATTAATTAGCAGAAACTACTTCGACACGCTTACCATAACGCCCACGTAACGTAATCTACTATTAATAAAATTTAAAAGCTCATAAAAATTACAAAATTAGAGTGATGATGTTGAAATTTCGTACATATAGCTTTCTAGTAAATGTCATTGTTACGCCAGAAAATGAAGGTGACACGGCCACTTTAACGCCTACCTCCCATATAACGCTTAATCTTAAATTCAAATAATTTCTCTATGGAGAAACCTTTTGGAATAATAAAGGACTCTTTACTGAAATATCTAAGTTGTGTTTATTAGCAGAAACTATATTGACACTCCTACTTTAACGCTCACTTTCATTGAAAGACTAAATTTACAAAAATATTTTAATATTATATCGAAGTTATACAAAGAAACTGATACATTTTTTAGCATAAAGAGATTATTCCATAGCGATTACAAAAAATAACAAAATAATAAATTTTGTTCTTTAAAAGTACATTATTATTATTATTATTATCCTTTATTAAAAACTTATTCATTTTATCAATATCATTAACAGAGTTATGAGAATTTACATATAGTATTACAACAATTAACATCTTATTAATAAAATAAAGAAACTACTAATATCACAGATTTAAGGAAAAGTTGTTCATAAAAAACCTCGCATCAACTTAGAAGTTATAAGAGATTTTAAAACAATCACTGAAATGTGTCTTTTAAACAAAAGACCCTCAGTGGTTGTTCAGCAAATTTCTTATTATTTCAAAATTTGACCTTCTGCATTTTTCATTAAATGACAGCGTCAGTTCCCTTGTCAATAAATTAAACATTTTGAAGTCAAAGTTTCTGTGTAGAAGATAAGTTGGATATCTAAAAGGTAGATTGTGTATTATTTTCAAGTTTTTATTTTGAATGATTTGCAATTTTTTTGTATGCGTTTTAGCAGCCTTTTGGGACCAGATTTGACAACCATAGGTCATAATCGGTCGAATACACATTTTGTAAATAAGAACTTTGTTCTTTATATTAAGATTAGATCTTCGGCCAATTAAGGGGTATAAGGCACGACTACACTTAATTGCCTTCTCGCAAATGTAATCAACATGCTGTTTGAATAAAAGTTTTCTGTCAAGGATTACTCCTAGATATTTAATTTCGTCCTTCAATGGGATAATTGTTCCCCTAGACGATAAATATCTAGTAGGAAAGTGTTTTCGCGATTTGTTGAATGGAAATATAATTGCTTGAGTTTTATCGTCATTGACTTTTATTTTCCATTTGTCATAGTATTTACGAATTAATTTAAGATTATTTTCCATTCTTCTAATAATCGCATTCGAGACTTTACCGCAACAAATAAAGGCGCTGTCATCCGCGTAAAAAGCTGCATCATGGTCTCTTCTTAGAGTAACATCAGATGTATATATCGAGTATAGTGTAGGGGATAATACTGATCCTTGCGGCAAGCCCGCAGGTATTTGCCTTTCACTAGAAAATTTGTTATTGACAGATACAACAAACGTACGTTTATCTAAAAAGCTTTTGATAAGTTTTTGAAGGTAAATTGGAAAATTTAACGTATTTAATTTATACACTAGTCCATCATGCCAGATTGAGTCAAAAGCTTTTTCGATATCAAGAAAAACGACTCCAGTGCTTTTTCGATTACTTTTATTACATTCAAGAAAGTTAACAACTCTCTTAAGTTGATGTACAGTGGAGTGCTCTTTTCGAAAACCAAATTGTTCTTTATTTATGATATTATTGCAATTTAAAAAATCTAAAATTCTGGAGTGAATAATTTTCTCGAACACCTTATCCAATAGGCTAAGAATACTTATTGGCCTATAGCTGGAGGGTAATTTAGGATCCTTTCCAGATTTGTGGATTGGAATTACCTTAGCCATTTTAAAAACGTGTGGGAAGTACCCATTGCTCAGGCAGAAGTTAAATAATTTACTTAAAATTTCAAAAAAGGAGTCGGGCATATTTTTAAGTATTATACTGTTAATCCCATCTAAGCCAGGAGCTTTATTATTTTTCAGCAAATGGACAAATGATTTGACTTCAGCCAAATTTGTTAGTTTAATACTTGTATTGTCGATAAGAGTTTGATTAAGGTCATTAATGCATCTTGATACAACCGAGTCCATGGGTGATGGATTGTTAATAGTAATAGTATGTGAACTAGCAAATACGTCAGCTATTGCATTTGACTTTTCGACGTCAGAATTCAGAATTGATCCATCTACATGAAGTTTAGAATATGTAGGATTCTTGCCTTTTAAAGTTTTAGTTAATTTCCAAAACTTTTTGGAACCGGTAGGCAGATTTGAAATGAATTTCGACCAAGACTCATTCCTGTCTTTATTCAGGTGAAAGTGAATAAGCCTATTTAGCTGTTTCAAGACACAATATAAATGCATTTTATAATTTAAATCCCTACATCTTTGGAATTTACGTCTATATTTGTTTCTCTGAGCAATTAGCATTTTGCTAATTTCTGAAATTTGCCGTTGCCAGGGGTTTCTATGACCAACTGGTATTCTATTAGTAGCTTCTTTTACAATATATATTAGTTTACTTAATGATACATCTAGATTACCTGTGTTTGTAATATTTTGATTTATATCTTGTAATAGTATTTCATTCTCCACCCAGTTTTTTATTGATAACCAATATTGATATTGGTACATGGTCCGACTGCAGAATATTTGGATGTGTTTCCAAGGTTGAAAAAGGAAGACAAGAGTTAGTTAAAAGGATGTCTACTGTAGACGGCTGTACTGGATTTATATTTTGTCCAAAACGAGTAAATGCATTCGGGTAATAAATATAGTAGTTCGATTGAAGGCAATGGCTATAAAGCTCATTACCAGCAATATTGTTTGAAAAGCAATTCCAGTGAGTATGTTGAGCGTTTAAATCACCGAATAAAAAGAAGTCATTTGAACGATTAGTTAAGGCATCCATATCAGTTTTAAAATGTATAGTGTGAGCCGGATTGTACGCAGATGTAAATATCACAGGGCGCCTATTTATTATTACTCGTACCGAAATATTTTCCGCCACACGCGTATTTATAGTTGGTAATATTTCGTGTTCAACATTATATTTTATCGCGATGAGTACACCTCCGCCATGTGTTGTCTTTAAAAGTACATCAAATTGGTGGTGGGTATAAAAAATTGGGCAAAGTCGAATATAGTGCTTTTACTTGTTAAATAATAAAATCCGTTTAGTTTATGAATGGTGACATTAAGAAAACCATCAAGCTTATTAACAAGCTTTTTTCAATGTTTTTTAAATAAATAATTTTTTTTAATTCTTTAAGAAAAAATTACTCTTAATTTTTAAGATTTTCGTTAAATTCCTCAAAATACCTAATTTGCATTGCACAGTTTTAGACATTCAATAAAAATTTACAGAAGCATCTAGAGTAAACGATTAATTAACACAAAGTATAAAAAACAAAACAAACAAAAGATGCTTTTATGAAAATTACAATAAATTTTATCAAAATATACATTAATGTTAAAATATGGATTAGCATTTTCTTAAAAATTTGTTGATTCGCAAAGATAATTTTAATTTTTGTTTACCAAGTATTAATAACAAAAACATAAACGTATTTACATATTTATTTATAAAAACACCGTCATTGTAAATGTGTGTAAAAAACTTTGAATAAAAAATTTTCAAAAAATTTATAGAAAATATTCAAACGTTACTATTAACAATTACATTTAACTTTATTTTCAGAATACATGGATGTACCTGAGTATTGGTTTAATATTGATTTTGAGCTCTACACTTATTATGCACATGGTTCTCTTTGCCGAAGAGTATACCTGGGTGCCAAAACACACAAAGGATACCTTATTTGCATCTGCGGTAAACTATTTACATACTTACATACACATTTATTTACTAAAAATTTTTAATATGAATTTTACATATCTCAGATAATTGGCTACATTTGTGCTGTAGAATCGTTTGTATTGTCAGGTATTGCCTCATGGCCATGGTCACAATATCGGCATGTGCCAGATGACGGTAGCGACATGTATATTGAGGATCGTGAGATGACCCCTATGAGTCCAATCGAAAGTACTGATGTGCCGAATAATCACCATCAATTACCACAACAGCGACCACAAATTCACAATAATTGTAATAATAGCGCAACAACGCACAGTGAAACAAATCACCACAATCAACAAAATCGTACAATATCATCACCAACGTCCTATAATAATCAAAAGCCTTATATACCTGGTATGTATGCGCTTAATATTTGCACTTATTTTTAATATCTAACTAAGCGATCATAATAGGCTTAAAAGGGTTAAGAATGTTTAAACATAATTAATTGCCAGTTAGTCGTTGATGTTTATAATTTTCTAATTAATTTTTTGCTTGAAAAATGCATTTATTTTAATATTATTATTTAAGTATTGTACATCGTTAGCCACTACTTGTTTCCATCTTTCTGGTAGCATATGGATTCTGCGCCAAAAAAAAAACTGCTCTGGTTTTGAGGTAAAGAATGAATCAAGCCAATTTCTGATACCCTGTTCTTAAGTGAAGTGTAATCTAGTAACGGCGTTCTGCATCGATCGAAACAAATAGTAGTAAAAACGGGCAAAGTCTGGGCTTTAAGTCGGGTGAGCCACAACTTTCCATCCACTGTTTTCCAAATAGTTTTTGACCGTTCCTGCACCATGTGGCCGAGCGTTGTCATGATGGAAGATTATGGCCTCATGTCTGCTCGAATATTTTGGTCGTTTTTCGTTGAATGTTCTCTTCAAATAAATCAATTGTGTTTGGAACAGGTCCTGACCCGATTTAAACAGCTCATAACACAAAACACCCTTCCGATCCCACCAAATACAGAGAATTACCTTGGGGCGTTATGGATATTCGACTTCGGCGTTGATTTGCTTTTGCTTTGGTCGGGCTTTACATATGACTTTTTGCACTTAGGGTTATCGTAATGTATCCATTTTCCATCATCACTAACAATGACTTCTTTCTATTGTTTACCCAATACTTATAAATTTTATTGTCTTTATAAACCCTTGACTTGTAATGATAGGGTTATATAATGCTTTGTCATTCCGCTTGTATTTTCTACAATATTAAATTTCCGATCCTATTTATTTCTCGGAAAGCTTATGAATAGGGAAGTCGATTAAGTACTATCTTCCTGACCGTCTATATGTTGAAATCAACTTTTTGAAGCCCCTCGACATCGCCAGATCCGCGTAAGGTATCAAAATATCAGCAAAGTTCGGGAGCAGATCGATATTGAAAATTAGCATCATCGCCCCATAACTTTATGAGATATGAGCAAATAAATACGACTGTCTCTGTTCTTTTCGCTGATTTTTACCACAAAATTTTCCAGCCCTAGGCTAATTTATAGACACGGTGCCTCTCGAGTTATTCATGAAAAATGTTGGACAAATTGGTCACTACTGGGCAAAGTTATAGGCAAAAATTGTTTTTTTTTTTTAAATATATATTTTTTAAATATATCAATATTTTTCATACTCCTAAATAATATTTGAACATGTTTAAGATACTAAACTATACGGCATAATCTCAGAAATTATTCTAAGAGAAACTAACAAATCGGTTTGAAACCAACTGAGATATAAACACCAAAGTACAACTGCTTCAGTTTTCTTCATAAAATTTACAAACCGAAATCGCTATTTTTCAGTTTCTATACAAACAAGAGAGACAATATGGGGCTGAAGTATTAAAATATAGTTAGCTATGAATACAAATTTTACCTCGACAAGTTAACACGTTAGTTTTCTACCGATTATTACCAGTTTCATATTTAGTTCTAGCTGGTACTGTTTTGATTTTATTGGCAAAAAAAAACCTATAAAATATTTAAATATTTTATTATTGTTACCATTAATCCAGAGTTTGGTGCCCTATAATTCCTGTCGACGTTATTTAGAGAAAAAAAAAATACTTCGGCGAGTTAACACGTTAGTTTTCCAGCGATTGGTACCGGTCTCCTAGTTTTAGCTGGTACTGTTACGATTTTATTGGCAAAAAAAACCTTAAAATATTAAAATATTTTATTCTTTTTACCATTAATGCAGAGTCTGATGCCCTATAATTCCTGTCGACGTTATTTAGAGAAAAAAAATTACTTCGGCGAGTTAACACGTTAGTTTTCTAGCGATTGGTACCAGTCTCATAGTTCTAGCTGGTACTGTTTCGATTTTATTGGCAAATAAAAACCTTTAATATTAAAATATTTTATTATTTTTACCATTAATGCAGAGTTTGGTGACCTATAATTCCTGTCGGCGTTATTTTTAGAAAAAAAAATCAAAGATGGCGTCCTAGATTTAATGGCGAATATGAGTCAAATATAGTATTTACGATTTTGTCCCCTTAAACCGCCACGATATTGGTATCAAATAAAAGGGATTGACCACTAAACAATTAAAAAAAGAGTAAAATTTAAGATGGCATCTGAAACAAAATGGCGGAACAAGTTTTTCTAACTTCAACAATATGGGTGTCAAATGAAAGGGCTTGACTAGTAGAATACAGTTATCTACGACAAATTTTAAAATCAAAGGTAGCGTCGGAAATAATAAAGAAAATAGCTAGAATGAAATGTTCCACAAGATCTCGGACAAGTTCGGACTAATGAGAGTAAAATGAAAATTACTCTCTAAATTTGCCAAAACTACCCAAAATTGCTGGAACGCAAAAAACCATTTTTGCACTTCTTGTAATACTAATGGTGCTTACTTTTTAAATTAAAATCTATTTAAGTGATTTTAGACGCTTAAAAGCAATAACATTATAAAAACAAAACATTTGCATCATTGCCATCAGATGTTAAAAATAAAAAGAACTGAAAAAAAAGCTGAGCCAGTGTAAATTTAAAGAACAAGGGAGATATCTATTCACTAATGTATTTACCACTTTAACTTTTTCATTAAAACCTTCCATTTTGCTTTTAAATATATTTTTTAACAAAAACTTAACTTTTTCTTTTGCTTTCAAATTTTTTGATTAATTTTCAGTTTCATATGTAAACAAAAAACAGCTGATTGTTAAATTCTTGTCCGAACTTACCCAAAGAAAAAGTTCGTGCAAATTTGTACAGGAAATGCAAAAAATTACTCTCTCAATTACTCTCATAATTAAACAAAAATTGTTATGTAGAACGCTTTTGGGTAACTTTGGGCAAGTTCGGACTGTTTCGTTATGCATGTGGAACAGAGCTAATAATGCCTTTGTTCTAGGGCAACAAAAAGTGGGTGTAAATAATATTTTACATTTTTACGATAATAAAAGAATACATTTATATTAATAAAAACTATTATAAATATAATTTATTAAAACTCTTTGAGATAATTCGTTCTGATGTATTATTTTTGTTTTTTTTTTTTGTAGCCAAAAGACCCAATGAATTAAATAATCAAAGACCAACACTGGGTCATACTCAAACAACCCGTAAACCGAATCAACGTTATCGTGAGGGTTATCACTATCAACCTGTTGCGTCTACGTCCCGCCAGAGTCCCACATTCATCTTAGGCGATGACATTGGGGCTGGTCCATCCACATCCCGATCCAATGATAATTCTAGTGCGTGATAGTTTTTATTTCTCATTACATTTATTAATATTTAATAAAAATAAAAAAAAAATTATAAATTTTTAAAATGACAACAAAACCTATTAACTGCATTAAACAAACCTTTGGACAAAAAAACAAAAACAATACATTTTTTTTAAATCACAACTAAAACAAAAAAAAAGTAAATGAAACAATTAGAACCGATATTAAGAAATTGGAAATTTAAACGTAAAGAAATTAGTTAAAAGGTATTGAAAACCATAAAAACAATAAAATAATTGGAAACTTAAGAAAAATTTAAATTGAATTAAGAATACAATGAATAAAACAATAATACTGTTAAATTTGTAACTGTGTAAAACTTAATTAAATTAACAAAAATAAAATATTTAAAAAAAAAAAGAAAATATAACTGGAAATTCAAGAATTTAAGAAGGAAAAAAAACTTAATAAAAAAATGGCAACCATTGAATAAAAACTAAAAAATCCAAACATATTTAGAACAAACAAACAAACAAAAACTATAGATTAAAAATGAATTAAGAACAAACATACAAATAATAACTACTAAATACATAAATATTTTAAAAACTGTACTGAGAAACAAATTTTGAATGAATAATCAAGCAAAGAAAATAATTATAACCACACACACACACATACAAATATCCACATTCAACTGTATAGTTTTTGCATTTTTTTTTAATATTAGCAAATCATTATTAGAAATCAATTAAGCAAAAATATGTATTGTACATATGTATTTGTAAAGAAAAAAAAAAATTATAAAAAAACATAAAAATGCAAAATTCTTCAAACAACGTTTTTAAATTAAAAAAAAAATTAAACAATTGAAAGTTGTAAAAGAAATGCGTTAGTTTGCTAACGGAAATGTCCTCTTAAACAACACGGTTAATCACACATTCTCAACAACACTTTTCCTTTAATAACACACACACCCACACACATATTTACAGTCACACAAAAGTACGTGTACGTATGCATGACGCAATCGTTTGCAACTGAATAAATAAACCAAAAGATTTTTTGGAATTTTCTTTTTTGGAAAAATTGTATTGTATACCAAGTGTATACAGCCATAATAGGTGTAGACGACGTCTAACACAGAAAATAATCGTTTGATATTTAGTCAAAGAAGCAATAGGAACGCGGAAGAAATCAATTATTAAATAAACTACAGTCAAAACAATGAAGCAAAATGAGAATATAATTAAATAGTAATAATAACAAATAATTAAATGCAAAATGTTATGTATGTAATTGTGCCCCATTTTTAAAAAATTAAAAAAAAATCACATGAATGAACATGACTTCATCTAAAAATATAAATAAAAGAATCAAGAGTAAAAAATAAAAACCATTTAACATTTGTAATCGGAAACGGATAACAACAAAACATGTATTATTTAATATTTAATTTTTTTTCTTTTTTTTTTTTTTTGTAAACCAAATAAAGACAACAAAAACTAATTAATTAAGCATGAGAAATTAAGAAAAAGAAAATCATCTTGTTATAAACGTAGTTTTGCTTATTTTTTAATAAAGGAATAACAAAAAAAAAAGTATATAAATGAAAAATTGTATCAATAATAAAAAAAAAATAAAATAAATAAATGGTTTTATTTGAGAATCAATTTTACTGAAATTTATATTCGGTAAAATTACAATAATGATTTCTATTGTAGAAATAATTTAGGTTTCATTTTGCGACTTACACCCCTGTTCTGAACTTAATGACGGTAACTAAATCCGTAACAAGTTTGATTAAAGATTCAATTTCATATTAAAATTATAGCTGAATTGGCAAACGTTGTTTTGCCATATAAATTATATCTAGGAAATATTTTTAGTTCAATAAAATTAACTTGTGTTTTATTTGTTTCTCACTGCTATTTGTTGTTTCTTCTATTGCAATTTGTGCACTTTTTTGTGTGTTTATTTTATAATTTCTTGAATTGCTGTTTAGTTCATAAATAGATTGTTATTTTTATTGTTCAAACATTGTTTAGGTATTTTTTTTACTTCTTTGTTTTGCCTCTTGTTTTCTACCTATAGAACTGCACTAAAAAATTGGGCGTTAAAGTAGGCGTGGTAAAAAAAGTCATTAATCATACAAGAGTTTTAGTTATATTATGTGAAAATTTCAAGAAGATCTGTCAGCAGTATGACTTACTTGAGGAGGCGTGAAAAAAGACGTGGCGTTGAGGGGCATGAAAAATAGATATTGACCGATTCTTAGACCTACCCGATATGCACACACAATTGTATGAAAAGCGGTCGAACCATTTCGGAGGAGTTTAATCACAAATACCACGACACAAGAATTTAAATATTAGATTAATTTTCTGTTTTATTACATTTAATAGTTTAAATTTTGTAATAAAAATCTCAGAATAAGGATATAAATGTTAGAAAATAAATTAATAGCAAATTGGACTCCAACAGAAAAAGTAATTTATTTTTTAGTATTAATTCGTAATTATATTATGACCAAAACTATAATAATCGTTTCTTTTATTTTCTTCATTTAAGCTTTTATGTAAAACTTGATAATTTGGTAGAGTCATACAAATTTCAAATAAAAATTGTTTTTTCCACAGCACAGTTGTGCGAAAGTTGTGTTGACTCATACACCAAATACAGATGGATGATGATTTCAAATCATGGATTTTTTTAATAATCCTTTAAAAAGATTGTACCAAAACACTTTTTCATTACGCGATGTTTTTTAACGTATAATCGGGTAACCTTTATACATACATAAATACAAAGTGTGCATAGAAATATTTATATAACAAATTTTTTTCATTTCATGTCATAGTTTGAAATCATCGTATAAATTGAGTGCTGGACGACTTACATATGTGATGTGGTCGTTTTGAGTGAAAATTTTGCATGTGTTTTGTTATTGAAACAAAAACAAAATACATATAAAATGCTCACTCAAAATACATACATATGTATTTGGATTTATAAAAATGCATTTTAATATTTCTTTACTAGTATGCATGTATTATGTGCTGTTTTGAGAAGTGACGCTTTAAGATTTATGGTCTCTTCCTTCTGGAATCTGACAAGGTGAATTGTCCATTCGGATGAAGCTGATTCACTGTGTTGCAAGTTTATTTTTACCAGTAGTAGTTTATTTCATTCTGCCTGAGTGGGTGAATAAATAAATATTTTTTAAATTTTAAACGATTCAAGTTTGAAGCAGGAAAAATTATCATGCCTGTCGTCTATGTTTTTATTGTTATAAGCAACAACAATTGGAAGACAAAATCGAGTAAAAACATGTAGTGTTCTTATTAACAGTCGAAATATTTGACTAATATATAATAGATCAATTTTTCTTTCTTTAAGGTTTCATCATTTTGGTGTGTTATTACCCAGTTAAATACAAAAAGTTTTGATATATATTTAAAAAAGGCGTTGTATTTTAATTTCATTATTTTTATAAGAATTTAAATTTTTATACATAAGTACATAAATTATGTATGTATGTACATAAATTTAAATTTTGCAATTTTTATTAATAAAAAAATACTTTTTTATGTTAACATTTTAGACAAGTCATTTCAAACCTAAATCCTTTTCAATAGTATAAGAACAAACAGTCATCATTTGACACTTAACGCGTTCAAAGTTTTCAATCGCTTTCGGCTTGGCTTCAGGCCATTTGCCTAAATCACGATAGATGGGACGACAAAATTTCATACGGAAGTTTGAGTTGGCAAAAGCAATAATTTCATCAAAACGATTCATTATTCTAGCCATAATGCACAAGCGCATTACACGGAATTGAACTTCAGCATTCTTAGTGTTTTTCAAATTATAAGTAGACTCCAACAGTTCGATCTTTTTCTCTGACAAATCTTTAATTTCTTTGCATTCAATCAATTTTCCCAAGAAGTCAATTAGTTGATGCGATGTAATTGTTTGCTTAACTTCAGCGTTATTAGCCAATTCTTCGGTCGTTTTGGTGCTCCAAAGAGATGCCAATTGTTTTGAAACATTAGCCAAGGTATCATCAAATCTTTAAGGGAACACACATTAAACAGTTTTAAAATGTGATAAATATTTAAAGTCACTTACTTGGGTATAATTGGTGGCATGCCCTCACAGGTTAGCCAAAGGTCCCAATCAATTTCGTCAAGTTTATTCTTTTTGTCAGTTTCAATGAAGTAATCATATAAGGCCGATTTAAAATCATCAGTGACAACAGATTTATACGCAAATTTCTTCAAATAAGAACGTAAAAAGGGTTCAAAAACGTCTGGACCACCAAATAATTCCTCTATGTAGCGTAAGAAGGTAGAACCTTTAATATAAGGCACACTGGAAAAGGCATCATCTGGACCGCAATTAGATAAATCTACCACCAATTTTGTCAGTTCGGGACTACTGATCAGTTGAGTACGAAGCTTAAAATTATTTTTTTTATTAGTAACTGTTTATCAATGGTTATGAGCTGTTAATTAAATGACTTACACATTCTTGAAGATCCGTCAAATTACGAATCATATGGAAATCTTGTTCTTTTGAACCTTTCATTCGTCCAACAATCTTTGTCTCTACGAACACGGTAAAACCTTCATTTAACCAGAAGTGTTCAAAATTTCTATTAGTCACCAAATTGCCAGTCCAGCTGTGTGCAATTTCATGAGCCACTACATCAACTAATGACTTATCTCCGGCTAACACTGTGGGCGTAACAAAAGTCAAACATGGATTTTCCATACCACCAAATGGAAACGAAGGTGGCATGACCAACAGATCATACTGCTTCCATACATATGGACCACAAATATCAGAAGCAGTTTTTAACATTTCCGAAGTCTGCGAAAACTCTTCAGCACAAGCGTCGATTATACCTTGCTCTGCCCACACATTCGAATTGGCGCCCAAAGGTTTTGATACCAATTTTCCAATAGCAATTGCTAAAAGATAAGCTGGTATTGGCACTCCCTGTTTAAAAACGGTTACACCACTTTCTTTCTTGTCAATTAAAGCGCTCATTAATGCTGTCAATTCCTTGGGATGTTTTACGGTCGCTTCGTAGGTGAATTTAATAGCTGGTGTGTCTTGACAGGGTATAATTGAGCGTGCGTGAATGGGTTGACATTGGCTGAACATGTAGGGATGTTGCTTGCCTAAGGTTTGCTCGGGATTTAACCATTGAAGACCACTGGCATTGCTAGCAGTTTCATAATCTATACGTACGAATAAACTGGGAAAAAGCGTAAAATTAATTGTAAACACACTGACACACATTGTTATGATTGTTCGGAAATATGAAATTATCTCCTAATTCAATTAACACAATAGTTAAATAATTTCTTAACACAAAATTAAGGCTTCAACCTCCTTAAAAACAAGAACAGATACATAATTAGATACCCGAAATACATACATTTCAGCCAAATACAAAATTGATAAAAAATAAAAATATACCAATAATTCCGTCGAATGCCACCTTTAAGGCTTGAAAATATTATAAAAAAAGAAACCTAGTATGGTTCGATCCAAATATCATTCGTGGCTAAAACATGTGTCGTCTTTTTAATAATCAGTTATATTTTCTAATCTTAAATTTCAAAAACACTTGCATTTACAAATAAATTATAATGGATGATGCCATTAAATTCTACCAAATACATGTACATTTGTGTAGGCAAAATTATTTTACATTAATTTGGTTGTTGGGTTTAAGCTAGTTTATATGCATTGCACTGGTGCTTTTGCCAGATCATCAATAAAATAAACCTTTACTTACAAAAAAAAATTTTTTTTGTGGGTAAAGTATGTACATACTGCATAATGTAGGCTATAAAAATAAAATAAAAACTTACTCTCCAGTAGCAGTGCCTTGCGGTAATTCCAAAGTAAGTTTAGCACCAATATCATTAACATAATCACTAACAAAATGATTTAATGGAATTGATGAATTGCCAGAAATAATTTCAGCATTTAAAATTTTAAGATCCCGGACATCTAACAGCTAAAAAGTTAGAATGATAAAAAAACAAATCGCTGTTGTAAAAATGAGTTGGTAAGTAACTTACAATTGCTGGCAAATCCTTTTCCAAAACATTAAAACGATGAGTAACAGTTCCCCTTAACTTGGTATTTTTAAAATCTACATTCCAATTCAGGACACTGTGTTGTGTGGTTATAACTTCCGGTTGAGAGTATGAACTCGGATCAATTTTTCCCAGGCGACCCATTTTACGGTGACTTTGCACAAAATACAATGGAACTGTTTGATGAAACTTTCTAATGATATATGACACAAATGGTTGTGTTGTGTTTAAAGTACGTGCTGCAACGCAAAAATAAATCAAAACAACTTGTAGGTACAAAATTAATTTATACTGATACTAAGAAAATTATCTTATCGCAACAAATTGTTTTTATCAATACATTTGGTTATTTTAAATTATAGCCATTCAATGGATAGCAACAAGTATTTTTTACGGCAAATTTCTACGCACCAAGTTTTATGTTAAAAATTATCATTTAATTTATACGAAAGAACCACTGACTCAAGCAAATCATATCAAGCAAGGTAAACACAACTCAGCAACAAGATTTTTATTTTACTATTCATATAAGAACTATGTCACTTGTTATATGCACTTTGACAGTAAGAAAACCAAATTTTTTGATCAGCTGTATTAATGTTATCACCGTATTAAAATTGCCTTGCCTAGAACTTACAAAAATAACAAGTCACTGTTGACGTATTTTTAGTCGGCGTTCAATTGAATTCGCCTTGGCGTTAACATATGAAATTTTTACCCAGTTCAGACGATGATTTAAAATCGTTAATTCCTAATTCACTTGTAAAAAAACTACCAAAATATCTTCAATTATACGATGATCTTTTTTTTTTGTGATTTTTATGTAATATTTTTTACTAGTAATCGGTTATTTTTCTTTATTTGCTCTCTCGTATTTAGAAAATATAAAAATTTTGAAAACATAAATATTTATTATGCAAAATATTTGTCGATTTATTTTTTAGTAAAACAAAAAAAAACGATATCTTTTCTACTACTCTGCCTCTCTCGACAACAATAAAAAAAAATGTCATAACTTTTTAAATCGTTTTAATTTATTATTGTTGCAATTCTAGTGATTGAAAAATGGTAGAGGGCATGTCAAGGCGAATTCTCACAGGTGAGATTATTGTAGCAATACTAACACAATATATTTAGAATGGTTGGCCAATTTATGGGAATTTTTAGGAATCAGTGGAAGACCTACTAAGGAAGATATAGAAAATCACACATCTGTAAAATTAGAAACCAAGCTTATGATAAAGAAATTTGGTATAGATAGGTATTAGTATAATGTGCAAATCAACGACTAAACTTGAACGGTCAACAGCCAACGTTATAAGGTGGAAGTAATACAAGAAAACTTAGATTTAAGGTGAATAACAATTTGTTTAATAATAATAAAAATTATACTAATACTAAATTTTGTCCCTCGAATATATTCAATGCACAATATAAGAAGTTTTCGCTTTGAAAAGTATGAAACAAAATATTTTACAATTTCTCGATTTGGGAGCAGAAAGTGTTCATATTTCAATTCGAGAACAGACAGTAGTGATTTTAATTTTATGGAATATTTCCAGTAAATAACTGTAAAATTGAAAAAATCGTCAATACAAAAATTAAACATTCAAACAAAGAGAAAATTATTAAATTTTTTTAATTCATTTACTTCAAAACTTCAGCTAATATAGCCCATACATAAAAAAACAATTTCACTTCTTCCTTTATAGAAATAAAAACATCAAAATTCTTTCCGAACTGGGTGTTACTGCGTAATTCGATTCGAAAGAAAGCATTTTCGAATTACAATGTATTAAGCATACAAATTCGAAAAGTTTTACGGAGTAACCTGGCTGTCCATACTTATATAACTGAAATAACATTTTCTTTAATTGTTTAAGATTCTCGTAACGTTTTCATATGAAATTTTGCTTGACATTTCTAGAGTGAAAATTTCACAATATTGGTACAGAAACACATCCTTTTTGGAATGTAATTCAAACGATAGCCTTCGTCTAGTTCTTAAGGATATTATAAACAGATTAGTAAGAATTTTGCAAATATTATCTATATACGCAAAATATTGACTATTACTGGGTTGCCTTCGTTTACACAAATTTCCATATAAAACATAAAAAAATCAGTCCAGTAAAAACTTTTAGTAAACAAAATAACCCAGTTGTACAACTATAAACATCTGATTAAATAAACAAACTACTTTCTCATATCAAAAAATATTAACAAACTTGAATAAATTATCATAGGTATAAAAAATTATATTTTTATGGTAAAAATGTTTTTGTCATGGTTTTTGCATATATAGAAAGTTATGGTGGATTGAACTTCATTTCATTAACGATTCATTCCCGAATATTTCTAAAAGATTGATACTAAAAACTGATCTGTTAAATTTGTTGGGGGCTTCTAAGAGTTCATTTTGAAACACATAACAAAACTAAGAACGAATTTAAATTTAGCACAATGAAATCTCTATAGTCCAAATATTCGATTTAAAGACGATTTTTGCTGCAGACCAGGGCTTTTTAAAGTTTTACTGAAATGATTCATCATTTCAAGGCTTAAAAATCAAACAGGTTTAACAAAAGTTAGGTTGACTTTTAGACCACCAAACTGGGTTAGTTGACATAATAGGGGCATTAGCTTGATTAAAAAAAAAACACCCATATGACTATATCAAATTTATTTGACCTTATCGTAAAATGTAATCTTTTGGATAATCCATAATAGAGGGGAAATTTTCTAAAGTATTTTTATCAATATGATCCAAACGTTGCGGGATTTCACGAAGTGTTCTAATTTGATTTGTTACATTTGCCAAAATGTCCTTAGGAACTTTATCGTCGGCAAATAAATGAAGTCGCTGCATTGTGTAGCGACGTTGAAGATTACCATCCATTGAATTGTACACTGCTTTTTGCATTACCATTGTGGGATCCTTTTCATGCAATTGCCAGGCAAGAGTCCAGCTAGCACCACCTGGATAACCGGTGTGATGAAAGTAAACACGTTTAACCCACTCATCACCGGGTAAAGCAATTTCTTTAGTGTTAATAACGACCACATGATCACCACAATCATCTTAAAAAAAGAGACAGAACATATTAAAGAACTTACAAGAAAGGTTTTGGTATTCACCATTTATAAATCTCTATTATTTGTTTAGTTTCACTTGTTATTATAATTCAAAAAACACTTCTCCCTAAGAATATTCTTAAAAAAAACTTACTCATTGGATGGAAGATAGGTTTGTGGCGACCTTGTAGGTGTTTGGAAATTAATTTGGCTGAATCAAATGGATTTTGCCAAGTGCAGTCATAAATGTGCCATGTTCGTGCAAATGTTGCCCATTGCTAAATGATATAAAATACATTATTAATATTAAATCACACTATTTATACTAAATCTTCAAATATACCTGTACGCGCTTTGCAATTGACATTATATTAACAATTGATGTTATTTATAAAATATTTTGTTAAATAACAACTTTCCACCAGTGAAACAAGTCGACCGGTTTAAAGCCGACGATTTTTTTCAATGTCCACGCCGCTTTAAACGGCTGAAGAAAGCCGCCGTTTCGATCAGCTTCAATCGACTCAATCAAGCCGCCAAAGAAATTTAGTTCGTAACAGAGATGAAAAATTTAGTATTATACTACCGTTAAATTTTTTTAGCGTCAGTTTGAATGCAAGCTTCACAGAATGGTTGGTTGGTTTAAAAAAATTTTAAAAAGGATATTAAAAAGTGTTCTAAAAAAGTGTTTTAAAAGTGTTTTAAAAAGTGTTTAAAAAACAGTGTTAAAATATATATGTTTGTTCTTACCTGTGTATAAAAAGTAAAGGTTTTTTTTTTATTAAATTAAGATTTTCACATGTAAGAATTGCTTGACTAAGGTAAGTGTTCTCCTATATATGTACAGACATACATACATATGTAGATTTTGGACAAATTTAGTTTACGTACTAATATAAGTATGTACGTTAAGAAACCAGTATTTTTAATTTTAAAAGTTTAAATTCAGTTTTTTCCAAACCAAATTAAGTATTTTTCAAATCAAATTTGAAAATTCTAAATTTGATTTAGAAAAGGCTGTACCTATTTAAAGTTAAAACAGCTGGCTTAAATTTAGTTTAATAACGTGCCTCTAAATAAAAAAAAAAAAAATACCATAGGGTGATAGAACATTGAAAAATAAGAGTTAAATTTAAAATGGTAAAAGTCTCATTTGGAAAAGACCGAATATATAGTTTAAAACCTGTACATACATAACTAAATAATATGAACGTCAAAAAATAAGACTGGTGCTGTTAACAAATATTAATAAGTTACGGTGTCATCATCACAATGGACCGTATTGGTCTCTGGGTGAGGGTGTGAAGGTTACTTCACACCGGCCTTACTTACCTTACGGTGTCATCCGTTTTTTATGGCCACAACCAAAAAAAATTTGTAGGGGTACATTCATTTTGTCACTTCACTTGTAAAACATCGATATATTCATTTTAGACCCAATAAAGTATTTATATGCTATGTATGTCCGTCCGCCATTTCGTCTGTTGAAAGCAGAATGGAGCTCAAACAGAATATTCTCTAGGGAGATGAAATTTTACCAGAATATTTCTAATACAAATACAAGTGTTGATAATGGCCTAAATCAATCAATAGAAAAAGAGTTATAGCTTGTAATGCAAGATTAAGTTATAAAAAAATGTTTTTTGACATCGAATATATGGCGATTGTGTCTAAACGTAATGATGTAGAGCGGTAAAATTTTCCAGGGATATTTCTTTAAATCTGTATATCATAAAAAACTTATAGATCAAAATGTACGAAATTTTAACCCGCACAGTGTCCTTTTTAGTCTATTGAAAACGCAATTTTTCGCCTTAGCTTTCTTCTTCTTTCCGTCTGTCTTTTTAGCAGCAGAAGGTTTCGTTATAGTAGCCTTTATTGTTAAAAGCTACGGCTTTCTTTTTATTGCCATCTATGGTAACCTTGGTGTATGATGCACATTACGAAGCTGCATACGCAAAAATCACAGAGTTTGTAACAGTTCTTAAAAATTTTTTTTTACTTTTATTGTAAAAAGCAGTTGAATATTTTTAGCCAGATTACTGTATCAATCATCTATTGAGAATATATATATATATATATATATATATATATCCATATACATATATTAGCATGAACCCGCGACATCGTCTGCGTAGTGAGATAACTAAAAACAAAATTTTAATAACTGATCGCAACCTATTACACTTTATATTTTTTATTGCATAAAATAAGATATTAATTTCTTATACGAGCTACATTATAAATTTTATATTGTCGTATTCGTACCCATAAAATTTGTTTATCTAATTGCATCCTGGAATTTTATTTATTAATTTCTTTATCTAATTAATTATTTTTAATTTATATCACATACCTAAACAAAAACGCCTATTGTAAATGTTTTTGCAATGTTACCACCTCGATACTTTTAAAATTATAAAAAAAATGGCTAGCAAATGTTTGCATCAAATCGATGGCTAACGTCGATAGATGGCGCTTTTATTATCGAATTGTAATAGATTATACATATACGCTAGAGTATATGCTATACTTATTAACATTTTATAAAAGATGGTTAATAATAACAGACTTTACCGTAACATAAACCCGTGTGCAAATGTGTGAAAAGGATAGCAAGGACTCAATTTTCGTTTTGTAAAACTGTGATATGAAAAGTTTTTGTGTGTCATATTATATGCTGCCACCACAGAAGATTTTTTCGCCTTTAAATAGATTGATATTACTGCTGCAAAGGGCTTCAACTGTTACCTTTACTTTTGAAAAACACTATTACAGTCAAATCCCGATAATTCGTAATCGCAAGGGATCGGCCATTTCTTACGAATTATAGGGGTTTTCGATTTAGCGGGTTTTCGATTTAACGGGGTTAAAATAAAATTAATACGAATTAACGGGGTTTTTCAATTTATTTACCAAAACGATAAAAATAAACATAAAAACAATTGTTAAAAATAAAATACAAAATAAATACACAAAATAAAATAGCAAATTCATTCACTTAGCGTAAAATACGTGTAATTTTAATAGCAAACAAAAAACAATAAAATAAAAATAAAACTGAAAAATTAATTTTCTTAACTTAAAATACATAATGTACATATTTACATTATCTAAAATTAATTTTTAAAAAAATGTGTGATTTGCATTTGTTTAGACTTTTCTCACGGAGGTTGTCCAAGGTATTTTCTTTTTTTATTAAGGAATTAAAAATTCCTTCGTCCACAGTATGATTGGAGACATAAAATCTCAATTTATTAATTGCCAATTTTACATCTTTATTCGTCATTAAGGGAGCTTCGTTGTTGCCATCATCGTCGTCGTCATCACTTTCTATATGATTAGCTTTTAGCATTCTTTCCATGTTTCTGTTATTTTTATTACGAATTACATATAAGTGGTAGTTAGATAACAATTACGATTTATAAGAGGTAAAGAAGATTTTATTTAAAACAAAAAATTACGAATTAGCGAGGGGACCAAAATCTATGGAAATTGTACGAATTAACGAGATTTTTTCAAGGGACCCACAGTTTATTACGAATTATCGGGAATTACGATTTATCGGGGTACAAATTATCGGGATTTGACTGTATTTGTTTTAAAAGAACAAATTCTTCATCATTCATTTGTGGTAATTTTAAATCTATTAATGCTTTTTTAATAGGTATTTTCAATTCATAAAATCGCTGGCACATACCAAGAAGAGTGTCTCATATTGTTTTGCAATCTAAAATAACTTTCAGTTCTTTTCCTTTTTTCTCTGTAACATACACATTCTTTTTAAACTTCTTTTTTTGGGGTCTTTCGAAAGATTTTTAAAGTTTTTCCGAATTTTTTTTCTATTTGTTTTACTAACCCAAAACTCACTGATGTCATGCATTTCTTTATTACCATCATCTGAATTTCATGTGTAAAACTTAGTAGCTGCTCGGGTGCAATAATTTTTCCGATTTTCAGCATTGTGGAAGCTCCATCTGTTGTGAAGCCTACTATTTCATTAGGCAGTGGCACACCAAAATCAACTAACCGTTCCTCTAAAATTTGAATGCAAATCACTGCCAGAATAATAATAAATCTTATAGAAATTATATAAATAACCAATTAAGTGTTTAGCAAAAATTGGGATTTATTTTTAAAAAATTTCGAAACTTTCGGGATCTGAATTAGACTCCCTAGTATATGTATGGTTGGTACGTGCTTGAAAGATTGAATGTTTTCGCCGTCAGGTTAGCGCACTCTATTTTTTATTCTCTTATTTAAAAAGTCATACAATCTCAATCTAACTATAAGTATTTCCCTCAAAAAAAGTCTTGAAGATTTTTTTTTAAATATTTTTCTTTTATTTCGTTAAGTTCCAAACATTTTCTATGAATACTAAAAATTTCTTTTCCATCTTTAGAAAGAAAGTCTAAAATACAGAGTTTAAGTATTTTGTTTGTTTTATTTTTTATTCTTCTTCTTTGTTTTTTTTTACATAACTATGAATATATAAACAGTTGTTTTATTTACTTTTTGTATATTACTTATTTATTTATGTGCGATTTACAGAATACAAACGAATTCTTTGAGTGAAAATGTTGCATTTTTTTTTTGTGGTAATAAGAAAATACATGCAACATTTCTACTCTTGGTGCCCGCTTGTGTTTTGTAAATCACGCATTACTTAAATCTCTATTTAAATTAGTAATAATAATAAGAAAGTAATAATAAATCAATTTACATAAATAACTTAAAATAATATTAATAAAAATAAAAATAAAAACAATTATAATTTTACATATTTAATACTATTTTACAATTTTGTTTAATTAATTTAATTTGTTATTTTATAATAATTACTCTAATATCCTTATTTACATATGTATAACTTGAATGCCCCTATTGTCGTTGCCAACTCAACCCAGTAGTTAGGCTGTCTGAGAGTCAACATTCAAAAACCAGTTTCTTTTTTTAGTATCCCACCAAAAAACTTCATTACGAAAAAGCTCTTCTTGAATCGCTAATTTAGTGCTTACCTGCTTTCAAGAGCGCTTCTAGAAGCCATGATGTTTTTATGCAATGACCGAGAGGGTCATTAATAAGCGCTAATTTCATCCCTATCAAAAGTAGCTTAATCATGCCTTCACCTTATAGGGTCCATACACAACACCATAAAATTGTGCAATCAAGTGTTTGTGCAATTAAGCTTTAAGCACACACTACACCAGCCTGGTGGTACAAAATTCATTTTTTACCTAAAAATTGTGTGGAAAAGTTTGTAATAAATAACGAAAAAAATTGTGCTTCACTTATTATTGCTATTATCCTAAAACGAAAACGAATTAGGAGCAAAAAAAAAAACGTGTTTGGATGAAGAAATGGCTATGAATTGGCATTTATATTTAAAATGTTGTATTTTTTTGATGTTTATGCCTTGACGATTTAACTTTTATGAGCTAATTTTGCTACACACGACTAAATCATGCTGGTACAATCAAAAAAATATCAAACTATTTCTGATAAAGCACCATCAGCTGGTACAATCACACCACAACCTCATACACGGTAAATCAGCTGGCACAGTCACTTGATTGCACAATTATTATGGTGTTGTGTATTTCCATAGATGCAATACGATAAGGAAATGAAGTCTGCACTGCTTACAAAATTCGAAAAAAAAATTGGTGGGATTGTAAACGAGGCATATTTATTTATCAGGTAATCGCAGTTCGCAGAAAATGTTTATTTTTGTATATTTTAATATTTTTAGTTAAATCTCCTGAAGATGTCATCCGATGGATGACGAAATATTGAGAATTTGAAAAATAAAATTATTATTTTTTTTTAACAAAAAAACCAAGACCTCAAACTTGATTATTTAATTTGAAATTTAGGTCGAATAAAATATAACGAAAATGTTTTTATTTATATCTTTTATATATGTATAAAGTTTGACACTTGAAGTGCATAAGAGAATAAAGAGTTTTTTTTATTTTTGGACTTTGACAGCTGAAGTTTGTCGAATCAAAAATACCTGATAAAAAAATATGTAAAACAAGACAATTTTTAGTTAAATTTCTTATAGCGTAACCAACTTAAATTACCAAATTTATAGAGCTGTTAAATTTGGATTACGATTAGCAATCAATTAGATTACATTTCAAAAGGAATGGTATTGATTACATAATTCTCCTTTGAACAAATCCGGATTATTAATTAATTACGATTACAAATAATCCAAAAGTAATCAAGATTATTTAGGATTACACGAAAATAATCAAAAATAATCAAAAGTAATCCCAAAAATAATTGACTACTTTCAAGTTATATTTTTGAATATTTTTTAAAAATTTTGAATTTGCATTATTAAATACCGTAAGGCCCCTTTCGCATTAGGCAACTTTAATTGCGCAAGTCTTGTGTTTGTGGGTGTAAGAGGAAAGGTCGGTGTGAAGGGGAAAGAATTGCCGAGATTTGAGTACAGACTTGCTTGTACTTGGCAATTCTGCTTCTGCTGTCATTCTTGTCTTGGAATATTTATTTGTTTTTGACATTATCTTTTATTTCTTCTTCGGTGTGTTGTGTAATTTTGTGTGTGTGAAAATTTTATTTGTTTATAAGTGAATCAAATATTTAAAAATGATGAGAAATTGGAAACGAGATGAAACAGAACAACTAAGGCCCCTTTCGCATTAGGCAACTTTAATTGCGCAAGTCTTGTGTTTGTGGGTGTGAGAGGAAAGGTCGGTGTGAAGGGGAAAGAATTGCCGAGATTTGAGTACAGACTTGCTTGTACTTGGCGATTCTGCTTCTGCTGCCATTCTTGTCTTGGAATATTTATTTGTTTTTGACATTGTCTTTTATTTCTTCTTCAGTGTGTTGTGTAATTTTATGTGTGTGAAATTTTTATTTGTTTATAAGTGAATCAAATATTTAAAAATGATGAGAAATTGGAAGCGAGATGAAACAGAACAACTAATTCAATTAAACTTGCTTAACCAAGTTGCTCAATGTGAACATAAAAGCAAGTTCAAAAGAAAATAAATAAAAATTAAAATTATACTTGCGCAATTGAAGTTGCCTAATGCGAAAGGGGCCTAAGCAAATTATAAATTATATAATAACAACAAATTAAAAAAAAATAAATAAATAATGGTAGAATCTTATGTAGAAAAATGTGTTTGTGACAGTATTGCCATAATTTCTGCAAAAAATAATAATAATCAAAAATAATCGAAAATAAACCCTGAAAGTAATCGAATTATTTTTTGATTACTTTATATTTTATTTTTATTACTTCTCGTAATTTTTATTAATCTTGATTATTTTTGGATTTTCTGTAATCGAATCTGAAAATAATCGTAATATAATCATTACTTGAACTTTCAAAAAAACAAAATATTTTAATTACTAATTATTAGGATAAGTAATCATTACTTAACAGCTATGCAAATTTAACTTTAAAATAAAATTAAAACTAGGCCGACTTCCTAAACGCAAGTTGCAATTCATAATTTAAAAAAATGCGTATGCAATGCTAAACATGTCTTAAGTGCAACCTTGCGTTGCAGAGATTTTTTTTTTTGCATTTTATCGGCATTTAGGAACGCTCATGGATCCACTTTTTGTCTCTGCAATATAAAGTGTTTAATTATTTAAATTATTAGTCTGTGATTTAAATAAACTCTATCAATTATAAATAATTTATTAAAAATAAACAAAGAAAATACTAACTAAGTTTACATATGCGTTTACGAAGTGTATGCATTGTAAATATGCATTGCAACTTGCGTTTAGGAAGTCGGCCCTAGTAATAATTAAGAAAAATAACAAATAAGTAAGTGCCTATTCGGTTGAGAATGTCGACGCAAATTTATCAACGACAAACAAGTTGCTGTTATGAACCGCAATAGAGGCAGAAATTTCGTTTAAATAAGATTTCGGGCAAATCTTCATCCATACATACATACATACATACATACATATGTATGTTCATAGCAGTATGTATTAGTGTAGGTTTTCTTTAACAGTTAGTCCAAATCAAACACTGCTACTGTATGATTAACATTGAACATAAATTTTTATTATTTTAAAATCATTTTTTTACGCGAATTTAAAAATGTCGTATTTTATAAAATACTGAACTAAGTAAGCAGATCTGAAGTAAGTAAGTAAGTAAGCAGGGGCCGAATTAAGGCATTTGTTATCGATCGAAATTTTACTCGAACGATCGAGTACGCTGTGCTTTAGGTATAGAGATTCTAATAAGAATGTTTAAATTTCGATCACGTTCGAATGCCGTAATTCGGCCTCAGATTTGAAGAAAATCTTGTTTTGTAAATGTAAATGCATTGGAAATCTTATTAAAAATCCAGTAAAACAATCCAGAGGCCAAATTACCGCATTAGATCACGATCGAAATTTTACTCGAACGATCGAGTTTGCTGTGCTTAAGGTATAGATAATATAATAAGAATTTCCAAATTTCGATCACGTTCGAATGCCGTAATTTGCGCCCAGATAATGATTGAAGTCCAATTGAAACGAAATTTCAGTTCGTGTAAATGATGATATAAGATTCAATCGTTTATACATACTTATTAAGTAAAGTTAGTTGATTTTTTTATTTATGTTTTCATAATCATTTTTCTATAATACACATTTTTTAATTTATTTTTTTTACAAGGATTACAAGGATATAGTACAAATGTATGTATGCACGTGCATTTGAAGTATGAATTAATATTTTCTATTTAATTTGAATTGGATTTAAAAAATGTTTATTAAACAATTTTTATTTGTTTGTTTTATGTATGGACGTAGGAAAAAAATATGGTTAAAGATATTAAAACATTTGGAAATTTAATACCCAGCAAAAAATATATGGATTAATCCATAATCGAGCAATAAAGTAGTAATGACTTGTTCATCCATTTGAAGTAATAGGCGAGCTATCGAAACTTTTTTTTTTTTGTTTTGTTGTTTATGCCTCGCTTAATACTCCAAATGCAGCAATGAGGGATGTATCAGTTCGTTTTTGGTTTTTTTTTCTTTGACACAACTGTTAATTGTTGATGTTTTCTATTTAGTCAGTTTAGTTTCAAAAAGTGAAATACGTGTTATGTATGTTACGAAAAGGTACGGGTATAGTTACAAATTGTTAAAAATGTGTCAAAATTTAGTTGCACAGCGTCATTTAAGACGACTAGTCAAAAAAAAAAAAGAAATTTAAAATTTCTCAAATTGTAATCGGGAGACTTTAGGTGAACAAGGGGCATCAGCACCTAACAAAGTTAATGACTTATCAAATGAAAATAGTCAAACGGAAAACTTTGATGATCATTATCATATCAATACAAACAATATCAGTGAAAATTTTGATCTGAAGCTTGCTTCTTGGGTAATTGAAAATCGCGTTTCAAACGAATGCTGTAATTCACTACTCTGCATTTAAAAAAGTGAAGGTATGAACGTTCGCTGAATTTTTAATATCATGTCTTAAATAATATATTACGTGTTATTTTTGCTTTAATTTTCTTGCAGAAGCACTTAAAGGCACGTATCCAACATACCGGGAATATGAAAAAACTTTCAAGCCGGCATTTCGCAAATGTAAGGCAACTGTTTACCGACAGACCTACTCGTCAAAAACTACGACCTCGTGGAATCCAACAAAATAACAATAATAACATGTTTGAAAAAATTTTAAAAAATTAATTAATATTTTCTTACTCTTGTAAAAATAACCCAATTTGTATTTTATATGAATGTTTACTGCCTTTATGCTCTGTTAGGAGACAAAAACGATTACTTCTTCTGTCGTTATTTTCAAGATCAAAGGGAGTACTCCATAAGGAGCTTAAAAGGAGTACTCGTGTCTGCGGACATGCTGTGTTAAAAATCCAATGAGGTCCGGATTTTTATGGAGTAATCAATTACTCGCAAAGGAGCGCTCAAAGATTACTCTTTATCTGATCCTATTTTTTACTGGGTACTTAATTGGAAACAAAAACAGTTCAAAATTTTAACATAAAAAAAGAAAATTTTTAAAATATTTACAGTGAAACGTACGTACTACTTGTTCTTTTATTAATATACACAAATATGTAAAGACGTAATTATAAATTTACAAATTCTTTTTACTTATGAAAATTAATTTTACTTTTTAAGTGAGTGAGCATTTTTAACATTTTTTTTCAATTCTTTTTATACCAAAATGATACAGATTTTATGTATTTTATAACAGTTTTTGTCTAAACTTTGAGAAAGTTATAAAGAAATATGTATTTTGAAAATTTCACATTTTAATAGCAACCGATTATTTCGTTGATGTAACACATTAGAGAAATAGAACATTTTTGTTGCCTTCAGGTTTTAAGTAAATTTTATTTTAAACAAAAACTGTTACAAATTTAACCGATAATTTAACAATATTCAAGTCTAAATTCATAAGTCCCTAATTTTTCTTTGTTTTTGTTATTTCATTTTACTCATCAATTTTTGTTTTTGAATTTTCTCTAATATTTCAATTATTAAGTTTTTGGTACAATTTTTGAGGTTAGCTTTTAAGTAGAATTTGGAAATAAACGATTTTTTAATCTTGTTAATAAGATGTTGTGTGAGAAAATAATGATGATTTGCAAAAAGAACAAAACTATGCACTTGTATTATTAACTTTTGGTTGTATTGCACTGGCCCTGACTTTGAGCACCATTACACCGACTTCACAGCACACCCGTTGTATATGTTGTGGACCCTAATGGGTGCGGTTGATGAGATGGCGGTGGTGGTGCTGGTGTTATACAGCCCGAAACTTTTTGTAGCATCTGCATTAGTTGTTCCGTAGCTGAAGGCATTTGCACTGCTGTTGAACTAGGAGAAATGTCAGTGTTTCTATTGCGACTGCTGTTGTTGTTATTTATAATGGCAAACCCCAAAGAGCTGGTTGGCGGTGATGATATGGATGTGGCGGCTGAAGTGGAGGTCGATAAGGCCGATAATGATGCACAATTTGATGAGGATGAGGTGGATGATGAAGGCGTCAACATTAGTTTGGTTTCTGTTTGTGAAGCAACAAAAGAAGCACACATTAGATACTTTTGCATTCATTTTTCTACGGACTGCCTGGCATACTATCATCACTCTCCAGATATGTCACATAGGAATCTGTACTGTCCGGATGATGGTGTGAGGTAATTCCTGAGTCCATACTACCACCGGGTGGACCGTTCATCTGTTGTCCTGGTGGCGGCGGATGTGGTCCCTGTTGATGGGGCTGCAGAGGCGGCATACCATTCATGTCATAACCATGCATCTGAAACAGTAAGAAAGAAAACATTGAATATTGTTAATGACAAATCACAACACTTAACACAAGTATGACAAAAAATTGTTTTTTCTATTACTTGTATGTTTTCAAGTTCTTTATTTTTTAAAATAATATTCTGATTTATGATTCCAAATGAAATGCTTTAATTTTGTTCTTGCGATTTCGTTTATTTTTCAGATTACAACTTTGTTGTATTTTAATTTCGTACCACTAAATCTTCCAATTCATTCAGGATGATGGAGCAAATATTTTTTCTGTTTGCCAGTACCAAAACTATATGTTCTAGCTTATGCGTTTTTCTGTTTTTATTAAAATATATGAATTGTTTGTTTTATGGCTGACAAAACTAAGTACATATTATCAATGGAAAAAGCTATTGGTATATAGTAAAAAGTAGTTTTGGTCTTGTTATAATTAACAAGTAAGAGTGCTATATTCGTCCGTGCCGAATCTGATAATACCCTTCACCATCATGTACATATGTAGGTATAATTCCCCATCGTAGCTTAACCTATATTTCATGTTATACGCCATTTTTCTCTATTTTTTTCGACGCTATCCTCGATTTTAAATTTTTACTTAGTTAACTGTATTCTACTAGTCAAGCCCTTTCATATGATACCCATATTGATGGGGTTAAAAAAATTTGTTCCGCCATTTTGTTTTAGACGCCATCTTGGATTTTAAATTTTTTAATAATAACTGTATTTTACGGGTCAAGCTCATTCATTTAATACTAATTTTAAGGAGTTCAAGAAGTTACATTTCAAAATACCGGATTTGACCCGTATATAAATTTATTGCCCGCCATTTTGTAGTGGCGGCCAACATGTTTATATTGCGCTAGTCAAGTCCTTTCAGATGATACCAATATGAACTCTCTCGGTTGTCTAGAAGCTGAAAAAATATGCATTTAGTTTGTATATTTTTCAAAAAAATGTTTGCCTATAACTTTACCGATTAGAGCCCGCTTTATCCAAAATATCTCTAGAGGCATATTATATCTACAAATAGTAGCAAAGGTATGGCTGAAAAATTTTAATTTTGGTGGTAAAAATATGGGAAAAAAATAGAGGCAGTCGTGTTTATTTGCTCATATCTCAGAAAGTTATGGGGCGATTGTGCTGAATTTCAATAGCGATTCATTCCCGGATATTTCCAAGAGATTGATACCATACACAGATCTGAGGAACATATGGTTGCTTCTAAAAGTTGATTTCAACCAACACACGGATAGACGGAAATGGCTTAATCGACTTCTCTGTTCATAAGCTTTCAGAAAATATATACTTAATGGGGTCGGAAATGAAAATTGTAGAAATTACAAACGGAATGACAAAGCCATATATACCCCTGTTCACCACAGGTGAAGGGTATAAAAATGGTTTCAATACGAAGAAAATGAATAGCGTTTTTTAAATGGTCAGTCTAAATTTCACGTTGCTACTTATAAGAAATACGTACGTGTAAACAAAACAACATGGATTTCAGAACTGACTCTCAGGTTTCTAAAATTCTCAGGAAACTTTCCGTTTGCCTATCTTATACAGGGATGGCATTACAGTCACCAAAAACAAAAATTATTGGTCCGACAATTGTTAGGTTTATGCATTTTTGTAATTTCCCATTTTTTTTTGTCATCAGGAAGTTGTTTTGCACACTCATATGTATGTTTATTTTTTAGATTATTATTTTGATATTTGTTTTTATGCAAATTTATTTTTCTACATAAACCTATACGATTATTTTTCGGCGTAGACATGTATTGAAAGTTTAATGTCTGAAGTTCTAGTGAAACTGTATATTGGCTTTGAAAAAGTAAAACGTGTCAAATATAAAAGTTGCTAATTTTAATGTTCAGGAACATAATTTACTTGTACGTAGGAAGAGAGAAACCTACCTGGTTGACTAGTTGTTGAAATGCTGGTGTGTGGGTGTTGATGGCACCATTGCTATCGAGATCAGCATGGAGGGCAAAGTCTGACAAAGCTTTCCATGGCGGTTGATATGTTTGGACATCTATCCCCTGCAGGTTCAAAGGTGAATCATGCCGAACCGGTGAACTTGCTATCATAGGAATACCCTGCATTGCACCGTAGCCCAATTTGCGGCCCTCCTAAAAAATTAAAACAATAAAACTAAGTTTTATAACAAATTTTCATTTCTTGCATGCTACTCTTATACACACATTTGCAACAATAGAGTCATAATTCAAAATATAACCTTAATATTAAAATTAATGTTTATTTTGCATTTTAATTAATTATTCCTAACAAACTCTTTCATAAAATCTTAAAAAGTTTTTAACAAATATGTGAGCATGTACTTAAATATTATTTGTTATCAAATATTTACAAGAATGTAGGCTTTAACTTAAAGGAGACAAACTGATTTTAATTAATCTCTTGCAAAACATTTTAATATTAAAGGCATTCACGTCACCGTTTTAGTCTTGCGAACATTCAAATGTAAAAAATAATTTCGTACTAACTTTAACTTTCTTGTACTACCTAAAACCTAGTGTGTAAATATTAAACTATACACAACAGAGTGTCAATTTACATGTTGTGGATGTTTTTGTACAGTGTAAACGGTATGGTGATGCCATATGAAATTAACATAAAAAATGTCCATGGCTTTTAGCCTTTCGGTTTCATTCACTGCTATTTATGCATTGACGTTAGAGTAAAACCGGTGACGTAGTTACCTTTATTATTTACTTCCGCTTATTTATACATAAAAATAGATAATAAATAAATGATTTTATTGAAATTTTTTTTTAATTTACCTTTTCCTGTTGCATTTGCAATTTCATTTGTATGGTTTTCTTTTTATCTTTACAGCGTTTATTTTGAAACCACACTCGTATGACACGTGGTGAAAGACCGGTCATTTCTACCAGTTGCTCTTTCATGAGCGCATCAGGTCGCGGATTAGCATTATAGCAGGTTCTAAAACAAATTAATTTAAATAATTCATATATTAAGTTTTATTAACTAGCTCGACTAAGCTTAAATTAAAGTGAAAAATATTTATATCTATTTACCTTAATGTATGTAATTGCTTTTCGTTGAGCACCGTTCTTACTCTAGTTGGTTTACCATCCGATGGTCCCGATGGTCTTTTATCTCTAATACTTTTATGTGAGCCCGATTCGCTGCCAGAATCTACAGAAAATCAAAAACCGAAAAGATCTACATTTTAATCATGCCGGCTTTTAATCAACTATTTTAATTTTATGTTATCAACAACAACAACTACAGCGAAATTGAAGCATCGGCATACAAGTAAGTAAATACACATACATATATGGTACAATACAACCCAGCAAAACAATATATGACGAAGAAGTGATTTTTCAGGGGTTAAATTGTTGATAAAGTGTTTCAATTTAGGTCAACACTCTTATAATTTTAACATTAACTTATAATTTGTTTATACTTATGTTTATATGAATATATTAATGAACTGCACTCCATTGTAATAAGTGCTTAGGACAAATTAGGTGAAAAGAAATCAATGTTTATGAATTAATGATATTATTTTACATGAATTGTTTAAAAATATTTTGCGTGATCTTGCTCTCATTTTGCAGCACATTTCGTATTCAAGTAGTCACTAAAGACGAATAATTTTGTACTATTGATTTAAAAATCATGAAAATTAAATTCACTTTGCACAACTTTCAAATTTTTTGCTGTACAATAAAATGCATATTATACATATTGAGATATGTATGTACATATGTATGTATAAATGCATGTAAATATATGCGTTAAATCAATTAATGAATTACTAAAATTATATTTTTTTGCGCTGTATTTATTTGTTATTATTTTTATTTTTTTTTGAGTACAACACATGTTAATAAATTGTCTTTTTCTTGACGCCAATAAATACAAACACAAATCCGTTGTGCATTTTTCCTTGCACTTTCAACAGCCGAAAGGAACATCAAAGTAAATTCCAATTGTCAGTCACACAAGTAAATATTTTTTGAAAAAAGTTCAATTATTTCTTCATTTCTTTAGTTTTGGAGAATTTTTAAGCATTTTTTACACAAGAGCTATACATACATACACACACACATAAGTATATGTAATTTTTACCTCTATCGTCTTAATACTCTGCAATTTGAAATAATCTCAGACGTACAGTAAACTCACAAAAACGTGAACTAGTTTTTACCAAGGGTGTTCACGTTTTCGATTTTGTTCACGTTTTAGATTGCGTTTTTTCTATAACATATTCTAGTCCATTTTATCTTTTATTTAATTTAAAATAATGTATGTACGTTATTTTTACCTATGAAACATGTTTTGATTCAACTTTTTGTAAGCTTCTGCCATATTTTAATGTACTACATAGCTACTATGGTTTGCAAAAGGGTTTTTAAGATACTTATTTCTCAATTATTTATTTATTTATTTATTTATTTATTGAATTCATCCTAAGTAGAGGTTATCATGTTTTTTCCTTAATTTGATTGTGCAATTCAATAGCTTTCTTTAAATTATAATGCCGCTAACCGGTAGGTTTTTATTTCGTAAACCATGTAAACCATTTGTACAGAGATTTTTCTATTTTTGGAAGCTCCAAAGTATGCAGTGTTTTCCGTTTTCCAGGACCCGAAAATGTATTATTAACGCATATCGAAATTGCATCTTTATTGATTTTTATTGAACAAATCGTCGATTTGGCGACATTATACTTTTTCGACAAACCAGTTTCAGATGAACCGTTGCGTAAAAGCTCTAAAATATCTGACTTTTCTTGTAGATTTAACACTTTAAGTTCTTTATTAGACATATTTTCAATAAAAATATTTTAAGAGATCACTTGTTTATATTATATATATACCTATATGTATAGTCAGCACAGAGAGATGCTTCCAGTAGAACTACCGCATTAATACTAAAGCTACTTATCATGCAACAAAAGTTGTTTACAACAAACAAACTACGAAATTCTTCTGGGGGGAATCCCAAAAATTTTAAATGAGCTTACAAAATTGAATTTTAACGTTAGATAAAAAGTTCACGTTTTATAGCCTTCAGCCTTTGTTCACGTTTTAGAGTAGTCAATGTAATAAAAAAAAAAGTTCATGTTACTGGATGTTCACGTTTCTGCGAGTTCACTGTATACGTCAACCATTTAAAAACAAAATTTAATATTACGCTATTCGATGTTATGAGACTTTGCTTACTTTTCGTTATTGATTGTTGTCTTTTCTTCTGTTCCTATTTTTACACCCTTTACAAGTGGTACCAAGGATATATATAGCTTGGTTATTCCGTTTTTTAACTCATATTTGACCCCACAAAGAATATATTTTTGAAAGCTTAAGAATAGAAGAGTCGATTAGGAAATGTCCGTCGGCCTGCATGTTAGTTGAAATCAACCTTTAGAAGCCTCCATACACGCAAATAAAAAATATGGTTGTGGTAACCATAATCGAAGAGCAACATACTATGATTGAATTGTATGATTATGGTTAAAAATAATAATGGATACCAGTTATCATTATTATGTTTAATTTAAGTATCATTAAATAATCATATATATGACTACAATTAAAATCGACAATCTTTGCTTTTTTACTGCAAATTATTGTCTTTTGCTGTAACATACATATATAGATTGTACTTACTAATTTAATTGCAATTTTTTACCAATATTTTTTTACATTTTCACGTTAATTTTTAATTTTTCAAAATTTTTGTTCATTTTTGACATCTCAAACTTTTAAAATAATAAAAATTTATTTAGCAAGAAGAAGAACAGTTGAAATCAAATTATCATTAAAAAAATCATAGCTTGATTAATTTGTAATCATACTGTTGTCTCACTTATTATTTAATGATTATTTTTAATTTATAATGCTTTTGAATATAATGTTATTTTTGTCGTCATAATTTTTTTAAATCATACTATTTTTTAATGATAACCATTTTGAAATTTTTACGAAAAGTTATCATTAAATGATACAATTCAAACAAATGCTTTATTATCGTGACAATATATATAATGAAATGAAACAAAAATAACTATTACTTGTTTTCGACAACCAAATATTGTTTTAGAAAAAATAATATGACCGTCGTGATCATGCCGTAACCATGGTTTTTCTTTGCGTATATGTAGCACATACCTGGGGGCAAATAACGGCATTCGAACGTGATCGAAATTTGTAAATTCTTATTAGAATCTCTATACCTAAAGCACAGCGAACTCGATCGTTCGAGTGAAATTTCGATCGTGATCCATCTTTTGCAAATATTCGGAAATGAATCGCTATTGAAATCCTCGAAATCGCCTTATAACTTTCTGAGATAAATAAACACATATTTTTCTATTTTCCTAAAATTTTACCACAATTGCAATCCTTGAACAATTTATTGACACTTTGTTACTATTTATAAAAACTATATGCCTTTAGGGATATTTTAGATAAATCGATTACTAATTGTCAAGGTAGGTACGTATGTAGGTAAGGCTGGTGCAAAGTTACCCTCACACCCTCACCCGGAGGCAATTACGGTCCATTGTGAGGCCTTAATATAGAAATAAAGAGAAGAATAGTAATAGTTAGAATAAAAGAGAAAGAGAAGCAGACCAGTCCAGAGTCTCTGGCGGGAATTGAACCCGCAACCACCAAACCAGCAGACCAGCACACTACTGACTAGTCCACCGGGGCACTAATTGTCAAAGTTGTAGGAAAAAATAATTTAAATAATATATATTTTGTTAAATATATTAAGTTACTTAAGTTTCTAATAAACTTTTAGAGACGCTAAAGACAAGCTGTGATCTCGATAGTTATGATTGAGAAAAACTAACAAATCGGTTTGAAAGTAACTAAGATATAAGAAACAAAATTCTACTGCTCAAATCTGCCATATATAAATGTACCCACTTCAATCTTCTTAATATTGGTATCAAATGATAGGGCTTGAGTAGCAGAATACAGTAAACTATGAAAAAGTTAAAATCTAAAATGGAGTTCGAAACAAAATGGAGAAAATTTTTTTTTAACCCCATCAACATGTGTATCAAATGAAAGAGCTTGTAAAATACACCCAACGATATAAAAATTTAAAATCAAAGATGGCGTCGGAAATAATAAAGCAAAATGGCGTATAAATCTTAAGTCTAGACTAAGCTACGAATATGTCACTATACCGAAGTACATGATGGTGAAGGGCATTATCAGATTCGGCGGGGCCAAATAAAGCACTCTTACTTGTTTTTTATTTTATCTTTTTTATTTTAGTTCTTGTTTTCGGAACAGGTAAAGAAACATTGTTAATTAAGTCTTGTTTCACAAGCTAATAACAAGCTGTTATCTAATTGCGGGGTTTTTCTTTAGTCAAATATTTTATCTACAGATCTTAAAATATTGAGAAAAAACTGAACAATAAAATCAAATATGAGATAAAAAACCGACCAACAAATTGTAGGTTAGTACAATAGTGTACTTTAATAGCAGTGGACGTTTTTGGTTAATATTGCAATAATTACCTATACTTTATTAATTTACTAAATTTCTTTATTGAATGTTTGATTAATGTATGTTCATATGAGTGTAAATTTTTAATGAGGTTAAGGTTTGAAGGTATATTGAAAATACTGACAAATAGTTGAGCATTAAAAATTTGCTTTATATTAAACTAGAAAAGCCCGGCGCGCGTTGCTACGCCCCTTAATAAATAAAAATGCATTCTGAATTTAAATTAAATATCAATTACAAAAATCACGAAACTGTATATTCATGACAGCTCAATATGTGTGCAAAGGTTTACAAAAATCGGTCCAGAGCAAATACCTCAAAATTATAACTTTTTTTATGGGCGTGGCACTGCCCGCTTTTCTAATCACGAAATTATATAGTCATGACAGCTCATAATGTGTGCAAATTTTCAGAAAAATCGGTCCTGTGCAAGTAACTCAAAATTATAACTTTTTAATGGGCGTGGCCCCGCCCATTTCTCTAATCACGAAATTATATAGTCATGACAGCTCAATATGTGTGCAAAGCTTCAGAAAAATCGGTCAAGTGCAAGTAGCTAAAAATGATAACTAATTTTTTATGGGCGTGGCCCCGCCCACTTTTTTTCCACCCATAAACACTCCCTGGAATGTGTACAACAACTTGCAAAGTTTGAGTCCGATCGGTTTACAGTTTCGGAGTCTATAGCTAACACACACACAGACAGAGTTTCACTTTTATATATATGTGTAGAAGGCCCTGTGCGATGGCATTAAAAACAACCCGAAACATTAGTTTTTACACACCCAATTCCTAAAACGTTGTCTGTATTATATGCAGTACATATTAGCTGTAGGTCTAATATATTGTAATGCCTTAAGCATTAAGGGAAATTGGTCTTGTGGGAAAACTTTATAATTTTGTATAAATAAAATATATAATAAATAAATAAATAAAAAAAGTGGAGTGAACTGATAAACAGTAGTTTCCAACTGGTATGCTAACAACGAGTAATCATTTTTAAGTCTGAAAATCACTTCATTGGTTAAAGTAAAAAAATTAAACACATTTTGATTAAAAATCTATCTATCTATCGTATAATGGTAATAGTTACGATCATGATTTTTGTTCCCTAATTAAACAGCTTTTAAATCATTTCTATTTTAGTTGTATAAAACAAAAATAAGAAAAAAATATCAAAAGAAATTTACCGCCTATTTACAATGCTTGACAATATTTTGCCGCCATATTTAGTCAACAGATTGTATACTTACTAAACTTCAATAGTTTAACAAATAAATGCAGATGAAAAATCAAATACAGACAACAAATCAAGTTTAGAAGTAACGTAGAAACATACATATGTACATCAATAAATAGTGAATGCAACAACAATTCACATTCGTACATACCTACAAACAAATATTTTGGTACATATTAACGACAGTCTATCTCAAATTTGATCAAATGATTGATTGCATTTTTTTTCACAATATATTTATTGTTTCTTTAAACATGTTTGTATGCATTCGGGTAATATAATCGGAACCGATCTGATCAGTTAGTTCCTTTATAGAGACGTTCATCACGTGTCATATACATATTTATTACACACATACATACATTATTCCTGTTGTTGTAAATAAAATAAAATTCTCAAGAAGTTGTTGTTATTTTTGTTAAGCTATGAAAATAAACGCATGAATGCAATAACCAAACATTTGCTGTATGACTGTGGTATACGATTATTGATTTTACGCGCTTTTTGTCGTTGTTCTTATTTGCGTTAAAGTCCACTGAAGTCGATTGTTTTTTTTTTTTTAATAAATCATTATCACCATTTATGATGACAATGATCATTGCCTCGTTTTTCATTATGAATATTGAATAAAATAGTGTTTTGTGCTTGTATAGTTGGATTATTGGCAAATATTATTCAGTTTGTTTAAAACAAAAATCAAATAATTGGTGATTTAACAAGTATGATATATTATCACATAATGTCATATATTTTTTTTTAAATTTTCAAATGGATTAACATTTTTAACAAGAACAACAAGAATGTTTTTTACTATTTTTAAATTTCAGAAATTTATATCAATACAAGACGAAAGTTTACCTCGTGAATCCACTTAATATTTTGCAAGACCCCATTTACATCTCTTACAAGATGTAAGAATGTCTTGTGACCTAGAGAAAATCTTGAATTTTAAAACTTAAAAATGTTGTTGCGCAAAACAACTTTTTATTTGTGATCAATAAATTTTAATTGTTTTTAATATTTTTGTGCCGTCAGTGTTTTGCATATTTTAGCAAAATAACTGCCACTTAAACTAAAGGGTTTTTATATGGCTTTGAAACAATATAAACCACAGCTTACTGCATTTTTTTCTTTGGTGCATCTTTCAATTACATATGTTTATGTAAAGGGTCCGCCATCAACTAGTGCTTATTTCGTGAATGATAGCATTTAGCTCATGTCTGATTTGACATATAATTAGTTTTATCCTTCCGCTGAACGAATATGGTTGTGTATACGCTTCGCTAAATGGGCCTGCGATCAACTTACAGAAGATGCCGATTTTGCCAAAAAAAAATCATCTTTTCAGATGGAGCTCATTTTGATCTTGGCGGGTATGTAAACAAGCAAAATTGTCGCATTTGGGGCACAGAAAACCCGCACGCATACATTAAAAAGCCGATACACCCAAAACGAGTCACTGTTTGGTGCGGATTTTGGTCCTGAGGCATAATTGGTCCATTTTTCTTCGAAAATTAGCAAGGGGCCGTTACAGTCAATGGCGATCGTTATCGGGCGATTTTTAACGAATTTTCGTTCACAAAAATTGAAGAGGAGGATATTGACAACATTTCGTTTCAACAGGACGGCGCTACGTGCCACACAGCCGAAGCTACACTCGATGTTTTGCGCCCTGTTTAAAAAAAAAGTTATTTGGCGGACCCTTTATATACCAGAGATTGCCATTGTTAAAGTTATCAGAAATTCGCATCAATCAAATCCACTCGCAATAATTATTTTTAAATAAAAAAGTTGGCTGTCTTGTTTAATTCACTAAAATGATTTTTTGTTCCTTTCTACTTCGTTAAAACTTAACAAACGAAAAACTTGGCATTACATACATTCGTAAATAATAAGCATAAAAATATAACAACTACAACAACAACCCACACATTTTTAACCATCATGTACAATACCGCCAGCTTTTGTTGTTGTTGTCAATTAAAAACACAGGCATACATATTTTTTTCTTATATCTCAACCGCTAATAGGTCGAAATTTCTGATTTTCAATACCAAAATTTTCGAAAGCATTTATGATAAATTGATACTACATATAAGTCCGTGGGATAAATTGGGTATTTGGGGAATTTGATTTTAACGCCATAAAAACGTAAGAAGAGTGCGGTTATCTCATACGAGGAAAATTTCACGAGAAGATACATATAAAGATTTGATGACGTATATGTTATTGAATTTGGATCCCGCGTTACCTACAAACAGGAACATAAACAGTAAACATAACACGAACATAATTTTTTTACACTGACTACTCTGTAGTTGTAATTGAAAAGGCAAAAAATTCTCGCTCTTTTAGAAATTTTGAATCTCCTGTGGACTACAATTGCTCCAAATCGTAATAGATGACAGCTGCCATTTTTAAAAATTGGCTTGACCATTAATGGACGCTATTGGCTATTTAAATTCAACTTGGCAACGTCTTGAAAAGAAAACAATAGCAAAATGCTGGCTGAACATTTTTAGCTCTTTAGGAGATGAAGATTGTGAAAAAGATATTCCGTTAGCTTTTTTGAGAGAAAGAATTTGTTCAGCAATTAAAATTTAAAAATTAAGAGATAATCCAAAAAAAGGTAACACAAAAAATATATATGAATTTGAGTTAAAATACACGTCTAATTAATTTGGAAATTTTAAAGAGTTACACCTTCGTCAACATGAACAACTTCGCAAACGTTACCGCGAGTCTACTGTGTGTAGAAATTGCAAACGGAGTGACAAACTTACACCCAATTCAGACGATGATTAAAAATCCTGTTTTTTTCTCTTTTAATGAATCTACAAAAATCTCCTTTCATTTAAACGATGATTTTTTTATGATTTATTTTTACTTAAATTCGGTTAATTTTAATTAATTTTTATTTAGAGAAATATTAAAAATTTTAATACAAATGTCAATATTTGTAATGTAAAAAAAATTTCTATTAAATCTTTTATTTTTATAAAACATTTAACTTTTGTTAAAAAATTTGTTTTTTTTTAATAGATTTCTGTTTTATATTTCGTTCGAAAAGCACTAGAAACTTTAAAAAAGAAACAAGAAAAAAGCATAATTAAAAAACGTAAATGAGTGTAAAGAGAAATAAAAAAATCTCCAAAAACAGTAAACGTAATGTTTTTTCACTATTCTTTCTTCTCTGCACTTCTCGTCCACAAAAAAAAACGTATCACGAAAGTTAAATTCACAACGAATACTTCCATGTATGATTATATAATATGAGAGACAGAATAAGTAAAACCAAAGGAAAAAACCAACAATTTAATTTAAATATATTTTTTTTAACAGAAATTGATGACGTGTTCAGAACAAAACAAATTTGTTCAAATGTCTCACTGAAAATTCAGCTGACTAGAAGCAGAGAAATCTAGACACATACCGTTCTCTGGTATATACACTAAAACATATTTTGTTTAAGTCTGCCAATATGTCTGTGATATTTTGTTGTTTAATGTATCTTTCGTATCTGTCATACTTAACATTTTGCAATAAAGATGTACTTAGTTTGTCGGTATTATAACATATTTTTTCATTATTTTTTTTTTCTTGTTTCCCCCTACAAGTAAAAACCTAATATACAAACACGATCGTATTTCTATTTGATATTATTTTAAACACCTTTGCTATCGTTTTAAATAGTTGTTGCTATTGTTGATGATAGCGATAGTAATGATGATGATGATGATAATAGTGATACATATACAAATAAATAGATTATGTCGGCGATATGGTGTGACATTTGTTGTGCGACATATGCAGCACAATATGTCACAGTACTAGAAAAAAAAAATCCTGTTTGTTTTCTAATTCTTGTAGTTGCTTTTGTTGATAGTTTGTACTTACATATATGCATGTTTGTTATTATCGATTGTTTAATTTTTTGTTTGCTTTTAGTTCTTGTTTTATCAACTTTTTTTGTTAAGTTCTTGCAAGTACAGAGTTTCGGCATGTTTTATTTGTAATGACATTTATATTTGTATTTTTTTTTCTAAGAATTTTTCGCATGGGTTTCAAAAGAAAATGAGAAAATAGAAACTTGGTTTTTGTTGGAGCTTTAGATAATGGAAACAGAATCGAATATTATGGCTGTTAATGAAAACAAAGACATTTCGTTGTACTCACATGCGTTCATACATGCAGCATGCATACATGGATGGACACAAGTAAACAGGCTCTAACTTAAAAAATTGTAACTTTACAGAAGGTAAAAACGCAATGTTATTAAAAATTATATCGTCTTTTAGGGTTTTTTGAAAGGACCTACTTTTGGGGAAAAAACAAAAGTCAAAATCAAGATGTATTTTACTTTGGATCAAATTAAATTGCAATTTCAAAATGTATTTTAAATACATAATTAAATTTATTTATGTTATAACCATTACAAGAATTCACGTTTAACCATTTCGACATGTGCGTTGTACTATAGGAAGTTTCCCCTAAAAAAACATTAGCCGGATTTATCAAAAATTTGACAAGGTCATAAACTTTGCATTGCATCCCTCAGAATGGTTTAGTTACGATAATATTAAAGATAACCCCTTTTTGGATAGTTTATTGGATTCTTCGTTTCCGGTTATGCCATAATGGCTTAAAATCCATTTTGTTATATACTGTAGGTACTTCTTTTGTATAACTACTTTGCAAAAATAAACTTTTATGTTTTAAACATTTTTTAATCTAGTTATAGTTTTTATACTGTAAACATTTTTTCATATAAATTAATTTTTCATTCATTTGTCAGATTTTTGAGAATTATGTTTTTGATATTAATAAAATAAAATATAAATTGTTTAATTTTTTAAAATAAAAGTGTATATTCTTACAATTGGTGACCCCTAGAAACTTATAATTAAACAATTACATCAATCAATATGCCTGTCTTTGGAGATTCACAAGTAAGAAGCGCATCACAAAATATACCACAAGCAGATGTTACACCTCCTCCAGCGGAACCGCTCAACAGTTCCCTGGTTTTTGGAAAGATGAACCGGAAGTTTGGTTCCTTCAAGTTGAAGCAAGTTTCCGTATGTGTGCTATAACTCAAGATACAACAAAATTTGAATATCTGGTTATGAATCTAGATCAATCTGTGCTGTATTTGGTTAAAGATTTAATTATTTCTCCACCTTCTTCAGGAAAATATGAAGCTCTGAAAGAACGTATTATTAAATCATTCGCTGAATCAGCCGAACACCAACTTAAACGGTTGCTAAGTGAAATAGATAGATGGGTGATCAAAAGCCATCTCATTATCTTCAACGCATGAAATCTCTTTCGAATGGTAAGGTTAACAGTGATGTTTTAAAAACTCTATTTCTTGAACGCTTACCAGATAAAGTAAAAAGTATTTTGGCTGTTTGCGAAACAAGTGATGTAGATAAACTGGCTTTTCAAGCTGATAAAATTCTTGAAGCTTTTTCAAGTTCGACGTCTATGTTTGTTTCTGAAGTATCATCACCTTCAGGTTTGGATAATTTTTCAAAAAAGTTAGACAACATAATTGCACGAATTGATGCACTAGAGACGCGTTCAAAATCAACTCATAGCACACGCCCATCTGCTTGCAGAGCTAGATCCCGTTCAAGGGGAAGTTCAGCAAATAGAAGAGATTCCGGCTTATGTTGGTATCACTGGCGGTTTGCTGAAAAAGCACGTAAATGTATTCAACCTTGCAAATTTGAAAATCAAACAAAAAACTAAATTCATCTCATACAATTACATCGACCGCTTGTATGGATGAATTATATAATGGTCGATTATTTGTCACTATAAATTAATTTTTCATTCATTTGTCAGATTTTTGAGAATTATGTTTTTGATATTAATAAAATAAAATATAAATTGTTTAATTTTTTAAAATAAAAGTGTATATTCTTACAATAAGCAATGTTCATTATCACGTGTAAATTAACTAAATAATACATATATAAAAAAGTTTAAATTCTATCGATTTTTTTGGCTGTTACCTTGTTATATTCACCTTGAAGATGTCAATTTTCGAAGTTTCCAACTACAATATGTCGTGGATATCATAGAGTGCAACATTGCATATAACTAAAACAGTGTTGTAATAAAGACAAATTTTGACAAGTTTTGCTGTAAAACATCTTATTCGAGGTATTTTGCTTGTTAAAAATCCTTTCGAGGTCGATTTTTGATACCATTTTTAAATATCAAATTCTAAATTAATAATATAATTCGCTTTTCAATATTTTTTATACAAAATTTGGTTTTTAAATTAATTCGACTTTCTTTTTTCTAAACTTATGAAGTTTTTCATTCAGTGTACACTTAATATAGTGCACACCAGAGAACGGTTTGATTATTGACAATATACATCAATTTAGTAAAGCAATGCATGACATGATTCACAATAAGGGAGTGTAACGATTAACGAACCATGCATTGCTTGTCTTCTACAAAAGTAAACTAACAGTCGCAAAAGCAACGAATACTGAGCGAATGGTTTTAATGCTGATTGAATAAGCAACGAATACTGAGCGAATGTTATGATTGAAAAAATTTCTGTAAATGTAACTTTTAGCATGATACAACAATTGAACCCGTCATTTCGAAAAGGGCATGAGTCCATACATTAAAGCTTTTCAGGATTAACAAAAAACGTATTTGTTCGGAAAAAATCTATGATGGTTAAGAAACTGAATATGGAAGTTAATAAATAAAAACATATATAATTTTTGTGCCATTTATTTATTTTTAAAAAAAGCATGTAACATACAGATTTTGGTGGTTGAAATTTTTGGACTTATGCCCTTTTCGAAATGACTTGTTAGAAATAATCGTAAATCCAAAGATTTTCGGAAGAACTGACATTTAATCATCATTATTTTCTTCATATTGTTCATTAGCTGATGTTGTTGGCCATGCAAAAATCTCTGCATAGAAATTTTGGTACTTTTCTGGAATGTATTTTTCTAGTTTTTTCAAATCTGGTATTTTCTTTACATTGATTGGCACTTTGCCAGCATACGCAGGAGTATCATTTGATGGTAAAGGCGGGCTGGTGCCCATTCTCTGTAAGAGCTGGAATTCATAACTGGTTAAACAATCTATAGATTCGTGTTGTAACAGGGCCTGGTGTAGACTTGGAAAATGTGAAATGTGACACTTGGGAAATAGCAAAAGTTTTTTTTTTGTCCTTGGGTACTCTTTTGCAATAGGAATCCACAGAAAGCACCAGTTTCTTGTAATGGTTCGGCCACCATTTTTTTATGTCAATAATTTCTTCAGTTTTAGGCCTTCTAATTTCAAAATTTTCATTAGCCTCAACTATAAGATTTTCATACTCGGCTGGTGTGTATATCCTGTAATTTTTTCGAATATGTCTCTTTGCTGTCCCAAACATTCTATCGTTTGGCAGGAATGAATGGCCTGATTTGGGTATGTAATATTGGATCTCAGTTATATTGCTATTTTGTTCCCCTACCAAAGATAAAAGAAGACGGACCATGGCATGATTCCGATTTTGGCCGGCACAACCATCTGAAAATAGGTGCAGTTCTTCGGCATCATGACCAATATTTTTTTAAATATAATCCAGGACAAAGGTACCCACTTCGTTGGGACCTTTGTTAGCGACTCCTTCACAATAGGAATAAAAAACTGACTTATCAGTTTTAAGATCATAAATGCAAAACTCATATAGCCACAGTTGACGTAAAAAACATCTTGCACTGGAATGTGTGGAATAAATAAATTGATGGTAAAAATAATTTTTTGTCCCACTGTCTAGCTAGCTTGGCTTGTCTAGCCACTTGACTAGCGCGGCTGAGGAAAATAATTCAGAATAAAAATACACAGTAGGCTGCATCAGAGACGAGGTGCCAATAATAGAATTCTATAAAAATATTATACATTAGCATTTTGTTTTCCCTGAAAAGGGCATAAGTCCCGGACTCGTGCCCTTTTCATACAGACTTTAGATTTCGAGGGCCATATAAGGTGGTTTGTTGCACTTGAAGATCTACCATATTCACAGAGAATACGTAAAACCCTTAAATGAATTAAATGGACTCAAAAGGTGATATTTGAAAAAAGTGTGACTCGTGCCCTTTTCGAAATGACAGGTTCAATTGAGCATGATACTTGAATTTAACCAGCAAAACTGGTTGTTTACAAACTTTACACACAAATGTCAACGAATACTGAACGAATGGTGCGAATGTTTTCAGTTCTTTCATATGATTTCAAAACAAAAAAAGATTGTTGAGAGTGCATGCAGAAAAAGATATGAGTATGCAAATGTCAATACACATTTTTGTATTATCAATTAAAGGCAATACAAAAACAAAGAATTTGTGAATAGGCAGCAAATGGTTTCATTCTGTTCTCTGGTACACACAGTGGCAAATTCGACGGAATTCGCTTTCTCGTAAGTATATATCAAACTTCCTATAAAAAATATTTAAAAACGATTTAATATTCTTTTATATAGAGTTTGATATAATAAAAAAAAGCAAAAACGTGTAACCTGTGTGACATTCAAAATTTGTAGCTTATTTGGGCGAATTTGTCAGCGTTTTTATTAAAAAAAATTTTGTCAGTTCTTGCTTAAATGGAAATTTCAGAATTCAATTTAATGACCGGTTATTGTTGTTGTTAATACATATGCACATAACTGTATGTATGTGAATCTTAAATTAATTTCATTTAAGCATTAATTATATACTCACCTGACATTGAACCCAATTCGCTGGAATGATTATTGTTACTAAGACTTGAATGATTGTTATTATTACTACAACTATTATTGTTGTTGCTCTCTATAGACGATGAAGTTAAACTACTTTGGGAGGATTTTTCTAAGACATCATGATCTTCTTTACAATATAAAATGCCACCGTCTCTTAACGCAAATTCATCACCTTAAAATTTTTACAATATAATAATAAATTAATTAAATAGATAATTTATTTATTTAACCTTGCAAATATATTGTATGTGTAAAAAATAATTAAATATAAATACCTGGCAGTAATTGTCTCGCACAGGCTGAACAACGAAAACATTCTATATGGAATATTTTCGTTTTAGCACGCATCACAAAGTCATTTTTACTAAAGGAATTACCGCATTTATCACATTTAGTACCAAATAATCTAGAAAAACAAACAAGTATAGAAATAAATATTTTACATACATACAAACAAAGGTAATCAAAGGTAAATAAATAGTAGTATGTTGTAAAACATTTCAAGTTCAATGAGATATTTACAAAAAACATAAAAAGACATAAAAAACACATACATACATACATACATACACACGTTATTTTGTGTGTGTTGTATTTGTTGTTCACATACATACAAATAAATGTACGTATGTAAATATTTAATTTTTGCAGATTTTTTATTGACTTTCATTTGTTTATTTAACAAAATAAAATATATGTACACATTAGGGCAGACTGATTTTTTTAATACAAGTATCTAAGCCTAAGTCCTTAGTTTAATCGTAGTCAAAATAAAAAAAAGATACATCGGCATCTTACTTCAAAAACAAAATTTGACGACCCGAATTTGAAAAAATAAAATATTAAAACTTAAAGTTATAGAATTTACAAAGGGTTTTTCAATAGGCCGCTACAAAAGTAGACCGATAGTGACAGCAAACGACGCCATATTTTTTGCCGCTCTTTTGACATTTCTCTTCAGCAAGGTTTGCCATTTCATGATGGAAAGATATACAAGCCAACAACGAGTCGAAATTATAAAAATTTACTACAGAAATTCGGAGTCAGTGGCCTCAACGTTAAGAGCGCTACGTCTAGTGGGAAAATTTGAATCCACAGACACAGTACGAAATGTTCCCGTGCCAGTGAGACAAAGAAGTTCGCGTAGTGTCGAGAATATTGCTGCCGCTGAGGCTTCAGTTGAAGAAAGCCCAAATGTGTCTCTCATACGTCGTTCTCAAGCGTTGGGCATCTCTGTGACGTCGTTGTGGCGAATTTTGCGAAAAGATCTTGGCCTACATCTTTACAAGACCAAATTGATGCAAGAACTGAAGCCGCTTGACCACCAGAAGCGTCGTATGATCGTGAATTGGGCTGAGCAACTGCTTGAAAATGATTCGGATTTTCATCGAAAAATTATCTTTAGAGATGAGGCTCATTTCTGGCTGAATGGCTTCGTCAATAAGCAAAATATGCGATATTGGTCAGACAGCAATCCACACGTACTCCATGAGTCATCATTGCAACCCGAAAAAATTACTGTTTGGTGCGGTTTATGGGCCGGCGGCGTCATTGGGCACGTTACTGTGAATGGGAATCGCTACCGTTCAATGATAACAGAATATTTTTGGCCCCAATTGGATGATATGGACTTGGAGAATATGTGGTTCCAACAGGACGGCGCCACAAGCCACACAGGGAATGCCACAATCAATTTATTGGAAACCAAGTTTGGAGAAAGTGTTATTTCACGAAATGGTCCAGTCGATTGGCCGCCTTGATCGTGCGATTTGACGCCGTTAGACTGTTTCCTGTGGGACTACGTCAAGTCTATGGTCGATGCTAACAAGTCAGCGAAGATTGCTGAGGTTCGTACGAATATCGAAAGTGAAATAGCAGCAGTACCGCCCGATGTATGCTTGGAAACCAAGGAAAATTGGGTTCAGCATCTGGACTTCTGCAAGCGTGCCCGTGGTGGCCATGCAAAAGAAATCGAGTTCCATACAAATGGCATCGAACGTACTTTCACTGGAATAAAGAATTTTATTGATATACAAAACAGTTTTTGTTTTATTTAAAAAAAACTTTTGTAGCGCTCTTATTGAAAAACCCTTTAGATCCCTATGTAATCCTAAAAATATATTTCAATGATTAAAGCTGTGTTCACATTTGGAAAATATTTAGCAAAAAAGCGTCACTACTATTTATGGCAAAATAAATATTTAATCATATAAAGTCAAAACCTTATAACAATAGACTGATATTGAAAATAATAGAATCTTTAATCACCCAGCAAAAAAAATTGGAAGTAGTGCAAAGCGAATTACATTTACAAGACTTCTAAATCAATTCTGTAAAAGCATTAATTCTAAATGACTTCTTAACTGCAAAATAATTTGTCATAAATGATGTGCTTAAAAATGAATGCAACATCATGCAAAATATCTTAAAGAATTCATGTAAACAAACAAATTTAACACATGAAATATTCGATACTTGTCACCAAATATGCATGAGTTCCATGCACTTATTAGAATGGAGTGCAGTTCATTAATATATTCATGTAAACACATGATCGCCAATGACACGCTAATGTTAAAATCACTAGTGTTTTCACATAAATTAAAGTACTTCATCATCAGTTGAACCCCTGAAAAATCACTTCTTTGTCATAGATTTTTTTGCTGGGCATAATCATTTATTTATTGTATTAAGGCAAAAACTAAAATTAAAAAAACTTTTAGTAGCTACGACTATTTAAACACACATTTGCCTTATGTAGACATAAAGTATATAAATGTGTTGTAAAAAAAAACCAAATTTTGTTAATTTGAAAATCACTAAATATTTTACGAGCTTACACGACCATGTATTTCTTTTTTTAATTTTACAATAGTTGCGTTCATCATGTTTTAATTCTACAATATTGTATTGAAAGATCAGTCCTTTTTTTAATAATTAAAATTTTATTAAAAATAATTCAAACTTAAAATATCGCATATCTTATTTTTTCATTGAAAAATTTGGTTTGAAATTTTGCTTTAAACAATTTATTCCAGCCTAATAAACACATAAATAATTTGTATTAGCTTATTGTTATTGTAAATTTATTATTGTAGACCATCAATCATATAATAAAGTGTTAATTTATTACTTTTAAAGTTTATAGTTAAGTTGTTAATAAAACGTTTAAATATTTACATTTAAAAAATGTACAAAACAATATTTGCTTACTGGCTGGTTTTCTTTAAGATTACACCTGAGCTTTTGTTGCTACTTTTAACTTTAAAATTTAACAAATATTTTTTTTTATTTTTCTGTTTATTTAAACAATTTTGCAGTTTGTTATAGTTAGAGAAAAAAAAAACTTATTAGATGCTAAGTTTTATTGAGGGGGTGAGTGGTTAGAGTCAAACGTTAGAATTCAGGTAGAGACAAAAAATTTCCTTCAGTGTTTAAGTTTTTAATTAAAACGCTTCAACTGCCCTTCAGGGTTCAACAAGCTCCTGACGTTCCACCGCACTTCTGGCAATGTCAGTATCACATTAAAGTTTAGGAAGCGCCACCTACTGGGCAAATGACCAAAGCTCAGCAAGACTCCACAACACGAATAATCTGCACCACTACATGATCATATTGAGACGTTGTTTCTAGGACTAACGAAACAGAAACAAGGCAAAACAAGATACTTTGTATAGCATAGAGCTTCCAAGGGGAGTAAACGGAGAAAAAACATTGAAGTATTTATTTTACATTTTTCAATACATTTCCTAAATTCGTGCTTTCAAGGTCATATGTTTCATTATTTTAAAATAAAAATAAAAGATTATTTATTTCATTTTATAATCCGACGTTTCGTTGGTATTTTCCAACTTCTTCGGGGATTCATTTATTAAAATCAATCTGGCAACACATATTTTACTTATAACACAAATAAGTCGTTGTGATTAACGTCGTAAAACTGTTTGTTGTTTTTTATGCCCATTTGTATACTTATTCCACACACAAACAAGTGTTTAAGGATCTAATGCACGGCATGTTTTTTACATCTGACTTGTCAAATTCCACACTGCCAAATACGAACATGTCGTGTGTTACCTTTAAAACATAACTTCTGAAAAAAAACATGTTTTGAGACATCTGACAAAATTTCAATTAGAGCGCGCTCTATTTTCTTCTGTCAAAACATGTGACAACAGTCGTTGGCAGAAATCGCTGCTGCTGGAAAGCAGTCAGCGACGGTTGCCTGTAAAAGTACAATTTTGACAGACATGTAAGTTTCTTAAATTAATGTTGATTAGACATGTAAAGCGGAACTGGTTTTTTTTAAATCTACAGATTCCGAATTTTTTAGATTTTTTTTAATCGACATAAAGAAATTACTCGATTTTTTACGCAAAAAAAAAACACCCGGTTTCGGGGCAGGTTTTTGAGGCTGTCGCAAGAAGGGATTTGAAATCTATGAGTCTTCCTATTCCCTGTGTTAAACACAAATTTGCCACCACATTTTTTGTTTTCTATTTTTCTTATAATTATAATATCCTAAAAAATATCCTATTAAAAAATACATATATTTTTTTTTCGGGTACTTTTATTTAAAATAGGTTTAATCTATATATATAAAAGTGAAACTCTGTCTGTGTGTGTGTGTGTTAGCTATAGACTCCGAAACTGTAAAACCGATCGGACTCAAACTTTGGCAAGTTGTTGTACACATTCCAGGGAGTGCTTATGGGTGGGAAAAAGTAGGCGGGGCTACGACCATAAAAAATTTACAATTTTGAGGTACTTGCTCTGGACCGAATATTCTGAAACCTTGCACACATATTGAGCTGTTATGACTATACAATTTCCTGATAAGAAAAGTGGGCAGTGTCACGCCCATAAAAAAAATTATAATTTTTAGCAAGAACACTTGATCGATTTTTCTGAAACTTTGCACACATTTTGAGCTGTCATTACTATATAATATAATTTCGTAATTATAATAATTTATTATTTTCAGCTATTTGCACTTAACTGATTTTTCCGGAAAAATCAAAAATATTGTATACCCACTTGCTGTACAATAAAAATCAATAAAATATTATTTTAAATATATTCAATTAAAATTCAGAATGAATTTTTATTCATTAAGGGGCGTATCAACGCGCGCCGGGCTTGGCTAGTAACTTATATTACTGATACAAATAAAAACTTTATTAAAATTAATCCCAAATTTCAGTTATAGGCGTAATTAAATTAATTGAAATAATTTTTGAAAATTAGAGCAATTTTTATAATTTTTTTAATACTATTTCAAATCGAGATTCTCTTTATGAAAATAAATTTAAAAATTGACTTTAAACATATTTTTATATTGTTGTAAAAATCTTTAAAATTGCAAAAAATCAATATCCCTTAAGTCTAGAACACATGTGTAAATCTAAATACCAAATAAAAAAAAGGAAAATAATACAAAATCATTTAATTACGAATAAATTAAAGATTTTTTATATTAAGCCAATATTTGTCCAATAAAATATAAAATAAAACAAAAGTACAATATTCGGCCGTGTCGAATCTGATAATACCCTTTACCACATCGTGACATAGCGTAGATTTAAAATTAATTGTTATTCGCCATTTTTCATTATTATCTCCGATGCTATCTATGATTTTGAATTTTTTCGGGAGTCATATTGGTTTTTAAATTTTTTTCATGATTTACTAAATTCTACTGGTCAGGACCTTTCATTGGAAACCAACATTGTGCGGGTTAAAGTGGACAAAGCCGTAATTACTACATCTGTGGCTTGGAGCTAAAAGGCCCAATGTCACTTTTTTGCTCTTTTGAGTTAATCATTGCATTAGATTTGTTTTCTTGCTCTACTTCATTATGATAAAACAGATAAAGTCATACTTTACCCAGAACAGCTTCATAAATAAAATGCTGGCCAATGTCACTATGAAAGCACCTATAAAAGTTAAAGTTCAATTCCAATTATCTCAAAAGTAAATATTTTGACATTGGCCCTTTTAGCTCCAGACCACAGATATATTACCCATATATCTGCCATTTTATTTAGGCCTCCATTTTGGGTTCGAACTTACATTTAATATAAATATTGAGGGAGTTAAAGCAAATAAATTTCTTATTGCAAGACATGACAAATAAATAAATTTCTTGTAAGCGTTTTTAAGTGGCGGCCAGTATATATTTTAGATTTTTTTTAATGTATTATATGTTGCTGGACAAACCATTTTATTCAATATCCATATTCACTTTCCCGGTTGTCTTAAGCTGAAAAAGTTGATTTTTCTTTGTAAATTTTAGGCAATACACCGATACTTATATCTCAGGTTGTTTCATAGCGATTTTTTAGTTATTCCCAGCCATAAATTTCGAGACTATAGCTTGTAATTTTGTGTCTTTAACGTGGCCAAAAATTAGTTAGGAGCTCAAGTAACTTTATTTATCTAAAAATATAAATTTTTTAAAATCATTTTTTATTTGCCTATAACTTAAATGGTTAATGACCGATTTACCCAAATATGAATATTCATAGGGGAATATAATACCACATACAGATCTGTGCAACAGATTGATTTCAACAAACACACGGACAATCGACTAACCCTAGTCATAAGTCTTTAGAATATTTTTACTTTATGGGAATGGAAATTAATATTGTAAAAATTACAAACCGAATGAAGAAGCTTTTTACCCTCAGTATCACAACTGAAGGGTATAAAAATTCGTTTGTAGTTATTTAAAACAAATTTATTATTACAACGAAAGGGCAACAAAGTGTTGCTTATTTAAGTAGTTACTACATATAGACTAATTTGTTAAATAAACACACAACATGTACGTACATACATACAAATGTATAATGTTAATGCAAAAAAAAAAAAAAAAATATAAAAAAGTCTCATGACTGATGATGAATGATACTTTCGTTCCAGCTAGAGTTTTTTTTTTCTTTTTTTTCATTCTCTACACAAGTGTGGGTTGATAATTTTTTGTGGTGATCTTGTTAGTAAACCTCGAAAATTTTATTTGAAGCAAAAAAAAAAAAAAAAAATGCGTGGTATGCTATAAAAAAATGCATGTGTCTTAAAATTATCATGGTCTGTGCAATAAAAACCTTAGCATCAAGAATATACATAAAATATTTTTGGTTTTATTCTTTAAACTTACCTAACATAATCGCGTTTGCAGTATGTCTTGCCATCACGGACAAAACACGTACAACTCTCATCTAAAAATTGCCGACATTCTTGGCATTTGAGACAGGCTGCATGCCATTCTAAATCGGGTGCTACACGCAGGATATACTGATCATGAATTTGCCCACCACAACCCACACATAATGATAGACGTTGTTTTTCTGCAAAAGAGTAAAAAAGGAGAAAACATATATAACAATAACTTATTACGTATATACATATATACACACACACATACATATTTATTTAATATGAAATGCAATGTTTTTTTTAATGGTGACAACAATTAGTTGGTCGGTATTTTTTAGACTCACAATTTTGTACAACAGCATACTTATAGAAACATAACTCGTGAGAATCATTTTAATTATAAATTTGGAAGTGCCTCAAAAATCGACAGAAAAATTTTGTCTATTTTTTTTATAAATTTTAAGGTTAAATAAATAAACTTATTTTGAAAAAATTAAAAATTAAAATTAAAACTAATTAAACAGATGTCATTCATGAAATTTGTTATTGTAGAAAATACTATATCTCAGTTTTATAATTTATATTAAAATAACTTTACATAAGCCAATGTTAAAAAAATAATTTGATTTAAGTGCAACATAAATTTTATCATTTAAAGTTCGAAACAATAGCTGCCGTATTCATAAAAAATATTTAAGGTTTATTTAAGGCTTATTTGACAGATGTTTTACAGAAATTTGTCAAAGAAGCCTTTAAAAGAACCTAAAATGTTTTTTTTTTAATATGGCAGATAGTCTTTTAATTTTCACGAGCTAAGTTGTGATTCAATATTGTCCAATATGATACATTGACATTGCGCGTATACCATCATTAATAAGAGAATTTTGAAAAACGTATCTAAATCGACTTATTCTTGTGTAAATATAAAAATCTAGAACGGGCATACATATTTACTTTTTGGGTTCGGCAATATACTTTTCTTTTTATACTCACCACCAATAAAATGGTGTAGGGGTATATTCATTTTGTCATTCCGTTTGTAACACATCGAAATATTTATTTTGGACCCTATAAAGTATATACTTTCTGAATTGGGGTTTAATTTTATGACGATCTAGCTATGTCCGTCCGTCTGTCCGTCTGTTAAAAGCACAATAGAGGTCGGACTGAAAAAGATAGGGGGCTCAAAGCTTGCCAGAATATTTCTTATATACAAGGTTTGTTTGGTTTCGAAAATGTGCTAAATCGGAATATTAGGAAGAGAGTTATAGCTCATAATGCAAGAGTAGTTCAAAAAAACCATGTCCTACCAACATCGAATAAAATGAAATTGTGTCTAAACACATTGACGTTGAGCGATAAAATTTTGAAAATATATTTCCTGAGTTAAAACAAGTAAAAGCGCTATATTCGGCCGTGCCGAATCTTATATACCCTTCACAACGTGTAGTCATGCAATAACAGTAAATTCACGTATGTATGTTAAAAAAAACAAAAAAAAAAATAAAAAATAAAAAAAAAATTTAAAAAAAAAAAATTTAAAAAAAAAATTAAAAAAAAAAAATTATTATATACATTTATAATATATATAAAACAAAAAAAAAAAATAAAAAAAAATAATAATAAAAATATATATAATATATTAAATAAAAAATAAAAAAAAAAATTTTAAAAAAATTTAAAAAAAAATTTTTTTGCCTCAGCTGGGATTCGATGCCACGTTTTCTCTAACCAGTATACACGTTTGTATGTATGTATGTTGTTGTTGTAATGTTGTTTTTATGAAAAGAAAATCGAGGTGGTCGTGGGTTTTTGCTCATATCTCAGTTGTTTATGTACCGATGTTTCTGATTTTCAATACCGATCTACTCCCGAATATTTCTGATATTTTAATACCTTACCCGGGTCCAACCTATGTCGGGGGGCTTCAAAAAGTTGATTTCAACATACACACGGACAGACGGTCAGACGGACAGACGGTCAGGGCTTAATCGACTCCTCTATTCATAAGCTTTCAGAAAATATATACTTTATGGGGTCGGAAATGAAAATTGTAGAAATTTCACACGGAATGACAAACCTATATATACCCTTTTTCACTGTGTGAAGGGTATAAAAAAAAATTTTAAAAAAATTTAAAAAAAAATTTTTTTGCCTCAGCTGGGATTCGATGCCACGTTTTCTCTAACCAGTATACACTTTTGTATGTATGTATGTTGTTGTTGTAATGTTGTTTTTATGAAAAGAAAATCGAGGTGGTCGTGGGTTTTTGCTCATATCTCAGTTGTTTATGTACCAATGTTTCTGATTTTCAATACCGATCTACTCCCGAATATTTCTGATATTTTAATACCTTACCCGGGTCCAACCTATGTCGGGGGGCTTAAAAAAGTTGATTTCAACATACACACGGACAGACGGTCAGACGGACAGACGGTCAGGGCTTAATCGACTCCTCTATTCATAAGCTTTCAGAAAATATATACTTTATGGGGTCGGAAATGAAAATTGTAGAAATTTCACACGGAATGACAAACCTATATATACCCTTTTTCACTGTGTGAAGGGTATAAAAATATCTTTCCCTGAAAATTGCTTACATTTTAAAGAGTTATAGATCAAAATGTACGAAAATTTATACCGCACAGTGTCATTGGATGTATGATTCTGAAACATTGCTTTTTGATCTAAACATTAGTAATTACGAAAAATTAAGGTGTACGCCCACTTTAACGCCTACCTCCCATATAAAGCTTTGTCTCAAATTCATATAATTTCTCTATGGACAAAGATTTTAGAAGAAGAATGGACTCTATACTAAAATATCTCAGTTGATTTAATCAGCAGAAACTACCTAGAGATGCCTACTTTAACGCCCACTTCTCACAGAATTTACTGTAAGTGAAATTTAACACCTCATAAAACCTACAGAATTAGATGTATGATGATGAAATTTCGCATATTGATGGTCACAAATAAAAAGGCCCTAACTCGTGTTTTTTTCGAAATTGAATTTATTAGTGACCACAAAAAATTTAACACAAATACACCACGACACAAAAATTTAATGCAATATGATGAAAAATGACAGTTTTACAAGCAATTTTACAAAAGATATTACATTTATCATAATACAGTTTCTACAACGTTTTTGCCTTCTCCTGTAAAGTTGCAATTAATTGAAGGGTTTTATACTTTTGATCAACGATATAAAGCTATATATATATATATTATATTCCAATATAAGTATAATTTAAAAAAAGTGGGGAGACACGATCAGTTTAACGACCACTTCCCCTTACAGCGAGTTATCTTAGATTCACGACCACTTTCCATGTAACGATTTATCTTAGATTCACGACCACTTCCCATATAACGATTTATCTTAGATTCATATTATTCTATAGAGACAAAAATTAAAAAAGTCTGTAATAGATTATCTATTTCATAAAAATTGAAAGAGCTTTATTAGAGGTTTATAAGTCAAATTTCCATAGAAATTTCAGTTTAATAAACCCTTTATAAACCTTTAATAACTTTTATAAATAAGGCAGTAATTACAATTTTCAAAGTAGAAAGTGCCATGCCCACACAAAGCTATTATTTTTTAACTACCTCTTGGTCCCAAATTATACTTTTCAGTTTTCGTAAAAATACAACATTTTAGTTAAAAAGAGTCAGCAGAATCATAACTAATTTTTTTTTAAATGTTTTAAGTACAATTTATGCTAAATATGTAAATGACTTTTATGTACTAAGAGCATTACGTTTTACAACACGCTGCATAAGGCATTTTCATGCAGGTAACTCTTCTAAACTCAGACTTTGTAAATGATTTGTATGTTCTAACAGCAACATGTTCTGCAACATGTTGCTGTAGTATTACTTTAGCCAATAATTTTGTTTTTCTGTAAATTTTTTCTTTTTGATGTAAATTTTTATTCAAAAAACAAACTTTTTTTACAAAGTAATTTATTTATTTATTTTTTTTTGCCTTTTTGTAATTGTTTTTAAGCAGAAGCAGAAAAAAAAACTCAAAATTATGTTCATGTTCTTGAACAACTTTTTAAACAACAAAGTGTAAAGAACACCATTGAAAAAGTTTTTCTTTTTTGTTTGGATTTTGTGTCGTTTTTCTTTTTGTTTTTTGTTTTTTTCCTTCGTTTTTAATCAAGTACATTTTTAGGGTGAAACGAAAAAAGGCTGCAACGAAATAAAAAAAGGAAAAACCTGATGTAAAAAATGCAAAAAGTTTTTTCTCTTTCTTTTTTTTGTTTATCTCATCTGCGAAAACAAACTTTGACGTATTTAGTGATGTTTAAAAAACGTTTTGCTGGCTAGAACTTTTTGTTGTTGTGTTTTGCAAACAATTTTTAAACTTTTTTACAGGTTTTTTGCAAATCTTTACGGACTTGTATTTGAAATTGCAAGTGTATGTAGTAAATACAGTAAAGTAGAGTAGAGTATGTTTATATGTATGTATAGTATAATCATCAATCTCTTCACAATAAAAGTTTGTAGTACTACGTATAACGTATGTATCACAAAAGATATTATTTTAGGTACATACGTACATACATACGTATCTTTAGTATCGTCATCATCAACATTTTGGTGTAGATATTATGAATTATTTATAAAGGCGGAGCAGACAAGATTATAAATATGTATGCATATACACATGTACGTATGTACATATCTGTATCTATAAGGAACATACATACATACATAGGTATATACGTATGTATTTATTATACATACATACATACATATGTACGTATATTTCCAGTATTGTGCAGAAAAAAAAATTTTTTGTTTTTATATACTACATGCAACATTCAACATTATTTTGTGTTTGTGCTGCTGTTGCTGCTTACTGATGATGTTGTTTTGTTGGTAGTCGTGGCTATTAAATGTTAAAGCTTTAAAGCCTGCTGATTTTTTTCCAGTATGCATGTATGTGTGTATGTAGTGCTTTTTTAATCTGTTGGTCTCCATTGCTTTATAGTCCGTCGCAGTCGAAGAACATGATGGCTACGTTTAATAAGATATAGTAGAATATAATAAACATTTATACAAGATATACAACAGATACAAACATATACAAATAGTTAGAAGATACAGAAGTTAAGAACGTTGCTTTTTCATCGTCTTTATTGTTGTTTTTGTTTACATTTTACTTATTTATTTGTTCATAATGAAGTTCAGAATAAAGTTCCTCTTCGTTGTTTTCGTTATATTTACGCGCACGCAATCTTAAATATTTGTTAATTTTTTTCTTTATTTTTGTGGAGTCTGTAGGATGGTAACTTACTTATACACAAAGGAAAAAAAATATGGGGATGATATTTTTATTGTTACTTAAAGCTACATTCTTATATACATACACTAGTGGTGTGCGCATGATCTCGATTTTTACGTGTTACGTGTGTTAAGGTAACAACGCGTGAGTGAATGGGCGTGAATAAAAATTAAACAATGTGAAGTGATACGTGTGCTATCATATTTGCAAAACCATATTACCGACAAAATAAACTGATTTTTTTTTAAATATCAGTGAGCTTCCGTGAGCCGAACGTAAATTATTACACGAAATTTCAATAAAAAAAAAAATTTGTGAGTTAATTAGGCATAAATTTTATTAACTAATTATATGTTTCCATGCATATCAAAATCACATGGTTGTTAATATCTACTTACAAATGATTGGAGTTTATGTTTCGGTAGACGTTAAATTATAATTACAACCAAATCATGTATTTTGCGGTTTTTTTGATGACTCAGTTATGAAATTATTTAATAATGACTTAACGAGATTTTTGCACAAATCAATTTAAGAAAGCAGAAGTCCATGCTAAATTGTGTATAAGTATTCTTCTGATTTCTGTGTTAGTTGAAATCAATTTTTAGACGCAAACATTTGTTCCTCAGATCTGTGTATGGTATCAATCTTTTGGAAATATCCGGAAATGAATCGCTATTGAAATTTAGCACAATCGCCCCATAACCTTCTAAGATATAAGCAAATAAACACGACTGCCTCTTGTTTTTTTCCATATTTTTACCACCAAAATTAAAATTTTTCAGCAATACAATAATTTATAGGTACCTTTGCTACTATTTGTAGATATAACATGCCTCTAGAGATATTCGTGAAAAATTTTGAATAAAGCGTGCTCTAATCGCTAAAGTTATAGGCAAACAATTTTTTGAAAAATATATATTCCAAAAATTTACAAACTAAAATCATTATTTTTCAGCTTTTGGACAACCGAGGGCGTCAATATTGGTAACATCTGAAAGGACGTGACTAGCGCAATATAAGCACTATAAAAAAAATTAAAATTCATGTTGGCCGCCAATACAAAATGGCGGTCAATAAATTGATATGTATATGGGCCAAATCTGGTATTTTAAAATGTAACTTCTTAAACTCCCTCAATACTGGTATCAAATGAATGAGCTTGTCCAGTACAATACAGTAAATTATTAAAAAATGTAAAATCCAAGGTGGCGTCTAAAACAAAATGACGGAACAAATTTTTTTTAACCCCATCAATATGGGTATCAAAAAGAGCTTGGCTAGTAGAATACAGTTAAAGACGTAAAAATTTGAAATCGAGGATGGCGTCGGAAATAATAAAGAATAATGGCGTATAACATGAAATATAGGTTAAGCTACGATGTGGGATTATACCTATGTACATAAAGGTGAAGGGTATTATCAGATTCGGCACATCCGAATATAGCACTCATTACTTGTTTTCAGATAAACTTTTTGCTGCTCAATGTGGCCTCAAAATTATTAAATTTTTTACTAAGTGGCTCAATGTGGCCGTAAAATTATTCGATTTTTTACTAAGTTAAAATACCATATAAACATTTGTTTAATATCTTAGACGTAACAAATTAAATTGTTCAAAAATTATATAGTCCCCTATTTTACACTTAACAAATTGAAAGAAAACCTAATGAATTTTGAAAGCAAGGAAACAAAGAGGCATGGTGTGTAGTGAAATGACATAATTTTTTTAATTTTCATAAAAAAGGATTAAAAATATATTTTATATATAGTTTTTCATTTTTTTATAGTGAACTATAATAAGGAATAAGAATTTTTTTCCAGCATGATTTTCTCATTGATACTGCATAAAAAAATATATTTTGAAGCTCATATGATAAGTAGCGCTTTAAAAATCTTCGTGTGTATTACCGTCGTTTATCAAAGATCCTATATCTCAATATAAACTTTCAATCAAGACCTTGTATTCCAACAAGTTTATTTATGTTTGTCTCTTTTGCCTGAGACATGTAGGGGCTGGTCCATATCTTTTGGGTTTCTTTTCAGTTCCATTTTCGTCTTTGCATTGCAATATTTATTGTAAATTGTTTGGTTTTTTAATATGATCTATTTTTGTACTATTGTAGTCTGTGGCCAAAAAAAAAACTCAAAGGATTATTTTGTTTAAGACATTTATTTGTAAAAACTTTTAATCCATTTATACTACGAAGAGCAGCAATGTTTCAAAGGCACAGAGTAATGTAGATTGAACATTAAAATTAAATACTTAATATTATTATTTTAACATGCAAAGACACAGAGAGATTAAGAGAAATAGAGTTGAAGAGCTTTATAGTTGGTTCAGTTTAATGAGACACTTTAAACTTCATAGACTATATCGCAATTTTTATTCTGACATTAAATGCATTAAGATTTAGTTGCATCAACAAAAATTAGAGCTTTAGTGGTATAAAGGGTGGGACAATAATTGTTAGATATCCCGCTAATAGATCAGGCGTATTTTTACCCGCACAACTGTATTTGAAATCGCTAGTTTGTCAAACAAAAAGAGGAATTCAACTTATAGATGACAGCAAGATAATATCCTGAAAACGTTTGCTTTGACGCTATTACAATCACCGTAGCTAATGTGAGGTTTTAAAGAAGTTTACTGATTTCTTGTAATTGTTTTACGTGATAAGTATTTTTTAAAAAAGTATTTTTATAAAAGTGAAATATCCGAATATTAAGTGGTGACTATAGTCAACATTCATTAGTGTGCGTGATTTATAAACTTCCCTTATAAGCGAGTATAATTTAATAATTTGTACGTTTAATGTTAGTGCTCCACGATGAGTTAAAAAATGCTCACGAGTACATCTCTAATATCTATGTAAACACATACATATGTATGCAAGTATTTGTATGTATTGTGCTGTTGTTATATTCATCCTCCATTTTTGTTTTTTTTTTTATGACAAAGAATATATAAACTTTTTTATGCTTGTCATTTATTTCCTTTTTAAAGTAAAATTTATATTCCTGTTTAATACTTGTATACAGGTGCATATGTATATATGTATGTATGTATTTATGTGCCGTAATAAAATGTTCAATAAAAGATCAAGCTCTTACAAAATTTTAACTAAAAAAATTAAAAAGATGTTTTGATTTAATAAAAATATCGTTAAATTTTTGTACCACGGTTTTTAACAATATTAAAATATTTTTAAAAAATTCCATAACTGCAAGTTAAAAATATACACTTCTGTTCAATTGATAAGGCCTTAGCGATTTTTGATTTGCAAGCCATACCTACGTAAAGTTTTATGAGAGCAAAAGATTTTTCTTTCAGTGGATAACTCTTTAAGCTAAAGAATATGTCAAAGAATTTTTTTTAAAAAGTCAGAAGCAAGGGTATATTTGGTAAAATTAAAAATAAAATTATATGTTTTATTTATTTTTAAATTTGTTTGCATAGACTCCGCAATGTGAAACGTTTTTGCAAATAGTTTACGTAACTGTTACATTAATCTGTGCGCTAATAAAACTTATTAATTTTTAACTAATAATTATTATATTAGCTGCATTTTTTATTTTTTTATGAATTTTTAAAATAAAAAAATTTCCAAATTTTGATAAAAAAATTATGTTTCTAAAACGGCTGCGGATATTAGAAAGAAGTTTTACTTTAATTAAAGGATTTTTTTTGCGGAATTTCGGTTTTTTAAGTTTTTTAATAAGCTATGTTGTGCTACCTCCTCCATTTTCGAAATAACGGTATATCTCGAAAACCAGATCCAATCTTAAAAAACCGCGGGCACCACTGGACCGCGGTTGCTATTTTGAAAATTGGGAAAAAACCGGTTAACCGGTTCGAATATATAAAATATAATATTTAAAGAAAAAATATTGTAAAAAAGATTAACCGGTTGCTATTTTGAAAATTGGGAAAAAACCGGTTAACCGGTTCGAATATATAAAATATAATATTTAAAGAAAAAATATTGTAAAAAAGATTATAATAAAAATTATATCTAAATATGAATAACTGGCATGAATGCAGTTGACTAACTTGGTTTTAATTAGTTGAATTTAAGGACAAAAGGTACTCTTTACAAGTAAAATAAATAAATACAATAATTTAAAACATATATAAATAAGATTTTTTATAAGGCTGTTATTAATTTTTGTATCTCCTTTTGTACATTTTTTAAATGTTAAATAGATCTTTTAAACTAATATGCAGACATACAAATATAGGCATAAACTAGTTTGTTCGATGGTTTAATTGAAATTTAAGTTGACAGACTCTCAATGCCATTAATTAAAATTAGGATCTGGAAAGAGGGATTATTGGTTTTTCTTTATTGTAACTACACTTTTTACCTAAAAGTGATCGAATTGAATTACCTTTTACTCTTAACGTTAGGTTTATATCCTATAAAAAACTAATATTTAAGCTCAAATATTTTTCTTATTTTGCATTTGTTTTTCAAAACAACAAATAAATTTCTTACAATATTATGGAAGAATATTTTATAGTTTTTATTTTCTTATTTTTGGAAACTTTTCGGGTACTAAATATACTATAATAATAATAATAATAATAAAAATAACAATAAACTTAAAAAACAAAAAACCGGCTTTTGCGTATAAAAAACCGGTGCATTCTATATTCGAAAAATTAACAATTAGAAAAAACCGTCAGCAGAAAAAGAAAAAAACCGGGTTTTCCACCGGTTGTAAAACCGAGTCGATCACCCTAGTAAAAAGCGAAATATTTAAATTCCATGTCTATACGTCATAAATTTATGTCTGTCATGTCATTGTCCACGAAATTGAACAAAAACGCAAAATCGTTCCACGATATGTGAAGTACAAAAATAAATAGGAAAAATTTAAAGATTTTTGTCATGCAATGTATGTAGAAATTATTATATCTCAGTAATTTATATGAATTTTTAAATAAAATTTTTTACAAAAATATCCGATATCCTGGTCGGTAATTGATCTATTGAAGCAAGATTTCCCCAAATGTTGTTAAAGGTAAATTTATTATTCTCATTAGTATGAAATACGTACATACATACATATTTGTTTCATTATCTTTATAATGACTTTATCCGCTTAAAAACAACCCAATTAAAAATTATAAATTGATTTTATATGTTAAAAAAAATAACAAAAGAAAAATAAAAAGATATAAAAAAATTTTTTTCTCTTAACTGGGATTCGAAATAAGTACGTTTATCCAGTTTGCATTGGTGTAAAAAGATGAGGTGGTCTAGGTTTTTTCATCATATCTCAGTTGTTTCGAGAGCGATTTTTCTGATTTTCAGTACTGATCTGCTCCCGAATATTTCTGATATTTTAGTAACTTAAAAGGGTCTTGAAAATGTCTGGGGGTTTCAAAAAGTTGATTTCAACATTCACACGGACAGACGGACATACTGGCTTATTTGACTCCCCTATTTATAAGCTATCAAGAAATATATACTTTATGGGATCAGAAATGAAAATCGTAAAAATTTCACACTGAATGACAAACCTATATACACCCTTACACTCACTGTGAAGGGTATAAAAATGCATTTTAGTCCGCTGGTTTCGGTACTAAACTTATTTAAGTACTTAATCAGTTTATTCTTTCATTATCACAAACAACAAATATTAAATTTTAAATATATTTATAACGATTTTAAATGAATGTGTTCAAGCAAGAAAAAATTAATTGTTGAATTCACAAGGTGTCTTAAGATCGTATTGTCATAAAATAATAATTTTCCAAAGTTTTACAAAAGTTTAAAAATTTTACAATAAACGATGCAAATAAAGAAAATTTATGCAATATGACACTTATGATTTTTTGTGAATACACCTATTAATTGTCTTTCAAATGTTATGTTCGTATTGTACCAAAGTTAAATAGATAAAAACTTCAAATTTTAGCTAAAAATAGAAAAACAAATGAAAAAGAAAATTATACAGCAAATTGTAATGCCTTGGTAGACTTGCAAAATCTGCAACATTTGCATGATCTGTTTACAACGAAGGATGATTTCCCCTATTGTTAAAAGTAGTTCCTATTAATTTCTTTCTTTTTTATATTTAGTAAAAGTACTTTTGCTGGATCAGTATCTAGTACAACCTAACAGCTGAAAAATTTTCAAAAAATATTGAAGTTTGCAAGAGATAACTGATACAAAAGTCTACCATTAATACGTTAAAGCAAATATAAGTGTTTTATAGCGATCAACAAGCTTTAGCAATTCAATTTGCACCACTTGAACGTGCTTTTTTATTTATATTTTAAATTTAGATCATTCTAATTTGCATTTTAATGATTTCACCTTCTGTCGCCACTATTTAGGATGACGTTGTTATAATTCCGATTTGCGATTTGTGGAAATATAAAGTTTAAATTCGATAACAATTTAAAATTATCTATGTAAATAAATCTTATTTTGAATAGATATATGTTGAATACAGTTTATTTTAATAAGTTTGTGTCTTTTGTTCATTTGGTGAAAATTGCAATGAATTAAAGTTTTCATTAAAATTTAATTTCTTAAATGTTAAAGACAAATATTTTAACAACATCATGAACTTTATATTAAGCCTTAACAAAACTAAGGATAAAGTAATAAATACAATAACTACGTAAAATGACCTGCGCATTGCGTGCTGCTGCCGATATCCTTTGAGTGAAAAACAACAAGGGGTATGAGATACATTTTTCGTATTTTTTTTTTTGTGTGTTCTCTATTAAGTATCCGTTTTTATATATTGTGTTTGTGTTGTGCGTGAATAAGTGCAGTTGTAGTGGTATTTAGTATTGGATACATTTTAACAGCCCCATTATAACCATAATGGGGATTTGAGTTTTGCAGAGCGGCATTCGAAGTGGTACTTTTTTTTTCTTTGGTTGATGTTGTGAATTCCGTTCAGCATTTTGTGGCAAATACTTTTTAGTGTTCCATGTGTGTGTGTGTGTGTTTGTGTGTGGTGTACTTTTGCCATTTTGTTAAATGTATAACAGTTTGTTAGTCAGTTAGTATGTATAGCATGAATATATGTTTGCATTGGTGTTCGAGTGTCTGTGCATGTTGCTTTTCATGTTGGCTTGTGTGTTTGTCTGTCTGTTGCCAATTTTTTTTTAGGGTTTCATGGCATGTTGTGGTGTTTTTGGTTAACAAACTCTGTGTACCAAAAATTCAATGCCTGTGTGTTTTTTTTTAAATTTTTTCATTCAAAGGGATTTTCATTTTGTTTTTTTTTTTTGGTTTGTTGCCAATGTTGGCTGCTATTTCGTTCATTCTGGAGACGCCGCCATGTGTTTCATTTGAAATTTGTACAGACTATTATTTATTATATACATACTACATAAAGACACACACACACAAATACATACTACTCCGCATACATTTTTAAATACGAAAAATGTTTCACACACCATGTTGCTTTTGTGGCTTTTTCGCTTCTTTGGTTTTTTCTCAAATTTCTTTTTGAAGGAAAATTAAATTGTTTTATGATAAAAATAACAAATAATGAAATTAAAATTTATGTTCAATTTAAAATTAATTTATCTATTTTTGGATTTATTATTTAAAATTCAAAGTGAAAATTTAAAATTTAAATTTCTTTTTGTTTCTTTGTACTAATTGAGTCTATAGTTAAAACTCTTGTCTGCACAGTTCTTTGTTATGTATAAACACAAAACAGCAAGAACAACTCGAAACTTTAGACAAAAACCTGATCATATCTGATTGAGCTTAAATGTTTTTATCTAATTACATGAATTTCGTCTTGTTTTTGCATTTATTTTATTCTTTTCGTTTCAGGTTTTTTCTTTCTTTTGTTTCTCCTCAAACATTCATGCATACATTAGTTCACACTTTTTGTAGTAGTCCCCAGCACTTTACATATTCCCTTATATATTGTCCAGATCATCTATCTAGTGGCATACATTTTGTTTTAAGTTTGTTTTCGTATTTTTTTAATTTTTTATTTCACTGTAATTGGTTACAACCATGGTTTACATTCATATATAATGTGCAATTGTATGAGTGTGTGTTAATATGTAAATTTATTTAATTTTTTGTTTACTAACAATGATGGATGTTTAACCAGGACAAGAAAGAAGAAAAAATTTAACTTGGGCAGGAACAATTATGCCCGACAATTTAATAAAATGTGTTTTATTACACATATTTGCCCTTAATAATGAAAGTGGTCTAAGTCACACACCATAAAACTTTAAGCTAAATTAGTTCAATGTGATTATCATGATATTGTCAAAAATGAACCATTGGTTCATTGGTTGTTATTTCAATCTTAAATGGAATTCGTTTAATGTTTATTATAAAACTGGTCTAAGTCAAAAAGTTGTTGAAATTGGGTATCTTAGTTTTTCAAAAATTTGCTGATGACAGTAAAGACAACGACTGCAACACGTGTTTTAGTGAAAGAGGTCCGTTATATTATGTTACACATAATTTCATTATATCGACTCCTGTGCGCGAAACTATCGTATGTTACGATTTTTTAGAAATCGATTTTTTTATTCGACTTTATTATAGCGACAAATCTTTATCGTATGTAGCAGTTTGCGTTTTTATTTATTTAAAAGTAATAAAAACGCTCTTCTCTAAAATTTTGTTTTTGTAACATACCATAATTTCGCGCAAAGGGTTGATCATTAAATGACTCTGAATACCACATTTTAAGTCTTTTACCTAAAAGAGGCAGACTAAAAATATAGGGAAATATTGGTTTGTTTTCCCTTCTTACGATCAGTAGCATATAAAGACTATATGTATATGTCTACTACCCTACATCACTTCAGCTTTACAATATCATTTTACGATCCTTGCAGTGATAATAAGAAAGGATTAATTTTTACTTTTAAATAATAAATAAGTCAATTCAACCTCCGATAACAATATTTCCGTATAAAATACATACAATATAGAATAATGATTTAATTTTTTTTATAATAAAGGTCACATACATACATATATACTCCCGCTATTTACAAAAATAACTAATTTGCAAAATTTTAATTGTTTATTAAGCAGATTGCACCCAGTGGTACAAATATAAAACATAAAAGTTGTGAAAATGAAAGAATAAACTTGAAAAACTAAGTTTAGTTTTTCATTATTACAAATAAAAAATTTTATTTCTTCATATAAAAATGAAAATTTAAAAAATTAACTTGAGCCAGTTAAAAAATATAATGTAGTCTATGAAATATATAACCCCCATACCTAAACAAGAGCGTTGAGCGTCAAACGTTGGAGTTTTACATGTGTTTTGTTTTTTTTACAATAACAAAATACATGCAAAATGGCAACGCTTGACGCTCAACGCTCTTGTTTAGGTGTATGGGCCTAAGTTTGACAAATCTTAATAAAAATTAATTAATTTAATTATTTTCAGAAAAAGTTTTTGCTTTTGGTAATTAAAGTCTTCTAGAAAGGATTATTTTTTTTGAGAAGCAATTTGTAAAAAAAAACACAACTGAAAAGATTTTTAAATTTTTATTTAAAATATTGGCGCCAAGAATCTATAAACTTTGGGTTTTGTCTCAATATTTATCTAGACCATAAATATCCCACCAAAGAAAACAACAAAAAGAACAACCGCACCTTAAATTTGATTTTATATTTCCTTTGTTTTATACTAAATTTTGTATAAAAATGTTCTCTTCAACTACAAAGACAAAAGAATACACACATATTACACTCTCTACAAACCTACATACACCGAACGAACCTGTATCTTCATTCATTTATTTATTCATTTTAACGATCATTGATGATTGTGACCAAAAAACAAATTAAACCAAGATTCACACATTTCTTTCTATCCAAATGAACGGCCGCGTTCTTAAGTACAAAACAAATGAAACTTCAAATAATAGTAATAAAAAAAAAAATACAAATATTATCAGTGTTGTCATCTGGGCTGTGATGACAACTTCTTAGGTTGGTCCTGATACCAACAAAATGTGCATGCATACATAGAAAGTAGACATACATACATACATACATTAAAACACAGCAACCAGCAGGGCAGACGATTTGTCTTTACGTTAAAATCAACAGAATTCACAAAATGAAAAATCATATGGATGAAGGAAAAGAAAAAAAATGAGTAGATACTACTCACAATTGAAGGAGTTGAAGTAGTAGGATGAATGATATGTCTGATGATGGAAATTATTGTCTGTAAATTTCCGCTGCTTGGTCAAATAAGACACAGTCAGCTGATGATGATGATGAGGATGACAATAATGGGTCAAATGCAAAATTGTTTTAATTTTGTTGATTTTACCAATGAATACCACTTGTTGTATTTGTACGTATTTGACTTCTTTTATTTATTTAAAGTTTTTTCTTTTCTTAATTTTTTGCTCTGATGTTAAAATTAAAAGTAGTTATAGATTTTATTAAGGGTATTCATGATTTATGTTGCAATTTAAGCTAACATTAAATGTACCTATACGAGTTATACCGATTGTTTAAGGAAGACAATTTATTCGCAAAATAAGATGATGATGGCAAACGACTTCTCCACTTTGTGGTAATGAAAAGAAAAATTTCCGAGACTATGACTAGCAGTAAATTTATATTTTATCATTTATACTCTGGTCGTTTGTGCACCCACTGAGCAATAATCTTTCACATATCAAGCCCGAACTGCTAAAATAACGTTACCCACAAAAAAGAAAACAAATTTTATATGAAAAGGTTTTAAAATTTGTTCAAGATTTTTTATAAAAATTTAAATGTAGCCTGTAAATAATCTTATGCAACTTCAGTATACTTCGATAAGTTTTACCTTAATTCTTTATATAGAAATTTTTTTGCCAGTTACGTCAATTTTGTCGTTTACATTTCCAGCAGTAAAACTAAAAAACTCGGCTTTAAGTTTTAATATCTTTTATATACCCTTCACACGACAGTGTAAAGGGGTATATATAGGTTTATCATTCCGTGTGAAATTTCTACAATTTTCATTTCCGATCCCATAAAGTATATAATTTCTAAAAGCTTATGAGTAGGGGAGTCGACTTAGCTCTGTCAGTCTTTCTGTGTGTATGTTGAAATCAAATTTTTAAAACCCCCCGACATCGCCTGGACTCGCGTGAGGTAGTAAAATATCAGAAATACTCGGGAGCAGATCGGTATTGAAAATCATTGTTGTTGTTGTTTTTCACAACAACAACATATACATACATACAAACGTGGTATACTGGTTAGAGTGAATGTTGCATCGAATCCCAACTGAGCCAAAGACATTTTTTTTTATATATTTTTTTTTAAACATATATTGCATGACTACACGTGTGAAGGGTATATAAGATTCGGCACGGCCGATTATAGCACTCTTACTTGTTAAATAACTGTTGTTTCCAAAATATTGGGTTTTAATTCCTTTTTTAAATAACTGTTTTTTTCCAAAATATTAGATGTGACATTGTAAAATAAAATTAAAAAACTCCTTTTAATTTTTTTCTATATGTTACGTTATTTTTGAAGTCACACAAGATGTCATTTACGTTAAAATTAAATGGCCTATATTTCTGTAACTATTGCTACATTCAAATTAATATTTTAACAGACGAGATTTTGAAAGCTGGAGAACAATTCTGCATTAAAAAGTCAATTTCGAAAAATATGTCAGTTACGTTACTTTCGCTGTTAGTACTCGATATGTACATACATCAAACTTTGAACCATATGGAAGTAATAAAATATTTTTTGTTTAAAATCCAGAGGCATCTTGCTTTCTTGTTTATATCTCAACAGTTAATCAGCTGGTTTTGCTAATTTTCAATACCAAAATCTTTAAAAACTTATTTGATATTATGCCACTTCCTACGGGTTCATAGGATATTTATATTCATGAGAACTTAGAAGTTATTTAGCTTGTAAAAATCATATTTTAAGACCATTAAGTACAAAAGATAAGCTCAAAAATAGAAATGGAACGATACCATAGGGTATCAATATTTCTACTCGGTACGGAAGTATCGTCGCACATAGGGGTATTTTGTCAATCTAGTCGGACATTTAGTCAAAAGTGAAATTTAAGAAATATAAAAATATACGCAGCTCAACAGACAATAAAATGTTGCATCGTTTAGTGAATTTTTAAGACTTTCGCTTGAGATTTGTCGTTTTGGGACACTGTTAAAGTCAAGAAAGTTGAGTAAATTCCATGGAGGTACTTATTGACTTTTTACGGTTTTGAGAGGTTTACAATAATTTTTTTTGTGGCTAAACGAATAAAGATTTTACATTGATTTCTTTTTTCTGTCAAAGACTTTACTAACAGCTGCTGATAATAATTTTTAAAATTTTTTTTAATTTTTTTTTATAAAAAAAAATCGTTGAAAATCAACAAAACGGTTTTCTTGTTCACTTTTTGAGAAAAAAAAACATTAAAAGGTTTTTGAAAGTGAGGAAGATCGCGATCCCAAAAATGTTATATATCACGATAAAATCTCAAATTTCTACAAGTAGACTAAAAAAAAACGTTGTGCGTTTTTGAGCCATTTTTTTTAATAATTTTTTAAAAAATATAATTTTTTTTCGGTTTTGGCTGATTTTGCATTGGTACAAGTGAGTAATAAAGCTTTTTGTCAGTCATAAAATATTTTGATTTTTTATAATTGTACCTCAATGTTTTGTTATTTAAATTATATTTTCATTTTTTAATTGTACCTGAATGTGTTTTTTTTTTGTTAAATTATTACACTTATTTATTACCCTTATCTACCTGTGTAAAAAAGGCATGTGTAATTTTAGTGAATTAGGACTAATGGTAGATGTATCGAAAACTGGATTTGGTAACAGCGACGATGGTAACACCAGCAGAAGATTTTTTTCTAATCCTGAATTAGCTGCACAATTACCTGAAATTAATTTTCATCTACCGAATCAAAGTTATTATTGAAGTAATATGAAGTGGTCACAAAATCCATTTGAAAAGTTTGCCGATTATTGCTTAGACACTGCAAAACTTTACGTTACCCTATATCCTTGGCATCCTATGACACCTACAACGCACAAGATTTAAATGCATGACGCAACTGCCATGAATGAGACATTGTTGCCTATTGGGCTTTTATCAGAAGAAGCGGCTGAGGCGCGAAACAATCATTTCCGGCTTTACAGGCAGAATTTCGCTATAAAGTTTTTAAGGTTTCAGTGCAACATAGACATTTAAAATAGACTTTTGCTCAGTTCTCACCTATTGATTACTATCATAACACCATCCTCAAAAAAAAGTCATAATCCTTTACGAAAGAGGCAATTACTCTAATGCTTTCACCTGTACTTGACTCTGAAGAGGATTCAGATTCGGAAGAGGTCTTTGAAGAAACAGGCGATTTTAAAAGTAGAATTTTTCAGAGCTAGGATTAGTTCCCCTTGATTTGATTTTTCTTATTTTCAAGCTTTACCAGCCTATGACTATAATAAGCAATATAAGCTAAAAAATGAGTGAAGTCCGGCTAGATTGACAAAATATCCCTGTGAGCGTCGTATATATTTGTCAATTTTTTCGTTAAAGATATATTTACCCATTTGTTTCGGACAATTCACTAGTTAAAAAATATAAATTAATTAATAATTTTGTAAAATATAAAAATTTTAGTGTGCAAATACTATATGAATTGGCAAGCCAATTAAACGTTGTCTAGAAAAATTAAAATAAGTGCCAGCTGAGTTTAACTTTGTCAGAATGAAATTTAAACCCATACAAAGAAAATAAAAGATGAAAGACGTCAAACTGCATAAAAGATTTTTTTTAAACTTTGTTTTTGGGTGAAATCACCTATTACCATCTTAGATTTGAAACTGGCAAGATTGTACCGTTTTTTAGCTAAGAAAACTAAAAAAACCGACTTTATTTTTGATGAATTTTAATTTCAAAATAATTAACAGATATTCAAATAATTGTACTCCCTACGTCTTGAATACCCCAAAAAGATTATTTTTTTTTGGACGAGAATCTCCTGCACACCTTGTCATCGATGGTGTTTGAGGTTGCATACAACATAAATTGTTGCACTATAAAATGTAGTGTGAATGTGTGCTGGATTGATTGTGCATCTGTGTGCAGTAGCTTTAAAGTTGAAGCGACAATGAAAATTGTCATGACAATAATATCATGAAGAGTTACGTTTTTGTTCAATGTTGTCGTTACTTTTCTGACTGTCTGTCTGTCCGTCTGCCTCGATGACTTGTTTGTTTTTCTTCCTTCATCTTTTGGCCAAGATTTGTGTTTTTTATTGCGGTACTCCAGTCTTTGTATTTGTTGGCCGTTTTCGTGTTTTATTTAAATGTGGTCAATAAACACTTGAAAGCGGCTTCTTTGTTTTAGCCTGGTTCTGTAACAAAGACGGTGAATTTCACAGACTCAGACCGCTCAAACGATCAAATGAATGTAGTTATTGATTTGTTTTTTTATTTTTATTTTATTTTATTTTTTATTCTCAACTAACACTGCAGCTCGTAAGGGTTAATTAATTAATGAATTTCTTTTTCGTTATTTGTTAAGGAGTTAAATATTCATAAACAAAAACAATCAACATCTCTTACCTACACAAATTAATTTTATCAAAGTTATTTCAGGTATTTCCGTTAGATTTGTTTAAAAAAAAAAAGACAAGAACAATATATTCCTTTTTATTTTTCAAATTCCCCAAATAATAATAAACGATTTGAATTAAAACCATTTTTTTTGTTTTAAATCCTTGCATCAAAAAAAAAACATACAAACATACATACTTGTATGTGAATTAACAAAAAAATAAATATTGTTGCCACAAATTCCAATAGCTGTTTGTTTTTTTCGCTCATACATAAACTACAACTCTGACAGACAAAAGTGTCTCCAGTTTTATCTACAAAATTGATGAGTCTCCTCCGCCAGTCAACTGTGTGCGTATTATTTTAGGCACGTGTTCAGGCGTCGTTGTTACCAACATTTTTTATTCTGATTTTTTTCGGTTTTTATTGTTGAATTTTTTTTTTATTGTTTAAAGATCATATATTTTTATTTTCTTGTACATTAATGCTGTTGATTTTTTTTTTTTTTTGAGGATGAATGCCTTTTAGTAAACGTCATTCAATTGCCACCAGAAAGAGCTAAATAAAATCGAAAAAAAAAATCATCTTAAATTTCAGGTAGAAAATCTCAACATTTAATAACGCGCATGTTGGCATCATCAGTGTTTAAAAGGAGATTTTAATTTGTCTAAAACATGTTCTTGGAAAATTATTGAATTTTCTTAGAAACCTAAAATATCATAATAATTAGAGTCTCAAGGGAATCCCCAAGTTTCAGTTTCAATTTCAATTTACAATTCACAATTTTAGTTAAACTATCAGGTAGTTACTAGGTTGATCGATTATTCGACTTTTTTAAGAAACCGGTTTTCAAATAGTTTGAAATTTAGAATTTAAAAAAAAACCGGTTGATATTTTGAAAATTGAGAAAAAACCGGTTAACCGGTTCGAATATATAAAATATAATTTCTTAAAGAAAAAATTAAAAAATATTGTAAAAAAAGATTATAATAAAACTTATATCTAAATATGCAATTTTTACAGTTTATACACGTTTGGCTGCACAATAACGCAATAACTGACATGAATGCAGTTGTCTAATTTGGTTTTAATTAGTTGAATTTAAGGACAAAAGGTACTCTTTACAAGTAAAATAAATAAATACAATAAATAAATACATAAATAAATAAGACTTTTTAAAAGGTTGCTATAAATTTTTTTATATCCTTCTGTACATTTTTTATATGTTAAATAGATCTTTTAAACTAATATGCACTAACGTATTTTGTTTGAAATGAAAAATCTTGAGAAAATCTTTGAAATTTCATTTTAAAAATTCTTTGTTATACCCCTTGTTTAATTAATTTAAGTTGACAGACACTCAATGCCATTAATTAAAATTAGGATATTGAAGGACGGATTATTGGTTTTTCTTTATTGTAACTACACTTTTTACCTAAAATTGATCGATTAGCTAAGTTTATGCTTTAATTACCTTCAACTTTTAACGTTAGGTTTATATCCCATAAAAAAAATATTTAAGCTCAATTAGTTTTCTTATTTTACATTTGTTTTTTAAACAACAAATAAATGTCTTACAATAATATGGAAGAATATTTAATAGTTTTTATTTTTTGATTTTTGGAAAAATTTCGCATACCAAATATACTATGGTACGATTGGTTACAAAGTTATGAAAATAAACTTAAAAAAATAAAAAACCGGTTTTTTTTCGGATAAAAAACGGTGTCTTCGATATTCGAAAAATCAACGTTTAGAAAAAACCGCCAGCTGAAAGAGGAAAAACCCGGATTTTTCACCGGTTGTAAAACCGAGCCGACCACCCTAGTAGTTACTAACAAATATCTAAAACTTATTTTAATTTAAACATTTCTGAAATAATAAATGTGTTTTTGCCTGAAAACAAATCTCAAAAATTATTAGAAATACAAATAAACTATTAAAATTAAACCCACACAAATTGGTCGTTGTGATGGCAAGTTTCAGCTGAAAAGGCTAATAAAGTAACAACTCGGTATGACGAAATATATTTTTTGCGAATAATGACGCAAAGTTTTTTGCTTACTTTAATTATATTTTCGATTGAATGTAAAAATATAAAATATTTTTTAAATGTATTTTTGAAAAAAAGGACTTCAAAGAAGTTAAGTACAATTATATTAGTTACTGAATTTAAAAGAAATATATTTTTAAAGTAAAAAATGCATGTAATATGTACATTCAATTTCGAAGAGTTTTTATAAATATTTACATACATACATACATATAATAGAGCCTTAACATCTAATTATGATATAACACTGATAAAAAAAATTAAGTAATCCTACCAGTGATGCAAAATGTGACACAATAGGAACATTTGTATCATTTTGAATAATTGATATCCCTGTGGTACCTTCTAATTTATTCTTTACTTTTAGCTCAAAACTTAAATAACTACTTTAAACTAATATAAGGAATTGTCTTTATTTAAACACTGTTTCATCTTTATTGTTACAGATTTAGCCTTATAATATTTTGATTCTATTAGTTTAGTTTACATTAATTTAATCTACATTTTAAGTCCTTTTTACATTTGTGTAATTTACTTTAGTCTAATTTAGATTCAATTTTACAACTTTGACAATATTGCTATTATGAATAACTCACAATTTGTAGCGTACTTTCAGGATGATTTTCAAATAATTATTTCTAGAATTTAAATTTTTTTAAAAATTCTCAATCTGGCATCCCAGTATAAATAAAAGAAACTACAGCAAGCAGTAAATAGTACAACATAAGATTTATTAAGAGTAAAATATTAACTTAACTCTTGTAATATTTAGGTGTGTTTAAATACTAAACGTAAATAAGAGTGCCGATTATTGTTTGCAATAAAAGGAATCCCGTTTTTATTTAAAAGGGAAAAAAAAAAAATTTAAAAGAGTATAAAAAATTTTGTTCTGTTTAGTGTAAAAATTAAACCTATTTAAAATTTTTAAATATTAAAGACAATACGACAGATAGCACACCCTGTTAATTTTCGAAATTTAGAAAGCTAATACTCAAATATATCCCTTTTTTTCACTTTTAAAGGCTTATTGACACTTTAAAATCGTGCGATTGGCCCAAAAAAAAAAAAACTTAAAATTCATCACTGATCAATACCTTAGTAGAGACGTAGTGGTGTCAGAAAAACGATTTTCCTCAGACCAAGTACATAAAAGTTAATTTAAGAACGAAATTTTAAAGGGCGGATTTCTTAATTTTATAATAAAGTTGAAAAATGTTTGATTTTAAGAATTTTTTACTTGATCTGAGTCCGAAACCATACTTGATATACAAGAATAACATTCATTTAATTCTAAAGAAAATAAATTAATCAAAAAATTAACTTATTTCAAGAATTCGGAACTACAATTCTTTCGCTTTGTTATTTATTCAGCGATACGTTTTATTATAAACTTCAGCTGTCAATATCTATATATATAAAAATCAATGTGTGTTTGTATGTTTGTTTGTGCTTTATAGACGGTTAAACGGCTGGACCGATTTCCTTGAAATTTTCACAGAATATTTCTGTATGTCTGAAAGGAACTATAGGCTATACTTTGGTTTAAAATTGTAAGTGGGCGGGATGCCACGCCCTATTAAAGAATAAGTATTAAATATTATATATCAGGAAAGTTAATGCAGCTAGAGTCTTCAAATTAAGTACGGTAAACTTTGACATCCACAAGCACATTTGGATAAAAAATGGACGGACTTTCAATAGTAGGCATGGCCACATGAATTAAATACTAAATATCGTATATTTGGAAAACGATAAAAATTTTGCAAGAGCAACTTTCACACCCAAATAAACATTTCTGGAAAAAATTGATACATTAGAAATAGTGGGCGTGGCAGCTCTCATAGCAATTGAATACTAAAATTCGTATTTCTGGGAAGCGATAATAGTTAGAGTACCCAAATTTTGCACGAGAAGCTTTGACATCTATATGACTATTTTGATAAGAAATTGATGCTTTAGTAATAGTGGGCGTGGCACCTGTCATATGAATTAAATACAAAAATTCGTATATCTGGGAAGCGATAATAGTTAGAGTACCCAAATTTTGCAAGAGACACTTTGACGTCTATATGATTATTTAAATAAGAAATGGTTGATTTAGACTTACTTGCAAAATAAATATATTTTTGAACTAAAAAATTTGTATTTCATTACGATGGGGGTGGCGAAGCACACCGGGTATTAGCTAGTTCATAAATAGAAAAACAATTCTCTCTTTTCTCTCATTACTTCAAACGTCAAACTTTATGTATGACCATCATAAAACATAAACAAAAAATTCTGTTCGAACTGCGGTTGACTGATAAGCGAAATTAAAAATGCTCACTTTTTGCGAAAAATAAACGAATTACATTTATATCTAAATATTAACTATAAAAATGTTACATTATGCTCTCTATTCTTTCATCTGAAAAATCACCTTATAACCTCGATATTTGACTGACTATCCTTTTATCAAAAAAGAGTATTATCTTGATTTATAAAAAATTTTTCAAACAAATGCATCACCAATTTTATTATTTCGAATCAAGCCTTTTTCAAGTAGAAAATTATCAAATTGTTGCATTTAAATTTTGTTGTATTTTGAGTTGAAACTTTATCTATCTATATATATAAAAAATTGTTGCAAGTGCGTTACTCACGAACGGTCCAACCAAATTCGGTGAAATTTTTAGGGGTTGTTCCTATGGTCGTGTAGATGGTTTCTGTTTATGTTTGCACGAAATCCGTCGAGCGGTTCACGGGTAAAATCACAGTATCTCCGGGCTTAATAAAGATATCACAAAACTTTAGAAAGGATCAAAGAGCCTGTTAAAAATAATTGGATAGGTGTCGGTACTTTTTAGAAATTTTGAGTTTTAAGGGGATAAAACGGGTAAAAACTGAATTTAAGTACTTTTTTGTACAGCTAATCTTTGAGAGGGATAGCAATAGAAAAAAAAATAAAAACGTAGTTGTACTCTCCTTAAAACAATCTATGTACTTGTTCGAAATTTTGGAATTTAGGAGGAAAAGGGCTAAAAACGGGTAAAATCGGAAATTTTGTATCTTTGGACCTAATGCATGTAGTTTTTTTTATTATTTCATTTGATACGTAGCGAAGCACGTACCGAGCGGCTAGTTCTTTATAAAATTTGTATTAAAATGAATTAAAAAAAATTGGAAAAATTGTAGTCACTAAATACATAGTTGCTTTTACAATAATTGATAAAAAACAAAAGAAAGACCCAGTTCAGTTTTTTTTAAATAGAATTTATTTACCATGATTTTGGATTTTTAAATTTACTTAAAATGCAGTGAAAAACTGCTTATAACTCTATTGTTGATATATACACAAACATCAAATTTAAGAATTTAGTTCTTAAATTTAGAATGTAATTTTTCCTTCTCCGGTTTAAAGTGCCCGTAAAATTTTAGAATTACTTAAACATTATTAATTTAATTAAATTTTGAATGAAGACAAAATCATTTCAAGTTATGCATACACATATTTATTTAGTTTATTCTTGTTTCAATTGATTAAACTAGTGAAAATCATTTCAATTGGTTTAACAAAAATTCGTTTAAGTAAATATTCGTTATACCGAGTTATGTATATAATTAATTTTGCCAAACACAAATCTTAAACATACAAATACCTTAAATATTTAATAAAGTTTACGGCAGTCAGGTGCAAGAATAAAATTTCAAAAAATTTATACAAATAACAATCTACAAACTGTCAAATACAACTTTTGTTTAAAATAAATTAAATTTTTAGCATAATTTGTTGGCGTATTTCTAATTACTACAAATTAATTGCCAATTAAATGTTAATTTTTTATTATCGCATAAACTTGACCCAAAAAAAGTAAAGGAATTTAGACAATAATTTTTTTTTTATTTAATATAATATTACACTATAATTGTAAGTTATATTTAAACTCAATTAACCGAATGGATCTCTTTTTCGCAACAGTTCTGGGTATCTGGCTTCTTAATGACTGTTAAGGAAAAACTTAATGCGTTAATGATTATCATAAAAGTATTCCAAATATTTAAGTAGGGTTAATAATACAAAAAACTGAACATATTATTCAGGATATTATACTAATAGTTTTCAATATATTAGTTTTATATTTTGTTAAATGATGATCTGGGATAAGCAGCAGTGAAATGCATATATACCATCTTAAGCCCAACAACAGTTAAACTAGAATTTAAAAATAATAATAAAAGTAAACGACAATTTTATTGCAATTATGTATATAAAGTTAGCAAATGATAATACATTTAAATCTACTTTGGATCTATGTTTAAACATGCCATATAGTTTTATGTTTATGTGTTAATTTAATTTCTCTTCTATTAAACAAGTACAATTTATTTCTATTTGAAAACAGTTCAAATCATAAAGTGATACAATATTGAAATACATACACTTTTATATATTGTATTACTGACCCAACAAACAATGGAGTTAAAATATTCACCGATAATAATTAATTGATCACCACATCAATATTAAGTTAATGCGAAAATATAAAATACGTCCGAAAGTTGAGGCAAAAGGACTATCGAAGATACATATGTTTTATGTATACAAATTTTTGCGTCTATCCGATTTGCGTCGCTTTGTAAAAATTGGTATAATCCGACTTGCGTCGTTGTGATTTCGATTTGCATCGACTCAATTTGCGTCGTTTTGAATCCAATTTGCATCGATTCAATTTGCACCACTTTGATTTCGATTTGCGTCGCTAAAAACGGTGAGATTTTTTTTAAAGAAGGCATAAGCAAGTATGTACATACATATGAAATTTCTAATTTGCATGTAAAAAGGGAAATTCCCTATTTCTATGTATGTATGTACTATATTAAAATTTATTATTTTTTTATTTTTAACTTTAAAAAAGTTTGTTCAATGAAATTAAACAATTAAAAACGTATTCATAAGACTTGTTTTTATCTAAATATAAAATTTGTCCCTTAATTTTTTAGTTTTTCTCCCAATTAACTCAAAAACAGAGCATTTGTATAGATGAAAAATATTCGATTTGCGTCGCATTTCTCCCGTCCCTATTAACGACGCAAATCGAGTATTTGAGTAAGGGCCTTTCTGCTTGTGACCAACGATATAAGAAGGTTAATGGAAAAATTTGGTTTAATCAGACCATTGGCGGTAAAGATATTGGCAAAATAATCAACTTTTTATTGAGATTGCAACAACAAATTTTGATTAAAACAACAACAAAAGCATGTCTTTGGATGACAATGAAATATTAGATTAAGAATAGGTTAACAAGCCTTCGTAAATTGCGTCGTAAGACAATTAAAAAAGATTTTTTCAATTAAATTTTTAGGTGACGTTCTAATCTCTTTATATTCCTAACGATATTAGCTTAACTGGAGATGCTGTCTTCCTTCTGTTTCATGAGTTGTTTGCTTTTCGGTTTAATTGAACACAAGCGGTCATTTTAAACACAAGTTAAAACATATTATGTAGGGTAGTGATTGTTTCGGATTCGGTTCCTTTAGCCGTTGGCATAAGCAAACGTTGCCGAGTGGAAGGTTTTGTATTTACTTACTTATATGTATCTACTACGTATACGATAGATTCATGTTTTGGCAGTTCTTTAAATCTGCTTTATCATATCCTAATCATACAAATTTGTTATTATACAGGCAATATGAATAAGAAGAATTAAATTGTAGATTTGTATAAAAAAAAAAATCCTAAGACAATTGCTAATTTTGTGGCAACGCAACTTTATTTCTATGCAAAAAAAAATAAACTTTAATAATCCTAATTAACTTATAAATAAATAAATAAATAAATAAGATTGTTTTTCAACTCGACATAAAGTTATATCAAAAACATTTTTAAATATCCCTGATGATGATCTACGAGTAGGTCGAAATGTTGGGATAAAATAAATAAAGGAATTTAAAATCTTTTCTTTAAAAATAAAACAACAACATTTAATTTTTTATGACCTAAAGCCAAACAAAAATCTGCAATAATCTAATATGAAACTAACTACGAAGGCATATTTATGTTTAGGTAGTCTTGATTCGTCAGCTGATTATTTTTTAAATCAACTGTCAATATCATTTGATAAAAAAAAACATTTTCTCTTTTCGCTCATTTATTTAAAATGTCAAACTGCATACATAAAAAATATAAACAAAATTTTCTTCCGACTGCGATGACCTGATGATTAACTATGACTTGGAAACCACATTCTATTTCTCTTCGGTTATTGCAAGTATGTACTTGAAATTTGATTTTTTTTAATTCGATTACAACGCATTCATGACTTAAAATTAAAAATTAGTTTAAATTGCCACTAATTTTAAAAGTAAAGAAAAGAATTTGAAAAGAAAATTTATTTTTTGGAAATTCGGGAAAAAGTTTAATAAATAACAAGTGTTTGATTTTTTTAAAATAAAATAGACTGTTGGTTTAAATATGAATCTAGAATCGAATTCAAATTATGTGAATTTAAAAAGACAATTTTTGCAGTTATCGCAGATGTTTGGTGGGTTCCTTATATACTATACCGTAAGTATGTGCATATGAATGTTTGTAGATATCAAATGCACACAGGCATGTACGTTAATTTTTATGTATGCAAATGTAGTTATTTAAACATACAAACATTTTTAAATGTTTATCAAGTCGGAAATCTATCAAAGGCCAAAACAAAAATGTATAAAGATCGAACACGAACAACTGAATAAATTTCGAATAAAACGAAAACAATAACATCAATAAAAAATAAACAAAATCTCAACAAAAAACACACAAGACTTCTAATAGGTTAATGGTATTGAATGTTTGTACATATTTACCTAAATACATACAAACGTACGTATTAACAAATGTATGCGAATACAAGTGGCAAGAATAAAAAGAAATTATATAAATACATACATACATACATACATATATGTTTGGTATCTATGTGTATGTTAATATGTATAATGTTAGTAAATAACAAACGTATGTAGATGTTTAAATGGATGGATGGGTGTACATTCGTACAGAGTGGCTTCACTAATTTTAGTTTACAACAATTTGAAGGAAAAAAACTTAGAAGGCACCTCATAATATCCTTATCCTCAGCAACAACCTCACCATACAGTTTTTTCCCTCACTCACAAAATGCAAAAACTCTAAAGAAGAAGCAAAAGACAAAAAAAAAAAAAAATAACAACAATCGATAAGATTACAAAAAGTTAAAACAAATAAATCCACAAGAAAATCTTCAAACCACAATCCAACTCCCCAATCTGCCTGTATGAATGTAGTAACATTATGAGGTATTTGTTTTGATTCGGGTCTTGTCCGAATCAGAGTTTGCAAGAACCAAACATCAAAAACAAGTTTCAAACTCATGGAAGCTCCAAAATTGTGCACGTTAGTTAAGTTAAAACTTACTACTGGTTATTAAAATAAAAAGATATAATACGAGTAGTTTTTTTTTATTTCATGGAGCTGGACATTGATTTTACTTAGCACCGAAGCATGCAGTGTGTAGTGAAAAAAAAAAAAATGAAAAGCTCCAACTAAAAGAGTTAACAAATTTTAGCAAAATTTTAATCTTTACATAGATTTTTTATAACGCTACAAATGTATTTCAATTCTATCTATGAAGTTGATATTAATACGGCTGCTATTCTGTCGTAGCTGATGTTGTGAATGGTGATAGTGGTGATTCATGATACAATAAACTGTTCCAAGTTTGTTCTTTTTTTCTACAAGTACTTCTGCGTACTGATTTGTAATTTTTTGTTGTTGTTGTTATGGAATTTCACACGATCATTTAAGTTTGATTTTAAACTGATATTACTTTGCATCGCTTGAATCGAAAAAAGAAACAAATAAAAATAGAAACAAGTAAGAGAACTATATTCGGCTATGCCGAATCTTGTACAGTAAAATCTTTTTTACACGGTCTTTTTTTACACGATTTTGAAATAACACGGTTGGTCAAGAAGATATTTTAAATTTTTTTACACGTTATTTTTGATTTAACATTTATCATGATTTTTATCATGATTATCTGCAGTGTTGAATATCATCGAAATGGCAACTCTACTTCACGGCTTGTTTACTTTAAGGGAAATACCCTTTTAGTTTAACATGTCAGTTTGTTGATGACGCAATATATAATTTCAATAAATTTCTTAAAGTTAATGAATCTGTGAAATCTTCAAATTACATAATCGGAATGGTTAGATTTTATCTTAAAAAAAAATAAACGTACACGATTGTTATTAACTAGCGATGAGTAGCTGAACTCTTGTTTCCAATTTTTTTTTATTTTTTTGTACTTAATTTTAAACTGTAAACTAAATTTATTTTCCTGTAATAAATACGAATTGTTTTGTTTTATTATAACTTAATGGAGTTTAATATCACCTTTTTTACACGGTTCTTTAAGAAAATATTTCAATTTTTTTCGCTTTACACGATTTTTTAAGGTTGTGCAACAGATCTCCAAATTTACATATAAATCGTGTATTTTTTTACACGATTTTGATTTACACGGTTTTCTTAGGAACGTACGTACCGTGTAAAAAAAAGATTTTACTCTATAGCCTTCACACATCTTTTACCATCATGTAGTGACAATATCTAACAATTATATGGTGAAACTGTGACCACAACTTATTTCGGAAATCGAAATTTTGTTCAAAAAATTTGTGGGTAATTAATCTATTGCACCAAGATTTTCTATAAATGTAATTCAAGATACATATTAATATATATATAAAAAGAAGTGTACACTTTGATGTTACCACTAGCTGTTTCAGCAGGGTCGAACGATTTAAAATTTCAGGGTTCAGAATGGTCTCTAGATGGTTTATGTAAAGTTTGCACTTAATCGGGCTAGTGGTTCCGCAGATTTCGCATTTAGATTTTCCAATATATTTCCATACAAATATCAACAAATTGTCCTCCATTTTCCGTATTATAATTTTTTGTTGTCACTTGAAAAGTTACCAAGCCATGTATCGTAGAGGGTGCCCCGGTGGACTAGTCAGTAGTGTGCTGGTCTGCTAGTTTGGGGATTGCGGGTTCGATTCCCGCCAGAGACTCTGGTGTTGTCTGCTTCTTTTCTCTTTTTTCCTATTCTGTTCTTACTTTTCTATTCACTTTCTGCTGCCTGTTCTACCTAACCTATGTATCGTAGGTAATGTCTTATGTGTACAATGACATTAGGTCTTTGTAATTGGATTCTTGCAATGAATACAAAGCAAAAAATATATTGGGGCCAGCAGAGTAGTCCGGATTTAGCTAGTTTTATATTTAGGTATCCAACGTAACACGAAGTTCCATTAGAGCTACAAAATCTGACTTTATTTGGGTAACAAAAACAAGCAATCGTGTTCTTTCGCTTATATTTCTGCTCGTAATATACCCACATAACTGATTTGCAATAGCAATATTCTCGAAAGCATATACGATATATTGATACTATATAAAAATCTAAAATATATGAGGGGGCTTCAGAAAGTTGATTTCAACATTCAGACGGACTTCTCTAAATCAATTCACAAACTCACTTGTATTGTACTATTGATACTATTTTTGTATGTGTTTACAGTATTGTATGCTTATTGTTGGTAATTTAAAATGAAACATTTTGTATAACAATACAATTTCATTTCATATATTTTTAAAGTGTTGTATTGGATTCATACAGGGATGGGATGTGACATTTTTTTTGCGGTAGCGAAAAACAATTTTTGTAGTTGTTTTTTTGCTCCCAAAATAATAAATATATAATATTTTATGTAACTCGTGTTTTTTTTTTTTTTTTTTGCTAAAAAATTGTTATAAAATAATTTCTACAAGTCAACCGAAGTAAGACTTGATCAACTTTTCCATTCATGATTTTTTATTTTTTCGGTGTTTAATAACAATTGACGCTTAACAATTAAAGATGCAACCAGTACAACAGAAATTTTGTTCACAAGTAAATAAGCTACAACTGTATTGCAATAGACCATACAGAATACAAAAGGGGGCTGTGAATTAAAAATATATTTGTAGTTATTTATAGAAACATTTGCTAATTTTCTATTTTGGGTTAGACAAAGCATTTTGATTCGTTTGTATACCAAATGAAGTTTCTGAAATGTGATTAAAATGTTTTGTGCTAAAATAAAATAGATGTAATGTGCTGTTTTCACAATCCAAGCGATCGTTTTGGGTGGACGTTTTTAATGGTAACTTGTTTTTGTTACAATAACAAAACACATGTAAAATTTAACTCAAAACGATTGTTCGGATTCTAAAAGAACCAAGAACTCAATGCAACATCATTCATTCATAATACCCAAACCGAAAAAAGAGCGTTAAAATTTTGTACGTGTTACAAATTCCGATTCATAGTAATTAGTTCAATTCACAACCCCATTGTAATATTTTATCGCACTATTTTGTATTAGTTTATCATATAATACGGTAGTAATTTTCATTAACAAATTTTGTAAGACAATACAATTTCGTTTTATAAATTTCTAAAATATTGTATTGGATTCATACAGGGATGGAAAATTGATTTTTGCTATAATCAGAATAAGTTTTAATTTGTGTTTTTTCGTTCTCTGGTTTATTTTTCGAATTAAACAGTTTGCTATTTTTTTTAATTCAGCTTAAAATGTTTACTATTCAATTTTTTTGTAAGATTTTATCAACTTCTCCAGTTCGTGTTTTAATCGATAAAACATTTTATCAAAATCAATCATCGATTACTGTGACGATGAGGAAGTTACGTGAAATTTTTTGGGAGAAAAAACGTACAAACAAGCCGCACTATTTATCGTGTAGTAAATGATTTCGAAGAAACAGGGAGTGTAGCTGATAGGCCAACGTATGGACCACAACGCTCTGCAAGATCGGCTGAAAACATTACTGCTGTTCAAGAAAGTGTTCAAAACAATCCATTAATCTCAATTCGACGCAGTGCTCAGGAGCTTGGTCCTCAGAAAACAACTTTGGCCACAATTTTGCACAAAGATTTGCATTTGTTTCTATTTAAAAAACGTTGCGACCTGAGCCATTGTTTCTATTTCTAAGTTTGCGAAAGTTGTTCATATAACTTTAGTGTTGGTTAATATTTAAATGTCGCTTAACTGTAGTACATGAAAGGATTTTGAGAGTTTGCCATTGGTTTCACATTATTGTTTTGATATTCTATGATTTAAAGTTTTGATTTATGACGAAGCACCAAACCGTTCATATCTTGGTTATTAATTTCAAGAACTTTTTAAAAATTCTAGCTTAACCCTTAAATGCATATCGTACCATATATGGTACATTTCTTTTATCGTACAATATTCCAACCATGTGAATATAAAAGCAATTTAGTGCAGTTTAAAGCAATGCTGACAATATTACTCTTCATAAAAATACCGTTATAACTCTCTCACCATTTAATTTACTTAATAATAACATTCTAAAGTGGTCACATGTTTTTTTTGCACATAATTTTAAAATCAAATTTCTGTAGTGAATTACGAAATAAAAAATGTATTTATTCGTCTGTAGGTAAGTGTTTGTGTATAAATTATAGGCTTATTTAAGTAATTATAATAAATCTTGCCCACATTTTGTACTTTAGAATAGTTTTTTTCTAAATTTTTTTAGGTACCTTATATGGTACACCATGCACCAGCGCATGAGTTTTTATTGTGTTAGATGTCAGTTATTTTTTTACTATTATTTTTTATAGTTATTATTTATTAAGATATGGATGGCCTTATTATTGATGGAAAGAAGTACAATGCAAATGAGGTTGCTAATATGCTTCATTATGGTGATGATGAAGTGTTGTGTGTACCTAACAATGACAAGAATGCATGATGTACCATGTATGGTACGAATAAAAAATGTCTATTTTTCCGATTTTCCGAAAAAAGTGTACATTTCTCAAAAAAAATAATGATGAATTCGTGATTAGCGACCGGTTTTACATTAAAGTAGGTTAGTATCCATGCAAGGAGCTGACTTCATGCATTTAAGGGTTAAACAAAACTACTTCTTAGTTATTTATATTATATTACAGTATAATTCATAAAAATTAAAATGGCTTTAAAGGAGGTTTATAATTCAAATATCCATAGAAAATCAGTTTAATAAGCCCTTTATAATAATGCAGTTATTATTAAAGAGAGTATTAACTCTAAATAAAATTTATGTGGACATATCGTCGTTGCTCTAACAAATTATGTGTTTTTTGATAAGTTTTTTTACTTCATAGTATTGAACTTACATGCATCGACTATTGTTTATTTTCGTACCAATCAGATATCCTAGAACGATTTGGTTGATAGATGTACGGCCAATAAAGGTTCAAAATAGTGTTGGGTTGATTTTAATAATAGAGAAATGATAAATGACAAAAGATAACTGAACCTAAAGTATGTATTAGATACTAAAATATCTGTCCTATGGCTTAAATGTTTATACATAGTTCTTCAAAAACAAAAGTTTAGACTGAGTTAAGTATTTAGAACTAAGACAGCTGCTTTATTTATATATTTATTTTTTGTGTTTTTTTTTTGGAAAACATGCACCAAAAAAAGTTCAATAAACACCGCTGCATGTTAGAATATCTGTTATGTTGCAAAGAGGTTGCAACAGAAAGCAACAAATACAAAAAAAAACTTAAACACGAAAAAAATTCTTACAAAAATTCCGACATGAAATGTTTGGTTTCGTAGTCTACAAAAGGTGATGGCAATGGTTTGTTGTTGGGGTGTTTTCAACATCATCACCAGATGTGTGGACCCTCCTGTAAGCTTTAGTTAAGTATTCACAAAATATCTACAATAACTTGCCAACACCAGGCACTAACATTGTGCCACCTCTTCAACGTGTTGTTGTTCAAAATGAATTTTTGCATCATTTTTCTTTGAGCAAATGAAAGCTAAACTAAAACTTAAATGGACTCAAAAAATTTGTACTTGTATTTAGCGAGAGCCTTTAAGTCTGCTGTTTCAGTGTTTAGTCATGTGAGAGTGAATGTGTAAATGTGCCAACCAAAAAAAAAAACAAAAAAAAAAAAAAAACTGTGAAAACAAGGTGCGATATTTAGTGAGAAGTACTTGGCATAGAAAATTATTCTTAAATACATTTGAACTGAACTAAATTCCCCTTACCAGTCGTACTTACATATACATACATTCATATAAATACTCGTATTACATCATTCATAGCCTGCAGTTATGATGTATGTGTAAATCAAACATTTGGCACAGAAACAGGCAACACAAAGTTGTTCGCTGTTTTTTCTTCTTGTCTTTTAGAACACTGATACTTTATTTGGAAATTAAGGAATATTTCAAATAAGAAATAATATGCTATTTATTGGCTTTGATTTTAAAGTCTTGCAGGATAAATAATAAAATTTTTTGGAAATTTTGAAAATAACCAATTAAGATCTTTATAGAAAATCCTATTTTTTATTTTAAAATATTAACTAAGTAATGAATAACATTCCCATCCAACGCTTAACTTATTGATATAATTTAAGCAATTAAATTTCTAACAGTATATGAGGGGATCTACGAGAAATTTTAGTGATTTTATGTGCTTTAAACCCTAGGATAGATGGAGTGGCACTAGGGCTATCCGATAATGCCAAATATTTGGGTCTTGTATTGGATAGCAAACTGAACTGGAACTTGAACACAAAGTCTAGGACCACTAAGGCGGCAACTGTATTATACTACTGCAAGAGGGCAATTGGCCTTAATTGGGGTATTAACCCCAGGAACTTATACTGGATATACGATTCTGTCCTCAGACCAATTATTTATTACGGAGTGGGTGGCGCTGGAGAAGAGAATCCACCAGGACAGATTCGAACGTATTATGAGAATGGCTGCGATTATGATAACAGGTGCTCCTAGGACCACCCCATCTAAGGTACTGTTCACTATCTTGATCTGGTTACCACCAGACATCCTGGCTAAGCAGATGGCTGCGGACACCGCACTGAGGCTGAATGCCACAAGAGCATGGAACTATGTAAATTATGGACATGCAAGGATTTTGGGTATGATCAATATTGCTTCTCCTATTGATTACAAGGTACCTGAACCAGTATTCGATCCGGGTTTCGTGACGAATATACCGGATAGATCTGAATACGACAACGGCCTCCGACCTCCGGAGAATGCTATCCAGATATTTACTGACGGATCGAAATCACATGCTGGAACTGGCTGTGGTATCTTTTCGATCCAGTTGGGTTTGAAATTGTCCCTGAGGCTACCAGATTATTGTAGCGCGATACAGGCCGAATTAATGGCTATTAAGTCAGCCGCGGAACAGATTCAGTATAATGGAATATCTGGCAGGGATATTTGTATATTTACTGACAGCAAGGCGGCTATTAGATACCTGGAGAGTGTGTACAGCACATCGAAAATTACCCAGGAATGCCGGGTGTCTCTTGAGGAGATAGCGAGACATTCGACGGTTACCCTTGTGTGGGTTTTAGGACATGGGAATATTGATGGTAATAATAGAGCTGATGCACGTGCAAAAGTGTTGAATCCAGTTGTGCTTTGGGTATTCCCTTATCGAAGGGTAAGCAGCTAAACTCGCATCGATTCTATTTGGATGCCAAGGATAAATGGGTGAGAGAACCCACTTGCTTGGAGACCAGAAAGATCTGGCCTGATATGGATGTGCATAGGACGCAATATGCGGTGAATATGCCCCGAATCCATCTTAGGAACCTCATAGCGGTGATTACCGGACACTGGCCTATAGGTACTTAGCGAAAAGGCTAAACATCCCTTACAACGACTTCTGCAGAAGTTGCGATAACGAGGAAGAGGAGGAGACTCTTTCCTGTAATTGTCCTGCATTCGGGGACCTGAGACACCAGATTCTAGCGATTCAGTGATTACTTGTAAGTAAAACTTGTCTTTCCGCAGTTGATCTGGGAAAGATCCACATCTTTGTGAACAGGACAGGATAGCTGAGAAACGACGGCCAGAGGACATAGACGAATGGGCGTTGGTGCCTACGGTATCACAACGGGACCCTCGGAGGATCCAAGTGAGCTATGCCTTCGGGCGGCTGCCGAATCTAACCTAACCATGTGCTTTCAACGAGATTTATAACGTGCTGATTTAACTTGCGTTTTTTTTTTCGTAATTTTCTTAGATTTTACTGAAAATTGTTTCTCAAAATTTTGATAATAATAAAAGTGTTAGAAATGTAGCAAAACTTTACAATTCTATAGATTTGTAAACTTGAAAATATTTTTGTTTTATGGCTTAACTTTTATTGTTTAGGAAAAAAAGCCAAGATCGCAATAAAAGGAAACATATACATCCCGGTTTAATATTCATTTAAAAGTTGTTTCATTTTCATAAATATTAAGACGACGATTGCCTGCACGCACGCATCAATAGCAATGGCAAAACACTAACAATAACATCAACTAAAATGTTTATGATACTAATGAAAATTATTGTTGTACGGTATATTCCTTTCCTCTTTTCATACACCCCTCTCCCCACCAATTGGTTTGCGGCATGAAATCATAGTCGAGTCCTGGACACGCAAAGCCGGTTTAAAACAAAGAAATGCAAATATTTTACGATTGCACACCTAAACAAAGAATGAAAAGCTGGCTGATTGAATGGTTGGCTGACTGACTGACTGACAGCCACCACCATAGGTGCACAGCCAAAGACACTCTACAAAATAAGAGTTAATATATGATTGCATTTTGGGTTAATTAATTTATATTATTTTATATGAACGTCAATGTTTATAAAACAACTCACACATGCACGGCAACGTACAAACGTATAACTGTGATCAGGAAACAGACGAACGAATCACAGTTTCGTTAGGCAATGACTCTGAAGATGCTGCACTTGCAACGACCACTGCCTTTTTTGTTAACAACAAAATGCTAAAGATTCGTTTTTGTAGATGGTTATGAATAAAAAGAACTCTCCGGCCAAGCAGCCGCTCGCTCACTCGCTTGGTGCGCATAATAAACGACAAATTTATATTTAATGAGCTTCCATAAAATTTGAATTTCAAGAGGAAAATACCGCATAACTTGAGTATAAATGTTAAAAGTGACATGAATTTTTGTGTCTTTTATTTCACATTCCTTTTTAATTTTCCCTTCTATACATTTGACTGTAAGCGTAAATCAGTGTTTGTATTTGTAACTTTATTTTATTTCATTTCATTTTTTTTAACATCTACTACTTCTTGTTCTTTCCCAGATGATCATGATGATGTTGGTGTTGCAGTTTCGTAATACTCTGATGCTTGGATGGTCATCTTAGTTGGTGATGATGCACCGGTTGTAATTTTTTTTTTATTTTATTTCACTTTAATTGTTTCTTGACCGTGTTAAGTTTTGAATTTTAACTACGCGCGGTACGTTCATGTGAAGTAGACTAAAACAAACGTTGAACGTCGAACGTGGTAGTGCTACATTGGAAATGAATATGATGATGACGATGATCAAATAAAATCTTTGTTTTTATGGCAACTTAAGTATGTTGAAGTTTATAACTTTGATAACTCTTTAGGAAACTGTTGTTGTTGTTGTTGTTGTGTTTTATTTTTATTTTTTATTATTGCCTGTGCTAAGTCGACTTTGATGGTCTTAAGCTACAAGAGTAAAATTATTTGCCACAAATAAAATATTCACTACACCTAAATTGAATTCTATCTTGTCTTTCTCTCTCTCGCTCTCTCTCGTTTTATATTTTCCTTAATTTGTTTCAGTCGAATTGTAAAACATCTTGGGTGTTCTCAGTGATCATAGAAATTGAGGTAAATGTGCCTCAAAAAGCAAAAACCAACACAAATTTTTTAACACAAACAAATTAAAATTTTATAATTTTAATGAAAAACGTTTGGTAAGTGTTTTGTAATAGTTTTTAATTGGAGCTAAAATTTGTTAAAGTCGAGAAATTAAAAAAATTATTGTTCTTTTTTTCGGGTGGAATTAAATTGCTCGCAATAGTCATTAACAACAAACTACAATGACATTTTCCAAAAATTTGACTCTACCTGTAATACAGAACAGAACAATAGAGGTTTTTGTATCTCATTAATTCTGTCAATACAATGCTTGAGAAAATAGCACAGAAGATGTCTGTCTCATGATTAGTCAAAGAAATAAAATCGTTTAAGTTTCCACGAGAGAGACATTTTTGAACCGGCCATTTTCCTTTTGCATTTTCTTAATGCAATAGTTTCGTATTGCTTTAAATAAACGAAACTTTAAAATTAATTCCTACAATTGGTTGCATCGGCAACAATATAATTATAATATTAATTTCGTTTGTCTTTCTTTTATTTTATTAAAATAAACATACGTGCATACATACACACATATGTTTGTATATTGTGCATAGGGCCGTCTCTGCAGCTGACGTTTTTGTAGTTGGTTTTGTTGGCCTGTCTTATGTGGCATGCTGGCCATTTATTTACTGCAACATTTCAATTTGTGACATAATGAGTTACAGTTTTGTTGTTGTTGTTGTTTTGCTACAGAATGTAAAACACTCCACACTTTTGTGTGCGGATTTAAGTTTAGTTACGTTTTCGAAAGCTCCTCTTTTGAAGTTCCATTTCTGTTGTATTAATTACCCACAAAATAAAATAAATAAAACTTGAACAAAACTCATGCCCAATCCAGAAAAAAAATTAAATAAATAAAAAAATACACAGTCAACAGCAAAATCTTGTTGTCAGTTGAAATTCTGTGTGTTTTTATTGTTATAAATGCAACACTGTGGTTTTCACGATGCTGTCTCTGCTTGATTCCTGGGCTTGATGCTTGTAATGGCGGTTTTAGTTGTTGTTTTTGCTTTCATTACTTACAAAGTACGAACACTGCAACATACTTATTTCAGGTTTGCGGAATGCGACATATTATCAAGCTGACTTGTTTGTATTTCATCTGGCGTATGGTCATATTGTTAAGGCGGTTTGATTATAAATTACTTGAAAATTGGTCGGATGGATGACTGTATGACTGACTGGCTAGCTGGTTATTTGGCTAATGATACATTTGCTACGCATACATACATATTTGTGCTTAAACAAAACGAATTTTTAAAAACCCCTTCGACCATGAAATCGCGCTATAAAAATTTGTAAAATTCTAAATGTATTTAAATTACTATTTCATTACTTTTTTTTTGCAAACATTAAAGCAAATCATTTCTATGTAAAAAAATGTATTTAAAATTTAGTTTAAAGTAATTTATTTACGTTTAAAGAAAATGTAAAATATATTTTCTTTTTCATGTACATTTTTAACATTTTCAAAGTCAATTGGCATTTTATAATTAAACAAATTATAGTTGACAATAAGGATTTTTTTTAGTTGTAACCACAGACTTTTGAATTTCTTTGTAGGTACCCAGCTAGCATTTTGATGATTGTTTTTTAAAAAATCATCTTGCTGAGTCTTCTTTGAGTACTTTCGGTGATCAAAAACTCATTTATCACTTACACGATTAAAAAAAGACTCGAAAATGATTCGCGTTAAGGATTAAAAAGAGTTTTATTTAAAATACAATAACAAACTGTATTGCAATCGCAAATCGATCAACCAGGCGTTTAAAATGTGAGTATTTTAACCGTTTTTTACTATCATATTTTGCGCATCTGGAAGATTTAAAACCGACTGATCGAAAACAGATCATGCCGGTTGTATTTTTGGCATTTTGTGATCATTATAGATGATTAAACAAACACTGTTTGTTATGCTGCTTTTTTCTTAAGTATTATGGGACAATTTTCGCGTATTCTTAAGTAAATATCGAGGTGTACACATCGTTTAATTGTGAAATGTTATAATAACCAAGAAAGTTTTATGTTGTGAAAATGTTTAAAGCTGGACTTTAATTTTTATTTAAACAACTATTTTTTATGAAAAAATTAATTTTCTTTTAAATAAACTTTGATGTATACGAATATGAATATTAATTTAATATATTTTTATTAAATGTTACCCCAGGTTTATATGGACGTGATTTTAAAAATCGACTCGATCTTGTTTATTCTACTACCACTACGAGGTTAAGGAATAATAAACAAAATCAAGTCCTTTTTTAGAAATTACGCCAGTGTGAACGTAGGATTGAGAAAACCGACTGAATAAAAACACTAGAAAAATAGTCTAATCCTATAAGCAATACGACTGATAAATGATTCGAAAAACAATCATAAATGACTATAAGAACACTACCAAAAAATAAGAAAAGAAAGACTAAAAAATTACTCAAAAAGAAATTAAGAGAAATAATACTGATTAATGACTAGAAAACGAATCGATTAGGGCTATAATATACATAATAAAAGGGATCGAATATGACTCTAAGCTGACTAAAAAATTAATCATAAATAAAACATCAAGAAGAGTTCGCGGCTAGAAACACTTTCCTCTCAAACAAAGTATCTTTTACGATCAGAAAATGAGCTTATATTCCGCGCAGATGAGTTCAAAAAAGACTCGAATTTAATCAAAAATTGCTGGTTGGGTATACATAACAAATAGTTCTTAATAATTTTAAGCCATTAAAAATCAGCTAAAATTCGAACAAATCAATTTCATAAAAATTATTATTATTTTTTTTCGTGGACGTTTTAGTTGAACTACTTTGTTCAATGAACCATATAAGATTGTTGAGCATTTGTTATACCAATTTTATATTTATCTTACTATTTTAAATTTGATTAAAAAATATCCACCAACAACAAGGAAACATTAGTTTATAAATATAAGTTTCTTTATTTACTAAAAATTTTTACTAAAATTAAAGCCACATTTATTCATCAGGTAGTCTTGTTTTGTCAGCTGATTATTATACCCTTTACACAAAAGTGAAAGAGAGTATATATAGGTTTGTCATTCCGTGTGAAATTTCTACAATTTTCATTTCCGACCCCATAAAATATATATTTTCTGAAAGCTTATGAATAGGGGAGTCGATTATGCTTTGTAAGTCTGTCCGTGTGTATGTTGAAATCAACTTTTTGAAGCCCCCCGACAAAATCGGTACATAAACAACTGAGATATGAGGAAAAAACCACGACCACCTCGGTTTTTTTTTCTTAAGGCGCCTTCAGACGACATGTATTTTACATATGACTTTGTCAATTAAACAACAGAAAATTGGTTTTAACCTACATTAAAAAAGTGTTATAGATAAAACTGTAAACAGATTTTCTGAATCCATTTCGCAACCTTAATTTACAACAATTATTTAAAAAAACTCGAATACAAAAGAAAGTTTGTATACAAAATGAAGTTATGTCGGATTTAATTACATATAGACATTTCCATGAATATGTCAACCACGACTGTAAAAATAAAAACTCTTAAAAGTTTTTTAATATAAGTTTCTTGATAAAAAACACTCAAATTTTACTATGCGCAGGTATTAAGAGCTTATTAAATTATTTTAAGAGCAATAATAAGAGATTAATCTGATTATCATTTTGACTTTTTTTAAAGAATAGCAATCAACTATTTTTTTTTAGCGACTAAATTTTAAAAATAAATTGTAATTATGCTTTAAAATCAAGGTAACAACAACAACTAACAAGATCCATAAGAGAAAAGAAAATATAGAGTCCAATTAGCGGTATTTTTTTATTTTCCTTGGATGTTATTTTAATGTCACGTACGTAGTGCAGAAACATTATTTGTCACCGTCATTCGTATTTGAACAGTCGCAAGAGTCCCAAAATAAAAGCACCTAATTTAGAATTAAACTTTTTTTCTTAACATAATATAAATTTTATTATCTTATAATACTATTAGAGAAAAATCTGTCACGAACGGTATTAAATTGTATTTATTTTAAAATCATTTAACGATTGTTTTCAATTTAGTATGATGGATTTTAAATGAAAAATATTTGGTTTAGTGTAAGAAATTAAAAAAAGAAAAAATACCTCCCAAGATTCGCAGATTTTTTCATATTTTCATATATACCTCAAAATCACTTCTGTTTTATGTCACGTACGATATATTTATAATTTTCTGGATATTTTAGACAACATTGATTCGAATATAATTAATTTTCTTTTTAAGTAAAGTATCCTTTGAATGGAACATAAAGATCTAATTTTTTCAGTTACTCTTACTTTTGTAAAAATTACTCCTCTTTAAATGAGTACAAATTTCACGTACGATGACATGGAAATACCCATATGTACGTGCGAAAATAAAAATTACAAACCATTTTGACAGATATACGCAAATACATATAGATTTAGTAAATAATTCCCAGTAATTAATTAAATCCTCAACGAAATATTGTATGCAAAAATAAAAAAAAAATAAAAACGAAAAATTAGTAATAATAATTTAAATAAAAAATGTACTAAACAATTCGAATCGTTTATGTAGCTAATACCGCGCTCCCCTGTATTTATAAGGTTGACCAACCGGGAAGTGAACAATTTTGTGTTGCTTGATAATTAAAAGATGTTTATTTTTTACAAAGAATAATTAAATCTCAAATAAAAAAATTTAAAAAGAATTAAATAACATACAAATACACATACGCATACGCATGTGTAAATGTATTGTTTTATTATAGGATTTATTACCTAAAATTATGACTAATTAAGTTGGAGCCTGCAACAATGCGCTAACAAACACTTCAATCTTATGGAATTTTAGTGAATTTTATGGCATTAAAAAAAAAAAACAAAAAAAAAACTGTTTTTATTTATTGTTTCATGGCACATTTTCAGTTTTGTGTTGTTGACATTTTTTTTATTTATTTATTTAAACTGAATACAAGAGCAATAATAAAATTAAAACAAATATTGCAACCGCAGTAAGGACGGACAATAACTTTTGTTCCTGTTATTTCATTATTATTATTTAGTATTATTAAAACAAAACAAATACATCTGCACAAATGATTCAATATAATAAAACCAATACTTTTCGTTGAGCAGCATCTTCAGCTGGAAAAAGATGCATTTTGAAGTGCCGTCGGTTAATATTGCTGATGATGCTTATTGTCGTCGTCTCATTTTAAATCAAACAAGCCAAGTTAAGTAAGTAATACTGTTGAGTGGCAAACATTATGTGCTCATAGTTTTTGTCTTAAAAATTTTATTTAATAATGATCACTATGACGATTGTTGTTTGTATTTGTCTAGTTTAAAGTCGAGTCTGTTGGTCGGTGCATCAAATAACAACAAATACGTATTCAAGCCATAAAAAAAGAAGAAAAAAAAAAAAAAACGCTAGACACTTGAATAAAGTGCCACCGCCAGATATATTTACAAACCAAGCATCTTAATGATCTGTTAAAGGTTGATGAAATAAATCCCGTCTTTGTCATCACACAAGGTGTATTGAGTGAGGAACACAGTATAAAAACCAAGAGTCATGTTTAAATCAAACTATAAGCACGCTTAAGTAACTACAAACCGATAAATGAGCGGTTTAAGGTATTTTATATTCTTAAATGCAGTACATATATTTAGTAGAGAGAAAAAAAAATAGTTGACATAAGGCGACAAAAAGGTCACTTTAAATGCAGTTTGTTTTTTTTTTGTTGGGTTTGTGTTTTTCTTTTCTATTTTAGTTTTTCTTTTCATAAGACTAAAATGGCGCTAAAGTTGTTTAGATAACAAACGTTTTTTTTTCATTTATTTTACGGCATTTTTTATTTTTCGGAGATTTATTACCATTGTATTAATTTGACCAAAATAAATATCAACATTAAAAGGAAAGGGTTATAATTAAAAAAAAAGTCTTAAATAGTTAAAATATTTAAAACAAAAAGTGCCGCCACTTAAAGTTATGTATGTTTGTATGTATGCATATAAAAAAATTAAATTTGTTGACAAATTGTAGTTGGCAAGGGCTACAATAGAAGTACACGCATATGGGCATTTCCATGTCATCGTACGTGACATTTGTACTCCTACAAAGTGGAGTAATTTTTGCAAAAGTTAGAGTAACTGAAACAAAATTAGATCTTTATGTTCCATTTAAAGGGTAATTTATTAAAAAAAATTAATTACATATATTCGAATCATTGTTGTCTAAAATATCCAGAAAATTAAGACTATATCGTACGTGACATAAGACAGAAGTGATTTTGAGATATATATGGAATATCTGTGATTCTTGGGAGGATTTTTTTTTTAACTTCTTACACTAAACCAAATATTTTTCATTTAAAAACCATCATACTTAATTGAAACCAATCTTTAAATGATTTTATAATAAATACAATTTAATATCGTTTGTGACAAATAGTACGTGACAGATTTTTTGCTAATAGTATTAGATAATGAAATTTATATAAAGAAAAAAAGTTAAATTCTAAATTAGGTGCTCTGGCGACTGTTCAAATACAAATGACGGAGACAAATAATGTTTTTGCACTACGTACGTGATATTAAAATAACATCCAAGGGAATTAAAAAAAAAACCGCTAATTGGACTCTATATTGTCTATTTTCTTATGGATGTTGTTAATTGTTGTTGTTACCGTAATTTTAAAGCATATTTACAATTACAATTTATTTTTACAATTTAGTCGCTAAAAAAATAGTTGATTGCAATTCTTTAAAATAAGTCAGAGATAATCAGATTAAACTCTTGTTATTGCTCTTAAAATAATTTAATAAGCTCTTAATAGCTGCGGATAGTAAAATTTCAGTGTTTTTTTATCAATAAACTTATATTGAGAAACTTTCAAGAGTTTTTATTTTTACAGTCGTGGTTGAAATATTCATGGAAATGTCCATATGTATGTATGTATGTATGTACGTACGTATGTATGTATGTATGTATGTTTGTATGTATGTATGTATGTATGTATGTATGGATGTATGTATGTATGTATGTATTTACGTATGTAAGAAAAAAAATTGTTTTAAAGAAACCAAATTTCCAAATTATGATTTTACGTTGTACTACTTGAGTTAGGCGTCACAAATCTGTCCCTACTATTGTTAATATTCAAAATGTCAACTTGATGTACACCTTCATGCAGACATTATTTAGTGACCATTCGTTGCACTTGGTAAACATTTTTAAAATGTACTTGAGAATCCTAAAGAAATCTGAGCAGTACTTTGTAAAAAAAAACCAACAAATAAGTTAATTTCTCTACGTCTTCGATATTGTCAACAATAACAACAGGTTGTCTGTCTGTCATTAACTCTGTGCTGTTGATCCTGATTTAGCAGCATCATCTAATGGCTCCTGTATGCGTAAACCAAAAAACCCAAAGACTTCCAACAGAGTTTAATAAAAAAAATTTCTTAAGGGCACAGCAGGGAGTTTCATTCATAAAATTTTTTAATGAAATAAAATTTCTTTCAGCGCAAGGAAAAAACAAATAATAAAATAAAACTACAATTACTCAACAGCGACACGCTTTCTTAACGCAAACTTATACATAAGTGTGTGTGTGTGTGTGTGTGTATGTTTTGTAGACATCCTTAAATATCCTCTTAAAACTACAGACAGTCAATAGTTTTGTTAGTGTTACCACTTAATAACACACTCACAAATATACATCAACTTGATGACGACACTCACTATATTATATAACTTTGGGTGTGTTGTCTGTCTCGCCACTTTTGTATACGTTCATCTATCATGTACGCATATCCTTTCTTCATTCCTATTGCCAGTCACAATCTTTTTTATAAAATAGAAACATATGTATTTAGGTGTGTGTGTGTGTGTGTACTTGAGTCAATATATCAATAGACTCTCATTGTTTATAAGGATTTTGGTTTTGAGTGGGCGTATGAGTTTATAATTACTTTTTATGGTTTTCCTATTATTTTTCTCTATGATTTTTAATGTTTAAATGTCTTGCTGTTGTTATTGTTCTTAACAATTATTACCTGTTCAGCACGAGACTTTGGCAAATATTTTGAAATGTTTTAAATCAACATTAGCTAAGAAGATTAATTTTAATTTTTTACTAAGTATCATGTTTTGCTATAGTTGAAAAGGGATATTGTTTCTAGGACAAATTTTTAGTAAATAATTAGTCTTAAAAATTATAATGAATATGGAATGCTACTGTATATCAACACTAATAGTCATAAGAAAAAAAAACTTGTTCGTACTAAATGGTTTTATTAAAGTGGAATACTATTATACCATGATAATTTTAACGGGATTGGAATAGTAAGTGGCAGCACTTGACATACAAATTAAATACTAATTGTCGTAAATTATATCTAATTAATTATACTTAGTCCTTAGAACTTTGCGAGTTACTAAGTTGCGTCAAATATTTAAGGGATCGAAACATATGGGTGTGGTACCTCGCTTACAAAGTAAATCTTCATTATCAAATATCTAGGCAACTGTAACAGTGAAAAAATTCAAATTTTATGTGAGATACTATGCACCACCTAGGGCACGTTTACTTGGTGAATTTTCTACTTTCGCATTTTTCCATCTTTGGGAAGAGGAGTGTCACCAATACCACAGAGGTAAAAAATTAAAAAAGTTCTTCTTATGGCTGACTTAAGTCTAATCTGTTACGACAGAAAAATTTATAATGATGACTTGTTAGTGGTAAGCCCTCTTCATAAATCATATGATGGCTGTAGTTGAAATCTAAATCGCGTGTAAATAAACAAACAGAATTCTGACGTAACTAATTGTACGCTTCACAGTGAGTGTAGGGGTATATATAGGTTTATCATTCCGTGTGAAATTTCTACAATTTTAATTTTTATAAACAGGGGAGTCAACTAAGCATTGTCCGTCTGTCATTCTGTCCGTGTGTATGTTGAAATCAACTTTTTGAAGCCCACAGACATTTTTAAGACCCGTGAAAAATATCAAAATATCAGAAATATTTGGGAGCAGATCGGTATTGAATATCAGAAAAATCGCTCTATAAACAACTGAGATATGATGGAAAAACCTAGACCACGTCGTCTTTTTACACCAATACAAACTGGATGATCTGAATCCCAGTTTAGACAAAAAAATTTAATTTTTTTTGTTTTTTTTGTTTTTTATGTATGTAGATATTTTAAAACACACATACATAAACTCAATTTATAAATTTACAATGTGATGTTTTTAAGTAGATAAAGTCATTATAAAGATAATAAAAACGTTGTGAACGGTATATGAGATTCGGCACGGCCGAATATAGCACTCTTACTTGTTTTTCTACACATATTGATATCTAAGATACATCGCAGAATTCAGTCACGAGATACAATATTTTTCAGAGGGTATTTTCTTATGCTTTTAATTTAAGAGACTCACTCGCTTAACACTGTTACCATATTTTTATTCAAATTTCATATATTTGCAAACAAACCAATATGATGTCGTTGTTTGAAATGATCGGTTGTGTAAAAATTTGTTTGCTTCATTTTGTGCCTTCATTGGCTATACATCCATCCATCCATCAAACCGTTTAAGAATATCTTGCTTTCTTAAAAAAAGCAATCGTAAGTGTGTAGTGTAAGTCAAATATCACAAAGTTACAAAATAATATGTTTGTTTTGCTCTACTGAAAACTTAGTATGGCGCAACGAAAAATAAGAACAAAAGTAAATAAAATAAGCAAATGAGAGTTATTAACGCGTCTGCTGGCGAATTGATTATGGGCCGTTTTTTTTTTGCTGAATTTTGCAGACGCATTTCCGTTCGAGCATTATAAGAGACCGTTCGTTAAATGACGGATGCTCGTGCTAGTAATGGACTTTGGCCCACTGTTAATGTTTCTAGATGTTATAGACCTTAAACAGAGTTGCTTGGTGGTTGTATAGCTTCTCTACACCCAGAAAAGAGACAATCAAATTCATTACCAATCGAATGATTTAGTTCTCGTAATCGAACTTTTCTTTTGTGGTTATAAAATTGTATTGCTAGTCATAACTCTTTAATGTTGATTACCGGCCTTATTCATAACAAAAAGTTGGCATAAAGTTAGCATAAGGTTTATTCATAACACACCTGTCAAACTCTGGCAAACGATTTGCTAAACTCTTGTTAACCAGCTGCCAAACGTTTGCCAAATTGTGAAAAACAGCTGTTCTGTGTTGTGTTGTTTTATATGACCAATATTTTTTACCTACCTATTCATCCTGTTGCCAATTTACAGACCGTTTGCCTTGCTTTTCCATTTTGTTTAAAAATTTATTGTTCGTTTATTTTTTAAATTTATTTTTAAATTTTAAAAATTGTTAATATGGATGGAAAAACAAAAAATGTCAAAATCAGGGATGATATAAATACAAAAGATGGTTGCATTTTTAAGGAGTTTCTTGCAATTTCAGAGTTGATTTATGAAAAGTTGGCAGACGGATAAAAGTTTCTTATGAAAAAACTCTGTACCAACGAGCTGCCAAGCTTAATCGGCATTCTAGTTAGCAGCTCGTTGTACGTGACTAAATTTTTGTTATGAATAAGGCCGTATATATTTATATTCCAAAACAAAATTCTATAGTTACAGCCGTAAAATGCTAATATCAAAACTAAATTATGCGATTGGCAACAATTGCGGTACTCACAACCGATACTGTTTTCTCTGTGTAAGTTCGATTAACCGTATATCTAACAATAATATTGTTACAGATTTATTTTTAAGTAGCTTAATTTACATTATAATTTATTTTAGTTGTAGTAGTTTAAGTTACTGTAGTTTTGTTTGTATTAGTTTATTTCGCTGGTTGTTCGAACATGATGTGAGTTGTTATTATGTGCAGCATACTTTTAGGCAATTTTATTATTCGTGCAAATCACTTAACGTCTTAATTTAAATGTAACGGTTTTCGAATGTACTAGAATGTACATACGAGAACTTTGTCGAATATTACCAAACACCACTATGTTACTATAAATAGCCGAACAACATAGCTAACATGATCAGTATTACAGTAGAGCTTGTAAGGTGCGTATCAAAGTGTGTTTGATAATAAAAGTGTATAACCATAAGTGTAATAAGTAAAGTGATATTAAAGCAATCTTTGAGTGTGTTCAAGTAAATAAAGTGCTCTTAATTTTATAACGAATTTCAACTGTTTTTGATTGCAATAAAAGAACTCAAGGTATATTTAAAGGAAATAATCCAACGTTTATAAAAGGTATAAACGTAACAATATATTAGATAGCCCGAGCTCTCGAAAGAGGCACTTGTGCACTTTCTGTGATAGTCATGCTCAAAAATTTGTTACCTGTGTGTTGCTTTGCCTAAAAGAGAGAGCACAATACCACCAGGTATGACCATCATGACAGATACTAATGCAAATCTTTCCATATCTGTCTAACATAGAATGTTGGAAATGGTTTGTAGTAGAGGCTTATTTATTACAACAAAAATCGAAATAAACACTAGAACACAGAAAAATGGATAAAACATTTAAAATTATTAGGACATAAGCATGCAACTTCTAGACATACTGGTGTATAAAAAAAACAAATAAAAAGCGAATGGGTTACTCTGTAATTCAATTCGAAAGAAAACATTTTTGAGTTACAAATAATTAGGCATATAAACTCCGCAAACTTAAGTTCCGAATCGAGTTGACAGAGCTGTCTTTTTACGTCGGATGCCAGGAGCACTTTGTTACGTTATTGTGCTTCAGCGAATAAAGTAATAATCTTGAGTTTTAAAAATAATCAAATTAAAACGGGAACGATGTTAAAACCTGTATAACGACTGTATAAATAAATGATATGAACGAATTGTCTAGAGAGATGTATTTTCGAACTGTTTAACAGAATAATTCTTTAAATCGTTTGTCGATTTTATGTTCGTCTACTGCTCTAATTTCATGTTTATTTGCAATATTTAAAACTGACCTTGTGACGTGGTCAACTCTTATCTAATTTTATATTTTTTTTTTTACTTCTAAAAAGTAAATTATCAGAATTGTGTTTTTTTTTTAATAAACTTGACCAATTCCACAACAAAATAATGTTGTATAAAAGAGGTCTAAAATTTCAAATATTTATTTGATTTGATTTGTAGTGGTATTTGCAGCTTTTCAAACTTGGCGCTATCATTAAGAAACCAGTTTTAAATTATTTAACTACAAATTTTAGACATTCGAAGCCAAAATGTCCAGTTATTATAACTCAAAAGAAAATGTAACTTGTTTATTATTTTATCTCAATTTATTTAAAATAATACAAATACATGATATTTTTTTTAATTTTATAATTATATAAAAAAAGTTTAAACTAGCGGCAATTAATCGTTGTTTAATTAACTAGGCGCTCGTTGGAAATAAAAAAGATGCCAGTGATACTTAACAGTGGAAAAAATAAAAAAATTATAAAACTTAAATATAAAACTAGGTAAGATTTTAAATGAATAATAAATTCGATTAGAACAGCAAACCACACGCTAAAACAATTTCGAAGTCACTATAAAGAAATACACACACACACACACACATACATATTTGTAGCCAAAGATGTTGGTAGGTATAAGGAAAATAAAATTTAAATAAAACGCAAATTATAAAACTAAATAACAAATACATATAAACAAAAAAAAAAAAAACATTATTGATTAGACAAGAAAAAAAGGTACAATTTGAAAAGGTTTGATTTTAGAAGACTCAACATACCTGCTCCAGAAATATGTATAAAAAATTAAAAAAAAAAAAACAAATAAAAAACTTGTGTGAGATCAAGAAAAATGAATTTGAAATCAAATACTACTGCTGATTGCTATTTGAAATTACAAAAAAAAAAAAAAAACAAACTAAAGAATTTGTTAACTTTTTCAAACAGCTGCTTAGATTTAAGGACACTGTCAAATAAAAGGTGCAAAAACAGATATGAATCTTAGAAGAATTTATGATGGGCACTAAAATATCTTTATCTTTTGCTGAACATTTCTGTGAGACCGGATGTTGTTTCTTTATTTTTCAAATACTTTTAGGACAGGTTCATAAATTTTCTGCTAACAAAAAATGGCCAATTTTTATGGTTTGCGAAATTTTCAAGATTTTGTAAAATTTTCATGCCTAAAAAAAGTTTAAATTATTTTAAAGTATTAAATTAAATTGTTAGCAGTTGCCACATCTTCAGCTACCACATTTAATATTAATTTTTAATTCTATAGTTGTTTTTAAATAAGCCACATGAAATAATATTCAATTTTTGTAAAAAAAAAACAGAACTTTCGAACGTACATAAATAAATCAACTGATGCTCAGCGAAAGCCGTAACCATACAACAATAAACCGCCAGAGTTTAAATGTGTAAAACAAAAAATTACTCCCGGACAAAATGTGGCGTAAAATGGCAACCGAAATCTAAAAGAAAGTCTAACGATATACCTATACGTTTAACAACAGACATAAATATTTATGCACAAATGTTTAAAAAGTACTAACGTGTATGTGTTCGTTTTAGTGTAATTTAACGCCATGCCATGCCACGCCACGCCCGCATATCGCGTGCAACATTTTAAAAAAGCAACAATGATTAAAGTTACCCATACTGTGGTGATAAAAAACAGACTAAGTTTGAAACCAAATGACGAGCAGTAACCAGAGAGGGGAAATTTAAATCTTTGAATCTAATACTAAAGTTCTTTCTATGCTCTTACTACTCACAAATAATAAGTTTTAGCATAGAGCATAATTATGTAAAATACATTAGAAATATTCTCAAGTTTATAACGAAGGCACTTCCTTCTCTTTAAATCTTTTCTTCTGTAAACTTATAAGCGAATAAAACACAATTCAAGCATTTCTATCGAAACATTAAAATAATATGTAATTTGTTATCTCTGGTATTCAAATTTTTTTGAGTTGTTTTCTCGCCGCTCATGATGTTGGGTTAGGTAGAACAGGCAGCTGTTGTGCATCTCACTTGGGTTCATTATATTGATACCCTTGTGATAGCTGAATAGAAAAGTAAGAATAGAATAGATAAGAGAGCAGAGAAGCAGACAAGTCCAGAGTCGCTGGCGGGAATCGAACCCGCAATACCCAAACTAGCAGACCAGCACACTACTGACTACTTAGTTCACCGGGGCACCCGCTCATGATATTAAAAAAAGCAGAAATTAAACCTATTTTTCGCATTGCACGCGTCAAAGCATTCTGTTCTTTGTAAATTATATTGATTCAACTTTTTTGAGAGAGGCGTACGACGCGAAAAAGTGTAAAATGCTTGATGTGAACTTTCAGCTTTCATCAATTTAAATGTCCAAGTACCAGAAAATGAGAAATGATTTATATTTATCAAATAGACTATACGATGGTGAAACAGAATTTCGACATAACGACATGTTTCATATAAATTGTCATTTGAAATACGTCAAACAATTCAGTTATAAGCTAAAAGCTGTTTAAATTTGATAGCGTTTTTTCTCATACTCGCCTTTTAAGGCTCACACTCTCTCAACGCTGTTAAATTATTTTTTAAGAAATATCATACATTTTGAAGGTAATTAATTTATTTTGCCAATGAACAATTAGAACAAATGAAAGTCAAACAATAAAGTGAGAGAATTTAATGCTACTGCTATTGACAAAATCTTGGGCTCTGTTTTTTTCGACAGTTTTAGACGATACTCTGTTGCAGCATTTACTGTACAGTAGGCTAGTTTCATACACAAAACCAATAACTCATTGCGTTAAAAACGTAATTAGGATCCTCATGCCAGCGCCTCGCAAACTGTTAATTTTTTTTATACAACTCTGCTGATTAAGCGCAACAATTAACCCTTCAAAAGTGCTCTGCTCAATTATGCCTTTCTTATGAATAAGTCAGTTTAAATCAAGACTTTATCTTCACCAATGCTTTAAACAATTTGTCACAAGAAAATGTAAAACTTTTTTTAATTTTCTTTATTTTATAACAAATTTATCAGATTTAACGAACAATGATTTGAGCAAGCACTTGCATGAACCATTACATTGATTTCTCAGTGTAAAATAAGATCAAAAACATGTGGCAATGCCGAAATTAATCAGTAAGGTTTGTCATTTTACCATAACGAACGAACAACGTTTACAAGTTTGCAAATCATTGAATTGGGAAAATTGGATGAAGATCCTTTTTCTATCGAAAATTGTCTTCAGCGACAAAACGTACATCAACAAACAGAATTGCCGGATTTTTTGTGAAGAGTAGCCAGATGCAGTTCAAGAATTGCCAATGCGTCATTCTTGCATCATACTTGCAAATCGCAAAGTTTTCTTATGACCACCGAATTTATTTTTCCAAAAATATAAGAAATGGGCTTAGTTGACATGTGGTTTCCACAAGACGGCACGCGATACCAAGAACCCATTGAAAGGCGAGATTGGCGATCAAATAATCTCACGTTTTCGAACAGTCAGTATGTCACCAAGATCATGGAATTTTATCCCACAAGACTATTTGTCAGTCAAACACAATTCCAACTCTTAAAGACAACATCACAGCTGCCATTAATGAATTAGAACATATTTATGAATATGCTGTTCTAACCAAATGCACATAAAGGGTAATTTTTTATGAATTAAGTTTTTCGGGCTGGCAGCACTGGATGGTAGTTGTGACCAACTACATTTGCGAAAGTAAAATGTGTTCGGTATACTCTGCCATTTCATCATGGAGAAACTCACAAACGAACAACGGCTGCAAATCGTTGAAATTTATTATCAAAATTCGTGCTCTGTGAGAAATGTCCACGCTTAACAATTATTTTTAAAATTGCTGTTAACAACAATTGCATACTTTCAATAATTTTTTTTTTTAATTTATGCAAAACAATTAAGACATTTTCCGTTTCGAAATAATTATGAAATAGCATAATGAATAGTACAGTACATCCCATCCCTGTGACAGACCGACTGTTTTTATAAGCGTCTAACCGCTCATTAAATGCACAAATCCCAGCGGGATTCGATATACATAAATATGTTTTTCGATGGCTTGTTAGCGTACCATAGTCAACTTGACTGGGTGACTGACTGGCTAGTCATACAAATATTAAACAATATTTTATAGTCGTCACAGTATAAACAAAGCAATAAAGCCAAAAGGGATTCCCGCCACTATTTACACTACTGCTGCTGTCATAACTGCACTAATGACACCTTAATAAGCCGCCTTAATTTTTTATGTGTGGCTTAGCTTAATAATGTTTTCTTTTAAAGACAACAATAGTGCCACATTTAAATTCCAGCTAAGATTTCATTTACGAAACAATACCTGTTCGTATTTTTTTTTTTTATTTAATTTTTGGTGTGGCAAGTTAACGGAAATAAGAAAAATTATATACATAAATGAAATTTTTTTTGTTTAAAGCATGCCACATGCTATTTTGGTTTTTTTTTTAGCGGTATTTTTTATTTTAGCGCTTTTGACTAGAAGAGATCATAAATCATGCCTGAAGATATTTATGTCAGCACTCATATACAAAAGCAAATAACATGCAACAGCAAGCAGAATCGCATTAATTTTTTTTTTTTAAATTCACATATTACATCATAAAAACTTACATACATAAGTACGAGTATGTAAAACGTTGTCTTGCACTTTGTAAAAGTAAGAGAAAATGTCGAATATGTTTTACATAAACATGCGGTTTGATTTGCAACATAAATTTTACAAACAAATTCCTTCGTTAAATGCTACGAGTACATATGTGTCTTCATCCTCCCTCTACAGGTGATTAGTTTTACCACGGAATTTATAAACAAGTGTCAAAAAGTGTTACAACTAGTTACATATTGAATAAATTATTATTACGAGAGCATTACAAGTTCTAGAAGTGCTTGTTTTTACTTCTTAGGTAATAGAGTAAGAAAACAATATTTTACTTTTCATTTGAAGTTTACCTAAATTTAAATTATAAATGAGTACATTGCAGTACCGTGCAATTTAAAAACAACAACAACAACAACATTTTCAAGATGCAATTGAAATTAACTAAAAATTTTTTTTTAAATCGTTTGATAATTTTTTAATTAATATGTTCTTATTGAATGCGTCTACCACGCTTGCATTTTGTTTAGCTTTAGCTGTTGAGTTGCTTTTGCTATGTGCAGTTTTATTATATAAGGGATTTCAAAGTACAATAAGATTAATTTTCTAAAGAAAAAATAATATTTCATTAATAAAAAAGGTAAAGAAAAAATCGTCATCGAATCGACGATCATTAGTTGCAACGGATGTAAAATATGGTTAACACTCTAGGGTTAAGAATGGCTGGATCGAGGTGTCTGATTTCTTTATGTTAGGTTTACTAGTTTTAGGAGACGGTTTAAATGATAAACAAGTAACAGTGCTATATTCGGCCGTGCCGAATCTTATATACCCTTCACAACGTGTAGTCATGCAATAACAATTGTTTGTATCACCATTCATCCCATATAAAATACGTGCATACGTCCACGTTAGAATAAATGTGGCATCGAATCCCAGCTGAGCCAAAAAAATTTTATTTTATTTTATTTAATATATTATTTATATTTTATTATTTTTTTTTATATTTTTTTTTTTAATTTTTTTAAAAAATTTTTTTAGAAAAATTTTTAAAAAATTTTTTTAAATTTTTTTTTAAATTTTTTTAAAATTTTTTTTTTGTAGTTTTTTTATTATTTTTTTCTTAATTTTAATATTTTTTTTTTTTTTTAATTTTTTTTTTTGTTTGGTATGTTTTTTACATGTATGTATGTATGCATGTTGTTGTTGTAATTGTGAAAAAAAACGAGGTGGTCGTGGTTTTTTGCTCATATCTCAGAAAGTTATGGGGCGATTGTGCTGAATTTCAATAGCGATTCATTCCTGGATATTTCCAAGAGATTGATACCATATATAGATCTGAGGAACATATAGTTGCTTCTAAAAGTTGATTTCAACCAACACACGGACAGACGGACAGACGGTCAGGGCTTAATCGACTCCTCTATTCATAAGCTTTCAGAAAATATATACTTTATGGGGTCGGAAATGAAAATTGTAGAAATTACAAACGGAATGACAAAGCTATATATACCCTTGTACACCACAGGTGAAGGGTATAAAAATGGATAATTTCGGCGAAAGGTCGGGAAATTAAAAATAATAAAATTGTTGAAGGTGGTGTATGTAAATACTTTGTTGTACTTTTGAATTTGAAAGAATACATACAAATTGTATGTATTATTTTTTTTATTTATTATGAATTATTGTATACTATTTAAGTATTTGAAGTTTTATAAAATGTAGTCAGTATTCCCGTCTCTGCACGGACTATGGTGAATTCCTTTATTGTAACGAAATATAAATAACGAGTCTTTTAGTCGAAAGCGCCAAAATTATGAAATAAATTTGTTATTTTTATTAACTTTTCAACATTCAACTAGGCCAGACGTTTCTTCTAAAGGACTCGTTAAGAGGATATCTCCACTTTTACATACATACATAAGTATTATTAAATAATGTAAGTTGTTTGATCCAAGTTATTTTTTGTTAAATTGGCAAAAGATCAGGTACCCTTTCCTGTTGTCTCATTACCAACACCCTTTCCTTCTAATAAACTGTACGTTGGTAATCCCTACAAACTATTTTCCTAATATGTATTTTTCGAACAATTTGATTTGATATCTGTACTTTTTTACTTTACTTTAGAATTGTAAAATATATTACACAATTTTAAACAAAAATTGTTCCCTTGGAAAATATTTCATAAGTTGTTATTGATGTTATTTTACACTTACAACAATATACTTATGTTTATATAAAATATATGTTATTAAATAATCGAAGCCGCCGTCGAGTGTTTTGTTACGCCGCCGCAGAAAACAAAAGTGGTCGCGCAGGTCTCTGCATAGTATATGTTGCATTTTTGTTTTTAAGACAATACGTTTTGACATTTAATGTTATACGTAGATAAATATTTAAATTAAAACAAATTTTTAAATTAAATATAAAAAAACGTATTAAAAAATTATTCGCTTAATATAACTGTTTTGTAAATTAAGAAAGTGGACAGCCGATATTAAAATGAACTTCAATATAAAAATTTATCGACTACTTTGATATCCCTAGTACATATTGTATTTAAAAAATCCACTTTCCTTTAAGGGTTGGGAAAATCATAACGAAAAAGCAGTTGATTGGTTAAAAAATATTATACATCAAATACTTTTTTAACTACTATTTCGCATAATATTCTTCGTCTTTTAATAACAGCAAGAATACTTGAAAATAAATTTAACTGTTTTATGACGTACAATTTTATGAAAATGAACTTAAGCCAACGTTAAAGACAAAAATTTATTAAAAAAAAAAAATAATAATACATTTTGTAAAATGCTGTAACTCGATGCTTTTAAATTACACGGTATTGTATTTGTGTGTCTTTAAAGACCTCTTCTATGGCATAGTTTTGAATGCATTTCTAAATATTGATGTTTATTTCAATTTCTGTGGTCATGTCATTGTAATTTAGTGTCAAAATTTAATTTATAACACATTAGATGTCATATGATTTTAAATTTTTATTATTTTTTTTTTCATAGATGTAAACCACTTACTGCACAAGTAGTTTTGGTAAACAATAATGTTTTTTAGTAAAATATTTTCTATTTCTGTTGCATGAGTAGATCAAATTTGAATAAAAAAAAGTAAATGTTTCGATTTCAAAGAGTTTGTTTTACTAATAAAAATGTGCTAGAAAATTTTAAAACAGCAATCTTAAACTTATGGCTTTGATAAAACCAATAGAAGAACCAAGTGGTAAGAATTGTGTCTAGTACACTTCTAGTATCAAGGTTATTTAAATTTATTATGCAGTGATATACACAAAATATCTAAAGTTTTTGTTATATTTTGAAAGAATAATCAAAAATGTATCAATTACATGTCAGAAATTATCAAGAATTAAAATTGGCAGTAATAGCTTTAATATATCTGTGGCTTGGAGCTAAAAGGGCCAATGACACTTTTTTGCTCTTTTGAGTTAATCATTGCATTAGATTTGTTTTCTTGCTGTATTTCATTATGGTAAAACAGCTAAAGTCATACTTAACCCAGAACAGCTTCATAAATAAAATGCTGTCCAATGTCACCATGAAAGCATCTATAAAAGTTAAAGTTCAATTCCAATTTTGTCAAAAGTAAATATTTTGTCATTGGCCCTTTTAGCTCCAAGCATCAGATATTTGCCACGTATACTTAATAAATTTTCTGGTTAAGCAGGGTTAACTTGCTTTTGAAAAAGGGGAAGTAGAAGAAGAGATAGAAACTCAGTTTTTACCAATACTGCATGTACATAATTATTTTAATTGATTCAGGTGAAATTTAAAAATATCAGTTTATTAGCAAACACACTAACCACTTACATCAGTTACTTATAGCATATCTTACTTTTTACGAATTGAAAAATAATTATAAAATAAACAAGTAAGACTGATATATAATCTGATAATACTCTTCACCATCATGTATGTATGTAGGTATGGTGTCCACATCGTAGCTTAGCTTAGATTTTAGATTTAATGTTAGACATCCTTTTGCTTTGTTATTCCGATGCCATCTTCTATTTTTAACTTCTACATAGCTACTACTAGAAGTTCTAGCCCTTTTATTGATAACCATATTGATGGGGTTGAGTAACAAAAATTTCTGCCATTTTGTTTAGGACGCCATCTTGGATTTTAACCTTTTTATTATTTACTGTATTCTACTTGTCAAGCCCTTTAATTTAATATCTAAATTGTGGGGGTTAATTGGGGAAAAGCCAATATTAATACTTTAGATCCATGAAAACTCTATTTGATTTCAGTCGCCATTTTGGTATTCTATTGGCCAAGTCGTTTCATTTGATACAAAATTGAGCTGGTTGAGGTTGAGGCATTTTTAACTACTAGATTTTAGCCGTTTTGTTGTGGCGGCCATCTTGGACTTAACATTTTTTTAAGTTCCATATTCTTCTAATCAAGTCTTTTTTTCTATGCCCATTTCGTTGCTCTCTGTTGTCAAAAGGCTGAAAAAATCGATTTTCGCTTGTATATTTTAGTTAAAACATTAAAGCTTTTGCATTTTTGTGCTTATATCTCACTTTGTTTTAAACGATTTTTCAGTTTTGTCAGCAGTGATATTTGACACTACGGCCTGTATTCTGGTGTCTCTAACATGTCCAAAAATTAATTAGAAGCTTTAGTAACTTGACATATTAAAAAAATATATTTTTTTTAAATCATTTTTATCTATAACTTTGCCAGTTAGTAGTCTGTTTTTTTTTTAAAGATTGACACCACATACATAGATCTGAGTAACATGTGAGGGCTTTTAAAATTTGATTTACACCAACACACGGACAGACGGACAAATAACAGACAGACATGACTCAATCGACTTCTCTAGTTAAAAGCTTCTAGAAAATGTATACTTTATGGGGTCAGAAATAATTTTGTAAAAATTGCAAACGGAATGGCAAAGGGTATACAACCCTTGGGCACCACAGGTGAAGGGTAAAAAAAGTTAACCAGTTTGACGTTTAATATTTATTAGTTGAAGCCGGTCCGCTTTGCTGATTCTCCGTTTAATGTTATTCCTAAAAATCACTGAATCAGTAAAAAGAATCATCAATTGGGAAGTAAATCCAATAAACTGTGAGCCCAAATTTAAAACTGAAAAAAAAACATCTTTAAAATGGGATTTTTTATTGTTTCTCTCCTTCTCTCTGTTTTGATTTTCAGACGTTACAAAATTAAAATGTATTAACACTTATTACTTTGTTTTTTTGTTGTTTACTTACAAACATGCGTTGTGTTTATGTGTTAAGGCTATAATACACGGCATGTTTTTTACATCTGGCTTTAAAATTTGTGAGACATATGTATGCAAATCTACATGTCTGTCAAAATTGTACTTATACGCTGACTGCTTTGAATCATCAAAAATTTCTGCCAACGGCTGATGTCACATGTTTTGACAAAAGAAAATAGAGCGCACTCTAATTAAAATTTTGTCAGATGTCTCAACACATGTTTTTATACCCCTCACACAGTGAAAAAGGTTATATATAGGTTTGTCATTCCGTGTGAAATTTCTACAATTTTCATTTCCGACCCAATAAAGTATATATTTTCTGAAAGCTTACGAATAGGGGAGTCGATTAAGCTCTGTCAGTCTGTTCGTATGTTGAAATCCACTTTTTGAAGCCCTCCGACATCGCTTGGACCCGGGTGAGGTATTAAAATATCAGAAATATTCAGGAGTAGATCGGTATTGAAAATCAGAAACATCGGTACATAAACAACTGAGATATGAGCAAAAACCCACGACCACCTCGTTTTTTTTTCACAAAAACAACATTACAACAACACACATACATACAAACGTGCATACTGGTTAGAGAAAACGTGGCTTCGAAGCCCAGCTGAGCCAACAAATTTTTGTTTTATTTTTTTAAATTTTTTTTTATTTAATATATATTTTATTTTTTATTTTATTTAATTTATATATTTAATATATTATTTATATTTTAATTATTTTTTTTTCAATATTTTTTTTATTTTTGATTTATTTTTATTATATATATTTTTTTTATATATAAAAAATTTTTATATTTTTTTATTTTTTATTTTTTATTTTTTTTTAACATACATACGTAAATTTATAATTTTACAATGGGATGTTTTTATATATGTATGTTTTTTATATGTATGTACGTATTTTATATGGGATGAATGGTGATACAAACTACTGTTATTGCATGACTACACGTTGTGAAGGGTATATAAGATTCGGCACGGCCGAATATAGCGCTCTTACTTGTTTTACATAAGTAATGTTTTAAAGGTAACACACGACATGTTTGTATTGTATTTGTTTGTTAGAGAATTTGACAAGTCAGATGTAAAAAACATGCCGTGTATTAGCTCCTTTAGTAATATCTTTAAACACTTATATCTCCTTAAATACTAAAATTAATAATATTTATTAGAATCTAGATGCTGCACATTTGCAAGAAAACTCCTTTTAAAATGGCTTCTTATTAAAATAAGTTTGTATTGGGAGCCTAAACTGGGTTACATAAAATCAACTTGTCTATAAATGTATAAGATTCTAACAGAACTTATTCAGTTTGGTTTATAAGCACTTTTTACCCTTTCTAACTTTTAAATTAAATTATCATCCGTTATTTTTTAAAAACTAAAAAAAAAAAAATGTTTTTAAAACTTTTATTTAAAACAACTGAAAATTGTATTTTACATTTTATAAAAACAGGGAATTTTTTAATCAGTTGAGCCTTAAATAAAAAAGGCAAATAAAAGAAAAATAACCTCTAAAAAAACAAACCCTATTATTTATTGTTTTTGCAAATTAAAGTTAATTTAAATTTTTTTAATAAAAAAGCAAATAATGAAGTTTAACATTATAAATTTAATGATTTTTAACAATATGAAAACATAAAATTTACTTATTCAATAAAAATTTAAATATTTTACTTTGTAGAAAAAAAAAAAAAAACTGAAATGTCAAATGGTAAAATTAAATCTTATTTATATTTCAATGCACTCATTATGTTGTTCTTGTTATAGGTATTGTGCTAATAAACAATTATTAATTGGCTTTGGAATAATTACAGCCAAAATGCCAATTGCACAATTTCACAATAATGAAAAAAAACGCACTTTTAGTTTTAACTAACATTTTAAATATTGAATTTATTTAAACAGAGTTATGCATAGTGATGTTGTTGTTGTGTTTGCAGCAGACAATTAGAAAAAAAATTATTTCTGATTAATTGTAAATTTAACAAATCAATCTAAATAAATAATTTAAATTATTTTCTAACGCATGTTTTCATTAATTATTTATGACTTAAATAAATTTATTAACGTATAAAACTTGTTTTTGTTGTTGTTGTTGGTTTGTTTGTTTTGCTATTTCATTTTCCAACAAACTGTCAAACACAAACAGAAATAGAAACAACAATGTTTTCAATAAAAATAGTTTTTAATTAAATTTGTAAATATAAACAAAAGCAAATCTATTTCGTTCACAAAAACAAATTGTAAATATTTAAACAATATTTTCTAAAAAGTTTTCATCACAGAAAAGTATGTGAGTTTTGTTTAGTTTTCATGAGAGGATGTTTTGTTGTTTTTTTTTCTGTCAAAACGTGTGTTTTCGTCATACAACACTGTTAGCGATCGAAGTGTGAATATTCATATTAAATGCTATGAAATACTACCCATGTCGTAATTTAAATGCCCTTAATCCAAATGAGGTGATATGTGAATGACAGTGAAAATTGATTCTACCTGATACAAATGGAAAACAATTAAATTTTCAAATGATCTGAGGTTTGAAAAAAAAATGATTTGCCTTAAAAAAGGGTTCGGAAGAAAAAATAAAAAAATTGCTTTTATCTCTGCATTTGTATGTATCTGTATGCAATTCCTCTATAAGTTTGGCAAAAGTTTTAACTAATATTCACTGATCGACCATATAATTCTTGCATGTTCTTCACTTATTTCTCTTATTTTTCCAATGCAAACAAAACATTTTAAACATTTAGCCCCCAAATAGTAATTAAAACTAAATCTAACTTTGTATGTATAAGTCAAGCTTTTTTGTTTTAAACAAATAGTATTTTTTTTATTTAATATATTGAAGAATAGGAGTAAGTTTAACTAATAACAAAAGAAATCTATATTAATTTAAACACATTCATTAGTTGCTATTTAGAAGTTCATTTATTTTTAGATGATGTGCTTTTTCTTCTTCGTCTGTTTTATTTTTAAGCGAAAAAAGTTAAAGTTTTGTATGTCAGTAAATATTTTTAATGTATTTTTCATGTAAATTGTTTTCGCAACAAAACGTTGAAAACGTTTACGTACTTTTTTTTTTTGTTGGTGAACAAACGAACGATTCAAACATAAAACTAAAGTCAACTACACTGGCTACAGTGAGAGTCAAACAAGAAGAAAATAAATATTAAAAGCAGCGTTGCCAGATAACTTGGATTTTATATTAATTTGTTAAATCCGTGAGTTCTTTTTTTTAACGTACTTTGTGCACGTAGTTCTATACCCTTTACAGTGAGTGTAGGGGTATATATCTTTGGCTTGGAGCTAAAACGGCCAATGTAACTTTTTTGCTCTTTTAAGTTAATCATTGTAATAGATTTGTTTTCTTGCTCTCATTCGTTATGGTAAAACAGCTTAAGTCATACTTAACACAGAACAGCTTTATAAATAAAATGCTGACCAATGTCATTATGAAAGCATCTATTAAAGTTAAAGTTCAATTCAAATGTTCTCAAAAGTCACAGCCACAGATATATATTTAGGTTTATCATTTCGTGTGAAATTTCTGCATTTTTCATTTTCGACCCCATAAAGTAGATATTTTCTGAAAACATTGTCCGTCTGTCAGTCTGTCCGTGTGCATGTTTAAATCAACTTTTTGAAGCCCCCAAACATTTCCAAGACCCGTGTAAGAATATTCGGGAGCAGATCGGTATTGAAAATCAGGAAAATCGCTCTTTAAATAACTGAGAAATGATAAAAAATCCTAGACCACCTCGCCTTTTTACACCAATACAAACTGGATGAACGTAGGTTCAAATCCCAGTTAAGACAAACAAAATTTTTTTTTTATTTTTTTTTAATATTTACATACATACATAAACTCAATTTATAATTAAACAATGGGATGTTTTTAAGCGGCTAAAGTCATTATAAAGATAATGAAAACGTAGTGAAGGGTATATAAGATTCGGCACGGTCGAATATAGCACTCTTACTTAATTTCAATTTTAATTTCTTTTTTGAGGCTCCTTAAAATAGCACAGAATTTAGATAACTTAAAACTTTAATGTATTATTTTAATAAAAATGAGCGTTTTATAGCAAGCGTTAAACATTAACATTATATTGCTTTAAATGTAACGAAAGTTTACATGCACATTTTTTATGAATAGCCTTTCGTAAATATATTTAGTGAATTCAGAAAAGGTGATTTTAAATCGTATTGTCATAATGTTGTAAAACTTTAAAATTAATAAAAAGTGTTGTATTGTAAAAAATTTGAAAAATGATGACATTGAAAAATGATGAAATTGTGAAGTCATAAGTTGTGTATAATGATATTTAACTGGGGGAAAAAATTGTCAATTTAAATCTTTTTGTGAACTATAAATAATTGTATTTTTTGATTGCTTACGGATTAATAAAATTAATTTATTTCATCATTAGCACTATTTGATCGTAACTACAGAGGTTGAGTGTAAAAATAATCCAATCAACTCACTATTTGAATGGAATTTGAGAGAGCAAAGAAAACAAATCAATGGTCATCCGTAACATACCAGTGTTAATATTATTACAATAATTAAAAAAAAATTAAAACAAACAAGTATGAGCGCTATATTCGGCCGTGCCGAATCTGATAATACCCTTCACCATCATGTACATAGGTATAATCCCACATCGTAGCTTAACCTATATTTCATGTTATACGCTATTGTTCCTTATCATTTCTGACGCCATCCTTGATTTTTAATTTTAACGTAGTTATCTGTATTCTTCTAGTCAAGCCCTTTCATTTGATACCCATATTAATGGGGTTAACAAAATTTGATCCGCCATTTTGTTTTAGACGCCATCTTGGATTTTACATTTTTTTAATAATTCACTGTATTCTACTGGTCAAGCCCTTTCAATTGATACCAATACTAAGGGTGTTCAAGAAGTTACATTACCAGATTTGACCCATATAAAAAATTTATTGTCCGCCATTTTGTATTGCGCTAGTCAAATCCTTTCAGATGATACCAATATAGACTCTATCAGTTTTCCAGAATCTTAAAAAGTTTGATTTTCGTTTGTAAATTTTTTATTTTTATTTAAAAAAAAAATTGTCTATAACTTTACCAATTAGAGCCCGCTTTAACCAAAATTTTTCACGAATATCTCTAGAGGCATATTATATCTACAATTAGTAGCAAAGGTACCTATAAATTATTCTATGGCTGTAAAATTTTTATTTTGTTGGTAAAAATATGGCAAAAAACAAAGGCAATCGTGCTCATATCTCAGAAAGTTATGGGGCGGCTGTGCTAAATTTCAATAGCAATTAATTCCTCGACATGATTGATACTATACACAGATCTGAGGAACTTCTAAAAGTTGATTTCAACCAATATACAGACGGACGGGCTTAATCGACTTCTCTTTTTATTAAAAAATTTCTATTAAACTGTTTTTTTATAAATAATTATCTATAAATTATATAGAGATAGAAATTTCACAAAAAATATGATTCTAGTAAGAATTTTCAAATTTCGATCACGTTCAAATGCCGTAATTTGCTCCCAGATTTGCTTGTACTTGTTGTATTTGTTTTGCTTCAATATTCATTTTTGTAATATGCACTAAGAATTGTGCTTGCTTTAAGCAAAACCAAGTTAAAAAAAATTAAAATCAATATTAATTGTTTAACTAATGTGAAAGCCGACTAATACAGGAATAGCAAATCGTCAGCGAATATTTTCGCTAATTTTTTTTTTCGTTGAATATTAAAGTAGGTGACCGTTCTATATAACGGCATTACATTGATAAACAAATATTTATCTCTAAAGTCAATAAACAACAAATGTCATTTATAAAAATATAACCTACAACGATTTGGCCAACTGGGTGATGTTAGTCGGCAAAAACTAACTAAAAGTTATTCTCACACAATCTTACAAACATCCATATTGGACATAAGTACGTATGTGTATGATATTAAATTTACAACTTAGTTTTGGGAAATAAAAAAATCGCAAGAAAATTACATATTTAAGTATAAACTTATTTTAACATTTTTAACTACTTGTAACACTGTATGTGCTGTCTGTCTGTCTTTGGATTTAATTTATTTGCCGGTCCAAAACATCTCGTTAACTTCTCAAGTAGTTTTTTGTTGTTGTCTTTAACTTCACTTTTATTCTTATTATTAATTAATTAAATAAATTTTTCAAAAAAAAAAAAATACAAAATAAATAGAGAAATATTTTGTTTATAGCAAACAAGTTTAAATGTTAAATATTTAACTTGGTCGTTGCTGCTAAATAGTTGGCAAACAAACTTAAAAAAAAATTTCAGTATTTTTATTTTTGTTTTCTTTTTTGTGTCTTTCTTTAAATACGTTTTTTATGTCATTTTCAAATTATCATAAAATTACAACAAATTTTAAATTTATTTCAATTTACTTAACCACTATGTGCATAAATGAAACTAAAATTTGAGTTAAAGAAATAATAGCAGTAAAAGTTTTAAATTAGAACAGTTTTATTTATTTTTAATAAAACTTTGCTTTTAATGTGTTTTAGCCAACTATAATTGATTTATATATAATTTACAACAGCATGTTTATTAAGACGTTATCATTTTATATTTTAATACTGTTTTTACAGCGTTTTAGTTTATCTTTTTAAAATTGATAAAATTTTGCACAGCTGCGATTAAAGTTTTGTGTATCCATATGATGCATGAAAGCATTTTAATGTGGGGTGTTTTCTAAGACCTATAGAACTTCGGTGAACAGCTAATAGGCAATAAAAGAATCGATTTGTAGTAAAATTTATTCTTTTAGATAATATTAATCCTAATCGAATCCGTACCGTGCGCATAGAAACATCGTCACAGCTGTAGACGCAAGTGTGACAGAGAACTGGAATTTATTGATCGGACGGCTGTTTCAGCAACTCAATCTCTTGATTTTTTTATGTTTATGTATTTTTTCATGTCACATCCATTTTGGAGGAGAAATGGTTCCAACAAGATGGCGCAACATGCCATAAAAAATAAACTTATGAAAGAAATTGCCTTTGTATTTTTTCCAAAACATATTGCTTTTCATAACGAGTTAGAACAGGTTGTTTTAGCACTCAGCAGACAGACACTGAAATAACGAAATTCTGCAGATACGACCCTTTTTCTAAATTTTTCTACTATCACAACTAAACCATGTGATTGGCAACAATTATGGTATTCACAACTGATACTGTTTTCTCTATATGAGACGGTACGATTTAGAGGGGTCTTCTCATGCTTTGAATTAAAAAAAATAGGAATTGACGAGGTGCTCAATTTGTATAAAATGTTTCGAATTAAAGAGGTTTTCTAAAGGGAGCCTCCATTTATTTCGAATTGTTGAGGTTTTAGAATTAACAGGGTATGCATTGTCTCCGTTTGACTATATATAAAATGTATCCATGGCTTATACTTAAAGTATATCAAAAACATTAATATCTCAACCAACATTTTAAATATGTCAGTAATATTGTTAGTAAATCAATCAGTTGAGGCCATGACTGACCATTCTACAAGGTCGTAAAAATCTCATAAGTTTCTGTCCTACATTAGAAAATCGTCACTAAATGTGTGTATGGATGCCACACTGTTATACTTGGTGTTTAAAGCATTTTAACCCACATTTTATAATTTGAATTTATATGAAATAATTAGTTATTGCTCCCCTTTTTTACAAACATTTTGTGTAATTGTAAAGTAGTTCCATTCCTGAAAAATTGTGAATTAATTTATTGTAAAACTGCTGTAATAATTTAAACTGCTTTATAACTTAACGAATATTAAGTTGTGTGAACGATTTTTTTACGAAAAATATAAACTAAAGTTGCTGAGGCATCTCGGTGATTTTGAGTCACTCTTTTACACGCATTCGATCTGATAAGAAGCCTCCTAGCTTACCTCAGGCTGATCTCGCTCAAGAAATCGTTATTGCAAAAGGAAACTTATCTAACGTTTGTATAATAAATTACACATGTGAGTACAATTTACTGAACATAGCGGTTTTGTTATTTACTTAAGTTGAAACATGTTACTCCCTGTCTCCATTTAAGTATCGCCTAAATTCCCTTGGTATTAGGTTGATCGATTATTCGACTTTTTTAAGAACCGGTTTTCAAATAGTTTGAAATATAGAATTAAAAAAAACCGGTTACTATTTTGAAAATTGAAAAAAAACCGGGTAACCGGTTCGAATATGTAAAATATAATTCTTTAAAGAAAAAATTGAAAAATATTGTAAAAAAAGATTATAATAAAAATTATATCTAAATATGAAATTTTTACAGTTTATATACGTTTGGCTGCACAATTACGCAATAACTGACATGAATGAAATTGACTTATTTGTTTTTAATAAGTTGAATTTAAGGACAAAAGGTACTGTTTACAAGTAAAATAAATAAATACAATAAATTAATACATAAATAAATAAGACTTTTTATAAGGCTGTTATGAATTCTTGTATCTCCTTCTGTAGATTTTTTAAATGTTAAATACATCTTTTAAACTAATATGAACTTGCGTATTATGTTTGAAATGATTTCTGTAATTTGAAATACATTTTAAAGGCTAGGGAGAAAATCTTTAAAATTTTATTTTAAAAACTCTTTCTTATACCCCAGACAGACATACAAATATACACATAAACTAGTTTGTTCGATGGTTTAATTGAAATTTAAGTTGACAGACACTCAATGCCATTAATTAAAATTAGGATGTGGAAGGAGAGATTATTGGTTTTTCTTTATTGTAACTACACTTTTTACCCTAAAGTGATCGATCAGCTAAGTTTAAGCTTCAATTACCTTCAACTTTTAACGTTAGGTTTATATGCTATACAAGATAATATTTAAGCTCAATTATTTTTCTTATTTTACATTTGTTTTTTAAACAGCAAATAAATTTCTTACAATATTATGGAAGAATGTTTAATAGTTTTCATTTTCTGATTTTTGGAAACTTTTCGCGTACTAAATATACTATGGTACGATTGATTACAAAGATATATGAAAAAAAACTTAAAAAATAAAAAAACCGGCTTCTTCGGATAAAAAAACCGGTGTATTCTATATTCGAAAAATCAAAATTTAGAAAAAACCGCCTGTTGAAAGAGGAAAAAACCGGGTTTTCCACCGGTCGAAAATCCGAGTCGATCACCCTACTTGGTATCCAATACTGGCAGACTTAAAGTGACATCATTTGTTCAAGTCACCCTTTCTGTATTTTCGACAACATACATATGGGCATGAATATGTCAACCACGAATGGAAAAATAAAAACGCTTGAAAGTTTTTCAATAAAAGTTTATTGATTAAAAAAACACTAAAATTTTCTATGCGCAGGTATTAAGAGCTTATTAAATTATTTTAAGAGCAATAATAAAAGTTTTATCTGATTATATCTTTGACTTATTTTAAAGAATTGCAATCAACTATTTTTTTAACGACTAAATTGTAAAAATAAAGTGTAATTGTAAATATGCTTTAAAATTAAGGTAAGAACAACAATTTACAAGATCCATAAGGAAAAAGACAATAAAGAGTCTAATTAGCGGTATTTTTTTTTTAATTTCCCTTGGATGTTATTTTAATGTCACGTACGTAATGCAAAAACATTATTTGTCTCCGTCAATCGTATTTGAACAGTCGCAAGAGCACCTAATTTAGAATTTAACTTCTTTTCTTAATATAAATTTCATTACCTAATACTATTAGAGAAAAATTTGTCACGTACGATATGTCACGAACGATATTAAATTGTATTTATTATAAAATCATTTAAAGATTGTTTTCAATTAAGTATGATGGATTTTAAATGCAAAATATTTGCTTTCCCAAGATTCACAGATTTTTTCATATTTCTATATATACCTCAAAATCACTTCTGTTTTATGTCACGTACGATGTATTATTATTTTTCTGGATATTTTTGACAACAATGATTCGAATATAATTAATTTTTTTTTAAATAAAGCACCCTTTGAATGGAACATAAAGATCTAATTTTGTTTAAGTTACTCTTACTTTTGCAAAAATTACTCCACTTAATAGGAGTACAAATGTCACGTACGATGACATAGAAATGCCCATATGCGGTTTCACATTCAGTCATATGGCTAAGCTCCTAAGAATTAATTAATTGGTTTAGTGATCACCTTTATAAATTTAAAGTTGGCCCTAGCTTGTGTCAACTTTAAACACATGCTTTACAAAAGGCAACTCTGATTGCACATTTTATGAAAATTTCCAGGCAATTATCAAATCGGAGACATTTGTCAAAAAATCTATCACAAATGTACACTTTTTGTCCACACTATCACACTTTCTGAACACACATAGAATTTTCGACATATCGAACGACTAAATCTGATAGTCAGTCATGGCCTTTAAAGCAGGAATCGTAAAATTATTTAGAACGAATTACACTGAACTTTGGTTTACGTTTACCGATACTCAGCAGCAGACAAAAAATACATAAACACTACACTTTATTAAGATACACGAGTACTACACCCTGTCAAAAGAAAGTAATTTAAATAACAGTCAAATAAATTTAATTTTATATTATAACATTGAACTTTCCAGTAAATATAGATATTTAAAAAAAAAATTAAAAATCACCCTAAATTTAACAATAATAAAAAAGTTTAAGATCAACTGAATAATAACTAGACATATAAGCAATAAACTGAATTTGTATGAGCAGATAAAGCTAAAGTTCAATGTATTGTTTAAAATTCAAACACAAAAAGAGCACGACAAATGTTATAAATATTTATAATTATAAATCATCGTCATTTTTGAAAATTTTTTAATTTTAAACAACAATTTTTGTTTACATAGTATATTTAACACAACATTGTTAGTCATAAATTAAATAATTAATTATAAAAAATGAAGCCAAATTTTTTTATTATTTTTTTTTGCTGTGCTGTAAATTTGAAATAATGAGAAGTCGATTTGATGGACTGCTTAGCAGATAAATTAACGTAACAAAATTTTTTGACATGAATTTTTAAAAAACCAACAAAGATTAGGAATAAAATGTAATAAATGAAATTTTGTAATAATTCTTTTTACTAAATCTGATGAATTCTCGATAAAAATTAATATTTGTTGTCATTAAAATTTAAATTTTCTGTACACATGTAAAAAATAATTATTTTTTTTTTAAGGTTGAATAACATTTTAATGCGTTGGACTGAACTAATTGGTCAATAATTATAATTACTAAGTTTGTTGTATGTATTTAGTAAATTATAAAGATCTTTTTGGTTACAGTTGTTATTGACATTGCTTTGTTGTTGAAGCGAGGGTTTCGATGACTCTTTTTCAAATGAATTTTTTTTTAAGGTCAGATGATTTAAATTTAAGTATGTAAATTATTTTTAAAAATGTTAATCGGTGTTTTTAAAACATTTGATGAAGTTTGTTAAAAGTGACGTGTGTAAGTCAGATTATTTTAATGTCTCTTTAACGTTGCAATATGTCTACAGTATATCTGCTCTCGATCAAACGATATTTTTAACATTTAAGAGAACTCATTCCAAAAGTAATAAGTAGATGTTAATTTTGATGACTACCCAGCCCGCGAAATATTATGACAATGTCTGAAACAAACAAGTCCGACAAATATTTGATTTTTTTTACATATTTTTGTAGAGATTTCTGTCAGACAAGCCTGAGAAATTTGATGTACGACATGTCTAATAGATTTCTGACTGATTTCTTATTTAAGTGGTTTTAATTCCCATTTTATTAGTTTATTTTTTTTACATAAAAAATTTACTAATTATTTAGGATATTCTCCCAATAGCTCTTAAAATTTTTGTGTTATTGGTTGCTGATGATCTGGCATAAGCACTAGTGAAATGCATTTAGACCAGCTTAAACCCAACAAACAATAACACAAAAATTTATTTATTTTTATACCCTTCACCTGTGGTGCACAAGGGTATATATAGCTTTGGAAATATCTAGGAATGAATCGCTATTGAAATTCAGCACAATCGCCCCATGACTTTCTGAGATATGAGCAAAAAACCACGACCACCTCGTTTTTTTCACAATTACAACAACAACCTACATACATACTGGTTAAAGTAAACGTGGCATCGAATTCCAGCTGAGCCAAAAAATTTTTATTTTATTTTATTTAATATATTCTTTTTATTTTATTATTTTTTAAATTTTTTTTAAAAAATTTTTTAAAATTTTTTTTTTAAATTTTTTTTTTGTAATTTTTTTTATTTTTAATATATTTTTTTTTGTAATTTTTTTTATGTTTTTTACATGTACATTGTACGTATTTTATTGTTATTGCATGACTACACGTTGTGAAGGGTATATAAGATTCGGCACGGCCGAATATAGCACTGCTAGTTTTATTTAAATTTTATTTTACATGTAATTTTTGTTTTATTTCACTCTAAGACCGCATTTAGACCATGCAATTAACGCCGAGTTTTTTTCGCTATTCTCTTTTAAAGTTGCTTCGAAAATCTTTTCACATTTACATTACAATTTTTTTCTCGAGCATTTATTTTGACAGTTTTCGGTTTATGCTTTTCTGTGTTCTCTTGCTAACAAACAAAATTTTGCACGCAAAAGTTGCGGCGTTAATTGCATAGTCTAAATACGGTCTAAGTGCAGCAAGAAATTTAAATTAAAAAAATATATCGACCCCTGAGCGCGAAACTTTCGTATGTTACATTTTTTTAGAAATCGACTTTTTTATGAAAATTGGTTCTTCAGCCATTGATCCATCTGCTGATAAGATTTTATAACGATAACTCGGCTAGTGTTGATAAAAAATATAAATTTTCAGATTATTCTTTCATTTATCACAATTTCAAAATTCTTTGTTACACAAAAGAATGTTAATATGAACTTAAGCCTGAATTAAAGTTTAAATATTAGATAACTGTTTTAGGTAATGGAGACAACAATGTGTACATTTTATCGTATGTAGCAGTGTTACTTACGTTTCTTAAGTAATAGAAACGCTCTCCTGTAAAATTTTGTTTTTGTAACATACGACATTTGCGCAGACAGGGATCGATATATTCATTGTTATTTTCCACAAAACATTAAAAGTAATTTAATAACTGATCGTTTTGTGGTAAATAAATAAACAATAGGTATGTATTTAAAATAATAAAAAGATGTCTCTACAGGCTTTTAGAAAACATTTAAAGAAAGTGGCTTGAAATTTGTTAAATTCTTTATCGGAGATAAACTATCCTTTGGACATTTATAAATCAGAATTACCCCTCCTTTCTTTATTAAGGCCTAACTATATTATGCTTTAGCTAGCTTAAGCTACTGTCAAAAATCAGCATGTCAAATCCTGAAGCAAATTTTTGAAGACTTTTCGGTGAATTTATTGTACTTTTTAAACTTAAATACTTGCTATGATTAGTTGCAAATATTTGTACTTTTGCAAAATCAGTTTTTTTTCTGTATTTCCTAAATATATCGATATTGTCACAAAATTATTATTTAATGTGTAAAATGTATAAATATTTTGCCAGAAACCAAAAAATTTATAAATTTTTTTACTAATTTGAGAAACAAATGATAACATTACTATAAAAAAAGTACTAAATAATGCAACAGTGTGTTCATATCAAATGAAAAGCTAATTTCGTAAGCAAAGTACGATCAGGGTATCAATTCTCGTTCTATGAAACTATGAAATGAAAAGTTTTTGTGTGTAATATCATATGGTGCCCCCATACCCTTTGCTATGCAAAACCTTTTTTATTTCACAGTTTCACAGAACGAGAATTGAGCCCCAGAGTCGCTGTTTGCTTAAGCAAATGACACTTAATGCAACTTGACGAAATGTTTCTTAATTTCAATATAGTTGCATGCATTTAATTTGATGTATCCGCACATTAAGCCAGCAAAAGCATAATATAGTTAGGCCTTTGGATTCCTATCGGACACGTTGCCAAAAAAAAGTCAGAACTTTCAATGACATGTCTGTCAGTATTTGTGTCAACCACTTCATATGTTCTTTGCTCTGACAGACTTCGAAAAGAATTCTTACTTCTTTGTAGAAATAACAGACATCTGATAAATGTCGGACAATTTTGCATACTGGGTATCATTATTATGTCATTTATTTACTATCTATCCTACGTAATAGAGCGCGTGAGCTACAAAAATCAAATCTGACTGAATTCCGGGCTAAAGTTACATGATGTAAAGGCAAAACAAATAAAGAAAAATTAGTGCATTTAATTATTCATTAGGCTTATTGTTTAAGCTTGCAACTTAATTTCATCTTTATGTATGCATATATATAAGCATTTTAAAATATAATAGTATGAATTGTCCTTAGTTTCCGTCGGTGTACAATACAAATCAGAAAATAAGTATAGAATTTTAAGAATTTTTAAGTTTATTGTTTAACAGCATGTTCACACGGACAGCAAAATTCGAGGTTTGTCGCTCTCTCATTTAAGGTTCGCGACCGAATCTTGATTAAATCTACAAGATTCGCCATACAAAATTTTGAAAGCAAATCTTCATGATTCATTTTGAATCTTGTTGCGAATTTCGAAGAATTTACTATCATCTCCAATTTTGATAACAAAAAAATTGCTAATTTATCTGTACTGGCTGTCAAAAACAAAACACAAACAAAGGAAAACAAAAAATATATTGTGTGTTAAAAATGAAAAAAATCATTATGGGAATAAAAAATATATGTTTAAACATATAGATTTAAATTAAAATGGAAAAAAGAGAAAAGTGAAGCGGATTTTAAAGTGTAGAAGAATGATTTCAATAAACCTTAGAAAAAACAAAAAGACGCGGTAAATAATTGAAAAAGAAATAAATTAAAATAAATAAAAATATCAAAGTGAAACGAGAACTATCGTCTGAACGGCAGGGTTTCGCATTCGAGATTCAGAGAGCGAACCACGAGATTCATATTGCCGTGTGAGAACATGGCATAACACATCAATTCGATGTTATAGCCAAAAGTAAACACAAGAACCACAAATAAATATTTCCTCTTTGTAAAGATAATAACCTGATGATGATCTACTTAGATCTCTTCCTTAAAGTTGACAGCTGCAGATATAATTTTTGGTCATAATCCAATGCATAATCCTTTAAAGGAGTTAAGCTGTAGAACAGGTTTAAATTTCTTATGTAGATTTGAAAAGAGTTAAATATTTGAAAAATTGGTTCCAAGTAAAAAATATTAATAGCAAATTTTTGTACGTATTACAAAAAGTACTTAAAATATGCACTGCATTAATTTTGTATCCCGTAAATGTTTAAGTCCTTGGTGTGGTTTAAATAAATTAAAAAAGATAAATTGAAATCAGTTCTTAATACAAATCAACATTAAAGAGTATCAAAGACGACAAAACTTTGTCAAACTGATATTAAAGAAATCAGGCGAAAAAAAGTGGCATGAATTTAAAGTTTTAAGCCCACATTTTAAGCACTCAGTCAGAAAAAAGTTGGCCTGTATTTTTTTTATTACCGTCGGCAATTTGTTGTTTTACTTGTTTTTATTTAGTTTTTTTTTTTATTTCAGCAATGTTGCCACTATAGCGTGTTTTAATTTTCACTGATATATGTATGTACTCACTTATAACATCATGTCCATGACAATCTAAATCCAGGTGATGGTTCATCACCAGCGATGGTTGTAATCCAGTTTGATTGTGATTGTGCAAGGGAAGCTGGTGAGCCAAATGGCCACCAATCTCTGCCATTACCATATATTATGTTTAAAACAGGCGTTTTGTACGAAAAATTTTTTAAATTTCTACTTTTTTATTTATTTTTTTTTTGTTTCAAATAAAGGAAAATTCATAAATCCTTTATTTAAAAAGTAATTCGCATTTGGTTTCCCTTTTTATATAAATTAAAATCAAGAAATTTGTTATTACATTAATTTTTTTTATGTTAAAAATCTTGAGCAATTTTTCGTAAGAGATCAATTTTGTTTATTTTTTTTTTTTTTTTGAATTTTCTAAGGCACTAAATCTTATATTTTTTTTCTTTTTTTTTTAATTTTTAGGGGTTTTTCTTTGTTGTTAAAAATTATTTGTAGTTTAGTTATTTAATTTAAATATTTTAGCTGTCACTTTTGTTTAGAATTATTCCTTCTTTATTTACTTGAAACATGCGTTTCTCTGTTTTGAAAATAATTCCATAAAATGTATTAAAAACAAAAAAATAAAAAAAACAATTTTTTGTTTGTTTTTCGTGTCGTCGCTTGTTAGAAAATTTTTAAACGCACGGTTACACGGTTTTATTTACGGTTTACGGATAACCAGGGTTGTATATTTTATATGACATTTAGCAACAGCGCTTACTGCCTACTGTCAACAAAGCAACGTTAACGCAGCAAAGTTTCACGTACAACTAAACCGGCCTTATGTTCTGCCCAGTGCTGTGTGTTGAAAACCAGCGGTACTGGTTTTTCCTCTATCTCTTTCACAATTTGAAAAAAATATATTCAATATCCGTTGCCTTTCAGTTTGTATTGCTGTCTTTTAATACACTTAGTTTGATGTGTGTGTGTGTGTGTGTACAACCACCCTTTTTTCGAACATAATTTGTATGTTGTCTCCTTCTGTTTTATCTCTACGCCTATAGAAATAGCTTAGTGTGAACAGTAAGTAGATTTTTCATAGCAACCAGTTTAGTTACAAAATTTCGAATGGGGAAGTAACAGCAGGGTGTCTGTTTCAGGTTTATATTCGAACTGTCTTCAAAGCAGGTGTCGTCTCGTGTGGTATGACAATGTTTTTCTCTTTTACTCTGTTTGTATTTAGTGGTATTTGGTTTAAAATATCTGCCTAAACTTATTAAAATGTGCACTTCTGTTTACTGTGCAGTTATTTAGGTGTCGTGTAGGATCTCTCTTTTCTTGTTTCCGTGTTGATTTTTTTTTAATCTTTTATAAATGGCGTCTTAACGGACCAATCATCTCTTGCACAGAGCATGCGCATAATTTTATGGAGTTTTTCAAATTATTTTCGGTTCTCTATGGCGTTTATTACAACTATTGTTGAGTATTTTATACACACACACACCATTTTACAGTGGCGTGGATGAGAAAAAAATATTTTGTGAAAAAAATCGACGGAGTTTTTGGTACAAAATTCAGCACCACAACACGTGTGTTTCTGTTGCTTAATATTTATTTGTGGCAAAGGTAAACCAAACTGCTCTATACATATTTTTGGAAGATAGTGGGAAACAAAATATTGCAGATAGAAATCAAACTTTGTGTCACATATTTTTGACATTGCCAAATGTGGTTATAAACAACAACACTGCAATGAAAATTGACAACAATTTATTATCACTCGTAAAACAGAACAGTGGCATAATTCTTTATTATTATTTTTTGGTTTTAAGGTGCGTTAGTCCATTACCGCATTTTTAGTTTCTTTTTTACAAAACTTCGCATTTATTAATGCAAATAAGATCCGGCACAGTCTTCTATGTCTTTAAGCTTTCTTTTATTAACATGGCTGGTTTAAGGAAACATAGCTTTGACCACTTTTCGACGCTTCTGTCAACCGTCTGCATGTGCCCCACCTTCTAATTAAAGCTTGTCAGCAGTTTCCTTTAAGTTTTCGTTATCGTCGTTGTTATAATTTTACGACTAGTTTAGATTGCATAGAAAAAAATCTGTAACGACTTTAGTTTTTTTGAAATACTCTTCGAAAGTTGTTTTGTTAACGCTCACTTTAGTGGAATTCGAAAATTGTTGCTGTAGGTATTTGAATTATTTTTTTTTTTATTTTTCATTTTCACCACAAAGGTTTAAAGTTGTTGTTGCTGCAAAGAGTTTTTAAACGTTTTTGAAAAGAGTGAAAAAAACAAAACTAAAGAATAAAATAATTATAAATAACAAAAACGTAACTCCCTTATGGAATCATAATGCTGAAATCTAAAGCAGTTTAGGGTCTTCTTCGGTTATTATTTTCCTTTTGTTATGTGTTGACTCTCCAACGTCTTTGGTTTTTGTTGTCAGTTATTTTCTCCATTTTGCCCTTCTTTTTTTTTTTTTTTTTGTTTTGCGCAAAATTATTGTTTAACAAAATGGTTGCACTTGTGCCTCCTGCTGTTGTATACAGATTCATAAACATACACACACACATGCACACAGTTAAAAATTCACGTACTCAAACAATTTGAAAATGTCTGTACCAAAAGCAAAAAAATAAAAAAAATTTTTAAATTTGCATGCCGCCACCAAATTGTGGGTTGTTCTTTTGTTGTTGATTTGTAAACCTAAGAGTTGATTAAAAAAAAAATGTTGCTGTTGCATTCAACGCTTTATTGTAGGCCTATTGTGGTTGTCCTCCTTCTATATTGCAAGAACTCCATTTGTTACCTTGCCATACACGCATGTAGACACTAAATATTTGTATTACATACACTCTAAAACTTTATACCAAATTTAGGATCATATAGTGTGTAAATTATTGTTGAAAAAATTCGTGATGTCTAAAATTAAATCGATTTTGTGGTTATTTGTAGCAAAAAAACATAATTTGTCTAATTTTACTCAAAAAAACAAATATGCCGTTAAAAGTGTTTATTTTTAAACATATTGTGTTTAAAAATCAGCTGCATATGCCTAAGTAACATCAAAATGTTGAATATTAAGCATATCTGTCTAAAAACAGCAGAAAAATGTTTAAACAAAGCTACAAAAGAAAGAAGAAGCATAAAAGTGTAAACGCTTCAATAGAAGCACGTCATATTTTTCGATAGTGATTAGAACAAATTTATTGTGTTTAAAGTAATTTAAAGTTTATAATAATTCGTTTCTTTATGTAGTATTTATACTCTGCTTAGATTATATGTTATAAAATAGTGATAAGACAAAGTTAAGTTATAAAATTAAAAAATGTTTGTGTGCAAAATTTTTAAAAGAAATTGTAAAGTTTAAGAATTAAAAATTTGCATTTGTACTCACATAGAGAAAAAAAAACAATGTGTTTAAGTGTTTGTATTTAAAATGCGGAAAAATATTTAGCAATTATTACTACGCAGTACATTTTACATGGAATCACTCTTCTATGGGCCTCGACCGCAAAAATAATTTGCGTTCTCATATTCAGATCAGATGTTTGCTGAACTTTTGCCATTTCTTTTACGCTCATCTTTAAAGAATATAAAGTAATGTTTGCATTTTCTGAAACCTAAGTTTATAAGACTCTTAAATATATATCCTTTTTGTATTTCATAGTTTGGCTCCACGAATGGGCGAGGTTAAAGGCAATATAGAAAAAGTTACTCCCTGGATACCTATAGTTGGTAAACGTCATTTTTATACTTGATTTCAATTAAAAAAAAAATTGTCCTAAATTAAATTTTTCATTTGTACTTTTAGAAATATCCATAGAGAAAGGTCGTACATCCGCTGCTTATATTTGGTTTGAAAAGGAGATTACATCGAAGGCGAAGGATTTTAATATATGTACTTGATCTAGTTTTGCAGTTGCTTTGCTATTGTTATATATTTAAAATTGTTTATCCTAAGGATATATCGCAAACTTTTGAGTTCTTAATGAGATATTTTTTTAGATTTTATCCCTTGCAAATGATAGGCAAAAAGCTTCATATTATTATATATTATTTGTGTATAATGTATTGTTTTAATAAATGTAATTTTACAAAATACAAAAATTTTACGCATTTTTTTAAAAGAAAAAATATAAAAAATTAAACAAAAATGGAAAGAAATTAAACACAATTTGTGTAAAAAATTTAAACATTTTTTGTTCTAAATTAATCAAATTATGTTCAAAAATCAACACTATGTTTAAAAGAAATAGTTGTGTAATTTTAGGTCGACAATAGCTTGTAAAGTGTTGCCTACTATTATCGACCTAATTTTCAGCAAAAGTGTTTTAGAGTGTATGTAGCTTGCTTGCAACCAGTAACATTCACAACAACAACAACAACAACAGCAGCAGCAACATTGCAACACATGCATTGTGAACACATCTTTTATAATTATTGATCTTTTGATTTTGTGCCTGTTGTTTGAATTGCTGTCTGTGCGTCTGTCTGTCCGTTATTTGTTTGCCAACAAGAGCTGCCGTAGTTGTTGTTTATTGTCGGTGCTCTTGTCATACGTTTTCGTTTTTTAAACTTTTATGTGTGGGAGTGTATGTGTGAGTACGTTTTTTTAAGTTTTTAAATGACAAAAATTGTATTGTGTTCATTTCATACATAGAAAGGGGCACAATTGCCATTGTTGCCTTAAGAATTATACATACATTTCAATGGGATATTGGTTTAATGTGTGGATTTATGAACGCACGTATGCATGTCTGTGCAACTGTTATTTATTGTGCATGTACGGTAAATAACAATAAATCATGACACAGTGTAACGATTTAGTGCAAATTTTTTGTTTTATAATTTATGTTTTACATACGTAAGTTAACTAGAAAAAACCTTTATAAGCTTTATTAGGTAAAAAAGAATAAGAAATCAGTGTTCGTATTTGTTTGTTTGTTTTAAATTTAAAAAAAAGTGACTCTTGACTGTTTACTTCAAAGAATTTTTTAAAAATGGTTCAATCTACAATTTAAAGCTATTCAAAATGCCTAATAGAAATATATATGTATTCATAAAAATATGTTTTATGAACTTTTGATAGATCGTCGTTCCCAAATTATTGTGTTCTATAGGTATATATTTTACGTGTCACATAGAACACAATTACTTGTGAACGACGAGATTTAAAAATATTATTATGAATATTTATGGCCTTTAATAGGTACTCTAAACGTTAATATAATATTTTTATTATTATTATACCCTTCACCTGTGGTGCACAAGGGTATATATAGCTTTGTCATTCCGTTTGTAATTTCTACAATTTTCATTTCCGACCCCATAAAGTATATATTTTCTGAAAGCTCATGAATAGAGGAGTCGATTAAGCTCTGACCGTCTGTCCGTCTGCCCGTCTGTCCGTGTGTTGGTTGAAATCAACTTTTAGAAGCAACTATATGTTCCTCAGATCTGTATATGGTATCAATCTCTTGGAAATATCCAGGAATGATTCGCTATTGAAATTCAGCACAATCGCCCCATAACTTTCTGAGATATGAGCAAAAAACCACGACCACCTCGTTTTTTTCACAATTACAACAACAACATACATACATACATACATACATACATACATGTAAAAAACATACCAAACAAAAAAAAACTACAAAAAAAAAAATATTAAAAATAAGAAAAAAATAATAAAACAAACTACAAAAAAAAAAAAATTTTTAAAAAATTTTTCTAAAAAATTTTTTTAAAAAAATTTAAAAAAAAAAATATCAAAAAAATAATAAAATATAAATAATATATTAAATAAAATAAAATAAAATTTTTTTGGCTCAGCTGGGATTCGATGCCACATTTATTCTAACGTGTACGTATGCACGTATTTTATATGGGATGAATGGTGATACAAACAATTGTTATTGCATGACTACACGTTGTGAAGGGTATATAAGATTCGGCACGGCCGAATATAGCACTGTTACTTGTTTTTTTTTTGTATTTGTAAAAATGTTGCATGCATGTTGTTGTAAAATATATTTATAATTATTGCCTTGACGGTATAAATTTGTTTCAAATTAAATTTAATATATAAAGACCCAGAGAACTAAATTCTTTAAAATCTTAAATGAAAATCTTATTCCAAGTTATTAGCAGTAAAATCATGGTGTTATAGGTATTCGAAAGTGGAACTTTTTTAAACTAAAATACAGTCTAACTGTAAGTCACTTTTTTCGGCTTAGGTTCATTTTTATAACTAATTATTTATTGTACTTCCTAAATTATTTTTAAATTAAATTATAAGCATTTAACCCTTTCGCTACGATTTTTGCAGGGGTTTCGCACACTCTTTATTTTTTTGATTTTTTGGAGACCCAATGGAAGTTTATGTGCGTAAAAAGTTAAATGAAGCATGTAACGTATGTGAATAACGGTATTTCAGGGTGGGACATATACGTCCTAATAGTATTATAGGATCGGACATATTTAACCCAACAGGGTTCCAAATAAACAAGTAACAGTGCTTTATTCGGCCGTGCCGAATCTTATATACCCTTCACAACGTGTAGTCATGCAATAACAATTGTTTGTATCACCATCCATCTCATATAAAATATGTACATACATGTAAAAAACATACCAAAAAAAAAAAAAAAAAAAAAATATATTAAAATAAAAAAAAAATAATACAAAAAAATACAAAAAAAATTTTAAAAAAAATTTTAAAAAATTTTTTACAAATTTTTTTAAAAAAATTAAAAAAAAATATAAAATATAAATAATATATTAAATAAAATAAAATAAATTTTTTTTGGCTCAGCTGGAATTCGATGCCACGTTTACTTTAACCAGTATGTATGTATGTAGGTTGTTGCAATTGTGAAAAAAACGAGGTGGTCGTGGTTTTTTGCTCATATATCAGAAAGTTATGGGGCGATTGTGCTGAATTTCAATAGCGATTCATTCCTGGATATTTCCAAGAGATTGATACCATATACAGATCCGAGGAACATATTGTTGCTTCTAAAAGTTGATTTCAACCAACACACGGACAGACGGACAGACGGTTAGGGCCTAATCGACTCCTCTATTCATAAGCTTTCAGAAAATATATACTTTACGGCGTCGGAAATGAAAATTGTAGAAATTAGAAACGGAATGACAAAGCTATATATTCCCTTGTGCACCACAGGTGAAGGGTATAAAAAACATAAACAAATTTTTAATTATAATATGAATTTTATTCAACTTAAGAATGTGCTAAATTAAAACAATTTATACACAACGGTAACATACAGCCTTGTCAAATAATTTTTGTTCTTTTTTAAATTTTTCGCTGGGCGCATGTCATGCATCGACGTCTTTTTGACTACATCCAAGTATTATATCAATTTCGCCAGAGTCTGTTTGAATCAGTTTTTTTTCTGTTTGATTCTGATACAGGTTCTTTTTTGAGCTGTGCTCTGAGTGGTACACAAAAAAATGCTTCTTGAAATTAGTTTACGAAAAATTTTGTAGGGCGATTTGTAACGTGAAATATATTTTTTGCAATATTGCATTCGCTGTGACTAGTAACAGATTTTGTTGGAATGAATAATTCGTCTAATGTCCTTCAAACAATTATGTCTGCAGGTTCATCATGTACAGATTCATTAGGCATAGGTTGATCGTCCATGCCATGATTCGTGATTCTACATCACTAAAAGGATCATCACTGTCAGTGGTGTGGTTTTGAGTAGAGCAGTAATTATCATCACTATCTTCACTAAAATAAGTTTGCAATTCACTGATCACATCTTTATCTTCTTGAAGTAGTGCACTTATTTTTTCTGTATTCAATTTCGACGGTTTTGAAAGCACTGTACTGCTGGGACACATGTGTCCCACTATAGGACCCTATTGGGACACATACGCCCAAAAATTTATTCTCTTCGCATATCTTTTACAAAACTGCATGCTTAAAGAATATATATATTTATTTACTTACCACTAGTCGCACAGCAACATCGGTGTCCCTGCAGTAGCGAACGTTTCGCTTACCATTTTAAAATATTTTTTTATACAATTTCATTGTAATACATTGGTCCCAAAAAAGCGAAGCGTTAAGGTTTAAAAACAGTTTGTAGAATTTAATATTCATATACTTACGTATTCATGTTTCAAAAAGCTTTGACAAATTATGATTATGAATATTGGGGTAAATATTCATTTTATCTATCAAATGTGTAGACTTGGTTCGTTATAGTAATTTAACTTAAATAAGTTACTTTTAAAAAGAAGAGTTGTGTTTATTGTGTGACTAGTTTATTAGTTCATTGACTTTCGTCTATCAGGAGAGTGATTTCACATTCTTCTTTTTGGTTTAAATTCTTTAATTTAAAATTTCAGTTTCTTTACTCTCTACTTTTCGTAATTTGCAGAGTTTTTAAAGCAAATAATTGTTAATGATGATTTAAAAATAAAAAAAATAAAACACAAACATTACTTTGTTTAATACACCGTGTACCATAACTATATGCACGCCATTGGTATATTATTAGTTTGTAACTATATATTTGAATATTAAACAAAATAATTGCAACAAAAAGAAAATAATTTTATTGTTTTGTTTCTGTTGACTTTTGTCATAAAAAGCTTTCCAAAGGGGAAAAGTCAAAGATGACAGTCTCCGATCTCCGATCCAGTCACTGATACCAAGTTACAGGTTTGTTCACATTTGGATATGAAATTTAGTAACAAAATGAATATTATTCATTGAGTAGGAAAATCTGAGGTAGCCGGTCATTCATATTCTTTAATATAGATCTATAGCTTTGTAACATTCGACTAATCTGGAGACTCGGATATAATGACCGTATGTATCTTAAGCTTTTGAAATTTAATCCCAATTTTAACCGAAAAATGTCAATAACGATGAAGTGAATTTTTGAATAAATATCGAAGAGTACAAGAAAATTTGCCTTATGGGACCTAGTGGCAATGCATCTACAAAATGTTACAGCTTAGGGAGAATTATGGGCTTGCAGCAATATTGTTAATATTTCTTTTTAACAGCATTGCTGTCAGGCCACCACCTTAAATGTCAAGCATTAAAGATAATTTTGTTTTCTTTTTGTCAAAATGAAACGATATTAAACATAAATAACCTGTGGTTTCAGCAGGGCGGCGCAACATGCTACGGCGAACGTCACAATAAACTTTCTGGTTATATCCTGCGTAGATGACACAAGTTGGCCAACGACATTGTATAACTTGTCCTCATATGTAGAGTTTACCAAAAATGAAATAAGTCGCTATCATTATCAACATAACGCCGAGCGTTGCTAAAGTGTAGCCAGATATATGCGAAAGAATCGTTAAAATATGTAGTATTTCCATACGTGACACTACGCAAAGCCACGGCGAGCATTTAAACGATCTAATTACTTTTGAAGACATTTTAGTAAAAGCTTATTTAAAATCATCATTCAAACCTTTTCATCAACGTTACGTCAAACCAAAAATGCACTTATAACTATGACGCTCAGTGTACGTATGATTTTCTTTCCGCAAAATTTCTTTTTATTTAAAAATCTATAGAGATTTTTACAGTTTTTCTTTTCAACATTTTTCAAGGTCATTAAAATTAACCAAAAAAAAAAAGTGATTTAAATTTCACTCTAGTCTATGTCTCCCAGTAGACTTTCATTAAATGTGGCTGCTGCTGACGTTTTTATTTTATTCGATGATGTTTTTGTTGTTATCCTGTGTACTCTTGTTTTCATGTGTTGTACTAGCTTCCTTCCGTTGTCCATTGAACTAAGTTGCCAACAACTAGCAAATCAACTCAACCAAGCAACCATTAAACTCAGTGACCAACCACACCGGATAGTTAGACAGGCAGGCAGGCAGGCATACATACAAATAGACAAACAAAATACAGTACAGTGACCAAACAACACAGTGACAGGAAATCAAAAAAAAAAAAAACAGCCGACTGTCTGGGCTGACTGTTTTAAATGACTGACTAAGCAAGCAAACATTTGAAACATCTATCCATCTAGTCAACCATGTTGCAAATCAGCTGTTCCTGCGCTTCCAAAAACTTAATTAGGTTTCTCCTCCTCCTCCATTTCATATTCATGCATTAATTGGGTTAATTGAAGTTCTGGTGGTTCGTCGCTGTTCTAATTTTAAGTTGCAAAACAAATTATTGCGTATACCTTTGCATACATACATACATACATATGTATGTTTGTATGTGTGCACAGTACTTATAAATTATTTGTTGGTGTAAACATATACTTGCATACGCTATATACACATACAAAATAGGTGAATATTTATATACAAAGAAATTGCTGTAATTTTTTTAATAAATTTAGCGCAAGTATAGATGTGACAAATATGTTTGTATTAAATTAATACCAACGATCTACAGTAATTAATTAACATATATAATGTTTTTTTTTTTCATTATTTTAGAGCATATTAATATATATTTATATATTTATTTATTTAATATATATTTAATATATTTATTTGGTTGTTGGGTTTAAGCTGGTTTATATGCATTTCACTGGTGCTTATGCCAGATCATCAGTAAACCTTTACCCAAATTCTTGAAAAAGTTTAAAATGTTATAAGTTATATTTTCAAATTTGAAAATATAACTTATAACATTTTAAACTTTTTCAAGAATTTGGGTAAAGGTTTACTGATGATCTGGCATAAGCACCAGTGAAATGCATATAAACCAGCTTAAACCCAACAACCAAATAAATATTATTGAAAAATTAAGGGAGCATATCCCGAATAATTTAGTAAATATATATTTAATATATTTATTTTATAACATTTTAAACTTTTTCAAGAATTTGGGTAAAGTTTTACTGATGATCTGGCAGAAGCACCAGTGAAATGCATATAAACCAGCTTAAACCCAACAACCAAATAAATATATATTTATTTTATTTTATTAAAAACTATTAATTATGTTTTAGGGCCCTATACTCCTTATGTATGTATTGTATGTATATGTCTAGAAACCAACGCACAGTGTCCCGAGTTCGCATAAAGAGTGGACATAAGAACTATTTGGGAAGTTTTTATTAACCACTTAAACATGTAAGAGTAGAAAATTTCTTTATAATTTGAACAAGGACACGCCTACTATTACTTACATTTACTTATACTGCACAATTTAATTAATTAAATTCTACAGAATGGCAAAAAAGGCCGAATGAAAATTGCTTTGGTTGTGAAAATACAAATTCTCAAAGGATTATCTAATGTTGTATTTATTTTTTCACACATAATAACAATCAAGGACTGCTTAATTTTTGGTTTTTACACTCTTTTCCCTCCTTAGAAATGATATATCGTTTATGTAACTACAGTATAAATTTAGACGTTTTAGTACTTTCAATGGCATTTATATTATATTTCAACTTAGAATATCCCGCCATCTTGTGTAGTTTTCAGCAATCCAAATCCAAAATACAAATAGATATTGTAATGTATTAATGATCAATTTCCATAGTCGTCTTAGAGAATATATCTAGGTTAGGTTGAAAAGGAGGGGCACTAAAAGCCCAAACCCATGTCAGGTATACACTTATGCCCAGTTGGCATGTTGTGCGCTCCATATGGAAAACGGAATTCCCAAACAAAAACCCTAATCTTAATTTCCTATAAATAACGGACTACTTCAAGAACCCAGTCCCCTCAATGTAACTTATGGATCTCCAGTTTGACCTCCCCAGGTATTCCAAGTTCGGCAAAGTATCCATTGTAAAATTTTCGCGTCCAATATGACCAAACGCAGGACAATGACAGAGATAGTGTACCAAAGTCTCATCCTCTTCCTCGCATGCTCTACATGTTGTATAGAATATATCTAACTATAATGAGCAAGTTTCAGTTAGTTAAGACAATTTCTACCTATTAATCAGTAATTTTCTTTATAATCGTACCTCTTACTTATGATATTTAAGTAAGGGGCACCCCTTACAAAACATATTTTTTTAATAATCATCCTTTCTCCTCTATCTTTTCCACTGTATACAAGTATTACAAAGAAACCGATGTAAAGGACTTAAAAAAACTGCTCTCTACATAATCTTTATCTTATTGATATAATTGTGTACTTACATATGGGTGGAGGGTGGCCTGGTGGACTAGTCAGTAGTGTGCTGGTCTGCTAGTTTGGGGGTTCGATTCCCGCCAGAGAATCGAAATTGGGCATAAGTGTATACCTGTTGTGGGTTTGGGCTCTTAGTGCCCATCCTTTTGAACCAACCTAACCTAACATATGGTTGGCTTAATTTGAAAACGGCGTATCTCGAGTTTTCACTACTTTACAGGAGAAGAAAAAAACTAAATAAAATTTGATACAATTAACCCTTTGTTTTTAATTACAGCTCTATAACTATTTTATGGATGATGTGTTTATATATGGACTACCAAAGACAGTTAACAATTCGATTTTGTTTAAAAACTGAGATACGCCGTTTTTATATTAAGCCATTGATATATTCTTTATCTATGATTTGTGTCAAGCATATTAATTTATCAGGTAATTGCAGTTCGGAGAGAATTTTTTTGTTTATATTTTTTATATATGAAGTTTGACATTTGAAATAAATGAGAGAGCAGAGAAATTTGTTTTTTGTCTACAGACTTTGACAGATGAAATTTAAATTAATTGAAGAAAAAAATAATCAGCTGACGAAACAAGACTACCTGATGAATAAATGTGCCTGGGATTTGTGTTTAAATTTTTTTTAAAATTATTTACTAAGAATTTTGAATTTTCCTTAAAAAATTTGGGTTATTATACAAGAATATATTACACTAATAAACACACATTTGTAGTTTAAAAATGTATTATCTAGTAAAATTGTGTACAGGCCACGTGATTATTTTTATCCCTTTGGGAAGTGTAAATCGTGTTCCATTAAAAAACAAAATATTATTTGATTTATTTGTGTTAAAAGTTTTTATAATTTTCTTTTTATTTGTGAGTAATTATACCCTTCACCTGTGGTGCACAAGGGTATATATAGCTTTGTCATTCCGTTTGTAATTTCTACAATTTTCATTTCCGACCCCATAAAGTATATATTTTCTGAAAGCTTATGAATAGAGGAGTCGATTAAGCCCTGACCGTCTGTCCGTCTGTCCGTCTGCCCGTCTGTCCGTGTGTTGGTTGAAATCAACTTTTAGAAGCAACTATATGTTCCTCAGATCTGTATATGGTATCAATCTCTTGGAAATATCCAGGAATGAATCGCTATTAAAATTCAGCTCAATCGCCCCATAACTTTCTGAGATATGAGCAAAAAACCACGACCACCTCGTTTTTTTTCACAATTACAACAACAACATACATACATACATGTAAAAAACATACCAAACAAAAAAAATTACAAAAAAAAATATTAAAAATAAGAAAAAAAATGATAAAAAAAACTACAAAAAAACAATTTTAAAAAAATTAAAAAAAAAAATTAAAAAAATTTTTTAAGAATTTTTCTAAAAAAATTTTTTAAAAAAATTTAAAAAAAATTTAAAAAAAATATAAAAAAAATAATAAAATATAAATAATATATTAAATAAAATAAAATAAAATTTTTTTGGCTCAGCTAGGATTCGATGCCACATTTAGTCTAACCAGTATATACATATGTACGTATTTTATATGGGATGAATTGTGATACAAACAATTGTTATTGCATGACTACACGTTGTGAAGGGTATATAAGATTCGGCACGGCCGAATATAGCACTGTTACTTGTTTTGATATATTTTTGTGCAATTATTTCAATCATAAAACCTTTAAACAATTACAATTACAACGTATAACTATTTGCATATTATAACGTTGTGAAGAAAAATTTTTTTTCATCTAATATTCACACATTTAAACACACACCCATGAAGTTTTTGGACAAAACTCTAATTAAAACAATTGCAACATTTAGCGAGAATCAAAAAAAATACTTTAGCAACTATAAAGCAAGACAACAGAATGCAATATTTCATTTGATGGATTAGGAGCAGACATTTAAGGTTGAATGAATAGGTAAGTGAATGAACGAATGGCTGACTAACTGACATATAACACTGTTTTTTTTTAAATTGGAATTTTTATAAAAAAATACTCGTACAATGCAAATTAAATTCAGACGACTAGAATCGCAATAACAATAAAAAAATCAACTAAAACGGAATGAAGGTGATGAATATTAAATGGAAATCGATTGAATTAAAAACAAGTAAAAGCGCTATATTCGGCCGTGCCGAATCTTATATACCCTTCACAACGTGTAGTCATGCAATAACAGTAAATTCACGTATGTATGTTAAAAAAATAAAAAAAAAAATTAAAAAAAAAAAATTAAAAAAAAAATTAAAAAAAAAAAATTATTATATACATATATAATATATATAAAACAAAAAAAAAAATAAAAAAAAAAATTAAAAAAAAAAAAAAAAAAAAAAAATAATAATAAAAATATATATAATATATTAAATAAAAAATAAAAAAAAAAAAAAAAAAAATAAAAAAAAAAATTTTAAAAAAAATTTAAAAAAAAAATTTTTTTTGCCTCAGCTGGGATTCGATGCCACGTTTTCTCTAACCAGTATACACGTTTGCATGTATGTATGTTGTTGTTGTAATGTTGTTTTTATGAAAAGAAAATCGAGGTGGTCGTGGGTTTTTGCTCATATCTCAGTTGTTTATGTACCGATGTTTCTGATTTTCAATACCGATCTACTCCCGAATATTTCTGATATTTTAATACCTTACCCGGGTCCAACCTATGTCGGGGGGCTTCAAAAAGTTGATTTCAACATACACACGGACAGACGGTCAGACGGACAGACGGACAGGGCTTAATCGACTCCTCTATTCATAAGCTTTCAGAAAATATATACTTTATGGGGTCGGAAATGAAAATTGTAGAAATTTCACACGGAATGACAAACCTATATATACCCTTTTTCACTGTGTGAAGGGTATAATAAATGAAAAAAAACAGACAAATGAATCCAAAAAGCGCAACTTTGCATGACAGATGAAAAGTTGGTAACACTAAATGGTTAAAACGATGGATTTATTATAAAAAAAATAATAATAAAAACGGGAGAAAAAGACCAATAAATATGCACATTGAATTTATTAAAAAAAAATGTGAATGAGTTCGGTAGACAAAACTATAACAGTAAAACATGAAACATTTAATAACAATAACAACAAATGCTCAATTGTTTGTCATCAACAATGGCAACCGGATCAAAATAAAAATTTATGTTTTTTGCTCCAAAATTATAATAAAAACAGTATCAACAGTAATGTCAACGACAAGAAAAACCAAAAAAAAAAAACAATAATAATTTAAAAAAAAGTAAAAATAAAACAAACAAAAAATTAATAACAACATGAACAAGGCGAATTCATACATGTGAAATTAACAGTCCAGGGGCTCAATTCTCGTTCTGTGAAACTGTGAAATGAAAAAGTTTTTGTATAGCAAAGGGTATGGTGGCACCATATGATATAACACACAAAAACTTTTCATTTCATAGTTTCATAGAACGAGAATTGATACCCAGCTGATAGGGAAACTTCTTGACAAAACTGGTTGAACTTTCCTTGATTTTATTTATTAATGCAGGGAAGGAAAATGATTTTGGCTTCGGGTATTAAACAATTAACTCAGGTGTATTTTTTTGATAATAAATGTGCTAAATTTTGTGTATATTTGTTGCTTTTGCGCTATTAATAATGTGTTTCAAACATTTATATCCTTTTTTTAATCAAATCTTATTATATTTTATATGTCAAAACAACTTTTCCATCCCTGATTTACAAATTGGCCTTGACAGAAAAAATCCCCTCAAAAGTTGCTTTGTTGTATCAATTCGCCGTTGCATATACCTTATGGATATGCCTGGAACATGAACAAAAATAATATTTTAAGAAAATTATAAGAATCTTATTACACGAATATTTATTATGGGTCCGCGTTTGAGACCTTGCCTAACTGCCTGTTCAACGATGTCGACAGAAAACCCAAGTGAAATTTCATTCGTATAAATATATTGAAAACAACAACAAAAACTAAAAATTTGTTTTTGTTTTCAACGTATTTGTACGAATGAAATTTCGCTTGGGTTTTCTTTCGACATCGTTGAACAGGCAGTAAATTTGTAATAATTTTTAAACCGAAATTATTATGAATATCTTGAGTCGAAGTGAGTTTTTTTCTTTTAGATAACTTTTATCCGGCGTAAATTAACGAGCCTAAAATAAAAAAGTAAGCGTGCTTAAATAAACTTTAGAAACATATACATACATATCGATGGTCACAACGAAATTGAGTTTTTCAGAATTCCAATGCATTTCACACGACACAAAAATTTAATGCAACAGTATAAAAAATAACCGTTTCAGAAGCAATTTCACAAAAGTTACATTATGATAATACAGTTTTTTTTCGTTTTTACCTTCTCCTGTAAAGTTACAATTACTTGTGGTAGGGCCTTTCTACTTGTGACCAACGATATGATATGTAGGTATGAGAAAATTAAAAAAAAAAGTTCCAGCTCGGATTTGGAATATTCTATTTTACTTGTTAATGCCATTAATTTGATACGAATATTTAACATTATATATATACGAAATTCGCCATATTGTGGTGGGAACCTTCTTGAATTTGAAGTTTTTTTATGGGGTACTGTGTTCTACTAGTAAAGACCGACCATTTGAAATTCATTTTGAGGCATTCGGAAAAGTATGAAATTCGCAATTTTGTTTTTAGGTACCACCTTGAATTTTAAATAAATATGTTATTCCCTATTTCATTAAATACCCATTTTGAGTGTGTTAAAATAAATAAAAATTTGAAATTCTATTTAAGATGCTGTGCACCAGAGATCTGCAACGGGTACTCATGAAGTAAGTCAACTTGAATCATGATTCATTATTTCGTTGGTTTATACTCATTCATACTTATTAAAAAGCCTTCACTACTTATACTCACTTTTAAATTTCAGGTACTTATAGTACTCATATTCAGCAACACGTATGACTCAGTTGATTGCTATTGTCGTTCACGCAAGATAAATAGACGATCAAAAGCAAATATGATTCGCGTACTCATTATGAAGTTGTGTATTTTAACTAGGCTTGCTAGATTACAATTTAACATTCACCATAATAATTGTGGATTGTTAAAAAAATATACATTTAAAAAAATTAATACAAAAACAACAAGCAAAAATAAAGTACTTGCTTTGATGCCTGTTTAAGAGATTTAGATTTTGTTTTTGCGTATTATCTTTCAAATTTAAGTGAGCACCTAAAAACACAGTTTTTTAATTTGCTGCAAAAAATTTAAACATGAAAATAAAAAATACAAAATAACTGTTATTGTTAGCCTCTCATTATAAAAGTCAACCAAAACTTAGTCTAATGGCCATAATCAGTTGCATTTATTTAAAAATTAAATAGTAATACTTGCAAAAATTGTATATTAACTACACATTGTAACATTGCAAATTTTCTGGCGGCCAAAAAATATCTTGCACTCTCCGACCTGACAACATTGTTTATTCTTCATACAAATGAGAGCTGTTAAAGGATTTGTTGTTGAGTCAACTTGAATCACTCTATGAATATAAGTATTTTCTTAAAAATATGAATCAACGTGGGTAGTTTTGCGAATCATATAAGTATGGGACGGTATAAGTATAACTTCGACGAAGTACTCAAGTTTATTGTGAGTTGTATTTATAAATCAACGTTACTGATACTCAAATTTTATGACTCACTGTGAATATTGCAAAAACGACTCAAAGCCGATCACTGCTGTGTACTCTACTAGATGATCCTTTCCATATGGTATTAAAATTTAATCTGTCAGTTGTTTTGAAGCTTAAAAAATTATTTTCGTTTGTAAATGTAAGAAAAAATACCCAAAAAATTATATTTTAGCATTTTTTTCGCGCTTCAGGATTTTGATTTATAAAAAAGAAAAAAGTAAATAAAATACTTAAAAACTATGCATTGTGTGTGGGTAGAATAAATTACTTTGTTCACTAGTTTTAAAATTATAATTAGTCCACTCTTGGGCACTCCAAGAATTTTGTTATATGCATACATTCTTATATTCGTCAAAGTAATAGAATTTGACTTATTTACGAACGCTAGTCACTTTGATCTTTGAAAACCTAAATTGGAATTCGTAGCAGCAGTAAATTTAATATTAATATCTAAGTCTTATTTATTAGTCAAGCATCCATGCATATTCCTTGTTACTAGCAGGATGTCATATGCGATTTTCTTTATCTATTTTTTTATTCATCTATTTTAATAGCTCTGATTGTCGTTTGCTTAGTATGTTGAATATATAGGCAACATTTAACTCAAATATGAAAAGTTTATTCCGATAAAACTACATATGTACAAATCGTCCGTCGTTCGTAAATAATTACACACGACAATCTGTAATTTCGAGATATAACCTAAATTAGTTGTAACTTTTTTTGATACTTAATGGCTTTTCAGATTGCCTTCGCATAAGATACCTACACCGACTGACTGATTGTAGCTAAGTTGCATGTGTAGTCGCACATATGAAAATACACACTTCTACACACATGTTTAAATTTAACTAAAGGTAAAGTATTTATGAGTATGAGTGTGCGACATTCAATGTTGCGTCTACATTAGTGGTATTATTACTATTGTTGTTGTAAATTGTTTTGTTGCCACTTGCTATTCATTGAGTTTATTGACGAGTCGTTGTCGTCTGTTTTTGTTATTTGATGTATTTCAAATTCTATTCTTATTTTACTCCTGCAACTGTGTGTGTGTGTGTGTGAGTATTTTTGTGTGAATGAGTTGATATAATGGCGAACGTTTCCGTTTTACGTTCATTGCCTCTGCCACAATTTTAATTTTCCTAATGGATATCGATCCTTCCGAAAAAAAACAACATAAAAAAGAAATGAAAACAGGACAAAACAAAACAAACAAAAAAAAGAGAAAATGAAATGCAAAAGGATAATAGACTCTTTTATAGTGATTGCGACTCTATAAAAAGTCAACTTGTTTACCAGTGAGTATGTATATACTCCTGTACGTTCGTTCGTTTGTTTGTTTGTGACTGTATGTTTTGGACTATAAATTTTTTTGTTGTCATTTTATTTTGGTATTGTTGTTTTGCTGCTGATAATATTGTGTACGACTGACATACAAATACAAAATACTACTCGTTCTACAATTCACTAAAGCAAACACGTACAATTCACGTCATGCAATGTCAGACACACTTGTGACTCGTATAATTTGTAAAGGTAAGCACTTACACAATAGAGCACGACGCACTAAAGTGTGTTGGTATATTCTGTTTGCCAAATTTAATGTTTGGACAAAACAGAAACCAGCTTTTCTGCAGAAAGCTTGAATTTTGACTGTAATCATAAACTCTTTTAACTTTTTGTTACATGTATGTATTTACAATTTAAAGAGATCAAACTTTCAAGAAACATCCATGTTGTTCTGAACTTAAAAATCTTTAACTTTAATCTGTCTACGGACGGATCGAAGATTGATGAGGAAACTCGAATGGGTTTATTTGATTATACATAAGCCGAACGAATGTAAATACTTTCGTCTAGCAGATACTAATACTGCCTTCCAGGCTGAGATCATGACAATTACGGAAGGCATTAAATGGATGAAGGAGACTAATAACAAATCTCCGATTCATATTCTTACGGATAGCAAATTAAGTTTCAACACTCTGATGAACGAAATGAACGGAATGTCTTGCAATGCAAGAGTGAATTAAACTGCATGCCAGGTCATAACGTCATAATCGGGATCGAAAAGATGCCAAATTATCCAAAATATAATAGCTTTTGAATAGCAACATCTTGGAAAATGGCCAACCCTTTTAAAAGTTCAGAAATAAACTTAAGGTTTGGACGATGGTGGAACAATTGTGAAAAATTGTCAAAATACTACTGTTGGTAAGGTAACGAACATACTATGGGATAATTCAAATCTAGAGAATTAAAGGTGATTCTGAAACTGATATCAATACTTAGAAGATAAACTAGTGTAATAACAGGTCACACGGAGATGGAAGCTCATTTAGATCGAATGGGACTTTCGGACGAAACGACAGAAGAGAATTAGACCTTGGAACACTACCTAATAAATGTTCTGCTTTTGGACATAATAGATGCTAGAACTTTAACGTAGACACTCTGCTGAATTTGGAATCCCTAAGGAATTCGAATTGGAAATCCTTTAGAAATAACAATGTAGAGACTGTGTTCTTGGCCTAGTCGAGATGAAAATAAAACTGGGATTATGGTTTTATTCGGGGAATTTCGTTCCTTCATAGAGCACAATATGCCAATTGGGCATACTTACGTGTATAACTGTCATGGGTTTGGGTTTTTAAAGCCCCTTCTTTGCAACCTAACGTAATCAGTTTAGTGTTATTTAATTCGACACTGTAAATGTGTAAATTTCTTCTTGGACACCCTCTACTAGTGTATATAAAAATAACGAAGATAACCATCATCAGCCTAAATGACGAAATAAATGATGACGTTGAGAAAGGGTAAAAAGAACGAACCTATACATATACAATGAAAAGGTAAGAGCAAAAGTTAAGGGATACAAGTATAAATATCTGTGGACTTTTGACAAAACAACTTATTTCATCTTTCTTAATCATAATTATTGGATGAAAAGAATGGAGTTTTTCTATATTGAAAATTGGATTTTCGCATTCGTATGACGTTAACAATCAATAAACTACTTGGTGTACTGGGATTCATTAAACTTTGGTCTAAGGAATATAATAACTAGGCAGCTGCTGGTTGCATCGTATGGGATCCTTAATGCAGGGTGCAACTAAAGTATCTATATGATATTGAATGGAAAGAAAATGCTATTTTGGTAGCATTTTTCATAACTTAGTTAAGTATTTCTTGTGGTATACGATTTTATTGAATATTTCCTTGAGCTGCTGCAATTGTGTGTAAAGATTTTTAATGAAGAATTTTTAAATTTTGTTTGTTTATGAAACCGTTCAAATTAAAAGGCGCTTATTCGGTCATCATTAAATTTGACAAAGAGTTTTCATTTTGATCAATGAGATTTATAACTGGTCTATTATATTCCAAGCACAATGCAAAGTCCTCGGGATTTAGTTTGAGGACTAGTTGGATTTTGTAAGAGAAGAGGTGCAGATCGTAAATCATATTTCAAAATTCGCAGAATTTATTTTATGAATTTTTTTTGTTAATATAAATTTTGTATTATTAATGTCTTAGGTAAAGTTACATAATTATTAGATTTTTAAAAGTTGTATTCCATTATCCAGAAACATAAAAAATCTCACGATTAAAACAGTGCAGTAGACTTGAGAACAAAATTCTATACAAAAGTTATTATTATAAAATTCTAAATATATTAAACATCCAAAACTACAGTTTCAGAATTAATTTGTTTTTAACATGTTCGTTATTCCTTATTTCTTGCTTTAATGGGGTGCATTTGCAAGGATTATTTTTAAGGATGCAATTAAAGTAGATGTACTTTTATCGCAGTGGTCAACTATACTAGATGTCCAAGATTATCAGTGAAAATAAGCGAATTAATAAACCATTTAGTCACACGTAATTGGTATCACAGATTTAAACTTTATTTCATAAAATACAATTATTCATATCGTAAACTTAATTAAAGAAGATATGTCTAACGTTATAAAAAATGTAAAGGGAATAACAAAGAATTGTACATAAGTCATATATGCAGTTTAAAACTATAATTTAATATGTTGGTTATAGCGTTATGTTAATATTTTGATTAGTCCTTAAGCTATAAACAAGACCTAGTATGTCTATTATTAATTTTTGTGTGTAGACGCCTATTTTTAGTCACCACCAAAAAAGTGGTGTGGGGGTATACTAATTTTGTCATTTCATAGACCACATAAGTTATATATTTTCTGAGTTCTTGTTTCATTTAGGTACAATCTATTTACGTCCGTTTGTTGAAAACAAACCGTTAGATGTCAAACCGTAAAAGCTATGGGGATAAAGTTTTGCTGAAATATTTCCTATACGTCGAAAATATTTAGTATTGATAGTGGTCTTGATCGGTCCGTAAGGAAAAAAGTTATAGCTTATAATGCAAGAGTGGGTCATAAAAAAGTCTTCCAGACATCGAATAAAATGCGATTGAGTTTAAACGCAATGACGTATAGTGATATGTTTCCCCAAAGTTTTAGATCAAAATGAACGAAAACTTATCCCACACACTGCCATTTTAATCTATTTAAAATTTAAAACGTTCTTAAACCGACATAATGTACGACAGATGTACGATTCTGAGATTTTGCATTAATAGGCTCTTGTAAGAACGAAAAATTATGGCGACACACACACTTTTTCGGGCCTACCATATAACGACAAAGATTTTGAAAGAGTTATTAATTGTATATTTTTATATCTAAGTCATAGATGCACAAAAATGTTTTGCAGCTGTATTGGTAAGAGAATTTTAAAGTACAGTGCTATGAAAAAGTAAGCTCACAGATTTCTATCAAAATTTAGTCACAAAATTGTTTTGGTTTTTTTAAAATGTTAAATAATGGAGTTCACACTGAATTTGTTATTTTTTTAGTTAAAAGAAAAAATAAGAGTAAAGAAAATTTAAAAAAATTTAATTACAAAAATAAAAATGCAGTAAACACTGAATTTATTATTTTTTACTTGTTATAATGGAAAATCTATATATATAAAAGTGAAACTCTGTGTGTGTGTGTTAGCTATAGACTCCGAAACTGTAAAACCGATCGGACTCAACCTTTGGCAAGTTGTTAGACACATACCAGGGAGTGTTTATGGGTGAAAAAAGTGGGCGGGGCCACGCCCATAAAAATTAGTTATCAGTTTTAGCTACTTGCACTTGACCAATTTTTTTGAAACTTTGCACACATATCGAGCTTTCATGACTAAATAATTTGGTGATAAGAAAAGTGGGCGGGGCCACGCCCCTAAAAAAGTTTTAGTTTTGAGGTACTTGCACTGGACCGATTTTTCTGAAACTTTGCACACATACTAAGCTATCATAACCATATAATTTCGTGATTAGAAAAGTGGGCAGGGCCACGCCCATAAAAAAAGGTTATAATTTTGAGGTACTTGCACCAGACAGATTTTCCTGAAACTTTGCACACATATTGAGCTGTCATGACTAAATAATTTCGTGATCAGAAAGGTGGGCAGTGCCACGCCCATAAAAAATAGGTATCATTTTGAGGTACTTGCACTGGACTGATTATTCTGAAACTTTGCACACAGATTGAGCTGTTAGGACTTTACAATTTCATGATTAGAAAAGTGGGCAGGGCCACGCCCATAAAAACACTTATAATTTCGAGGTACTTGCATTGGTCCGATTCTTCTGAAACTTTGCACACATATTGAGCTGTTATGACTTTACAATTTCGTGATTAGAAAAGTGGGCAATGCCACGCCCATAAAAAATTATAATATTTAGGTTTTTGCACTTGATATTCAATTAAAATTCAGAATGCATTTCGATTTATTAAGGGGCGTAGCAACGCGCGCCGGGTTAGGCTAGTATTCAATAAAATTTGAAGTTTTAAATTTAACTTTTTAAAAATAAAATATTGTTTCTAATTCCAACTTCCTAATATAAAAAAATAAATTAATAGTGAATCGAACTATGAAAAAGAATCTAATAACATATGTAAAATGTGAACAACCCAAAATGAAATAGTAGCTCCGCAATATTTTAAATTAATATAGATTTATTTAAAGTAATAAGCGAGTAGTACATTAATAATAAGAAAATTATAAAAAGTAAATGATATTTTTAGCCATGAGGCTTTTCAAAATAATTAAACTATATTAGCAACTTTAACAATTAACCAACTTCAACAACTTAATGATTTTACAAAAACCTTTAGACTTGACCGTAACTTCTAAAATATTCTAGAAAAAGCAAATTACGTGTTGTAACACAATTGAAACAGTTGGCAATGCAATTGAAGTAATGTAAATGTATCAGCTGATCGTAAGCCTTAACCCTTCTACGCCCCTTCACACATATTTTAGTATGAAGAAATAATTCTGTTGTGAATAGAGTTGTTAACAAACTGATAAGTTTTGTGGTATAAAAGTACTTCACAAAATTGGCGGTGGGTATTAAAAATTTGGCACAGCCCAATATAGTGCTGTTGCTTGTTTAAATTATCGTGGCGATATATGTGACCTTCTCCGAGAAAAGGGACCTAGTGTGTGGAAATGAAGTTTTGAGAAAAACGCATTTAAAGTTTCATAATGCATTATCACTGTGAACACACCTTCAGTTGGGAAATGCGATTTGGTATGGTTAATTACAATTGGGTGCCGACTTTGGTGACTCATTTCATCTTATTCTACACCATTTTGGGTACCAGAATCCACTCTTAAGTCCAAACCCGTTTTCCGACACACTAGGTCCCTTTTCTCGGAAAAGGTCACATATATTAAATTATTAAAAATAACTTTGATTTTGAATTAGTATTTTAAAGAATTTTGGGAATAAATATGTTTGTACAATGTATTAAAGACTCTTATTTAATATGACCAGAAAAAACTGGTTTGTTTTTGCTTAACTAGACAGTATTAACCTTGCAAAAACCCACACCCTATAATAAGATAACTAAGAAATTGCACAGAAAGTAAACGGATGTAAGACAGGCTATTAGTTGTAAATATCGAATTTTCGAAATAAATACAGACTGAGGTTGGGTTGTTTGAAAGACCAGCGTTTTAGCATAATTGTTTCTGATTTATATTTCACCATATTGTGTATCGCTTGAACGATCAAGAAAGAATATCTTAATAAATACAAAATATTATGCAATAATAATGACAAAAGCATATTGTTCAGGTCACGAATTTCAACAAAAACTTCTATTTGAATATAAAGTCTATACAAAGATTTCCTTAAACTTTAATGCAAACGAAATTTAATTTAAAAATATTTCTTGTTGTAGTTGAAGTTGTTGAAAGATTTGTGTGTTTCGCTTAGGGTTTGTTTTGTTTTACGACAAACTTAAGCCTGAAAATATGTGTAAAACAGCGAGTGGGATTTGCAACAATATGTACGAAAGCACAAAAGATGAATTAAAAAAGAATACCAGTTGAAAAAATAAAAAAATCTCTTAGGAGTAAAACGAAGAAAAGTTTATAAATTTTACCTTGCGGATATAAATTTTTTTAAATTCAAATATGTAGGTGTTGTGCATACAGCAACATAAAGAAATGGACAGACATTCAATTATTACTTTTTTTTTTTGTATTTTGGCACCCAAAACCAACCACATGCCATCATGCTTTTCTTGTTTTTGTTAAACAAAAAAAAAAAAAAAAAAAATTCAATCCTTTTTTAGTCCGCCATGTTTTACATGGCAACCCTTTGTGTTGTTGTCATAAAATTTTTGTGCTATTACATACGTCCGTATGTGGGTTTTAAGTAAATTTTTCATTTATCTTTGTTTGTGTTTATAAGTGTGACTGACTGAAAGTATGTAAGTACGTATGCATGTGTAGAGTATTAAAGGCATAAAATGCAAAATAGAGAAGAAACAAAAAAACAGGTTGCCGTTGTCGTTATTTTATTTAGCTATTTTTTCTTGCCGTTTATACTTGTTGTAGTTGTTATTATTTCAGTTACTGTGGTAGTTGTTATTGTTGTTTTTTGCTGGGTGTTATTTTCTTTTATGTTTTTTATGGAACCAACCAACCTACCCAACTTTTGTTCTTTCTATTATTGGAGTGCTTTTACTCTCCGCTCATGCACCTTGTACTATACATACATATGTACATACATATGCATTTACATAAAATGTTAAAAATACATAAATACACATGCATACATCCATATATAAAAATGTATATTTCTACATGTATGCATGCCTCTGAAAAAAGCGAGCACATTCACATATTGATATAGGAGGGCAATCAAATCAGTTGTAAGAAATAGCTACAGTCAATAAAAAGAATATTTTAGTCATACCGAAAAAAAAAACCAAATATTTAAGTTTATAGACCTCTAGAATATATGAAAAATTCCCAAACTAAATCGAATTTATGTTAATACAAATCAATTAGTTTAAAAAAATTTTACTAAATATAATAAATGTTTTTCTTAAGCCTAAAAGTAAATACAAGAAATCACCCTATTGGAAGATGCTCTTATTTTTGAAAATGGCGACCAATGTCAAATCTGTTTTGACATTTGTGAATTAGACAGATGTAGAATTCAAGTGAATAGGCCATGGAGCGATACTCTCCCCAAGAAAGCTATCCTCAATCTCGAGGTCGCAGTGGACGATTTTTCGACCAAAATCATAATAAGCGATGAGGCTCATTTCCACCTCAGCGGGTATGTGAACAAGCAAAACTATCCTTTTGGGGTACCGAAATTCCACGAGTAATTGCCGAGAAGCCATTACACCCGCTCAAAGTGACTGCATGGTGTTCACGCTGGAGGAGTCAGTGGGTAATTTTTTTTCGAGGCCGCCGCTGGTCAAACGACAACAGTGGACGGTAGGCGATATAGGGCTATGTTAGCCGAGTTTTTCCTGCCGCAGTTGAACGAATTAGGTCTGGATGGTATGTGGTTTCAACAAGACGGACAAATGGCACACTCTGAGCGAGCCCCAACCGATATTCTGAAGGCGGCGTTCCCGGGTCGCCTCATCTCTCGTTTTAGCGATTTACATTGACCTGCAAGATCGCCCGATTTAACCGTTCCAGACTTTCTTGTGGGGTTTTTTAAAGTTCTGTAATTATGTGAACAAACCCGAGAACATGAAAGCCCTTAAGGACAACATTCAACACGAGTGCGGGAATCTGTCGCGCGAGGCCGAAGTGATGAAAAAGGCCATAAATTGAGCACGTATAGCAATCAATTGTTACGGCGCCCATTTGGCCGATATCATTTCGACTTGACCTATATTCTTATTCTAAGGGTTCAAATAAACATAATCAAAAAACAGAATCAAAGTTTTTCATTTAAAAAAAAATTGAGAGCCAAACAACATCGGATGACTTTTTTTGGCCCACCTGTTATTCGCAGCTATCATGGATGTTTTTGTCCCATTTAACTCATAAGCAAAGGTTACTTCCAACAGTACAGGCTTTATGTGCTTAAGGCTGCAGTAGACGTTGCTTCAATCAATCAATGGAGTTTGATAAACTACTGTTAACATTAAACAACTTAGTCTTTCTATCAATAAATGTTGCGAACCCTTCACTTAGCCAAGATTTACTACAACAATAATATGTTTCTTACAATCATATATATAATTACAGTGACTTTTGTATCAACATTGTTAACATTCCACAGAAGAGTTAATAAAATAAATACAGACCTATGGCAATTCTTATGAAAGTAAAATTTAATCATGCTGACAAACATTGTTGCTTTGTGTCGAACATAATGATTTCGAAGTTGCAAATATAACGTTATATAGAGAAAAATCTAAGCTTTAATTTATGATTCCATTACATTACAATTGTCCAAGTCCAATGGTTTGGGCTTTTATACCCCTCCTTTTCAACCTAACCTAACCTACAATTGTCCAACGGTGTAAACTATATTTTTTTGTGACTTTCATTTCATCGGAAGATATTGCCGTTCGTATTCCAAAATTCCAAGATTCCAGTGAAAATTTTTATTTTGTTTTAAATCAAATTTTAAGTTCACCTTCGTATGTATTAACGTAGTATTTTATTACAAATTTACAATCGCACTAACATTTTAAAAATCGTATACATTTTCATTTACATTTTTTACTCTTATAAAAACACACTTACCACTGACAAATGGCTTTGCCTTCTGTACAAGTTACAACAACAATGAACACATTCTGTAGGAAGTTTTCAATACAACCATACATACATCAGCTAACACGTTTGTATAAATATTTTTGAGGATATACACACATACTTATAAAATACATGGAATAAAATTATAGTAAGTAGACGAAAAAATATGGACCATTATAAAATGGGTTAGAAATAAAGTTGAAAACTTAAATGAGCTTTATTGAAATTCTTAGTTTCAAATAATGATTTAAATAATTAATTTCAAAAGAAAAGCAATATATACTTACATATATAGTTTTTTTCTTATAGGTTGAGACTATGCTGGGTGCCGGGTTACTCCAACATAAGCGGCAATGAAATGGCTGGTATGTTGGCAAGACTGGGCTCAAAAATGGTGGATCCTGATGAGGTGGAGGCGGTTAGGCCTTCATTGGGTTTCTATTTCGGTGGGATCAGGGAATAGGTTCTAAGCGAGACTCATCGGGTCTGGAGTTACAGAACGGACTGCAGAGTATCACGGGCGTTGTGACCGATTAAATTATTAAATCTGATTCGGATTCGCTTCTTGACAGAGGTAGGGTCTGCGTGGGAACTATAATAGGTATTATTACGGGCCACTGTGTGTTGGGCAGGATGGCGGTGAGAATGGGATTGAACCTGTCGGATATGTGCAGGCTGTGCAAGGATCCGGAGGAGTTGGAGACAGTTGAGCACATTCTGTGGCAATGTCCCAGACTGCAGATTAGCAGGTTGAAATGGCTAGGTAAAAGATTCCTAGGCGAATTGGAGGATGTCTCGGGCTGTGGACTCGAGAATCTGATATGATGACATGGCTTCGTGACACGAGACTGAGAATGGGTCGATTGTAAGGCTTAGCTCTTTTCTGTATGGATGTGGTGTCCACTACTTCACCATTTTTCCTTTTTCTATTCATTCTTCTATTCTTCTTTTTATTTTTATAATAAGGCGTCACAATGGACCGAATTGGTCTCTGGGTGGGGATAACATTGCACCAGCCTTACTACCTACCTTCCTAATTACCTACGTACCTACCTACCAACATATATAATTTGCAATTTTATTTGAACATTTAGTTTTTAAAAAAAGTATATTTTTATTTTGTGTTGGTTCAATTTAATCTTAATAATTAATGATATTGTTACAGATTTATTTTTAAGTAGCTTAATTTACATTATAATTTATTTTAGTTGTAGTAGTTTAAGTTACTGTAGTTTTATTTGTATTAGTTTATTTCGCTGGTTGTTCGAAAATGATGTTTGTTATTATGTGCAGCATACTTTTAGGCAATTTTATTATTCCTGCGTATTACTTAACATTAACATTACGTCTTAATTTAAATGTAACGGTTTTCGAATGTACTAGATACGAGAACTTTGTCAAATGTTACCGAACACCACTATGTTACTATAAATAGCCTAAGAACACAGCTAACATGATCGGTAGTAGCAGTAGAGCTTGTAAAGCGCGTATCAAAGTGTGTTTGATAATAAGAGTGTATAACCATAAGTGTAATAAGTAAAGTGATATTAAAGCAATCTTTGAGTGTGTTTAAGTAAATAAAGTGCTCTTAATTTTATAACGAATTTCAACTGTTTTTGATTGCAATAAAAGAACTCAAAGGTTATTTAAAGGAAATAATCCAACGTTTATAAAAGGTATAAACGTAACAATATTAATAAATAAAGGGTGTTTTTTTAAGCCCGATAGAACTTGAAATTGTAAAAAATAACACAAAAAATTAAATTGTAATCAAAATTTTTTTTTTATTCGAAAGATCAATACGTGACATTAACATTTGAAAATGATTTCAGGCATATGGGCACCGCGGCTGTTTTTGACGAAGGTATCATTTTGAGGTACTTGCACTGGACTGATTTTTCTGAAACTTTGCACACATATTGAGCTGTCATGACTATATAATTTGGTGATTAGAAAAGTGGGCAGGGCTGGCCCATTAAAAAAGTTATAATTTTAAGATACTTTCACTGGACGGACTTTTCTGAAACTTTGCACACTTATTGAGCTGTCATTACTATACAGTTTCGTAATTAGAAAAGTGGGCAGTGCCACGCTCATAAAGAAAAAGTTATAGTTTTTAGATTTGCACTTGATATTTGATTAAAATTTAGAATGCGATTAAAATTCATGAAGGGGCGTAGCAACGCGCGCCGGGATTTTCTAGTTATTTATATTTTATTATTTTTTTTTAATATTTTTTTTAAATTTTTTAATATTTTTTTTAAATTTTTTAAAAAATTTTTTTAAATTTTTTTTACAATTTTTTTTTTAATTTTTTTTTTGTAGTTTTTTTTATTATTTTTTTCTTATTTTTAATATTTTTTTTTTTTGTAATTTTTTTTGTTTGGTATGTTTTTAACATGTATGTATGTATGCATGTTGTTGTTGTAATTGTGAAAAAAAACGAGGTGGTCGTGGTTTTTTGCTCATATCTCAGAAAGTTATGGGGCGATTGTGCTGAATTTCAATAGCGATTCATTCCTGGATATTTCCAAGAGGTTGATACCATATACAGATCTGAGGAACATATAGTTGCTTCTAAAAGTTGATTTCAACCAACACACGGACAGACGGATAGACGGACAGACGGTCAGGGCTTAATCGACTCCTCTATTCATAAGCTTTCAGAAAATATATACTTTATGGGGTCGGAAATGAAAATTGTAGAAATTACAAACGGAATGACAAAGCTATATATACCCTTGTGCACCACAGGTGAAGGGTATAAAAATAAATAAACGTGCCCAATAAGAATAATTTTTAAAGCATTAATCACAAAAATAAGTTTACAAAAAATAAATACAGGTACATAAAAAATACATGGGCACCCAGGTATCAGGCTGCCATCCAATTGTCAGAACAAGCTGCCGAGGCCAGAAATAAGCACTTACGATTATATCGTACGAATTATTCGAGGAAATTAAGCAGAAGCGATACAAATCGATATGTCTTGAATAGGTTATTTCTGAGCAGTGACCCTTTTATAAGCTGCAGTACGCAAAGAGAACGGATTAATAAAAAATCTTTTTCATCAGAAACCATCACACTTCTTCTTCCTGACACCGATGATGCAGCTAATAAGGATATACATTTTCCGTACATTAAGTATTAAATAATATAAAATAAATATAATAAAGCCTTTTTTTCATAAAAAAAATGCTGTTTCATAAGAGCCTTACAATTTTCAAAAGGTTTTTTTGAATTAGACCGTAAATCATGTGCATGTACATACAGTCTGATAAGAATGAGTTTAAACCTTTAAAATCAACATTTGTTAATTGAGTTTTACTATTAATACCGACTTTTATTCCTTAGGAATGTGGCTTTTGGAAAAATCTTAAAAATTTAAACTTTTTGGTTTTTTATTTTTTTTTATGGCATTTTGAAAACAAAAAATGTCGACGAATTTTGCAGGAAAATTTTTTTTTCGCCATTAAGTTTTTAATAACTCCGAAATAGTAATAGATAGAAGAGAAATGTGTTTGGTTAGTTTAAGCAAAATTTTCCGATGCAACTTTTGATTCTCCTGCTATTAAAATCGGAGAATCCGTTTTCAAGTTATCACAAAATATATTAGGCAACCCAACGATTTAGAGAGTGAAATATGCCACGCCTTTAACAGAAAATCCTTACGTACTAGAGAAAAAAAGAAAACAGATTTGAATTAAGGGCATCAAAATCAATATAGTCCACATACTTTTATTTCTAGCAGAGACAAAAAATTTTTTTTTGCGCAGTGTACTTTTGTTGTGCAGTGTATATATCATATATATATATATATGTTCCTCTAACTCCCACTGGAGCATAGGGCGCCAATAATTGCAGATCTCCATCTGACTCGGTTTTGAGAAATAGACCTTAATTCGTTCCAAGATACACCCAGTTGATTCATTTCGGATTCTGTTGAACGTCTCCATGTTATACGTGGCCTACCACTTTCTCTACCATCTTGATGAAATGGGTTCCATCTAAGAGCTTGCTTGGATACATTATCATCATTTCGACGAAGAGCGTGTCCAATCCACTGCCATTTCCGTTTACGTATCTCAGTTGCTACTTCCATTTGCCTTGCCTTTAGTAACAGCTCGGCATTCGTTATTGTCTGAGGCCAAAAGATACGTAATATCCTTCTTAGGCAGCGGTTGACAAATGTTTGCAGACGTTTTGTGATGCTTTTGGTGACTTTCCAGGTTGTACACCCATATAATAGGACGGACTTGACATTTGCCTCAAAAATTCGAAGTTTAGTGGATTGACAAATTTTATTACTTTGCCATACTGGGGCTAGTATGCCAAAAGACGCTCTTGCCTTGTTAATTCTAGCACCAACATCAAGTTCGGACCCTCCATTAGGTGAGATTTCACATCCAAGATAACAAAATTGTTCACATGCATCAAAAGTTTGGTTATTGATGGTCATTGGAACTGCTGTTGTACCAACACTTAGTGTTTTCGTTTTGCCAGCGTTAATTTTGAGTCCTGTGTATCGCAGTTTTTCTTGCAGTTCTTTAGTTGTGTGTCTAAGGTCATTAAGATTATGCGAAAGTAAGCAGATATCGTCAGCATAGGCCAGGTAATTAAGATATTGGCTATTGATTTTCCATTGTATTCCTTGTCTTTTATTCTCAATACTATTGAGAACATCTTCCATAACGACAAGAAACAAAAGAGGTGATAATATGCAGCCCTGACGGACTCCGCTTTCTACCACGAACGGATCAGAAAGTTTTCCCTTATGGAGAACAAAGCATTTTGCACGGCTATAGCTTTCCTTTATAAGAGCTATTATTTTTTCGGGTATATTTCTCTTTCGCAGGGCGGACCAAATACATTCTCGATTAATTGAATCGAACGCTTTCTCAAAATCTATAAATAGAAGATGTAATTTAGAATTAAACTCAACGCTTTGTTCTATAATAATGCGTAGTGAGTTAACATGGTCTGCGCACGAGGAACCACTGCGAAATCCGGCTTGGCATGAGCTGATGGTTTGCTCCAAATGCTCTTTGATGCGATTTAATATTATTTTTGCAACTATTTTGGCTACAGTTGGCAATACACAAATACCCCGCCAGTTTGCGCAATTTTTGAGGTCTCCTTTTTTCGCGATTTTCACAATGATACCATCTTTCCATTCCTCCGGAAAGGATTCGGTTTCCCAGGTTTCGGTAATCAGAGGGTATAAAAGTTGTGCTGAGAGTTCGGGATCACATTTATAGATTTCTGCTGGTATACCATCAGTTCCAGCAGCTTTTCCATTTGGGAGTTGTTTTATGGCAGCAATAGTTTCTGATATACTAGGGGGTGTTATTCTTATTCCAGAATTTGTGACTGGTTGCGGATTAACTAAAATAGGTGGCTCAAGAGTTTCATCTATAACACAGTTTAACACAGTAGAAAAATGCTCCTTCCATCGTTGGAGTTGTTCTTGGTCGGTGTTGAGCAGGTTCCCTTGCAAATCTCTTACAGGGTGTTCTATACGCAACTTACGGTCTGCTAGCTGTTTTGTGACTTTAAATACTGTTCGCGTGTCACCAGCTTGTGCGGCATTTTCGGCTTCTTCAGCCATGCGGTCAATATGGTTTCGTTTATCTCTTCGAACCGCTCGTTGAACTATTTTATGCAGGTTACGGTAATTCATTTCCAAGTTGGTCTTTACTTCTTGGTCATCCGCTGATGTTACTTCTTCTTTAAGTTTTCGTCGGTCTGTAATTATATTCCACGTTTCATCGGTCATCCATTCTTGTTTCCCTTTGGGCGCTGGCCCGATTGCACGGTCTGCGCAGGATTTTATTTTGGTTTTAATGTGGTCCCATTTTGAAGTTACTGTAGTAAGTGGTTCGACTTCGGGTCTATTTAATGCTTCACGTAGCTGTGTTGTAAAGTCTGTTTTGACATTATTATTATTAAGGCGTTCAATATCATATTTCTTAGGCCGTATGTTGTTCGACCTTTTTTGAATTGCCGCTGTACAGAGGCGAATTTTTGCAACCACCAAATAGTGGTCTCGGGATTGACCTATGTCTGCCCCTCTTTTGTTGCGTACATCTAGGAGACATTTTCTATAACGGTGGCTTATAGCACAGTGATCAATTTGATTTGCTGTGTTATGTCTATCAGGAGACAGCCAGGTTAGTTTATGGCACGTTTTATGTTCAAATAGTGTGCCACCAATGACTAGTTTTCTGGCATTGCAAAAATCAATAAAACGTTCACCGTTATCGTTTCGAGTGCCAAGGCCATGTTTACCCATAATATGTTCTAAAGATTCATTATTATTTCCCACTTTAGCATTCATATCACCCATTACAATAATAATATCACCACGTGGAACAGTATCGTAAGTTGCATTTAACTGTCCATAAAAGGAATTTTTTACGTCATCTTTGGCAGTTTCAGTTGGGGCATAGCACTGGATAATAGTAATATTCCTGATCTTAGACGCAAAACGAGCTATCAGTATTCGGTCAGACACAGGCTTCCAGCTAATTAGACTTTTCAGAGCATTTTTTGCAACCATCAATCCAACACCAGATTCATGGTTGCAACCAATATCTTTTCCCGAATATAACATGTTTGTTTGGGAAGTAGGGGATGAAAATTCTCCTGAGCCTGTCCATCGCACTTCACTCAATCCTAAAATAGCAATACCATACCTACTCATTTCACGTTCCACCTGCAGGTATTTGGAGTTCATATTAGCGCTGATGTTATCGCTGTCCCTTAGGGTTCTTACGTTCCAGTGTCCAATCATAGTCCTTGTTCGATATGCAAAGGTCGTCATCAAAGGTTTCGGTTTATCATTTAGAGGCTGTTTGTTTGGCGATTCGTTAGCAATGAGGTTTTCGGAAAAGTGGATTGCTAGTCCTCCTTTCTTAGATTGGTGATAGGGCTGCTATCTTCGCGTCCAATCCCACGTTGCATTCATGCTTCAGCAAAATTTTATTTACCTACTGGCCTGAGACGTCAGGATCTACCATGACCATTCAGGCTACATGACTGGTTGCCTTCTCACTCTAGCTAGCTTCTAGCGGATGCTGGTAAGCCATTGCCCGGGAAATACTTGGTCTAGGACCGGAAGTAGTGAGCTGCTTGGACAGTCAACAGAGGAATCATTTCTGGTCACTCCCAAGTGAATGACGGGCAGAAACTTTCCACACTACGTGCACCTCTGCAGAAAGTCCCATTTCCCATACTACACCTAAACTTTTTACTTTTTTTCTGTGCGTTGTGTCGTAGCCATGTTATTTTTCGTGTTAATATTAAAACTAACAGGTTTAAATTTTGTAAGCATTGTTAATCCTAAGTAATTTATTCATAATCTATTTACACAATCTAATCTCTCAATATGTTACGATTGTGTTAATACATCAACTAAATTCAAACACCCTAAATGGCACTATTTTATCAATAATCACAATAATCATCATCAACTTTATCCGCATCACAATCACCACATCGTGTAACAGCATGACAAATACCACTCACAGACATATGTACATACATAACATTGTTTACTAAATGTATCCATGAACAACTGTCAAATGTGAGATGAGTGAGTGTTTTTAAAATAATCAAAACTATGGGATTACGAGTCGGAGTAGCAGGACGACAGCAATTATAATGTAGTGTGAGTTGTGGTAATGGCAATAAATATTCATTATGATTGTAAACGCAACATCATCGGTTGACCACGGACACATACAAAACAAACTAATCCACTACACGTAAATATGTATGTGTGGCGATGAGGGTCCTTTCGAAAGAAGGTCACTTGATAAATTCACATAAAACGCCCTAGATATTTAGTGACCAAAAAACCAATTCCTCATTACTCGTTAATAATACAACAAGTCGTAAGTATGTGCAAGTTGTTTCTATAAGTTATAGTTCCAAGTCATTCATTGCTTAAGCTTTTGGCCAACAAAAAAAAAATAAATAAATAAAAGAAACATTTTTAAAAATTATTACAAAAATCACATCAAAACCAATGATTATAGGTTTTTATCCTGTGTGACGAATTATGACTTTAATTCAATCACAAACTACGAAGTAGATCTCTTAAAGCTTCTTAATACTAAATACAAACACACACACACACATACACGCGCGCATATGTACCAATAAAACAACTGTCACTTCGTTGCTCATTTGATAGCAACAGGGTGACACTTACAAAAACAACAACAAAAGCGGCAGTTGGCAATATGGGGCGAGCAACATTGAAACATAAGCCATTAATCAAACTATTAGCGTTGAATTTTTCTTCTTGGCATCGCTTTTTTGTACTTCCTCACAATTTATATTTGTCAGCACAGTCATGACACACCCCCTTTATACGTCCCATTCTTTCTTAGTCTCTAATAGAATGCATTTCAATTTTTATTTTCTTTACATGATTATATATTTTGCAGCAGACTGAATACAGAGGGGTTATTATTGTTGTTACTGTAGCTGTAGCTGTTGTTGTTATTTTTATGTTTATTGAATTTTACGGCCCTTATAGGTCTATAAAACATTTAGTATGTTTCGTATAAACAAACAATCGTACATGCGTATCTTACAGCTGCGTTTAAAAGCATAGCAGTGTTCGCTGATGTCGGATGCTCTAATGTTTCTTCTTTATCTATAAAAAATCTGGGAGTCCATTCAGTTCAGGGTGTTAATTACAGATGAGCAATCCCGTGATTTGTAAGATTATCGTTCATAGTGATTGTGATTGGTGGTAAATCACTGTTTTTTTAAATGGTGATTGTGATCACAGTTTATTTGTTTTCCCTTCTTGGTAAAAGAGTTATAAAACTCTTTAAATTTTGAGATGCCCTCTTATTTTTGTTGCAAAACTACTAGCACTCGTCTTATGAGGTGTAGAATAAACACTAATACATATTGTTTACAAGCACTGGGGTTTTACTATTATAAAAAAATAATTGTATAGAAGTAAACATGGCGGCAACATTGGTTGGTATTTAATATTTACATGCAAAAGAACAGAAGCATTACTTCGCAAAGTGTAACATAATAAATATGAAAAGACAACCTATCTGGAAAAGTTGTGAACAGTGGCTTTTCAGTTACTGTGATCAAGTTAAGGTTAAAAATTATCGCCAATTTATAGTGTCAATTTTCGCTCTGTACAACTGTGAAATGAAAAGTTTTTGTAAAGTAAAAGTTATGATGTCATCATACGACATGAAAATTCTGTTCATTTCATAGTTGCGTCAGTCAATTTTATTCAGCCGCAGATATTTTTTAGTTTCATTTCTCTTGATTCGAAAAGCGAGTTTATTAGATTCCATTACAGTATGGGCTAAAATTTTTATAAATAAATTTGATATACGAGTATATACTACGACTAAATACTACTATAAAATAAGTATTGAAAGCCGTTGACAGTAACCATAAACTACACCAAACTGTCGTTTTTTCGGGATGCATTGGTCACCCCATATGCGACAGTTCTGCTTGTTTACATATCCATTTAGTCAGAATTGAGCCTCATCGCTGAACACAATTTTTCGATAAAACAGTGGATTTCCATCGAGCTGTTGTAAGGCCCATTCTCCCTAATTTCGACGTTTTGGTAGGTCATTCGGCTTTATTTGTTGTACGAGTTGGATTTTATAGGCTTTCGAATTCAAATCGACACGTAAAATTTTCCACGTGATTGAATAACACATAACCAATACCTGAAAACGGCGACAAACTGACATTTCACTATCCTCATTAATACTGGTCGCTACGGCTGCAAAATTCTCTTTGGTACGCACTCTACGAACGCGAGTCGGTGGTTAAATGTCCACCAAAGTAAATTTGATGCGAAATTTGGTGATAATAGCACGAACTGTTCGTAACAAACGATGGACATTTCTCACCGGCCACGAATATTAATAATATATTTGAACGATTTGCAGTCGTGGCTCGTTTGTGAGTTTCTCCATGATGAAATTGCAGAGTATACTGAACACTTTTCACTTTCACAGATGTAGTTTGGACACAATTATCAACCAGTGCTGCCAGCCCGAAAAACTCAATTCATAAAAAATCATCATTTATTTGCAGAATGTAAAAATAACAATGCCCTGTTACTGCGTGGACACACTAATGTACCAGGCTTGTATATTACATTATACTAGTGTATAATGGATTTTGTTTTTTTTTTGATTTAGAAAAGATGCATTAATTGACTGGCAAACAGTTCCATTTTTTAAGTCTTTAATCGACAGAAACGAGAGTTACATCATCATCATTGGTTAATTCTACCATGAACTTTAAATAGTAAAACTAACTGCTGTAAAGCTTAGTCCAGACGGTATGATGAATCAGCATATGTTTGCTAATATTTATTTGCTTTAAAATAACAGCAAATATCTCTGTTAGTATATTGAATATGATGGTCGTTTACACGATATGCTGAAAGTACCAAATTTTTTGAATTCATCATACGCCAACAAATGATATTTCAACATATGAGTTATCATACAATTTTTGTGTATAAACGATATGTTGAATTTCGTTTAATTATGTATGTTAATTCGTATTAACATTTGTTTATATATTTGTAAATGCCAAATAAATTTGACAATACCCTTTTTTGCGGCAATTATATTTATATGTATGTATGTGATAACAAAAAGAATAATCTGAAAAAGTTTATCTTTTATTATTACAATTGAATTTTATATAAAGAAAAAAATTCTAATTAAACTCAAACCTGAGTAAAATTTAAAAATACCAATTTAGAACAAGAAGTTTAACAATTAAAAATTAGGAATTACAAAATACAAGAACACGGAACATAACATCATACTTTGTTGTTCAACCAACATTCTGTTGAGTACTGACCAAACCAAAAATTAACAAATGGTTATAAGAAACAGCGTTGTCAACTTATTAGTTTTATCAATGTTTTAGTGCTTTTTTATCGCAAAACAAAAATTGAAATTCAGGTGTTTTGTTTTTTCTATATACTAAATTTAAAAAAAAATATCGCAAGTAGAAATCACGAAAATAATAAGGATTGATAGTAAACAATGTTTATGTTTTTGCAGATTGTTAGCTTATTATTGTTTTAAACCAAAAACCATAATAAACAATAGTTATACATTGATTATATATTTTATGTTATTTATTATTATTTAATTCCCATACTTATTTCTTGATATCTTATATGATTTATAAGAGAAATGAAACTAAAAAATATATTAATATGCAAAAACTTTTTAATTTACAATTTTACAAAATAACAATTGACACCATGATGTAGTTAGTATTCTCATAAGTAATCATATAGTAATGTTTATATTGATAGCATTATAATTTAAAGGGTGATATAGAATTTATTTTGGCTTTATGTTCCTTATTATATTTACTTATTACATTTTTATACGGAAATTTAGAATTTTATGAAATAAATAATATAAAAAAGTTAAAAATTTTGAAAATTACGCATTTTTAAATGTTTTGATGCTTTTCGAAATTTTAAAGTTGACACCAATCTAAACAATAATTGTGAAACAGTCATCTATTGCTTTCGCTATCTTGCTAATGGCTAGAGCAGGCCAAAACTAGTAATAATATAAAAGATAATAACAAACCAAAAAAGGGGTTGCTGTTGGTAAAATTTTAGTGTAACTCATTGTGGTAAGAATATATGATATAGAAAACTAACTTATCATATTTAATTAACTAAAAGCCTAGGTGTTTAATAAATAATATTTACATCCAATACTTTATCACCGATCAAAGAGTGATAAAAAATTCACATCAACCATTTTGCCTAAATAACTAATGTATAACTTACAAATTCTAGCAAAGAATATAACAAATTAGGCAACACTGCAACAATTCTATATGATACTACATTTGCCATATGATGAAAAGCTGAAATACGCTTTTCAACAAACAACAAATCTGTCCTCATACGTAGGAAATTTGTCCAGCATTAAAAATATGCTGTTTACACGATTTGTTGAAATCGTCGACATACATTTGATGGCCTTGTTTAAAAAGTGTTTGCAAATGATGTTAATCATACGTATGATGAAAAAATTTTGCGTTTACACGATATGATGGCACTTTTAACAAATTTTTAAGCACAAATTTGCTGATTCAACATATCGTCTAGACTAAGCTTAATAGTTGTGTTAACATTTCAGTTTAACTCAATTTTTTTCTCTTTGTTTGGTATCAATAACATAAGTCCAGTATAATTACATCCAATTGTAATCATATTTTCTTTAGTCAGACAAATTTAGTTTGGTATTAAACAAAAACCGTCTTACAATTTAAAAACCTGTTTATATTTTACATCCTTATTCGACATCTATTGTATTTTATAATGATTTTCTTTTCCATTTGTTTTTACTCACTATCTAAAGTTCGCTTAAAGTAATGCTGCCAATTCTTGGTGACCAAAAAAGGCTAAGTTCCATACAAAAATGATCAAAAAAAGGACTCAAAAAAAAAAGGCTAAGACTCTGTAATATACTTGTTTAAAATTAACTTGTTTGATATAATTTGAATATCATTGTTTCATAGTTTTTATGGTATAAATGGAAAATATAAAAATAAAGTTAAGTTTTTGAAAACCAATTTACAATTCAGGTGTGGGGTCAGACTAATAATTAAAATTTAAATGGAACTACGCACAAGTCTTCAAAAGGTGATTGTAGATTAATTGAATCAAGAATATCGTTATCTGAATCTGCAACAATGAGTCAGTTAAGAAGCCTATACGATTCTGTGAAAGAAGCTCTGAATAATAGTAAATCAAGCTCTTGCGATGTAGGAATTTTTTTTCTCCTGAAATTACAGATTTATTTTCCGATATTTCTTTATGAACATCCTCAACCTCCGATGTAAGCACCGATGTATTTACTGCTGTAACTTCCGCTTTAACCTCAGCCTTAATCACCGATGTTTTTACCTCTGCAACTTCCGTTAATATTCCATGTGCATTCAACTCCAACACAACTTCCGTAAGATTGTCTAATACAACATCTGCTGAAGGCCTTCTTTTCGATGAACTAACAGAATATTTAGACGATAAGCTTGAAAACGAAAATTGTGTTGATTTAAATTCACAGCGACTAAAAGTGTTAAATGCAATTGAACGGTCTCAAAAATACAATGAGAACTATTTTTACAAGCATTATGTACCTGCTAAACAATATGTGGTGGAAGATTATGTTGTAATTAAAAATATTGAAAATACCGTTGGCAAAGACAAAAAAAAAAAATTATCGAAAAGTAATGTGTATTATTAAAGATTTGTATTTATTGTTATTTATTTTGATTGAGGTCAATCAAATTGTCAGGTTAGCCGAACTGTAATAAACTTGTTTAAAATTAACTTGTTGTTTGATATTATTTCAATATCATTGTTTCATAGTTTTTATGGTATAAATTGAAAATCTTCTATCTTCTATATATATAAAAGTGAAACTCTGTGTGTGTGTGTGTGTGTGTGTGTGTGTTAGCTATAGACTCTGAAACTGTAAAACCGATCGGGCTCAAACTTTGGTAAGTTGTTGTACACATACCGGGGAGTGTTTATTAATGAAAAAAAGTGGGCGGGCCACGCCCATAAAAAATTAGTTATCAGTTTTAGCTACTTGCACTTGACCAATTTTTCTGAAACTTTGCACACATATCGAGCTGTCGTGACTAAATAATTTCGTGATAAGAAAAGTGGGCGGGGCCACGCCCCTAAAAAAGTTTTAACTTTGAGGTACTTGCACTGGACCGATTTTTCTGAAACTTTGCACACATATTAAGCTGTCGTGACTTTATAACTTCGTGTGGGCGGGGCCACGCCCATAAAAAAAGGTTATAATTTTGAGGTACTTGCATCAGACCGATTTTTCTGAAACTTTGCACACATATTGAGCTGTCATGATTAAATAATTTCGAGATTAGAAAAGTGGGCAGTGCCACGCCCATAAAAAAAAAGGTATCATTTTGAGGTACTTGCACTAGACCGATTATTCTGAAACTTTGCACACATATTGAGCTATTATGACTTTACAATTTCGTGATTAGAAAAGTGGGCAAGGCCACGCCCATAAAAACAATTTTAATTTTGGGATACTTGCACTGGTCCGATTCTTCTGAAACTTTGCACACATATTGAGCTGTTATGACTTTACAATTTCGTGACTAGAAAAGTGGGAAATGCCACGCCCATAAAAAATTATAATTTTTAGGTTTTTGCACTTGATATTCAATTTAAATTCAGAATGCATTTCGATTCATTAAGGGGCGTAGCAACGCGCGCCGGGTTTGGCTAGTATAAAAATAAAGTTTAGTTTTTGAAAACCAATTTACAGAGTCTTACAATTTCAAAGGAGACTTTATTAAAAATCATTGGTTTTAAGTTAAAAGCAGGTATAATTTTTTGCAGTCACTCAGAAAATTGTGACAGCAAGTGACTGTGGTTGGTTTATTCCAAAAATATTCCGTTAGATTATTTTCTAATGAATAATCGTTTAAAATATAATATATTTTTTTTAGCAGATAGCTTCAATCAAATACTGACTTTAAGTCAAAGTTAAAATGTTCAGTAAATTTTAATTTATATTTGTCCAAAGTTTAAAATGCGGTTGTGCAGGTAAGCGAATTAACCAGTAAACAAAAAGACAAGAACTTGAAATGCGATTATGAATTATATTTCGTGAGTTAATATTCAAAGCTGAGGTAATATTTAGATGGTTCTATGAACTTTTAATGGGGGTCAATCAAGTCTTGTTTTGCACACACCTGTTAAATGATTTATTGAAATCGAACTGTGAAGTGCTAAAAACATACACCATCATGACTTCTGTTGAAAAATTTTCATATTAATCGGTTTAAAAGGCAAAGGATTTGTGTCGGAAGTGCTTTAAAAACCTTTTTGTAACATTTCTTTGCTCTCTGCTGTATGATTGCAGGCATAAAATCTTAATGTACTTGTTCATAAAGACCACTGTAAAATTCATAAAAATTCATGATGTTGATGATGGTGATATGTATTTATGAGTTTCGAGGCGTAAAGTACCCAATACAAATTAACTGCTGTAGCTGATGTCTTCTACTGTGTACGGGCAGCATTTTGATTCTCCAAATACTTTGCTGTAACATCCACCACCAATTTCTCTTTTTAACTCTCCATTTCGCTTTAAGCGCTAAAACAGATTTCGGATTCATCATCCTCAATGTCGTACATGTAATTTCGTGTATGTGAGTGTATTGTTTGTTTTTTTATTATTTCTTTGATAATCACGATAATGTGTCCTGTAATCAACTAATAAGGCTCATGTTGTTTCTTTTATTTTCCTTGATGTTGTTTGAATCTTAACTTTTATTAAAAGGGGGATGGATGCTCTTGCATAAAATTCACTTTACGTTTTCGAAAAAAAAAAACACCAAACTCATAGCAGCCAAACGGATTTTAATCTATTTCGATAGACAAAACTGAAATTTATGCGTAATATTTTGTGCATTTGCCATGTTTTTGTGTGTTTATTTATCTAGTCGTTTTTTTTTTTCAAAACTGCATTTGTTAAAGTGAATTTTGTTTAAAAATCTGACATGTTTTGGCCGTACTAAGGGGTGGTTGTCGCTTTTATACATTTAATGTTTATTACAGGTTCAATAATCCACTTTGCCATTTAACTCCCTGCGTCTCGAAAAGATTTTATACGGTTCTTGTACGAGTATTTTTGTGATGCTATCATGACCGTAACACATGTCACAAAATATTCAATTTAAGTGAGTTTTATGATATTTTTTTCTATTTTTTTCATTATTAGGTATTAATGTTTATATGTGAGAACATGCTTAATAGATTTGTATTTAAGTACATGAAGGACATTATGGTTATTATCATAAAGTATGAGTAGCTCACAAATCTATAATAAATTTTTTGGAATAACTGTAAAATTTAAAAGAATAATGTTCATTTTGTATGTCATAGGCTACAAGTTCAGTGAGATTATGAAAGAACAATATCAAAAATAAGATTCGCGACACTAGCCATATTTTTAAATAATAATTAAGTTGACATAGTTTTAAAGTAAAGCCAAAGTCGGTTGCAAGTCAGATCAAATTAACTCAAAAACATATTCAAATGACTAAGATATTTTTCTATAGTAAATACTTTTTATATTTAACTAGAAAATCCCGGCGCGCGTTGCTACGCCCCTTAATCAATAAAAATGCATTCTGAATTTTAATTGCATATCAAGTACAAAAAGCTAAAAATGATAAATTATTTCTTATGGGCGTGGCACTGCCCACTTTTCTAATCACGAAATCATATAGTCGTGATAGCTCAATATGTGTGCAAAGTTTCAGAAAAATCGGTCAAGTGCAAGTAGCTAAAAATGATAACTAATTTTTTATGGGCGTGGCTCCGCCCATTTTTTTGCCACCCATAAACATTCCCTGGAATGTGTACAACAACTTGCCAAAGTTTGAGTCCGTATAGTAGGCGTGTTAAAGTAGTTGGTGCTAATAAATTCAACTCAAATATTGCAATATAGTCCTTTAACCTTCTTTATTTATAGAGAAATTATATGAATTTGTGATAAAGCGTTATATGGGAGGTGGGCGTATAAGTGGGCATGTCGCATTTATTTTCCATTAGTACAAAGCATTTAGCGAAAAAGCAACTGTGCGGTATAAGTTTTCGTAAATTTTGATCTATAACTGCTTTCCTAACTCATAGATTTACTCAGAAAATATACATTCGAAATTTAATGGTTCAACACGCAAAGAAAAACCATGGTTACGACATGATCACATTTGTTTGAATTGTATCGTTTTATGATTACTTTTCGTAAAAATTTCAAAATGGTTATCATTTAAAAATAGTATGATTTAAAAAAATTAATTTGACAAAAATAATATTATATTCAAAAGCATTAAAAGTTACAAATAATCATTAAATAATAGGTGAGACAACAGTATGATTACAAATTAATCAAGCTATGATTTTTTTAATAATAATTTGATTTCAACTGTTCTTCTTCTTGCCGAATAAATTTTTAATATTTTAAAAGTTTGAGATGTCAAAAAAATGAAAAAAAAATTTTGAAAAATTAAAGAAAATTTACAAATAAACGAGAAAATGTGAAAGAATATTGGTATAAGAATTGCAATTAAATTGGTAAGTACAATCAATATGTGTGTGTTACAGCAAAAGACAATAATTGGCCGTAAAAAAGCAAAGATTGTCGATTTCAATTGTAGTCATACATATTATTATTGAATGATACTTAAATTAAACATAATAGTGATAACTATTAACCATAACCATAACCATAATCATACAATTCAATCATAGTATGTTGCTCTTCGATTATGGTTACCACAACCATATTTTTTCTTTGCGTGTACGATAATGCGTTTGGACACAAATGCAAATATTTCGATGTTGGAAGGACATAGTATTTTTGACCTACTCTTGCATTACGAGCTTTAACTCTCTTCTTAATATTCCGATTTAGCCCATTTTTAATACCAAACAAACCTTGTGTATAGAAAGTATTCTGGAAAAAATTTAACTTCCTAGCTTTTTCGGTTCGTGCTCTATCGTGCGTTCAAAAGACGGACAAATGGGCGGACTATTTCGGTGGCGGGTATAAAAATAATAAGTAAAGCAACTATTCGATGACATTTTTTAAATAAACTTTCAGTTTCCTATGTAAACGAATAACAAATTGTCTGCTTTATTGCACAAAAGAGCATATGGTATATTGACCTACAGCCTGAAAAAATCAATCGAATTTTACATTTTAAAGATGAGAAAAATATATAAAATAAATAAAAACAAAATTTTAAAATTTTATCAAAGATAATTTGAAAAAAATAGTCTTGAAAATAGTCTTTCTAGATAAGCGTTATTAAAGCGAACTTTTTGTGATCGATCGACTAGATACGATTATCGTTCTATTCGATAATCCAATTAAATCAATCGAAGAATTTAATAAAATCAGAATTAATTATGTCTGTATATTGTTAAGTTTAAGTGTAGCAGATACGTTGTAGTAGAGTGATGTTTGCAAAATTCATACTGATACTATAGGTCATATTTAATGCCAAAGAGGCTCAGTAAAGCTCTGTTCGTAAAAGGGCATCGACTGTCGATAAAAGTACGACTTTTAATTTGAAAACCAAATTATTTGCAATTTACAAACTAATAATTTTTCAGTAGACTGAAATAATAATTTCAAAAGAATAATATATAAGAAGTAAATAGCTGATCCGGCAAACGTTGTTTTGCCATATAAATTATTTGTAGGAAATATTTCTTACATTAAAAAAACGAAAGCAATTTGTGTTCTACACTATGCAGATCTATCTTGGCTTAAAATTTCATCGAAGTCGTTATGTTATTTAGGTGAGGCATAAATTGTCCCTTGGGGTCAGTCACCCTAAAGGAGTATGAAAAATAGATGTTGACCGATTCTTAAACGTTTATTTCTACATTGGCTGGACTATAAATTGTGTACAATATGAAGAAAAATACTAAAAACTATCTCGATGCAAGTACATAATTAAAATCAAGTGGGCGTTAAAGTAGGCGTGGTAAAAAATTGTCCTATTAAACATAGCAGAGTATTAGTTATATTAGGTGAAAATTTCAAGAAGATCGTTCCAGTAGTCTGACCTACCTGAAGGGGCATGAGAAAAAGGCGGAGGAGTATAAAACGTAGTAGATGTTGACCGATTCTCAGACCTACCCGATATGCACACAAAATTTCATGAAAATCAGTCGAGCTATTTCGGAGGAGTAGAATAAATAATTTAGACAGCATAATCGTTTCATAAATTATTCTCATATCTACCATATGAATCATTTAGTATTTTGCTATGCTTTTTTTTTGCCTCATTGAGGTTGTGTGCGTTGTGTAGAATGTAGTTTACTCTTTCGAAATTTTTCATGTGTCTTAAAAATAAAGCAAATTACTATTAAGTAAATATATGTAAATCCATTCATTATTTTCACATACTTTTCGTCATCTAAAACGAAAAAAGTCGACGTTTTTATTATATCCAGTGTGTTCTATTAAACTTGCTGGCCCATTAAAAGCAATTTTATTAAAAATTTTATTATAGAAATTTACATTTAAGACACATTTTTAATTTACGAATGTTTTTGTTCACTTTTAATTTGACATTATTACAGGGTGTTTGCGTTTCAAGTAACGATATGCACATGTATGCATATTTTATTTGGTAAGAAAAAGGAAAAACTTTAAAATAGATAGGACTGAGATGGTCCCTTTAATATGTACGATACATACATACAAACATGTATAGTATGTATGTTTTTTGTAATAAAAATAGAGCAATAATGATAATAAAGATGGCACCAAAGTAAAACCACACATTGCATGTGTTATCGTTGAAATTGTTGTCGTTACAGACCGATAACAATATTTCAAATGGTTTCTTTCCATTTCCATTTTTATTCTCAAATTTGTTTTTTGTGTGTCTTCTTGTCTTGGAGTATGACTGACATTTAATTTTCATGGGTTAAAGATGGTTGGCTAAATAGATGTTTCATATACATATGAATGTGAATTTTACTTGTTCGTGTGTTAGAGTTTGTGTGGCTTAAATATACCAACCAAAGTTACAAATTAGTTTTTTATTGTAATGATGATAACAATAAAAAAAAACTTTTTTGTAATGTGTATTATAGTCAAAAAGAAAAATGTGGAAATAAATTCAAAACAATAAACTCATGGTTTTGTGTCTGTCAGTCTTTATCTTGACAGAAATTAGGAACATTTAAAGATAAAGATTCAGCTGAAATGTGAACCCAAATTAAAAAACAAAAGGTTTCAGTCAGCATAAGTGATGTATTTAGCATAAGTTCCTACCGTGTTTGCTTACATAAGGACTTTAGGAATTTTCTATATTTCCACAGACATCAATTTGTTCAAATAAACAAAAATTTATGTTAAGAAAATACACTTAATTATTCAATAATGATTTTCATTAAACAATAAAGTTGCTCAGATATGCATGTATGGGCTATTTTTTTTTGAATTAAATAAAATAATTTGTGTATTTTTTTACTTAATTTCATGTGTTCGTTTGTTCATGTTTTATTAAAAACCAAAAATTCAACGCAATAAAAAAATAACTCTAGCTAGGAAATTAATAGAGAGCGAATGAGAAAGGGAGAAAATTAAAAACCACAGTACACAAATTTTGTTTATGTTACTTTTTTACAATGTTTTCAGAACAATATTAATATGTTCAAATTAACTAATTTACCCAACATACGAATGGAGTGACAGCCAGACACAGATAAGTGAACTATTATATTATAAATATGTATGTATTTTATAGTACCGCAAATAAATTTATTGTGCATACTTTTATCACTCACAGTGGAGGGTACAAAATGTGTAAAAGATCTTTAACTTTTCGAAATTATCTCGAACTGAACGTAAATAGTAACCGATAATAATATTATGCAACTAACAGACGACTAAACTACTTTAATGACTTTTTAATTCCTTTTGCGTTTAGTGTTTTCCTTATACCCTTGTTCCGAATTTTTGTACTTATAATACAGGGTGGACCAAAAGTCGCGCCTGCGTGTAAAAATTGAATAACTTTTTTGTTTATTATTATTTTTTATTAAATTTTTCTTTTAATTATAATATTATCTTTGTATGACCTAAATTTTAATTATGAAAAATAATGTCAGAGAGATGACCACCATTTTCATCGATGCACAATTGGGCTCTTAAACAGGCGTTTTGCATAACTGCACGCAAGGTTTCAGGCTCTATTGCCCTGATCTCAGCTTCAATGTTGTTCTTTAGCTGCTCTATAGTTTGAGGCTTGTTTACATACACTCGTTCTTTGAGATAACCCCATAGAAAATAATCAGGGGCAGTTAAATCCGGTGAACGTGCTGGCCAATTAAAATCTGAATTTTTCGAGATAATTCGGTCGTCAAAAATTTCATTTAAAAGCGTCATTGTGGCACGGGCCGTGTGTGCTGTTGCTCCATCCTGCTGAAACCACTTGTTGGCTGCCTCAGGGCGTACAAAATTATTAAGCATAGCGCGATATCTGTCCTCATTCACCGTTACTGTATTAACAACTTCATCCTCGAAGAAGTAGGGCCCTATAACTCTTTCTGATGTCACTCCACACCATACTGTACACTTGAGGGGGCGTAATTGGCGCTGGTGAACAACTCTGGGATTTGTAGTACCCAAAAATCGCATATTTTGTTTATTTACGTATCCATTTAGATGAAAATGTGCTTCATCACTCATTATTAAAATTATTAAAATTGAGCGCCCATTGGAAAAGTAAAATTCTACCACTTTCGTTCGTTGCTCAGTCGTTAAATTTTGCGTGGTGGTGTAACACGAATCGATGAATAAAATCTGAAAAAAAAATAAAAAACATTAATAAACAAAAAAGTTATTCAATTTTTACACGCAGGCGTGACTTTTGGTCCACCCTGTACTTATCTTCCTATTATCATCAAGTAGTGACTAAGGTGATTAAATTGGGAATATCATAAGACGATAGTAATGTATTTTGCAAAACAAAAGGGGACGCCTTTAAAGATAAATTGCTTAAAGGGTATGATTGTATGGCGACCCCACCCAACACTTAGAATATTAATTTGCCAGATATTTCCTAAGTCTTCTTTAAGAACTTGTGGTAATAAAGAACTGATTAATCACTTGCGCATCAAAAAAATAATTTAAAATAAAAAAGAAAATAACAAAATGTACTGAAATGTTAACACTTAGATAGAGCCGGCGTTTAAGATGTTACTGTTTTTGAAAATTCTTTCAAATAATATTTCGGGCAGATGTATGTTAAATTACTTCTGGTTTTTGTTGATGATAAGAAAATATTTATTAATAACAGACAAATCTTAGTTCAACAAATTAAACAATTTTTATTACAATTATCGCAAATAAATTTAAAAATTAAAAGTGAACAAAGTTAAATAAAAACAGAAATCAGTACACTTTTATTTTTATAACTAAAATGCATTATTAATAGCCTGTTTAACGATGTCGAAAGAAAACCCAAGCGAAATTTTCATTCGTACAAATACGTTGAAAACAAAAACAAATTTTTATTTTTTGTTGTTGTTTTCAATATATTTGTAAGAATGAAAATTTCGTTCGAATTTAGATAGACAGGCAGTAAATCCTGAAAATGTGCTGGTATATTCGCTTCAAGTTGAAAAATATTTAACAAATTTCTCGTATGAAAATGGCTTGCCGCATTTGGACAAATGAGAATCCACGATTCATTTTTAAAAAGCCGATGCATTCATAAAGAGTAATTGTGTTGTTTGGTTTATAGGCTGTCGGTGTCATCGAGCCATACTTTTGAAAAATGAGGTCGGCCAAGCAGTAGCCATGAATTATGTTCGCTATCGCGATATGACAAAATACTTTGTTTGTGGCCATATATTGAAGATATCGACCTGGACGAGATGTGGTTCCAACAGTATGGTGCAACTCGTCACACACCCAGCACAGAGCCAATAATTGCCTATTTTGTGCTATAAATTCAATGGCCGTGTTATCTCACGTCGTTGCGATGTTAATTGTTCAAACTTATTTCTTTAGGGATATTTAAAAGAAAAAGTGTATGTAAATAAGCGATGTCTCAGTGACATTAAGAAAATGGACCATCGGATAGTTGAATGCCGTGGCGGACATTTGGCTGATATGCTTCTAATTTAGTAAAAAACATTAAGATACACTGAGACCTCGATTATTCGTAATGGTCAAGACTGGTAGCATTCTGGACAATCGATTTTCCCGGTTAATTGATAATCATTTGGAGTTGTAGTTTCAAGCATTTTTTATTTATATGTAATTCGATTATTGAGAGAAAATATATTTGGCTTTATAAATGTTTATATAATATAAGAAAAAAAGATAAATTTTGGAAAAAAAAGAGTTTTAATTTTTCAAAAGTAATAAAAAAAAACTCATAATACCGGATAATAGATGTTAATCGATGCAAAAAAATTAAATTTAGAGAAATTATTACAAATTTTATTTCCTGTATAATCGAAGTTTCCGGTCAATCTAATCATGGATAATAGTGGCCCCACTGTAATTATCTGAAAACTTTTTGTTTTATTTACAATAAACATCGTGCGTTTTGGTTGGACAATATCAATATCTTAAAACTGCTCTAAATATGTTCGATATATAATTGTCATTGCTGTATGAACAAATTACATATATATGTATGTATATGTATATTTTCTATTTATTTAATTGAATTTTGATAATTTCAATGCAAAACTCTTAAATGGACAAATAAATTTTTACAAATACTGGGTCGAACTGGGTAATCAATGAATAAATGCTCTCTTCAAACCAACTTAATACGAAATCTGCAAAAAAAAAATGGACTTTAATATATCACATCTAAAGAAGGCCAACTCACTAAATTGATCCTGTGGACTGGAATCCAGAGGGCTTTGGAAATACTAGAAGGCCAAAAAATACATGGATAAGAATGAAAAAAAAATTTATGCGAATCTCGTAATTTGACTTGGAACCAAGCAAGGAACCTAGCAAACGATCAAGTAAAGTGGAGAGAATTTGTTGATGTCCTTTGTTCTTCGTGAACTTTTATTTAACTTGCAATCACTATTCTGTAAATTTTTTAAACGTTGGTTTATTTCCTTGAAATAAATCGGGGTTCGTTTCATTGAAAAAAGATAACACATATTTCATATGGAAATAAAGTTTAAAGCACTTTATTGATTTTAGCGTAATAGATTTCACTTACAATTTATTTTGTTTAACTTACTGTTGTGCACCTTGTGATAAAACCAAATTTGATATACTATACACACCGAACTTTGCTGTACCACTACTTTACTAACAACGCAAGTTCAACTATTTATTTAAGCACTGCCATAATACATATAATACTAATAATACTAATATGTTCTAGAACCAAAACTCGGTAACACGGTATATGATAATGGCTAAGATTACGCTGTAAATGATTAAAAAAAATTATATCTAACTCGCACGTGTATTTGACAATAATGCTGATAATCGCCTGCAAAAATTTAAATCAGACTAAAGCTGTAACAATATACTAATATATATTTGTATATTTTTGTAACGCAAGCTACAAATAGGACTAACAGAAGAGGACTTAAAATGGCTTATGATCTAAAAATAAGCCAATTAATGCATGTTTGAATCGCGCAGAGGAGTCGAAAAAGTCTCGCCTATGATCACTACTTCTATATAAAACTGAATAACACTGCTCTCTTCGTTAATATTTGTGTGAGTATGTATGTATGTATGTATGTTTGTGAGGTTAACGTTATAAGTATAAATGTAAGCATATTGGCGATTGCATTGGCGCCATGTTTATCTAATTTGGGGACAGTATGCATGACATTCCACGCGGTTGTTTATAGTTTCGGTTAAACCTGCACTGATAACGCCACCACAAAACATACAACACAATAACACAAACAAACAACAAAACAATAACAACAGCAACAGCAACGAAAAAGCGTCAGTTAAGGAAGGAATCATACGCGTTTGTACTGAGGTGCAAGTTAAATGTTGAATGTCAATCTACATAAGTGTATATACATACATAAATACATATGCATTTATACATGTACAATATGTATGTTAATATGCATAACAACATTGTGGGGACATAATCCTAAGCATACATGTAGACATACGCACGTATACATTTACGTATGGATTTAAAGTAATTGTATGCAAAAGAATTTTTATTGAATTTTCCACATGAGTGGTTCTTTAGTCGGTGAGTCAGAGGTGCGACATAAGGTAGCATTTAAACAAATTAAACTTAAACAAGTAACAGTGCTATATTCGGCCGTGCCGAATCTTATATACCCTTCACAACGTGTAGTCATGCAATAACAATTGTTTGTATCACCATTCATCCCATATAAAATACGTGCATACGTACACGTTAGAATAAATGTGGCATCGAATCCCAGCTGAGCCAAAAAAATTTTATTTTATTTTATTTAATATATTATTTATATTTTATTATTTTTTTTTATATTTTTTTTTTAAATTTTTTTAAAAAATTTTTTTTAGAAAAATTTTTAAAAAATTTTTTAAAATTTTTCTTTTAGAAATGGAAATCTGCATAAGAAAAGTGATAAGTCCCCGTTTAGACAGGGAAACATTTGGAAGGGAAACATTTTGTTTGGCAGAGAGGGACGGGTGGGGAAGAGAGTATGAAATTTGTTTCCCGTTCTCGGAGGCCGCTTTGTGCTTTTATTCTTATTGTTTACATTTGCTATGCTTTTTGACATTTGCTTTATTTCTTTTCGGCTTGCTTTTTTCTCTATGTTTTATATTTAAAAATTAAAATATAAACTGGAATGTTTCCGACAACAATGTTTTCCTGTATGATCGCGAAGGAAAATACAAAAGAGAATTCCAGATGTTTCCCTTCCAAATGTTTCCCTGTCTAAACGAGGACTAACTCTCGGATCCGATGCAACAAAATAAAAAAAGCTTATTTTGTTATCTCCGAAACAATTTCAAAAAATATTAAAATACAACAAAAAGGAATAGAAAACTAAAAAATAAGACCAAAATTAGTGTTTAAAAATTCAAGTTTATTGGATTTCAAGTGGACTGTTACCTTTTGGTTAAAATGACAAATCAATAATAATAAAATGTATGTTTCAAAAAGGAAACGACATATTAGATTCTTTTAGCGAATTGTCAAATGCAATTAGGCGTTATGAGAAAAGAGAAAGTTCAGTATTTACATACGATAAAATTGTATATTAAGGCCAAAGTGAGGTAGGGCCTCTTTTGGCGTTAACAACCTTTTTATGAAGAATTACTTAGACGGAACCTTTTGGTCTAAAGGTTAGCTAAATAAGAGTTAAAAAAATATTCTAAAAAATACGCTATATATATCCTTGGCACCACAGGTGAAGGGTATCAAAATAGTTTATACAAAAAAAAATCGATTTTATACCCACCACCAAAAATATATTAATTTTGTCATTCCATTTGTAACACATCGAAATATCCATTTAAGACCCCATAAAGTATATATTTTCTGAGTCCTGGTTGCATTTTAGAACAATTTAACTATGTCCGTCCGTCTGTCCATCTTACTATGTCCATCTAACTATGTTCGTCCGTCTGTCCGTAAGTTGAACGCCCAATTCTCACATAATCTACTGTTAATGAAATTTAAAAGTTCATATAAGCGACAGAATTAGATGTATGATGATGAAATTTTGCATATATATATTTCTTGCCCATATATGTATATTACCAAAAATTGAATATGACACGCCCATCTCCCATATAACGCTTTATCTTAATATCATATTATTTCTATATGAACAAAAATTTAAAAAAAAAAAAGAAACCTGTAATGGAATTTGTAAGTTGAATTCAAACATTAATTATATATGTAATTTTAAAAGTAGGAGGTACCATGCCCACAAATTAAACTCTTCAGTTTCCTTAAAAATACAACACTGTAGTAAAAAATGGTCACTAGATCATTCCTAATGTACAAATAATTAAAGTTTCATTGTAAGACTAAATTGAAGAAAAGAAATTAATAGCAAATCGAAGCTACACAAAGAAAGTAAAACATATTTTAGTATAAAGAGATTATTCCATAGCGATTACAATTAATAACAAAATAATAAATTGTTGTGCTATAAAAGTTGGTGGTGGGTATTAAAAATTCGGCACAACCAAATATACTGTTCTTATTTGTTTTTCATAATATGATCAAATTGTCATGGCCCAAATGGCGGGCATTGAAGAAGGGTTAAGATATATAATTAATATCAATAATAAAAGCGATCAAATATCTACCCATTCATTATAAGAAGGAAGCACGTGCACAACACAAGTCAATTAATGTAAAAAATATATAAAAGTATGAAAGCAAAATATAAATAAAGGCATAAATAATTAACAATGAGATCTTACGAAAATGCCAACAATTCCTTTTATATTCATACCAGAGAATGACATTGTTGAGTTGAGAAAAAAATTCATATTAGTCACATCCACTCACAAACATGATTATTTTCAAACATGAATTTGCTACTTAATTAATTAGCTATTAATGCAGTAAAATGATTTTTATGTATTTTTCTACAAACATATTCTCTGTTGAAGTCACTTTTATTAAACATTTTTAAAAATTCAACCCAATAAAATTTACAAATATTGGGAATGATAGAAGGAATGAAGAAAGTGAACCACAAAAATTTAAGTATAATATTTTTTTCCCAAAATTTGCTTAAAGTTTCACTTATTCGACAAAGAATTATTAGTGGCACATTTTTCTTTTCTTTAAACAGTGCTCGTTTGTTTTAACAAAATTTTTTTCAACATAACTCCGTTCTCTGATTTATACATAATAAACATATAAAAATACAATGGCGAGCAAATGTGGTGTAAAAAAAAAATACAAAAAAAAATTTCAATAAACGGATTCGTATACCGTTCTTATACTAATCAGAAAAGTTTTTTCTTTTTTTTTAATTTTATAAATTTAGGCGTGCAATGCGATAATGACAGAACATCTAGGAAAAGTAAGTTATTCGATGCTAGCTGAGCGGAATGAATTTTCGAAACCATCTACGGATTTATCATCAGCACTCTTTGTGTGTAAAAATATCAACTACTTAATTCAGTATTTTATTGAAAATTTAATTACAGAACTATTTGTCCTAATTGATATCATTTAGTATTTCATATATCATTGAGTTAGTATGAAATTTACAAACATCAGGGGGCAAATTACGGCATTCGAACGTGATCGAAATTTGAAAATTCTTATTAGAATCTCTATACCTTAACCGAACTCGAACGTTCGAGTAAAATTTTGATCGTGTTCGAATACCGTAATTGGGCTCCGGTTTTTCCTGTATTATTTTTGCACGTCATTACCACAAGTTTAAGAAAAGTAGAAGAATTCTTACATCGAAACAACAATCATTTGATGAACTGATACTCAAAATCACACCTTCTCCTTGTTGTTGGCTATAAAAATACTAGGAATTAAACTTTAAAATACCGGGTTACACATGAGTGATGCATTATATATTGCGTCAAGAAAAGTGTTTTTAGAACAAAGCTATTAAGTAATGATTACTTATCGTAATAATTAGTAATTAGATTTTTTTTTTGAAAGTTGAAGTAATAATTATATTACGATTTTTTTCAAATTCGCACGATTACTAACTGATTACGATTACAGATAATCCAAAAATTATCAAGATTAATTAAAATTACAAGAAAGTAATCAAAAATAATAAAAAGTAATCAAAAAATAATTCGACTACTTTTAAGGATTATTTTCGATAACTTTAGATTATTATTTTTTTTTTTTTATTTAGCGATTTATTTGTTCATTTAGGAAGTACTTAAATTGTTATTGATTCTTTTGTTATTGAAGTGAAGACATCTATATTTTGTAAATAAAAACGATCTAATTTTGTTTTATTTCTTCAGAATTTTTTGTACGTTGGCATGATGTAAATTCAAAATTTTTAAAAAATAATAAAAAATATTCCTTGAGAGAAGTAAATTATTTTTTGGATTACTTTTGATTATTTTTGATTATTTTCTCGTAATCCTAAATAATCTTGATTACTTTTGGATTATTTGTAATCATGATTAATTAACAATCAGTAATTGTTCAAAAGAGAATTATGTAATCAATACCATTCCTTTTAAAATCCAATTGATTATTAATCGTAATCCAAATTTAACAGCTCTGGTTTAGAACGCCGCACATTACTAAGGATTGCTATACAAATAAAAATAGCAGAACAAAGGAAGCTAATATATAAAGACTGACTTGAATAAATCATAATAAGTCACCTGTTTCAATACAGAGTGTAGTATCGAACAGATAATACTTACTGCAACCCTTTTTATTTTCATTATTTAAGTATTTATTATTCGTTTGATTTAATTAGCACTAGATTTTATTTCTATGCATTGAATAGACTACAAGGATAATAAGTAGTGCAATCCTTTCGTTACTTACACAAACTCAGACGTACAAACACACTCTCCATTAGACAGGCACACGAGTAAGTTAACTAATTATGAATGTAAGTGTGTTTGTGTTGTAAATAATGTACTTTTAATTATTGTTAATGATAGATAAGATGAAAAACAACTGGAGGAAAAGGCCAAAAGGCAACAATTAGAAATCAATATCAAATGTTTACTGATCCACTGAACAGTTTGTTTATTTTTTTGGCTTCTCTTGACTTGGAAAAATACCAAAATAATAATAAGAAATGAGATGATTAAAATGTATATGTGAAGGTTCTAATGGAAACAACAGAATTATCAATTAAAAATTCATTTATTGCCAATTTGTTTTACTTTGAGATGTCTACAATTATACATTCATATTTATAAATCCAGTTTTAGTAGCCCTAAGTAAGTTGGCTTATTAACAAACGTACGCGTATCAAATTTATAAATTTATTTAGCTTTAAATATTTGATGCCTGAGTTGTTAACGAAACTTTTTAATTTATATTCATTTTGTTGTTCCTCTTTTTAGATAAAAACAAGTAACAGTGCTATATTCGGCCGTGCCGAATCTTATATACCCTTCACAACGTGTAGTCATGCAATAACAATTGTTTGTATCACCATTCATCCCATATAAAATACGTGCATACGTACACGTTAGAATAAATGTGGCATCGAATCCCAGCTGAGCCAAAAAAATTTTATTTTATTTTATTTAATATATTATTTATATTTTATTATTTTTTTTATATTTTTTTTATATTTTTTTTAAATTTTTTTAAAAAAATTTTTTAAAAAAATTTTTAAAAAATTTTTTTAAATTTTTTTAAAAAATTTTTTTTGTAGTTTTTTTTAATTATTTTTTTCTTATTTTTAATATTTTTTTTTTTTTGTAATTTTTTTTGTTTGGTATGTTTTTTACATGTATCTATGTATGTATGTTGTAATTGTGAAAAAAAACGAGGTGGTCGTGGTTTTTTGCTCATATCTCAGAAAGTTATGGGGCGATTGTGCTGAATTTCAATAGCGATTCATTCCTGGATATTTTCAAGAGATTGATACCATATACAGATCTGAGGAACATATAGTTGCTTCTAAAAGTTGATTTCAACCAACGCACGGACAGACGGGCAGACGGACAGACGGTCAGGGCTTAATCGACTCCTCTATTCATAAGCTTTCAGAAAATATATACTTTATGGGGTCGGATATGAAAATTGTAGAAATTACAAACGGAATGACAAAGCTATATATACCCTTGTGCACCACAGGTGAAGGGTATAAAAAACATGGTGGACAAACCTGAAGAAATATGTGTGCTAAGATTAGAAAAATCTAACTTAAGACAAAACCAGTAAAGGTTCGATTTTTTGATGCTTTTTGGAATGTAAAGATCACTACTTAAGCCTATAGTACACGAAATGTCAAAAGCCGCATTAAAATGTGGGTCTGACATCACTAAAATGTTCAGCACTTTGGTCACATTTTTTAAAATAGTCTTACTGGCTGCATGCGGTATGATTTTGTTATTACACGAATTGTATTTTAGTTCAAAAATGCAAATGAATCACATGTAGCCGAAGCAGATACATTTATGCTTTATGATGATGTCAAAATTGCGACATGTGTATGTGGCTTTTAACATCACGTGTACGACAGGCTTTAAAAAGCTTGGCCATTCCTGCAACACAAATATCGATTTATGGTAAAATCAAAATAATTTTCTGTTATTTTCTCCTTCTATTTTCTTCCATATTTTACTTAATTGATGGACTGGACATGAAATCAATATGATAAGAATTGTCTGGGTAACGTTTCGTTAAAGCGTGTATATGTGTTTTAGCATTGCAGTAGTTGATATTTTACATGTTTCAAATCAAAATAAACGTACAAACTAAATGAGATTCCGTTGTTGATGACAATTTTTTTTTTTTGCTCTAAATGGGTTGCTATTTTCGAAATGCTTACGCATTCTAAATATGCAAAGTCATCATTTTATTATACCCTTCACCTGTGGTGCACAAGGGTATATATAGCTTTGTCATTCCGTTTGTAATTTCTACAATTTTCATTTTCGACCCCATAAAGTATATATTTTCTGAAAGCTTATGAATAGAGGAGTCGATTAAGCCCTGCCCGTCTGTCCGTCTGCCCGTCTGTCCGTGCGTTGGTTGAAATCAACTTTTAGAAGCAACTATATGTTCCTCAGATCTGTATATGGTATCAATCTCTTGAAAATATCCAGGAATGAATCGCTATTGAAATTCAGCACAATCGCCCCATAACTTTCTGAGATATGAGCAAAAAACCACGACCACCTCGTTTTTTTTCACAATTACAACAACATACATACATAGATACATGTAAAAAACATACCAAACAAAAAAAATTACAAAAAAAAAAAAATATTAAAAATAAGAAAAAAATAATTAAAAAAAACTACAAAAAAAATTTTTTAAAAAAATTTAAAAAAATTTTTTAAAAATTTTTTTAAAAAATTTTTTTAAAAAAATTTAAAAAAAATATAAAAAAAATATAAAAAAAATAATAAAATATAAATAATATATTAAATAAAATAAAATAAAATTTTTTTGGCTCAGCTGGGATTCGATGCCACATTTATTCTAACGTGTACGTATGCACGTATTTTATATGGGATGAATGGTGATACAAACAATTGTTATTGCATGACTACACGTTGTGAAGGGTATATAAGATTCGGCACGGCCGAATATAGCACTGTTACTTGTTTTTATCTAAAAAGAGGAACAACAAAATGAATATAAATTAAAAAGTTTCGTTAACAACTCAGGCATCAAATATTTAAAGCTAAATAAATTTATAAATTTGATACGCGTACGTTTGTTAATAAGCCAACTTACTTAGGGCTACTAAAACTGGATTTATAAATATGAATGTATAATTGTAGACATCTCAAAGTAAAACAAATTGGCAATAAATGAATTTTTAATTGATAATTCTGTTGTTTCCATTAGAACCTTCACATATACATTTTAATCATCTCATTTCTTATTATTATTTTGGTATTTTTCCAAGTCAAGAGAAGCCAAAAAAATAAACAAACTGTTCAGTGGATCAGTAAACATTTGATATTGATTTCTAATTGTTGCCTTTTGGCCTTTTCCTCCAGTTGTTTTTCATCTTATCTATCATTAACAATAATTAAAAGTACATTATTTACAACACAAACACACTTACATTCATAATTAGTTAACTTACTCGTGTGCCTGTCTAATGGAGAGTGTGTTTGTACGTCTGAGTTTGTGTAAGTAACGAAAGGATTGCACTACTTATTATCCTTGTAGTCTATTCAATGCATAGAAATAAAATCTAGTGCTAATTAAATCAAACGAATAATAAATACTTAAATAATGAAAATAAAAAGGGTTGCAGTAAGTATTATCTGTTCGATACTACACTCTGTATTGAAACAGGTGACTTATTATGATTTATTCAAGTCAGTCTTTATATATTAGCTTCCTTTGTTCTGCTATTTTTATTTGTATAGCAATCCTTAGTAATGTGCGGCGTTCTAAACCAGAGCTGTTAAATTTGGATTACGATTAATAATCAATTGGATTTTAAAAGGAATGGTATTGATTACATAATTCTCTTTTGAACAATTACTGATTGTTAATTAATCATGATTACAAATAATCCAAAAGTAATCAAGATTATTTAGGATTACGAGAAAATAATCAAAAATAATCAAAAGTAATCCAAAAAATAATTTACTTCTCTCAAGGAATATTTTTTATTATTTTTTAAAAATTTTGAATTTACATCATGCCAACGTACAAAAAATTCTGAAGAAATAAAACAAAATTAGATCGTTTTTATTTACAAAATATAGATGTCTTCACTTCAATAACAAAAGAATCAATAACAATTTAAGTACTTCCTAAATGAACAAATAAATCGCTAAATAAAAAAAAAAAAATAATAATCTAAAGTTATCGAAAATAATCCTTAAAAGTAGTCGAATTATTTTTTGATTACTTTTTATTATTTTTGATTACTTTCTTGTAATTTTAATTAATCTTGATAATTTTTGGATTATCTGTAATCGTAATCAGTTAGTAATCGTGCGAATTTGAAAAAAATCGTAATATAATTATTACTTCAACTTTCAAAAAAAAAATCTAATTACTAATTATTACGATAAGTAATCATTACTTAATAGCTTTGTTCTAAAAACACTTTTCTTGACGCAATATATAATGCATCACTCATGTGTAACCCGGTATTTTAAAGTTTAATTCCTAGTATTTTTATAGCCAACAACAAGGAGAAGGTGTGATTTTGAGTATCAGTTCATCAAATGATTGTTGTTTCGATGTAAGAATTCTTCTACTTTTCTTAAACTTGTGGTAATGACGTGCAAAAATAATACAGGAAAAACCGGAGCCCAATTACGGTATTCGAACACGATCAAAATTTTACTCGAACGTTCGAGTTCGGTTAAGGTATAGAGATTCTAATAAGAATTTTCAAATTTCGATCACGTTCGAATGCCGTAATTTGCCCCCTGATGTTTGTAAATTTCATACTAACTCAATGATATATGAAATACTAAATGATATCAATTAGGACAAATAGTTCTGTAATTAAATTTTCAATAAAATACTGAATTAAGTAGTTGATATTTTTACACACAAAGAGTGCTGATGATAAATCCGTAGATGGTTTCGAAAATTCATTCCGCTCAGCTAGCATCGAATAACTTACTTTTCCTAGATGTTCTGTCATTATCGCATTGCACGCCTAAATTTATAAAATTAAAAAAAAAGAAAAAACTTTTCTGATTAGTATAAGAACGGTATACGAATCCGTTTATTGAAATTTTTTTTTGTATTTTTTTTTTACACCACATTTGCTCGCCATTGTATTTTTATATGTTTATTATGTATAAATCAGAGAACGGAGTTATGTTGAAAAAAATTTTGTTAAAACAAACGAGCACTGTTTAAAGAAAAGAAAAATGTGCCACTAATAATTCTTTGTCGAATAAGTGAAACTTTAAGCAAATTTTGGGAAAAAAATATTATACTTAAATTTTTGTGGTTCACTTTCTTCATTCCTTCTATCATTCCCAATATTTGTAAATTTTATTGGGTTGAATTTTTAAAAATGTTTAATAAAAGTGACTTCAACAGAGAATATGTTTGTAGAAAAATACATAAAAATCATTTTACTGCATTAATAGCTAATTAATTAAGTAGCAAATTCATGTTTGAAAATAATCATGTTTGTGAGTGGATGTGACTAATATGAATTTTTTTCTCAACTCAACAATGTCATTCTCTGGTATGAATATAAAAGGAATTGTTGGCATTTTCGTAAGATCTCATTGTTAATTATTTATGCCTTTATTTATATTTTGCTTTCATACTTTTATATATTTTTTACATTAATTGACTTGTGTTGTGCACGTGCTTCCTTCTTATAATGAATGGGTAGATATTTGATCGCTTTTATTATTGATATTAATTATATATCTTAACCCTTCTTCAATGCCCGCCATTTGGGCCATGACAATTTGATCATATTATGAAAAACAAATAAGAACAGTATATTTGGTTGTGCCGAATTTTTAATACCCACCACCAACTTTTATAGCACAACAATTTATTATTTTGTTATTAATTGTAATCGCTATGGAATAATCTCTTTATACTAAAATATGTTTTACTTTCTTTGTGTAGCTTCGATTTGCTATTAATTTCTTTTCTTCAATTTAGTCTTACAATGAAACTTTAATTATTTGTACATTAGGAATGATCTAGTGACCATTTTTTACTACAGTGTTGTATTTTTAAGGAAACTGAAGAGTTTAATTTGTGGGCATGGTACCTCCTACTTTTAAAATTACATATATAATTAATGTTTGAATTCAACTTACAAATTCCATTACAGGTTTCTTTTTTTTTTTTAAATTTTTGTTCATATAGAAATAATATGATATTAAGATAAAGCGTTATATGGGAGATGGGCGTGTCATATTCAATTTTTGGTAATATACATATATGGGCAAGAAATATATATATGCAAAATTTCATCATCATACATCTAATTCTGTCGCTTATATGAACTTTTAAATTTCATTAACAGTAGATTATGTGAGAATTGGGCGTTCAACTTACGGACAGACGGACGAACATAGTTAGATGGACATAGTAAGATGGACAGACGGACGGACATAGTTAAATTGTTCTAAAATGCAACCAGGACTCAGAAAATATATACTTTATGGGGTCTTAAATGGATATTTCGATGTGTTACAAATGGAATGACAAAATTAATATATTTTTGGTGGTGGGTATAAAATCGATTTTTTTTTGTATAAACTATTTTGATACCCTTCACCTGTGGTGCCAAGGATATATATAGCGTATTTTTTAGAATATTTTTTTAACTCTTATTTAGCTAACCTTTAGACCAAAAGGTTCCGTCTAAGTAATTCTTCATAAAAAGGTTGTTAACGCCAAAAGAGGCCCTACCTCACTTTGGCCTTAATATACAATTTTATCGTATGTAAATACTGAACTTTCTCTTTTCTCATAACGCCTAATTGCATTTGACAATTCGCTAAAAGAATCTAATATGTCGTTTCCTTTTTGAAACATACATTTTATTATTATTGATTTGTCATTTTAACCAAAAGGTAACAGTCCACTTGAAATCCAATAAACTTGAATTTTTAAACACTAATTTTGGTCTTATTTTTTAGTTTTCTATTCCTTTTTGTTGTATTTTAATATTTTTTGAAATTGTTTCGGAGATAACAAAATAAGCTTTTTTTATTTTGTTGCATCGGATCCGAGAGTTAGTCCTCGTTTAGACAGGGAAACATTTGGAAGGGAAACATCTGGAATTCTCTTTTGTATTTTCCTTCGCGATCATACAGGAAAACATTGTTGTCGGAAACATTCCAGTTTATATTTTAATTTTTAAATATAAAACATAGAGAAAAAAGCAAGCCGAAAAGAAATAAAGCAAATGTCAAAAAGCATAGCAAATGTAAACAATAAGAATAAAAGCACAAAGCGGCCTCCGAGAACGGGAAACAAATTTCATACTCTCTTCCCCACCCGTCCCTCTCTGCCAAACAAAATGTTTCCCTTCCAAATGTTTCCCTGTCTAAACGGGGACTTATCACTTTTCTTATGCAGATTTCCATTTCTAAAAGAAACAAGGTAATATATATACTTTATAACATACTTTTTTTGTTTTTTTTAATTAAGCATTGCAAGAAATAATTTAAATACCCTAAATAATTTGTTAGTTTATTGTTTTAAAGATGTTAGTGATCGTTTAATAAAAGTGGACGTGAACATTCAAATACTAAATGCTTATTTTCGCTTAAAAATCATTTATCAGCTCTAAAGGATAAGTACTTGAATCGCATACCTGCTGTCAGACTTCAAAAAAATGAAAATAAGTTCTTGTGCTGTAACTCTGCATGAATCATCATTATGTAACATGTCTCGACGACCTGTTTTAAATTTACATCTGACTGGCTGATGTTAAACGAAATTTAAGGATTTTGACAAATACTTGTCATAATTTGTGTTTTGTTGTTGTAGTCATTCCATTTAAGATGTACTTATGAGCTGTAAATTAGACGAGGAAATGAATATTAATATCGTAAGCCTACCTACTTAGCGGTGATTGTGGTTGACATGGCTCGCCTCTTTGCAAACAAACTGCAGGCGATCATTATTCAAATATCGAGATAAAGAAACAAAAAAAAATAATTTGTAAGACTCAACGTTTGAAAAGCAACAATATCAACATGTTTTGGTTGCAACAGCAAGACAACAAACAACGTCGCACATTTTACGCGTCGCGTCAATAAAAGGATCAGAAAACAAGACGATGTAAGATTAACATTAAATATTGTAGGTCTTTGCGTTCTGTCAATTTCGAAAAAAAAACAGGTTAAAAAAAGTTGGCTAAGGAAAAGGAAACATAACTGATTAGGGCTTCTGGTATTGCTTTATAACGCATGCGAAACATTAGAGTGTCGCCGTCGCTGTATGCTGATGTATTTATCGCAATGTGAGTATGTATGTTCGTGTCTAAATGTGATGGAAATTTGAGAAGGATTAAAATTTGTTTTGTAGTTTATCAACGTTGTCTGTACCGTACTAAATACAGAACTTAAAAGGAGTTTAAACGAAAAATATTTAAAAATTATTCGGTGTTCAGGGGATAAGTAAATGGATCGTTAGTTCAATATTATATGTTTCACACAAAATTTTGAAACTTACATTATTTATTTATTTTATATTTATTAACGAAATAAAATTTACAGTTGAGCTTTAAGTTAAAAAGAAAATTAATAATTACATAAATAAAGAAAAAAATAACATGAGACCTTAGCATTGCAGTTAAAAAACTTTAGCAGCAAAACTTTCAGACAAGTCGATTTGTACCCAGAACTTTTTTAACACAGCACAATTTCTTAAATTTTTATATATCATCATATTATATCGACCCCTGTGCGCGAAATTATCGTATGTTACAAAAACAAAAGTTTACTGGAAAGCGTTTTTATTACTTTCAAATAAATAACACTGCTACTACTAAAACAGTTATCGCTATAATATTTTATTAGCAGATTGATTAATGTATGTAGAACCAATTTGCAAAAGTCGGTTTCGCGCGCAGGGATCGATATTGTTAGATTCTTTTTTAGGCTATTTATCAGCCAAGTTTAAAAGTATATTAATAAGTTGCACAAATTCCTCAAAAAATTTAATGAGATCATTCCTTTTAAGAACTGAATTTTTACTAAATATGTATGTATTCTTGTTGCCATATTTAGTGCAGGTAGTAAAACTGGCGTATTACTGCATCAACCGTATCGCTCTCTCAATCAGATTCATGACTCCATGAAACTGAATGCAAGCGCGAATTTGACAAGAAAATGGTTTGTGAAAGGTTTAGCCGTGCCGTCCTCACTTATAGCAAGAAGCAGCCAATTGTTTTGTTTGTATTTTTGTTTGTGTTCTACGAGTACAATTTTGGAAAAATCCACGATGATACCAGCCAGAGAATTTTGGTTGAAACAGACAATTGCATCGTTATTTGACATTTTACGCTGTAGCTTGTCTTGTTCTTAATGTTATGATTTATTACGTGGCGACATCATTTCATCCGACTTGATCTCAATTCCAATTGGTCTGACAGATAATTGGCATAAAAGAAGAAACATGTTGAATGTTTGAAGGTATTAAGAATGTTGAATGATGTGATTCAATGGCTACTTAATAGGGTTTCATTATGAGGAATAAGATCTCTTATCAAATTAGTTTGGTGTCTTGGTTGTTGAAAACGTAATACACTCAAAGAAATTTTGTAGTTTTAACTACTTGCTGTAATGGTTTAGTTTAGGGGTTTGCTGTTTATTACTTATTACACTTTATAATATAAATTTAAATAAATTTCAAACTTAATGTATTTTGAGAAATTATAGTTGGACTTAATTACTTAATTATAAAATGTACAAAGGCAAGTTAAAATATCCTTTGTCATATGTTGATCCTTTTGAGAATTGTATAATGTTACTTCTTCTCTTATTAAAACTATGTTCAATTCATCTTTAAGCCTGGTACTCTGTTTGAATGTGTGAAATATGTGGAGCGATATTAATAATTTCGCAGGAAACCCTATATGCTTTGCTGAAAAATTAAAAAACAAACTGTCAGAAATAGAATTCTGTTGGACAGAAAATTCAACACGCAGCGAAAATTTCGACAACGATTTGCTTAGAATGCGGATTTAAAACTTGCTATTCGAACTTATAACATCGGCCTCAATGTTTAGATGTTTTAAATTTTCTAATACTGAGTTCTTTCCAATATCCAAGTTTTAAGTGAGTAAATATATTTAATTTAAGAGAAAAATATTATTTCCAAGAATATCAGAAATTTCCGACAGCAGATTTTTTTTCGAAATTACTTTGCAAAAATACTTTTCAAAATGAATGTGTACGGCGAATTTTTTTCCGTCACGGCTTATTGTAGGTTTTTATTATAACATATTTAGCAAAAGAACGACATGCAAAAGAAATAGTGAAATAGTGAGTTCAACGCATGTTGAAGTGGTTCAAATAATGTGAATTGTTTAAAATATTTTTTACGCATTTGTATGTATTTTGAAGCTCATCAATAAGGGCTAACTATTTTGTATTTGGAGAAGGCATTCTTCATGACTCTTTTTGCACTCATGAATTAGAAGTCATGAAAAATGTTATTCACATTGATCAAGTGCAATTTTTTCTGGGTATATAATAGTCTTGAGAGGAATTAAGCTTTAGATACTCCACTGAGTGTTCTTACTGATTTCTGCAATCACCGAAATAGGAGATGACCATACTTTCCAAGATTCTCTAAACCATATAATATCCAGTGAGTATTTCTAGTAGAAATGTATCGTTTTTGTTATTATAACCATCACCTGTAGTGTCGAGAGCATATATATATAATTATATATATTTAATATTTTTAATATTTTATATATTTTTAATTTTCTGCAAGGTTATAACTAGGGGAATCGTTTAGCTGTCTGCCCATGTGTTGGTTGTAATCAACTTTCAGAAACCCCACCACCCCCACCCCCCATAGGTTGTACAGAACTGTATGTAATATCAATATTTTGAAAATAAACATAAAACATTAAATAATGAAAAAATTAAAATCCTTTATGGATTTTAAAATAAAATTGCGGATAATTTTTTTCTCAACTACATCAAAATGGGTATTAAATGAAAGGTGTTGACTAGTAGAATACAGTTTACTGTGTAAAAATTCAATATCAAACATTGCATCGAAAATTATTAAGGAAAATGGCGTATAACATTAAATCTGAAATCTGTGCGAAGCTGCGATTTTACGACTTTGTATTTTTAGATTCGGTACGGCCGAATATAGGATTGTTACTTATTTTTAATTGTATCAAAGTCCTTCGAATCCTACTAAGTAATAATATGATAAAATTAATGTTTGTTTGTATTGGATTTTTGTTACTTAATAAAGCAACCGCTGAACGTAACTAAACAAAAGCAAATTCGAAAAAATAACTGCAAAAAATTTAGTAATTATTTAGTACTAGACAAGCCCGGCCCTTAATGAATAAAAATGCATTCTGAATTTTATTGAATATCAAGAGCAAGGCTAAAAGTTATAACTTTCTTTTATGGGCGTGGCACTGTTCACTTTTCTAATCACGAAACTGTATAGTCATGATAGCTCAATATGTGTGCAAAATTTCAGAAAAATCGGTCAAGTGCAAGAAGCTAAAAATGATAACTAATTTTTTATGGGCGTGGCCCCGCCCACTTTTTACCACCCATAAACACTCCCTGGAATGTGTACAACAACTGGCCAAAGTTTGAGTCCGATCGGTTTTTCAGTTTCGGAGTCTATAGCTAACACACACACAGAGTTCTATTGATATATATATAGATTTAGTTATGCGGTTTTTCAAGGGATTCGAGTGTCACGTAATGACAAAGAACACATCCAACATCGCCTATAGAAATATTTTGTCTTTAATATTTGCTTTAAATCCTATCCCACTGAAATTAATGTTTTGATATTTTTACTCAGTCACCCAAAAAATGACTTAACGGATTTAAATGAAATCTGCCGCTCATATAGTTAACAACCGGAATTATTACATAGAGAGTCTACCCTTCGTGCCTATAACTACGCAGACGAAAACGCGGGCACCGACTACTAATAAATAAAAATTAAAATAAATACAAAAGTAAAGTGCAAATAAATAATAAAATAAAAATAAAATAAAAATAAAATAAAAGATAAACGAGAAACATGAAGTGTAAGGAGAAACATTTAAAGGACCACCACCGAACAACAACATCTAAAAAAGCATTTATACATCCAAGAAATCAGTGATTTCATCTGTCGAGGTAAACACCAGTAGTAGAGGACAACTATATATATTTATGCACACTTTCTTAAAACGCTCTATCTATCTATCTATCTATATATATAAAAGTGAAACTCTGTGTGTGTGTGTGTGTGTGTGTGTGTGTTAGCTATAGACTCCGAAACTGTAAAACCGATCGGGCTCAAACTTTGGTAAGTTGTGGTACACATACCAGGGAGTGTTTATGGGTGGAAAAAAGTGGGCGGTGCCACGCCCATAAAAATTAGTTATCATTTTTAGCTACTTACACTTGACCGATTTTTCTGAAACTTTGCACACATATCGAGCTGTCATGACTAAATAATTTCGTGATAAGAAAAGTGGGCGGGGCCACGCCCCTAAAAAAGTTTTAATTTTTAGGTACTTGCACTGGACCGATTTTTATGAAACCTTGCACATATACTAAGCTGTCACAACCATATAATTTCGTGACTAGAAAAGTGGGCGGGGCCACGATCATAAAAAAAGGTTATAATTTTGAGGTACTTGCACCAGACCGATTTTTCTGAAACTTTGCACACATATTGAGCTGTCATAGTTAAATAATTTCGTGATTAGAAAAGTGGGCAGTGCCACGCCCATAAAAAAAGGTATCATTTTGAGGTACTTGCACTGGACCGATTATTCTGAAACTTTGCACACATATTGAGCTGTTATGACTTTACAATTTCGTGACTAGAAAAGTGGGCAGGGCCACGCCCATAAAAACAATTATAATTTTGAGGTACTTGCACTGGTCCGATTCTTCTGAAACTTTGCACACATATTGAGCTGTTACGACTTTACAATTTCGTGATTAGAAAAGTGGGCAATGCCACGCCCATAAAAAATTATAATTTTTAGGTTTTTGCACTTGATATTCAATTAAAATTCAGAATGCATTTTGATTCATTAAGGGGCGTAGCAACGCGCGCCGGGTTTGGCTAGTCCTTAATATTATTCAAAAGAGCTATTAGAGATAAAAGGAACTTTTGTGCTTTCTATCAGCCAGAAGGCAGATTTCATCATCTCGCATATTTATCAGCAGATATATTACCATGAATATCCGTATATAGTAATAGATATCCATTCCTATCCAACATAATGTCGTGTTCACAGTAAGAAACCTGCACTTGCAGAAACTTTTGGAATGTAGTATTTAAGTTTTTCATACAAATATTGACTTGTTGTTCAAAATTATTTTTGTCGACATCTTGGTTGGATAGACTGATAGATACCGAGATGAAAAGGATATATTCCGGTATTTGTTGCTTTATCTATTGTAAAGACATTGGTATCAGTAGTGTCTGGAAGAGTTTATAAATATTTAGTTCGTTGGGTCTTATGATGAGATTAGCCTTTAAAAATTCGTATTATACAATTTTTTAATTATTGAATACATATTTTTCTGCAGTGTATATTATTTGTACAGTGGAAAAGTCATCATCTGGTCAAACTTTTGATAATAAGATCAAATTTTTTATATTAAACTAGAATTAATTTTTTGGTATTTTGTCATTTTATACAATTAAGTGTATTTAAGTGAGTATTTACTGCCCTGTCTCTTATGGGTGGTCATGCGATGACATCATAAATGAGATATTTCAAAAATTTAATATTTTATAAGATGCTTAAAACCGAGCTACAAAAAAAGTAAAAGATATTAACGTCTATTTACATTAGACCGTACTGAATAAAATTTAGTCGTACAGCTTCGATTATAAAGTATTTTCGAAGGTTAATTTCGAAATAATTTTTTTTTTCTGAACGTAGATGTCAGCTGATAGATTTTCCATTATATCGTATTCGCCGTCGAACAGTAAAGTGTGATAAATTGATGTTATTGTCTCAAGGGAACAATAGAGGAGAGCTGTCAATACCCTCGGCAAAAAAAAGATAAACAAATTTTAATAATGTTTTTGTATACCTACTTAGCTAAAGTTGAGTAACATTTTACGGTTGGAAAACGGTGGTTAAAACAAAAAATCTGTTTACTTGCGAAAAAAAACCATCGGCATAACACGCTATAATATAAAATAATAATTAAAAAAAGTATTTCGAAATTGGCTTGCAAAATTATTTTATATTCAAAGGTGCACGAATAACTTATTTGCCTGTAAGGTGGTTCGGCCTAATGTATGTTTAACAAAATATATTTACTTGAAAGATTCTGGTATCAAAAACCAAGGAGAAACTGAAATTTTATAACTTAACTAGGGCGGGTGCGTTTTTATTATGAGACATCGTATGATTATTTTTTGTGTTAATTGCAAAGTAAGAAGCAATAAACGACGCTTGTGGAATATTCTCAAAAGCTAAGGGAAAAAAAGAAAAATTAAAATTTATAAAAAAAAAAGAAAAGAGTTGTTGATTATTTTTTTTTTGTTGTTGCTGTTGTTGCAAAAGGTCATAAATCGTCTGTGGTTGTAACATTACGACTTGTAATCACACATGAATAAATTATCAACTTCAACTCTCCTACAAAAAGCTAGAATTACACACACACACACGCGCGTACAAGCAACAACAATACCTATGCGAGTGAAAACTGGGAAAGGTTTTTGCAAAAACGCACAAGGATCTTAATGTTTTTCTCATGGCTTAACATGTTTTACTTTTCTGTTTGCTATGTTTTGTAAGTTTCTGTGTGTGTGTGTGTATTATGGCCATATAATAAGGGAGTCAGTCTAATTCCATTTTGGCCAGTAGAGTTACCATATGCTCACCACCACTTATTTATTTTTATACTAATTAAACCAGATGATGATTTTGTTCTTTTAGACAAGATTACACGTAAACAGTTACACGTCATTTTTTATATTGAATATGATAAAACCTGAAAGCTTTTTTTTACCAAATATTTAGTATCGGTAAATTTAATATACACTTTAATACTAGCTTTTATATTTCTATTTTAAAAATATAATCACGGTGGCATACACCTAGAAAACTGGTAATGTAATTCATTGCCAATCGAATAATTCTATTTTTGCAATGGAAGTTTGCTTTTGTGGTTATGAAATTTTATGAAGAGAAAAAGCCATGTCTAATAGCTCAAGGATGTTTCATCTTTGAAAACAAAAAAATGTTATACAAAACGATGCGAAAATAAATTTTACTTAGAAATTAAAATGAATAATTTTGCTTGTTGCAATAATGTAGATATTGACAATTATATTGCTTATTTCTTTGCCTCTACTTTTTTTTACAAAAAACGTTGCATATTACAATTACCCCTTATGATATTACTTTGACTACATCATTTAATATATCATCTTTAGATGTCTTAAGAAGCCTGAGAAGTTTAAAAGAATTCTTATAATCCTGTTCGTGATGGTATTCCCAGCTGCATATTAAGAAATTGTGCTGGTGTTTTGATTAATCCTACCACTCATCTATTTAATAGTCTGAAGTTTCGTATATTTCCTTACTGCTACATTAAACATTACACTTCACAAGTTTGGTAGCCATAGTGATGTTTATAATTAAAGAACATTAACACTTGACTCATTTCCTGAACTGTCTGAGATAATAATAACGGACATTCTAACTTACCAAATATCAACAATTCTCCAGTTCAACATGGTTTTTGTAAATCTAATAGAACTGACGCTCTTTATCAATAGATGATTTTTTAATGGTAATCAAACCACTGTAGTCTATACCAGAGATATGTATGAGTTGACTCATTTTGCAACTCACATTTATAATGCTTAATAATGTTGCTTGCACTGTTAACTCTCTTACAACTGACTGTCATTAACTTACTCTTGTTTTATAAGTGCTGCTATCGAAAATAAACAAAAACAAGTAAGAGTGCCGAATCTTATATACCCTTCACACCGTGTAGTTATGCAATAATAATTGTTTATATCACTATTCAAATTGAGTTTATGTGTGTATGTTAAAAACAAAATAAAAAAAAAATAATAAAAAAATAAAAATAAAAAAAAACTTAAAAAAATTATAACAAAAAAAAAAATAAAATACATAAATAAAAAAAATGTTCTTAACTGGGATTCGAACCTACTTCTGATTTCCAATACCGATCTGCTCTCGAATATTTCTGATTTTTTGGTACCTGCCAAGGGCCTTGAAAATGTCTGGGGACTTAAAAAAGTTTATTTAAACATACACACGGACAGTGCTTAATTGACTCCTCTATTCATTAGCTTTCAGAAAATATTTACTTTATGGGTCGGAAATAAAAATTGTAGAAATTTCACACGGAATGACAAACCTATATACTACATATACCCTTACACTCACTGTGATGGGTATAAAGTTTCATACTTTTATTTAATTGTTTTGTATAGTATTCAAATAAATCACAAAAGCATGGTGACGTACCTGTGTAAGTATCGGTGATCGGCTTTGAGTCGTTTTTGCAATATTCATAGTTAGTCATAAAATTTGAGTATAAGTGCGTATAATTCATTGAAATTTAAGCTGACGTACGCATACCCACAACAACGTTGATTTATAAGTACAACTCACAATGAACATGAGTACTACGTCGTACTTTTATTTAAAGCGTCCCATATTTATATGATTTGCAAGACTACTCACGTTGATTCATATTTTTAAGAAACTATTTATCTTCATAGAATGAAGCAAGTTGACTCAACAACAAAAACATAAACAGTTCTCATTTGTATAAGAAATAAACAATGTTGCCAGGCCGGAGAGTGCAAGATATTTTTTGGCCGCCAAAAAAATTTGCAATGTTACAAAGAGTAATATACGATTTTTGCAAGTATCACTATTTAATTTTTAATAAATGCAACTGATTATGGCCTTTAGACTAAGTTTTGGTTGACTTTTATAATAAAAGGTAAACAATAACAGTTATTTTGTGTTTTTTATTTTCATGTTTAAATTTTTTGCAGCAAATTAAAAAACTGCGTTCTTAGGTGCTCACTTAAATTTGAAAGATAATACGAAAAAACAAAATCTCTTAAACAGACATCAAAGCAAGCACTTTCTTTTTGCTTGTTGTTTTTGTATTATTTTGTTAAATTTAAATTGTCTATTTCTTTTAACAATCCACAATTATTATGATGAATGCCAAATTGTTATCTGGCAAGCCTAGTTAAAACACACAACTTCATAATGACTACGCGATTCATACGTGCTTTTGGTCGTCTTTTTATTTTGCATGAATGACAATAGCAATCAACTAAGTCATACGTGTTGATGAATATGAGTATTGTAAGTACTTTTCATTTAGAAGTGCGTATAAGTAGTGAAGACTTTTCAGTAAGTTTGAATGCCTATAAATCAACGAAATAATGAATAATGATTCAAGTTGACTTACTTCTTTAGTATTCGTTGCAAATCTCTCGTAAGTATATGCTTTCAGTAATTTTTAAAAGTTTCGTTAAAATTGTGTTTTTAGAAAATTAAACATAATGCATTCAGAAGTAATAAGAAATGAAGAATATGGGGTTTTGAGAAGTATTCAAAACAATCATAGTGATTCATTACTTTTGTAAATCATATGAAAAAACAAATATTGTAAGCATTGTCACGCATATATTAATAATAGTCTTAATAATATGAATCATGCATTAGCATCATTCATTTTATTGATGGTAAATTGCTTTCATTTTAGAAAATGCAAAATTATGCCGTTTGATTCGTAATCAAACAGGTCTCTGGTCTATACTGATTTTTTTAAAGCTTTCGATTCATTGTTAGTAAAGCTCGATACCGTAGGATTTATTCTTATTTCAAGGACTGTTATTTTTATTATTTATAAACGATCTTCCAAAGGCTATTCAATACAGCAAAATTTTTATGTTTGCTGACGATGTTAAACATGGACTACAAATGATGAGGACAGTTTTTATGTCCAAGCTGATTTTAAAAATTGCTTTAACTGGTGTAGGGTAAATCTTATGGAATTGATAGAATTTAATTTAAAATGCAAAGCTATGACTTTCTGCTGATATTCACCCCTTTTAAATGTTTACTTTCCAAGTGGCTCTAAGTAAAATGTTATTGACTCGTTTTGAAATCATATCGACCCCTGTGCGCAAAATTATCGTTTGTTACAAAAACAAAATTTTTAGGGAGAGCGTTTTTATAATTTTTAAATAAATAAAACCGTAAATAACACTGCTACATACGATAAAATGTACACAGTGTTATCTCCATAACTAAAACAGTTATCGCTATAATGTTTTATCAGCAAATCGGTTGTAGATGTAGACCCGATTTGCATAAGTAAGTCGATTTCTAATAATACGATAATTTTGCGCACAGAGGTCGAAATGTAAGGATGAAAGTTAATAAAGCTAATGGGGTATTAAGTTTCTTAAAGTGTTGGGTTTAGGAATCTAATGATCCGTATGTAACAAAAAATTAATTCACGTTATGAGTGAGACCTTTAATTGAATATGAATGAGTAATTTGGAAGCCCAAATTGAAATTTAATTAATACAAAAATAATTTTTGGTTCTGCCTTTTTTAAACCACGTTGGAATTCTATTAAAAACTTATCGCCATGCCGAAGTCGTTAAACACTCATTGGGCTGCCAACGTTAAAAAAGCAGAATAATTGCTTTCAATATTGCATTTGTCCTTAATCTAATTCGAATACTATTTTACATATCTTAAACGTAAAATATGTATCAATGTTACTAACAGGCAGCGTAGATCTTATGAAAAACTTGTGGTGAGTCCACATTTATGTACACATCGGTTTCTCTGAAAATGTTGTTTTAACTAGAATAAAGCTGATAAAGTTTCTCAACTCCAATGCTTACGTTAAATGTTGTTTCTTTATTTATTTATTTATCTTATTATTATTTTCCTTTTTTAAGCTTAATGCTCAACTGTCAATTTAATTATGTTGATTAATATCAATTAAAACCCTAAATCTCTGTCAAAAGGTGATGCATATCGGATTATGTTGAAAAAAAAACATGCTGCATGTACCTCAATGGCTCTGTTAAATCTATTATTTCAGGCACACTAGACTTTAACTGGCCTCAAGGTTCACAGGATTTGAAAAAAGTAATTCATCCTTCATATGACACATCTATTTAAACGCTGTATTGATACATTTCGAACACCATTTCCCATTGTTTAAGGTTATTTTTATACCCTTCACACGAGAATGTAAAATTTTATATAAAAGTTAGTTATTCAGTTTGTAATATCAACAAAATTTGCGTTCTTATAAAGTATATGTGACAGCGCATAGAGAAAGGGACCTAAGGGTAAAAAAAAACAATTTTCACGTCTTTTTTTTTTGATGTGGACAACATCTGAGCATCGAATGAGACCGATCCCATGCCCCAAAAGTGTTCCCTCCCAGAGATATGCGCGTTTTATAAAAGTGAAGTCTACGACCTAACGGTAAAATTTATTTATTTTAATTTTTTCCCCTACTAAATTAACAAAATAACTTGATTTTACGAAACTACAAATATTTTATTTTTATCTTATGAACAATTTAAAAAAATAGAAAAACCATTTAATCTTTAAAATGGCTCTCCTGAACAAAACCTGTTTTTACCCTTAGGTCCCTTTCTCTATGCGCTGTCACATATATAGATTCGAAATTCTTATTGATAGAGAAATTGGTTTAGCTATGTCCGTCTGTCCGTGTGTATGTTGAAATCAACTTTTTGAAGCACCCACAAAGACTTTAGACTTTTGTATAGTATCAGTTTGTCAAATGTACTTACGAAAATTTTGCTATTGAAAATTTGTTATATGGGTAAATTACGAGCTGAGGTATGAGCGAAAGAACACGATTATATCGGTCTTCTACCCAAACAAAGTCAGATTTTGCAGCTCCCAAGAAACTTCTTGAAATGTTTGTTACGTATGTATGTATATACTTATAAAATATGAACCTATGCAACATTATGAAAAAACTTTGGTTCAGTTTATCAATTACCGACAGAGATGTCGGCAAAAAATGTCAATGAAAAATTCAAATTATCGTTTAGCTAGAACAAAAACTAGAAGTCGCCAATACCTTTTTATTTTTAATCACATGATGGCACAAACTAGGTGAATCGTATAAAAGATTGGACTCATTTAATTATAGAGTGCTTTTTTGTTGTTTTTCCATATGCCGAGAGCTAAAATTTGCGTTTACGCAGATGTGAAGTAAAATGCTTAAACAATTTCAATACTATTTTTACAACGCATGCTAATTTTAGAATTACATAACAGGCAGCTATTATTTACAACTTGGTCGTTCTAAATTTAGAACTCTAATCAAATCCAATTTCACAGTTCGTTAAAATTTTTGTTGACAACATATTGGCTGGCGCCAGTGATTTCAAATACGTTTGAAGCTAAGTAAATTGAACAGTAGAAAGAAATGTCGAGCGTCCGTAATATGAAACCGATAAAGTGTTGAGAGTTTATGAACCATGTGGTCAGTTGCTACTAGTACTACTGTTTCAGCAGGCATCGATCAGCATAATCAATATGAGCCTACCAAATAAACGTATTCGTTGGCTGATATATTACGAACAACTGGAGAAAATCTCAAGTGGACATCAATCAGTAAAAATAATAAAATGGCAACCAATATTCATAAAAAGTCCTTATGTATTCAGCAAAAGGCTCTTTCGTGTATCCTTTTTTTGAACAAGATTTTTCTGTTTTACTTGTACGATTCAATTACAATCCCATAAACGAGTTAAGAACAAAAGAATAAAAGAGTAATAAGAGCCAAAAAACATATTTATTTTTGGGTTTTAAATTTATTACAATTTCCACACTTTTGATTTTGTTAAGAGTTTGAGTCAGAAGATGAAAATGCAAGCACAGATGAAGATGGCATGAATATAAAACAACAATCGATAAATAGTTGCCATTCACAGGAATTATACGTTTATTCGTCGATAGAGTAGGGAAACGCGTGTTATCCTTTTAGTGCAAGCTGATGTTTTTGTGGTTGCTGTTGTTGATTTAAATGAAGTGTTAACCCATACACACATACATATATGCGTACAAACATGCATGTGTACTTATGTTTATGCATGTTTGTGAAGTAGTATTGATGACGACTTATAAGTGTTTAAGTTGAGTAAAGTTGATGGTACCAGTTGCAGTACACTTTTCACAATACAATCAATACACAATTATAAAAATGCACAGCGATCCACTTACACTTCAAAAAATACAACACCCGATCTGTGGCAATAAGGAAGAAATTTCTGAAAATGTGTCTAAATTATTTAAAAATTCGTTTAAGGGCAATTTCAAATTGCGAAATTACAATTGTAAAATTAACTTAATTTAAGCTTAAGTCGGCTAAAGCTAAATCGAGTATCACATCAAAACAAAACAAAGGGTCAAAATAGACAAATAGTACTAAAAATAGGTGCTAAAAATCACGACAAGAGTACATACTTTGAATGGATAAAACATAACATCATGCTAACATTATTGAGCTTATTGACATTATTACATTTCTGCATGGACTATTGCTCTTCTAAATACTTCATTTCTCATGATGCATAAGAAATTATAAGTAAAAAATCTTTAGGTATAGAGGAAAGAAAATAGGGCATTCTGGAAATGATATTAAGCGATCCGCCAATAGATTCCTAACCCCTGTTAAGAAACATTGCCATTTATATCCAGAACGGTAAGTTATTTAAATTTCATTCTTAACACTGACCATTCGATTATCAAATTTGCATTTCAATGCAAACTATCTCTCTCTCTCTCTCTCTCTTTAAATATGGCTAAATAAGCAATGCATTTAATACGTAGATGCCAAAAAATGTTTTGCAGCCGTATTGGTGAGAGAATTTTAAAGTACAGTGCTTTAAAAAAGTTAGCCCCCAGATTTTTATCAAAATTTAGTCACCATAAATTGTTTTGGCTTTTAAAAATATATTATAATGCAGTTCACTCTGAATTTGATATTTTTTTGTTAAAAGAAAAACAAAGCGTAAAGATTTCCATTAAAATTAAATACAATAAATTGTTTTGGGTGTAAAAAACTAATTAAAATAGAGTAAAGGCTGAATTTATTATTTTTTTACTTGGTAAAATGGAAAATTATCAAAAAATTTTGCGGTTTTAAATTTGACTTTATGAAAACAAAATATTTTTCTAATTCCATAATAATTTTTTTACGCACTGTATTTGAATAAATATCAATACAGCCGCTAAGCTTGTCACTGTCTCATGGACGAGTTAATCTTAGAGCATATAAATAAAAGAGGTGGAGTTTTAAACAATTGTTTGATGAAATGGGCACCTGTGATTTAATATAATAAAGCAGCTGATATACAACCATTGCTGGCTACTAGACAGCCATGACAAATCACTTTTTTAACGTTTAGTTGGTAAAAACTATTTCTCATCTTTTTCGTTTCGACCTTGAAGTAAACTTATTCACTTTGACTAATTTAGCACTAAATGATCAATTTAGTGCTTTATCGTGGGTATTATCAAGATTTAGCTTTCTATATCCTCACGTTAAGGACCAATTAATGTTTATAATTTTTTTTTATATAATTAAAAACGTACACGTAATACCCGTACTACTATATTTTTCTTTCAGTGCATTCATGGGCATTGCATTAAATCTCTTATACGAATGGTATGTATAGGTATAAGTAGACCATTGAGTTAAAAATCTCTCCAATCAGATGCTTGTATGTTTGTATATTATAAATATAAATAAAGGAGTACAAACCCAAACATTTATTCATATCCATGTTTGTATGAGACTTTTTTTTTGTTAAATTATCGTATTTAACAAAATATGTACAAAAAAAAAACGAGAAGAACACATACGATTTTATTGAAAAAATATAAAAATACAAAGTGTTTTTGATACGATTTTTGTTGGTTTTAAACCAAAAAAAATTAATGGATTTCAAGAGGTTTTCTTGTATTTTTAAGTTGATGATGCATTTGTTTTTCTCTATATTTTATTGTTGTTATTGTTTACTTTCGATATACGTAAATTTACAACAAAAAGGGGTGAATATGATATATATATGCTATTGTACTATTTATGTACATAAATACATAAGTATTCCATTTAAAACTTACAACACTTCTAGTGTCTAAATATTGTACAGATGCCATTGAGGAATTTCAAAATGTGCGTACAATACAATCGGTTACCATCGTTACACATTTACATTTGTTATCAATCAATTGAAAAGTTCAGAATGAACAGATAACTTTCCATTTTATTACCGAAACGCATTTTGTGTGGACATTTTCTTTAAAATAGCAAGAAGTAGTCTTAAAAGATAAAATTTATTTAAAATAATAAAAATATTCATTCAGTCATTCTTTTTTACGATTTAATAAACTAAAATATCTTTTGATAAATATTGTAAAAACAAAATGATTTCTTTCACTTTAAGTGTAAATTTAGTGTACATTCAGGATTCCGTCATTTTATCTTTTTGTACACTACATCGTTATTACTTGCCCGATCATAGTATATCTCATATCGTTGCTACGTAAGAGCTATATTTCATTTTTTATTAATTTTTGCTCCGACGTCAAATTCTAGTTCTGTTTTTTTTCAAGTAAAAGTTTAATGAAAGTTAAGCGACTTTTATATCTATTCAAAATAATTGGCAGTTGGGTCTTCCGATCCACCAGATTGTAAAAGTCACAACTAGAATTTGATGTCGGAGTAAAAAAGTTCAAATACACCCATGAAATACGATCTGTGGGTTGTTATGATCGGGTAAGTATGCATTGTTCGAAAAATAAATATGAATTATGTTTTTTGGAGTCGACTTCATCTAACGCGGGGTCTCCACATAGCAATTTTCATTGCTAAGTATAAGCAACAACGTCGACAGAATAACGGCACTTTATTACTAAACTATTTCTATTTCAATTAGGTGGTGAACATGACACAAGTAATTTATTTATAAAATCTAAAATTTTTATTTAACTTTTATGTTTTTTTTTAATATCTCACTCTAAATTATTACTGTCAGATAAAATTATTTTAATTCGACTTTGCAAATAAAAACATAAAATTCAAAAAAAATGGATGGTTTTAACAGCTCATTGCAGCAATAATTGATCAAGCAATTAGCAAAGCAATGATTGCGCAATAAATTTCTACATATGAAAATTTGCGGTCTACACATTGCAATTTCTATGGACGTGTGGTGATTCCCAATACAGAAAATACCTTTTTGTACAAATATTATTATTCATTCTAGATATCTTACTACTATTTTGTACAACTAGACATTTTTTTCTCTCTGCTAATTTTTGCCGATTTAACCGGTCATTCGTTTTACTTAAAAAAAAAATATTTTTAGTTTATATTAAAAAAATAAATGAATTATTATAAATAAACTTGTCTTTTAATACGAACACGCCCACAGACGCAATCGAATTTGACAATTGCGGCAATAAATATTGCTACGTGCATACCCCGGGTTATCTTTAATCGTATGGTTGAGTCTTAACCATTTTTTTCCTTATTTACCTGAGGGTAAATTTAAAATCTTAGGGGCGTGTCACCTTGGCAAAGTGTTCACATCTTTGTATTTGTGTTAGTTGGGGGTATAGAGATGTTACCAACACTTCTAGTTGGGGCATAAGAGAATCCTGAACCTCCTACATAGAGGTTAGAGAGACTTAAATACGATATAGCGCAGGAGTTGAATGAATGCGGTCAATATTAATCTTGTTTTATTGCTAGTTTGGGATATAGAGGTGTTACCATTACCTCCGGATTGGGCATAGGAGAATCTTAAACCTTGTACATAAACAGGCTAGGGAGACTTAGATGCCGGTGGTGCGCATGCGTCAAGAACACGTGGTACAGGGGCATCGCACTCTTATAGCTCATGAATTTGTGCACAATGAGAGCACGAATAGTGACATCTGTATTTTTGCTAATGGGACATATGAGAATTTTGGACCTCGTTTTTAATTATCACAGGTAGGCTCACATTAAGTGTAAGTGTTTTGAGGAACCTCAGGGACTATGAAAGACTGCGCGATAAGGATTGTCGACAATAATCACAAGGCAATGTGAGATCGTTGTGGCGCAGAACGGAAAGGATGCCGATTTGTAGCAATGAATTCACTGATAAGCGGAGAGGGTCGAAAAGGGACCCGTAATATTCCACCAACATACAAATATAAAGTCTAAACAACAGTGGTCTCGTGCGATTTTTTTAAAAAAGGCCAACTTTTAATAAAAGTGTAAAAAAATATATTGAACGATATGTCAGTGGTTACGAAAACTAGATTGCAGTGTGTTCACTATAACGGTTAAATCTAGCGCTCATGTCGCTAGCATCGAACACTGATTAAGTGCAATCGTATCGACTTAATACAATTGTTTGTATGCCAAAGGTTAGTTATAACTTTTGAACATAAATTCGGACGGGCTTCGGGTAAGAACGCCAAGGAAATTGTTGAAATTGAAATTTCGAAATCTGAAATCAAATAGAATTACATAAAATGTTTTTATTTTCTTAAAACATTTAAATATTGTAAATTTTTTAACCAAGAGATACGCATATTCCCGTCTATAATTGTTGATAACTTTACGAATTCCATATAAAACATCTTATTGGCAAATGTTCCTTGCTGTTCTTGGTTAAACGTAGAAGAACTATTCTTACACCATATGTACCTATAACAGAAATTAAAATACATTTTAACAAATATTTTCTTGAATTATTTTCTCTAAGTTTCAGTAGTCATATCTAACACAACAACACATTAATGCTTTTTTTCTGAGTACATCAAAAAACACCATCATAACACCAGATTTGTTAAGAAGTGTGAACCATTTAAATGGAACGAATATTTTGAACATATTTTCGATAATAGAAGTTGCCAAATTAAACACAATCAATAAAGTCTAACCCCTTTTAATCCTTTTATCCCGTTTAAAATTGTGCATCATTAAAAGCAATAATTGCAAAAAAGGCCTGCAAATGTAACATTTCTCTTAAATTGAGTGGAAATAATAAATAAATAAAAAAAAAACAATCCATAACGTAACTTTTTTGCCGGAACTGACATCAAAACTACACTATAAAAAAAGTTAATCGCAATAATTGCAAAAATTTCGTACGCCTGGCATCGATTAAACTCTTTAACACTTCAAATTATCGATTTAGTTCGTCCATCTGACTGTCGATCTAACGTGGAAGTGAATTATTTGTTAGTTTGTGTATGTGTGTTAAAAAAATTCATCGTATCGTATGCTGAATTACAAAAGAATCTTTAATTTCTAAAGAAAATGTTTTTGTTGTGTTTTATCAACACCCCGTTTACAACAATAAAAGATCGTATGAATTGGCATCAAATCAAGCGGAAGTGATTTCTTTTTTGTTTTTATAGAAAATGCAGCAGAAGTGGTGTCATATACGCGTGTTAACACTTTGAAATGTGCTTGTTTAGGTTATAATTCAGTATTAGTAGACACAAAAATTAAAAAAGTTTTGAAAATCAAAAAAAAAAAAAAAACAAAACGAAACGAAAGATAAACGCTCAAGGTGGTATTAATAGTGCGACCTATTAGAGATAATCGCATGACGTAATATATTTTAGCAGATATTACTTATGAAAAATAATTCAAATAAATAAATTATAATTAAAATATATTCGGCCGCGAAAAAATCATTAGAAAAATCATGGTCATAAAAATATATCAAGCATTTCTTAGAGCAATAGGGTTTATATCCTCCTTTTTAAGTTACAAACAAGCGCGGTTCCGGGGGGAGGAAAAAAGTATATTTCCAATAAAAACCAAGTTTTTTCTTTTGATAAGTAATAGTTTTGGCACTCATAAACAAACAATTCAAATGTTTTAAAATATTATTTCTTCAATCTTTTTTAATTGTTACGTTGTCCTAAAATTCAAGCTTAAGATAATTTTGTTATATAAAAAATTATTTTATTTAAATCCAATATTTCGCTGCCCCATTGGGTAGCTTTTTCAAGGAAAATTCTTTTGAATAATAGTACAACGTATCATATAATTTAATAAAAATGTTCTCTTGTAAGAACATTCTTATTACACCCTACACACGAGAGTTTAAAAAGTTTTCTATAAGTTTGTCATTCCCTTTTGTAATTTTTGTCACAATGGACCGTAATGGTCTCCAAGTGAAGGTGTGAGGGTAACTTTGCACCAGCCTTACGTACCTTTGTAATTTTTACAGTAGTCATTTGTGACCACATAAGGTATATAAATACATTCTGAATTCTTATTGAATGAGATGTTGTTTTAGCTATGTCCGTCCCCCTGTCTGTCCGTGTAAGCGTTGAAATCAACGTTTTAAAGCCCCCACATACGAGCTTGTATGTGGTATTAATGTATCAGAAATGCTTTAGAGAAAATCAGCGCTTTCAACCTATTAGCGACTGAGAAAACCACGTATGTTTCTGTTTTACTAAAAAAAAAAATTTTTTTTAGATCGCAGTTAACTTCTTGACCCGTTTGCTAAATGTGACTATAAGATATACATATGAGCACATAAATGGAAAATATTGGTTTAATCGATCTATTATCGGCAAATATATTGGCATAAAAATCAATATCGGGTGATTTATCGTGAGGTTAGGGGTATAATAATAAATAAACGACATACTTTTGAAAGAGAACTTAAAATTTTTTATTATCGGTTAAAGAAAAATGTATGGCATTTACTGTTTAAAAATGATATCATGTAAATGTTGGCCACGACTACATCTTAGATGGTCCATTCGGAAGGTCCAATTTTTGGCGACTCGTTCGAGAATAGCGCAAACAATACGCGTAATGTTGACTTCCAAAGCGTCGAGTGTAACTGGCTTATTTCTAAAAACCTCACACTTTACATATCCCCAGAGAAAAAAGTCCAAAGGTGTGACATCACTCGATCTAGGTGGCAAATTAACCGTAGCAAAACGTTGAATTATCTGCTCGCCAAACTAATTTCTCCACAAGTCCATTGATTCTCGCGCCGTATGGCTCGTAGCGCTGTCTAGTTGAATTAAATTCTTGCACAGGATGTACTTTGTTCGCATTAAGTCCAAGATCCTTACGTAAAGTAACCCCGGTTGTCGCATGCGACAAGCCAAGCTGCTGAAAACGACGACTAATCGATTCGTCACGGTCTTCCAGTACACTCTCAGCTAAAGCTTCTTTACTACGTGTTGGTTACGGTCTAACTGGTCGAGTATAATTTAGTAATTTAAACTGGGACTAAAATTTGCGAATGGTATTGGCAATAATGGTTTCAGTAGGCCGAGTATGCGCACCAAAAATTCCTCGAATCGCACGAAAAACATTTCTCACCGAACGCTGTTTTTTGTAAAACAGCTAAACAATCTGAAGGTGCTATTGTGATGTGAATCTTTCCATGATATCTTGCCTAACGATACTGAACAAAAATGGCAAAGCAGTTTGATATGAGTCATGCCTCTATACCTATGTACAAGATTGTGAAGGGTTTTAAGAGGTTCAGCATGAACGAATATAGCACTCTTTCTTGTTTTTACATTTAACTAACTACATGCTTACATGTTCGAATAAATAATAGTGTATTTTTTTGTTTAAAAATAATTAATGTTTAACAAAATTAGGGTCTCCATCAAATGCTTAAACTTGAATAAACGGCAAAATTTATGTGTCAATTTTTAATAAATAAAGAATCAAGTTGTATTTAACAAAATTACTAAAATGAAAATTTTTAAATGCCTTAATTAGCCATACACATACATACATATAAAGGAATTTATAAAATTATTTAAAGTTATAAAAACTTGAAATAAGCTAAAAATGCTGAATCATGAAATGCACGACAAAGCAGTTCATATTCTTGGGCAAACTTGTCAGAGTTGTGCGAAAAGTGTTCACACAACTCTTGACAATTAATTTTCGATGGTAGAAAAATTGACAGAATGCATAGTTTGAGATGCATTTAAACGTTAACATGAGGGCCTTTAATGTAAAGTAAAAAAAGTAGGTGGTCGCTTACTTCTGTTGTGATTTGTGTGTAATCGTTTGATCTATTCACAAAATATTTTTGTTGTGTTTTTCTTTTTGTTTGTTTGTTCATTCATATTCATGTTGTTGTCTGGCATGTAATAAAAGTTATTTTGTGTTTAGTGATTGGAAAAAATGGGAAGTTCCTGTTTCAAGTTGAATAACCGCCTCCTCCTTTTCTTTTTTCAATTCCCATTAAATTTTTTTTTTTTTTTTTTGGAATTTATACCCATAAATCATATGAATAAATGGAAATTGTGTTCATCGAAAGAAAGAGTAATTGTTGAGAATGGCCACAATATTTTTAAATTTATTTCCTGTGCAATATTCAATAAATTTTTTTTTTTTCGAATTTTGCAAAAATTAAATTCATTTCTGTATTGCAAGAGTTAAAATAAAAATGTTCATGTCTTTCAGTTAACATTTAAAGCTCATTGAAGTATATTTTATCGTTAAAAAAATATCTACAATAGAAGTTCGAAGATCTTATGAAGTTAAATTCGTCTTAATTACAAGTTGACACTTTTTGAATATAAATATGGAATAAATTCTTTATTTATAATTTCAAAAATAAACCTGATTTTGTTTTTATACCCTTCACCTGTGATGCCAAGGGTATATATAGCTTTGCAATTCCGTTTGTACTTTATAAAATATGGATTTCCAACCCCAAAAAGTACATATTTTCTGAAAGCTTATGACTAGGCAAGTCGATTCAACCATGTCCGTCTGTCCGTGTGTTGGTTTAAATCCACATTACTCAGACCTGTATGTGGGGTCAATCTTTTGCAAATATCCGGAAAGAAATCGTTATTGAAATTTAGCACGATCGCCCTTTGACTTTATGAGATATGAGCAAGAAAAAACGACTGCCTCGGTTTTGTTTAACGCAAAAATCAAAATTTCTGAGGCCCAGTTTTTTTTATAGAAATGGTTGTTACTATTTATAAGTATGACATGCCTTTAGGGATAGTTTTAACAAAATTTTAGATAAATCGGTTACTAACCAACAAAATTATAGGCCAAAATAATTTTGAAAAATATAAATTTTCTTTAAATATATCAAATTAGTGAAGCTTCTAATAAATTTTTGAACATGTTAAAGACACCGAAATATAAACCGTAGCCTCGAAAATTATTACCAAGTAAAACTGACAAATCGGTGTGAAACTAACTGAGATATAAGCACAAAAATAAAAATGCTTCGGTGTTTTTCCTAAAATTTACAAACGAAAATCGATTTATTTCAGCTTTTGGACAACAGGGAGGAATACAAAAGATATTAAAAGAAATGGCTTGCCTAGCAGAATATAAAACACTATAAAAAAATTAAAAATCCAAGATGGTCGCCACTACAAAATGGCGTACAACTAATTTATGTATAAGTAAAATCTAGTAATTAACAATATATTTACTTACTTTGACTCCCTTAAGCCAAAGGTTGAAATCCAAGATGGCGTCTGAAACAAAATGGCGGAAATTTTTTTTAGTCCCTTCAAGATGGGTATAAAATAAAGGTCTTGACTAGTAGAATACAGTCGACCATGTAAAAATACAAAATCGAATTCGGACGCCAAAATAATAAAGAAAACGAGGTATAATATGAAATCTGAATTCTAACCTAAAGTACGATCAGATTCGGCACGGCCATAAATATGAGTGTATATTTGCTATAAAAAAACCTACAAATCAAATATATAAAATTCTCATGTCGTGTGTGTGTGATTAAACTCCTCCGAAATGGCTCGACCGGTTTTCATAAAATTTTTTATGCATATTGGGTAGGTATGAGAATCGACCAATATCTACTTTCATGTCCTTCAACGCCACGCCTTTTTCACGCCCCTTCAGGTAGGTCATACTGCTGGACAGATCTTCTTAAAATTTTCACATTAAATCAGTAAGACTCTGGTATGATTTATAAGATACTTTTTTTACCACGCCTACTTTAACGCCCACTTTTTTTAATTATGTACTTACATCGATATAGTTTTTAGTATTTTCTTCAAATTGTACACAATTTATAGTCCATCCAATGCAGAAATAAACGTTTGAGAATCAGTCAACATCTATTTTTCATACTCCTAAATATTTAGGGTGACTCACCCCAAGGGACAATTTATGCCTCACCTAAATAACGTAACGACTTCGATGAAATTTTAAACTAAGATAGATCTGCAAACCGTAGAACACATATGGCTTACGTTTTTTTAATTTAAGAAAAATTTCCTAGAAATAATTTATATGGCAAAACAACGTTTGCCGGATCAGCTAGTTACTTTATAAAAATGGCGCATTGTATTTAGCATATTAAGGAAGACGCTATACTCAAATGAACTAAATTGAGAAAAAAGATAAATTTTTTAATCCACCAATAGACGACGACTGGCAGTGTTTTAATGTTATAGAAATCAACTTGTAATTCATGAAATACTATCAGGCATAACCTATTTGTGTGTGAGAGCAATTAATGATTCGTTATGCCGATTTTGCAAAAGACATGAATGATACCTTAACTAGCCAATAACGTCATAAGGTCGAGAATCACTATACAATTATAGTTGCACAAATAAGTAATCAATATCGAATTAAAACTTAATCGTTAGCACTACACTTTTCTATAAAAAAGTAAATGTTTTAATAAAATACTCTGCGTATTTCACAATTCACATGCTATAGAGAAACTGAATGGATCATTGCATCTTGTGTCTCATTTAATTTAATAGATTAACTGAAATAAGTTCTATAGTGCCACTTACTTTTATGTGTATGTGTACAAGAACAAAATAATTTATAATTAAAACCAAATACGATACAAATTATATCGATAACATCTTACAATTATCATCGTCCTCAAAATATTTGTGGGAGGAATTGAGACAATTAACTGCGCTATAAACACACGTGACCTTCAAAAGATTACAAATTCATAAAGAGAAAGGGAATCTGAAGTCAAACAATAACCACTCATTGACATTTATTTCCAACATCCGAAATTGAATGGAATATGATGATAAATGATTACATTGAAAACGATAACACCCACAAAATTCACCTCGTAACAAATGGAGACACATCTAATGGTTGGATAGTGGATTAACATTTAGCCGCAGGAAGACTTTCATCGATTCCGGTATAAATGTGCAAGTTCTTCTATAACTTTATTATGATTGTGTGAACAATGTTTGTATAGATGCACTTGTTCTTCTCCTTTTATCCAGCCTTAGCGACTCATCGTCATTTATATTCGCTTATATAAAAGTGCGAGTGAATGCAGCAGTACAGGCAAATGTTGCGATAGACACGTGTTGGCACAATTGTTGTTTATCCAAACAATTTGTGCTGGAGTACGAACAAAGAGGTGGAGTGTTTTCACTAAGCTATTTATTAGTTAAGGAAACACTAAAAATTTACTCAGTTTCATTGTTGCATGTTCGCATCATGTTTATTAAGGAAAACAGAAATTAAAGTTATGTGTGGCAGGACGCACGCTTCAATCCCATAGGGAGTCTGTCTATTCATGCCATACGTCCCGGTTTTCGTTCTTCTTTTTGCTCAAGGATTCGTTAATGAGTTAATGTGCATTGAATACACATTCATACATACACACAGTTGTGTTACACCTTTCGCAACAGTCATCCACAAGATGTGACCGCCAAGTGGCAGGGAAGACGAAAATTCATAATTTTATTTATACGATCATTGTAAAAACGATGACACACATACACATTAATTTAGTTTGAATGTTGCCACGAAATTGTTGCAATTGTTTTAGGTCACGTGTCTAAATGGCATACATTGGCCTCACTTGCACGTGACTTTGTCATTTGTTCCCTTCACTCAGGAAGCAACAAAATAACAACGAATTTTTTTGCTCCACCCTACCAAGGGTTGGTTGGTTTTTACTTTTTTCTTTGCAGTGCCAGTTGACTTTATTTTCTATTTTCAAATTAGAAATAAACCCGTATTTGTAATGTTTTGATTATTGTCACTTTTTGGACACTGTTCCACAGAGGCACACATACACAGCCGAACACGTGACACTTAAGTGTTTGTTAAATTTATCCTTTGACTTTATGCGCTGCTCGGCTCACCCAACTATAAAAAATCGAAGTTGCACTGCCGTTGTAATGAGGAAAACCACTGTTGCCGCCAACTCAACACTTTTAAAATGCCGTTTAGAATTCGTTCTGGGAAATCGTTTTTTACGCTTTTCTTCCGGAAGCCTTTTTTTTATTATTTACATTTGTATGTGTGTATGTGTGTGTGTTTTAGTTTTTTTTTTTGTTTGCATTTATGACTTTTTTATTTGGTTTGTTTGCAGCAAAAGAAAGGCGTGTATAGTTGAGAACTGACTGGCTATATGCCATCATATTGTGGCTAATATATCCTACATTTATCAATGTTATTCTTGAGTCTTTTACAATCTATTAAAAGTTGTTAACGCTGTAAGCTGTATACATACACACTTACATGTTTATTTGCGTTAATATTTGAAGGGGGTAGATGTCCCTTTTTTTCGAAGTGTGATTGTTTCAATATTTTGTGTCCTTTTCGCTGTGGGTGCTTTAGGAAAAAATTAAACAGCATGTGGTGCACTTGTACGTCATGGTTGAAATTGTCTCAATATGTGCTAGCTTGACGTCAATAATTCAATTTCAATAAAAAAGTTAATTTTTATGAAGTTCATAGACAAAAGAGTTTATTAATCGTGAGAACATTTTAATTTCAACATTCAACAACTTGCCAAAATTTCGATACTGTAAATTCTCTTTTAGTCAAAGTGAATTTGTTTTTGAATATATTGCGTGATTTTTTAAGAGCTGTAGGAAAGTTTAAAAAAAAACACATAAAATTCAGAAGAATGCATGAAATCTTTATTTGAATTGAAAGATTATTTCATGCAAATGTTGACCGTGACTGCGTCTCATCCGCCCATCCGCTTAGTCCAATTTTGGCATACTCTTTCCAACATTTCGGCCGGTATCTCATGAATAAATGCTTCAATGTTGCCTTCCAATGCGTCTATTGAAGCGGGCATGTGTGTATAGACATGAGCTTTAACATAGCCCCACAAAAAATAGTCGAAAGGCGTTAAATCGCACGATCTAGGCGGCCAATTGACCGGTCCCGAACGTGAAATAAAATGTTCACCGAGCTCTCCTCTCAATAAGTCATTTGTTAAGCGTACTGTGTGGCATGTGGCACCGTCTTGTTGAAACCACATGTCATGCAAGTCAAGCTCTTGCATTTTGGGCAAAAAAAACTTGGATATCATCTCACGGTAGCGCTCACCATTCACAGTTACGTTACGATTCGTATTATCTTTGAAGAAGTGAGGTCCAATGATGCCACCAGCCCATAAACCGCACCAAAATGTGACTTTTTCTGGATGCATTGGTAGCTCTTGCAATGCTTCTGGCTGATCTTCACTCCAAAATCGACAATTCTGCTTATTAACGTACCCATTGAGTCAAAAATGAGCTTCGTCGCTGAACACAATTTTTCGATAAGAAGCGCGCGATGAACTTTCTTAACAGATCACGAATTTTGATAATAATATTCAATAATTTGCAAGCGTTGTTCGTTTGTAAGACGATTCATGGTTAAATTATAGACCAAACTGAAGATCATGGTACAATCATCAGGTAGCCTCAGTTCTGCAACAAAAAAATTCTAAATGTATTTTGTTGTTGGAAAACGACGACTTAAATATCAAAAACCAAATGTGTGTGCGTGTTTTTTTGTCGGTAGAATATATACGTACACAATATATACACATACATAAACAAAATTTGACATTTTAGTTAAACCTTAAGGTAGAGAAAAAAAATCAGCTGTTTTAGTGAGGCTACCTGATAATTGTACCATGCTGAAGATGTTTGACAGTGAAACAAAACACGAAACGTGCATCAGCTGTTTAAACCAGTGTTGCCAAAAAGATAACAGCAATAATTTAGATCATGCGAACAGTATGATCATTCATTCCATGGTCGGTCTGTAAATCCAAAAGACACAATTGACCATTTCTTGTTATGTAAAATGAAAAGAGGTATTCAAATACAATTTTGTATTTCACATTCCCCATATTTATTTTCTTCTATTCTTTTTTTGCATCTAAAAACTGTTAATACTTTAAGGTGGCATTTTAATTTTTCTCACGCATGTAAAGTTTAGTGTTTGTTATTCTGTAAAATGGTGAAATGAAATATTGTTTCACTTTATCGTAGTATTTTAATCCGTTTTTAATAAAAAATATTATTTTAGGAATCTTAGATCTTGGATTGGAGTAAAAGAAATAAAACATCTCACATAATATAATTAAAAAGGGCGAAACCAGTTCTAATGAAGTGTTAAAGTCAAAAAGTGGCTATAATAATAATATTAAAAAATAAATAAAACTGGAAAGCTTAAAAGCTCTCAAGGAACTTTAAAAGTAGATAAACCCGCATCCTTGGCAACGCTGATCATTAATACGGGTTTTTTAAGCAGCATGAGAATTATTGATATCGATAACTCTGAGAATATCAGTCTGTGTTGATATTTTTGTTCAGCAAGTTTTATGAATCGTTTAACACTGGAATAAAGCATTTGCCATAATTGGAGAGAACACAATTCTCAAACTGTTAACGAATCACCCAGGGCACACTTATACAGGTGGCGGTGCCAGCCCAGCTGATTATTTTTTTGTGAGCCAATGTTTGTCAAACTCTATATAAAAAATAGAGAGACAAAAATTGCTCTCCTTTACACTATCACCTTATGTAATTACACCATGGAATCACCATTATATCTATTGAATTCACTGTTTTGTGCGGTTTGCGTGCTGTGCCCTATTTCTTTCTTTCACATTGAGCAAGAAGCTGCCGCTACGTTAAGTGGCGAGAGCAATCAAATCATTCTGACCAAACACATAATGAGGGTATAAGTATTAATTTTGTCATTCCGTTTTTAACACAAGTAAACATTTTCTGAGTACTGGTTTCAAATTATTACGATCTAGTTATGGACGTCCGTCTCTCCGTCTGTTTAAAGCACGTAGAGCTCGAACTTGAAAAAGTTAAAAGGCTCAAATTATGCCAGAAAATTTTTTATACACATATTTTGTATGTATTGTATTGGAAGAGAGTTATAGCTCGTAATACAAGAGTAGGTAAAAAAACAATGTCCTTCCTACATCGAATAAAATGCGATTGTGTCTAAACGCATTGACGTAGAGCGAGGAAACTTCGAAAGTATATTTCCTTAGTAAAAAAACTTCTCTCCCGAACAGTGTCTATTTCGGTATATTTAAAATTTAAAACGTAATAAAACCGTGCAATTCTGAAATTTTTAAAACATTGCTTATTGGCCAAAGGAGTTTTACTAACGGAAAATAAATGTGACACGGCCATTTTTAAGCCCACCTCCAATATAACGCCTTATCTCAAATACATAAAATGTCTCTATGAATAAAGATTTTGGAAGAACAAAGGACTCTATATTGAAGTATTTAAGTTGAATTTGCAAGCAGAAACTACAATGACACGCCTACTATAACGCCCACTTTTCACTTAATATACTGTTAATGAAAACTAACAAAGTAAGAGGCATCATGAAATTTTGTACATATAGCTTTCTAGTCATTGTCATTGTTATGCCAGAAAATTAAGGTGACACGCCTACCTAAGCCCCTACCTCCCATATTACGCTTTGTCTTAAATTCATATAATTTCTCTATGCAAAAAGTTTTCGGAAGAATAAAGGACCATATTGAAATATCTCAGTTCTATTTATTAGCAGAAACTATATTGACACGCCTACTTTAACGCCCACTTTCATTAAAATACTTACTTTACGAAAATATTATACCATCAAATCGAAGTTATACAAAGAAAGTTAAACATACATATTTTAGTATAAAGAGATTATTCCATAGCGATTACTGTTAATAACAAAATAATAAATTTTATTCTATAAAAAAACATAAAATTGGTGGTGGGTATAAAAGATTCCGCACAGCCGAATATACTGCTCTTAATTATTAATTTTCACTTCAGGCCTGTTTTTCATTGGGACCATTTTTATACCCTTCACCTGTGGTGCACAAGGGTATATATAGCTTTGTCATTCCGTTTGTAATTTCTACAATTTTCATTTCCGACCCCATAAAGTATATATTTTCTGAAAGCTTATGAATAGAGGAGTCGATTAAGCCCTGACCGTCTGTCCGTCTGTCCGTCTATCCGTCTGTCCGTCTGCCCGTCTGTCCGTGTGTTGGTTGAAATCAACTTTTAGAAGCAACTATATGTTCCTCAGATCTGTATATGGTATCAATCTCTTGGAAATATCCAGGAATGAATCGCTATTGAAATTAAGGACAATCGCCCCATAACTTTCTGAGATATGAGCAAAAAACCACGACCACTTCGTTTTTTTTCACAATTACAACAACAACATACATACATACATACATGTAAAAAACATACCAAACAAAAAAAAATTACAAAAAAAAAAATATTAAAAATAAGAAAAAAATAATAAAAAAAACTACAAAAAAAAATTTTAAAAAAATTTAAAAAAAAATTTTAAAAAATTTTTTAAAAATTTTTCTAAAAAAATTTTTTAAAAAAATTTTAAAAAAATTTAAAAAAAATAATAAAATATAAATAATATATTAAAAAAAATAAAATAAAATTTTTTTGGCTCAGCTGGGATTCGATGCCACATTTATTCTAACGTGTATGCACGTATTTTATATGGGATGAATGGTGATACAAACAATTGTTATTGCATGACTACACGTTGTGAAGGGTATATAAGATTCGGCACGGCCGAATATAGCACTGTTACTTGTTTAGAGAGCCTTTGCAAAGTATTGTATTGTTTATTATAAAATTTTAATACCTTTTTAAAATTTAAAAAAATTATGACATTATGACAATACGATACTCTAAGGACACCTTGTGAATTAGCTAATAATTAATTTTTAAATAAAATTCCTTTTCAGTTTTTGTTTTGTTTTGTCCTTATTGAATTCATTAATATATTTTGTGCTGATTAGTCTTTGTTGGAATATTTGTTCATGCTGCTACAAAATTATGTCTCTCTTACTGCCTTTTTTATACCCTTCACACAGTGAAAAAGGGTATATATAGGTTTGTCATTCCGTGTGAAATTTCTACAATTTTCATTTCCGACCCAATAAAGTATATATTTTTTGAAAGCTTATGAATAGGGGAGTCGATTAAGCCATGTCAGTCTGTCAGTCTGTCAGTCTGTCCGTCTGACCGTCTGTCCGTGTGTATGTTGAAATCAACTTTTTGAAGCCCCCCGACATCGCTTGGACCCGGATGAGGTATTAAAATATCAGAAATATTCGGGAGTAGATCGGTATTGAAATTCAGAAACATCGGTACATAAACAACTGAGATATGAGCAAAAACCCACGACCACCTCGATTTTTTTTCACAAAAACAAAATTACAACAACAACATACATACATACAAACGTGTATACTGGTTAGAGAAAACGTGGCATCGAATCCCAGCTGAGCCAAAAAAAAAATTTTTTTATTGTTTTTTTATATTTTTTTTTAATTTTTTTTTTATTTTTTTTTTTTTATTTTTTATTTAATATATTATTTATATTTTTATTTTTTTTTTTAAATTTTTAAAAAAAATTTTTTTTTTAATTTTTGTTTGTTTTATATTTGTTATTATTATTATTTTTTTAAAAAAAAATTTTTTTTTTTAATATTTTTTTTAAATTTTTTTAAAATTTTTTTTTTAATTTTTTTTTACATTTTTTTTTTCTTTTAACATACATACGTAAAGTTATAATTTTAAAATAAGTTGTTTTGATATATGTATGTTTTTTATATTGTTGTACGTTCATATGGGATGAATGGTGATACAAACTACTGTTATTGCATGACTACACGTTGTGAAGGGTATATAAGATTCGGCACGGCCGAATATAGCGCTCTTACTTGTTTATTGATATTTTGCTGTCATTTTCATAAAAAAAAACTGAAAGCGGATTATGTGTCATTTAACGCCGCTGTGTTGTACATTTTTGTCAATAATCTTTGAGTTGTTATTGCTGTTGTTGTTAATGTGGTACGTAGGCGTTCTTAAGTCTCTATAGACCGGCACATCGACTATACAATCGTAACTTAAGAAGAGTTCCTAAGCACTACACAAATGTGTAACAAATATAAAGATGTTACGGTTTAGATATGATGTGTGTGCGTCTGCCTCCTCTTTTTTTTGTAGACATTTTTATGTTGTTGCTTTTGTTATTTGCTTTGCCACAGTTACTAATAGGACTATTTTGCTTAAGAGTCTGCTTTGCCTTGATCTGTTGATCTCTTTGTTTGAAGGTTTAGCTGACTATTTGAAAAGCGTTAACACAATAAGACTAGTTGCACCTTTATCTGCCTAAATGATTAGTTGCCAATGAATTTATGTGTGTAGTATTATCCTTTGTTACTTCTTACAATTACTGCTTTTGGTATCTCACCTAAAGGTATTTCAAGAGGAAGATACAAATATTCTTATTTTTTTCTTCTTGAACTTAAAAGTACAATGAGTGTGTTTTTTCTTGTGTCATTTGAAGTTTATCTTTTATATTTGATCTCATCTGTTAGGATTTTCTTAAGAGGCATAAAATTTGTCGGTAAGTTTGACTGTATGTTTATTTGTCTTTTAATCAAATATTTTTTTTTATTTTTTTTTCATTATTTTATAAGTCAGGCTAATACCACTTCAATGAGTTTGGGTTAAAAACAAATATCTTTGTTTTTTTGTCTCTTTTTTTAAATTTTATTTGTATTCGTGTGACTGCATCTGTAGGCAAATGTTATTACCAGTACAACGTATATTATACATACGTCTGCATAAACATTTGATGGATCTCTTCTTGGTTTTGTTTTAATTTCACTGCTTTTGTAGCCCGGCTAGCAGTGACCATTGTTTTGAGTGGAAATAAGAAGAAAATAAAAAAGTGCCGGTAAATGTGTTTTTTTAGATTTTGTTTAACGCCACATTATGTCAAATTGTTGTCATTTAGCCATTATTTAGAAAGACAACATTTGTTAAGGTATGTGCTTGTATGGTGGTAAACCTTTCTTACATATTCGAGTTTCTCTGACCTTTTCAATTTATTTACAGGATTTGTGTTGTCATTTTTTTTTGTTCGTTTACATTGTTGGTATGTTTAATGTTCTCTATGACTTTAAACATCCAAATAGTTTAAATTGAAATTATTATTTGATTTTTAACAGTTTTTTCAGTTTTTCTAACCAACTGATAGAAATAAAAAATTAAATATAAGTATATACCTATATAAAAAAAAACTTCAGTTAAATTTTGAAATCAGCTGCAATTGCATCACACTCGGCTGATATTTGAAACAACGAGGTTTTTATACCCGCCACCAAAAAAGTGGTGGGGGTATAATCATTTTGTCATTCCGTTTGTAACACATCGAAATATCCATTTCCGACCACATAAAGTATATATTTTCTGAGTCCACGTTTCATATTATGACGATCTAGCTATGTCCGTCCGTCCTTCCGTCCGCCTGTCCTAAAATTTCCTACATATATCTTTTTAGTCAATGTCATTGTTATGCCAGAAAATGAGAGTGACACGCCCACTTTAACGCCTACCGGCTTTATCTCAAACTCAAATAATTTCTCTATGGACAAAGTTTTTGAAAGAATAAACAACTAACATACTTACTCGGCGCACAATTGGGACAAACGACCAATTTCGCCCAACACGACGAATTAGTCGGTAAAACTCGTGGAGTAAATTTTTCGTGTGAACGACGAAAAGGTATAGTTGTTTACTGTTTGTGCAAAGAAAAAACAAAAATAATCAAAGAATTAAAATTTCTGTGAAACTCAACAAAATAATATATATAATTTCTGTCATAGTAAAAACTTTTTTACGTATAAGTAAACGTTTGCAACAAATGTCGTGGGTACGGTACAATAATAAAAACTTTGTTTTTGTATAACAGCTAATAGTGTGACCATATAAAAAAGAAATTACTTGAAAAATTAGAGATTTGCCAAAACACAAATAAAAACAAATTTTTGTAGTTAACTTTTATATATTTATTTTAAATGTTTCAAAATAAAAAATAAAACAATTATTAAAGTAAAAACTAACTTTATTTTCTCAAAAAGTTCAGAAGTAAACCCAAATTTAATAAAAAATGGTCACCTTGTACCAATTTGTGCGTCGTTCGGCGACGTAAGAAGTAGAAAAAAATCTATTGCAGAGTTCGCCCCGTATAGCGAATTTCGACTGACGCCATAATTGTATGTACTCTCATATACACAAATGTGTTTTATTTTTGATGACGAATATTCGCGACGAAAAATTCGTCGTTCGTCCCAATTGTGCACCTAGCGTAACGCAATCAAAATATATACATGTTATTTTTGTAATTGTTGCATAATTTCTAGCTTTGCCAATGTGTTTGCCAATAATTATCTAATGAATTGCTTCATTTTTTTAAATATTTTGGAAATTTAAAAAACACGGTCCGTTTGTCAAATTTTTACGCATATTTTATTCTACTGATTATAATTTGCATTTACATTATTCTACTTTGTTTATTCATCACGAGTTTTTGGCATGTCTTACGATTTGCATACATATATCATAGTATAAACTGGCGATTATAGGGATTCTATAAAAAAAAAAAAAAAACAAAAAAAAAAAAAAAAAAAAAACAATTTGTATCAACAATGTTGATTCAACATACACTTCATAAATATGGTTTACGCATGTGTTAGTAGCAACTTAAAGCTCTTAAAATATCGAACCAATTTAAATAGGATTGAGATTGTGGAATACAGGAAAAATCTTTCAAGTGTTATATTTCTTTAATCAAAATCGGTTGTTTAATGTAAGCGTAAGCCGGGTATCAAAAATCGACTTGCTATTGCTACCTTTATGTTACATCTTAATGAAATTAGAATAAAGGAAGCATAGCATTGATTTTTAAATTTGTTTTTTTCTTTCTTATCAAATGACATATTTCTTCACTTTGTTATGCTTTCTAAACATATCCATCCTTCAGCTGGCATCGGCTAATATCGGAGTAGTTTCCCAATATTCTTAAATGATTATAATCTAATTTAATAAATGTTTTTAGGAAGTTTAATAATAAAAAGTGAACTTAAGCCAGAATAAAAATTATTTATAATAAATTTTACTCAACACCGAAAAAATTATTTCCTCAAATTGTTTAGTTTAATTAATCGACTATTTGATTTGTTTCTAAACTCGAATTATATTTTAAATTAATCTAATTATTTTTTTAATTAAAAATTAATGTTTTTAAAAAACAAAGAGTTTTCTGTCAGTTGGAAAAAAATAGAAAAATAATATGAAATAAAATATTATTAAATCTTAAAATTATTTTAATATTTCAGAAACTTAGTGCAATCTTCATCCACTATCCTATTAAATAAGAAGCGGAATAAGAACAAGTAAAAGCGCTATATTCGGCCGTGCCGAATCTTATATACCCTTCACAACGTGTAGTCATGCAATAACAGTAAATTCACGTATGTATGTTAAAAAAAACAAAAAAAAAATAAAAAAAAAATTTAAAAAAAAAATTAAAAAAAAAAAAATTATTATATACATATATAATATATATAAAACAAAATAAAAATAAAAAAAAAATTAAAAAAAAAAAAATAAAAAAAATAATAATAAAAATATATATAATATATTAAATAAAAAATAAAAAAAAAATAAAAAAAAAAAATTTAAAAAAATTTAAAAAAAAAATTTTTTGCCTCAGCTGGGATTCGATGCCACGTTTTCTCTAACCAGTATACACGTTTGTATGTATGTATGTTGTTGTTGTAATGTTGTTTTTATGAAAAGAAAATCGAGGTGGTCGTGGGTTTTTGCTCATATCTCAGTTGTTTATGTACCGATGTTTCTGATTTTCAATACCGATCTACTCCCGAATATTTCTGATATTTTAATACCTTACCCGGGTCCAACCTATGTCGGGGGGCTTTAAAAAGTTGATTTCAACATACACACGGACAGACGGTCAGACGGACAGACGGACAGACGGTCAGGGCTTAATCGACTCCTCTATTCATAAGCTTTCAGAAAATATATACTTTATGGGGTCGGAAATGAAAATTGTAGAAATTTCACACGGAATGACAAACCTATATATACCCTTTTTCACTGTGTGAAGGGTATAAAAACATGTGGTCAATCTGTAGGAAAAAGATTGGGTAAGTAGATACATAGCTATGTATGTACATAAAAATATGTATGTTTTGTTTCTAATGTAAATAATTTTAGCGTTTAAGTAGATGTGTCCAACGTCAACATTAAAATAATTTCAATTAATTTTTTTTACTGATTTAATTGCTATTTTTCGCAATATTTTTTGAATTAAAATTATTAATTTAATTCAGGTATCATTTTGATGATTGGAGCAAAATCAAATAAAATTTTAATTAATAATATTAATTTCGTAGTTGAAACCCATATTTTTTTTTCTGTAAATATACGAAAACCAATATGATCCTTAAAGTGTACAGAGCTAAATTCATATGATAGTCCTAATTTTGAAGGAATAATTAGTAATAAAACTTGGCGATATCTAAATTTTTTGGTATAGCGTACGGCCATGACAATATATTGTTTATTTTAAAGAGGTTTGACTGCATATTTGCTGTTTGCAATCATAACAGTAGTGTTTAAGTTTAAATAAAAAAACAGTATTTTCAAGTTTGTTCTCACTATGCAACGTTAATAAAAAAATGATTTATTTTGCTGTTTTTTTTTTAATTGCTAGAAAACAAAAACTAACCCAGACAATTCATGTGATCAGGGGTCATTTGATCAAAGCACATTATTTTAAACATTTGTCCGAGTGTCTGTTTCTATTTTTTTTTATTTATTTGCTCACATGCTTCTAATGAAGGTGTAAAATGACGATAAAATTTGCAATTAAGTTTTTAATGATTCTCTTTTATTAAGTGCAGGCTAAAATTGGTGTTTTTGTTTTAAATGCGGGCAGTATGTTTACTAATACATGAATACATACATACATATATGAGTAGACGTGCTGATATGTGAGTCAATCATTTGTTAAAATGACTGTACGAATAAAAACGCCAATAGTTGAGGGCATTAAAACAGAAATTAAAAAATAAATACGTTAAAACAATAAAAATGTCAACAACACCATTAAGCGGAAAGAAAACAAAAATATCAATTTCGAAACGATAGGGGGAAAACGAAAGAATTTTTACGAAACATTATGGAACGAAGAAAATATTACAGTCGTAACAGGGGCCAAATTCTGTTTTTTATTTGCGGACAATATGTTAACCACAGGTTAATCACTCTCAAAGACTATTAAAACAAACTTTCAAGGTTATAGAACGGTATGGATTTATCTCACATCCTGTTTTTTTAAACTTAACACTTCGTTTATCCTTGGAAGGAAGGTGTATTATTCAAAACATATACGACACATAAGACTGATAAGCCAGACAAAATTAAATAAAAAAAAATAAAAGTACCAGTTACATCAATTTTTAAAATTTTAAATTCAAATTTTTTCATCATTCAATTTGTAACAAATTTTAAGCCAAACAAATATTTGGTGTTGTTTGTTTACATAATGTGACCAACTATTTTTTGTTCAAAAAGAGTGCACTTTGCAAGTATTTTATAGGTGAAAAAAAGAAATTAACACATATTTAAAACCAATAAAAAATGCCATAAAATTTGGATATGTACTTTTGTTTATTTTTTTAACCCAAAACGAGTCACTGTTTGGTGCGGATTTTGGTCCAGAGGCATAATTGGTCAATTTTTCTTTGAAAATGAGCAAGGGGTGGCCGTAGTCATTGGCGATCGTTATCGGGCCATGTTGAACGAATTTTTGTTCACAAAAATTGAAGAAGAGGATATTGGCAACATTTGGTTTCAACAGGACGGCGCTACGTGCCACACAGCCGAAGCTACACTTTCTTTATTTCATTTTCCAAAAAAAAAAGTTATTTGGCGGACCCTTTATTTCAAGTTTCACAAAATTATATAACTTGTTATGCATAGTAAATTCCCTACTTAAAATGCTTATCCCTTTGCTCCCTTTGGGTACCTATTATTTATACCTAAATAATATTAATCAATTTATGTACTATTGTGAACTATAATAAAAAAAAATATTTAAAATTGTACCAGACAAGAGAAAATGTTTATCCCTTATGCACAGACAAAAATAAAAATGATTTTCAATTACGAATTTTATTAATTAAAAAATTGTTTGATTTTGCTCCAATCATCAATATGATACTATTAATTAAATAAAACTTAAATTTTTATTTTGAAAAAATATTTCGAAAAATATCAATTAAAACAGTATTAAAAAAAACTAAAATTTCCATATTTTTTTAGAAATGATTTAAACATGCCTATAACTGAAATTTGATATTTATATAATTTGAACATTTATTGTATCAGTAATATAAATTACACAGAAAAAATTAAATATGAACTTCAATTACGAAATTAATATTAATAATTAAAAAATTGTTTAATTTTGCTCCAATCATCAAAATGATACTATTAATTAAATGAAAATTAATATTTTTAATTGAAAATATATTACGAAAAATACCAATTAAAACTGTATTAAAAAATTAATTAAAATTTCCATTTTTTTCAAAAATTATTTTAATTAATTTAGTCATGTCTATAATTGAAATTTGGTAGTTATATCAATAACAAAAATTATTTAACCTGTTTAGAAAAACAATTAAAAAAAATAAATATTTTTTTTTTTATATTTATATATTCTTAATATCCATATATGGTACATACGAATTTATGTTTTTAAATACATTTCGTTATTTATATGAAAATAACTTAGCATAAGAAGTAGGGTTCCATAAGTAGATATACGATACCGTATCGAAAGCCGGAGATCCAAAAATAACTGGTAGCATCAACAACCTAAATATAAAGAATATTAACCGGTAAAAAGGCTTGATCAGACAGAGTGAAGAAATTCAACAAACTTACCTATTAAAATGAGAATTCTGAGGAATATAAGGGGATACAATAATTATAGTTAATGAAAAATATAATTAGAATTTTAAAACAAATCAAAAAGTCAATTTATTAAACAAATTTAAGGGATATTTTTTTCTGTGTATTAAAACTGTTTTAAATAATTTCACACGAAAAGAAAAAAATAATTTTTTTAGTATTTATTCTTGACATATATAAACATATGTATATTAGGGGTACAACCAAAATAAGGCCCTATCACCACGCTGTAGCCGATGTTGTGTTGAAACCGAAAAATGTTTCCTCAGGTCATTTCGAAATAAAAACGTTCCTCGTCGAAGCCGATTTCTGAAAGCCCTTGTAGATTTTTTATTTTGTCAAAATTTTTTATTTTAAAATTATTTAACTATTTACATTTCTTAATGTAATTATATGATTATAATCAAAATCCCAATCTAAAAACTATCTTTGTTAAGTGAAATTAACTTAAGATTATTATTATTTTTTATCATTTAATGAATTTATAAAGAAAATATTTTTATTTTTTTAGAACTTACTGATCCCAAACTTAATTGCATTTGACGCGGAACCTTTTCTAACGATATCGAAAATCTAAAAATGCAGTTCTTATTGCTTTTTTTTATTGATATTTTCAAAAATTGTAAAAAAGTTGTCCCCTAATGTATATGTACACAGAAAAAAATAAATATGAACTTCAATTACGAAATTAATATTAATAATTAAAAAATTGTTTAACTTTGCTCCAATCATCAAAATGATACTATTAATTAAATGAAAATTAATAGTTTTAATTGAACAAATGTTGAGAAAAATATCAATTAAAACAGTATTAAAAAATTAATTAAAATTTTCAATAATTTTCAAAAATGATTTTAATTAATTTAATCATGTCTATAATTGAAATTTGGTAATTATATAAATAAATTATTTATTATATCAATAACAAAAATTATTTAACCTGTTTAGAAAAAAATTAAAAAAAAATAAATATTTTTTTTTTGATATTTATATATTTTTAATATTCATATATGTTACATATGAATCTATGTTTTTAATTACATTTTGTTATTTATATAAAAATAATTTAGCATAAGAAGTAGGGTTCCATAAGTAGACATACTTTACATCAACAACTTAGATAAAAAGAAATGTTAACCGGTAAAAAGGCTTGATCAGACAGAGTGAAGAAATTCAACAAACTTACCTACTAAAATGAGAATTCTGAGGAATATAAGGGGATACAATAATTATTGGATTTGGGCACATCTATATATATTTTTATATATTTTCACTTACCAGAACTTTTTCTTGTATATTGTCTACTATTTTTTATTATTCTGCTCATTGAATGATAATTATATTAAACTAATTCTAAGAAATTCAATTTTCAAAAAAATTTCATTTAAAATAACATTTTTTATTTTTTATTTATTTTATTCAACTGACAGAAATCTCTTTGTTTTTTTAAATATTTAATATCAATTAAAAAAATTAATTCAGTTAATGAAAAATATAATTAGAATTTTAAAACAAATCAAAAAGTCAATTAATTAAACAAATTTAGGGGTTATTTTTTTTGTGTACATATGGATCTATATTTTTCATTACATTAAATTACTTATAAAATAATAATTTAGTATAAGATATAGGGTTCCACAAGTACACATACGAAACAATATGAAACGCCGGATTTCCGAAAATAATTGGCAGCATCAAGGACCTAGATGGAATATTTACCTGTAAAAAAGCTTAATCAGGCAGAGTGAAGAAATTTAACTAACTAACTAAATAAAATGACAAATTTTGAGGAATGTACCAGTAAACCAGAAATAATGGCGTTAGACAAATCTAAAATGAAATCATTTATTACATTTAAAATCAGACATAGGGGCATTTCCATGTCATCTTACACTAAACCATATATTTTTCCTTTACAATCTAATTGAAAAAAATCATTAAATGATTTTATAATAAATATAATTTAATATCGTTCGTGACATACCGTACGTGACAGATATTTCTCTTATAGCATTCCAAAGTAATAAAATCTATAAAATATTAAGAAAAGAAGTCAAAGTTACTTTTTACAACTATTTATTATTATTACTATTTACTAACCATTTAATGAATACGCTGATTGAGATACATTTATGCACTTATTATCAGAATACAATATAAAAAAGGAAAAAATATTTTTTTATTTTTGGAATGGGCTTAAAATAAATCCAATACCGCTAATCGGACTGTATATTTTCTCTTTTCTAATAGATCTAATTAATTGTTGTTGTAACATTAATTTTAATGTATTTTTACAATGTTACAAATACATTAATTAAGTCGTTAAAAAAGAAAATAATAGTTGATTGCAATTCTATAAAATGAGCCAAAGAGATTATCAGTTTTACTCTTAAAAGAATTCAATAAGCTCTAAATATCTCAGCATAGTAAAATTTTAGTGTGTTTTTTTATTATTAAACTTGTATTAAACAACTTCCAAGAGTTTTTATTTTTACAGTCGTGGTTGTCATATTCATGGAAATGCCCATATGTATTTATTATATGTATGGACTTACCGGAACTTTCTCTTGGAGATCGGCCACTATTTTTTTTTTATTATTCCGTTACTTGGTTAACAATTATATAAAATTTATCCTTGAAAATTATATTTTCAAAAAATGTCATTTAAAATAAAAATTTTAATTTATGTTTTTCAACGTACAGAAATCTATGTTTTTCAAAAACATTTTATATTAATTAAAAAAATTAATTAAATTTATTAAAATTGTAATTAGAATTTAAAAACTAATTAAAAAGTCAATTACTTAATTAAGAAAAATTTAAGGAAATTTTTTTTTTTCTGTGTACAAGTTAATTAAAAAAAAGTGACAAATCCTATTGTTTTTGTAGTTTTGTAGGTCTAGTTCGTTTTGTTTAATTTCAATTTAGTTTTTTATATACATACATATTTTTTTTGTCACTAGTTGCTTTTGTTTGTATTTACTTTGTCTACTGTTAATTATGTGTCAATTGTTCAAACTATAAAATGTATGTTGTTTATGCAACCTTGAAGAATCAAAACACTAAATTTCAATGCATAAACAATTATTTGAGAACTTCTGAAGAAATACGATTACGTAAGAATAGTTAAGATAAGCGAAATTGTGCTAGTAAAAATAGAAGAAGAAGCAAAATAAAACATTAAGTTGAATTTATAATGCGGAAATTTATTTAATTCATGCAGGCGTTTGTAATTAGCCAAGCTCAAATGATTTTGCAAGATTTCAATCAAAACTCTATCTAACTGACGGCTATAATTTTAATTTAAATGCATTATTTGTTGTTATTATTTTTCATACTACACAAAGTTGTTGGTTGTTGCTTGTATAACTGTCACTCATTGACTCACATTTTTGGTTTATCTCAGGTGTTTGAAGTTCAAGTGAAAAACAAAACCGACAAAAAATGCAAATCCCGTTTGATGACTTTATTATCAGCATAATGATGCACAAACGGCGATTAAAATCATGTAAAAACCGCAAGTCATGAGTGTAGAGAACTAAAAAAAAAGGTTTGATCTCTGAAGATTTACGCCTTCTATTTATCGTTTGAAGCTGCCGTCTCTGCATTTAGAGATGAAATAAACAAGTACAAAGCGATTTTTGGCCTTTTAATGTTTGACTGATTGACCGATTGACTGATGCGGTTAGATGGCTTTTTAAATGACTCAACACAAAAAATCCAAAATTTTATTGTGTTACAATCTTTTGTATAGATGACTACAACTGTGTTATTAGCCTTCCTAGTCGCCATTAAAATTACCAAAAAAAAAAAAAATTGGCGTTTAAATGCGCCTACTTTTTTTGTTGATCGTCTCTTTTATCTACGTTTTGTAAGATCAAACTGAATATATGAATAAACGTATTTAATTTAGCCATGTTACTGTAGCTGGCCATAACCAAATGTGGTATTAACGGAAAAAGAAAAAAATGCTTAAAATGCGGTGGTAATGGCAGTCAGTCAAGGCAGTGTTTTAATGCCGCATACGCGCACGCACAAGAGAAACAAACATTGAATGTTTGATCAACATTTGCCTTCGTAGCCAAATGTCAGATAAACGTTAAATATTTTGTTGTATGGCTTCAGACTAATTTGTGCAGCTAATCCCAATAATTTACACTATCAGTTGTAGTCATCTTGTCTCGTTCTTTTAAAGCTTTGATGACTTTTTCTTATGTGTGTATTTCTTTATTGAATTATTTTTTTTTTTTTTTTTTTTTTACTCTCTTTCATTTGTATTTTTTTTTAAGTGACTGGCGTTGTGCCAAGCAAAACGTTTACTGAAATGTTAAATTTTAAACTATTAGAGTGGTTCAAAATAATTTTTATTTTTACCGTGAATTATTTTACCACGGGCCTAAGATTATGGAAAAATATATCACTTTTAATACTGCTTGATTGTAACATAATGATTGTATAGAAAAAAATATATATGAATTGAAATTACGAAATTAATACTATTAATTAAAATTTTATTTGATTTTTTTGCAATCATCAAAATGATACTATTAATTAAATTAAAATTTATATTTTTAATTGAAAATGTATTGTGAAAAATATTAATTAAAACAGTATTAAAAAGTTAATTAAAATTCCTGGAATTTTTAAAAATGATTTTAATTAAATTAAATACGCCTATAATTAAAATTTGGGATTAATTTATATAAAGTATTAATTGTATCAATAATATAAATTACTGCAACTGTTTTAAATAAAAGATCCTTCAAATAAAAAAGAAGATTTTTTTATATATTTATTTTAACCATATTTTTAACATACATGAACATGAATACGAAGCATAAGAATACACACAAAATTACACATTTAGGAACTGGTGGCATAACCAAACGTCGTATTTTCAAAAGTAAAGAGGGTGCATCCTTGACTGAGGCACAAAGAAAAGGAAAAGACTTCAAATAACTACTTTCATATTAAAGTTAAAATCCATCAGAATATATCGGGCTGCAAGGAATATTAACTGCTGTCCCATCTGCAATTAAGTTCAAGCTCTCCCTGATATTTATTAAGATCAAAGTCTGTTTTTTAAATAATCTGCTGATTGTCCATTTTTATATCCACCAAAAAAACAATGTAGGTTTATAATAGTTTTGTCATTTCGTTTGTAACACATCGAAATATCCATTTAAATATCTCTTAAAGTATATATTTTCTGAGTCGGGGTCTTATTTTAGAACGATCTAGCTATGTCCGTTTCTTCGTCAGTCTGTCCCACAGTTGAAAGCACGTAAGAAGTTAGGGGGATAAAATTTTGCCAGAATATTTCTCATACATTTCGAAAGTATATTTTCTGATTTAAAAATAATTATTTCCCAGAAAATTGCTGAAATCTATAAATAACAAAAGGAACTATAAATAAAAATGTACAAAAATTTATACCGCACAGTGTCTTTTTCAATATAATTAAAATTTAAAACGTACTAAAACTGACAAAATCAGATTCACGATTCTACAATTTTGAAAACATTGCCTTTTGATCAAAAGACTTGTTATAACGGATAATTAATGTGACTCGCCCACTTTAACACCCACCTCCTAAATAACGCTTAATCCCAATTTCATAAAATTTCTCTGACTCTACGACTTTGTAAGAATAAGTTACTTCATATTGAAATAGGTAGGTAGGTGGAACAGGTAGCTAATGTGCAGCTCACTTGGGTCCATTATTCTGATCCCTTTGTGATACCTCAACAGTAAGAATGGAAAAAGCAGAGAAAGAGAAGCAGACCAGTTAGGGTTGCCATATTTGAAAAGTGAAAAAAGTACATTGAGGGGGAAAAACAGTCCTTTTCAAAAAAAACCGGACATTTTTTTATTTATTGATAACATAACATTTTTATTGAAAAAAAGTTAATAAGAAACATAAAAACATAAAAACTATGAGAACATAACGTTGACTTAACTTTTAATTCAATACATCACATATGTTTTAAAAATATGAAAAAAAATAACATAGAACACATATACAAACCTTTGAGAACGTAACAAAAAATATTGCATTTGTTTCAAAATGCAATACATATATAGATCGAGTCAAACTACAAATAGTATCTTAAGTTGCTAACGTGGTCAAAAGCACAAATTAAACGTCGTTTTTCGATATTAATATTGATGTTAGTTTGAATAAACGAACTACCAATGCTTTAACATTTGTGACTGTATTTCAGAACTATGCACTATAATTTCAAACTTAATTTTGAAAATGATCTAATATATTTCAAAAGTTTTTTATTAAATTTCAAAAATAGTAAATAGAATTTTGAAATTGGTAATTGAATTTTTAAAACTACGAGTTGAATTTTAAAATTATCTATAATATGTAAATTCAATTGATTTGTTTCTTCAAATTACAATAATATTCCATTAATACTTTTGGAATACTATTTGTAACTTAAAAAATATCAATTGTAATTGACAAATTATCAATTTTTAAGTAGACTTAGGGCCAATATTACAACTTGCCGTTAGCTTAAGGCAGGATTTTGTTTGGCAGATAAATGGCTTTGCATTATAAACCCTTAATTTATTATTTTTTTACTAATTCAATATTATTAAAATTAATAATAATAACAATAAAAAAATGGAAGTTGCAATAATGCAAAGCTATTTATCGAGCAGACAAAATCCTACCTTTAAGTAAAGGCAAGTTGTAATAATGGCACTTAATCTATCATGCATAGAAATTGTTTTTGTACTTAAAATCAATAGAGACAATAACAATTTTTATGAACAATAAAGTCTACTTTAAAATTGATAACTTGTCAATTACAATTGATATTTTTTAAGTTATATATAGTAATCTAAAAGTAATAATGGAACATTGTTCTAAAAAAAATTCTAAAAATTATCAATTGAATTTTTAAAATGAATACATTTGATTATTTTTTTAAATTCAATAAATAATTATACAACACAAATAGAGGTGGTATAGTTATATAAAAGAAAATAATTTATGCTTACAAAAAAAGTTAATTCAAAAATAAATTATAAATATTTATCCCTTCTTTGTACACATTTAACAATAAAATTTTTCTCTGTTTTATTCCTAAAAAAATTACAAAATTCAATACATGTATATCCAAAAACAGTACAAATATAAAAAAACAGTATTTTTTCATACTGTTTTAGGTATTGTGAATATAACAGTACATATTACAAAAAACAGTACATGTACTGTTTAAAACAGTACGAGTCCAGAGTCTCTGGCGGGAATCGAACCCGCGATCCCAGGCAAGCAGACTAGTACACTACTGACTAGTCCATCGTGGCACCTAACCAGATTAAAATATAATAATAAAATATAAGTTGAATTTATCCGTAGAAAGTACTTTGAGACGCCTACTTTAACGCCCATATCTCACATAATTTATTGTTAATCAAATTTAAAAGCTCATAAAATCGCCAGAATTATATGTATTAGATGATGAAATTTGGCATATATTGCCTATTGGTAAATTTAATTATTGCCAATATACAATATAAGTAGTTCCAAGAAATTAAGGTGACACGCCCACACGCAAAGAAAAAATATGGTTGTGGTAACCATAATCGAAGAGCAACCTAATATGATTGAATTGTATGATAATGGTTAAAAATAATAATGGTTACCAGTTATCATTATTATGTTAAATTTAAGTATCATTCAATAATCATATATATGACTACAATTGAAATCGGCAATCTTTGCTTTTTAAGGCAAATTATTGTCTTTTGCTGCAACACACACAAATTGATTGTACTTACCAATTTAATTGCAATTTTTATACCAACATTTTTTTACATTTTATCGTTTATTTGTAAATTTTCTTTAATTTCTCAAAATTTTTGTTCCTTTTTTTAACATCTCAAACTTTTAAAATAATAAAAATTTATTCAGCAAGAAGAAGAACAGTTGAAATCAAATTATTATTAAAAAATCATAGCTTGATTAATTTGTAATCATACTGTTGTCTCACTTATTATTTAATGATTATTTATAATTTATAATGCTTTTGAATAAAATGTTATTTTTGTCGTCATAATTTTTTTAAATCATACTATTGTTAACTGATAACCATTTTGAAATTTTTACGAAAAGTAAACATTAAATGATATAATTCAAACAAATGCTTGTTTATTGTGATAAAATATATGATGACCATTTACATTTACCATTACTTGTTTTCGACAACCAAATATTGTTTTAGAAAAAATAATATGAACGTCGTGATCATGCCATAACCATGATTTTTCTTTGCGTGCACCTTCAACAAAACGCTTTATAATTTCAAACTCATATTATTTCTATATGAACAAAAATTAAAAAAAAAGGAAAACTGTAATGAATTATCTAAGTTTGATTTAAACATTAAGGGCCGTATTCATAAAAAATATTTTAGGTTTATTAAAGGCTTATTTGACAGATGTTGTAGAGAAATTTGTCAAATAAGCCTTCAATAAACCTTAAATATTTTTTATGAATACAACCCTAATTATATAATTTTAAAAGTAGGAGATGCCATGCCCACACAAAGCTAATACTATTTCTTAACTTCCTCTGGGTACCAAATTTTACTCTTCAGATTCCGTAAAAATACAACATTGTAGTAAAAAAGAGTCAGTAGTAGCATTTCTAAATCTAAATCATGTCGTATGTCATGAATGGCACGTTCAATATTGACTTGTAAAGCTTGAAGAGAGTCTGATTTATTTCGAAATAGTCTAACTGTGTTAAATTACAACTTCTTGGAGGCCATTCAATATTACAATTTTTTTAAATAATCGATTTTCCAAACTTTTCTTGCAATAATTCAATTGCTGCATTTGCTGTGTGGCACGTAGCCCGGTCTTGTTGGAACCTAATGTTGTCAAGATCAACTTCTTCCAATTTCGGCCATAAAAAGTTGGTTATCATCGATCTATACCACTCTCCGTTGACAGTGACGGTGTTACCAGCTTCATTTCGAAAGAAGTACGGACCGATGATTTCACCTGACTAAAAACCACACCAAACTGTCATGTCATGGTTTTTTATGAATAATTTCTGGATTTTTTTCGCACCAGAATCGAAAGTTTTAATTATTTACTGCATCGCTCAGATGAAAGTGAGCCTTGGTCTATTTGGTGTCATAATATACTGTTCTATAAAGTCTAAGATCAAAAAGCTCGAATAATTATTTTACTATAATAAGAAAAGCCTTTTTTATTCGATTGACTATATCCCAGCCAAGCTGCCTGCCAAGCTGTTGTATAGAATGTAACAGCACGAATCAATGTCCTTAAGAGTCTCATTATCTATTTAAAATATTTTTATGATATCTTGGTACCAACACAATACAATTACTCTCAAACAAATGCATGTATGTATTTTTACCTGAATCTACTTTCCAATTCCATTCTAAAAATACAAGCAATTTTATATTGATTTGTTTTAACTTTCTGTGCTAATCACTTTTGACTTAAATTTTCTTTTCAAACGTATTTGCGGCCTTTACAGATGCCCTACAAATTTCGTTACATAAGTGTTACAATACCGAAATTGATGTCATGAGAAACGTCAATATCAGAGAAAATATCACAATTCTTATTCTGATTTTATTTCTATGGAGTTTTATTTGCACTTACACGAAATAGTGCTTTGGTGGTACAGAGGTTCGTTCAGCAAAAGTTGCTAGATTTCCCGCTAATAGCGGAAACGTATTTTTGCCCGCTTAGCAGGTTTTGAAATCGTTAGATTTGACGGAAAAATAGCTAAATTCCCATCACTGCTTACAATTCATACATTATAAAAATTTGTTTGATAAAAACTTCTACCCCGAATGAAAAAATTCTAAAATATTCTACTGACAGTTTATGCTGCAATGTACTAGTACTTTACGCATTGTTTTTTTGATTATTTTATTAGAATATATTCAGCTTCCATAAATCTATATATATAAAAGTGAAACTCTGTGTGTGTGTGTGTGTGTGTGTGTGTTAGCTATAGACTCCGAAACTGTAAAACCGATCGGGCTCAAACTTTGGTAAGTTGTTGTACACATACCAGGGAGTGTTTATGGGTGAAAAAAAGTGGGCGGAGCCACGCCCATAAAAAATTAGTTATCAGTTTTAGCTACTTGCACTTGACCGATTTTTCTGAAACTTTGCACACATATCGAGCTGCCATGACTAAATAATTTCGTGATAAGAAAAGTGGGCGGGGCCACGCCCCTAAAAAAGTTTTAATTTTGAGGTACTTGCACTGGACCGATTTTTCTGAAGCTTTGCACACATATTGAGTTGTCATGACTTTATAATTTCGTGATTGAAAAAGTGGGCGGGGCCACGCCCATAAAAAATTAGTTATCAGATTTAGCTACTTGCACTGGACCGAATTTTCTGAAACTTTGCAAACATACTGAGCTGTCATGACTTTACACTTTCGTCATTAGAAAAGTGGGCAGTGCCACGCCCATTAAAAAAAGGTATCATTTTGAGGTACTTTCACTGGACCGATTTTTTTGAAACTTTGCACACATATTGAGTTGTCATGACTGTACAGTTTCGTATTTAGAAAAGTGGGCAGTGCCACGCCCATAAAAAAAAGGTATCATTTTGAGGTACTTACACTGGACCGATTTTTCTGAAACTTTGCACACTTATTGAGCTGTCATGACTATACAGTTTCGTAATTAGAAAAGTGGGCAGTGCCGCGCTCATAAAGAAAAAGTTATAGTTTTTAGCCTTGCACTTGATATTCGATTAAAATTTAGAATGCGATTAAAATTCATGAAGGGGCGTAGCAACGCGCGCCGGGATTGGCTAGTTAAATATAAAAATAAAAAAACTATTTTTATAAGATTGACCTTTTGTGTATTTTACAAAAAAAAAAAAAAAGAAAATCTTAAACGATTCAACTGTCAGAACAACTTTTAAATTCAATTTTGAATGACCTTTAAAAATCAACAACATGCCTTTAAATGCATTTTAAACGATCAAGAGCAAACTGCATTACTGATGAACACAACATATAAACATACACCCACATAACTACACACATACCATATTCATTCGCATCCATAAATCGAAAACTAAATGAAATGATGGAACTGTCTGTCTGTCCGTCTATTTGTACTTTGACGTGTGCTGGTTGTCGCTTTTAACATGTGAACCTTTTAAAATTCCATGCAATTAACACAATAAAAACAGCAGGGTGAAGAACACACAACAAAAAAAAAATCCAAAGAAAAACATAAATAAATTCAGCAGCACAGAGATTAAATGCGAACATCTATACATGCATTTGTGTTGAAAATTATGAAAACAAGAAAATCTCTTCAAAATAAATGCATTTGTCTATCAAAGATGATCATAAATAAAATAAAACTAAAAATCTATTAAAGAATTAAGAAAGTAAATGCACACACACTCACATCCATTTAGTTCCATGTAAATGCGTGTAGCACACATGTACATATGTATGTATATTGCAAGTAGCAGCATCGGTAATTCCTTTGTACAACAAACAAACAAACAAAAAAATTAGATGCATCCATTAGTGGAGTAAACTAGGTGCATTCAACATCTTGGTTTAATAATATTTATGAGTGTTTCTCTGCTAGACCAAAATTAAGTGTTTTATATTGACACCACATTTGTACACTGTCTCCTTTTTTCAGCAATAAAGTTCAAATATATTTAAAAGAAACTAAAACTGGAGTTGCATACAGTCCGTTCATGCGTTGTTGCATTTTATACTTTTTTACCATTTTATACGTTTCTAAATTCAAGCTACACACAACGCGTTTTATGCATCAATTTTCTTGTTTTGATCAGCTGTTGTGTTTATATTTTTATCAACTAAAAACAATTTAGCCACAATGGAAAATAAAATTAACATTTTAAGGGAATTTGTGGAATTCAGTGAGTTTATGTACATGATATTTTGTGCTACAAGGGCCTACAAAAGGTTCAAAAATAACACGAGCATCAATAAGCTTCTCATCCATTGCAATTGTTTTCTTTGAAATAAACAAACAGAGATGACACTCAGCACATAACAGTTATCGATAAATAGAATAAAAATTTTGGTAATGAAAAAATTGTGTTTAAAATTAGTTTTTATGTACTTTTTTGTAATTGTAAACTTTATTTCGAATACTTTTTCTTTTATTAAAAACATTTTTTAACCCAAAAAAATATAAAAAATAAATCCACCACACAAACAGATTTATCGATGAAATTGACAAACAACTATTATTTGTCATCCATGGCTATCAACAACGGCTGACATTTATTAACTTTTTATGCGACGGATACATTCTTTGCGTTTTGCCGTGTAACTTGTGACATACAATTACACTGATTCTACTTTTCCACAGTTGCATAAAAAGGAACAACGGATAGAACGCATGGTATGTAACTCCAGCCAACACATCTTATTAGAAAATTTAATTAAAAGAATAAAATTATGTTTAATTACTTTGAATATTTTTTTAATAACTTTTAACACTGTAAAGAAACTTCTCATAGTTAAAATTTTTTTTTGTTTAGTACGGCTTGTGTGTAAAAAGTTTTAAGATGATCGGGCATTTCAAAGTTAGTGAAAATAAAGTTGCAAGATTCTGTTACATTGATTACATGCGTACTGACCTCTTGTTATACCCGCCACCAAAAAAATGGTGGGGGTATATTCATTTTGTCATTCCGTTTGTAACACATCGAAATATCCATTTTAGACCCCATAAAGTAGATATATTCTGAATCAGGGTTTGATTTGATGACGATCTAGCTATGTCCGTCCGTCTGTTGAAAGCACGATAGAGGTCGCACCGAAAAAGCTAGGGGGCTCAAATTTTGCCAGAACCTTTCTTATAGACAAGGTTTGTTTGGTATTGAAAATTGGCTAAATCGGAATATTAGGAAGAGAGTTATAGCTCGAAAAGCAAGAGTAGGTCAAAAAAACCGTGTCCTTCGAACAACGAATAAAATGGAATTGTGTCCAAACGCATTAACGTAGACTCATGAAACTTCGAATATATATTTCCTGAGTAAAAACAATATTTTTCCCCGAAAATTATCTAAATCTATGCATTAGGAAAGGAGATATCGATCAAAATGTACGAAAATTTATACCGCACAGTGTATTTTTCGGTATATTTAAAAACAAACACGTCTTAAAAGCAACAAAATTGGATGTACGGCGCTGAAATTTTGCACACGTGACTTTTTGGTCAAATGCTTTTTTCTGACTAAAAATCAATATGCCACGCCCACTTTTACGCCCACCTCCCATATAACGTTTTACTCAAAATTCATATAATTTCTCTATTAATAAAGATTTTGGGATTATAAAGGGCTATGTTGAAACACCTAAGTTGTACTCATTCGCAAAAATAACTTTGACACGCCTACTATAACGCCCACTTTTCACGTTATCTACCGTTAATGAAATTTAAAAACTTATAAAAACGCCAAAAATAGAGGTATGATGATAAAATTCGCTATGTATATTCCTCTAGGCATTGGCATTACTGTGCCAGAAAATTAATGTGCCACGCGCACCTCCCATATAACGTTTTACCTAAAATTCATATAATTTCTCTATTAATAAAGATTTTGGAATAACAAAGGGCTATATTGAAACACCTAAGTTGTACTCATTCGCAAAAACAATTTTGCACGCCTACTATAACGCCCACTTTTCACGTTATCTACCGTTAATGAAATTTAAAAGCTCATAAAACCGCCAAAATTAGAGGTATGATGATGAAATTTGCTACATATATCCTCCTAATCAATGTAGTTGTTGTGCCAAAAAGTTTAGGTGACACGTCCACTTTAACGCCTACCTCCTATATAACGGTTTATCTTAAATTCATGTAATTTCTCTATTGACAAAGTTTTTGGGAAAATAAAGGACTATATTGAAATATCTAAGCTGTACTTATTAGCAGAAACTTTATTGACACGCCTACTTTAACGCCCACTTTCATTGAAAGACTACATTTACAAAAGCATTTTAGTAGCATATCGAAGTAATAAAGGGTGGTTAAATTTTAAGGGCCGATGTTGATTTTAAATAAAACACAAATTATTTAAGAAATTATTATCATTTCTTTTTATAATGATAATATTTGTATGGTTCAATTATGTATTTAACAAAATATCGGCCAAATGGCCCCCCCATCCTTGGCGCCACTCACCTATCTTATGGTCCAATTTTTCAATGACAATGTTGATGCTCAATTGGGCATGATGATGACTCTCTTTTGCCACACTATCGCAAAAAACAGCAATGGTTCCCATTTAACAAACTAAGAAGGCATTCACAGATTTTCTAACATTTTATACAGACCTGTTTTGCAGAAATTTAAATATTTTTTACAATTTTCCCGATTGTGGACGAATTTGAACGATTATGTTGACCAAAAGAATCACGAAGTACACAAAATGCATTTTGATTTTAACGCCCATTTTTATAAAAAACCTGAATAACTTTAAAGCATTGCTCATTTGCGTATCTTTCCACGGATCAAATTGAGTAAGTTTGAGATTGAGAAATGTCAAATGAAATGCAGAAAAAAAATTTAAAGACTAGGTGTAGTTCACCTTCAACATGGGCCCTTAAAATTTAACCACCCTCAATAAAGAAAGTGATACATATTTTATTATAAAGAGATTATTCCATAATGATTAACAAAATAATAAATATTGTGCTTTAAATGTACACAAAATTGGTGGTGGGTATAAAAGATTCGGCACAGCCGAATATAGTGCTCTTACTTGTTAGATATTGATAGCGTTAACAGAACAAAAAACTCATTGCGCTTGACATTTTCGAAAATATCAAAAATCTATATAAAAGCGAATCCAACAATTTTTTTTATTACCAGAAATGAATTCTTTCGATTAATTGGCAATTTATTAAAGACTTTACTAAAAGTCTGAAATTGCTTACAGCAGAGGAATCTCCCATATGTATGCATATCTTAAGCTTTCTCTTTAGATCTCAATATATTTCTTACTATACACCAGTCTGTGCAACATATGGGGACTTTCAAAAGAATTTTTATACCAACACACAAAATTCTTTTTTGATTTTAAAGGCCCTTGTACGAATTTAATAGGTAGTATGATAATTCGTATTGTTGAAATAGTTGCTTCGCAGGTTTTCACAGAACAAATTTCATTTCATTTTCTCTACTGTTGGGTTCGGTTTGAGTGATAGACTAGATTATATTTAGTTTAAGGAAATCAACAACTCCAGATTATTAGCATCCCAATTTTTTTTTTTTTTTTTTAATTTGTGTAATGTGTTGTCATTATTTGATACATTTCGTAGTAATGAGGGGTCATTATCTATATCATTAATCTTAGTTAATACATATTAATATCATGACTTTCTACAACAAAATAGTTAAATGCTTTTAATGAACTTTAAAATATAAATAATATACATTTTCGAATTTTGTAAGCGACGGTCGTGTATCTGAAACTACTCAAGCAAAAATAAGGTGATCAATTAGAGTTATTGCTTGCTTATTTGAAAAGCAAAGATTTTGCGACTTTATAAAACTTAAGTAGAAAAAATATGGCTGGGTTAAATAGGTCAATCTTGGTGTTCACCTTACGTTACCAATTTAAAGATTTAAATGACCCATTGCACAAGTAAGATCGCTATATATGGCTGTGTCAAATTGTATTATGCCCTTCACAAAAGTGTAGATACACAACTATAAGCACACCGAAAAAAAATATCGTTAAAATATTTTCAAACAAACGTTTGCCAAAATTTAATTTCAATTTCAATTAATATATTAATTGTCTGTTATTTTTATAGTTTATTTTACAATTCTTATTAAGTTTAAGATACTGTAGACTTAAATATTTTAGTTTGATACAACAGTTTGAAGAATCTTTTTCCTTGTCTTGCGTGTCATACGTCTGTTTTCATTAATTAAATAATTTTCTTTGATTAAGTATTTCTTTGAGATTGAAACTGATTTTTTTAAATAGGTTGTCATCGATTCTCTGAGATTTTTGTCTGAATATTCAAAAAATGTTTGTGAAGTTTTTCAATAAACTTTTTATTTGTTTCTGTTAGTAATTTTTTTTAATACCCTGTTCAGACAGATATTTTTAATTGTTTCAATTTGGTGTTGATTGAGCAATTAAAATAAGTGTTCAGACATACTTAATTTATCTTACTCCATTAGCATTTGATAGCTGTAGAATACGATGTATTTATACCAAATCAAATAATGCCTTCTTTTCAGTGTTTTTCCTGTTGATAAAATATATTTACAATTATATTTATACATATACATATATACTTATATGTATGTATTTGAATTTATTCAAACATTTTTTAAAATTTTCTTCAAACATTTTTCATTTTCTTAATTTTTATTTTTTTATATTTATTTGATTGACATTAGAAATGCCACCTATAGAATTTTCTTCTCACTGAACATACTTCTCAAGAGTTGTATTTCGAGTTTTAGACAATAAGTGAAACAATTAAGTATATATTGCTCAATTTAAAAATAATTTTTAGTATGGTAAATTGAGCTCAATAAGGCATTTAATTGCGATAATATTATAAATTGACAATTACGACGCCTGCGGAACATAGTATAAAGTCGGAAATATTTTACTAAAAATTTTACAGATTCAAACATAAAATTGTATTGAAAAAAAAAAAAATTTTTTTTTTGTTTGAATTTACACATAAAGTGATAGGTCCTCATTCAAACAAATATTATATTTGGTTCTCTAAATTTCTTTATTGAATCTGAAATTTAATTTTTTCTGTGCATGTACATATAAGTTGATTTACATTTGGCCAATCTTTGCTGATTTTAATTCATGGCATGTCATTATGTACGTACATACTTTTTTTCATTCATGTGTGTGATCATGTTCGTGCAACATATAGTAAACAATTAAAAACTTCGCATTACATAAGTACATTCGTACACATGAATAATAATAAAAATATTCCAACTGCAACAAAAACCCACACATATTTTACCATTCTGTACATACAAACATACATTCATATATACATACATAAAGTAGTGTTAATCAGCAACGCCTTTTGTTATTGTTGTTTTTTAAATAGAATTTTGTTGTTGCAATCTCAATAAAAAGTAGAGGCATATGTGTCTTTTTGCTTATATCTCACCCGCTAGATAGTCAAAATTATTGATTTTCAATACCAAGATTGTTAAAAGCATTTCTGATGAATTGATATCACAAACGTGTCCCTGAGATACATGGAAGCTTACAAAAGTTGATTTCAACACCATTACGGACATACAGAATGACATAGCTAAATATACTTCTCTATCTAAAATGATTCAAAGTATATATACTTTATCAGGTCGCAAATGAATAATGTAGAAATAACAAGCGAAATGCCAAACATGCTTATGTATACTCTTTTACACTCTCGTGTGAAGGCTATAAAAACAAAATATTTGCTTAAAGATGCAGCGAAAACAATATGAATACTCCAAACTATCAACATATTAAAACGCGTATTAAAAACCCATTCCATTCCACACATTTCTCAATTGTAGACTAACTCAATTTGAACCATGGAAAGACACACAAACGAGCAACGGGTTATAGTTATTCAGGCTTATTAAGAAAATGGGCGTTCCAATTAAAATGCATTTCGTGCACTTCGTGATTCTTTTGGTCAACATAATCGTTCATATTCTTCCACAATCGGGAGAATCGTGCAAAATATTTACATTTCAGCAAAACAGGTCTGTATGAAATGTAAAAACATCTGTGAATGCCTTCTTAGTTCGTTGTACGGAAAACATTGCTGTTTTTCGCGATAGTGTGGCAAAAGAGCAGTCAACCTCGACTCATCATCGTGCCCAACAGTTGAACATCAACGTTATCATTGAAAATTTGGACCATCGGGTGGCGGTGTGTTCCATAAATAATTGAACCATACTAATATTATCATAATAAAAAGAAATGACAATGATTTTCTAAATAATTTGTGTTTTATTCAAAATCAACATCGGCCCTTAAAATTTAACCACCCTTTACATGTACCATTTAAGCTCTTTGTGCATCAAAACATTATTTGAATGAATTTTGATTCAAATTGCCTTTATTTTTGCATTTTAATTTAATTTTGCATTTTAAGCATTTCGCTTATCGATATTTATAAAAGTTTACAGCTGATTTAAAATGATTTTATATCTGGAGTTGGCTAGATCCTGCCATTGTTAAAATTGTTATTCTGAACTTCAGAAGGAGCATACATTTTATACAAACGACAACATATTTCAAACAAAAAACGTGATTGAGAAATGGTGTAATTACGTATGCGCGTGTGTGTGAGTATTTATTATGCACAATTTCTATTAAGTTTTGTCTGCCACCCAGTTGTTCTATGTTTGGCCTTTAACATCTTCCTAACAATATGGTTTATTTGTATTTTTCATGTTTTGTTCATAAATTATTTGTTTATTTTTTTAAGAGAACTACATGTTTTTTTTCGACTATTTAAACAAATAATTTTTTAAATTTTTTTCTGCTGTCACTTTCTCAATAGTCGTGTATGTTTTCAACGGAACAAATGTTTTTCATAAACAAATGTTTTTTTTTTAATTTTTTTATTTTGTATTAATGGAAATTTATAAATTATATGTACGTACATACGTATATGCGGCCGCTATAAATTTTGAAAGTTAAGCAAAGTTTCCAATAGAGTTAATAATTCACTTCAGTATTTGGAATAATTTACTTTATTAAACATTTACATTGATTTTGTTGTAATTATATTTCACTACTTGGTGTTAACTGATAAATATGATATATTTGATTAATTTAAAACCTATCATATTCATTCGCTGCATATTGTAAGAAATTAACTTAAACGTTTTAAAAAAAAACTATAAAAGTAACTTCTCTACTCATCATATCTTCATCTCTGCTCCGTTTATACATCACTTTATGAAAATATAGATCAAATATAGGAATGTGTTGTTGCAAATAATTACAAAACTTTCACGTTATATAGTTTATTGAACAGATACATTAAAGATTGGGTAAAAGACGCTACAAGTTCGTAAAGGATTATCCGCATAGGACGCATTTTTAGCCAAACTCTGCACAGGTGGCTTCAAAGACCCAATTCAAAAATCATAGAATTTAAACATTAATTCTAACTCGTTGTGGTAAGAAAATATAAAAAGGGCAATAATAAAAACCAGGTAGTTAAATGCTGTCAGCAAATATTTACATTTTTTAGATTAATCTTTCATTATCACAATTAAATTCCTTTATTAAAAGAAAAATTAAAAATATATATACAGGGTAGTCAAGCCAAAACGCAGGATGTTATTTGTAAATAAAACAAAAAGTTTTCAGATAATTATCTTAAAATTATTTATTATAATAGAAGTATCCATGAAAATTGTTAGCGAAACAAAACATCGGCCATATGTTCGCAACGGCTTCGACGGCATACTTCTAACCGATGGTTCATATTTTAAATGACACTTAAAGACAATTGAGGTTCAATTTTATTAATGTTCTGAATTGTTTTATACTTGAGCTCATGAATTGTTCTTAGCTCATTGACGTACACTTTTTCTTTTAAATATAGCAAAAGAAAGAATTTCAACGCTATCAGATAACATTATTGTGGCGGAAAATTAACATCGTCACGACGTGAAATAAAACGGCCATTGAATTTCTTGGCCACAAATACTGTTTCATTGGCTGCGTGGCGAGTGCTACCATTTTCTTAAAACCACATATCTTTAAGATCCATATCCTCAATTTCACCATTCTCGATAACTGTTTGGCTGACCGCATGTTCAAAGAAGTATAACCGGATATCACCCCCAGCCCATAAACCATACGAAACAGTCACTCTTTGTGGATGCATTGGCTGTTCAACAATTGCTTGTGATTTCTTATTTGACCATTTTGGTTGTTAACGAATCCACTGAAGAAAAGTGCCTCTTCGCTAAAGATGATTTTATTTTTTCGGCATTCTTAATGCGCTGCTCAATTACGTACCTCTTCGTGAATGAATTTGTCAAACACTGATTCCCAATTAACATCGTGCATGATGGTTGGACCAACCTTTATATATGAACTCAAGAAATGAAAGGTCATCTCCTTATTCGAAAGAGGAATAAAAAATTTTTGAAAATAAAAAATCTTTCGATTTAAGCTTGTGTCAATATACCTTGTAGAGATCATCACTTATTATCAGAATTTACAATTTGATGGTAAAAAGTTGTGAATATATATTTGCATATACACTTGATAAACATCGAATAGTTAATGTCTGCCTGAGGTTGAGCACTTTTTATTGATTATAAATTAGTAATCAGCTGACTGTTTTTTTCGAGTTCATAAGTGTTGCCAACTTTTTTAAATGCGTTTGGATATGTCAAACTTATTTTTTTTTTTTTAAATAATTCTTAGTTACAGTGGTGAAGGACGTTTTAAAAAATATAAAACAAAAAGCATAAAAAGTTTTTGTTTTGAAGTTTTTTTAAATTATTAAAATTAGAGAAAAATTGTGTGACATACAAAAATAAAATGCATGTGCTTTTTAGTTGTGTTTTTTGCCGTGATGATGCATATACATATGTACCTCATGCTTTGAGTAAAAAATTGAAATCTATATCATTTCTGTGGTTCTAAATACATATTTTTTAAATTGTTGCTTCATTTTTCAACTACATTACTGTTTTTAAAAATGTATTTTTTTATATTAATGACTCAAAATAATCAAACATAAAGATTTTATTTCATTATTTGACAACCATAAAACGCATTGAATTCGATTATTAATTATTTAATTTTAAAATTATGAGGTGCCATGCCCACACAAAACTAATATTATTTTTTAACTTCCTCTGGGTATCAAATTATACTCTTCAGATTCCGTAAAAATACAACATTGTTGAAAAAAAGAGTCAGTAGTATTATTTTTAATGTAGAAATTCTTAATGTTTCATTGTAAGGCAAAATTTAAGGAAATAATTAAATAGCAAATCCAAGTTAAACAAAGAAAGTAAAACACATTTTAGTATAAAGAGATTATTCCATAGCGATTACTGTTAATAATAAAATAATAAATTCTGGGCTATAAAAGTACATAAAATTGGTTATCAAAAATTTAGCACAGCCTTACTTTTGTGCTCTTACTTTTTCATTAATGAATTTGTTGATAATACTGTAAATTTTACACACAATAAATAAAATAAATTTCTTTAATTGATACAAATTTAATCAATACTAGAAATAATAATATTAGGCCACCATGGAATAACAATTATCTCCGAGCTCTTAAAAAGAAAACAATGTATAAGAAATGTAAAAAAAACTGGAATATATATGGATTACAGCAAATAATGTACAGCTCACTAGCACCACCATTTTGCCAATAAATTTGCTTTTTTCTTCAATCTATCGAATCGAATACCAAATTGTGTCCTTAAAAATTGTGCAAAGACTTTGTTATCCGCTAATAGGCTATCCTCAACAAATCCAATAAATGACAAATTATCCTGTATAATGCCGTTATTTAAAAACGGTAACAAAATTAAAATACCTAACAATTGTGGCGTAACTAAGCTGAGTGCTATACCCAAATATTTAAAAAAAAATTTTAATTGATATATACTATCACATTTCTTCGACTCCTTGACAAGGACATGGTTTTTGTAAATCTCGTTTTATAACGACTAATATTTTCGTACTAATTACTATTATAAACGAAGGTTTTATAAACAATATACAAACTGATTCTAAGTACACAGATTTTAGTAAAGCTTTTGATAAGGTGAACCATGATCTTTTATTTAAGGAATTGTTGTTGGTTTTGGGATTTTCTTACTAGCCTTATAGAATTCAACAAGTTAGGTTCTAAACGCTACATCTAAAACTATTTGTGTTTCTTCTAGCGTTAAACAAGTTACACATTTTGCCCTTATTTTATTTACCTTATTTATAAACGATCTTCCTTCAGGATTTCAGCACTCTAATGTATGCTGATGATGTCAAAGTTTTTCGTTTTTAATTTTTCTTCAGTCTAATATTGATAAATTGGTTATTTACTGTGCAATCAACTTAATGGTACTGTGAAAAATCTAAAAATGTAATGCATTATTGAATTAACAAGATTAAACTTAATAAAGATCTGAACTTTCTTGATCGCCAGTTGAAAGTTTCGTGACTGTATTTCAATAATTGGGTACTTCTATTGGAGTACTTAGATTTATGCAGAGATGGTGCACAGAAATTTTAGATCCTTATATTACGAAAGAATTTTACACATCGCTAGATCGACATATTCTAGAATATGGATCAATTATATGGTATCCTAACTATAATATTAATATCGATAGTATCGACTCTGCTAAAAAAAATTTAATATGTTGTCATGGTCACGAATTCCATCTTTACTCTTCATACGTATTTCTAACTTTAAAAAGCCGATGTTCTACGGTGAACTAAATGGTTGAATTGCATTGAATATAATTATACCCTTCACCTGTGGTGTACAAGGGTATATATAGCTTTGTCATTCCGTTTGTAATTTCTACAATTTTCATTTCCGACCCCATAAAGTATATATTTTCTGAAAGCTTATGAATAGAGGAGTCGATTAAGCCCTGACCGTCTGTCCGTCTGCCCGTCTGTCCGTGTGTTGGTTGAAATCAACTTTTAGAAGCAACTATATGTTCCTCAGATCTATATATGGTATCAATCTCTTGGAAATATCCAGGAATGAATCGCTATTGAAATTCAGCACAATCGCCCCATAACTTTCTGAGATATGAGCAAAAAACCACGACCACCTCGTTTTTTTCACAATTACAACAACAACATGCATACATACATACATGTAAAAAACATACCAAACAAAAAAAATTACAAAATAAAAAAATATTAAAATTAAGAAAAAAATAATAAAAAAAACTACAAAAAAAAATTTTAAAAAAATTTAAAAAAAAAATTTAAAAAATTTTTTAAAAATTTTTCTAAAAAAATTTTTTTAAAAAATTTAAAAAAAAATATAAAAAAAAATAATAAAATATAAATAATATATTAAATAAAATAAAATTTTTTTGGCTCAGCTGGGATTCGATGCCACATTTATTCTAACGTGTACGTATGCACGTATTTTATATGGGATGAATGGTGATACAAACAATTGTTATTGCATGACTACACGTTGTGAAGGGTATATAAGATTCGACACGGCCGAATATAGCACTGTAACTTGTTTTATATTTAAACCGCTAACTTGATTAATATTTAACATTAGTCTGTAAGGATATGTAATCTATAAATAAAATAAATAAATATTATTTAATTTACTCGATCTTTCGTTATACACATACTAAGTAGTTGACCCGGCAAACGTTGTTTTGCCATATAAATTATTTCTAGAAAATATTTTTTACATAAAAAAAGTAAACCATATGTGTTCTACGGCATGCAGATCTATCTTAGGTTAGGTTGAAAAGGAGGGGCACTAAATGACAGGTATACACTTATGCGCAGTTGGCATGTTGTGCGCTCCATGTGAGAACCGGAATTCCCAATTTAAGCCCATAATCATAATTTTCCATAAATATCGGACTAGTCTAAGAACTCAGTCCCCTCAATGTAATTCCTTATGGATCACCAGATCTATCGGATCCTTATGGATCTCCAGATCTATCAGATCTTTCTTAGTTTAAAATTTCATCGTCGTTCAGTTATTTAGCTGAGGCATAAATATTCCCTTGGGGTGAGTCATCCTAAATATTTAGGATTATGAAAAATATAAGTTTACCGATTCTTAAACGTTTATTTCTGCATTAGCTGGACTATAAATTGTGTACAATTTGAAGAAAAATACTAAAAACTATATCGATGTAAGTTTATAATTTAAAAAATGTGGGCGTTAAAGTAGGCGTGGTAAAAAAAGTATCCTTTTAATCATAACAAAGTCTTAGTTATAGTATGGGAAAATTTCATGAAGATCGTTCCAGTAGTCTGACCTACCTGAGGGGGCGTGAGAAAAGGCGGGTCGTTAAGGGGTATGATAAATAGATGCTGACCGATTCTCAGACCTACCCGATATGCACACAAAATTTCAAGAAAATCGGTCGAGCCATTTCGGAGGAGTTTAATCACAAACACCACGACACATGAATTTTATATATTAGATTATTGTTAACCCTTTCGCTACAAGTTTTAATTGGGTTGATTAAAAAATCCACTTTTTTGGATTTTTACTATTGTTGGCCCTGGAAACAACAACCAAAACTCAATTTTTTATGGTTTTAATCCTAAATATTTTTTTTGAAATATATTTAAAATGGATACAAATCTCGTATGTGGTAAAGAAAAATGCTAATATGTATATTATGTTTTTTTTATAATTAAGGTTTTATTTCTCGCCGAAAACTGAAAGAAAAACATCACAAACTGAAGAATTGCCCAACTAAAATCGTCGTATATGAACTTTGACTAATGGTTTACTTTGTCGTTCTCTAGTCAATTCTAGCATCAATATGAAATTGTTCTAATAACTAGAATCTTAAATCTACTTATATTCTTAAATCATTATAAAAAAAATCGACTTTATCATGTAAAGAGAAATCTCGGCAAAATGTGTTTATAAAGAGGATGGACTAAAAATCTTTTACAACTCCACAGTCACGCAAAACAAATCAGCAGTGAAGCAGAACAAATCCTTAAAAAATATTCATGTACAAGTATTTCCACTCCATTGTTTGATTTCCTGAACGAACGTAAACCTACAAGATGAATGAAATCAAAAAAAAAAAAATTTCTGCTGGCTCTTGTTGTAAATAACAAGATGTTGTTCGCAATGATTTAGTCATCGAAACTAAAGGTGGAGAAGTGAAGACAGTTGAAATAGCAAAAACAACCAAACGACTCATATAATTATACAGTATAAACATACACGTGAATTTTTTCATGTTAAAAATATTAAATAAAGAAAATACTCTGAAGAGAACAGGAAAAGCAAGAAATAAAAAGAAAAAATGTCTTAAGAAAACTTTGTGAAAACTTTCAAGTACATTCACGTACAAGACTTTAAATACAAACAACAAAAACGAAATAAAAAAAAACGATACGGAACAATAGCAGAATAAAACAAATCCAATGAAAAAATGAATAAACCAAAAACTTTAGCCAAACATGAAGAAAGGAAACTTTTTATATTTTGCCATATTCTGCTACGCAACACACTTGCAACAATAAGTAGCCAACAACATAAAAAATGTAACAAGAAAAAAAGTACGCTGTTTCAGTAACACGGAATATTAAAACGGAATTTAGAAATGGTAAAAGAAAACAAATTTAAGAATGAATGTGAATCTTAATCGGCGCATAAATGTAATCTTTGCCGCCATTAAAGTTAAAAGAACTAAAAATACATCAGCATTAAAGACAAGTAAAAGTGCTATTTGGCAGTGCCGAATCTGATAACATCCTTCACCATCATAGTCAGATTTAAGATTTAATGTTATAAGCCATTTTGCTTAAATATTTCCAACTCCATTTTTTAATTTGAATTCTTACATAGTTAATTGTATTCAACTAGCCCAAGGCTTTTGTTTGATAAACAAATTGATGAGGTTGGAAAAAAATGTCCTCTATTTTGTTTAGGATATTTTATATGTATGTATTCTACTGGTCAAGGTATTTTATTTAAGCCAAAAATTTTGCGCGTTAGAGGGGACGAATCCGTAGTTACTCTATTTGACTTTTCAAATATCATCTGAAGAGGATGCAGATCGTGGATGATGATATTTGTAGAGTCTGCCTGGAGGATGCCGAGACAGCAGCGCATGTAGTATGCGAGTGTCCGGCGTTGGCGAGCGGAAGATTAAGGATCACAGGCATGCACACATTGAGTGTGAGTGCGATGGGAGACCTTAGTCTGAGGGAGATGCTGGCGATAACAATGGACTGTACGATGACGATTGTCGACAATCACCAGTCGGCAGTGTGAAAACGTTTTCCTAGTCCAGAGCAAACCCCGGTTGTGGCGCTGGACTCAGTGATTTAAGGTATTCTGATCGGTGGACACGAAATCACTGAGGAGCGAAGGGGATCGAAAAGGGACCCGAGATAGTAGTGGTCTGCTTCGATATTTCCCCTACATGTGTATATGTATACTCTATTTGACAATTATATTCGCCATTTTATTTCGGACGCCATTTTGGATTTTTACTTTTTCATAATTACCTGTTTTTTGGCTAAGGACTTTCATTTGATCAAATATTATTGTGGTTGAAGGGAACGAATACGTAATTATTCTATTTGACAATTATATCAGCCATTCTATTTAGGACGCCATTTTGGATTTTTACTTTTTCATAATTAACTGTATTCTACTTGTCCTGCTTTTTCTTTTGATGCCAATATTGAGGGAATATATGGCTTTTTAAAGTGGCGGCCATAATGGATTTTAAATTGTTGAGAGTGTATGTATTTATTCTGCTGGTAAAATCTTTTTATCTGCTACGCATATTAATCCTCTAGGTTGTCCAGAAGCTGGGAAAATAAATTCTTGTTTGTAAGTCTTGGGAAAAATACCGAAAAATTGTGTATTTGTGCTTATATCTCAGCTAATTGCAAATCGATTTCTGATTTTTTCAAGATTACGTTTTGTCATTTATTTTCTTTGGCGTGTCCAAAAATTATTTAGAAGCTTGATTTTAAAAAAATATAAAATTTTCTCGAATAAAATTTTCTCCTATAACCTTGCTGATTAGTAACCGATTCGTCTAAGATTTTCTAAGAATGGCCCTAGAGGCATATCATATAGTAAATCAAAACAAGTCGAAATGAATATTTTAAAAATTACAAACTGAATGATAAAGCTATATATACCCTTGGCACCACAGCTATAGGGTATAAAAATAATATTTTGCTAAAAATATTTGCGTTGATCCCCTAGAACATTGTTCCGATACTCTTGATTTACACCAGCCCAAAACACCCAAAAATAATATTTTCCCATTGTATTATGCGTCCTTTGCTGCAAGACCAGCGTTTAGTTAACAGTGCTTGTAAGTGGTATGAGACGTCGCCATATTGTTTGTATTTAATACGCATACAATAAACCTTAATGTGTATGAATGTAAGTGTATTCACATATACATACATACCTTTATACGATGTTTTTATAAATCCCAAAGGACTCTTAGTTTTTTTTTTTTACTAGACTCAAAGTAAAGCAAACAGTAAAATATAAAACATTGGTTTCGATGGTTAACATTGAATATGGTGATTCAGTGTTGAAGAGAATTTTATTATTATTTCCAACTACTAACAGCAAAGTAATAGTTAAAGTATTAAATTTTTTTTTTAATTTATATAATCTCTATATACATAGTAAAATATTTTGATAAAACAAGGGGCTATCTATATGTCAATATTTAGGTTGAATATATTAGCAAAAATTCCTATGACAAATTATTTTTATTGCACACCTCTAAGATACGGCGTATTCTACTAAGAAGTGTATCAAAAAAAAAAATTTGTAGTTGCATTAAGTTAAATAAATCTCAAATCGTGCAATAAATAATTTTTCTTTTTATCACATAAGCTTTAATATATATATGTCAGATACTATTATTTTAAAACTCATTAATTTTCAATTGTTATTACGATCAAAATGGACTGCGAAAAAAAGTACGTGAAAATATAATTAAGGCTCTTCAAAAAATCTGTCATGGACTTTTAAAAAAATAGCAAAAAATTTGAAAGATGACCCTCGAACTGTTTAAATGCCATTAAACGGTATAAGGAAGACCTGAGCATTGAAAGAAAACCTGGATCAGGAAATAAAAAAGGTTCAAGGGATATTGGTAAGTTAAAAGAAGTCGAGCAACTGCTGCGAAGAGCATCTAACAGTTCTATCAGAAAAGCAGCGCGTACGGTTTTGTCCAAAGGGCCAAAGCTTATGCTAGGCTGAAGACATACAAAGTTCAGAAAGTTCCAGATCGCAATTCGGTAAAGAAGTTAGAAACAAAAAAAATTTAAGGCAGATTTTATAAGAAAATACACCTGTTGTGTGATGGATGACGAAACATACATACTGGCAGACTTTTCTCTACTTCCCGGCCAAGATTTTTATGTTGCTGATGAAAGAGGAGGTAATGCTTAGGAAGAGTTTCGGACAAAAAAACCAAATAAATTCCCTAAGAAATTTCTCATGTGGCAGTTGTGGTAAACGGAGCCAAGCATTTGTGGCGTCAGGCACGATAAACACAGAAATTTATATAACGGAGTGTCTACAAAAACGACTTTTACCTTTTTTGAGACAGCACCGAGTGCCTACATATTTTTGGCCTGATTTGGCGTCATGTCACTATGGCAAAAAGGCACTTGAGTGGTATTCAAAGAATAATGTCATTTTTGTACCATGAGAGGGAAATCCACCTAACTGTCCAGAACTTAGGCCTGTGGAAAGGTACTGGGCTCTTGTAAAAAAGGAATTGAAGAACACAGGAAAGGTGTCCAGAACATGTCCAATTTTAAGTGTAGATGCTCCTCCTCCTCCAAAAAGGTAACAGAAGCAACTGTAAAATCTTGAATAGAAGGACTTAAGAAAAAAGTCGATAATTTATTATAAATTTAAAAGCTCATAGTTCCGCCAAAAATATATATAACAAGGTAAGATTTTGTCAGTGTGGTTTCCTGGGCTAATTTAAACCTAAAACCAAATAAGTAATATTCCATGACTGCTTTATCGTCCTGTGTAAGGCTTTTGCTTAGACCAAGTGTCATATCCACACAATATTAATATTAATTTTTAACTAGACGTAGTCTTCAGTATCCGTAAAAATAAAACTTTGAGGTAAAAAAGCGGATAGTATTTATTATTCCTCTTGGAGAAATACTTTAGGCTTAATTTTGGAACAAAATATAAGGAAATAAATAAATGTCAAGTCGAAATAAAAAAAGAAATTAATACATATGTATTTAAATATAAATTGTTGGTGGGTATCTAAAATTCGGCACAGCCGAATATGGTGCTCTTATTTGTTAATATAAACAAAGGTTTCACATGAATATCGATTTACATATTTTAAAATATAAATTTAATTCATTAGTTTACAACAATTTGTCAAAAGTTCTAAATTGAACCATTACAAAAATAGGAATACATAAATTTTTTCAAATACCCTGCCGTTCAAACCACTGTTGGTATGTTCGAATTTTATAAAAGCATGAGACCTATAAAAGTTGGTCGATTTCAAACGCTATTGTTATGGAATGAATACTTCTGATTGTTCTCCAATGTTTTTTTGTTGTTCACATTAAGCGTTGGAGCATTAAAATGGGTGCCGACAACATAATGGCTTAAACAAAAGATTCCTTTTATTTGTTGTTGGTTGTGTGTATAAGAACGTATGTTTGTGTATGTGTGCAAAATATCCTCACATATTCACACCAACTATTTGCAAAAGAATTGGCAGTCAGCCTTCATGTAGGTATTGTTTCTATTGGGCGTAGTTTTAAATAAAAGAATTTTCATTTGTATTTATTTCGAATAATAAGAATAACAAAAACAACTGCAAAAAAGCCATTTTGAATGCATGTCTTGTGGCATTTTGTAACGAATTGAAATGTGTGTTTTGTGTCCAAACAAAACTATTTTAGTCAACTTTAACTTAAAGATTTATTTAAAGTATTTCAACAAACTTTATGGTTAAATGCCAGTAAATTTTACTTTAGTTTTGCTTGCATGTTTACGAGTATTAAATGTCTTATGGCGGATTTAAAACTCTACTCATTCGTACCTTTACTTCATTACTTCAACTCAATGTCTTAAACAACTTTTTATGAGGAGCTCTTTAAAGACGACTTACGACTTAGTTGCTCTTGTAATGCTTTAATGTTTCTTTTTTTCATTCTTTTTTTAAGACTTGTGTATTGGGAGGATTGGATGGTTGAAACTTGGTTGGTTGTTGGTTCGATGTTTCTTTTTTCTTATTTATTAAATAAATCCACCTTTTTTCGTTAAAACTGTTTATGTTTTTGTTGTTGAACATCAACCATCATCATAAGACCAAAGTTTGTTTATTTTTATTTTTCTCCTCTCTTCTTATCATGTCATTAATTAATAAACTCGTACGCTTGTAATTTGTCATAAACTTACAAATTTATGTATAAAAATATGCTTGTTTGCTTTTATTTTCTTAATCTTCATGTTACAGTAAAATCTCTAATGAAATACAAGAAATAAGTTATTAAATTCTATATTAATTTGAAGTCCATTCTTTAAAGGTGTTTCTGTATCTCCTTTTTTCAAAATGCTCACGAACAAGGTGGCTTGGTTTTAATACTTGGCGTTTTTTGTTCATTATACGATAATTTTATTATATTTTCAAAAACTAAATGAAATGTGTTAGTCTTGGTTTATTCGCTTAAATTACATTCACGTTATCTTGGCAAGAAACATGCAGCTCGTAAAGTATTTAAGTTATTAATGATAAATTTATTACGCTTGTGATAAGCTTATCTACGATTAACACAAAAGTACAGAGCAATATTTCATACATTTTAAGTTCAAAAGGAAATTATTGACAAACGCTTCGTCGACATTTCAAAAATGTTCATGTTTCTTTTCAGTTTATTTTTGCATTTAATTTGTTCATTAAACAATGTCTGCAGAATTTCAAAATAACTCGTATATTTATTTATTTTTTAATTGAAAATTTGCGAATTAAATTTGTTAACCTCAGATCAGGTATAATGCGTGCACATTTGGGATTTGAAGATAATTTATGGTTTCGCTAAGGTAGTCTGAAAATTACAAGTAAGAAAACCACAAATGCGAGTATATTCTTATTGTGCGACGTATGGAGGCCAATATGAAGTATTGATCAATTTCATAAAGTGCATATCTTATATTTTACAGCTTTTTTGCATATTTCAGTCCAAATGACTTATTTGCAGCATTTTTCTTTATAAAGCATGTTTGCCTCTGTTGAAGTTGATTTTGATACTTTAGGCAATTTTATGGGAGAAATATTTCTCAAAAAAACTTTTTAATTCGACCAATGCACAGTGGACCATTTCATGAGAAGAGGTTCAAAATCCATAAGTTTAAGTTTTAGAATTTTAATTCGCTAATTTTTTTTTGTTTGTTTGTAATAGGAGGGTTTCTACAATTTAATTTTTCCCATAAATATAATAATCGACCGGTAAAAAAAGGAGTGTTTAATATTTTTTTTTTATTTTTCGTTAAATTTTGTTATAAAAGTTAAGTTTTAAAAACGTGATGAAAAGATTTTGTTGTGGAATGTATAATATTGTTTCGGCCGCCATTTTTAATTTTGACTTTTTACAAATGTAGTAAGAAACCCTGACTTTCTTTCTTAAGTCTATGGTCACACACGACGATTATAGTTGGACAATTCTTAAGTTTATATATGTTTTTAAAGTTTAAGGTGAGAAGAAAAAAAAGAGAAAAATAATCGCCGGTACTCGGCTTTTTAAAGCACATTTTTTATTTTTTTGAATATTTAACATTTCTTTTCATTCAGTTTTTCGCTTCTTGGTGTGTAAGTAATTTAAAATTTGAATTAAAAACGTCACAAATTAAACGTTTAAAATGTAAAACACAAAAAAAATATTTTAGTGAAAACATTTTAATTAAAAGCGTTAATTTAAATCAATCAATTATATTATTTTATGTATGTTTTTATTTTTGCTATTTACGGCTGAAGCACAAATATCAAATTGTAAGAAAATAAAGGCTAAACAGAACAGAAAAATCGCCAAAGAAATTGTCGTGTGTGAACATAAAAGCAAGTTCAAAAGAAAATATGAAAAAAGTTGGGCAATTAAAATTGTCGTGTGTGACCTCGACTAATGATGTGGTTCAGAAAAAAATTGTTCTTCTTTACACGGGCATAGCCTAGAAGTGCAGTGAATTTGGTTTGGACTACAAAAGAGTGCAATAAATTTTTAAATGGGAAGGAATTTTGCTCTGTTCACAGAAAAAATTACTGCTTAAATTTTTTTAATTAATTGATAAATTGATTTATTCTTAAATTTGGATTATAGTTTTTATTACTTTAAACAATTATTTTAATTGATATACAATTTTTTCAAAAAACTTAGAGATTTCTGTCAGTTGCAAAAAGTATATTGAAAAATAATATAGGAAAAATTTATTTTTTTTGTCAAGAATTCTTTTTGAATCAAAGTCTTAATATAATTTGAAGGAAAGTCTTAATATAATTTTTGTTAATAAGGTGGGTAATATTAAAATAAATGGTTGTTAAGCAGATTAAAATTCTACTAAGTACATAAATATTCAAAGAAAACGGAACAGAACTTTATTGCAGATGGGATTAAAGTCAATATTTCTTGCAGCCCGGTAAATTCTGTTGGATTCTAACCTTAAATTATTTGAGTTTCTTCCCTTCGATTGATAAAATTTTTAATGGGTAAAATTTCGTTGCGCTTAGGTCTAGGACGCACCTTCTTTATTTTTGATAATATGATGTTTGATTATGCCACCAGTTCCTAAATGTGTTATATTGTATTATGATATATATTTTTCGTATACTTTTAATATATGCAGTGTAATTCAAAATGTATGTACCTATATATTGATGTATGTTTAAAATTAATATCTAAAAAAAATATGTTTATTTCTCCCGGATTCTCTTTTAAAACAGGTTCAATAATTTATATTATTGATACAGTTAATACATTATTTCAATTAATCCCAAATTCCAATTACAGGAGTGATTAAATTAATTAAAATTATTTTTCAATATTAAATTATACATTAATTAAGTTTTTAATACTGTTTTAATTGATATTTTTCACAACATATTTTCAATTGAAAATATTAATTTTCATTTAATTAATAGTATCATTTTGATGATTGGAGCAAAATCAAATAATATTTTAATTAATAGTATTAATTTTGTAATTGAAATTCATATTTATTTTTTTCTGTGTTTATTAAGAGATTTTTAGTATTTCTTTACCTTTTTTAAAAGAGATAACTCATTAAATTAGGCGGTAATATAAAAATGCTCTTTAAATAAAAAAAAAGAATGAAACAAACAATTAAGAATGCTGTATTCAGCCGTGCAGATTCTTATATACCCCTCATCAATATGTACAAAGTTCCAAAAGTGACTTCGCCGTTGTATAGCCTAGATTTTAGATTTATTTCAAACGCCATCTTGGTTTTTTGATTTGTTTCTTATGTTTATAATACAGTACTAATCAAGCCCATATATTCGGTACAAAAATTAATTTTGTCTATTATCTGAAGCTGATAAAATTGATTTAAGGGAAAACACAGAAGCGGGTATATTTTGGTGCTTACACATAGTTAGTTTTAAACCAATTTAATAGTTTTGCTATGCAATAATTTTCGAGACTACAGCTTGCAATTTGATGCCACCTGGGTGTCGGAAAATTAACTAGGAGCTTTAGGAACAGGATGTAAATAAAAAATAGTTTGCCAAAAAAATTTTGCCTATAACCTTGTCGACTATCACCAAATTTAGTTCTCAAAAAAAAAATAAAAAAAAAATAATTAAAATATAGATAAAAAATATAAAACAAAAAAAATATAAAAAAAAATTAAAAAAAAAATAATAAAAATATAAATAAAATATAAAATAAAAAATAAAAAAAAAATCAAAAAACAAAAATTTAAAAAAAATTAATTAAAATATAAATAAAAAATATAAAACAAAAAAAAAATATAATATAAATTTAAATAATATCTTAAATAAAAAATAATAAAAAAAATTAAAAAAATTTTTTTGCTCAGCTGGGATTCGATGCCACGTTTTTCTAAGCAGTATACATGTTTGTATGTATGTATGTTGTTGTTGTAATGTTGTTTTTGTACAAAAAAATCGAGGTGGTCGTAGGTTTCTGCTCATATCTCAGTTGTTTATGTACCGATGTTTCTGATTTTCAATACCGATCTAGTCCCGAATATTTCTGATATTTTAATACCTCACCCGGGTCCAAGCGATGTCGGGGTCCTCACAAAGTTGATTTCAACATACACACGGAGAGACGGACGGACTGTGTAAAGGGTATAAAAATCATAGCTTGATTAATATGTAATCATGTTGTTGCTTCAACAAGGACTTAGTGGTTTTTGAAAATTATAAATACTTTGGAATATTATGTTATTTCTGCGAAGACGTAATACTATTTTTCCCTCATAATTTTGTAAATCATACTACGTTTAAACGACAACCATATCGAAGTTTTCATGATAATTAAATATTAAACGATTAATTTGAAACAAACCCTTGAATATCGTGACAAAATATATAATCAAACAATATAAAAAAACTATTACTGGTTTTGGATAATCAAATATTGTTATAGTAACTATAATATGACCGTCGTGATCATTTAGTAACAATGGTTTTTATTTGCGTGTAGCTAGCATTTATTTAAGCCTATAGAAATGCATGGAAATTTATTTAATTGATACATACGTCTCTTCATAAAGGATTTTTTTTTTAATTCTTAGTGTACATAAACATTAGTGTGTAATAAAAATTGAAAAAAGTTATCAGGTCTGTCCAAACATTTCCCTTTGATGCATTGTATATTTTCCAATCGTAAAACACTCAAGATAATGCTTTATTTAAATAAAAAAAATATATATAAAGTGTACGATTAGAATTACTACCATCTCGCAATGTGAGAATAAGATATTTTGTAGTTGAAACAACTTGAAATAATGATTCATTTCTATTTTAAAATTTTGACTACGAATTGAGGAATTTAATGTTTGTTCCATCATAAATAGGAGCCACTTACTTTAAGTGCTTTAGAAATAAATGTATAAAAATTAAATGTTCAGACATACTTACATACAAGCATACAAATGTTTGCATGCATGTATCTACGTACAAAGACACTACATATTTATTTATTATTATACTATTTGTGTGTAACAACATTTTAACATAAGCATACAATTTATATATAAATTTTTGTTGCTATTGCAACAACTCAAGTATATAATTTATTGATACAACGTAGGCAACACTTCAATTTATCGCTCATACTCGTAGTGTCGGAATGCAAGCAAGGAAATAATTCAAGTATGTATGTGTGGCTGGCTGGCTATACATGTTAGATTGTGTATGAGTGTTTGTGTATATGAAACAATTGCCATCGTTTTACCAAATACTTGCAACTACAAAAATGTCGGAAATTTAAATAAAAACGTTTGCCGCCTTTAAATGAAAATGTTGCGTCAACTTATCAAACAAGATTATTAACTACGCCGGCTTCCAGAAGCAAACACACATGCACACATACAACAATCTTCGTTGCAACTACAAATATTTCTTTTAGTATTGAACTTGATAATTGATTTAAAAATCTTCATTTTTTTATCGTTTTCGTTTTTATTTTACAATTTTGTTTTAATTTAAGAAATTTTAACAAAAATTAGGGAAATTTTTAAAATTTACAACTTTACGAAAAGGAAAAAAAATCAAATTTCACTAATGGATCTTGTTAACGTGCTCCGGCTAATGTGTCTTCACACAAGTCTATGCTCAGATATCACCATCTCACACATGCCGTTAATGGACTCGAAATTATTGATGCCGAAAGATTTTATTGATTTGTTAATGTTTTGGTAGTTGTTGTTTTCAGTAGCACATTAAAATCAGTTGTTGCGGTGTGTTTACGCTAAAATTATTTAAGAAAATAGACATTGTTTTCGTCCAAATGATACAAGGAAAAATCTATGCAATTATAAATTATCTTTGAAGTACATTAACGTTCTTTTTAGAATTTTAAATTAGAAAATATATTTTAAATCTTCATGTTGATCCTATCAGCACAAACTAATAGAAGTTGATCCCTAGTTGTCGATTATAGCCAAGAACAGTGGGTGGATATTGTGTATTTAGTACCTGGAGTGTGTCCTTTGTTTTGTTTTGAGTACGTGGCTTGCAGCGTCATTGTTGTAATTTTTCCCCACTAAATCAAATTTTGTCCTTTAATAATACAAGAGAACGATGTTTTTGTTTATTAAGAACTGAATATTGTTTTTAAGGTTATTTGGGATGCTGAATCCAAATGAATGAATCCAAATCCAAATGAATGTCCAATAATTAAGGCACTTCTACTACAGATATTGGAATAACTTGAAAACGGTTTACCCTATTCAGTTAAAAAAAGAAAAACAAAACTTGACAACAATATTATCTTTAAGTGGTGCTAGCACAAAAACAACATTACAACAACAACATACATACATACAAACGTATATACTGGTTAGAGTAACCGTGGCATTGAATCCCAGCTGAGCCAAAAAAAATTTTTTTTATATTTTTTTTAAATTTTTCTTTTAATTTTTTTTATTTTTTATTTAATATATTATTTATATTTTTATTATTTTTTTAAATTTTTTTTTATATATTTTTTTAATTTTTTTTTTATTTTTTTTGTTTTATATTTATTATTTATATTAATTATTTTTTTAATTTTTTTTAAAAATTTTTTTTTATTTTTTAAAAAATTTTTTTTTTATTTTTTTTTTAACATACATACGTAAATTTATAATTTTACAATGGGATGTTTTTATATGTATGTACGTATTTCATATGGGATGAATGGTGATACAAACTACTGTTATTGCATGACTACACGTTGTGAAGGGTATGTAACATTCGGCACGGCCGAATATAGCGCTCTTACTTGTTTAAACTAAATTTCAACATTTTTGATTTTTTTAAAACTTCTTACAAAATATAAAACGACAAAAACCCCGTTATTTTTCTGCGAGCATATGTTCCGAAAAAAATTAGCCATATTTCGTTCAAATCGATCTACAGCTTTTGATTTTATTTAGTTTCTTTTAGAGATACTACTGTGCAACAGCTCTGATGTATGTATATTTAGCGATTTGTATTAGAATCATAAAAAAGCAATAACGTTTTCGTTCATCGATTTTTAAAATCGATTTCACAGTTTGTTCATAGGCTTCATGTGGCTTTTACGTAAAAGTAAAAACTTTAAAATTTTTCTCATTTCTGAGTTTTTATGATTTTGTTAATACACAAGAATTGAATTTTTTTCAGTACCTGTAATTTCAAAATGCGAGCTGATGGAGAGAAACGGAGATTAGATTTGAAATCAGATACCTCGAGTTAGTTGAAAAATTGTAATCAAGTTTCAGTCAACACAAAAAAAATGCAATTTTGTTTCCTTGGGTAATAGATCAAACCATTTAAATATTTGAAAAAAATTTCTTTTCCTCGTCAAAGCTAGAACCGCACTTGCCTTTATTAACGAAATTCACTTATTGATAGTAAAGACCCTTATATATTTTGTATTTTATATAGAACTAGAAAAGCTACGCCTCTTAATGAATTTTTATTCTGAATTGAAATTGAATATCAAGTGCAAAAAGCTAAAAATTATAACTTTTTTAATGGGCGTGGTATTGCCCACTTTTCTAATCACAAAACTGTATAGTCATGACAGCTTAATATGTGAGCAAAGTTTCCGAAACATCGGTGAAGTTCAAGTAGCTGAAAATGATAACTTTTTTTTTATGGGCGTGGCACTGCCCACTTTCCTAATCACGAAATTGTAAAGTCAAGACAGCTCAATATGTGTGCAAAGTTTCAGAAAAATCTTCCCAGTGCACGTACCTCAAAATTATAACTTTTTTATGGGCGCGGCCCCGCCCACTTTTCTAATCACGAAATTATATAGTCATGACAGCTCAATATGTGTGCAAAGTTTTAAAAAAATCTGTGAAGTGCAAGTAGCTAAAAATGATAATTAATTTTTTATGGGCGTGGCCCCGCCCACCCATAAACACTTCCTGGAATGTGTACAACAACTTGCCAGAGTTTGAGTCCGATCGGTTTTACAGTTTCGGAGTCTATAGCTAACACACACACACAGAGTTTCACTTTTATAAAGATAGATATGACATTGTTCAAATACCTGCTTTGAATTTGGGTGGTGGCACTGATGTCGAAAATAGATTTCTCAATCACTTTGGCGCATATATCGCGCTTAGTTTTAGAGATGACTTCAAGTTATATGTTTTGCTAAGTGGCTTGCTATCAGTCACTAGTTAAATCAGTTTTAAAAGATATATTAAATTTCCCTGGTCTTAACAATGTGAAATCCCTTAAAAATAATTTATCAGAGTTGCGTTAATAATCATTTGATTCGCCTAATATTTATTATTTGAACTTCAAAAGCATTTAAATAAATTTTTTTTTAACATCTGTTCACATCTGTATCGTCATATGCAACATACAGTCGTAGTTGAATATTTTGCAAAGTGTTTCGGCGTCAAGCTATTTGTATCAGAATTTATACTTTTATTTTGTTTTCCATTTGCGCCGACTGTCTCCTTTTGAAGTCAAATGATATGGGACTCATACTTCATCCCATGTGAGTCTGGATGCATTTTGTTCTTTTATTTTTTAAACACTCACTTTCATCGCCTACGAACAAAAACGACACCGCAGACATGTACGACATGTTAATTTTTTTAGTGTCTCATAAAGAAACAAGTTAATTGCAAATAAACGAGGTTAAATAGGGGTCCACACTACACCTTAGATTGAATGGAACAAAATGTCAACGAATATGAATGCACAAAGCTACACACAAACATAAACATGTTTATGCAAATAATAATCCTTTGATCCTCAATGGACGTGTGTACGATTATTTACTGTAATATTTAATGCAATGAGAATAAAAAATAATAATTTCCTTTTGTCATTATTTTTTTTTTTTCAAACTAAATCCGACATAAAACTTTCATGTATTCATTCCACTTACTTGAATATTCATGGCTTTTATATGTATGTATGTTTGTTTGTATGATTTTATGGTTGTGTTGTGTGTTAATTTCATAAAAGGTGCGAAATATTAAACCTCTATTCGTTTCAAAGGATTATGAATTATAACACTTAACACTGTGTGTTGTTGGTATGCAAATAATTGTGGGTGTCACATCATCGGCGTAACTGCACCATTCTGGGGGATGCAATGCCTCTGCAGAATTTTTTTCAAAGATTTTGAAAAAATTATCTATTGGTTAGACATATAAAATTAATTCCGTTCAGGATTTTTAAAGGAAAATTTGTTTAAGCTTTTTCCATCCCCAGAAAATTTTATAGCTATGCCAATGTAATATTACACAGTGCTGTGATGTCAAAAATTGTTTAAAGTAATAAATATTCATTAACACATAATGCATACAAACTCATAGTTTCATTTATAAATAAACACACACACACACGTACACATGTATTTATAAGCAATTGCACTTGAATAGGAATTTATTAATCACCAAGTTATAACACTTTTGCAAGTCGCGTGTTGGTCAAGCTCAAAAATGTCAAAAGGGACTTAACACCTGATTACATGTTGATGACACAAGATTCATTTGAAGTTTCACACTTTTCGTCAGTTGACCAACCAGACACTCGGACCATACATACAGCCAACCAGTTGACAAACAGCGACGACAAGTGCATAAATAGCAAACGGCTTATGATAGATTAACTGATATTAATGCTTAGTAAAATGAGATGCTTTTGCTGCTGTTTTTTTTTTAAGTCAGTACGAGCATGTATTGTGCCTTAATTAAACTCAAAGAACCTTTTGAAATTGAGTATAAATTTTTTATGATATTCATAAGCAGAAATTATAAATTTAAATTATGATGAATTACATGTTGCCATTTGCAAATAAAAAAAGTACTTTATTCGGCTGAGCCAAACCTGATAGTACCCTTCACCATCATGAAAATAGGTGTAATGACCACATCATAGTATAGCGTAGATTTCAGGTTTAAATTTATATGCAATTTGCTTAATTTTTTCTAACGCCAAAACAGCACATTTACCCACTTCGTCCATTTGAAAAATATTTTTACAGATTAACTCTGACTTACATTTTTTAGGAGCGATTATTAGCATTACACCACTTGTCACATACAAGATCTATATTTTCGAATAAGGGTTAAAGTTTTTTTTCAACATAAAGTGACTCATGTATGTATTTCTTGTGTTATCATATACCTTGTTACCGACTTTCAATTGTGGAATTTACAAGTGTCATTGTTATAGAAGTTTAAGAACGTTGTAGATCGTTACCATTATGGCAGCGCAAGTAAAAATAGTTGAACAAGCGCAGCTGGTACAGCAGTAATACAACAGAGTTCGTTGCGTGTATATCCAATTGAGTTTAATAAGGTGAATACAATAAGTGAAATAATAAATAAAGTACTTCATAAGTTTAACTTATATCTTAAAAGTTCAATATATTGTATTAAAAATCAATGAAGTGCTCTCAAATTTTATACTGCAATTTCAAGTGTTTTTATTTTTTACCAGAAAACGAACCCAGGCTTATTTAAAGGAAATAACCCGACGTTTATAAAATGTATAAATGTAACAATATAGTTAATGCAAGCGTCGTAGTACTGGGGCTCAATTCTCGATCAGTTAAACGGTGAAATGAAAAAGCTTTTGTTTAGCAAAGGGTATGGCGACACCAAATGATATGACACACAAAAACTTTTCATTTCATAGTTTCATAGAACTGGAATCGATACCCTGATTGTCCTTTCTGCCTGAGTCTATTGGCGAAATTGCCATACTGCAGCAAAATAGACATAGTTAAATTGATGAAAATATTAGATGCAGAAGAACTATATCAACATATTTTTAAATTTGTTAACAACCCAAAAGAACTCACTGTGTTGTACAATATGAAACGTAATTTTTTGCGCGCATTAATAAATATTTATTTACATACATTTACATAAAATATACAATAAACCCATTTATTTACACTCATATGTGCGTTTGTAGGTAAATTTTATTTTTTTCCATCAAAATAAAAAAAAAATTGAATATTAAATACCACTCTTTTTGACTTATTTATGGATTTTCAATATTTTATTTACTGTCTGGTGAAAAAACAGTCATAGTCAGAGCAAATAAAATTGTAATATATTTTCATATTTTGAATAAGTTTACATTTGCATTAGTACTCAATATTAATTGTTACGTGTATTTGTAAAAACTAACAATAAATACAACAAATTAATGTTATTTATGAGCCAATATATTGAACATGCTCGTAACACTATAGAAATGTTGTTAATAACAATATTTTTACATGTGATTTAATACTTGATCATTCATTTATATAATTTATTAATGTAATTTGTATAAAGAATATGTCTTCTTAGATTGCCAATTCGGACCAGTACTTGAAAATAAGTAATGGGATCCGAAAACTTGAAGTTTTACATGCCATTATATCTTTTAATCTTTATAAAATACAGACATGGTAATTTAAAAAGTTATTAAAAAATGTTAAACGGGCTGCTTGAATGTTGTGAAAATAAAACAAGTAAGAGCGCTATATTCGGCCGTGTCGAATCTTATATACCCTTCACGACGTGTAGTCATGCAATAACAGTAGTTTGTATCTTCATTCATCCCATATGAAATACGTACATACATATAAAAACCATACATATATAAAAACATCCCACTGTAAAATTAAAAATTAACGTATGTATGTTAAAAAAAAATAAAAAAAATTTTAAAAAAATTAAAAAAAAATTTTTTTTAAAAAATAAAATTAAAAAAAAAAATTTAAAAAAAATAATTAAAATATATAAATAAATATAAAATAAAAAAAATAAAAAAAAAATTTAAAAAAAATTAAAAAAAAAATAATAATTAAAAAATATATATAATATATTAAATAAAAAATAAAAAAAAATAAAAAAATTTTTTTTTGGCTCAGCTGGGATTCGATGCCACGTTTTCTCTAACCAGTATACACGTTTGTATGTATGTATGTTGTTGTTGTAATGTGTTTTTTGTGAAAAAAAAATAGAGGTGGTCGTGGGTTTTTGCTCATATCTCAGTTGTTTATGAACCGATGTTTCTGATTTTCAATACCGATCTACTCCCGAATATTTCTGATATTTTAATACCTCACCCGGGTCCAAGTGATGTCGGGGGGCTTCAAAAAGTTGATTTCAACATACACACGGACAGACGGTCAGACTGAGAGAGCTTAATCGACTCCCCTATTCACAAGCTTTCAGAAAATATATACTTTATGGGGTCGGAAATGAAAATTGTAGAAATTTCACACGGAATGACAAACCTATATATACCCTTTTTCACTGTGTGAAGGGTATAAATATATAAATAACTAGCTGACGCGGCAAACGTGGTTTTATCATATTAATTATTTCTAGCATATGTTTTTTTAGTTCATTAAAAATAACTAACTTACTCCGATTATATTAAAGAAAAAAAGATAACCATATGTGTTCTACGATACGCAGATCTATCTTAGTTTAAAATTCCATCTAAGTCGTTACGTTATTTAGGTGACGCATAAGTTGTCTCTTGGGGTGAGTCACCCTTAATATTTAGGAGTATTAAAAATAGATGTTGACCGATTCTTAAACGTTTGGAAAAATACTAAAAACTATATCGATGCAAGTACATAATTAAAAGAAGTGGGCGTTAAAGTTGGCGTGGTAAAAAAAAGTATCCTATTAATCATATCAGAGTCTTAGTTATATTATGTGAAAATTTCAAGAAGATCGATCCAGCAGTCTGGACTACCTGAGGGGCGTAAAAAAAGGCGTGGAGTTAAAAGGTATAAAAATACATGTTGACCGATTCTCCTACCTACCCGAAATGCACACAAAATTTTATAAAAATCGGTTGAGTCATTTCGGAGGAGTTTAATCACAAGTACCACGACACAAGAATTTTTTGTATTAGAAGAATTACATTAGCTTTGGAGTGGGTTATCAAGGATAGTTAATTTTTTTAATTTTTTTCTGAAGTTTAAAATAAAACGCTTAAAATAAAACTGAAAGTCAAAATCTTTACTATGACCCAAAAGAACAACGACTACGTTGTAAAAAGTCTGTTTTGAAGGCCCCATTTTCGGTCACTGTTTCCAGCAAGAAAGCGGTTAGTTGATAGCTCGGAATGCGTAATTAGCCTCTAGGAATAGTTATATTCCTTAAAAAGCCACTGTTACAAACGGTATGTTTGCCGTACACCGCCTGACTAAAACCAAAGCCTCGTCCACTTTTTAATAACAAAAATATACTAATCATAAAAAATGTATATATGTTTTAAGAGTTAGTAAATTCTTGAAGTTTTTGCCATCAAAATAAGAATTCCAAATGTGCATCTGTGAAAAAACACTTTTTATTTAAGGTTATATCGTTGACGTAAGGCAAAAAGGTATTAGTAAATTAATTGCAGTTTGAGGTTTTGATTGCGCTTAACTCGATGATGATTTTAAATAAAACTCTTTCTCATATGTGAAAAGTGTGACATTATTTGTGAATATGAACGAATTATGGTCGAATTTCAGTCTCTGGGTGACTATTTGTTTTTATTATTTTTGAAAAAATTTTACAATAACAAAAAGAATACGTATTGTAGCAAAAAATTCACGATTAACGACATTTGATTTATAATGGCTAGAAAATGAATAAGCTTAATCATATCCGGTTATGCGGCTTATGGGTGGCAAATACTTACGCAAACAAAAATCCCCCTGTCATCCAAACACACACACACACACAACGTAATAACTGCACATCACAATGTATTAAGTACTTAAAACTTATTGAGGCATTCATTATACAAACGTGCAAATGAACAACCATCTCAATCGGATTAATACAAAAAACACACACAGAAACAACCTTAAAATACAACAAACACATTATGTGGCATTTTTGCACCACAATACAACAAAACAAAAACATGCAGAATTATTTGAGAAACTAACGAATCGTCTTGAATTAGAATTAGAAAAAAATATAAATAAATTCTAAATAGAAAATGTTATCATCAAATCAAAGCAAAAAAAATATTATGCCGCTAAGACATTTATTCGTCCTTAAGAAGATTATAAGAACATGTACAATCTATAATGTACTTAACACATTCATATTTATATTTGTGCGTGAGTGAGTTTATGTGTATTAATATATTTATAAAAGAATTGTTCTATAAATATTTGGTGTATTTACAAGTCCTAAGTATTATGTTGTAATAATTTTCAAAAATTTTCAAAATTAATTAAAAGTATTTAATTTTTTGTTTTAAAATTCCTAAACCTTTAAAAAAAATTTAAGAAAAATTATGACATTATGACAATACAACACTTAGGGCACCTTTTAAATTCACCAATCGTTGGTTAAAACTAAAAATTTAAAAATTTAAAATTCTTTGGCTTAAGCAAGTTTTACAAAATTTACCTATACCTATAAAAAGATTTTAAAACAAGTAAGAGTGCTATATTCGGCCATGCCGAATCTTATATACCCTTCACAACGTGTAGTCATGCAATAACAGTTGCTTGTATCACCATTCATCCCATATGAAATACGTACACGTATGTATGTTAAAAAAACGAAAAAAAAAAATTTAAAAAAAAAAAATTTAAAAAAAAAATTATTATATATATAATATACATATATAAAACAAAAAAAAATAAAAAAAAAAATAAAAAAAATAATAAAAATATAAATAATATATTAAATAAAAAATAAAAAAAAAATTAAAAAAAAATTTTTTTTTGTCTCAGTTGGGATTCGATGCCACGTTTTCTCTAACCAGTATACACGTTTGTATGTATGTATGTTGTTGTTGTAATGTTGTTTTTGTGAAAAAAAAATCGAGGTGGTCGTGGGTTTTTGCTCATATCTCAGTTGTTTATGTACCGATGTTTCTGATTTTCAATACCGATCTACTCCCGAATATTTCTGATATTTTAATACCTTACCCGGGTCCAACCTATGTCGGGGGGCTTCAAAAAGTTGATTTCAACATACACACGGACAGACGGTCAGACGGACAGACTGACAGACTGACAGAGCTTAATCGACTCCCCTATTCATAAGCTTTCAGAAAATATATACTTTATGTGGTCGGAAATGAAAATTATAGAAATTTCACACGGAATGACAAACCTATATATACCCTTTTTCACTGTGTGAAGGGTATAAAAACTGTGTCTGTAGATGAAATATTTTTTTTTTTATTTTTTATACGAGTATTTTAAAATATTTATACGAAAAACACTGCTTTTTAGAGTTTTTGTCAAATTTTCTGCATTTCTGTTCGTCAGTTTTGCTGTATATCTGTTTATCTTCCTGAACTCAAATTATTGAAAATTTATCTACTAAAATTTTTTACAACATTTACTTACTAAGAACCAAATCGCATAATTAAAACGATCATCCGATAAAATGTTTAAGCAATATTGAAATTTCCCTTTTCCTCAAAATAAAAATTAGTGTTGAAAATTTCGAATGAAATTTTTGATTTTTTCAAACAAATTGTAAACAAGTAAGAGTGCGATATTAGTGTCGTTCCGAATCTGATAATGCCTTTCACCATCATGTTCATAGGTTTAATCCCACATCGTAGCTTAGCCTATATTTCATGTTATACGTCATTTTTCTTAATTATTTTCGACGCCATCCTTCATTTTGAACTTTTACGTAGGTAACTGTATTCTACTAGTCAAGCCCTTTCATTTGATACCCATATTGATGAGTTTTGTTCCGCCATTTTGTTTTAGACGAAATCTTGGATTTTAAATTTTTTAACATTAATTGTATTCTAGTGGTCAATTCCTTTCATTTGATACCAATATTGAGAGGATTCGAGAAGTTACATTTTGAAGTACCAGATTTGACCTATATATAAACTTATTGTCCGCCATTTTGTAGTGGCGGCCAACATGAATTTTAATTTTTTTATAGTCAAGTCCTTTCAGATGATACCAATATTGACTCTTTCGGTTGTCTAGCTGAAAAAAATTATTTTCGTTTGTAAATTTTTGGAATATATATTGTTACAGATTTATTATACCCTTCACCTGTGGTGCACAAGGGTATATATAGCTTTATCATTCCGTTTGTAATTTCTACAATTTTCATTTCCGACCCCATAAAGTATATATTTTCTGAAAGCTTATGAATAGAGGAGTCGATCTGACCGTCTGTCCGTGTGTTGGTTGAAATCAACTTTTAGAAGCAACTATTTGTTCCTCAGATCTGTATATGGTATCAATCTCTTGGAAATATCCAGGAATCGCTATTGAAATTCAGCACAATCGCCCCATAACTTTCTGAGATATGAGCAAAAAACCACGACCACCTCGTTTTTTTACACAATTACAACAACAACATACTTATATACATACATGCAAAAAACATGCCAAAAAAAAAAAAATTAAAGAAAAAAATATATTAAAAATAAAAAAAATTACAAAAAAAATTAAAAAAAATTTTTAAAAAAATTTTTAAAAATTTTTTGTAAAAAAATTTTTTAAAAAAATTTAAAAACAAGTAAAAGCGCTATATTCGGCCGTGCCGAATCTTATATACCCTTCACAACGTGTAGTCATGCAATAACAGTAAATTCACGTATGTATGTTAAAAAAAACAAAAAAAAAAATAAAAAATAAAAAAAAAATTTAAAAAAAAAAATTTAAAAAAAAAATTAAAAAAAAAAAATTATTATATACATATATAATATATATAAAACAAAAAAAAAATAAAAAAAAAATTAAAAAAAAAAAAATAAAAAAAAATTATAATAAAAATATATATAATATATTAAATAAAAAATAAAAAAAATATAAAAAAATAATTAAAAAAAAAAATTTTAAAAAAATTAAAAAAAAAATTTTTTTGCCTCAGCTGGGATTTGATGCCACGTTTTCTCTAACCAGTATACACGTTTGTATGTATGTATGTTGTTGTTGTAATGTTGTTTTTATGAAAGAAAATCGAGGTGGTCGTGGGTTTTTGCTCATATCTCAGTTGTTTATGTACCGATGTTTCTGATTTTCAATACCGATCTACTCCCGAATATTTCTGATATTTTAATACCTTACCCGGGTCCAACCTATGTCGGGGGGCTTCAAAAAGTTGATTTCAACATACACACGGACAGACGGTCAGACGGACAGACGGTCAGGGCTTAATCGACTCCTCTATTCATAAGCTTTCAGAAAATATATACTTTATGGGGTCGGAAATGAAAATTGTAGAAATTTCACACGGAATGACAAACCTATATATACCCTTTTTCACTGTGTGAAGGGTATAAAAATATAAAAAAAATAATAAAATATAAATAATATCTTAAATAAAATAAGATAAAATTTTTTTGGCTCAGCTGGGATTCGATGCCACATTTAGTCTAACCAGTATATACATATGTACGTATTTTATATGAGATGAATGGTGATACAAACAATTGTTATTGCATGACTACACGTTGTGAAGAGTATATAAGATTCGGCACGGCCGAATATAGCGCTGTTACTTGTTTTTAAATAGCTTTATTAACATTATAATTTATTTTTGTTATAGTAGTTTAAGTTACTGCAGTTTTATTTGTACTAGTTTATTTCGCTGGTTGTTCAAACATGACGTTTGTTATTATGTGTAGCATACTTTTAGGCACTTCTATTATTCCTGCATATTACTTAACGTCTTAATTTAAATTTAACGGTTTTCGAATGTACCAGAATGTACATACGAGAACTTTGTCGAATGTTACCGAACACCACTATGTTACTATAAATAGCCGAACAACACAGCTAACATGATCAGTATAACAGTAGAGCTTGTAAAGCGCGTATCAAAGTGAGTTTGATAATAAAAGTGTATAACGATAAGTGAAATAAGTAAAGTGCTATAAAACAATATCTGAGTGTATTTAAATAAATAAAGTGCTCTTAATTTTATAACGAATTTCAATTGTTTTTGATTGCAATAAAAGAACTCAAAGAATATTTAAAGGAAATAAGCCAACGTTTATAAAAGGTATAAACGTAACAATATTTAAAAAAAATTTGCCTATAACTTTACCGATTAGAGCCCGCTTTATTCAAAATACAAATATTAGCAAAGGCACCTATAAATTATTCTATGGCCGAAAATTTTTAATTTTGGTGGTAAAAATATGGGGAAAAACAGAGGCAGTCGTGTTTATTTGTTCATATCTCAGAAATTTATAGGGCGATTGTGGTGAATTTGAATACCGATTCATTCCCAGATACTTCCAAAAGATTGATACCATACACAGATCTGAGAAGCATATAGTTGCTTCTAAAAGTTGATTTCAACAAACACAGACAGACGGACAGGGCTTATCCTTTATTCATTAGCTTTCAGAAAATATATACTTCATGGGGTCGGAAATAAAAATTGTAGAAATTACAAACGGAATGACAAAGCTACATATATATATACCATTGTGCACCACAGGTGAATGGTATAAAAATACTTTCGGTAATGGTGAACAATGCTTTTGGACAAGTTTGTAAGGAGTATGAGTTCCAATTTGTAACGAATAAAAAGCAAATCTTATTCTCATACAAACTTATTTATTTTATCCATTGTTCCAATATCGAATAAGTCATTACTTGTGTATTCTAATATATACTTTTGTATTTCATCATATGCTATCAATCATATTCGTAATCATTACAATGCGGAAATTCAACCAAAATTGACATTGCATACCAATATGCCTTGAATGCTACAACTCCAAAACAATAAATGAATACACAACTACTTTGTGTGAAAGTATGTGCATTTAAACAAATAGTTGTGTATGTTCTGTAAGTACTTGAAAATCAATGAATTAAATGTGAGCAAATTTGATGGGATTAGTTAAGCACCTCAAGGCGAGTTTTTTACTACAAAATAAAAACCTTAATTCACAAAAAGTTGATTTTAAAATGATTTATTGTTAATTGGCTTTAATGGTTTTGGGTTATAGTTAAAACCCTTTTTTGCAAGTTCTTACTAAATTAGCACTTTTAGCAAATGCCGTCAAATTATTACAATCTCTCTAAAGGGTATAAAAGGAATAAAGCAATGAATATAAAAAAAATTAATAAAAACTTAAATTTTTTTATAAATAATTTTTATTCTGGCTTAAGTTAGTTCATTTTTTCTATTATTAAAACTTCCTTAAAACATTAAATAAAAATAATTAAATTAAATTTAATTAAATTGTCATCATTTAAGAATATTGAAAAACTATTCCGATTCCGAGTGGAATGTATTTTCGAAACGATTTACTATTTCATTATTAGCACTCTTTAACGGTATACTCACATGTAATTATTTAAACTAGTTTTAAAGTTACAATTTAATGAAATTTGAATTAGGGAAGCATAGCATTCATTTTAAAATTTCTTTCTTATTAAATGCCATTTTTATTCATGTTCATATTCTCTTATAATCTTAATACATTTTCGTAATGCCTTCTATATACATCCTTAGGTTGGTAGTATTTTGTTGAAATTTTATTTTTCATTTATAAATCTATTAAGGTGGAAGACATCGAACAATAAATTGCTGAATGCCGTAAACACTTTGCCAGGTGTGTTTGTTAAAAATATTAATTTATAATTATAAAAACTAAAAATATTAAAAAAACAGTATATATCAAGGTAGACTAAACAAGGTGTACACTGTAGCGAATTCGATTGAATTTGCCTTGTTGCTAAGTGTTAATTATGAAAATGGGCTAAGTTAAAAATTATTAAAAATTGAGTTTTAAGTTACTAAAATTTTTTCAATGATTGTAATGACAAGGAAACACGTGGTTTTGTAAACTTAGAACCGTTATATTTTGTCACACTTGTTTTCATTATTTGACAATACAGTGCACTCGCGGTAACGTGAACACCGTCTAACGTGAACACCGCCTAACGTGAACAAGCTTTTGTTTACGTTGACTACTGTGTAACATGAAAAAACTCACAAAGCTCTGTAACTTGAACAATTTTTTTTCACTGCATGTAGACATTACTGAAATATGTTAATTTAGATTTTTAAAATTTAGTGAATCCCCTGTGTGTCTGCTCTAAACTTTTTTTTTGTATGTATGACATCGAAATTTAAAGTCTTTTTCTTATGCGAAGCAGTGAATCAGTCACCATGAGTGTTAAAAAATCTTAATGTTTGCAGTTAAAAGAAAAGGCAGTCTTTATAGATAGTTTGCCAAAAGAAATCTGTTGATCTTGTAATGAATTATAAATAATAATTTAAGTTTTATATGTTAACAATACAAATAATAAAATAATTTTACGTGCGAGCGTGTAAACACAGGTTAATATTGTAAAAATTTTTATTTCTCTCATGAAACTCGACAATCGCTAACGTGAATAATTTCGCTAACATGAAGTGCTTTGGTTTGAATTAGTTCACGTTAGTGCGAGTGCACTGTATAAAAAATAAAAAAAAAATATTGTTCAAATCGAATTATAAATTTTGATTGAAAAAATATTAAAAAATTTCACTTAAACTAAGTAGTATTGAAAACTTAATTAAAAATTCCATAAATTTTAAAACAATATGAATTAATTTAATATCTAATGGATGAAAACCTGAACAATGATTTGTAAAACTGTTTCAGATAACTTTAAATTCTATAAATTAGATCTGTCAGCCCTAAGAGAAAAAATATATGTGAATATTGGATTATTTCCACTATACCTGAACACTAGATTAATAATGAAAAAAAATCCCTCCAGTTAAAAAAAAAAACCAATTTATAAATCTTACAATAATAACAGGATTCCTTTCACTTATTGTTAAAAAAATTCCCATGAATTACTTTACTAAAACAATTTTTTTTCGCTTAGGTCATTCAGTTGATTTTGAATGCTCTAAGTCATTTCAACCTCCGAAAACAACATTTCCGTATAAGATATTCACAAAATTGCATACTTATAAAAAGTTTTCATTAATTGAGATAAATTATTTCAAAATTGAAATATTGGACAATATAGAAATATTTTTAATTTTTTTAATTAAAGGCAAAACATTTAATATCTCGAAACGAAACGCACAATGTTCACAATTTAGACACATACATATGTATTTCACACAAAAACGATGTTTCAACGGATTCACAATACAATTGGAAATTTTTTAAGTACAATTGGAAATGGTGTAGTATTTAATAACACTAATTTTATATTGTATTTGCTCAGTTTTTTTTATGCAACACATCTAAAGTAACATTCTTTTATATTTGGAAATACGTTTTATAAAATGGTTGAGGACCTCCCTAATGAAATACAAACGTAAATGTATTTGACCATACTTACTTGCATTTTATTATTGCCGCCACTGCTGTTAATATCAAGTGTGTGTGATTGATTGTGTGTCTTGTGCAAAATGATTTAATTATTGATAACAAGGTCATATCAATAATTTGTATCGATTTATTTGGTAAATACTTTTATTGTAGTTTAACTAAATTAAAACAAATTATCACATCACATTAAAGTATGTTGTACAGAAGTGGTTGCAAACCAATCAACTCCCTCCTACTCCTAATAGAGCTGAAAAAGATTTGTTTTCATCAAGAATAATTTAAAGACATTTTTGTTACTTTTTGTAAATATGATATGCCTTTAAAGATATTCGTGAAAATTCTAGAAAAATCGGTCACAAATCGGCAAAGTTATAGACAAATTTTGTTTTTGAAAAAAATATATATTCCCAAAATTTACAAACGAAAATCGATTTTTTTTTGCTTCAAAACAATCGAGAGAGTCAATATGTGTACGAAGGGCTTGACAAGCGCAATATAATTAATTAAAAAAAATTCAAATCCATGGTGGCCTAAAACATGGCGACAATAAATTTATATATGGGTCAGATGTGTTCGATTGAAACAAGGACCGGTGACTGGGGTGGTGGGTGGTAAACAAGCAAGTCTCGAACAAGGCGTGCACCTAGGATTAGGAGGAGCTAGAGACTGTGGAACACATTGTCACTGCCCGAGGCTACAGAATCACAGGTTCAAGTGGTTAAGTAGAAGAATCCACGATAAGCTGGGTGATGTTTCGGAGTGAAAACTGGGGAATATCATCGGATTCATCATGGGGATCGGGTGGCTGGTAAACATGCAATAGGGCTCGTAGGGAATCTGTATTTCTTTCTTATTTTAATTGACCAAATCTTCAGCAACCCTGTTTCTTTCTCTTTCTAATCAACTCTCTATATTTTTTGTATAAAGGGAAACGTAATGGACCATATTAGTCTCCGAGTGTGGGTATTGGAGGTGGCTCTTACTGCACCCCCGTTTTAACCTACCTACTATATTACCTTTGAAAAAAAAAACCAAATCATCCACCTCAGATCATGCCATAGCTTTCCAAACCATAAAGGTTTTCCACCGTGTTTTAATTGGAACTAATTTTCTACTTGTATGCTTAATTCGACATTTAAGTAAACATTTTTCAAAAAATCATCATTTTAGATTTAAAGCTGCTGCTGGATATTAACATTTTGTTGATATTGTTTGATTATTCCTTTATGTATCAATTCTCTGGACCAAGGCCAATGTTGGATTTTCTCCGAACTTCAGACCTGACATCATTTCGAAAAAAATCATACATAATTTTATCAGTAAAGAGGAAATTTTCCCGGCAATATTCCATATTTATTTAAATGAGCCTTAGTGAATTTGAGTTGAAGTTTAGGGTCTTTATCCGAAATTAGTGATTTTTTTTGTGCTGTCCTGTTCTTAAAGTCATTTTTATGTTAAACATTTATTACTGTTTTGGATGTCATAGTAATTTAAGAGCATCATGCGTCAACTTTGGAGCACTTGTTATTAGATTCTGATCCACTTCCTTCTTAGCTTTTTTTGTTCAACGAATCGTGGCTTGTTTTCAGCACCGTTGCTGTTTTAATATTTTCTTATAATTGTTTATGCTGTAGCACGAGTTAGTTTTAAGGTTGGGAATACTCCATATAATTTACCTCTTTTGAGGAGTTTGACCACTAAAATACCTGCTGAAGTTAATATCTCTTTTCAACGTCCAATTTTCAAAAAAGTAGAGCTACAACAAAAACTTTTTATAATTGAATGATAGTATTGCCTTGAAAGCAATAACTAACAATTGTTTTTATTTCTTTCGTTTTTATGATCTCTTTAATTAAAGAAGATGAAACAATGTATATAGACTTCTTACCGAATATTTTGTATGTTTATCCCTGTAACTTCTAATATCTGGTATTTTTATTAATTCAGGATATTATTTCAAAATATATTGCTGTATGTACAGTTTTTTCCTTAACTGTATGTACAGGATGGTGAAGGCTACTATCATATTCAGAACGGCTGAATTTAGCACTTTACTTAGCACATACGGATAATATATAAAATATCTTATCAATCCATTAGATAAAATCTTACTTCCAAAACTTCTATCAGTGTCCTCAACTTGTGTTAAGTTGTATGAATTAATTTTATAAATAATATAAAATAACTAATAAAATCATGGCCTAGGTATTTGCACGCACATCAACTAAAAAATAAAAATATGAACTAAATTAAATCAAAAACTCTCTCATTCTCTAACAAAAAACAAACAGTTAAACAAATAATGTGTATAAAATAATAAAACACTTGACATGAAACATAAAAGTGTAGTGAGTGACAATATGGTTTCGATTTAATTACAAAATCAAACAACAAAACGAAACGGAACGATAAATTCGTATAAAGATTAATTTTTTAGTTCATTTCGTATGCATAAACACGTTGATATTTATAATAATAATAGCAACAACAATTGCAACAGTAACGAAAAAATATTTATGAATGTGTACATTATAAATGTATGTGTACACATGTATGTATGCTTTTCCACTTCCAACCATTATTGTATGGCAAATATTTAATAATAAATCAACAATATGTTTTAATATTTTTTGTTCATGGATTGGTATACAATATGTATGTATGTAGTATGTGCTATATATTTATATTAAAGAGTATGTATGTGTGTATGCATATCGTCAGCTTGGTATTGTTTTGGCCACTAACCGTTTTCAAAATAAATCAAGCTAGGAATGATTAACGGCCTCAAATGTTCTTGCCCTTTCTTATTATAAAACCAGTTTCTCGATATCTTCTATGACTTACGTGATACCAACTTACCTCCCTGTTTTAGTCATAAAATTGTATTGTTATGAGATCATAGTATGAGTGCAAAGATTCAAGTTCATCAAATGTTTTCTAATTAGCAATAATATAAGTTTAAAAAGTTAGCTTACTTAAAAAACGATGTGGTCGTGGTTTTTTCCTCATATCTCAGATTTTCATGCACCGATTTTTCTGATTTTCAATACCGATCTGCTCCCAAATATTTCTGACATTTTGATACCTCACGCGGGTTCAGGCGATGTCAGGGGACTTCCAAAAGTTGATTTCAACACACACATGGACAAACGAATAAAGCTCAATCAACTCCTCTATTCATAAGCTTTCAAAAAATATACACATTATGAGGAAGGAATGACAAACCTATATATAACCTCTTTCACTAAGTTATTCCCAATATAATTATGTCGAAGTCAATTATGATAATAAAATAAAAACTGATCAACTAATTTTTGATAAAACTTGATATAAAACTTCTTTGGCGTTTTTCTCAGTTTCGACTTTTTGGCGTGTGTTCCAAACCAATAATCAGCTGACGATATGTAAGTAAAATTTTTTAAATGTAGTCAGTCTATAAATGTACAATTTTCCTTTCTTCTCTTGTACTCTATTTATTTATTTATGTTTATTATGCCTGTTGAACATGTTTTATAATTATATTGTATAAGCACACACACACACACGCACATAAGAACCATGTATACACCACCCCAACACACATATAAAAACAATAGAGCGTACATTTTTAAAATCTTACAAAGTTTTATTTAAATATTGGGTAAGATCGAAAATACTTTTGTTATGAAATAATAAAATTTGTTCCTGGCACTTAAATTACTTGAACGTATCTGGTGTAAAATATGACTTAAGAAACCTCCAAAATCTACAAGGAGATCCTTTAAGGTGAATTCACCCATTTGTTCTGAAAAAAATTTTTTCCGGAGAATAACATTTTTTACTGAAAAAACAAAGCTGCCATCTATATATATATAAAAGTGAAACTGTGTGTGTGTGTGTTAGCTATAGACGCCGAAACTGTAAAACCGATCGGTCTCAAACTTTGGTAAGTTGTTGTACACAGGGAGTGTTTATGGGTGGAAAAAAGTGGGCGGGGCCACGCCCATAAAAAATTAGTTATCATTTTAAGCTACTTGCACATGACCAATTTTTCTAGAACTTTGCACACACACTAAGCTGTCATGACTTTACAATTTCGTGATTAGAAAAGTGGGCAGTGCCACGCCCATAAAAAAAGTTATCATTTTGAGGTACTTGCACTGGACCAATTTTTCTGAAACTTTGCACACATATTGAGCTGTTATGACTTTACAATTTCGTTATTAGAAAAGTGGGCAGGGCCACGCTCATAAAAAAAAATATAATTTTTAGGTTTCTGCACTTGATATTCAATAAAAATTCACAATGCATTTTGATTTATTAAGGGGCGTAGCAACGCGTTCCGGGTTTGGCTAGTATAATATAAAAATGCAAACAGTTGTACAAAGTGGCAGCACCACTAGCAAACTATGTAAATAAATACAAACGTAAATTATTTCATTAAAATATATGTGAAAAAAATGTCGGATAGAAGAAAACTAAAATTATTATTTTTAATTGAAGTGCATAAAGTCAATTTGTTTGCAAAAGAAATTTATTTTTGTATAATAAATGTACTGACACTGTGTGATGTGGCAATCAAATTCAATTTTCATGTAAATATTGAAAAAAAATGGCATCTCAATTCAGTTTCTTCTGAACAAGAATTAAAATTAAACCAATTCAAGAAAAAACTTTCTGAACAAAATAATCTCTCTCTCTCTCTCTCTCAAAAGTAAAACGTCAAGCTCAATATAAAAAAAATTTGTTCTGAAGTAAAATTTTTTGGGTGAATCCAGCTTTAATGTTGTACCCTTCAACCCCAGTCATGCTACAGATGCTTTAGCAAATCTACTAAGAGTATTTTTTTCATCATCACTTTTCGTAAAACGTAAGCAAGATTTACGATAAACTGCTTTTGATAAACAGAAAAAAATCCCTGTCTACTATTTTTACTATCAAATTAGTGTCACTATAAGAATAGGTGTAGAAGATGTGGGCTGACAAACAAATTATAAAACTTACCTCCTGTTTTTATAAAACTAGAAATATTTTTTATTCGTATTTTCACAATAAAAACATTAACAAATTTCAAAAAATTTTTGTTGTTTTGAAAATAAATTCACGAACGTAATTGATCATATTTTTTACAAGAACAGGAGGTTAATTATTTTAATTGGACCAACTAGAAAAATAGTGCTAGAATTTGTACATGTTCTAACAAAACCACTCAGTTGTTATATTTCATCAAAGTGACCTTAAATAGCTTAAGTAGCTAGTCTTAATGTACATATGAAATACATTAATACATCAAGTTTATTCCATAAAGTCCATACGCAAAAAATTAATATATGTGACCTTCTCGGAGAAACGGGTTTAGACTTAAGAAGGGACTCTGGTACCTAAAATGGTGTAGAATAAGATGAAATGAGTTAGATTTCTGATAAAAATATTATTTACCCCATAAAAACGTTGTTGCGTCGATCACTGGTTGCGGTTTAAGAATCAAGAATCGAAATCATAACAAACAGAACAGCAACAATAGCAAAGATATTGTCACACTAAAAGCAAGACAAAATACGTCACCACATAGGCATGACGTCACTAAAGTCGGCCCCCAATCAAAATTAACCATACAAAATCGCATCTCTCAACTTAACGTGTGTTCACAGTGATAATACGCTATGAAATTTTAAATGCGTTTTTATCAAAACTTCCTTTTTTACACACTAGATCCCTTTTCTCGGAAAAAGTCACATATGTGATAGTATTTGTTTGTTTTTGTTTTTTATCAAAACTTTTTTAGACAATTTTGTCACTGCAACTTAATTCTAGCTATATTCCCCAATTAAATAAAAACTACTCTTGAAATAATGCATAGTAGACATAAGCAATAATACTGTAATAACTTAAAATTTACTTTAAAACAAATTCAGCGGACCTAATTCATCATTGAAAACAATTTTTCGCGAAAATAAGTTTTTCGAAACGCAAAAAAGCGAAGTGAACAAAAAAAACCCAAGATTGTAGTGCGACTTACTTAAAAAAGTGAAAACTATACAACCGGTATTACAACCGCAAATATGTTTTCTATGATTAATGGTAACCCTCCTCCTTACACAGAAAGAAAAATGATGTTCTAAATCCAAGAATAAAGTTCTTAATTTAAGCCGAAATTGTGCTTAAAAATTCAAGTACGATTTATTTCTGGTTTTCTTAAAACAAGTACAAAACGGGATTGTTTTACAAAATCAAGCACAAGACTATTAAAATAAGAATTTACTTCTTAAATTAAGTCTTACTTCTCTCAAATTAAAAACAAACTTATATTTATGAGACATTTGCTCAGATAAACACACTCTTAAAAATTTCAATTATGTTTTTATAATTCTCAATTTGTTTATCATACTTTAGCTATAAGGAATAATGTTTACGACAGCAAAGCTGCAGCAGTTTCCAAGTTAACTTAGCTTTCATAATTTGTCCATTAGTTTTAATAAAACGTATCGCTAAGAAAATGTCAAAGTAGTGTAGCTATTGTATTATGCAACGATCAAACCAAGTTACGAATTTTGAAAAAGCGCATCTTTTGATTAATTAAATCCCATTTATACTTGAATTAATCTTTTTTAAGCTTACGTCAAGTACGGTTTCGGGCTTAAATCAAGCTAATAATTCTCAAAATTAAACTTTATTCGGCTTAACTATTCCTAAAATTAAAAAATTCGTACTAGACACATTCATTCTTAAATAGAGAATTTTGTGCTTTGTTTAAGAAAGTCCGTACTTCTGACGCCGCTACGAATTGATTTAAGTACGGGTTACTTGATTTGTTTTTTAAGTGTACAATTAAAAAAAACATCATCTGATTGCGCTTAAAAATATACGTTTTTTAAAAGACCATTTATTACTGAGGAAGAAAAATGCCAGACACAAACGCAAGACATCAAAGTACCATTTTAAAGTTTAAACATATTGTTACAGATTTACAAACTTTCGGTTCTGCACAGAAAAAATGTTTATCAAAATATTCTTAAGTAAAAGCTTGCCTGAAACTAATTTTAATTCTAAAATTTTTTTATTGTTTTTATAAATATTTTGTTTGAATCTTGTTTAAATAAAATAAAAAAAAAAAAATTATTTCTTACGTTTTTTTGTTTAAATTTTTTATTTTAGTTATAGGTGCTAATTCAAAGAAAATTCTACTTATTTCTATAAATTTCGTTATTGAGTCTGAAATTTAATTCTTTCTGTGTGGAAAATACTTATGTTATTCTTATAGAAGTTTATAAATTATTGTAGATCGTAACCCTAATGACAGTGCTAATATAAATATTTAGTTAAACAAGCGCAACTGGTACAGCAGTAATACAACAGAGTTCGTTGTGTGTATATAAAATTGAATTTGATAATACGGTGCATACAATAAGTGGAATTAAAAATAATGTTCAGTATAAGGTTAATATATTTGCTCGATTCACAACCTGCCATAAGCGTCGCACAGAGGGTTGAAATGTACCAAAAGTGAGGATTAATTCAAAAGCTGAACTTTATCCTACACATTCGTGTGTGGTACTGGGTGAAAGGTAATTAAATTCTACATCACTATTTGCCAAAAACTTTTGTTTTGAGTAAATTACTCTATCGACTGTGAGCTGTCAAAGTCAAATAATTTTTAACAATTTTTCGTGCCGTGCCTAAAACTGACAATTGAGATATTTTGGGTGCTTATAATTCTTACTAAGGTTCTAAAAGTAATTTTATTAAAATGGAACCATCAACTTCAGGTATTTGGCTACATAATTGCATTAATGTTTTTTAGATAAATGTTTTGCAAATATTTTTAATATTTTTTTTAAAAGTGCTCCATATTTGGGGTATTTTCGATATATACACAGTGCTTCAACGAATTTCTTGATGCGATCCGCAAATTTTATTAAGTGATATTTTAATATAGTATTTTAGCTTATATATTTCACACCACACATTTGCAGAGGCACCGCGTTTTTTTACTTATTAAACTTTTTGTGAAAGAACTCCAGTTGCTAAATACTTAATCTGAAAAAAATAACATCAAATCAACTTGTTTGTTTTTAACTCTCTTTTGTCTTTATTTTCGGTATTAAAGTTATAGTTATAAATGAGTTTGGTTTCTATCAGAGATGGTTGCGTGAGTTAATTTTTACTCACGCTCACTTACAAAAAATAATTTCTGTTTTATTTACACCGAATTCTAATTTTTGCATACGTTCGTGTTTTATTTAATTTAAAATTAACTCACGAGCTCGAAATGATCACGAAAACACTTAATGTTCGAACAAAACTAATATGTATATTAATTGCTAAAAAAAATCGAAAAAATAATCTAACATACAAATTCGGCATTAACTTACGTTATTACAAATAAATTTCTTGATAAAATTATATGTAACTCACGAACATTGCATTTAAAAAATATCGTGTCACGCTTCCATCTCTTTTAATTGGTTAAGTTCATTGTACCCTACATAAAAAAATTGGACACAAGCATGTGAACATACATAGAAGTATGGTTTTCATTTGCACTTTAATAGAACAAGTAAAGATTCCTACTATAAATTGGGTAAATTTCAACATATTCTAAATAATTTCTAACATAAGCTAAGTAAATTTTAAGAAATTTCATGTAAAATTACAGAGTTTGTTGAAATTTACCTATAGTATATTTATTATTTCAATTTTTTAATAAAACATTGAGTATGCTTTAATTTTCAGTTTTACTCATTAATTTATCGCTTTTTATTCCAAAGTTACAACATAAATTGTAAACTAAGGTATTTTTTGCCAAAAAACAAAAATGCGCTTTTTTTTCTAAAATACTGTGTTTTTAATAATCCATCAATAAAATAATATAATATTTTAAAACTACGGCGTCTATGAATTAATCGCCACTTTGGGTACTATCGAACCCACTGTGCGTCGTAGGTTGTAAGAAATTCACTTATCTATATTAAAGAAAAAAACAGCGATAGTATTTAGTTTCCCAGCTATGATGTATTTATACGACATTTTAAAAAAATAGGTAAAATTGTTGTAAGTGTTGTATAAACAATTAATGTAGAAATTATTAACAAAATGTGTTCTACTACGACGTAAAACTCCTAGGGGTTGTATTTTAGTACAAACAGTTTATTAGTTTTTGTACCAGTAGAAAAGTTCACATTTTTCAATCTGTCATCCTGGTAATTCTTTCATGCGTAACAAATACTGTGAAACAAAAATTGGCAACACATTCGTAAGTACAAGCAAAAGAAATCTTCGAAATAGATAAACGTAAATTGATTCGAAAGCGAGTGATTAGCTTTCTTCCGACATCGTTAAAAACGTTTGCTTAATTAATCAACCATTGTTTTATTTTGTGTAAAAAAAGGAAACAATTTAAAAAAGTCCTCGGAAAATGGTTTTTCTCTCATCCAAAAAAAAAATCTTAATTTATTCATAAACGTATAAATAATAAAGGAGCAAATATCAACAGTATTTGCATAAATATATTCCACATACTGATACACATTAATCGAACGAGAAAGATATTTAATAAAAAATGTCTTGGTCTTGTTTAACAGGTAACAGGATGTTCCAATAAAAGTACATTTTCATGGCTTCAAGGAGAAGTGTTGCTCCTTTGACACAAAATAAAACTATTAAAATAATAGAGAGCTTGCAAGGAAGCACAAAATATCTGTAGTTAAACAATGAGAAGGAATTAAATTGATGTTTATGAAGTAATGAAAAAAATAGCAAATATCATATCTTTTAATTTTGATATGACCTTAATTAAACATTTTAAAATGAACCACAGAAATATTTTAAAAACGGTTTAAAATTTTATAAAATGTTGACAGTATGACAGTACGACTGCCAGCAAACCTTATAAATTCATCATATTTTTAAAATTCTTTAAAGTTAAATAAATATTTTTTTGAATGTATAAATATTTTTTTAAACTTTGCTCTAATATTAAACTAAACAATTTTTTATTAAAATTTTTTATTATATAAATATTAAATTTAAGCAACCGATTCTTTGACTTTCAAGAAGTGATCGGCCTTTAGTTTATTTGTACGCCAATTTGTGAAGCGAGTTGATAAAAATTTATCATTATTGGACAAAACAACTCGTGTGCCGTCTCTTCCAGTGCTGCTGTGGCTGAGAATGTACAAAAACATCCATCAGCATCAACCGTCATCGTTTTCTGGAACTGAACTTCTCTCGCATTTCTTTGAGAAGCATTTTGCATAAATAAACAAGTAACAGTGCTATATTCGGCCGTGCCGAATTTTATATACCCTTTACAACGTGTAGTCATGCAATAACAATTGTTTGTATCACCATTCATCTCATATAAAATACATACAAACGTGTATACTGGTTAGAATAAATGTGGCATCGAATCCCAGCTGAGCCCAAAAAATTTTATTTTATTAAATATATTATTTATATGTACATATTTTTTTAAATTTTTTTTAAATTTTTTTTTTTATTTTTAATATATTTTTTTTTGTAAAGTTTTTTTTGCATGTTTTTACATGTATGTATATGGATGTTGTTGTTGTAATTGTGTAAAAAAACGAGGTGGCAGTTGTTTTTTGCTCATATCTCAGAATGTTATGGGGCGATTGTGCTGAATTTCAATAGCGATTCATTCCTGGATATTTCCAAGAGATTGATACCATATACAGATCTGAGGAACATATAGTTGCTTCTAAAAGTTGATTTCAACCAACACACAGACGGTCATGGCTTAATCGACTCCTCTATTCATAAGCTTTCAGAAAATATATACTTTATGGGGTCGGAAATGAAAATTGTAGAAATTACAAACGGAATGACAAAGCTATATATACCCTTGTGCACCACAGTGTATAAAAATTGTTGTGATCGAATAGGGCATTGCAATCAGTAGTGGTAGTCATACGAATGGTATTATGTTCCATTCTTAAACTACAAAGGTTATCCTTCCCAATAAAAACCAGAAACTTCAAAGAATAATCAGTACTTCTTTTTTTGTAGCCGATTCAAATTTTGAATTGCCCACCCTTTATTTATACATATTACGATAGACGAGTTGCTTTTTAAGTGTTTCTGTAAAGTGATTGCTCAAATATTATTTTTTGTATCAACAATAAAATATTGTTTCGATGTATGATAATTACAAATATTAAGGGCCGTATTCATAAAAAATATTTTAGGTTTATTGAAGGCTTATTTGACAAATTTCTCTACAACATCTGTCAATTAATCCTTTAATAAGCCTAAAATATTTTTTATGAATACGGCCCTAAGAATCTTTCAAGAAAAGGTTTCATTTTGATATGTTCAAAATAAACAAAGATCAAAGGCCCCCCACGGCTATGCTTGTAGAAAATTATTATTTTCATAAAATTTTCCATTATCAATTCGCAGATTTGCGATTGTAGTGCGTACGAATCCCAATTGTCATCACGTCTTTGAAAAAATTACGCGGTGAGAAAACGACGGTACCGTTTCTTGTCGTCCTGTTTAAAACTGACTTCGACCACATCAGTATTTTTCAATTCCTGACATACAAAACATTAAGCATCGTTCAATAGCGCAATGCAATCACCATAACTTGTGCTTCAGCTTCATTTTCAATGACTCCGTCATACTAATAACTTCAACAAACAGTCACATGTTTAGGATATGGAGGATTTTGGACAATAACTCTTTTCCGAGCTTCAAATGCAACTTTTATATTTGTTAATGTAGCTTTTAATATAGAAATTGGCCTCTTCACTCAAGATGATTTTTTGATTAAATTATTGATCAGTTTAGTGAACTTCAAGGACCCAACTAGCAAAGACATTCTAGTTGATGATCGGTTTGTTTAAGTATTTGGGCTTACTGAACTTTGAAGACCCAAGAGCTACAACAGCTATATTCTCAGTTGTTTTTGAGCAAAGTGCGCGAGTACAATTCTTTTCCCAACAGCTTATATTTTTTCATTAGTTTCACAATTGCTGATCGATAATGGATTCAAAAATGCATTAGTTTTGCGAACTGTGATTAAGAAATTTTTGCTAGTTTTGTAGTGAATTTTAAAAAATTTCAATGCGTTATTACAAAAACAAACAAAAATTAAATCTTTTGTTAAAACACCCTGTATATAAAAAGCCATTGCTTAGATTCCAATCGTGAAGATCACGAATTTTGTTAAAAAGTCCGGAGAAGTGTTGCACTTTTTAGAAATTTTTTTTAATTTCGAAGCAAATAAAGTTTTAATATTCCGATAATGAAAATTAGTCACGTCATTCAAACAAAGCTACTCATATTTTGGGAACAATTATAATAAAGGATAGAGATTTATTTCAAACTTAAAAAGGGTTTTTAACAAAATAGTAAATTCTTTAATATTTAAAAAAAAATGTCCTTAAAAAGGAAATTAAATAAATTACTTAAAACTTAATCAAAACTGGCTGAACCCTAACCACCTTGCTGATCGCCATAAAGTTTAATGTTATGACAGTAAATAAAGCTAATGGGGTGTTAAATTTCTTAAATCGTTGGGCTAAGGAAATTAATTATCCTTATGTAACGAAAAATTTATTCACGTCATCGGTAAGACTTTTACTTAAATATGGATCAGTAATTTGGGAACCCCAATATGACGTCTATATTCAAAAACTTGAATCAGTCAAAAATAACCTCAGCAATACCTTATTTAAGATTTGTTGCTCCCGATTCTTGTACACCTTGGTCGTCCAAAACAAAGAGAAGGCCGATAAAATCAAGCAATCCCTTCCCCAAGGCTTTCAAGTTAAAGAAGTCAAGTAAAACCGTCACCAATCATTTGTAGCTACTTATTCTTAACATGTTCATTATGGCTACGTTTAAGGAATAAATAGTGTAAAAAATCAAATATAGAATGTATGTGAATGATAAGCTAAAACTTTGAACTTATATTAAAAAATATTTTAGGAAGTCTAATAATAAGAAAATAAAAAAAAATTATTTACAATAAATTTAAGTATTAATTTAATTTAATTATTATAATTCAATATTCATTTAAACTTTTTATTTTAAAAGTTCCTTGGATTCCATATATTTTTGTAGTCGCGTTTGAAGTCTCTAGTATAAATATATACAAGGAATTCAAATATTATATTTCAATTTAACATTTTATTTGTTTTCTGTTCTGCTGTTCGTATTTAAAATTCAAGGAATCATAGGTACGTACGTACTAGGGTGATCGATTATTCGACTGTTTTAAGAAACCGGTTTTCAAATAGTTTGAAATTTAGAATTTAAAAATAACCGGTTGCTATTTTGAAAATTGAGAAAAAACCGGTTAACCGGTTCGAATATATAAAATATAATATTGAAAGAAAAAATTAAAAAATATTGTAAAAAAAGATTTTAATAAAAATTATATCTAAATATGAAATTTTTACAGTTAATATACGTTTGGCTGCACAATTACGCAATAACGCAATAACTGACATGAATGAAATTGACTTATTTGTTTTTAATAAGTTGAATTTAAGGACAAAATATACTCTTTACAAGTAAAATAAATAAATACATAAATAAATAAAACTTCTTATAAGGCTGTTACAAATGTTTGTATCTCCAACTGTACATTTTTTAATGCTAAATAGATCTTTTAAACTAACATACACTGACGTATTTTGTTTGAAATAATTTATGTAATTTGAAATACATTTTAAAGACTAGGGGGAATCTCTATAAAATTTTAAAAATTCTTTCTTATACCCCTGACAGACATACAAATATAGGCATAAACTAGTTTTTTCGATGGTTTAATTGAAATTTAAGTTGGCAGACACTCGATGCCATTAATTAAAATTAGGATCTGGAAGAAGAGAATTTTAGTTTTTCGTTATTGTAACTACACTTTTTACCTAAAAGTGATCGATCAGCTTTAATTAACTTTTAACATTAGGTTTATATCCTATACAAAAGCTAATATTTAAGCTCAATTATTTTTCTTATTTTACATTTGTTTTTTAAACTTTTTAAACAACAAATAAATTTCTTACAATATTATGAAAGAATGTTTAATAGTTTTCATTTTCAGATTTTTGGAAACTTTTCGCATACTAAATATGCTATGGTACGATTGGTTACAAAGTTAGGAAAATAAACTTAAAAAATAAAAAACCGGATTTTTCGGATAAAAAAACCGGTGTATTCGATATTCGAAAAATCAACATTTAGAAAAAACCGCCAGCTGAAAGAGGAAAAAAACCGGGGTTTCCGCCGGTTGTAAAATCGAGTCGATCACCCTAGTACGTACATACATATCTATGCACGTATGTTTGTAAATACTGACCACAGCAGGGAAAAAATAATAATAAATGAAATATATTTATTGTGTAAATAAAAGAAAAACGGAAATTTTATTTATTGAAGGCAACAGCATGGAATGTGTTTGTTTACTTAAAATCCATCATTTCATTTATATGATTAAATGCTAAGGATTTTCACACAAAAGTTTATACATATGTATGTCTGAACAACCGGTAAAAGTAGGCAAGACACCAGCCGAAACCAGCTTCAGTTTTATAATCGATATTTTTTGTTGTTATTTTCTTTAAAAATCTTTTTATAAAATATCATTTCAATAAATAATAAAAGTTAAGTTTAACTACAAAGTAATTGTTTTTAGCTTTTAGGCTTATAAAGGCATTAGCTAAATATTTGTCTACATTTCGCTAAGACCTAAGTGAACAACGAGCCATTTTACTGTAAAGTAAAAACAAAAATCATCAAGTTTAGTGGTCATAGTTTTTCTCTATTCCACCCTTATACTAAACCATGTCACGAATAAACTATAATGTTAGTTTTTGCTTTACCCCTTTCAGTTTATGTTGTTAGACAGACTATAGTTGTAAGTAGGCCAAATGTGCTACAAAGTGACTAAAAGACAAGGCGAAAACCAAGTCATTTAGTCAAATACATTACACGCGTATCTATTAGACGTGTACTCAATCAAAATTATGTCGAAATAAAATAAAATGCACAACAGCAGTCCTAACAAAAACAAAAGAGAAAACATGACCCCAAACTATTGCCACAGGGAAGCAGCAAACACAAATTTAAATGTTGGTACAACTATTTATTGAAAATACATTAAACTTATGTAAGTCTATTTATCAGTGTTGCCAGAAGTCACAAATAAACAGTGGTTAAACTATATTCACACTCGCGCCTTAACTGTCAATTTATAATATTCTCGCAGTTAAAGGCCTTTATTGAGCTCAATTTACAATACTAAAAATGACTAATCAATTGAGCAATATATACTTAATTGTTTCACTTATTGTCCAAAACTCGAAACACAACTCTTGAAAAGTATGTTCAGTGAGAAGAAAATTCTATAAGTGGCATTTCTAATGTCAAACAAATAAATATACAAAAAACAAAAAGTAAAAAATTGAAAATTGTTAATGGAAATTTTTTTATTAAAATAAATTAAATAAATTATTAAATAAATATATTTCATCAACAGGAAAAACACTGAAAAGAAGGCATTATTTGATTTGGTATAAATACATCGTGTTTTTACAGCTATCAAATGCTAATGGAATAAGATAAACTAAGTATGTGTGAACACTTATTTTAATTGCTCAATCAACACTTAATTAAAATTAATTTAAAATATCTGTCTGAACAGGGTATTAGGTTGAACGTAAAAACAAAATATCTAAGCTACTTAGAAATAAAGTGACTATTCATCTGCCTTATTCAAAGAAGCTATCAAAGGTTTAAAGCCCTGTCAGATAAATCTTATGCTTTGCGTTGCGTTACATATTCGGTTTAACATTACAGATGAAATGTAAATACTTTTACAAAACATGTCACATAAAGTACTTTTAACGCAGCGCAAAGCGAAAAGTTAGGCAACTCTAATCTTTTTGCTCGCGTTCAGTTTGTGTTAAACTCGTATGTGATAATAAGATTTTTTTGAACTTTTAGTAAATTTTAATTTAAATAAAAATAACAAAAAGTTGTCGATACAAATTTCTAACCGCTTTTATAGGTAAACAAACAAATTTTAAGTGCTGTCGAAGTTCTTAATGGGACGAACGAGGAATTTCGCCCAACACGACGAATTCGTCGGTAAAAATTCGTCGTTCGTAACAATTGTGCTCCTAGCATTACGCTGTTTTGTCAATATCAGAAACTTCATGCATAGTGATGAAGTTTTATCTGACCTGGCCTTTAGAGTTTATTTAACTAATTAAATACGAAATTTCGATTTATAAACGTTTTACAATTCTTTTATTTTTTTGTTGAAAAGACAGTATATAAAGTATTGGGGTATAATTACAATAACTTCTCAAGTTTATCAAAGGTTTATTGAACAACATTTTTAATACATAATTAGTTTTATAAACCACAAAGAGACTTTTCAACTTATTATGAATGTGACTATAATTATAATTTTCAATATAAAAATTTTTATATATTTTTTTTTTATTTATTAAAAACGAAAAATTTTATTCACTCCGCGAAATATTCTTCTAAATGAGTTGTCATTATTTCATGCGTTTCACAGAGAAATCAGCAAACTTTTAAAGCATCAGTGTAGCATATTGACCTTTTGACAATAAAGTATTTTCATGCTTGTAGTGAGCGTCGGATTTAAATTTACTATCATTTTTTAATACGATTTGTAAATTACTGCAAAAAGTTGGAAGACTCACTCATTTAAAAAATATATTTTCATAGAAAAATCCGAATTAATTTAATAATGCTTCAAGATCCAATTAGCAAGTCAAAGGAGCTCTTTATGACCCCTTGATTTGATTTCTGACACCAACTGAACGTTGTACGTCAGTCAATGATCTTTTACCAACATTCGTTGCATAGTGCTTCTGGAAATATTCAATTCTTGACTCCTATGATGAACGGAACTTCCTGTATTCTCGATTAGACTTTCCCTTACTGCGGCTGTATTTTCAATTAACCAACAAGAATAAGAACCAACAATATTCTTTTGATTCCTCATCGTAAATGTGCTTTTAAATTTTGTAGTTAAATGCCTCACTGTCGATTCATTTGGCTCATATTTGTGACCAATAGCTTAACGAAAATTACGAACTGGTTTGAGATAACTTTCACCATTTTTATTATGTGTGTTTTACAATAATAAATCGGTCATTTAAATACTTCTTCATATTCTTAAAACTCGAAGTCTATACGTGATAATTTAAGAAAAAAAAAACGAAACACCGTACAACCCGTATTAACAAAATGGTGGCAAATTATTATCCAGCGATCTTGTTGCGACAAAAAATACTTTTTTCTGTTACACAATACAATTTTCGTTTGGTTTCGGCTTAAGAGTAAAAAGGTTAAATTAACATCAAAAACGTGGCAACACTTATGATTACGGATGGCACATACTTTCTTATATACTCATGTATATTTACAATTAATGTACATGTAGTGATGGAATTACATACACAGAAAAAAAACTACGTTTAATCAATCAAAAGATATGTGACAGTCATTAGCAGAGATAAAAATATACCAATTTCAGTATACATATGTAAGTTTAAAAAACAAGCAAGACTCTGCTCTCTTAAACTTATACTGGTTATTTATTTTATTTACAAATATTGTGATATACTGCCCACAGGCACTTCAAAATATGTAGAATACGTTGCCCAAATTCAAGCAAAGAAAAGTGCTGCCAACCACAGCAATAAAAGATCACTGATCACGCTGACTGTTGAGATATAGTGCAAAAAAAGCCCAAAGAATCAAAGTGAAGCGGTATTTCATAAATTATTATACATACCTTCTTGATCGTGTTCGTGCAACGTACAGTAAACAAACAAAAAACTTACCATTACAAACATTCGTAAGCATGAATAAGCTTGCAAATCATACCAACTAAAACAAAAACCCACACATATTTTAGCATCATGTACAATGTACATACATACGTACATATCTACAACATTTCTTGTTGTCTTGATACTCTTCACAGTGAGTGAAAGGGTGTACATAGGTTTGTCATTCATTGCGAAATTTCTACAATATTTTTATTTCCGACCGTATAAGGTATATAAAGGGTTATTCAGGCTTATTATGAAAATGGGCGTTCAAATCAAAATGCATATCGTGCACTTCGTAATTTTTTCGGTCAATTTAATCGTCCAAATGTGCGTACAATCGAAAAAAAATCGTTTAAAAATTTGAGCAAACCGGGTCTGTAGGAAATGTGAAAACAGCAGTGCATGCTCGTACTCGCTGCTTGCGTTTCAACGCTTACAAGGTGAAATTGACTCAAGAACTAAAGCCTCTTGACAATTCCAAATATCGTCAAGGGTCAGAATGGTGGCAAGAAATGTCAACATGGATGATCAACTTTCAACGAAAATCATCTTCAGTGATGAGGCACATTTTCACCTCAGTGGATTCGTCAATAAGCGGAATTGCCACATTTGGGCGAATGATAATCCAATAGTAATTGTCGAAAAGCCAATGCGTCCACAAAGACTGACTGTTTACTGCGGTTTATGGGCTGGCGGCATTATCGGGCCGTATTTTTTCCAAAATGAGGCCGGTCAGGCAGTTACTTTAAATAGTGTTCGCTATCGTGAGGTGATAACATCCTTTTTATGGCTCCAATTGGAAGTTAAGGATGTGGACGACGTTTCAACAGGACGGTGCCACACAGCTAACGAAACAATGGTTCTTTTGCGCAACAAATTTAATGGCCGTATTATCTCACATGGTGGCGAAGTCAACTGGCCGCCAAGATCATGTGATTTGACACCGTTGGACTTCTTTCTTTGGAGTTATTTGAAAGAAAAGGTATACGTCGATAAGTCAGCAACAATTCAAAAGCTAATGGATGAGATAATTCGCACATTAACGGCATAGAACCTCAATTATGCATCAGCGTCATCAAAAATTTAGACCATCGGATGGAGGTATGCCGCCGAGATTGCGGCGTTTACTTTTTTAAGGGCAGTAATGTATTTTGACTTAATTATTTCAACACAAACTAAAGCTGTTTTAAAGTAGTTAAATTAACGGAATCAATTGCTTTCAAAAAGACATGTAAAGTTTTTGCAAACAATCAAATTGTTTAAATCAACTTCCCTATTCCTTGACTTCTTCTCCTACAAAACATTAATTGAAATAATTTCCAATTTTTACTTGATAGTAAAAATATATTTATTAAACAAGTAACAGTGCTATATTTGGCCGTGCCGAATCTTATATACCCTTCACAACGTGTAGTCATGCAATAACAATTGTTTGTATCACCATTCATCCCATATAAAATACGTGCATACGTACACGTTAGAATAAATGTGGCATCGAATCCCAGCTGAGCCAAAAAAATTTTATTTTATTTTATTTAATATATTATTTATATTTTATTATTTTTTTTATATTTTTTTTAAATTTTTTTTTAAATTTTTTTAAAATTTTTTTTTTGTAGTTTTTTTTTATTATTTTTTTCTTATTTTTAATATTTTTTTTTTGTAATTTTTTTTGTTTGGTATGTTTTTTACATGTATGTATGTATGTATGTTGTTGTTGTAATTGTGAAAAAAACGAGGTGGTCGTGGTTTTTTGCTCATATCTCAGAAAGTTATGGGGCGATTGTGCTGAATTTCAATAGCGATTCATTCCTGGATATTTCCAAGAGATTGATACCATATACAGATCTGAGGAACATATAGTTGCTTCTAAAAGTTGATTTCAACCAACACACGGACAGACGGGCAGACGGACAGACGGTCAGGGCTTAATCGACTCCTCTATTCATAAGCTTTCAGAAAATATATACTTTATGGGGTCGAAAATGAAAATTGTAGAAATTACAAACGGAATGACAAAGCTATATATACCCTTGTGCACCACAGGTGAAGGGTATAATTATTTGACTTAATTTTGTCTACAACAGCAAGATTGAAAATAAAAGATTTTAATTTGTAAGTCGGGGACCATGATCATGGGCCATTATAACCATTTAAGATAAAATCAAATAAAGCAGTCTTCAAGGTGTTTTTTTACCTCATGGTTCTGGAGTAGTTTTGAGACTACTCCGCTATAAGGCAATGCTAAGTTGTATGGTCCAGCCTTAGGACATCACAATGTCGAACCGAACATGGGGTAAACATTTGAATGATCTCTCGACTGGTCCTAGATAATTATGGAGTATATTTTACTTGCGTATATGGAGTGGTCGCGTAATCTGCAAGGTCTATTGCCAATTAAAGTTTTAAGTTTGCTAAGTATTTAACATTACACCCACGCATATATTAATAATTTCGAAAAATATTCCACCTATTTCCGGCTCGATGAATCATATTAAAAGGAGTAAAATATATTCTTTAGAACTTCGAATAAAAAACCACATAAAAAATACTACACTATAGATTACTAAGGGGCGAAGAAGTGGCAATTAACTTTTCTTTGCATTTCACAGTAACTGTGTGCTTTAAATTCAAACTAGATACAACAGCAGGAAAATGTTAATTCATTGAACATGACTAAATAGATGAATGGACAGGACAACTGTTTAGATGAATTTTACAACTAAGTAAGGTGTAATTAAGCGACTACTGAATAACAAACCGAAATAATAATAACGACACTGAATACAAAGAGTCAACGAAAGAACTTAATTGTTAAATTGTAAAAGTAAAAAAAAAAGAAAAAAAAACCAAATGTGGAATTGCGTGCAATGAACTCATTGACAGAATGACTACAAGGACAATATTAGATAGTGAATAGCAATAATAATAATAACGACAAAGGGAATACACAAAAAATATACATAAAGTCATTCAATGAATATGGTCACCATCAACCAACAACCCTCTCAACAACAACAACAAGAACAACAGTGTTGTATGACAAAAGGTATAAAAAAATCTATAATGAAAGGGGAAGTGTTTGGTTTAAATTAATTTCTTTAATAAAAAAAACAAAAAAATTAAAAAAAACAAAAATAAAAGTTAATTACTCTCATCTGAAAACATTAGTCAAAATAATTAGGCCCAATACAAAACAAAATGTGAAGGGAACTAAAACCAGAAAAAAGGGTTTCACAATTAAAGGACAGAAAAACAATTTTTTGTAAAAATCTTTTAAGTTTTTAAGCAAATATTTTTAAGAGAACATTTGTTTTTTTTTTAAACAACTATACAACAAGTTAAAGGACCTGCTGTACACACACTAGGCAGTAGCACACAAACACTTACATTTAAGATTTTACATTAATGCACATATTAGGATTTTTTTATTTTTCTTTTTTTATGGTTAATGGTAAAGGTGAGGCTTTTCTTTGCTTGTTTTATGTATAAGTTTTGATCTATTTTATTTTGTTTTGCTTTTTTCTTTTTAGTTTAATTTTAAAAACATTATTTTTTCGCACCTTTTCCGGTTTCCGTTTTGACGTTGTGCTTTTGTTTGCTTGTGTTTTAAGTAGGAAAGAATATGCAACACTGCTCTATTTTACAACAACAAAATATCCTGTTTGTGTGTGTGTTTATGTTTACTTCCCGTGGCAAGGGAAAAAGTATGAACTTTATTAAAAATAAATTCATTTTCTTTTGTTTGGATTTTTTTATTTTTTTTTTTTTGCTATTGTTTGCTTTACATAACTTCCTGTTCCAATTATTATATTGATGATGACGTTGATAAGACCCAGGACTTAAATTTAATATATTTACCGTTAGACAAAAATTTATCATACTAACTATGTTTTGATTTTTGTAACGGTTGATTTTATATTCGGAGTAGAGTTGTACGAGTCATATTTATTAAATTTTTGCGAAATTACCAAAGTATGCTTGGAAGTCCCTTATTTTCTAAAATGGCAAAAATTTTGGCAATTCAACTTGATAGAACAATCATACAACATCAACATACAAGCATATTTAAGTCACCTGACTTTAAGCATAAATTTTTCCATTTAAAGCACCGTTTTGATAACAGAAATCTACGTCCCTGATAAAAGATAAATCGATTTTATCTCATTACATAACCACATGGTGTAACTTTGGACTGTCCAAAACAACTTGTAACAATTTCTTTTGGATCTAAAAGATTTTAAATTTGATGTAAAATTAATATTTGACCGAAGAAAAGCTAGGAAAAAGAAAAACAATTTGATGTTTCAAAATAGAAATTAAAAACTAAAACAAGTAAGAGCACTATATTCGGCTGTGCTGAATTTTGTTTACCCAGCACATTATTTATTATTTTGTTATTAACAATGATCACTATGAAATAATCTCTTTATACTAAAATATATATCACTCTTTTTGAATAACTTAGATTTGCTATTAAAATATTTACGTAAATTTAGTCTTTCAATGAAAGTGGGCGTTGAAGTAGGCATGGCAATATAGTTTCTGCTAATAAATACAACTTAGATATTTCAATATAGTCCTTTATTCTTTCAAAAACTTTGCCCATAGAGAAATTTAATGAGTTTTATATAAAGCGTTATATAAGAGGCAGTCGTTAAAGTGGGGGTGTCACCTTCATTTTCTGGCATAACAGTGACATTGACTAGTAAGCTATATGTACGAAATTTTATCATCTTACCTATAATTATTTCGAACTTTTATGAGCTTTTAAACTTCATTAACAGTAGATTACGTGAAAAGTGGGCGTTAAAGTAGGCGTGTCGAATTAGTTTCTGCTAATAAGTTCAACGCAGATATTTCAATATGGAGTCCTGTATTCTTCAAAAATCTTTATAGAGAAATTATACGAAAAAGTGGGCGTGTCACATTTATTTTCTGTAAATGTAAAACCTTTGGCCAAAAAGCAAATTTGGCAAAATTTCAGTATCGTGCATCTAATTTTTTCAGTTTTATTACGTTTTAAATTATGAATTTACCGAAAAATACACTCTGCAATAAAAACTTTCGTATATTTTGATCTAAAGGGTTTTTGAACAGTCACGCTACAAAAGTAGACCGATAGGGACAGCAAACGACGCTTTATTTTTTCCGCTCTTTTGAAATTTCTTTTCAGTAAGGTTTGTCATTTAATGATGGAGATATACGAGCCAACAACGAGTCGAAATTATTTAAATTTACTACCGAAATTCAGAGTCGGTGGCCTTAACGGTAAGAGCGCTACGTCCAATTTATAGTCGTCATAATCGTCCTACCAGATCAACAATTGAGCGTCTAGTGGAAAAATTTGAATCCACAGGCACAGTACAAAATGTTCCCGTGCCAGTGAGACTAAGAAGTGTCCGTAGTGTCGAGAATATTGCTGCCGCTGTGGCTTCAGTTGAAGAAAGCCCACATGTGTCTCTCACACGTCGTTCTCAAGCCTTGGGCATCTCTGTGACGTCGTTGTGGCGAATTTTGCGAAAAGATCTTACAAGATCAAATTGACGCAAGAACTGAAGCCGCTTGACCACCAGAAGCGTCGTATGTTCGTGAATTGGGCTAAGCAACAACTTGAAAATAATTGGGATTTTCATCGAAAAATCATCTTCAGCGATGAGGCTCAGTTCTGGCTGAATGGCTCCGTCAATAAGCAAAATATGCGTTGTTGGTCAGACAGCAATCCACACGTACTCCATGAGTCATCATTTCATCCCGAAAAAAATTACGGTTTGGTGCGTTTTATGGACTGGCGGCGTCATTGGGCTGTACTTTTTTCACAGGAATAAAGAATTTCATCGATATCCAAAACCGTTTTGTTTTATTTAAAAAAACTTTTGTAGCGCTCTTATTAAAAAATCCTTAATATTTCCTTTCCTATTGCATGGATATAAACAATTTTCAGAGAAAAATATTTTTTTACTCAGGAAATATACACTCGAAGATCCATGGCTCTACGGTAATGCAATTGGGCAAAATTACATTTTATTCGATGTTGGAAGGACATGGTTTTTTTACCTTCTCTTGTATTACGAGCTATAACTCTCTTCCTAATATTCCGGTTTAGCCCATTTTCAATACCAAACAAACCTAGTGTATAAGAAATATTCTGGCAAAATATGAGCCCCCTAGCGTTTTTCGGTTCGAGCTCTATCGTGATTTCTACAGACGGACAGTCGGACGGATTGTCATAAAATTAAACCCCGATCCAAAAATATATACTTTATAGAGTCTTAAAAGGCATTTTACCCCCACCATTTTTTTGGTGGCGGGTATAAAAACAAAATTATTATAAAGAAGAAACTGCGTTAAAATTACATATTCCAGTTTCTTACGTAGTTAATCTGCTTAAAAATCATTTTTCAACCGGATCTTTATACAAAGCTTACGCTTATGATTGTTCTGAACATTATAAGTTGGTCAACTTATTTCCTAAAGATTTTATTTTATTTATTACGTTGTTTTATTCAAACATAGTAAGTCTTTAGTATGTGTGTATGTTGTATATATTTTTTAAGCTTTTACTGCTTGTTTTATCCTGGGGGAGGTATGACGTGACATGAAGATATTAAATAAACATAATAAAAATGACCATCAGCGGAAAAGAACTTCATGCAGATGAGCCAACATGATAAACACATGCTTCGTTAAGTTGTTACGCAACAACAAAAACAACACTAGTTCGTACAAAATGTATATTTTCTCTTAATAAGAATTTTTGTTATTTTTTAATTTCGCCTATATTTATGCAACATTTTTATTTAGCACGCTATGATGAAACAGGATATCTCAGCTAAAGCAAACGGAAGTCAATTGAACTATTCCACGTTTTATGTGTTTTTTTTTCTTTTCTTTATTGTTCTCTTTATTAGTTAACTTTCTATCACGTGTGCGACTTTTGTAACTGTTTTATTTAACACACTTTCGTAGTTGTTGTGGGTGGATTTCTCCTGGGGTATGGCGTGTTGAATGTTGAAAACAACAACACAAAATATTGCATTTTATATAATGATTTTTTGACTTTTCAAAAATATTGTTGTAGTCCTTTTTCAGCATAATGTTTTCTCTACTTGTCTGTTGGTTTGCTTGCGTGCAAGGATGACCTTACGATGACTCCAAGTGATAAATTCTGAAATGAAATTGCTGACGTGCTTAAACATATTCTCGAGTTTGGCCTGTTTCCATTATTTATACATCATACATACACACACATTTAATAATGTTTTTATTTAGTTCCTGTCATAAAGCACAATTTCATATTAGGATTTTATGAACGAGATTATTTTGTAATAATTTAATGATAAGATACAGTTTTACATACACATGTTCCAATTACGATATGTTTTATCAAAACAGTTTTTAATTTATTTTTTGTGGTTGTAAATATTTTATTCTATATTTTTTGGAAGAGAAACAATTTCAAATGGATATTATTTTTGTCACAGTTGAATTTTGTACTTTTTAGCTCTACAACATTAAAATGAAACAAAATTCTAACATTGAAAATAACCTAAAGCATCATTATAAGGACTTTGTTTGAAAAAGACAAAAAATCTGCCGACCGAGTCATTTAGTTTTAAAGATTAAGATTGAAGATTATTGTAAAACATTATAGAATGTTTATATTATTTATTTTTATTTTTCTGCTGCCCATTTCATTATTGCTTTTGCGGCACTAATAAATACCTTTAGAAATGCTAAAGATCACTTTTCGCAAAAATCTTTGCCATCTTTAGCGAATTTTTTGTTGCCTTTACTTCTGTTTTGACAGTTTGGTAGATTTGCTTCTCGATGCACAAAAAAGAAAATTTTTATTCAAGTACCGCTTCAACGCCGCTTTGGTGTAATAGCAAGAGAAAAAGAAAACAGACACTTCATTTAAAAGTCTTTAGTTGATTTTCCAAACATTCTTTGATATACATTTCCTAGTTCATTTTATCGGTTGTCAGGCCTAATTTTCTCAACACAAGTGCCGATAGCTTGCAATACCAAGAATTTTTTTTAAGGAAATTTTAAATGTTTTTTTCTTAAATTTTTTGTCCATATCCCCCCCGTAAGTCATTATGTAGAGTTCCTGGATTAAAAGCTATGAGAAGCCAGCTTTCACATTGGTGTACTATTGTAAATCCACCCCGTAGCCGTTTGGTATCTCAGCAGATCGTTCAGCTTGACATCGGATATCTCAGAGAGATTATTCAGTATATGTTTGCATAGCATTCTGTGTCCCTTGGCAGCCAGCTCAGGGCATTGAAAGAGAAGATGGAAAACCAATTCCTCCTTCTCAAAACAAGATCGCTGTGACAACGGCCGTTCGAGAGAAGTCCTAATCAGCATGCTTGTTTTTCTAACATCCAGTGATCCATCAATACCGCCAGCAGCCTCGAGATATCCTTCGCCACTTGTTTCTAGATATTCCAAGAAAATATCTAAAGATCTTGCCTTTGATAGTCTCCAACAGGATTGCGATTGCACTTTCGTTAGTGATATCAGAAGCGACAACTTCTGGTCACATTATATGCCCGCTCGTTAACGTAGTGGCCCCTATGCGAAGGGACCCAGACTAGACCAATGTCATTCAGTTGACCACACTTTGCCAACTCCATTCACATTGACTGATTAATTTGGACGTGGTAATGCATGACCTTATTGAAATGAGTGCCACCTGACTATCGACAAAAATACCAATATTCCCGTGAATATTCTTCTCATTTACTTTTCCATGTGCCTTCTATATAGCAAATCTTTCAACCTGAAATATGCTCCATGCACCCAAAAGGCGAAAGGATAGATCTATAGAATTATAAAACCCCAGATTCATATAGGAGGTGATATAATCAATAGGTTGCTATAGGATCGTAGGCAGTCCGGACAGAATTCTCGCATGATCATATTTCTTCGATCTCCAATATTCAGATCTAATGAGACTATGGCCAGAACATCAAGTTTAATAGTGCGAGGTGCAACGCAATGTTTAAAGCCTCTGAGGGACAACTTCGTAATGAATACGTAATTCCACTACATGCTAATCATTTGACCCTGTGCAAACGCCTCATCGCAGTCCACCATATCAAAGATCCATAAGAATGAATTGGACGTACTACAACCATATACATTCACATTACCATGTTACGGTCCATATTTCAGACCGAACATCTTTTTACATGTGTAGTCTTCTTCAACCTGTGTTGGATGTTTAGTTTACATGACTGGACATTTATGTACCCTAAAAGTTTTCAGGCCAGCGTCCTTTTCTCCCTGAAATGTTGGGATTCCTGTTCAGCATGGCACTGATTAAGTTCGCCTTATTGTGATCACAAATGCCCTATTTTCTGGCAGATCCTGCTTTACAAGTGTTTGTCGTTCTTAAACTGATTTGAAGCTCTAAAGAACATTTGCGTTACAACTTTTTGTTCCCAATTTTTTTTATATACCCACTATGGGTAAAACTTAAAATTTTTTCAATTTAAATAATTTAAAAAAATTCGTTGCAAAAAATGTCTTGAACGATTTTGGCAAACGCAGACGGAATCTGTCTTGTTTTAGTTATTTGTGCGGGTTTTGTTAGTGGATCTTATCTATCTAGTTAAAATGCTTTTGATTTGATAAGAGAATCGCCACATTCATAGATAGTTGATGGTGATGAATACGATGTACTTCTATTAAGTAGGAAACACTTTGGAATTGTACTAGATATTAAAGTAAAACAAATGAAGGCTCTACGAAAACACAAACCCTCCCCCCCCCTAATTAAATAACCCCCAGGAAACAATCCCCAATGAAATAAACCCCAAAAAATAGGCAATAACACCCAAAAAAAGTGAATGAAATAACATCGAAAAATAAATGAAATAAACCCTAAAGTGGAAACGAAACAACACCCAATGATGAAAATGAAATAACCCCTAATGAAACAAACCCCATCAGCAACAAAAATTAAATTATGCCCGAAATTCATAAAAGAGTCAGTTTCACTAATGATTTTATGAAGTCAATATGGACCAACACCAAAATCGTAAAATTATTGAAATGAATCGTGTGGAGGCCCGCAGGCGTCTTCTTCATAATAAGGATATATGCAACTTCGAAAGTGTGCCAGCATTCATAATCAATTTTTTTTTTGCTTGTTTAATAGTTACTACTTTTGGTTTTGTAAATGGACTAAGTCAAGTGCAGTTATTTGCCCTTATACAATTGAGCCATTTCAGATCAGCCACCAACGTGCTATCCTAAAACTTTACGAATGGCTTGAAAATCCAACTCATGGGAGATGTTATTATAGTTACAATGTTGTAAAGAAGGCAATAGTTTTCTGTAATGGAGATGTGAGGAAGTATGGACAAAGAATTGCTTAATATTTCCAATATATCTATTTTTGAAACCCAACTACCAAAAAATTATTTTCATGTATTTCCATACATAAATAATAAACTTAATACATTATACGCAAGGAATGGTAAAAAAAGAAAATGGTTGCTCATGAATTCAAGATGGAGAAAATATACGTTGTATGTATAAATGCTGCCAGTTGGTTACACTGTGTTATTATGTACCTCCTCGCTGCTTGGTAGAAGTGGAACCAACAACCGATTACTTTTGATTTAGGGAAAACAATCATTATTGCCGTCCGTAGACTAATTTCGTAGTCTGTCACAAAGGTCGCACCATCCAAATCCAGAACGTTATCATTTATGTATTTGAAAAAATGCTCGTAGCATTTTGTTGATTTTCTTTTCGTCAATATGAACACAAATGGAAATATCTGTAAACATTCGAAAGATATTGTAATATATTCACAGGCTAAAAGTTTTCTTGTAAAAGGCCTATTTTTATACAAGCAAATACACCCCCCCAAAAACCAACAACTTTTAAAATGAAATAACTCCCGAATACAAAATGAAGAAACACCCAAATTAAACACACTATGAAACAAGCCCCGAATTTTAAAAATTTGTTGGGTGTTATTTCATTGGAGATTATTTCATAATTTGAAAACCCCAAATGATAAAAGAAATAATTTCCAAAAAAGATGAAAAACGGCCAAAAAAATTGGGAGTTATTTCATATGAAATAGAATATGAAATAGAACTCTCTCAAATTTGGGTTTTCACAGATGTTGACAATATCGTTAAAGTCTGTGACTCACTATCCTATACAGTTGTCAGATTCACTTAACTGTAAATCTGACATAACTCTATTCCACTGCATTAAAATCGTAGCAGAATCTGTAATGGATGCCACACTGCATACAAAGAGCAACTCTAATTGCATAAAAATTATATTTTTATGATAATTAAAAAAAATTCTTTAATTAGTTATAATTTTCACAATCATTAATCTTCATATCATGGCCATTGCAAATATTGTGTTACATCTTTGATGACATATTTGAGGATCGCACAAAAAAAATCTATACCCCCACCAGAATTTGATTTTTTCACAAGATTTTATTTATAAGTTACCTTGTTCTTTAGGGGCTGCAGACAACAGTCATAAAAATTAATTATTGTTTGGCCTACTAAAATCTTAATCTAAATCTATTGTCAATTTTGCAATTCTTGATCTGTGATTATTTATTACTTCATATGGGACTTGATACAATTATCAGGATAGATAGTATTGGAAGGGTAAGATAACATATGCTTCTATAACTTAACAAATATTAAATTATTCATCAGGCTTTAATAAACCGCTCTTACGAATACGTTTAAATATACTTTAGCATAATTGCAGAGTATCAGCATCCACATGATTAATTTCAATCGCATGTAATCATCTGAAAATACGTCTTTTAATTACTCTACCACCCATCTGGAATCGCAACTTCAGCCATAATCAAACAACTCACCCCTTTCCCCAGAATGTCACATTCATTTCGTTCGCAATAAAAAGCAATTCGGTGATGAAAATTACCATTGACTTGTACAATAAATGTCATTCCCATTTTATTTTCAAGCAACACGAAAATTAATTTCTTAAACACTTTTTGTGTTCACTTTATTATGGAACACACAATAGTAATGCAAAAGAAAAAAGATTTTTGTTATTCTACAATTTTCGTGAATTGCAATTCATCGCAAAAGGTTGTCATCCCACTATTGGCTTTTATCATTATGAGTGTACACGACGACACAGCAATTCAGTTTAAAAAAGTAAGACAAACAAAAGGTGAACAGGCGCAACAATGGAAAAAAACCTGCAAGGGACTAAAAATTGGTGACTGATTATGATTAGAATTGTGATTGTATTTTTTTATATTCTACATACATACATAAGCACATACATATATACATACAAATACTTCATTATTTGTTTTCTTTTTTTTTCTTTTTAATAAACATGTCAGATTAAATCATAAACTCCCCCATTATAAATTTTCATTACCGGAATTAAGTCAACAACAAAACACTCGAGTCGAAAAAAATTAGTGATGATTTTTTCGTCACAGTGGTATTTTGTTGTATGTATTTGTATTAGACAATACTAGCAACAACAAAAATGCTGATTATTGTTTAAAATTGAAAAAAAATTTCAAGAATAAATACATCGACCTAAAATCGTATGGTAGAAACACTTGACATTTCTTTTTATAAGTACTCGTATCCAAAGGCATTAATTGTTAAACCAATGAATGGTTTAATTAAAGTCATGAGTACGAAGAATTTATTTCAATGATATTTTTCATTATAAACAAAAATAAGTTTTACTCACACATAGATGATGCAATGAACTTTTGAAGAGAGTGAACATTTATTGTTGGTCAGGATGTTTTTCTCAATAGGTGTTGTATGACGAAATTCCAGTCAATATTGGCACAATTGTCTGAGCACAGTTTAGTTAGGAGGCAATAAATAAGCGTTTTGATATAGAAATTTATTTATTTATTTAAGTTTAAGTTTAGGGTGTCCCGAAAGACGTAAAAATAAATATTTAACCTCAGTGGAAGAATTGATATTGCAGCTCTATATGTGAGGCGACATGACGAAAGGGACCTTAGCTTGCCAGGGGTCAAAATCAAATTTTTGATACCAATGGATAAAGGACAAAATTCTGAACAAAATGACACAAAAATCATGCAAAAGTCTCAAAACTTGACGAAGTAACAGCATTTTGAAGTTATAAAGTGTCAAACACAGCTTATTAAACAAACGAAAATGACCGAGAATGTGATGTAGATATACGACGAGATATGAAGGTAGCGTTAGGTGTCAAAAACCCAAAACATGAAATTTAGACTTTAATGTACTGAATATTTTACTCTGGCAAGATAAGGTCCCTTTCGTCATGTCGCGTCACATATAAGGATTTTATAACATGGCTAATGTATTCGTTTTGGTTAAATAATAATTCTCTCATCCGATTGTCGGAATACGTTCATAAGATAAATTCCTTACTCGATAAAAATTGTTTTCCTTATTTTGTCAAAAATCCCGTCCCTTTAAAAAAAACTTTCGATTTAAAGTAAAAATGCACAGAACGGCCGAATATGACAATACCCTTCACCAAGTCATAGCTTAGCCTAAATTAAAAATTAACTGTTATAAGCCATCGAGCTTTATTATTTCCTAATTTATTCTAGCATTTTTACATAGTTGACTATATTCTTGTAGTCAAGCCCTTTCATTTGAATCCCATATTGATGGAATTGAAAATAAATATCCGCCATTTCCATAGTTTACAGTATTCTACTGGTCAAGCCCTTTCACTTGATACCAATATTGCGAGATATAAAGAGTACAAAGCTATAATTAATTTATTTGACGCATATATTCGTAATTTTATTTCGATCGCCATCTTGAATTTCCACTTTTTCGAATTTTGCTGTATTTTACTGATCAAACTCTTTCGATTGATACCAATATTGAGGGGATTGAGTGGGTGCATTTTTAACTACTACATCTGACCCATTTATAAATTTCTTGTACGCCATTTTGTAGTGGCGACTATCAAGCTTTTTATAGTGTATTATATTCTAGCAGTCAAGCCTTTTCTTTATCCTTAAGGCTACTGTCTGTTTCCCAAAAGCTGAAAAAAATCAATTTTCCTTTGTAAATTTTAGGAAAAACATTAAAGCAGTTGTACTTTGGTGCTTATATCTCAGTTGCTATCATACAGATTTGTCAGTTTTTTTCAGCAATATTTTTCGAGACCACGGCTTGTTTTTAAAGCATTATTTTTGGTATAACTTTGATTTATCTAATTATTTTTAAAAATAGTCTTTAAGGTATATCATATGTATCAATAAAAAACTTTGATTTCTATTGTAAAAAATTTTAAAGAAAATAGAGGCAGTCGTGTTAATTTGCTCATAGCTGCATTTTAATAGCGATTCATTCCCGAATATTTTTAAAATTTTGATATCACATACAGATCTGTGCAATATGTAGGGGCTTCTAAAAGCTGATTTCAAGCAACACACGGACAGACAGACGGAAATAGTTCAAGTCATAAACTTTCAGAAAATACACACTCTATGGGGTCGAAAATGAATATTCTAGAAATTACAAACAGAAAGACAAAGCTATATACAGGGTGTCCGCCGGGAAGGTACATATACTACTTTGTTTGTTTGAAAGAGAATTGATCTTATATTGATAAACGTTTAATTAACGTCGGAAATTATGTATGGAATACAATATCAGATAAATTTCCGCCTCTGTAAGCCTTAAAATGCGAGCCGGTGTTTCATTAATTTCATCACAAATATATTGTTTTAAGTTGCTCCAGCATTTCTGTTTTGTTTGCATAAAAAGGAGTCCGGAGCAGTCAAATCAAGTGATCGTGGAGGCCAATCAACATCACTATTCCTTGAAATAACTTGTTGCCGAAAGAGGTCTCGCAGTAATTCCTGTATACGATGTGGTACCGTCTTGTTGAAGCCACATGTTAGTCAAGCCCAAAGTATGCAGTTGTGGCGTTAAAAACTTTTCAATCATATCACGATATCGCTTCCCATTTACAGTTACCGTTACGCCGTTTTCAGTTTCAAAGAAGTAAGATCCAATGATTCCTCCTCACCAAATTGCACACCTGGCTGTCATTTTAAAAAAATGTGCCTCGTCACTCATTATAATTTTTTTCATAAAAATCGGTGTTGTCATGGGCGAGCTAAAACATCCTTTTGGCATATGTACGGTGGCGTAAATGGTCTTCTGGAAGAAGCTCTTGTGTCAACTGAATCTTAAATGGAAACAAATGCAAATCTTTGTGCAAAATTGTGGCCAAAGTTGTTTTTTGAAGACCAAGCTCCTGAGCACGGCATCGAATTAAGACTAATGGATTATTTTGAACACTTTCTTGAACAGCAGAAATCCTTTCAGGCGATCTTGCATTCAGCTACAGTCCCTTCACGATAAATAGTGCGTCTTGTTGACACGTTGTTTCTCCCAAAAATGTCACCTAACTTCCTCATCGTCACAGTAATCGATGATTGATTTTGATAAAATGTTTTAACGATTAAAACACGTTGGTTTACCGAATATTTTTCCATATTAAATTTGCCACGTCTCTACCGCACGACTGCCAAATATGAACTGTCAAGTAGGATACCTTCCCGGCGGACACCTTGTATATACATTTTAACACCACAGGTGAAGGGTATAGTAACATTGGCTGACTGTTCCCTATAGCAGTTTCAGCTGACTGAACGTATTGTAGTTGAAGTAAAGCAAGAACAGTAGCGTATAGTAACATGAAAATAACCCACATGATAAGTAATTGACTATTTAGCAAATCTTTAATTATTCAAATATTTTGTAAATTTTTCGAAATATTATAAGCTGATATCGCCATCCAAACCGTTCCATCACCCTCATCATCTAGAATTCACCGAATCCAAATCCGATTTAATCTATGTTACCGTTAATACTTTGTTACTCATTTTAACAAATTTTAAACCTTAAAACTCAATAATGTGTATATAGAAGTCTTGTAACCCACAGAAAAGGTAAGTAAAATGTCCTATTACTCAAGGTTCGTGGTTTCGTAAGTAGAATTGGGACATGGCTAAGTTACCTCAGCCGACGACTTAAACGGGTTACACAGTTAAATGTAAAGCATAATTGAGTGTAGGGTATGAATAAAACAAATTAAAAAACGTACAGGCTTTAAAAAAACTAGGTAAAGATTTCGTTGACAATGAATTGTTAAAAGAAATATTTTTTATTGTTTTGCCAAAGTAAAGAAAAAAAGTCAAAAAATAAAATTCTATTCTATGAGGGAGACTGTTAAAAGAATATTAATAAAAACAGTGCTTTAAGTCAAGCATTATAAAGTTGTTGTGTTAAGTTTATGTTGCGTAACGTTACGTAGCATTGAATTTCGTTATGTGTGAGTTGTGTTTCTTGAGACCCCAACTCGAAAATATATTTTCATTATCACTGTCACATTTTATTCAAGTTGAGTGATTTCAATCTGTCACATGATTAATATAAACACTGCTGAACAGGCTAAAGCTACAAATAAAACAACAGCAATATCAGTTTAACATTATAAATATAAATCAGAAATGGATAAACGAGATTTTTAAAAATGGTATTGAGTTTCATTAAAAAAAACAGTGGCATCTAATGCTAGGTACACAACTGCGACGACTGATGGATTTTCGGCCGCGGTATATTCGTTGCAAAAAAAAAATAACAAACACATTTGTGAATATGAACATGCACACAACCATGGCGTCGAGCGTGTTTCGCCATACGCGGCAAACTCTGCAATAGATTTATTTCCATTTCATATGTCGGCGAACAAATGAATAAATATGATTCTATTTTGTATTAGATTTCAAGTGTTTTAGTAAATAAAGTCACGTTCTTTAGTTAATAATTGTTTTATTTCTATTTTATTGTAAACTATAAAAATTGGTTTTCGTTTTATTTTGGTTAATGTTTAATTTAAATTTTTTAATATGATCTCTAGCTGTTGTATGAAGACAAAACTTATCCTCCCTTTGCTTTATTAAACTCTTATTTAATAAAAATATTTTTTTTATTATTTTGATGATTTTCACAAAAATTAAATTCTTTGGTTAATTTTGTTTATTTTATTCAACAATACCAGCTGTTATTTTTTCGTCGTTATTGTGCTGCATACTGTTGGAAATGATTCAGTACAAATTTCTTAGTCATTATTTTTCTTTTATAATTACATATTAATAAATTCCTAAAATGTAAACATTATTTATATGGCAACTCTTTTAACCTACCTTTTTTATTCTGTCATTTACTTTTTGTTACAACATGTCTACTTATATTTCTGCAACTAAAAGAATAGCGTGCACTTGTAGAGCGAACAAATAAATTCTTTAACTTTATTAATTAGAATTGAAAACTGTTGGTTTTATTATTCATCACATACAACGAATTTAGACAGCAAATTTTTAACTGACGAATTCGTCATGATAATCGATATTTTTTGAGTCACAATTACAACAATAATCAAATTATTAATGTCATTAATTAATGTCGATAATTTTTATCAAAAAGTCTTTATTTGGAAAGGAAAAAAACTCGTTGTGACATTAATTGCCTTAAAAGTTTTTATTTTTTAGAAATTTTTCGACGGATTTCTCATTTATATGAAAAGTTTTTAATTGTTATATTTTGTATTAAGTTTAAATACTAAAACATTTTCATATTGTTTATTTAGACTGTTCTAAATTGGACTTGTAAAATTGTGAACCAGACAAATTCATTCATTAAGCAGTGTTGATTCGTCAGCAGATTATTTTTTTCTTTAATTAGTACAAACTTCAGCTATCAGAGTCAAAGATAAAAAATAATTCTTTCTCTTTCTCATTTATTTCAAATGTAAAACTTTATATAAATAACAAATATAAGAAATTCCTTTCCAGCTGCGATTACCTGATAAATATATATGCCTTGAATTCTGAATTCAATTGTAAAGACCAAATTTAAATGAAAAAACATATAAAAAGAAAAGTTAAATTAATTCATTTACAGAACATCTTTAAGAAGTTAGTGCAATCATATAAGTTCTTTTCGAACTGCTTGAAGTGGTTTTTTGGTAGCAGTGAAAATTAGCAGGAAATGTGTACAAAACTGTTATTCATTAAACAAATCTTGTGGCTACATTAAAATTTAATGAAAATTTTTTACAAGTTCTGAAATATAAAGTGTATTGCGGCAATTATCTGTTAAGAAAACAATAATATTCGATTTTACATCCCTGACATAAAGACTAAAAGCAGGAACATTTACAACAAATTATTATTAGTATGTTGTTGTGTGTAGACTTTTTGTTAGTAAATACTTGTGAGTATTTTATGCATGATTCCACCCTTCAGAGATTATTTTTTCCTGCAATATTTGTTGAAGTTGTTGCTGCTTCGAATTAAAGTCCATATGGCAGCATTAAAAAATTGCAAACAGCTACAATTTTTGTACCTATGAATTCTTTATTATACCCTTCACACAGTGAAATGGGTATACATATATAGGTTTGTCATTCCGTGTGAAATTTCTACAATTATCATTTCCGACCCCATAAAGTATATATTTTCTGAAAGCTTATGAATAGGGGAGTCGATTAAGCTCTGTCAGTCTGTCCGTCTGTCCGTGTGTATGTTGAAATCAACTTTTTGAAGCCCCCCGAGATAGGTTATACCCGGGTATGGTATTAAAATATCAGAAATATTCGGGAGTAGATCGGTCTTGAAAATCAGAAACATCGGTACATAAACAACTGAGATATGAGCAAAAACTCACGACCACCTCGATTTTTTTTTCACAAAAACAACATACATACATACAAACGTGTATACTGGCTGAGCCAAAAAAAAATTTTTTTTAATTTTTTTAAAGTTTTTTTTTAAAGTTTTTTTTTAATTTTTTTTTTTAATTTTTTATTTAATATATTATTTATATTTTTATTATTATTTTTTTTTTAAATTTTTTTTATTTTTTTTTTAATTATTTTTTTTTTTTTTTTTTTGTTTTATATATATTATATATATAATAATTTTTTTTTTTTAATTTTTTTTAAAATTTTTTTTTTTAAATTTTTTTTAAATTTTTTTTTTTTTTTTCGTTTTTTTAACATACATACGTGAATTTATAATTTTACAATGGGATGTTTTTATATATGTATGTTTTTATATGTATGTACGTATTTCATATGGGATGAATGGTGACACAAACTACTGTTATTGCATGACTCCACGTTGTGAAGGGTATATAAGATTCGGCACGGCCGAATATAGCGCTCTTACTTGTTTTTTTTTATTTTTTTATTTTTGTACACATTCACACACATTATAAATTTTTTAAAATTCTTTTTGAAGGTGTTTATTTTTTTGCTTTCTTTAAGTGCCTAATTTAGTTTAAAAATATGTGACTTTTTTGAATAGTATAGCGAATTCTTCGGATTAAATACATTATATTTCGTATGTAGTCCACTGCCTTATTTGCACACTTTTTTGAATATATTTTAAAAGTTACTATAAGCAGTTCGTCTAAAAAACGAAATACATATACTTGTTCACTTCACAACCACGTGTTGTATTTTGTATCGTCTTTTGCAATCCAGTTTTGGTGTATTTACCTGTCAACACAATTTCTGTTGTTTAGGTTGTATCGTTGTATTGTTCAATGTCAATTGATATTAAAAGTCAAGTAAATAAAAATCAGGATTGGGAAAGTTGATCAAATCTTACTAAAAATTTTTACAAAAAAAATTTTAGTACAAACTTTTAGCAAAGATAAACAAAGTCGATAAGAATTAATAGTTGTTTTTTATATTAAGCTTGAAATCACTTTTTTTATAAAAATAATTTTATTTTGCAATATTTAGCTACCACATTGGCTAGCTTTTTCAGGAAAAGTATAAACAATAACTAACAATATGAAAATTATTTATAAACACTTTTTTTGGAAAATAAAATTATTTTTATAAATATTAAAATATCGAAAACATTTATTTAATATTTAATCGATAAGATATTTACGTTAAAAATATAAATATTTACTCAACACACAACCTGTCGTAGGGGAGTCTGTCAGTATGTCCGTCTGTTCGAGTGTATGTTGAAATCAACTTTTTGAAGCCCAGAGAGACTTCCAAGACCTGTGTAAGGTCCCAAACTATAAGGTATATTCGCAAGCAGAACAGTATTGAAAATCAGAAAAATCGCTCAATAAGCAACTGAAATATGATGAGAAAACCTAGACCACCGCGTCTTTTCACACCAATACAAACTGGATGAACGTAGGTTTGAATCTCAGTTAAGACAAACAAACAAATTTATTTTTTTTAATACATACATACATACATTAACTAAATTTATAATTTAAAAGTATGGGATGATTTTAAGCGGATAATGTCATTATAAAGATAATGAAACATATATGTATGTACTTATGTACGTATTTCATATTAATGAGATGAATTGTGATATAATTGTTATTGGATATAGGATTCGAATACAGCACTCTTACTTATTTTTATACCCGCCACCACAAAAATGGTGGGGTATATTCATTTTGTCATTAAAGAATGAGATCAGTGAAACCTTAACACACATTTTTAATTCCACCTTTCTTCATGCACAAAAAATATAACTGTTTATGATCAAGTTTGCATTTAAAAACTTGTCAAATTATGTGTACAAAATAATAGCATAATCGGATTATTAGTTTGTTTGAAAATGGATTCCGAAGAAAAAGTGCGTGAAAAAATAATAACAAATTTTTTTAAAAAATCCCAGTCGTACTTACAAATCTATTGCAAATGAGATAAAGGTGTCACGACAAACAGTTTCGCGTGTGATAAAAGTGTATAACGAACGTCGTAGTATTAAAAGGAAAGCTGGAAGTGGAGCTAAAAAAGGTATAACTGACCCACAGTTAGCTTCAAAGATTGTTAGTCTTCTAAACCAAAATCCCAACCTCTCAAACCGTAAAGCCGCCTTAAAAGCAAACTGTTCCGATTTTTTTGTAAGGAAGGTTAAAAGATATGAAGGCCTTAAGTCCTACAAGGTTCAGAAAGTGCCAGACAGAAATTCGAAGAAAAACTTGGATGCAAAAAGTCGTGCCAAAGAACTGCTGAGAAATTTTATCAACAAATATGAGTGTTGTATTATGGATGATGAGACTTACGTTCTTGCCGACTTTTCTCAGCTCCCAGGGAGAAGTTATTATGTGGCCGATGGAAGAGGTAATGTCGATGACCAATTTAAGTTCCAAAAAAAGACAAAGTTTCCAAAGAAGTACTTAGTTTGGCAAGCTATATGCACGTGCGGAGAAAGAAGCATTAAATTTATTACTACTGGGACTATCAACACTGATATTTACATCAAGGAGTGCTTGCAGAAGAGGTTGCTTCCATTCATACGAAAACACAATAAGTCAACATATTTTTGGCCCGACCTAGCGTCGTGTCATTATAGTAAATCTGCAGCAGAATGGTATGAAACAAATAATATAGTGGTAGTGCCAAAAGAAGCAAATCCACCTAATTGTGCAGAACTAAGGCCCATCGAACGTTACTGGGCTTTAGTCAAAAGAGTGCTGAAGGATACAAAACAAGTTGCTAATACTACTAAAATTTTTTCCCAGAAATGGTCTTATTCCAGCAATAAAGTTACTAAGGATACCATCAAAACCCTCATGGTCTCAATTCCGGAAAAGGTGAAACAGTTCATCAAAAAAAGCTGAATTTTTACAAAAAGCATTAATATTTTAATTTACTGTTTGTCGTACAATGAATAATTATTTTTCGTTTATTTGAATTTTAACGGTTGCACTCTTTGTATACTCTGTTTTGTTTATTTTATCGTCTTTATTTCGTAATATCATTTGCGGGTGTTAACGCCGCTGCAACACATTGGCATTGTAGTTATTGTCAAGCTGGAGAAAAGTTGAGTTGCAACCGCGGTAATTATTTTATTATATTATACTTGAATTTGTATTTATTGTTATCTTTTATTGTTTATTAGAAATAAAACGCCTTGATATTGAATTTAAATAAAATCTAACGGTGTTGTGATTTCAAAACTCAACTTGTAATCTCCGACAAAACTTTTATTTCGCGTTGAAAGATATTTTTCACGTTGAAAACTATTTCATGTTGAGACTACCTTATCACCAAATGACCAACAAATTGTGAAGATGACAGACGAAAGAGAATGCCCTAGAAGAAGCCCTAGATTCGTCAGCAAAATTGTTGACATGAACGAAGTTAAACTTTCTACAACATCAGCGAATCCCCAGTGTCTTACAGGCGACGCCAATAATATAGCAGAAGCCAGCCAGGCTGGCACCGAGCAAAAAACACAAACGTATACGACTGTAGAGACAGCCACAGTCAGCACTGGATTAGTTATACCCGGCCAGGGAGGTTTTCCGATATACACCACCACAACACCTTTAGCTATACCAGCGCCACATCAGCAGACGCTAAACGGCATGCAAATGAAATTAGAGGAATTAGAGAGAAAACTACAAAATTCATTGGAATTGTTTGATCGACAAAATTTGTCAGGTAATAACATGCAGCAAAGTCTTACATCTGCACCGCCATATGCCTCAACAACACAACATGCCATTGCATGCCAGCAACAACCGTTGGGAAAAGAATTTGAATTAAATTCATTTGCGAATGGCAATGCTTCAACAGGTCTACGGCAACCGTACAACATGAACGTGTGTGGCAACGTCAATTCAAGTGTTACAAACGCAAGTAGTAATAATCAACGTCCTACTGGCAGCTTTCAATATGCAAATATGTACGGCATGTACAGTGGCAACTACATGACAAATCCAATTGGAATTACGAACCAAACAGAAGTAAATAGAAATTTACAGTCAAATGTACCAGCCGCCATGAATTTTAATCAGAACCACTACATACCAAGGAAAATACAGGAACTGCCTCAATTTAGTGGAGAGCCAGAATTGTGGCCAATGTTTTCCGTTTCATATAAGCAGTCATCAAGCGAATATGGATATACAAAATTTGAGAATTGTCAGCGACTGCAAAGAAATCTTAAGGGAGCAGCATTTGAAAAAATTTCCGTTGACAAATCTAGTTTGGTAAGATTTAAAGATAGGAAAGATAGGCAAAGTGATAAGTATGGCACGCGAATAGACGTCTTTAATTTTCGCTCGTTAAAAACCAAATTTTTCTAAAGAAAAAACTAAATTAAATAACCACCATATATTTTACATTAAGAATAAATGAAAAAGCATTGACTGATATAAATATTCAATAAAAAAAAAAAGAAAAAAAAAAAAAAAAAAAAAAAAAACCAAAAAAGGAATAGAAAAAGAAGTATTTTAAAATAAAACTGAGACATATTTTGATGTGGAGTGTTTTTTTTCTGGATAAGAACAAATACATACATACATACATATGTATAACTGTATTAAATAATTTCAACAGATATTGTGCACTAATATGATAACTTGCAAGGTGGCTTAAAGTTTTTATTTGTTATTTTTTAATAATAGAAAGTTGGCGCTTGTTAATATAAATCATCATTAATTAATTAATAAATACATATAACAACATAAAAAGCTAATATTATAATACAAAAGAAATAAATAAGAGAATTTTTTTTTTTAAATACGTTCAATTAAAACTCTTTCCAAAAGAATAAGAGAAAAATATTATCTCAATCAACGGTTTTACTCACTATTTATATACATACATATATATATATATATATACATTTACAAATATTTATATATGCATACATACTAATTAAAAAGAAAATAACTAAACAAAAGTACAATAATTGTTTTGACGTTTTCTTTTAAAACTATAATAATTTTGTTGAAAATATTACAACAATACACGAAAGATAGGTAAAGAAGAAACAGATCCCTATAAAGAGATCATAGAAAGTATAAAAATGGACTGCTTTCTATGTGGACAAAACTGTAACCGTGGAAACATAAAATGTGCAGTATGTGGAAATATATTTCATACAAAATGTGCTACGGATAGTGTCCCAAAAGTGGCAGCTCCTCTTTTAGACTCTATAAAAAAGAGCAGTGGTCACCTAATTTTTAAATGTACTGATTGTGTTAAATTACCAGATGGAGATAACCGTAGTAGTAATCAGGCCAATTTCCAACAATTTACTACAAAGTTAGATAATTTAGAGGACAAGTTAAAAGAAATAACAAATATTCTTTCGAACAATGTTATGTCTGAACTGACATCTATTAAATCTGATCTAAAAAATTGTATGTCCCGCGTAGACAATTTTGAAAAAGAAACCAGCATGAAAATGGAAAAACTTCAAATTGAAAATAATTTTATACACAAGCAAATAAACCGTGGAAATATTTTGATAAGAGGGCTTCCAGAAAAATTATCAACTAATGATTTATATTCAACCATTGAGAAAATAGCTAAGGTTCTAGGAGTTAGTTTGCAGTCGTATGATATCAATATATGCAATTGGATACGAAATAAAAAAATTGCACTTGTTAAGTTTAACTGTATAAGAAAACGTGATGAGCTAATAAAAAAGTATTTTGAGAACCCGAATCTAACTTTGAACCAGATAAGTGATGATTTCCATGATATTGAGTCAAGGGTTTATATCAATGACCATTTAACACCAATGGCTGAAAATCTGCAGTATATATGCAGAAAACTAAAGTATGAGAAAAAGATAATGAAGTTTCAAATAAAGAATAAGATTGTTCCTGAGGTAAAGCTGTTTCTCGCAAATGGGGTGGTAAAAGTTGTAAGCCGAGAAGACATTCAGAAAATGAATTTTTAAATGTTTTTCTTTATTTGTAATTTTTTTTACATTATACATATATGTATCTTTAATGATTATGGAAAAATATATACATATATTTCATTAATTAAAATGTAAATAAAAAAAAAAAAAAAAAAAAAAAAAGAATTAAAAATAAAAAAAAAATATTAAAAAATATAAATTAAAAAAAAATATATACATATATAACTATATTAAAAAAATTTTTTTTTTCTCCTTTTTTCAAGTTCTTTTAAAAATTTGAAGTTGATACAACCTTTAATTTAGTACTAATGATAAAATGTATATTAGCTTAATGGTAAAAGTAACAATAAGATTTGCATCTCTATTAACAAACACTCTTTAGTGCATACGTACATACATATGAAATTTTAATAAATTTACATGGAATTGTATATTTAAAAATGTAAGAGACCTCGCAAGGCATATTTATTTAACAGGTAGTCGTATTTCTGTAGCTGAATTTGTCTTTCTTTACCTTCTTTATTCACTAATTTTGAATTGATAGTAAACAAAAAATTCCTTCACGCATAAGGGTATCTGAAAGATAAATGTGTGTTGGGGTATTATGAGTTTTAATATACTTACATATATGTATATGATCGTATATTAATATTTTTAGTAAACACAATTTCTGTACATTACTTTATCTAATTTAATATGTATATGATCGTATATTAAATTTTTAGTGTATATACTAATATACATATGTATACACAAATATGTTTTTTACTATTGTTGTTACGTTACTTAAGATACTTTTATTTTTGGCAAATATTTATTAAAATAGTCGTAAAACCTATTATTTTTCTATCATATAAATTATAAATAACAATCCAAGGTTTTGTGTTTTGATTATATTTGGTATAAAAAATCACTAGCATTATAGAAATATATATATATATTTTTTTTTATTTTTTTTTTATTTTTTCTTTTTAAACTATGCTTGCATTTATTCGTGCAAATGTTTACTAATGTGAGCGTAACTTTACATAAAAATAGTTTTAGCTAATATTAATAATTAAATTGAATTTAAATAAAAAATAAAAAAATAGTTTTAGAAATGGTTTAATCGAGCGAGATTAGGAACAGAATTGTTATTATGTTAAGATCAAAAATATTTTTTATATATATTAAATTTAAAATTCATTATAATGTTGTTTATAATATTTTAATCATGTCATGGATATGGGTAGTTTCTCTATATTTAAATTATGAATAATAATTTTGGTCCCACTGTCACCTGTACTGAGATTCGAAATCTAAATCTAAATCATTGCGACCTTAACATTGCACACTTTAATGCGCAAAGTATTTCACCAAGAGGAAATACAACCAAATTAGATGAAATAAGGAGTATTTTTGAAAATGGAGTTTTTGATGTAATTGGAGTATCAGAATCTTGGCTAACATCGCACATATCTGACAACTCAGTATCTATTACAGGATACCGTATATTTAGGAGCGATCGATATTTACGTAGAGGAGGCGGTACTTGCATATATGTCAGTAATAAATATAAGTGTCGGTTAGCAACTAGACTGATGGATGAAGGAGTGGCTGAGGGAATTTTTATAGAAATAGAAGGAGTAGAAGGTGAGAAAATCTTGGTAGGAGTAATTTATTTACCATATGGGGTATATCCAATTGTGAGGAGATTATAGCTGAATATAGTGTACGATATAATAAGATTATTTTGATGGGTGATTTTAATATAGACTTATTTGAGGATAGTGTACGGATAAGAAGCTTTTGTAGGGGAGTAGGCTTAAGTATTGTGCACAATAACCTGCCAACACATTTTAATACAGGTTCCAGTAGAACTAAACTTCTTGATTACTTTATGGTGACTGATTCTAATTTAGTTAAGAAAAGTGGTCAATTCCAATTCCCGGCATTAAATTCGCATCATGCGCTTATTTTTTTGTCATTGAGGATTAGACCCGTAGTCGTATCAGAGTCAAGGATGGTAAGAGTATTCAGTAGATTAAATTATGAGGCATTAGAGAATGATATTAATAATATTGATTTGAGTGATTTATAGAATAATGTTGATATTAGTAGTCAGGCTGAGTTCTTGAGTCGAACTGTAGTACAGTTATATGACAGACATATACCATTAGAGATTAGGAGGACTCGATCGAACAACAGCTGGATGAAGTCTTTGGTGATAAACCAAGCTAGGGAGCGTAGAGACTTAGCGCATAGAGCATACTTGGAGTGCAGATCAGTTGAGAGATGGCGAATATATTGCAGGTACAGAAACAGAACTAAGGCAATAATTAGGAAGCAGAAGGCACGCTATTTTCGAAGTGTGCTTTCCCAATGTTCGCAAAAGCATATGTGGGGAGAAATCAAACAATTAGGTATTATTGATGATAATGGTATACTGGTGGACGAAATTGACGTTGAGGAATGTAACAATTTCTTCGTAATGGCGAGTATTGATAATGTGCCATCACTATTGTGCCAGGATCGCTCTATTGAAAATGATATTAATACATTCTCTTTTCAGACTGTAGATAGATTAGACGTGTGGAGTGCCATGCAGAGAATAAAATCTAATGCTGTAGGACCTGATAACGTTTCTCTTAAATTTTTGAAAATAATTTTTCCCTTATTCTCCAGGCATATAGTGCATTTATACAATAATATTATTACATCGTCATTTTATCCGGACTGTTGGAAAATTGCAAGAGTGGTTCCAATTCCGAAGGTAAGAAACCCGCAGCGTCCGTCGGATTTCAGACCTATTAGTATTTTGTCTGTTTGCTCGAAGATTTTGGAAGTTTTACTAAATGATCAGATAATTGGAAGTGTCGGTTATAAAACACACATTTCTGATTTTCAATCTGGTTTTAGAAAGCATCATAGTACGACAACTTTGATGACCAATTTAACAGATGAGATACGGTCCAAAATTGATAGTAGACAAATCGCAGTTTTAGTTAGTTTAGACTTGAGTAGAGCATTTGATTCAATTTGTCACGAAGTTCTACTAAATAAAATATTTTCCACATTCCTATTTTCTCGAAACGCTTGTTTATTAATTAAATCATTTTTGTTTGGACGAAAACAATTTGTACAGCATATGGGAAATATATCAGTTTCCAGGGATGTAGTTCGTGGTGTCCCACAGGGGTCCATCTTAGGCCCTTTATTTTTTACCTTATATATCAATGACATTTTTAATAACCTGTCTAATATTTGTAGCCACCTTTATGCTGATGATCTTCAGCTCCTATTTTCTTCCCCTGCCAATAATACTGATTCGTTAATGTTTAATATTAGCGAAAGCATACATAAAATAGAGCAATGGTGTAACGAGAATTTTATTGTGATGAATATAGTAAAATCTAAGGCTATTGTTTTTAATACTGATATAATTGATATGCCGCGCATTCGTATAGACAATAAAGAATTGGAGTACGTACACTATTTAAAAGCTCTTGGTATTTTTATTGACCATAAACTCAATTTTGATTTTCATTTAAATTATTTGTTTTCTAGGCTATCGTTTGTTTTACGTAAACTATACAGTATTAACTGCATATTACCATTACACGTCCGAAAACTTGTAGCTCATGCGACTCTAATGCCAATAATACTTTATGGTTTAGAAATTTATTCTGGAACAAGCGATACAAATTTAAGCCAGCTCAAAAGATATTTCAACAGAATCATTAGATATGTATATGGACTTAGACCGCGGGAACATGTTTCTGCTTATGTTATGGACTTTTTAGGTTGCTTATTTGAGGACTTTGTGAAAGTAAGGCTTATGATGCTATTTTATAAAACTTTTAAATATGGTTCACCAAATTACATTATTTCCCGTTTTACATTTGGAAATTCTTCCAGATCACACTCTTTAATATGCCCTCGATTTAATTCAGTAATAATGCAACGTTCATTTGCAGTAAGAGTCTGCCGAATTTGGAACTCTATCTTACCTTACAACGACAGACACTTTGCACACTCTCCTGGGAAATTTAAGAATAAAATAATGTCAGGTCTTTAATATTTCGAGTTCTTTTGGTGAAAGTGGTACATAACATACTTTGTGTCTTTAGGGGAAACTTTTCATGTTCATGACAGATATGTATACACATAAATTTGAATTTTACATTTAGGGTATATAATAATTATAGCATTAGAAATTAAAAGTGTCATTAATACTATAAGTATATATCATTGTAATCATTTTGGCCATTCCTTTGGCTTACCGATTATTAATAAATAAATGAAATAAATAAATAAATAATTCCTAATATTGTTAACAAATAAAAAAAAAAAAAAAAAAAAAATATTTATTAGAAGAAGTACACGCCGTCCACGATTTAAACCTGCCAGTACAAAGCCTTGAAAAATCTGACCTGAAGGGAATTATGCTTAATCTAAATGCACCACCAATCAGTGAATATTCTGATGCCATACCTGAAGTTCTTATAGGGCTTAATAATGCTCATTTGGCTGCGGCCACAGAGACAATAGAGCTCTACGATAAGGGCCCATATGCCACGAATACAAAATTAGGGTGGGTTGTTTATGGCCCGGCAAGATATGGTGTCGACAATCCGTCAACCATGTGTCTTCTTGCACAATCTATAAATGATCAGTCACTTGATGATATGGTTACTCAATATTTTTCCACGGAAAGTTTTGGTGTTCGCCCTGCACCCTTGGTTGAAAGTGATGATGATGTCCTTGCTCGAAATATACTAAAGGCAACAACCCGATATGTTTCCGGACGATTCCAGACAGGATTACTCTGGAAAGATGTAAACGTAGAGATGCCAGACAGTTTAACTATGGCTACGAAGAGATTAATGAATATTGAGAGAAAGATGAGTCGTGATCCTGATTTCGCTTCAAAATACAAAGATGCTATTAGAAATTATATTGAAAAGGGCTATGCTCGAAAAATATCATCACCAGAGCTTAGAGAAATTAAGCCGAAAACTTGGTACTTACCACACTTCGCCGTTGTTAACCCTAATAAACCGAAGAAACTTCGATTAGTTTTTGATGCGGCAGCCACCGTAGATAAAATGTCTTTGAATTCTTACCTCCTCAAAGGGCCTCAAGAGTATCAACAATTGCCATCAGTTTTATTTAATTTTAGAGTGGGTTCCGTAGCAGTGTGTGCCGACATCAGAGAGATGTTTCATCAAGTTCTAATTCGACCTGAAGATAGATGTACCCAAAGATTCTTGTGGCGTGATGGAGCTCAAGACAAGCCAATCCGTCCGTCTTTCCGTCTGTTGAAAAAACGAAAGAGCTCGAACCGAAAAAGCTAGGTGGCCAGAATCTTTCTTATACACAAGGTTTGTTGGGTATTGAAAATGGGCTAAATCGGAATATTAGGAAGAGAGTTATAGCTCGTAATACAGGAGTAGGTAAAAAAACCGTTCCCTTTCAACATCGAATAAAATGGAATTGTGTCCAAACGCATTAACGTCGAGTCATGAAACTTCGAATATATATTTCCTGAGTAAAAACAAAATGAAAATTGCTTAAATCTATGCATTAAAAACGGAGTTATAGATCAAAATGTACAAAAATTTATACCGCACAGTGTACTTTTCGCTATATTTTTAAAATTTAAAACATCTAAAACTGACAAAATTTGATGTACGATTCTGAAATTTTGCAAACATTGCTTTTTGGTGAAATGCTTTATTCTGACGGAAAATAAATGTGACACGCCTACCTCCCATATAACGGTTTATCTCAAATTCATATAATTTCTCTATAAATAAAGATTTTAGAATGATAAAGGACTATATTGAAATATCTTAGTTGTATTCATTAGCAGAAGCAACTTCGACACGCCTTCTTTAACGCCCACTTTTCACGTTATCTACTTTTAATGAAAAGTAAAAGCTCATAAAACCAACAAAATTAGAGGTATGATGATGAAATTTGCTACAGATATCCTTCTAGTCAATGTCATTGTTATGGGTGACACGCCCACTTTTACGCTTACCTCCCATATAACGGCTTATCATAAATTCATATAATTTCTCTATGGACAAAGCTTTTGGAAGAATAAAGGACTATATTGAAATATCAAGTTGTATTTATTAGCAGAAACTATATTGACATGCCTTCTTTAACGCTCATTTTCATTGAAAGACTAAATTTACGAAAAAGTTTTACTACAAAGAAAGTGATACATATTTTAGTATAAAGAGATTATTTCATAGCAATAACAGTTAAAAACAAACAAATACATTTTGTGCTATAAAAGTACAAAAAATTGGTGGTGGGTATAAAAGATTCGGCACAGCCGAATATAGTCCTCTTGCTTGTGTTTTTTTCGAGTTGTTTCAGAAATCAGGACCCTCGCTTGCAAATGTACTTACAAAAAGCAATCAAGTTACCAATAAAGCTGAATTATAGCTGAATATTTTTATACTGTTGCGATAAAAAAAAATATATAAAATAAATATGTATATAAATATAAGTTATAATATTGTTCATATACTTAATAATGTTGCTAAAGTTAACTTCAAGCAAAAAACTAGTTTAATGTTTAAAATAATATATAAAAAATATTTACGAAGGCCATTAACCACAGGCCATTAGGTTAGGTTGAAAAGGAGGGGAAATAAAAGCCCAAGCCCACGACAGGTGGGCATATTGTGCGCTCCATATGAATAGAATAGTTAGAATAAAAAGAGAATAGAAGAGAAATAGAAGCAAACCAGTTCAGAGTCTCTGGCGGGAACAACAGGCCATTACTTTTTAAAATAATGATGTTCGTAACGACCCCTCATTACTATGTAATGTATGAAATAATGTCAACCTACTACACAATTTCAAAAAGATTTTGCCGCAACGTTACCAAAGATTTTCAAATAGTTTATAAAACAGACTTTCTATGCCAACATGATTTATAAACGTTTTGAAAAATGTTGTTAATTTTTGTAAATTTATTGCTCGATAATTATTTAATATTTTTCTGCTGTAACAAAGTAATCAGAATATTTTTTGAAAAGAACTGGTTACAATGAAAATGTAAAAAAAAACGAATTTAATTTTATTTTTATAAAAATGGTGTTACAATTTCTTTATTCAGTGAAAAATATTTTGTTTAAAACAATTATTATTATTATATGATTAACATTTAATGTGTTTTTAAATATGCTTTCCTTGCATTTGCTGCAACTTAAAGCTACAAATTTATAAAAATGATTACATAATTTTATTAAATTCTATGTTTAAAACTAGATTAGTTGCGTTTAGTGAAAATTCTTGGAAATACCAAAAAACTTATAAAATATTTTTACAACATCAAAAGAAAAACAACAAAATATTTTAACTAAAAAAAATAAAACAAAGGAAAAATTCCAGAAAAAAAGAGTATTTTTTAACAAAATTGTTTAATGTAATAAAGTTAAATTCAAGAAAAAATATCAATAGAAGTAATACTTGTAAAAAGCATAAATAATAATAAACTGAGGAAGACAAACCTAAAATATAAAATTAAAATAAAGATTGATGGGTCGATTATGGATAGCAACTGAACTTTAGTTGAATTGTCAGCTAGCAACTACAATTTTTCAGTTGCCAAATTTTCATGTGAAATTGACAGTTGTTAGTTGCCAGTTGCCGTTTTTAATACCTTTTTTGGCAACTGGCAACGTAACTGAGGTTCGGTTGCTATCCATAATCGACCCATTAGATAAATAATACGAGAACTTATATAAACAAAAATAATAATGATAATAAAATGAGGAAAACAAATTAAAAATATTTTATCATCAGTTTCTAACCTTAAATAATTCTAAGATGCTTAAGCAGGTATGTTTATATGTAAGTATATTTCTGTGGCTTGGAGCAAAAAGGGCCAATGTTAAAATATTTACTTTTGAGAAAATTGGAATTGAACTTTAACTTTTATAGGTGCTTTCATAGTGGCATTGGCCAGCATTTTATTTATGAAACTGTTCTGGGTTAAGTATGACTTTAGCTATTTTACCGTAATGAAATAGAGCAAGACAACAAATCTAATGCAATGATTAACTGAAAAGAGCAAAAAGGTGACATTGGACTTTTTAGCTCCAAGCCACAGATTAATTGTCATATAAGTTTATGTAAGAATGTAAAGGATCACGTCTCATACACATAATATTCCATATAAAAAAGATTAAGAAATTCATATGTACTTAATAAGGATATACGAGTTTTAGCAGTAAAAAATTAAAAAACAATTTAATTCAAGAGTATTGTAGATAACAGAAAAAAAGAACAAAACAAAAGAAGAGAGGCAGTAGTTATTATTTGGTTTATAAAAGAATATAATTAAATCCAGCACCTTTTTAAAAGATATTTTAAATTTATATTAAGAGAGCGAGAGGAAGCAACGAAGTTACAACAGTTTATGTGTTTTCCTTAAGCAAAGCAACCAAAAGATTCTTTTTGGCTTTATCCGATTTACTATATTCATCCAAAAACTAAAATGAGTTAAAAAAAAGTAAGTAAATGAAAAGAAAAGAAACATTAAAAACGTGATTAAAGGATTTCGTGATTATAGTGAAAATGTGACAAATCTCACCTCTAAATTAAAATCACGAGATATCACATTGCGGGCTTCCTGATTTTGGAACGTCACAGTTACTAGACATGGATAAACCACCACATTCAAATGTTCGGGTAGTTTTGTTAGATTCTTAATTATATTGGAACACTGTTCAGAAGTTAAAAGATCCTGGTGGCAGCAACAAAAAGAAAAAAAATTTAACATTAACACACTAGCCTCTCAGGTTTAATAATAAGTTCATCCCCCCTACTAAATTACCTGATTCTGTTTATTATTTGCACAAAAGAAACCGATTGTTGCAATTAAGTCGATTAAAACCGCTTGGGTTTCACTATTTTTAGCTGCCGTTGTTTGATTGCTACAGTATTTGAGCAAAATTTGCACCACATCAAGAAACTTCAATGAGATCGCTTCACTGGACATCACCTCCTGTGGATAAATAAAAAACGATTAACGGTAATAAGTCATCAAAAAAAAACTAAAACAAGTAAGAGCACTAAATTCGGCTGTGCCGAATTTTTTATACCCACCACCGATTTGATGCACTTTTATAGCACAAAACTTATAATTATTTTGTTATGCACTGTATTTGCTATGGAATAATCTCGTTATAGTAAAATATGTATCACTTTCTTTGCATAACTTCGATATGCTATTAAAATAATTTAGTAAATTTAGTCTTTCAATGAAAGTGGGCGTTAAAGTAGGCATGTCAATATGGTTTCTGCTAATAAATACAACTTAGATATATCAATAAAGAGTCTTTTAATATTCCAAAATCTTTATTCATTGAAACATTATACAAATTTGAGATAAAACGTTATATGGCAGGTGGACGTAAAAGTGGGCGCGTCACTTAAATTTTCTGGCGTCACGATAACATTGACATGAAGGAAATCTGGAGCAAATTTCATTATAATACCTCTAATTTTGTCAGTTTTATGAGCTTTTCAATTGCGTTAACAGTAGATTACGTAAGAAGTGAGCGTTATAGTAGGCGTGTTGAAGTAGTTTCTGCTAACAAAATCAACTTAGATAATTCTATATGGGCCTTTATTCTTCCAAAATCTTTATTCGTAGAGAAATTACATGAATTTGAGATAAAGCGTTATATGGAAGGTGGGCGTGTCACATTTATTTTCTGTTAGTACAAAGCCTTTGACCAACCAGAACATTTTTTTGACTCAGCTGGGATTCGATGCCACGTTTACTCTAAAGTCCATGACTGACTATCCTTCAAAGTCGTGCGATTATGTTAAATAAAAATCTGATAGTTTTCTGCCCTACATGAAAAAATCGCAACAAAATGTGTTATTGGATGCCACACTGTCATACTTGCTTAGAAAAAGCAACTCTGATCGCACGGAAACTATTATTTTATGAAAATTTCCAAAAGATTATCAAATCGGACACACTTGTCAAAAAATCTGTCACACATGTGCACTTTGTGTCCACACTATCACACTTTCTGAACACACATACAATTTTTGACATATCGAACGACTAAATCTGATAGTCAGTCATGGCCTTAACAGTATACCACGTTGGTATGTATGTATGCTGTTGTTAGTGGCCGTGGTTTTTTGCTCATATCTCAGTTGCTTATGTACCGATGTTTCTGATTTTCAATACCGATCTACTCCTGACTATTTCTGATATTTAAATTCCTCACCCAGGTCCAAGCTATGTCGTGGGGCTTCAAAAAGTTGATTTCAACATACACACGGACAGACTGACAGAGCTTAAGCGACTCCCCTATTTATAAGCTTTTAGAAAATATATACTTTATGGGGTCGGAAATAAAAACTTTAGAAATTTCACACGAAATGACAAACCTATATATCTGTGGCTTGGAGCTAAAAGGGCCAATGTCAAAATATTTACTTTTGAAAAAATTTTAATTGAACTTTAACTTTTACATATGCTTTCATAGTGACATTGGTCAGTATTTTATTTATGAAGCTGTTCTGGGTTAAGTATGACTTTAGCTGTTTTACCATAATGAAATAGAGCAAGAAAACAAATCTAATGCAATGATTAACTTAAAAGAGCAAAAGATTGACATTGGCCCTTTTAGCTCCAGGCCACAGATATGCCCTTTTTCACTGTGTGAAGGGTTAAAAAGCCATGTTTGCTAAATTTCAGAATCATACACCTAATTTTGTCAGATATATTACGTTTTAAATTTTATAAATATATAAATTTTCGTACATTTTGATCTATAACTCATTTCCTAATGCATGGATTTAAGTAATTTTCAGGGAAAATATTTTTTTTACTTAGAAAATATACATTCGAAATTTCATGACTCTACGTTAATGCGTTTGGACACAATTGCATTTAATACGATGTTAGAAGGACATGGTGTTTTCGACCTACTCTTGCATTACGAGCTATAACTCTCTTTTTAATATTCCGATTTAGACCATTTGCAATACCAAGCAAACCTTGTGTATAAGAAATATTCTGGCAATATTTGAGCCCCCTAACCTTATCGTGCTTTTAACAAAAGGGACGGACAGACGGACGAATATAGCTAGACCGTCATAAAATTAAACCCCATTTCAGAAAATATTAACTTTATGAGCTCTTAATAGATATTTCGATGTGTTACAAACGGAATAACATAATGAATATATCCCCACCATTTTTTTGGTTGCGGGTATAAAAAAAACAAATTCAACAACATCAAGTTAAAATATTGTTTAAAAAAAGTTTTTGTTAAAAGTTTTCTAATGTTTATTTATCTTTAATTATTTTAATTTTGGTCTCTTTAATGTTTAAATCGTATTATTTTAATAAATATTTTCATATTTCATAAAATGTGATAACAACAGGGTATTCAAAAGTTAAATCTAGGGCATGCCGCGACTGTTGTTTTAACAAAGAGACCTATTTGGAGAAAAAAACATTTTTTTCAGAATTTATGTTAATTGTGGATATGTTCAATAGTGTGTATGGTTGTGGATATGTTCAATACTGTGTATTAAAAGACAAATTCTCTGACAGATCTGTCAGATTTGGGCAACTGAATGTAAATATTCATACATTTTTCCACGAATAAAATTAAATAATAAAATAATATTGTTTGCTTTATTTGTTTAAAAGGCAGAGGCCAATTTATTTTATTGCAATTTCAATAGCGTTTCATTCCAGAATAGTTTTCAAAAAGATTTATACCACATACAGATGTGTTCATAATTTTCGGGCTTCTCTATCGACTCCTTTATTTACAAGCTTACAGAAAATATTCACTTTATGGGCTAGGAAATGAATATTGTACAAATGACAAACGAAATGAGAAAGCTTTTTATACCCTTGAAATCACTAGTGAAGGGTATAAAAAAAACAACTTGCTTGGACGCAATACAGAAGTTCATAAAAATTTAAAAGTTCAGCACCTCCAGCTGATTGTGGATTCACAAGAGATCCTTTAAAATGCTTAATAAGAATTGAAAAGCAATATTATAATTGTGTGTCCCATTACTGGATGAATGCTTTGCTCTCGCTTTACTAAAGTTTTAAAGTTTTCATTTCGAAATCATAGAACAATACAAATGTTTACATTTAAAAATCTTCCATAAGATACACAAATATTTATTTAATATTCAATGTACGAGTATGTTTATGTTTACTTGAATGTGGTGGTTTCCTATCTCTTATCCTTCATTGTAAAATACAACGCAAAATACAACCAAAAACTTTTGGTTTTGTATATTCATGCCTTATACAAGACAAAAAAAAAAAATACCTCAAAAGTCATCATGCTACAATGAGCAATAGAATTGAAAATTCTCTATATAAATCATAGATTGAAAGAGACTAAAATACGAACTACATGCGAGTACAACTAAAAATACAAGATGACTTGACTTGACTTGAGTTGGAAGTGTTTTTGGTTGCTACTTTTTGTTTGATGTATTTGGCATCTATCCTTGTTGCTGGTGCCTAGAACTCAATAATAAATAATAAATTATTGACACTGTCATGCCGCATACACCTACACACATTCAGATATTATTATCTTTAGGGTTTCCCAACAAACATGCAAATAGAGAATGAAGGAATATGTCAAAGGTTTGCTTAAAATAATTATTTTCAAATTCACGTCAAGTTTTTTAACACATTTTTTTTAAATTTTAGTTAATTATACATTTAAGCGAGTTAAAATATGTTTTTATTTTAATCGTTTGCCTTAGGGTTTGCTGGGTTATTTGTTATGTGAAGGAATGGATAAATAAATGTATGTATGTATGTATGTGTTTCTGAATGAGTAAGTTTAAACGTTTGCTTTATTTATCCTCTGTAACATTAATAATCTAATACACGCGCATTTCTTCTTCTATTTTGAATTAGAAATTAACCACTCACGGTTTTGTGATTGAAAAACAGTATTGGTTTCACATTAAAGACAACAACAGCATCGTCAGCATTATTTGTATGTCAATTCGATCCTTTAGCTTCTAAAATTCATGGTTAAACTTCAGAAATGTCCTGACGTACTCACACATTCACTCACACTCCGGTAGCAACAGATCCCAGCGGTAAAAGTCAACAGGGCTTTATCTTACAGGCCTTCTGAAGGGTGAATATACACCTCCTTTTTAGGATTGCAATCTCATTCTACCCTGCCTGCCTTTGAAAATCTCTTAGGAGGCTTCTAAACTCTCTCCTAAAGATGCGATAGTCATTCTAACTCCCCTTCTTTTAGAACAGAAGAGAGACGTACATTCTCATAAAAAGAAAAATAAATAAAAAAACAAACAAAAAATAAGCTTCTAGAAAGTGACTTTAGTAGTGCTGAGCTCACAGCAGTAAGAAAATATTTAATCATTTTATGTATAAAATAGTAACCGATTTTTTAGAAAAATCACAAATCTTTATTAAAATCAGACAATCCTTTAGCAAGTCTTTACACAAAAGGTTTCCCAAGAGACCTTAATCTTAAGGTCATCTCGAATACCCCGTTATCAGAAGCGAATGTGAAAGCTCTTGCTCTATATCCCAATGCCTGTAAAAAATGAGTAGTCCTTAGGTCTGTTAAATAATGTTAAAAAAAGGCCTTTAATAAGGCCTACTTAACCCTTCTTTTTACCGTTGGGATTGTAACAAACACTCTTGATGTTTATATACGTGGTACACTCAACATAAAATGTCAGCAAATATTTTGCATTTAAAGTAATAATTTTAGTTTCAAGATCTTTTCCTAACTTTGGCTTGATTTTTTTACTAGTTTGGACAATTGAAGCAGAAATTACGATTCTTTCTTATACTCACATCGCTGCCACATAGAAAATACAATAAGTTCCAATCGCAAATGATAGGCCACTAAAACCTTCGTACGTATATAATACAAATGTGTATCAGTAATCGGCTTTGAGTCGTTTTTACGATATTCATAGTGAGTCATAACATTTGAGTATATGTGCGTATAAATCATTGAAATTTAACTGAACTGACGTACGCATACCCACAACAACGTTGATTTATAAGTACAACTCACAATGAACATGAGTACTACGTCGTACTTATATTTATAGCGCCCCATATTTATATGATTTGCAAGACTACTCACGTTGATTCATATTTTTAAGAAACTACTTATCTTCATAGAATGATGCAAGTTGATTCAACAACAAAATCATTAACAGCTCTCATTTGTATGAAAAATAAACAATGTTGCCAGGTCGGAGAGTGCAAGATATTTTTTGGCCGCCAGAAAATTTGCAATGTTGCAATGTGTAATAGGTTTACATTTTTTTCAAGTATCACTATTTAATTTTTAAATAAATACAACTTATTATGGCCTTTAGGTTAAGTTTTGGTTGGCTTCTCTAATAAGAGGCTAACAATAACAGTTATTTTGTGTTTTTTATTTTCATGTTTAAATTAGTTGCAGCAAATTAAAAAACTGCGTTTTTAGGCGCTCACTTAAATTTGAAAGATAATACGCAAAAACATAATCTAAATCTCTTAAACAGACACCAAAGCCAGCACTTTATTTTTGCTTGTTGTTTTTGTATTATTTTGTTAAATTTATATTGTCTAGTTTTTTTAACAATACACAAATATTATGGTGAATGCCAAATTGTTATCTGGCAAGCCTAGTTAAAACACACAACTTCATAATGAGTATGCGAGTCATACTTGCTTTTGATCGTCTTTTTATCTTGCGTGAACGACGATAGCAATCAACTGAGTTATGCGTGTTGCTGAATATGAGTACTATAAGTACCTTTAATTTAAAAGTGAGTATAAGTAGTGAAGACTTTTTAATAAGTATGAATGCGTATAAATCAACGAAAAATTAGATCATGATTCAAGTTGACTTACTTCATGAGTATTCGTTGCAGATCTCTGATGCGTATACAGGGTGCCTTAACTCTGCTTTAAATAATTTAAAAAAAGTAAGCGTTCTATTGAACAAATTTTATTAGATTTTAAAGTTCACAACTTTAGAACTACACCTTATAAATAATGTCATCCAAACGTATATCTTTTGTAACAAAAAGAAAACGCAGGCAAAATTTTAAACGTTACCGCTTAACACTATAACGCAATACAGTTCTATACTAACCGTTTTAGAGTAATTTTTAAATGTGCAATAATTGCTATTTGTAAGACGGTCCATAAAAATGCAGGTCGCATTTTTTGCACAATAACTTGGACACAAAAAAATTGCTCTGGGATTTCAAGCGTCGCAAAGATCGCTAATTGTCACCTACAAGCTTTTAACCTCAATTTAAAAATTTGGTGGCCAAAAGGTTTAATTTTCCAACATTTCACCGCTCCACTTACATTTTATGATAAATTTTAAATCGAGATAAATACTCCGCGTGTCACTTTAGTACCATAAACTTCGTTTATTGCTGCCTTATTATCGTTTTTGTAAACGTCTGAAAAAGGCTACCGATTGCCCTTCTCACCAAAAACATTCGTTCAGTATATCAAACAAATATAAGCATTTCATTAAGACACCCTGTAGAACATTTATTTATACATCCTGATTTTTTCAAGTGTACTGAAGTATTTATACAATATTCATTGACAAACAAAACAAAAAACTTTACGAAATTTTCATTTATCGCTTCTTTGATGCGTAAATGTTTTGAAGTACTTACACGCGTCATACAGTCAAACACAATTTAATAAAACAAAACAACAGCACACCTCCAAATTATATAACCACCTCCGCCCCACCACCCATAACATTTACGTGATGCTCACTCCCTTTATATTTTAGAAAATCTATAAACATTTGATTTCAGAGATGAAACGTACATTCATACATACTATATGTGCATGTATGTATGTGTGTATGTATTAAATATTTGTCATTGGCAAGTGTCTGCATGTGTGTATGTGAGAGTATTATATCTGTGTGTTTTTGTTGTTCCTGACATAACCAGCTTATGTATGAAAAGTATCATTGTGTCAGAATATGGCATGCGAAAATAAAGTGTCGAAATATTTACAATAACTGTCATTTACCGACTGATAATGTCAATAAAGCAACGCGAATTTACAATCCATACATACATACTTACATGTCGTCATCAGTCAGTCAGCCATTTTACTAAACCCCATTCTCCACAAAAAGCACAACGATGTTAGTTAAAATAAGCTTCTATTGATTTAAAATCAACATTTAAATTTGAAGCTTCTATTGACAGCTTTCAATTATTAATTTTAACATTTCCGTCTTGTTTGACATTTTCATCGCACAAAAATGTTGACAAATAATTAAAATTTTATTTCTCAATACCGCACAAATGTACGATAGTAAAAAAGTTTTGTTGTTATAGTACTTTCGTTAAATTAAAGTACAAACTAAGCCCGGGCCGAAAACGAAATGATTGAATCGTTCCCATTAAAAGGTTGTTTTTTTTTTGGTAGAAATAAACTTCTGGCAACTACACCAGGTGTCATAAATTTAAATGTTTTGAAATAAAAACGTGAAAAATAAACAGCAGCTCATATTTTTTCTGTTATTTCAAATTAAACAATCAAACGAAAAAAACTGACTGACAGAGATCAAAGCCAATAACTATAGTTGGCGGAAGCATTTAATAGAAAATATGCCGCATTTTTGCAAACTTTTTCCAACAACCAGCCGCGAAAATACGTCCCGTAATTAAATCGATGACAGTAACGTTTGACAATTTCATTTTATCGTTTTCTTTTGTTCTTACTTCTCGTTACACCAAAAGTGTTCTTTGCAAACGGATGAAATTTTATTACAAATGTGGCAACATTGTTGAGTCTATAAAAATAAGAACTTCGACAAAGTCGAATTTTGTGCCAAAAAACCGTCATATGCGAGAAGTTTTGTTTGACTTCTTTAATTTAAAAAGAAATATCCTCTAAAGCACACCGTGTGGCGCAGCTTATAGTAATTGCGTATTCGGAAGGGGTGATTTTAAAATGGAAGACAAAGATTGCCCAGACCAGCAAAAAAAGTTTTAAGACCGAGAAGTGGACCCATTACACCATAACCTTCATCAAACACAACAAGTGCTTGCAAATTCATTGGAAGCTATTCATGCAGAAATTTCCAAATGTTTGCAAAAGCTCAAAAATTTATACCAATTCGTAAGAAGCCAAGAGACCTTAAAAACAATTTTTCATGACCCAAATGCTGCTCGAAAATAAATCCTATTAACACAAAGTCATTAGCTGACCGAATCATAAATGCTTAAGAGATTGTAAGCGAAGCCCAGCCATCAAGGTGAATGGACACGAAATTTTAGCACCCTGGCTAAGGTAATAGTCTGTATTTGGTGGGAATAAAGGGCTCCTATCTATTATGAGCTGCTAAAATTGACATCATTACAAGGGTAGCCTTTTCTATTTGGAGTTTAGAGACAACAAATAATCTAAAAAGAAAATCATCGCAAATGGATTTATTACTTTTCAAAATATTCTCCATGAAGAGCAATACCCTTTTTGCATACGTGTATACCAATTTTTGAAGCACAAAGCCTACAATTTGAACGAATTTTAAATGATTTTTGACGGGTTTGGCTCGCCTTGAAAGACCCATACAGTCGACTGCTAATTTATTTCGTGCTCATACGCGTATATCCACGATTTTACACCTGTCACGATGTCAAACATATTTTTCGAAGCATCAAGGAATTTCTTGCGACCAATTGACACGAGCCTTTTTTAAGCGATTGTAAAATTATGTGGGATCCAATGCAAACATTTTTTTTTTAAAGTCAAATGTTTATTCAACACTGAATGTATGCTGATCCTACGAATATTTAAAGTTGCCTCACTATCAGTTAACTGCTTTTCCGAACAACAACCAATTCTGGACGACTGTCACGGAACTCGTTGTTGAGCGAACTACGGCCACGATTGAATTCAGTAAACTATCGATAAACACTGATCTTCGATGGTGCTTCATCGCTAAAAATCTAATTGAGTTGATCAATGCGCCGTTGTTGTTTTAAAAAATAATCGTACGAAAATTTTCACGATTTAATTAAAAAACACAATAGCGTTAACACTTAAAAACTTCCTGAGTACAAATGTCAAATGTTAATAAAGAAACGTCAGTTGCCATAAGGCATCACTAGGGTTGCCAAATCCCGAAATATAAAAGGCAACACTCGCACAAAACTTAACAATCCTTAGTTGTGAAAGAATTTTTTGGGATACCTTGACACAACAAGAAGCCCATATAATTTTTAAGCAATTGTCTGAGTTACAGTTTTTCAAATTGAGTAAAAAAATGTCTTTGTTTTTTGATTAACAAAAAATTACTAATAAAAAGGTTGAGGGCCCCTTAAATTTTTTTTAACCGTTTTACAATAGTTTTTTACGCTGCGTCTCCACGTAGCAATTTTCATTGCTAAGCATAATCAAAAACGTTGGCAGAATAGCGGCACTTTATTGCTAAAATATGTCTATTTTCATGGGGTAGAGAACACGACACAAGTATTAATTTATTTATAAAATTTAATATTTTTGTCTAACTTTTATGGGTTTGCTTGGAATACCTCATTATTAAATTATTATCAGGTAAAATTATTTTAATTTTCCTTTGTTTCTGCAAAGAAAAACAAAAATTTCAAAGAAAATTAAACGATTTTGACAGCTTATTGCGGCAATAATTGCTTATGCAATCAGCAGTGCAATGATTGCGCAATAATTGCTTAAGCAATCAGCAGTGCAATGATTGCGCAATAAATTGCCACATATAGCAATTTGCGGTCTACTTGTGGCAATCTCTAAGGACGCAATCAAATTTGACAATTGCGGTAATATATATATTGCTACGTGGAGACCGCTGGAGGACTCGAGAAAATCGAAGTTCTACAAAATGTGTTATTTTTTGTGAATTTTAAGTTTTTTCTGGGTTATTTATTGAACTTGAAAAAACAACATTTCAGTGTATGAGTAATATTAATTAATTAATACCCCTACACGAAATAAATGACTGAATCTAACACATATATTTGTTAAAACACATTTGCAACAGTTCAACGCAATTTCAGAATGTTTTTTCCGAAGTTGTGGAAAGTATTGTCCTTCACTTTTTTATACTGTATGAGAGGTAAGCGTAACCTTAAAACAATTTAAAAAAGACATCTACTCGGTCTACAAATACCATTTGACAATTTGAATGCTTTGCTCCTTGTAACTTAAATTAATTTTAAGCCATACAAAACATTATTTTACAACATTCCAGCCATGAAAGATGTGTAATAAACAAATCTTCTATTTGTATTATTTAAACAAATTCACCGCAAATTGTGCCAACCCTTTTGATTTGAGTTAATTATTACAAAAGTTCTACAAAAAAAAAAGGGACAATATCATTGTCTATGTCCGCTTATGGTCTGTTAGTTAAATCGGTAGACTGATTGTTTGCATTTCTACAACTCCTGCCGCTGATGCACCCAGCGACACGCGGACACACTTTCACCACTATGATGATACTGCCATATGTATGTGTATGGGTTTGTGTCCCTTGTCAATATTTATCTACGCTGTATTTGCTTGTTAGGCCAAATGTTTATTTACGTATCGTCAGCATCATCATCACTGTGTACTTCTCATTTTATTTTCATTTTTTTAATGTTTTGCTTCCCTTTTTGTACCTTTAGCCTAAACTTGCAACAGAACGTCAACAATATTCGCACAACAAAATAATGATGATGCCGATGTTGCTGCTACAATTTATCTACTCGTAATGGCCAAGTATGTAAACTAATTATTGTTGTAAACACAAAATAGAAATATGTTTTGTGTATGTGTATGTAAATATATGGCGGTTTGAGAGTGGTGGTGTCTATCGACATGATTATGTGTGCTAAACAATTCATGAATTAGCGAGGCGCAAAAACCAATTGTTGGCTTAAACAAACAAAATCTTGTATCGTTAAATAACACAGAAAGCGGAAACCGTGAATACGAGTGTAACGAATTTAAAATGAAACAAAAAGAATCAATAAAATCAAAAAATAATTTATTAGATTTTTTATAGTTATTGGAAAATTGGTTACATTTATTTGTTTTAAATTATGCCTTCTTAAAAAACTATATGGCAGTGTCAGGTTGTATCCTACGAACCGCATTTAAAAAACTTTTTTAAAAATTATTCCAAATGAAAAACTTGTAAGTAGGCTTTGCAATAAACTAATGATCATTTTATACCAAGGCACATTTATTCATCAGGTAGTCTTGTTTCGTCAGCTGATTATTTTTTTCTTCACTTATTTTAAATTTCAGCTGTCAAAGTCTATAGATAAAAAACAATTTTCTCTCCTCTCTCATTTATTTCAAATGTCAAACATCATATATAAAAAATATAAAGAAAAAAATTATCTCCAAACTCTGCCTTGATTTTATATATTAATTTTTTCCATTATAAACTTTTAATTGATTTAAAATATCAAGCTCATCGGAAGTTCGAAAAAAAAAAACATTCTAACAACCACCTTAAGTAATCATTAAAAAAAATGCTTGGGAACTAGACGCCTACCCGAAAAAAAATTACTAAAGTTTTAAAGAAGTTTAAGGACAACTTAATGATCACTCGATTTTTCCCAGATTATTTCTAGAAAAAGGGGCATTTGTGTGACCTGTTAAAGAGAAATTCCAAAATTTCAGAAGGAAAACCGTGTGCCAAAAACCTTATAGAAGTTGTTTGAAAACTTTAATTGCTGGATCTTGGACAGGTTTTAGGCCATATAATATAAACGACAAATTAAAGATAACAAGAAATGGAATTTTTCAAAAAAAAAAAATTCTCGTTTGTCAAGCTACCTGCACTTGTGGGGAGTAGAGCAGGTCTTTCATGACGACCGGTACAATGAATGAGTACTTGAAAGACTTTGGTTTCACATCATCTAATTTCTTCTGACTCATTCTAAGGGGTGTCTCAAAATGCTTTTTTACATTTTAAAATGTCTCCCAAATCTAGTTTTTTTTTCAAACAAAAAATACATTTTATTGGCGTTATGGAGAAAAATTTCGAAACTTTATTATGCAAAAAACCAAAGTTTCAAATTTTATATTCTTTTGCAGATTTTCGCACTTTTTTCTTAACGCTTTGCATTAAACGTAGGACACACGTTTTACCGAAGTGTTTGATAGCTTTTTTCCAAATAAATCAAAATTTTTTTACATTTGCAGAAGCTTTGAACTTTGTTCTTAGGTACTGCTTAATTATAGCCCAATAGCGTTCAATAGGCCTTAGCTCTGGACAATTAGGTGGATTCATGTTTTTCGGTATAAAATTTATTTTGTTGGCCTCATACCACTCAAGGACGTCTTTGCTGTAGTGGCAGCTTGCCAAGTCGGGCCAAAACAGTGGAGGTATATTGTGGCTTCCGTATAATGGCAATACAGCCTTTTTCAGGCACTTATTAATATAAAATTGGCTGTTCATTGTACGATTCACAATGATTGCCTTTGAAGTTTTCCCACATGTACATATTGCTTGCCATATCATATTTTTTTTTTTGGCGAATTTTGAAATCTTTTTATACTTAAATTTATCGGAAACATTAGCTCTTTTATTAGAAACATAAAAACCCTGACCAGGAAGCTCTGAATAGTCAGCCTTACAATAGGTTTCATCGTCCATTAAAATACATCCATTAAAACTATTTAATTTGTGACGTAGCAACTGTCTTGCTCTTATTCTTGCCGTTTTTGTTCCTTTCTCGTTTCGGTTTGGAGCTTTCTTGACTTTGAATGTTTTTAAATTTTCTTTTTTCTTTATTCGTTCTACAAGTGATTTCGAAATATTTAGTTTTCGTGCGATATCGCGAATGGAAATGTTTGGATTTTGCTTCCAAAGTGCCTTCATCTTTTTAACGATTTGAGGATTCCTAAAACCACGAGGCCCTCCACGTTTCTTGTGCTTAATAGACAAGTCTTTTTTGAATTTAAAAATAACGTTACGGGCAGTCTGTCTGGACACTTTTGCCCGTCGCGCAACTTCAGCGTAAGAAAGTTGTTTATTTTCATTATAAATATCCACAATATTTTTTCTCACTTTTTCTCTATTTGACGACATTTTAAATACGCATTGCCATTTGCCATTGCAGCAAATCGCCGTTGAAGTGGTAAATAAATAATAATAGACTTTTGGCGGCTCGCGAAGCAAATTCATTAAACTGCCCAGAAAGTCATTTTCGATTGTTACGTATTAAGAAGTCGCAGTAATGTAAGATTTACTTTATTCGACTAAGCAAGCAGTAATAATTTGATGGCTGCAATTTTTATGTCTGGGAGTTGTAACTATTCCATAACGCCTAACCTATCATAATGTAGTTTACAAACGTATTATTTACATTTTACTTTTAATTAAAATCAGTCTTGTTTAACACAAAATTGAAAATTAAAAAAAATCCTTTAAAAATAGAAACCCTCCTATATCTGACAGATTTGTTTACCAATGCTAATAAAAGGTGATCGATTTGGAGGATGTTTTCCTATTTATTGTTTAAAAATATATTGCGTGTGACTGTTAAAATATTTAAATTTTTTTTTTCAATATTGTTTTGTATGACAAACTCATATGGCAACAATGTCCCCATATTATCCAGTTGTTTTGCATAAATCAACAATCATTAAAGAATGTTCTTCCTGCATTTGGAGCAATAGGCAAGTTCTTCAACATCGACCTTCGACCATCTGCAAATTTGAGTCTCAGTATACGCTATCCAATTTGTAGTGCGGAGAATATATCGAAGCGATTACAAAGGACTGTGAGATAAGGATTGTCAACAATCACCAGTTGGCAGTGTGAAAACGTCTAGAGCAAATGCCGATAGTGGCGCAAAACTTAGAGAAAGAAGGGATACCGGTTGGTTGCCTCGAAATTATTGAAGAGAAAAAGGGTCAAAAAGGAACCCGTAATAGTGGTAGTCTGCTTCGATACTATCCCTACATATAAATGTATATATTGGTTTGTGGGCTGGTGCAATTATCCATCCGTATTTTTGCTGCCACACAGTGATAGTTTTTGTTGCTTGAGAATTAAGTCCGTGGTTGGGCAGTAACCTTTAGCAAGGCGGTCTTTTGTTGAGATATCATTTTATTGAGTAGCTAATTTTTCATTCTGAAGGTGAATTTCTTTTTTTTTCGGGCTATGGAGAAGTCTTTGTTGATGAGACAGCTACGATTCAAGGCCTAGCAGCCAGCATTGCTCGCATAATTCGCGAAATACCGTTAACAATGATAATAGAATATTAGACCATCAGCAACGTAATCGTGGTCAATTTTCGAATAAAATTATTTTTTATAAAAATAAATAACAGTAATTCTACTTGCCCTAAGGATTAAGACGACATTGTCCACCCGTTAGAGCGAAAAATCATTTTATTTGAAACCATCCATTCTTATCGATAAATTTTGTTAAATTTGTTGGGTTATTTTTATAATTTTGAAATGAAAAAAACAAAGTGTTTTACAGGGAATATTGTGGGAAGAAAAATAAAAGTTTTCGACTACAAAATTTTCGTATTGTTTAAGGCCAAAGTTAAATTAAGTTTCATTTTCAAACTTCAGTACTGATGAACTGACAAAATTAAAAAGAGATTGTAAACAAAATTATTGAGTTTTGAGCATGAACACAACTCAATTGAAAATTTCAATTTATTTGTGTTTTTGTGTTGAAACAAATATTGACACAAGAAATGAACATTTAAAAAATCCTTAATGAATCAAAAGGGGAGAAACTCCGCTTCAAACAACAACACTGCCACTTTACAGATAAATTTCGGCATTTTTTATTTGTAATCAGTTACTGCTGCTGCTGTTTTTTTTTCGCTTCTTTTGGCTCGAAATCATTTTAAGCTGCTTCAATACTCGTATGTTGCGTTTTGTGTTCGAGTATTTGCAACACACTTAATAATTCCAACAGCTTTATGTATATTCTTTGGTTTGTTATTTTTACTTATTATTTGATTTTTTTTTTTTTACTTCTAGTTATGCAACAAAAAGTTTTCATTTTCAAGTTAAAGGAGAAAGAAAGTCAAGAAGAAGAAGCATAAAGTTTTTGAAAAAGTTTCTCCCTTCAAGTACATTTGTAAGCGAATGAGTGGGAAATTTATGCTTTGTGCATATTTGAGTAGTTTTGCATACATAAATTAATAAAATATTTGTATTTTATTATCATTTTATTTATTTCTTCATTTTTCTTTCGGTTTTTCTTTTTTTCATATAAAACAACAAATAAGCAGAGGGGGGTAAACAAATTTATATTAAAAAAAATATGAAAACATCAAATTTTAAATATACCTAAACTTTTCCTAGGAAGCTAGATAACACTGACAAAACTTTTGAAATCAAATTCAAAAGGCCACAAATTTAGTCAAACGAGAGTTGACAAATTGATATTCAAAGTATGAAGTTTACATGAACGACGTCCTTAGGCATAACCCTAAGAATTACACACTAGCTATACACGAGAGTACTACGACCGGTCCCAACGTATGCCTCGATAGTGTGGTGGACATTCTTAGAGACATTCTTAACGAAAAGCTTCTTCAAAAGATTTAAAGATAAAGTGGTCCATTAGTATATGTGACCTTCTCCGAGAAAAGGGACCTAGTATGCGTAAATGAATTTTTGAGAAAAACGCATTTAAAGTTTCATAACGCATTATCACTGTGAACACACCTTCAGTTGGGAGATGCGATTTGATATGGTTAGTTATGATTGGGTGCCGACTTTGGTGACGTCATGCCTATGTGGTGACGTATTTTTTGTCGTTTTTAGTGTGCTGCTCTGTTTGTTTTTATGGGGTAAATACATTTTTATCAGAAACCTAACTTATTTCATCTTATTTTACACCCTTTAAGGTACCAGAATCCTCTCTTAAGCTCAAACCCGTTTTTCGATACACATATACGATGCCACGAGAACCATATTAACAATGGCTATTTAAAATATACTATCGATTCGGTCGATTGAGATTCAGGTAAAACGATAATGGTAATGGGTTAATGGCTTGTAAGAGACCATAAAATCAGATACCAATGACTAACCGATATCTTACCGATGGGAAATATAATAGAGGTAAAATGTGCCATAATTTCCAACGTTATATGAGAGCATTAACGGCATTACTCTGACATCAGAAGAGGGAAAATGTAATGAAGTAATAAGGGTAAGAAATACTCAAAGCATTGTTCTTTATGCAGATAGATTGAAGAAAGCTGACCAAACTGAAATAAGTTTATATGACATTAGCAGAAAGTGGGGTAAATACTTCCGTCTGTCGGATCATAATACTATTTTCCAGGCTGAGATAATGGCATTTACGGAAGGCATTTAACGAATTATGAAGACTGATAACAAATCTATAATTTGTATCTTTACGGATAGCCAATGAGTTATAAAGACCCCATCGAACGAAAAAGTTGAATCACTTAATGTCCTGCAATACAAGAATGAAATAAACTCGCCTGCGAATTGGGAACGTCTAGAGATAATACATAGAACCAGCCATGATGGCTTAATCCGAAACGAAGAAGCAAACAATTTATTCAAAATGGTACCATTTTTGAATATCACTATCACCTTGGAGAATGCTAAACCCTTACAGATATTAAAAATTAACTTAAAATTTGGGCGATGGAGGAATACGTAAGGAAATGACAAAACACTGCTTTCGGTTAGGTGACGAACAAACTATTTGGGGACCCATACCTTGAAGAGACGAAGGAGATTTAAAAGCCAATACTTTAGCCAGTGAAATATGATACCATTTTTGAAAACTACCACCTTGGAGAATGCCAAACCTTTTCAATGATTAAAAATGAACTTAAAATTTGGGCGATAGAGAAATACGTAAGGAAATGACAAAATACTGCTTTCGGTAAGGTGACGAACAAACTATTTGGGGACCCAAATCTTGAAAAATCGAAGGAGATTCAAAAGCCAACACTTTAACCAGTGAAATTACAGGTCACGCGAAGTTTAAAACGCATCAAACTCGCATGAGACTTTTTGCGATGTCCTGAGTATGCGTGTAATAGACGTGAGAACTTTAATGTGGACACTATGCAGAACTTGGAAAAAAAAGAAATTTGAATTGGAAATCCCTAACAAATTATATTAAAGGGAGTGGGTTCTTAACCTAGTCGATATACTAATAGAATTGGGAATGTTTCTTTTATTATGGAAATTTTACTCCTTTAGAGCGAGCAATATGTCAATTGGGAATACGTCATGAATTTGGACTTTTAGTGACTCTCTTTTTCAACCTATTAAAATTTTGTAAAATTTATTTTTTTAAGTGTATTACTACCAATAAGGAATGCAATTTATCTTCTGGTTGGAAAATCTTTTAAAACAAGTGTCAGATGCTAAGGGTGGTTCTAACGCTCTCAGATTCTTCTCATAAAAGTGCCTGATTTTGTTTATGCTGCTGGTCTTTTCTCTTCTGATTTGTAAGTGATGTATGTGTGTACATATTGTGTTACTTTTTTGTTCTAAAATTAAAGAAAATTGCTTAGGAAAATATTTACATTTGGTTTATTACTCTTGGCATCTTTGCAAACAAATTAAAAATGATTTGTTTTTCAGTAGTCTTTTGCACACAAGTCAGTTGGAGTAGTAACTACGGTTGGTGTACATGTATGTACTATGTACGTGTGTAAGTATGAACGTAAAATAATAATAATGAAAATAAATACGAAAAATATGAGTTTGAAATCCATCGTACGCACTTAACAAATACGACGAGCACTTCATAATTCTATCTACCCTACAATTATTTATATAGATTGTATAAACACATAGATAAATTACAAATATTTTATTAAGAAATATCCTTTGAAGTATTATTTTTACTTTACAAAAGGGGTTGGTTGTGTTGGATTTCTTTTAAGCAAACTTTGTTCTAGCTAAAATTAAATTATAGGCAAAAAAGTAAATAATTACATGAATTGAAATGTTTAAAGGTTACAATTCAGATCATAAGATATAATTTCATTTTAACACAATGCTAAAAGCAATTAGTTATAGGCGGAGCGAGATATGAAATGAAGTATAATTTTATTAGCGTAAAGCAGCAAAGAACAATCGGCTTTTTTAGGGAACTTAAATTTGTTAGGTTCAATCAGGATAGAAAAAATTATTTTGATTTATTTTGCTTTTCATTATGGCCAACGACTATCGATAGAAACATTTATTTGCTAAATTTTATGATCATCCAGAAATGCATAAGAAAGTCGATTTCTAAAAAAACGTAACATACGATAATTTCGCGCACAGGGGTCGATGTGCAATATTTTAGTGGATGATTAATTTGTTATAGAAATTTAGTCTGCGAAACTGACGAAATGGTTATAGAAAGAAGCCAGGGCTTAGTTTTAACTTTTTAATTAATCTACATATATATAAAAGAGTAACGTGATTGACTGACTGACTGATTCATAATCGCACAGCCCAAACGCAAAGAGCTAGAGACATGAAATTTGGACAATCGGTTCGTCTTTCAATGTATAGCTCCACTAAGGAGAGATTTTTGGAAATTCGTTCTTTAAGAGGTAAAAACGGGTAAAATTGGTAATCTTATATCTGCTAAACTAAAAATGATATAAATTAAATTGAAAAAGTATTGTAATTTGCACAAAAAATAAGCTGACAGGTGTCTGGCCTTTTTTTGAAAACTCCTAAGGGGAAAAACGGGTAAAAAATATAATTTGGTACTTTTTTGGTACCCTATGTAATTTCCAAACGCCTAAAGCTAGGAAAAAGATTTAAACTGTATTAAGTAATCCGCGAAAAAATATTAATAGGAATTCGGCACTTTTTTCAATTTCATATGTAAAAGGGGTAAAAATTTTCCCTTTTTTTCGTACTTTTTTTAAAATAAACTTTTCTTATATTATTCAATGGGACAAAATTTGACAATTATTATTTCCTAATAGAATATGGACAACTATTTAGGTGAAATTTTTGGAAACTTTTCGGGGGACAAAAAAGGTACCAAAAAGGGGAAAATTCCGGAAAATGTATGTAATTCCTAATTGTATGGCCAATTTTCACAAAATTTTTAATTGGGATTTCACCAGACATAAAAAATTATGTAATTTAGTATAAATTGAAACACATTCATAACAGGGTAGAAAGGGGAAAAATCGGGAAAACAGTTTAGTACTTTTTAGAATATAATTACTTATTTGCATAAAAGTGTAGATTTACTGACTTTAAATCATGTCTATTAAAACTTTTTGTTACATAGATATTTGAATATTTTAAACTTGGAATTTGGAACTTGGGCCAAAAATGTACTTTTTCGCATTTCTATGGTACTTTTTGTATTTTCTACGTTTATAAAGGTAGTATTGTACAATCAAGGACTATTGATTCCAGGTGAGACTAAAAATGTTATGGCGACCAAAAAGGTTTTTGTTTTAATTTTTATGGTACTTTTTGTATTTTCAACGTTTGCAAAGCTAAAATCTTTAAATTAGTGACTATTGATACAAGTTGATACTGAAAATGTTATGGGTGATCAAAATTCTACTTTTTTTAATTTTTATGGTACCTTTTGTATTTTTAGCGTTTGCGTAGCTAGAGTTTCGAATTAAGTGACTATTGATAAGAGGTGGGACTGAAAATGTTTTGGAACTTGAGTATTCAATAAATAGTAAGAACTGTGAAATCGAAGTAGCGAGTTGTATGCTAGTTTTGTTATAATGAAGCCTATTTTTGAGTAATACAAACTGTTTGACGAAAATCCTCTTAATGGCTAGAAAATCAACTTAATATTCTTTTTTTAACTTGTTCGACAAATACTAAAATTTCCCAACAATTTGTTAAATGAAAGAAATAAAACATATTGTTTTGATTTTTATTTGTTGAACTTTTGAACCGGGTCGACCGATTTCAACCAAAACTTAAGGGTTAAGGGAATGGTCGGTAGATGGTTTATGTGCAGCTTGCACGAAGTAGGCTTAGTGGTTCCGGATATATTACTTCATGTTTTGTAATTAAATAAAACGACGCCATATTTTTTGCCGCTCTTTTGACATTTCTCTTCAGTAAGGTTTGCCATTTTATGATGGAAGGATATACGAGCCAACAACGAGTCAAAATTATTAAAATTTACTACCGACATTCGAAATCAGTGGCCTCAACGTTAAGAGCGCTACGTCCAATTTAAGGTCGTCATAATCGTCCTACCAGATCAACAATTGAGCATCTAGTGGAAAAATTTGAATCTACAGGCACAGTACAAAATGTTCCCGTGCCAGTGAGACAAAGAAGTGTCCGTAGTGTCCAGAATATTGCTGCCGCTGAGGCTTCATTTGAAGAAAGCCCAAATGTGTCTCTCACACGTCGTTCTCAAGCGTTGGGCATGTCTGTAACGTCGTTGTGGCGAATTTTGCGAAAAGATCTTGGCTTACATCCTTACAAGATCAAACTGACGCAAGAACTGAAGCCGCTTGACCACCAGAAGCATCGTATGTTCGTGATTTGGGCTGAGCAACAACTTGAAAATGATTGGGATTTTCATCGAAAAATCATCTTCAGCGATGAGGCTCATTTCTGGCTGAATGGCTTCGTCAATAAGCAAAATATGCGTTATTGGTCAGACAGCAATCCACACGTACTCCATGAGTCATCTTGGATCCCGAAAAAATTACGGTTTGATGCGGTTTATGGGCCGGCGGCGTCATTGGGCTGTACTTCTTCCATGATGATCAAGACCGTCACGTTACTTTGAATGGGAATCGCTACCGTTCAATGATAACATAATATTTTTATCCCCAATTGGATGATATGGACTTGGAGGACATATGGTTCCAACAGGACGGCGCCACAAGCCACACAGCGAATGTCAAAAGCAATTTATTGGAAACCAAGTTTATTTTACGAAATGGTCTAGTCGATTGGCCGCCTCAGTCGTGGGATTGGAAGCCGTTAGACTATTTCCTGTGGGGCTACGTCAAGCCAGCGACGATTGATGAACTTCGTACGAATATCGAACGTGAAATTGCATCAGTATCGCCCGATTTATGCTTGAAACCCGTTAAAAATTGGGTTCAGCTTCTGGACTTTTGCAAGCATGCCCGTGTTGGCCATGCAAAAGAAATCGAGTTCCATACATAATGGCACTGAACTTACTTTGGTTTAGATGCCAAATTGTAAGTAGTGAACTGTTTTCTAGTACTTTCAACTCATTATTTTGCAATGTGTTATTTTGCTGGGAGGCTAATCTTTATTGTGATAATCACGCAAATTCGCAACAATATGAAATATATATTTGTATAGTTAGTCGGCTGTTCACGGTTTTCGGGTGTTCAAAATTTACACGTGCGGGCGAAAAAAATTAAATTATCCAACGTCGTCTGTAGAAGTATTTTGTCTTAAATATTTGAATTTTAAATCCTATCCCGCTAATTTAATAATTATGAATGTTTAATATTTGTACTCAATCACGCAAAAAACTACTAAACGGGTTTAAATGAAATTTGCTGCACAGATAGACAGCAACCTGAATATATCTACCTTTCATCCCGATGATTATGCAGACAGTCGTAGTTAAAAAGTTAATTATTATACCCTTAACTTGTTTCAAACACATACAAAAATAATTCTCTACCCTTTTTGGCTAATTCAAAATGTCAAATTTCATACGTCAAAGATTTCAAGTAAATTTCCTCTCCGTATGGCAATCATCTAATGTATGTATAATGACACCATGCAGCGTTATGTATTAGAAAAAAATTAACAAAACTTACCTGGAACGTTGATAAATCCAACACAGCCATGGAAACTAAGAGATTAAATGAGGCAGCCGCTAACGAAATCGTTCTCGGTGGAATGCATTCACCTGTAAAAATGACAAAACAACAACTTCAATGGCAATTGCATCATAAATAAATCAAAGAAAATGCAAGACGCTAAAAACGGATATGGAATCATAAAGACATAAATAATAAAAACGTTATGCCTCTGCGTTTATTAAAAACAACAAAAACTCTATAATTTCCGTTTTTAAAGAAAACTCACGTTAACAAACAAACAAACAAAAATATAAAATGTTAAGGTGATGGCAATGTTTGAACTGTAGATAAAAAAATAAATCATCCGAAAAATGCACTTTGCACTTGATTAGAAAAACAAAAACAAAAATCAACAATATTGGGTCATAAAGTTGTGAGTCATACCAAATAAAACAGTCAATAGGCATGTAACAGGTCTATTTGACTTGAGTTTCACAACCTTAAATAGAATGTTACATTGACGTCATGAAATATCATTAACTTACCAATTGGTACTACGCTGGCATAGAGCATCGATATGGAACCAAAGAGTTCTGTTGATTTTGCCGCACTCAAGAAACGTGTAGAATCTGTGGGTCCTGCAAATAAGTAGAAAAAGAAAACAAGACGATTAAACAAAAGCTGAGTTAATCAGTTGTAAAAAACGGAAATTGATATAAAAAAAAAGTAAGAGAAACAAAAAATAATAGAGAACAGTAAAAGGTGAAAATTTATACAAAATTAGCCACAAGGTGTGAACATAAACGCACGAATAAATGTGTGTATGTGTATATATCCCATTTGGTCACTCAGCCAAACGTGATGGTGTGCATTTGTAAAGGACAATTGTTTTTCTTTTTTTTGTTAATTCATTTGGATAAAATGTTCTATAACAAATACATACATTCATAGAGTGTTGGAATTGTTTGGACTGCTGTTAACAACTGCACGTTTGTAAGACTTACCTGGTGGACAGACATCAATGAACCTTGTTATGAAGCCAAGCGTGGCCAACAATGACAGAACCACACTCTGGTGGTTTTCAATTGATTCACGTATTTTCATGCATCGCCGCGATAGTATTTCAATCAGTCCTGTTATCACCGCATAACTGTAACGATAGGAAAGTTTGAGTTATAATTTATGTTAGAAATTTATGGTAATAATTTATTATTAGAAAGCGAAAACAAAATAAAAATATCTTAACAGAAAACTTTTTCTATAAAATACAGTCTCTTCTAGATATTAATTTCTAACCATCTAACCATAGCGAGACATTCGACGGTTACCCTTGTGTGTGTTCCAGGACATGGGGATATTGATGGTAATAATAGAGCTGATGCACTTGCAAAAGCCGGTACTACCTTAGATTCGGTTGAATCCAGTTGTGCTTTGGGTATTCCCTTATCGAAGGGTAAGCAGCTAATCTCGCATCGATTCAATTTGGATGCCAAGGAAAGATGGGTGAGAGAACCCACTTGTTTGGAAATCTGTAGAAGTTGCGATAACGAGGAAGAGGAGCAGACAACTGAACATCTTCTCTGTAATTGTCCTGCATTCCGGGGACCTGAGACACCAGATTCTAGGTCAGCGAATACTTGTAAATAAAACTTGTCTTTTGATCTGGGAAAGATCCACACCTTCGTAAACAGGATATAATGACTAAGGAACGATGGCCAGAGGACATAGACGAACGGGCGTTGGTGCCCACGGTATCTCAACGGGACCCTCGGAGGACCCAAGTGAGCTATACCTTCGGGCGGCTGCCTGATCTAACCTAACCTAACCATAAAAAACAAAGCATTAACTTGATATTACTGAATAACATACCTTTCAATGGCGATATGTAATCGGTCGTCTTAATAACAAACATTTGTTGGGATAGGAAAACAATGGGCTAATTCACAATGTGTCCTAAGTGTCGTATTGTCATAATTTAAAAAAAAAATATTTAAAGTTTAAAAATTTACTATAAGCAATAAAAAACTTTTAAATCATCTTGGAATTTTTAGGAAACTATGACTTTATGATAATATGACACTTAGGATACCCTTGTGAATTAGCCATATGTTTTCTCTTTTTTTTTTGTTAGGATCCATTCAAATAACTTTGTATGATTATCATTGCGTTAAATACACTTAAAGCATAACTAATAATAATTTCGACAGTGGCGAAGGAGCTAGTCATGAGTTAGTTGATGTATTAGATTGTCATTAAGTTTTTAACTTCAATAAAACATAAGCTCACACTTAATTTTTGCGCTGCCAAACATTGAACGACGACCATACATTCAATGTATTATTAAGATTTTTCAAATTAGGTAACTATTTAATTCTAAAAAAAAAATGTGAGTAAAGAGTCCCTATTTGTAAGCGAGCATGATAAGGAGTGAGATCGAAAAAATCTTAACACATGTTTTGCCTCTTAACTTTTTTCGGAAGCAAAAATTTTAATTTTTGCGATCTTTGAAAAATATTGTTAGTATCACCCTGTAATTACTATTTACAATCCACACACTTTACCATTTACTCATGTACATATCCTAAATATCATTTTTATATCTTGTAAGTTACTCATTCATTAAACGTCTTATAGTAAAGTTCATCTCGTGTACTTAATTTAACACTTATTTAAATTCCGCTAAAAGCCTCACAAAGGTTATGGGCCCACTTTTGTCTAATTTATAAAATTCGTGTTTGTACATTTGTGAAAAATGTCAAGTTCGATGCAAATCGAAAAACTGAATGAGATCAACTATCCAAGTTGGTCAATACACATGAGAAGTCTTCTGATCACGTTGGACTACTGGACGGTGGTAGAAAATATTTGTTTGCCAACAGCATCAGCAGAAGAAAAAGTCAAATGGAAATCAACGGACCAAAAAGCATTGGCTACGATCACATTAAGTATTAAACCCTCTGAGTTAATACACATTAAAAAATATAGATCCGCCAGAGAAGCTTGGGAAAAATTAAACTCTGTGTACATAGCAAAAAGTCCTGCCCGTAAGGTTAATTTATTTAAAAAATTGGTAAGATTTAAAATACAAGATTCAGTAAGCTACACACAGCAAATTAACGAGTTTAGTAATTTGGTGGAGTCGTTAAAAGAAATCGATGTGTCTGTCCCCGATGACTTTATTAGTATTTTGTTGCTTTGTAGTCTCCCCGATGACTTTGAAAGTTTTATTGTAGCCATAGATAGTAGAGACAAATTACCAACAATAGATCAATTGAAGGTCAAGATATTGGAAGAGCATCAACGTCGCGGCGAAAAAGTCAACATTGTTGAAGAGCACGTATTTGCAGCGAATTCAAAAATGAAAGAAAAATTTAAAAATAAATACCAAACGAATAGGAAATATAACAACATCAAGTGCTATGCATGCGGGAAGATGATGAGTGTAAGAGAATGTGATTTAAGCTCAAATCAGAATGAGTGTCGCAAATAGTGGAGCATCATCGCACATGAGTGGAAATAAAAATTTATTTAATTTATTAAGATACCATAAACAAAAAGTAAGCATGGCTTCGGGTGATTGTGTGTATGCAGAAGGCATAGGTGATGTAATTTTAAAATCGGAGTATACCGACATCACACTATGCAATGTTCTCTTTGTACCAAAGTTAAATGCTAATTTTTTATCTGTGAATAAAATAATTAAGCATGGAAACAAAATGTATTTTTCAGAAGAGAAGGCTATTGCAAAAGCAAAATCTGGTAATATAATTTTTGAAGCTCAATCGAAGAGTGGCATTTTTACAACAAATTTGTTATTAAAAGAAGCAAAAGAAAATGTGATGATGGCTAAGTGTAAACAAAAGCAAAGTTGTGACGTATGGCATAGAAGATTCGGGCATGTAAATATTCGTGATTTAGAAAATATGTATAAAAATGAAATTGTACGTGGTTTACAATTTGGCGACAATCAAAATTTTTCGTGTATTACATGTGCTATGTGTAAGCTGACGGTTCAACCATTTCCAAGTTATGGTGAACGTTTTACAAAGAGAGTTTTAGAGTTAGTGCACACAGATATATGTGGTCCCATGAGGATATCAAGTGAAGGAGGTTCACGTTATTTCATATCTTTTATAGATGATTTTTCGCGCTTTACAACCATATATTTTTTGAAGAAAAAATCTGACGCATTCGTTGCATTTAAAGATTTTCACACCAATGCAGAAAGACAGACGGGTTTGAAGCTAAAAATCTTACGTAGCGACAATGGTTGTGAATACACAAATAATAATTTTCAAAACTATTTATTGTCTGCAGGTATATCGCATCAAACAACCGTGTGTTATACTCCTCAACAAAATGGAATTGCAGAAAGGGCAAACAGAACAATAATAGAGATGGCTCGTTGTTTGCTTATGGATTCTGGTTTGTCGCATACGTTATGGTCTGAAGCTGTAAATACCGCCACATACTTGAGGAATCGCTGCCCAACAAAAGTGCTGTCAAAATGTACCCCTTACGAGTGTTGGTTTGGACGTAAACCCTCAGTATCTCATCTACGTACATTTGGTTGTATTGCAGTTGCTTTAGATAAAAAACCTGGTCGTTCTAAACTCAAACCAAAAGGCAAGAAATATACGTTTGTTGGTTATTCGCACAAAACTAAAGGCTACCGCTTATATGATAATGAGACCAAAACAATTGTTATTGCTCGTAGTGTAATTTTCTTTGAACCTAACATGCAACCAGCTGATACAAGCGAAAATGAAAACAACACAAATACCGAAAAAAATAGTACTGATGATTGGTTTGACATAATAATAAATGAGAGAGAAAATATCAGAGATAATAACAAAGCAGTCAAGCAAATTGTGTTAAATACGGAAAGCAGTGAAGAAATAGATGACGATAATAATGTAAGTTCTGAGGACGATAATAATAGTGAAGGTGGTTTAAAAAGAAAAAGAGGAAGGCCACGATTAGAAAAAACTGGAAAAAGAGGTCGCCCTAAAAAGGTTCGTGCAGTTGCAAATACCGATACCATCAACGGGTTAATTGTGGACAACGAAAATCCAAAAACAGTCCAGGAAGCAATGGAAAGTAAAAATTCAAATTTTTGGAGAGATGCGATGAAATCTGAATTCAACACATTGCAAAATAACAACACATGGGAGCTAGTGGAGAGGCCTAAAGATAAAAATATTATAGGTTGTAAGTGGGTCTTCGTTACAAAAACAAACTCGTCGGGAAATATAGAAAAATATAAGGCACGCCTTGTGGCACAAGGTTTTTCCCAAAAATACACAGTTGACTACACCGAAACTTACTCCCCCGTTGCAAGATATTTTACAATTAGAATGCTATTTGCTATTGCAGTACAAAAGAAGATGCTGGTCAACCATATTGATGTCGTTGCTGCTTATTTGAACGGTGAGTTACAGGAAGAGGTGTATATGCATTAACCACAAATGTTTGTTGATGAAAAATATCCGTATCATGTGTGTAAGCTAAAAAAGTCGCTTTATGGGCTGAAACAGGCCGGTCGAGTTTGGTATCGTAAAATTAACCAAATACTTGTTGATCTCAATTTTATTCGGTGTAAAACCGATAATTGTTTGTACACAATGAACAGAAATGGAGAACTGGTATTAATAGCTATATATGTTGATGACATATTGTTGTCCTGCTCATCTGAGAGAACTATGAGTGAGGTTATGACGAAACTAAACTTACATATTGACGCCATAGATAGAGGACCAGTTAAATACTATTTGGGGATGCAAATAGAAAGAGATGGTCCCAGAGGGGCAATAAAAATACACCAAGCGAAGTATATAAAAGAATTACTTGAACAATGGAAAATGACAGACTGTAAACCATCAACTACCCCATGTGCTGCTGGTATGGTTTTAGAAAGGTGTACAGGAGAAAATTGCTGTGGTTTTGATACAAAAACTTATCAGTCCCTCATCGGTTCACTTAATTACTTGTCTGTTATATCTCGTCCGGATATTACACATATTGTGTCAAAGCTTTCGCAGTTCAATACACATCCGGAAAAAGAACATTTTATAGCAGCTAAACATGTTTTGAGATATCTCAAACACAAGCCCAAAGGTACGTTATGTTACAATTCTACTAATGGTTTAATATGTTACACAGATGCTGACTGGGGCTCCGATACAAGTGACAGGAAGTCGTATAGTGGGTTTGCCTTATTTCTGGCAGGTGGACCGATATCCTGGGAGTCAAGGAAACAGAATATTGTATCTCTACGTTCCATGGAAGCCGAATACGTAGCTATGTGCCAAGGAGCAAAAGAAGTTGTATTCCATCGTAGCGTTCTATCTGAAATTGGTTTTCCAGACTACACTAAAGATCCTACAAAAATTATGTGTGACAATCAAAGTGCCATATTTCTCGTACAAAATCCAGTGGCACATAAAAGAAGCAAGCATATAGATATACGCTACCATTATACTCGTGAAAAATTTGAATCAAATGAAATTATAATTCAGTACGTCTGTTCAAATGAAAATATTGCAGATTTGTTTACTAAATGTTTAGGAAAAGAAAAGCATTTGAAATTCTGTAATATGATGAATTTAATGTCATAAATTATTGTAATTATATAAAATTTTGTTTATTATATTGAATATAATTATTTTTGTGTAAAGTATTTGGATTGAGGAAGAGTATGTTAGTATCACCCTGTAATTACTATTTACAATCCACACACTTTACCATTTACTCATGTACATATCCTAAATATCATTTTTATATCTTGTAAGTTACTCATTCATTAAACGTCTTATAGTAAAGTTCATCTCGTGTACTTAATTTAACACTTATTTAAATTCCGCTAAAAGCCTCACAAATATGTCAGTTATTATTCTTAATGACAACCATGTTGACTTGTTGTGAGTGTGATTAAAATGTGTTTAAGTTATTAAAAATTTATAAAAAAAAATAAAAAACAAAATAGAAATAAAAATTGGTCTACAAAAAATTGGCCACAATATTAAAGGTCTGCCAGCATATTGTTCCAAATGTTCTTAAGCAGTATCAGTGACCATTGATAAGAAATCTGTTTCGGAAAGAAAAAAGGTCTACATGACATTGGAAAGGCCAAGATAATTTAAAGTTCCAGACAGGAATTGCTGCAAACAAATTTAGAAGCCAGAAATAGGGCACGGAAATTAAATTAAGCAGGAAAAAATACTCATGTTTTATAATGGAAGAGAAAACATTTGTGGAAGATTTTTTCGCAGCTTTCGGACCAAATTTTTATGTTGCGAATGCTCGAGAATATGTTGAAAAAAGTTTAGAACACAAAAAGCCTACCCTTAGGAAGATAAAAAATTCCTGGCATCGCAAGCTTTATGCAGTTGCGGAAGAAAAGCAGGTAATTTGTTACAGTGGGCTCTATAAAAACCGAAATATACATTAAATAATGTTTACAAAAAGGCTTCTTCCATTATATCCACATATTTTTAGACCAGTTTAGCATTATGTCAATATGGTATGAAAGCTCTGGATTGGTATCAATACAATATGATAGTTTATGTCTGAAAAGAGGCCAATCTAAAAATACCCTGGAACTAAGACCATTTGAGAGATATTAGGCTCTTTTAAAAATAAGATTGAAGATTTTAAAAAGGAAGCTTACAATATGGAAGACTTTAAAAAAGATGATCAAACTGTTATAAAAAAGTGACTGAAATAACAGCAAATGTTTAATAAATTAATCACTAACATACGAATTTTAATCGAAAACAAAATGAGAATTTGATACATTTCTGAACTATCAAAATCCATGCTGACCAATATTAACTGATTAAAAATTACGACAATAAAGAATATAGACTTGTTGCTGAATTATCGAACTACTCTCGCATGATCGAAACCAGCAAGGAACTATCCTACTGAAAGATCTCCATGTAAAACAGTATTTAGTGATAGATTATCAATAGTTTTATAACAACCCCAAAAAGATTAAAAAATTCCTTACACAAGAAACACTGTTTACCACATAGACAATGAATGTAAAACTCACACTAGAACCCCTCTTGTTGATTAAATAGTTTTAAAAACTGCAAAATAAAAACCATAGAAGACTGACCGCAAACACTTTTGAGCTGAAATTCCATAAGTTGAATAAATTTGAGAGGGTGTTTTTTCAATCTACCATATTACGCAGTTAGAAGCTCCTTTAAGACGTATTAAATATGACGGAATATAATCACACCAAGGGCACACTTAATTAGGTAGATTTAGTTGTTTAACTGATCATCAGCTGATCCTTTTGAAATGTCAAAACTTCATTGGTTTTATGAAGTTTTCGCCGAAATACAATCGCTTTATGTAATTACACCATGATCATAACGAGTGAGTGAAGAACACTATTCCAACCAAAACTTATGCTTGGTCCAACATATTATCTTTTCAAAATCACTCATTTTCATTTTCCACTGTTATTTCGGTCAAAATTGACAGCGAGAAAAAAGTACGTGCCTCTCTATACTGAAATATTTATCACTTTCTTTGGATAACTTCGATTTGCTACTTATTTATTTTTGTAAATTTAGTCTTGCAATGAAAGTGGGCGTTAAAGTAGGAGTGTCAATAAAGTTTCTGCCAATAAATTTTCATACAATACGGAATACATACATACGTATAAGCATTGTAATATTTATTTCACATTTTTGATTCAAGTATACAGGATAATAATATCAACTTTTCCATCCCTGGAACATAAAGCACCTTGATTATTAATTAATATTTAAAAAAAAAAAAATTATATGGGGTACTTGTGTCTTAAAAATTAAGCTGCTATATTTAATATCAACAACGTGAAATCAGAAAAAAATTTCGTCACTAATAAAAATTGAGTTTCGGCCTTATACATATTATATTTACGTATAACATTTAAACCGATTTGCAACTACTTTCCAAAGTAATCTTTCTTTAATATACAAAAAAGTATTTTTATTTTTTTTATTTGTAAATTTTCGCCAACGCACTTGAAGGCCTAATATTTATTTTATGTAAAATCATACACATTCATACATTTAAATGCGAAATTAAATGCGTAAAGCTTTACACGTATAAAATGCAACAATTTAAAAATTTGAATACGTGTCAGCGGCAGAAAAAAAAAATAAAATAACTTTAAATTCTTAATCCTCATCCTTGCCAGGCATGTGTATGAGAAACGGACTAAGACCAACAATTCATGCATGCTCACAACAAAATAATCGCTGCTGGGAGTAGAAGTTCTTTTCAAATCAGAAAAAATAAGTTTTTATGACATTCGTTAAAGCTTTAAGGGAACGAGCACATAAACAGAAATACAAATGTAAACAAATCTCAAGAACTGCGAGAACCTTAACACTTGGCATCGAGTTGCTGTAGACAACGAGAAAAATAAAAAAAAGCAAATAGAATAGAATAGAAATATTGCTCGTTTTAAACACGCAAAACAAATGCATCTTATAACATACAAAAACAACAACAACATGAATTAAAAATACAGAAATAAAAATAAAAGCAAAATAGCAGGGGAATTATGTGACAAAGTTTAAACACTGTTTCTATCTTGGATTAACACAAAAGAAATGGAAAGTGTCGAGTGACAATATAATTCAAGTAACAGAGTTCCTTTCGAGCTGCAAACTTAAGCCCAGATTTTCTTATGCGATAGTAGGATTTTTGGAAAAATATTTTTTTACACTACAATTTTAGGAAGAAACTTTTGAATTCTTAAAACAACTTTCTAGTCTCTCTCTCTTAAACTTTAAACGGGAAATGGTGTTCTAATCACATGCAATCCTTTGCAATGCTACTAATACTCGCACTTGCATATACTCGTATCGTGAAACGTGTTATTTTAACAGTGTGTGAGTGTGAATTTAAAAGTGTACATGAGTGTTAAACAAAAAGTAGCGTGTGCATTTGACACTTGTTAAAATATTTGTACTTTAGGCATCCTCGTTATCCTTTTTCAAGCATTTCCTTTAAATTTTTTCTTTAACTTTTCCAACAACAACAACATTCTGGGCTAGCAACTAGAGTGAAATAGTGTAGAGTAGTGGATATTTACTTAAGCAGAGTTCAAGTGTTCATTTTGGGATGTGCCTGCCAACAAAAACTTTGCAACTGCGACAACAGCAACAACATCAAGTAGCACGCTAAATGGTGCAAAATAGAGGGTGACGAAATAAAAAATAAAATAAATAAAAACAGAAACAGCTTCGGTTGAGAAAAAAATTCATACAAAATCTCTCACACACTCTTAACAACAGTACAGAGATATTTAAGTAAATAAAGGACACAAATAACAAATTCATTCTTTAGCGGATGAAATGGGTTGTGTATGGACGACATAAAGTTTAGCTGGAGAAATAAGTAATTTCTTATATTTTTCTTCGAGGCCACCTAAGAACAAATAATTTAGTTTCGCAAAGGACATTTTTATATTGCAAGAAACAAAATATTTTAGGGCTAAATATACATATCGTCGGTTTAATATGTAAACCTGCAACTCTCTTTCAGCAAATTTTACAGGAGAGACAAAAAAAACTTTCCGTATTTAATATTTGAACTTGGAGTTTGTTATAAACACTGAACTAATAATGTACTGGATTTAGCAGGTTTTTATACAAAAATTTTTCTGTGAGAGGATTTAGCAGTTTTTTATCAAACCTTTTTACACAATTCAATACTTTAAATAAAGAAATACTATATGCTGGTCAACGAGGCGTATATTTCTCTATCACACGGCATCAAAATCTCAATTAACTTAAAAAGTGGATTAGCAGGTTTGCATATTAAGCTGACGATATGTAGGAGTAGACATTGAAATTCCGAAATGAAATTTAGTAGCTACAGTCATAAAATTATACTATCAAAACTAAACTTTTCGATTCGCCAAAATCTTGTTTATGACAGTCCAAACTGTTATAGCAAGCCAAACATGATGAGATCGTTGGTATAACTTAGTTAATAATTAAATTGGGCAAGAGTTAATAATTAAACAGACAATACAACTTAAGTACAATCTCCGGCCGTACAACAAGTTTCAAAGCTTAATCTAGACCCACGTATCTATGTTAAAAAAAAATAAAAAAAAAATTTAAAAAAATTTAAAAAAAAATTGAAAAAAAAATTAAAAAAAAAATTTTAAAAAATAATTAAAATATATATAATAAATATAAAACAAAAAAAAATAAAAAATAAATTAAAAAAAAAAAATTAAAAAAAGAAATAATAATAAATATATAAATAATATATTTAATAAAAAATAAAAAAATAAAAAAAAAATTTTTGGCTCAGCTGGGATTCGATGCCACGTTTTCTCTAACCAGTATATACGTTTGTATGTATGTATGTTGTTGTTTTTGTGAAAAAAAAATCGAGGTGGTCGTGGGTTTTTGCTCATATCTCAGTTGTTTATGTACCGCTGTTTCTGATTTTCAATACCGATCTACTCCCGAATATTTCTGATATTTTAATACCTTACCCGGGTCCAACCTATGTCGGGGGGCTTCAAAAAGTTGATTTTGTTGAAGTTCTGTTTTTAATAATTATTAGATAATTGTTATAAAAATACTTATGTTATATATAGATGAAAATAATCAAATAGGTTTTTGTTTTGTAATCTAATTTAATTTTAATTATCATTATTACAAATAAAACTTTTCTAACAATAGGTTATGTGCCCAGAAGTTAATATATAAAGAAATTATATTTAAGATTAGTTCAAGACTAAATAATTTTACCTTTACTAAATGGAATTCTGCAAGACAATTAAACAATTATCGAGTGAAGCAGATTGGCCTATATGGAAAAGAAAGGTTAGAGACCTCTTTGAATTTTATGAAGGAGCACTAGATGTAGTTGAAAATAAGCTTAGAAAGCCGGATCCTATTGGAACTGAAACAACAGAGTCTCAAAAAAAAGAATACAAGAAAAAATGTGAGTTTTATAATAAGGCCAATTGTTATGCAAATAGCATTATCACAAGCACAATAAGTGATGAAATATATCAAAAGGTGATGGATAAGGAATGCGCTTTTGAAATGTGGCAAGCGTTAAAGCAACAATATGAAGCAACTTCGAAAGATCAACTATATAAGATGTGTACAGAACTTTTTTCATTTAAGTGGGATACAAATTATGATGTTTCAACTCATATTTCAAAATTAAAAAATTTGTTTTATGAAATAAACAATGGTTTGAAATTAAAAAATGAAAATCCTTTGCCAGATTTGCTTTTAATTTGCAAAATTTTATACGTTTTACCGAGTTCATTTGAAATGTTTAAATCAAGTTGGATGATGATAACCCAAAATGGTGACAAGTCGCTAGATGAATTAATAATGCAGTTATGCCTATATGAAAGAAATTTAAAAAAAAATGAAACTGATAGTGATAATCAAGAAGCTCTGATGGCAAGCCAGAAAAAGGAGGCTTATCGAAAAAAGATTTTCAAAACACATAATAAAAAGGATGAAATATGCCATTACTGCAAAAAGAAAGGACATTGGTTGAAAGAATGTCGCAAATGGATATCAGATGGAAGACCGAGTAAGTTTCAAAAGGAAAAAGTTCAACATTATAATGTGACACTTCAATCAGTATCAAATGAAGTTAATTCTGTGTTTAAAATGGATTGGTGGGTAGATAATGGTGCTACAAGACATGTTACGCATTCATCTGAATTTTTTATAAAATATGAAAAGTTTAATGATCCACATATTATTCAAGCCGCAGGTAAGGAAATGCTTCAGGCTTTAGGAAAAGGTACCATAGAATTTTTATCAAAAATAAGCAGAAATAAAGAAATTAAAATTAAATTAGAAGAAGTTTGGTATGTTCCGGGAATCTCAAGGAACCTTTTTTCGGTTTTGGCAGCCCATGACAAATGTTGGTCAAGTGAATTTAAGTCGTTTCGCGAAAAATGTTATTTTAAGGTAAATGGTGAAGTAGTTTTAACAGGAAATCGTGAAGTAGGCGGGTCGTTGTTTAAAACAAGTATTCTGCCAATATCAAAAACAAATAAAGTAAATATGGCAGCTAATAAAACTTCACTCTTGCGACTATATCACGAACGTTGGGGTCACTAAAATATGCAACATGTGATTAATAAACTCCAAAAAGATTTGGGTGTTAAAGTTAAATATAACAATGAAGTTTGTGAATCGTGTATATATGGAAAATCATGCAGGTTACCATTTGGAAGGCGTGAAACAGCAACAGCTCCCGGTGAACTTATATCTACCGATGTATGTGGTCCTTTTCCGTCTTCATTTAAGGGATTTAGATATTTAATTATATACAAAGATGATTTTACAAAATATAGATATGGCTATATTGTGAAAAATAAATCAGAAGTAAAAGATACCTTGTTAGAAATGCTTGCTCATGCAAAAAGTCAAGGTCACACAGTTAAATCAGTTCTTAGTGACAATGGTGGAGAGTTTACAAGTAAAGATGTAAGAGCAATATTAAAAGCTAATGGCATTACTCATAAACTAACTGCTCCATATACCCCTCAACAAAATGGTAAAGCCGAAAGAGAAAATAGGACAATTGTAGAGATGGTACGAACATTTAAATATTCAAATAAAGAAATTAAATTTCCTGATGCTTTGTGGGCTGAATTTGTTAAGTCAGCTATTTATATTCTTAATCGAACAGGAAGAAGTTCTGTTAAAGATTCAAGTCCATTTGAACTTTGGTATGGAAAGAAGCCTAGAATAAGCCATCTTAGAATTATTGGCTCAAAGTGTTTTATTCATATACCAAATCAAAAACGTAAAAAATTAGATAAGAAAGCTATAAAAGGATTTCTTGTTGGATATGATGGAGATGAAAGATATCGAGTTTACGTTGAAGATAAAAACTGTGTTGAACTGTCAAGAGATGTTAAATTTTTAGAAAACGTTACTGATTGCAGTAAATACGAAAATGAAGTTAAAAATAAGGTCAAGCCAAATACCATTAAAAATAAAAACATCACAACAGTTAAAATTAAGTCAAATTTTAAGTCTAAAATCTATGACAGTGATAGTAACTATGAAGATTTTGAAGCTTTTGAAGATGCGCTGCAAGATTCCGAAGCGCAAGTTCAGCAGACAGAAGATGAAACAGAAAGTTCGGGTACAATTTTTGAAGATGCGGTGCAAGATGCCGAACCGCAAAGCGCTCAATATTTACGAAAAGAGGATTTTGGCAAAGATGAACCAAATACAAAATGTTTGCGTAATCGTACTGTTATCATTGATAATATAAATCATGATATTATACTTACGTCCCAAGAATTTGTTAATCAAATTAAAACTCCTAACACATACAAAGAAGCTATGGAAAGTGAACAAAAAGTAAATTGGGAAAAAGCAATGATGTCCGAAATGAATTCTTTAATAGAAAATCAGACTTGGGAACTTACAGAATTACCAAATGGTTACAAAGCTCTTCCTGGAAAATGGGTTTTCAAAATTAAAACAAATGCTGATGGTACTATAGAAAAGTACAAAGCTAGACTGGTGATAAAAGGTTTTAACCAAAAAGAGGGTATTGACTATGATCAAACTTTTAGTCCAGTAGCAAAAATGTCAACTATTCGTTCAATTTTAAGTATTGCATCAACCGAGGGTTTACACTTGGCTCAATTTGATGTATCTACAGCATTCTTGTATGGTGAATTAGAGGAAAATATATTTATGAAGCAACCAGAAGGATTTAATGATGGAACAAATCGAGTCTGTTATTTGAATAAAAGCTTATACGGGCTTAAACAGGCTCCCAGATGCTGGAATAAACGAATTGGAAGCTATATTAAAAAATTAGGTTTTGAAATAAGTTCAGCTGACACCTGCTTGTACACTAGGGAGAAGAATGGAAATAAATTAATACTTGCATTGTACATCGACGATGGCTTGATAGCAGCTTCTAATAAAAATGAATTAAATGATTTAATAAAGGAAATGCAAAGTGAATTCAAAATTGTAAGTAAAGATGCTTCATATTTTCTTGGATTAGAAATTGAAAAGAAAGAAGAATACATTAAGATATACCAAAAAGCATATGCTAAGAAAATATTAGCAAAGTTTAATTTTTCTGAATGTCGTCCAGTTGCTACACCAATTGAAAAAGTTCCTAGTACAAATGACAAAGAGAAAGAAAATATTGAATTTCCATATAGACAGGCAGTTGGTGCGTTAATGTATTTAATGTTAGGAACAAGGCCAGACTTGGCATATAGTGTGGGTTATTTGTCAAGATCTTTGGAAAACCCAACTAAGGAAGATGTGCAACGTGTTAAGCGTGTATTTAGATATATAGCTGGAACATTAGATGTTGGCATTATTTATAATAAAAAAGGACCTAAGTCATTAGAATGCTTTAGTGATGCAGATTTTGGGGGATGTATTACTACTGGAAGATCAACATCTGGTGTTGTAATAACGTATGCAGGTGGAGCTTTAACATGGTTAAGTCAGAGGCAGGCAATGGTATCAACATCTACTACCGAGGCTGAAATTGTCGCTGCTAACGAAGCTGCAAAAGAGTTAGTCTGGTTGACAAGACTTTTTAAGGAAGTAACAAATTTTAATCAAGTACCATGTATACAGATTGACAACACCGCAGCAATACGTTTGGCACAAAATCCTGAATTTCATAAAAGAACGAAGCATATTGCAATTAAACATTTCTTTATTCGAGAATTGGTTACAAATGGTAATTTATCAGTTAAACAAGTTTCAACAGAAGAACAAGCAGCTGATATGTTGACAAAACCATTACCAAAAATGCGCTTAAAACTGCTATGTGATCGTTTAAATATTAAATAATTATTTTAAACAGGGGAAAGTGTTGAAGTTCTGTTTTTAATAATTATTAGATAATTGTTATAAAAATACTTATGTTATATATAGATGAAAATAATCAAATAGGTTTTTGTTTTGTAATCTAATTTAATTTTAATTATCATTATTACAAATAAAACTTTTCTAACAATAGATTTCAACATACACACGGACAGACTGACAGAGCTTAATCGACTCCCCTATTCATAAGCTTTCAGAAAATATATACTTTATGGGGTCGGAAATGAAAATTGTAGAAATTTCACCTATTTCACTGTGTGAAGGGTATAAAAATGAACTAATTGAATTTTTAAAATTCTTTTAGACATTTATACCTTATTATTGACATCGTTAAGTTTAATTTGCAACACATACAAAGCACATAGCAATCCGCAAGCACTAAGGCCTATTAACATAATATGCAGTTAACTAAATTTAACGTAAAAGTTTACTAACTTTCAGTAAGCTTAAACTGAATTTTTAACTATAAATTAAAAATGTTCGTTAACAATAGGCAAGAGTTAGTTAACTTGTTTATCAGTTATTATGAATGAACTTCAAAAATAAGAAGAAATGTATACATAAATATAAATTCCTTATGTGCACACATCTGCTAATAAATTTATTAAAAATTGAATGTATTTTAAAATAATTTTTGCTATAAATTTAACAATTCTCTTAGATACACGATATCTCATGAAAAACTCTGCATCAGGTAAATTAAAATGATCCATTCGACTTCTGTGGTTAAACTTTCTTTTTATACCATAAGAAATATTTACTTTATATATGTAAATTATACAAATGAGTAAATCATTTTAATCGTAGAGGCTTCTTTCAATTGTTTAAAAAGAGCAAAAATATAATATTCAAACATCAAATATTTTCTTCCAGTTAGGAAATTAAACGCCAAATAGTACTCGGTTTAATTTAACTGAAATTTGGCAAAATAATCTAAAAGTTATAAGATAACTGAACTTTATTGTAATGGTTTTTTGCTAACCAAGGTTTAAATTTTGAGTTTAGTGTTAACTGTAGGTTAATTTTTTTTATTGTTAATGGCCCTTAGTAAGTTAAATTCGAGTATCTAATGTCTAGCACGCATTAAGTTAAACTTCATTTGAGTTTAAGACATATTTATTTAATTTTGATAAAAATATGACAGCATTATAATTTTTTCCAGCTTTCTTGAAAACAATTGTTTAGCTGCAATAACAGAAATATGTAAAAAAAATGGAAAAAAGATTTAAAAATTCGTATTCTGCGTTTGTTGTTGCAATCTCAATAAAAAAGATAGGTGTACGTGGACTATAGCTCATTTCTCAGCCGGTAATGGGTCAAAGTTGGTGATTTTCAATATCAAAATGTGTGGAAACATTTCTGATAAACTGATACTACATAAGAGTCCGAGGTAGATATGGACTCTTCAAAAAGTTGATTTCAACTCTCACAAGAACGGACAGACAGGCAAAGCTTCTGTCTTCTCTTTCTATAAAAATAAATATACTTTATGGGGTCGCACATGAATACAGTAGAAATAAGTAAGACTGCTATATTCGGCCGTGCCGAATCTGATAATACTCTTCACCATCATAAAAGTATAGTGACCACATCGTAGTTTAGCTTAGATTTAATGTTATATGCCATTTATTTATTTATTTATTTAATTAAATAGATTACCAGCCTATGGGCCTTATTAATCAAGAAATAACATGGCTTTTAAACAATTTAAAAATAATTAATTTTATAATATATAAAAAAAAATAAAATAAAATATAAAATGCATTTTGCTTTATTATTTACGACGCCATCTTTAATTTTAAATTTTTACATAATTAGCTGTATTGTAGTGGTCAACCCATTGAATTTATACCCATAGTGATGGATACTCCATTTTGTTTTGGACGCAATGTTTTATTTAAGCTTTATCATATTTTACTGTATTCAAGCCGATATTGTGAGCGATGAAGGGTGTAAAGCCATAATTACTACTTTTAATCAATATATATATATATATATATTTTATTTAGAATGGCATTTTGGATTAAACATTTTTCATTATTTACTGTACTTTATTGGCCAAGTCCTTTTGTTTTATACTTGAGGGAGTTGCAGTTGCAGATTTGACCTATAAATTAATTTTACGAAATTTTTTAATGACGGCTACTTTGGTTGGTTGGTTGGGTATCATGGTAGTTCGCTGCACGCCAACAGTCAAGTAGAGTCTATATGACTCCGTTTTGACAGGACCACAACACTCGTCAGCTTTTAATGTAACTCAGAATAAATCCGAGAGTAAGGGTACTAGATCCACCCCGTGGCCGTGAGGTATCTCAGTAGATAATTCAGTCCAACTTCAGATATCGCAGAGAGGCCATCCAGTATATGTTCGCCCAGAAATCTGTGTGTTTTAGCCGCCAGTGCAGGACATTCGCAGAGAAGGTGGAAAACCGATTCCTCCTTCTCTCTATTCAGACAGCTGCGACAATGGTCGTTCGATGGAAGTCCGAGTCGACTTGCATGTTTGCCTAACATCCAGTGACCCAGTACCGCCAGCAACCTCGATATGTCCCTCCGACTTCGACTGGTAAGTTGCAATGTACGTCGTGCATCAAAAGAGGGCCACGTAAGTTGTGGCACCTTAAACGTGCTCAGCCCACGCCACCTGTCATTAGCCTTCCGGAGAAAGTGTCTGGAGATTCTGCTTTTAATAGTCCCTAACGGGATTGCAACTGCAATTGCGTTAGAGATATCCAAAGCAGATCCTCTCCTGGCTAGTTCATCAGCCCGCTCATTACCATAGTGGCCCTTATGCGCAGGAATCCAAACTAGAGTAACGTCAGCCCGCTGACCAAGCCTTGACAGTTCCTTTCTACATTGGCCAACTAAATTAGACGTAGTTATGTACGACCTGAATGACAAGAGAGCCGCCTGACTGTCGACAAATATACCAATACTCCCGTGGGTATTCCCGTCATTTAGTACCCTACATGCTTCCCTGATAGCGAGTATTTCCACCTGAAAAACGCTGCAATCATCCGGAAGGCGGAAGAAGAGCTCAATCTCCGGTCCATCAGAGAAGACACCAGATCCAACACCACATTCCATCCTAAAACCGTCAGTATAGATCCTGGTGTCAAAGCTCCCCATAAGGTGACCCCCATTCCACTCTCTCCTGAAGAGAATAAGAACCCTGAACGCCCCATCAAAGTCCATGTAGGGCGTAACGTAGTCAGAGGGTTGAGTCACGCTCGAAGGCAGCGTGGCCAATATACTCGCATGGCCATACGTCCTCGACCTCCAACAGCCGGCTACTTATATCTAACATTTTTTAATGTCTCATATTCTGCTAGTCAAGTCTTTTTTTTTTGTTACTCACAAGTTTCTATAATTTAACCTAAGGCGGAACAACTTAGTCGTGCTTATTTGCTCATATCTCAGAAAGTTATGGGGCGATCGTGCTAGATTTCAATAGCGATTTATTCCCGAATATTGGTTAAAGATTGATATCACATAAAGACCTAAGTATGATCTGGGGTTTCTGAAAGTTGATTTCAACCAATACACGTACAAACGGATAATGCTGAATCGACTTCCCTATTTATAAGCTTTTAGAAAATATATACTTTGTGTGACAAACCTATATACAGGTTGTGTGAAGGCTATAATTAAAGAACACGCGCTTATTTCAAACAAAAAATAATTTAAAAGGACAAACAACTTTTGCTTGAAAAAAATATAAATATTGTTACATATTATTTTGAATTCTCTTACAACTTAACGAGCTCATACCAACCACATTATGACATTTCGTGGCTTTTGCACCCACCTAATACAAACAGTATATTTGTAACTTTATCTATTTATATTTAAGAAAGAGCTAACGGACGATTGGACACACAAGCTTGTTTTCATAGTTAACCAATGTGTTAATTTACACTTTATTTTTATTTCAAGAGTTTACTTTAGTTTTTTTTTTTTCTTCCTTCTAAGTAAACACATTTCACTTTACGATGTCATCAGCAGAAGTAAATGTACACCAACTACATAAAGAAGAGACATGCAACAATAAGCTCATACTTTATGGGAGAGATTTAAAAAAATAAAAGGAAACCTCTTAAACATCCGTGATAATGCTACTAAATACCAAATGTTGAGAAGCAAGCAAACAAACAACCAAACAGGACGACAAGTATGACATTCTCGAAAATTATTCCTACTGGACAAACGACAATGATGTGGTCCAAATGATGTCCGCTATTTGGATTGATGCCTTAATGATGCGGATGTGGAAGATGGTGAATGGCTTGATGGTGATAATAGTGTGGCATAAATAGAATGCTGTATTTACAATTTCGGAAACCTTAACCAATGTTAAGCAGCAAAAAAAAAAAAGTTGTACAACACATGAACACAAACGTTAAGGAATGAACATATGACATGCCAGGCAGCAGCAAGTAACAGCTACTCATATTACTAAATAGTATAGTGGCATTAACAAAAATGCTGCAAACTTTAACATTATCACTGTCCTTGTCGACCTTATTTGTGTGTTTCCTTCTAAAAGACTGATTGTGAAATTTTGTGAGTGTGAGAATGTCCAATGAAAAGGACATGTGTACATATAAGCAGTGGATCCTGCTCAAATCATGTCGAAATATTTGTCAATTTTTTACATTTATTTATGGATAAGCAAGACATATTCTAAACGTTTAGGTGTTTTCTATTATATGATACCCCACTACGACAACAGTTAGAAAATATATCTATAATCTATAAAAGTGAAACTCTGTGTGTGTGTGTGTGTGTGTGTGTGTGTTAGCTATAGACTCCGAAACTGTAACACCGATCGGGCTCAAACTTTGGTAAGTTGTTGTACACATACCAGGGAGTGTTTATGGATGAAAAAAAGTGGGCGGGGCACGCCCATAAAAAATTAGTTATCAGTTTTAGCTACTTGCACTTGACCGATTTTTCTGAAACTTTGCCCACATATCGAGCTGTCATGACTAAATAATTTCGTGATAAGAAAAGAGGGCGGGGCCACGCCTCTAAAAAATTTTAATATTGAGGTACTTGCACTGGACCAATTTTTCTGAAACTTTGCACACATACTAAGCTGTCATAACCATATAATTTCGTAATTATAAAAGTGGGCAGGGCCACGCCCATAAAAAAAGGTTATAATTCTGAGATACTTGCACTGGACCGATTATTTTGAAACTTTGCACACATATTGAGCTGTTATGACTTTACAATTTCGTGATTAGAAAAGTGGGCAGGGCCACGCCCATAAAAACAATTATAATTTTGAGGTACTTGCACTGGTCCGATTCTTCTGAAACTTTGCACACATATTGAATTGTCATGACTATACAATTTCTTGATTAGAAAAGTGGACAGTGCCACGCCCATTACAATTTTTTTTAGCTTTTTGCACTTGATATTCAATTTAAATTCAGGATGCATTTTTATTCATTAAGGGGCGTAGCAACGCGCGCCGGGCTTTTCTAGTTACATATAAAAGGAATATTTTTGTTGTGCTATTGATGAATTTGTAATTTTTTCTTTCTATAATTTTAAATGTCACAAGTACAGAATTTATGATGTGACTAATTCATGAGATTGGATTTGTAAGAAATTATTGCCAGAAATGAAAAGGCAAAATATCGTTTTAAATATATACAAATACATTTATCTATGTTTATTGCCACCAAAATTTTTAATAATTTTTGCGAAATTTTACCGATTCAAAGGAGATAAAACATTAGAATTTTAAATCGCTTCACAATGCTTCAACGCTTCACACAAAAGAAGATCAAGTTGATAAGTATTTTAGCTAAATTTCGATGGCTTTTTTATATCATAGATAATATGTTTTAACTACACGCTAAGAAAAAACATGGTTGTTGTAATCATAATCGAAGAGCAACATATTATGATTGAATTGCATGATTGTGGTTAAAACATATAATGGTTACCAGTTATCATTATTATGTTTTATTAAATTATCAACTAATAATCATATGTATGACTACAGTTGAAATCGGCAATCTTTGCTATTTTTTACGGCAAATTATTTTATTTTCTTGTTTATTTTTAAATTTCTTTCAATTTTTGCAAAAACTTTGTTTATTTTTTTTACATCTCAAACTTTAAAAATAATAAAAATTTATTCAGCAATAAGAAAAAGAATGGAAATCAAATTATTATTAAAAAATTATAGACTGATTGCTTTGTAATCATACTGTTGTCTCGCCTATTAATTAGTGATTATTTGTAATTTTTAATATTTTTGATTATAATGTTATTTTTGTCGCATTAATTTTCTTAAATGATACTTTTTTGAAACCACAATGAATGTCGAAAATTTTACAAAAAGTAATCATTAAATGTTACAATTCAAACAAATGCTTGATTATCGTGACAAAATATACGATGAAATGAAACAAAAATAACTATTACTTGTTTTCGACAACCGAATATTGTTAAAGCGAATATAATATGACCCTCGTGATCATGTTGTAAACATAGTTTTTCTTTGCGTTTAGTATTTCCTTAAATTAGCTTTTCTCTCGTTTTTTTTATTGTTAATAAAAAATCTGAACATTAAAAAAACTCTAGAATTTTTCAATATAAAAATGCTGAGGGGAAAATATGACGCAATTTAACCTCAGTTTCCAAAAATCTATTTGTTGTGAGAAATTTAGTAGTAAATACAGGGTGGACAAAAGTCAGTGTTAAAGAAACACCAGAAACCAGGCGTACTGCTCAGCTATGAATGGCTCGTACGTTACTACGGAGAATTTAAAAAAAAAAAGTTCCAGTTTTTTCCCTTAAAGGTGCATTTAGTGCAAGAATTCAGATCATCGGTACGACTAAATTTTGCAGTCAAATTTTTAAAGTTGGACATGAAATTAACTTAAACTTAAATCTGATTACGAGAAATGAAAACCATGTTCATTTTGATCTTTGCGTTTTGGGGTTCTGAAAATCCAAGAGTCATTTTCCAACGCCAATTGCACCCCATTAGGTGTACAATATGATGTGGCAATACATAAATATCAATTGGCCTTACATCTTCGAAAATGAAGATGAATATACTGTTACCGTAAATGGAGAGCGGTAACGGTTTATTTATATGAAATATGTTGTATGTCCTGCTTTTGAAAACAGACCTGAGATGTGGTTTCAGGAGGATGAAGGACATACCCACAGTACCCAAAACATAATGGGACTTTTAAGTAAAATTTTTGGAGAGCGAATAGTTTTTAGAAATTCAGTCAGCCTGCTTCCGAATATTTCCAATATTATAATACTTCACGCGGGTTCAGACAATATCGAACGGCTTCAAAAATTTGATTTCAACATACAGACGGACAGACGGACAGAAGGTTATAAAAATATAGAAAAAATATAAATAAGCGTAAAATTTGTTAAATTTTTAAAGCCTAGTGATGACTTTTAGCACACGCTGTGCTATTATTTCTTATAAATTCGAATGAAACTTTTGTATGACCAGATTTTAAGTGAACAATCGTTGATCTCCAGCTTACTTTTTTATATCTTTCCCAAATAAGCAGTACGTATGTATTTAGGTATACAGTCCAAAGATACACGTATTAACATTGCAATTTATCATATTAAAGACATAGAAAAAATAATCGTTGTAACAACATTAACAAGTTCACAAAACATACTCACTCAAACATAAATATAAAAACTATGAATGAATTTTTCCAGGATGATGGGAAACTGACAACAATGAAACCAATCGTACAACAAATCATCATCAATTATCAGTGAAAGGATAAAGGATAAATGTTTGCACAACAGCAAAAAAAAAACGACCCCAATATAATTCCAACAACAAAAATTAAGCAAACTAAAAATCACGTCATGTGCTATACTAAAATCCCCCTCCCAAAAAAAAGTGTTTTACTAATGATGGTTTTTAATTGTGTGTAAATATTTTACAAGTGAATGGATAAAGAATTTTAGTTTGATTCATCATCTCACAAAAAAGCCATTGTGATTGTCGTCCTCGACAGACTAATAGACCAAGAGATTTATAATCAATACATTAACAGCATTAAATAAGTAAACAATTTAAAATAAAATTCACAATCTTTATACTAACAACAAAACCGTAGAGGCAGCAAAAGCAACAATAATAAAAACTTAACAAAATAAATAGGACGAAAAGTCCAAGGATAATAAAAATGTACAAGGGAGGCGCTAAGTTTCAGTAGAATGTTAAAGAAAATTAAAACAGAAGATATCAAATTAGTGCAGGTTACTTTGTTTTCAATTTTTAGAGAACGTGAACTTTCATCAGAATTTTGTTAATGCCATGGGGAACAATTAATTTTGCCCTAACACGGAAGTAATATTGCAATCAATGACTGCAATACGTTATGAAATATACTGCGACAAAGGGTTGAGACTTTTCGATTTAGCTCAAGCGAAAAAGTTTTTAATAAAGGCGGGTAAATGTTAGTTGCTTGTAACGGCCATGCTATTTTGGCTGAGTCTTTAAAGTTTGTTGCTTTTTATTCAGTCACATGCTGGAACTGGATGTGGTATCTTTTCGATCCAGTTGGGTTTAGAATTGTCCCTGAGGCTACCAGATGACTGTAGCGCGATACAGGCCGAATTAATGGCTATTAAGTCAGCCGCGGAACAGATTCAGTATCACGGAATATCTGGCAGGGATATTCATATATTTACTGGCAGCAAGGCGGCCATTCGACGGTTACCCTTGTGTGGGTTCCAGAACATGCGGATATTGATGGTAATAATAGAGCTGATACACTTGCAAAAGCTGGTACCACCTAAGATTCGGTTGAATCCAGTTGTGCTTTGGGTATTCCTATATCAAAGGGTAAGCAGCTGATCTAGCATCGATTCTATTTGGATGCCAAGGAAAGATGGGTGAGAGAACAAATTGCTTCGAAACTAGAAAGATATGGCTTGACATGGATGAATATGCAACGAATCCACCTTAGGAACCTCATAACGGCCATTACCGGACACTGGCCTATAGGTACACATGCGAAAAGGCTAAACATCTCTTACAACGAATTCTGCAGAAGTTGCGATAACGAGGAAGATGAGGAGACAACTGAAAATCTTCTCTGTAATTGTCCTGCATTCTAGGTCAGCAAATACTTGAAAGTAAAACTTGTCTTTCCGCAGTTGATCTGGGAAAGATTCACACCTTTATAAACAGGACAGGTTGGCTGAGTAACGACGGCCAGAGGACATAGACGAACGGGCGTTGGTACCTACGGTATCACAACCCAAGTGAGCTATGCCTTCGGGCGGCTGCCGAATCTAAGCCATAGCAAGTAATAGGATTGAGCAGCTCATATTATTGAAGTGAAAGTTTGAGTGCAACCGTAAATTGGTAACGTTAGATGGTCACTGAGATACTTCTTCTAGTAAGAGTTTAAAAAGTCGCAAATCAATGCAAATAAACTACAGTTGACCGCCAGGATATCCTTAAAACTAAGCTTAAGGCCGAGTCTTTGAAAATTAAATTTATTGAGTCCGTGACAACTTATTAATCGACAGTGATCATTTTAACAATATTATGTTTTATACATGATTCATACACGACATCATATTACTATTTTATGACACATATGTACAATTTATTTGTACAAAATTTCTTTCAGACAAAAATTTAGACGCCCTTTAGTTATAAAATGGATTTTGAAAACAGTAAAACATTTTCACTTAAAACTATTTTAATTCATTTCAGTCCTTTAAAGTATATTTATTTAGATTTAATTGTATGTAGGCATCAGAGAGTTGTAAATGGGTGACTATGAAGTAGACTTAATGTTATTTATTGTAAGTATGTTTTGTGCGTATGACTGTCAGTGTGAATGAAATCTTAATGCGTGCGAATGAATTCACTTATAATGTGTGTGACTTTTCTCATCATCTATTTAGCAGTATGTGCGTAGTTTTGGGGCCATTGTGAAACGCAGTCCCACCGACTGCGATGAGCGATGGATTCAAAATGATGACAGCATGTAGTGTTGAAAAGAAAAGTCACTTGAATGCTTCAGAAAATCCCTTGTTTGTACAATTCTATGAATGTGTGTGTGTATATTTATTAAGAGCTTTTATTTTGCTGACCCCTTTTTTACTATCCCTTTGTCTAACTATTATAGTTGGAACAATAGTAAAAGTGGTCAACATTTATTTAGTTTATTTGCAAAAAAAAAAGAGCAACAACAAAGACAACACAACAAAAACCAACAACAATAGCAATATTATAAGAAACATAATCTAAAAAGCATCCATTACTCACGTAAATAAACACATCCTACCGACAAATGCCAAGAAAAACAATATTCAGGACACAAGTTTCTAGTGATATTCATAAATATAAAGCCTCAACAATGTTCCAGGCATTTTTAGCGTTAAAAATAAAAGTAATAATGATAAAAAACATTGTTACGCCAATATGGACTAAAATATTGGCACAGAAAATTTTTAAAAATACGTTTGTGGTAGATTTCTATAAAAGTTTGGGTAAAATATTTTTAGAAAAAGCGTTATTTTAAATTAACTTTACGATGAAATCAAATAATATTTCTATTTCTAAACACAATTTCTACGAAAACTATCCAGATTTGCTGCAGCGCAAAATTAATACAAATTAAATTTCTATTCAGCTGAAGACAAGCAAACCTCTGCAAACTATTTTTAATATATTTATGTAAATTAAACCGCATCTTCGAATCTAAGTTATTTCTGCAAATTTATTTTATATTTGAAATTTACAATTCTTGTGAAGAATTTATATACATGTTAACCCCTATCGTGAATACGATGTGAATTTTTTTCCCATAAAATTTGTATTGCCCTCGATAAGGAAATCGGCCAAATGGGCGCCGTCACAATTGATTGCTATACGGGCTCGTGTTATGGCATTTTACATCACTTCGGGCGACAGATTCTTGCACTCGTGTCGAATATTGTCCTTGAGGGTTTCCAGGGTCCCGGGCTTGTTCACGTAAGTACGGGACTTCAAAAAACCCCACAAAAAAATCTAAAACGATTAAATCGGGCGATCTTGCGGGCCAATGTAAATTGCCAAAACGAGAGATGAGGCGACCAGGGTTGTGGCTCGCGCAGTGTGTGCCGTTGTTCTGTCCAGTCCTAATTCGTTCAATTGTGGCAGAAAAAACTCTGCTAACATAGCCCTATAGCGCGCACTTTCCACTGTTGTCGTTTGACCAGCGGCGTCCTCGAAAAAAATGGCCCGATGATTCCTCCAGCGTGAACAGCGCACCATGCAGTCACTTTGAGCGGGTGTAATGGCTCCTCGTTGATTTTCGGTGCCCCAGAAGCGATAGTTTTGCTTTTTTACGTACCCGCTGAGGTGTAAATGAGCCTCATCGCTCATTATGATTTTAAAAAATCTTTATGAAAAATCGTCCACTACGGCCTCGAGACGATTATTTCGCGTTCTTGGGGAGTGTATGGCTCCATGGCTTGTTCAATTGTATTCTACATCTGTCTAGTTCACAAATGTCAAAACAGATTTGACATTGGCCGCCATTTGCAAACATAAGAGCATCTTCCAATAGGGTGATTTCTTTTGGCCCACCTTGTAATTATGTACTCATATTTATGTAAATTAAACAGTAATAGAAAAAAAGCGCTACACCTTGGAATCAAAGCTATTTTTGCAAGTTAATTTCATATTTGAAATTTACAATACTTATAAAAATGTACATTGAACGTAAAGGAAAAAATAAGCGAAAACCTCTTTGGAGAATTTATTCATCAAGGTTGATATTTTAGGAAAATATTTCAAGGAGAAATATATTCACGATAAGGGTATTACGTGAGAGTTGGCAACCATGACATTGGAGTTTCAACATGTGCCGAAAATTTCAACTATTTCCGAGTCTGTTCATAAATATTTTTTGAAAATTTTTGTAGCGACCTTAACGGTCAACAATGTAGAAAACAAAACAAAATTATTTAGAATTTTCATCTATATGCCTTCCAGAACATAATAGGCTCATAAATCGCTGAAAACAGCACATGCTGCTGCGACATGGTTGGGTGGGCAAAATACTTGTAAACACCTAACTCTTGTGAATTCTTCATGTGGTGGAGTTTGTCGTAGTATTTTCTGTAGTGGTTTTCGTGTCGTTGTCAGTTTGTTTTATGAGCGGATGCGTGGCCAGTTAGAGAGTTGGAACCTACCTCAGCTATTGCCGAAAGCCAAAACGGTGCGTAACATACATTCTGTGACTCTCTGTGACGGGTATACAAATTTTGATTTGATACCAACACATACGAGTAGAGATTACAAGAGTATATACGACTACTAATAATATTGTTTTCATTTAAATATTAAGAAGACGTTTCTGTGAACCAGAAAAGTGTTTTAAAAAGTTTTAAAATAACTATTTTGCCTATATTTAGAATGAGTTTTAAAAATTGTATTTTAATTATTTTAAAATATTTGAATTTTATGTTTAGAAGCAAGAAATAATAGAATCATATTTGTTGCCCTTTTAAAATTTTTTTAAATCGAATTGAACATCTGTAAGTATTGATTTCAAGAGCACAGCCTTATCTATTGATTCATGTTTTGTGACGGCAGCAACTACATTCAAAACAACGAAAATCTACAGTTGCACTTCATAACAAACAAATAAGTTCTTTCAATATGATCATGAAGGGTGGTTAAATTTTTTTAAGGGCCGATGTTGAATGTGAACCACAACTAAACGTCAAGTTTTTTTTTCTGCATTTAATTTGACATTTCTCAATTTCAGACTACCTCAATTTGAACCATGGAAAGATACACAATCGAGTTAAAGTTGTTCAGGCTTATTATGAAAATGGGCGTTCAAATCAAAATGCATTTCGTAATTCTTTTGGTCAACATAATCGTTCAAATTCGTCCACAGTCGGGAGAATTGTGAAAAATATTTAAATTTCAGCAAAACAGGTCTGTATGAAATGTAAAAACATCTGTGAATGCCTTCTTAGTTCTGTTTGCTGTTTTGCTGTTTTTCACGATAGTGTGGCAAAAGAGCAGTCAAACTCGACTCATCATCGTGTCCAACAATTGAACATCAATATTGTCATTGAAAATTTGGACCATCGGATGGAGGTGTGACGCCGAGGTTGCGGCGGCCATTTGGCCGATATTTTGTTCCACACATAATTGAACCATACCAATATTGTCATAATAAAAAGAAATGACAATAATTTCCTAAATAATTTGTGTTTTATTCAAAATAAACATCGGCCCTTAAAATTAAGGTTGATAATATATCCGCTTTGTATAAAAAAAATGTTGTTTGTACCAATTTTTCTAAAGTAGTTATCAAAAACGTTTGTGGTAAAACACAAAAACATAAAGAGGCTAACATGTCTGTATTTTAATTGTATTTTGTAAATTAAATGTTGTTTTGTCGTAAAGAACGAAAAGTGTTTATAAAAGAGGAAATAATTAATTACAGCAGTTTTAATAAATGCAAAACATTAACAAATTAATTTGGGAAACTCAAATATATTATGACTTTCGATTCACCTGAAATCATCTGTATTAACATTTATACTTCTATCAACCCATAGTGCAGCAAAACAAAATACCAGATTATGTGTTTGTTTTGTTTTGTTTTGTTTTTAGATTTAGTTTTGTGCTTCTTTTTTACTATTTTGCAATTCAAATTTTATTAGATTTTAATCAACTGCTTTTACACTGTTGCCGCAATGTTGGCTGTCAGTCATTGAAGTAGTTTAACAACAAACAAATGCCCAGTGAACTTTAACACCCGAGGATATGTTTGTCTGTACACTCATACATAAACAATATAACGCAGTCATACACATCACTCATGACAATCACTATTTCTTGTACTTAATATGCCGACAAACGATCAAGAAGACAAGCTTAAACAACAAATGCCAAAAAAAAAAGACAAAAAGGCAACAACAATATAAACAAGAAAAAAGTATGTTGGAGGATTTTGTATGTGTCATTATCCTTGCATATGCATACATATTTATGCAGACAATTCGTGTTTAAATGTGCAGTCGGTGAATAATGAGGATTAAAATCAAAACATATTTATTTACTCATACACAAACATTCTTTTGTCTGTTTGCTCTCTATGCCATTCTGTTCTACTCATATAAACTTGGCATAATATTATAAATGTTAAAAAGTTTGTAATGAACCCTATTTTATAAATGTACCCTGCAGCTTATGACATAAACCTGAACCATCTTGAGATTTTAGAGTTTGGTAATATATCGTACAATTCAAATATGGGCAGCACTTGAAATATTTTCCGACATTACGATAAATGCATACAAAGCAGATCTTTCTTTTCAATTTTATCGAGGGTCCTATGCACAGGGACCCAAGCAAGAATGATAACAGAAAGTCAACTCAGTTTTTACAGAACTTTCTTATAGTCACTAATTAGTAGGAACGTAGTAGTGGCAGAAGCGTCGATGGACCATCAATATTTCCTCGAATATTGCAACACAAATGTTTGAATTGTACGTTAATTCAATAGTACAAGGTTTGAGATATCTTCAGGGGGCTAAATTTTATTTTTAAAAACTTGTTACTGATGTTATATATAAAAGATTTTAGCAAATCATTTGACAAGGTCAATCATGACCTCCTTCTTTATAAGCTTAAATCAATGGGTTTTACTGAACATACTTGCAATTGGATAAAAACGTATCTCTCTGGTAGAAAACCAAAACGTATGTTTTAGGCATACTTTGTCCAAGAAAATTATAGTTAATTCTGGAATTCCTTAAGGGTGTCACCTAGGCCCAGTCGTCCTTACAATGTTTATAAATGATCTACCAGCTGCAATAAGACTCTGTAATATCCTTTTGTATGCTGACGATGTAAAAATTTTTCTTAGCTATAAAGTATCTGATCTTCAAGTTTACCTACAACAAAATTTGGTTCGCTTCCAGAAGTAGTGCAAAATTAAACTGATGGAATTAAATATAAAAGAAATTGTTGTACTACAATTAATTATACATTAAATGGAGTTTACCTGGAATCGGTTGATGAATTTATGTATCTTGGAATTTTACTTGATCCTAAATTAGATTTCCGCAAGCATATAACCATGATTGTTATAAAGCGCGTGGAGTGCTTGCTTATATAAAACGAGGGTCAAAAGAATTTTCCGATTCAGGTATTTTTATACAGTTATATACTTATATCTCTAGTAAGACCAATATTAGAGTATGGATCTGTTGGGACTCCAAATGTAATGTCCACGTTGATCGCATCAAATCTGTGCAGAAACAATTTGTTTTCTTTTATCTAAGAAGATCTTTTAGAGGCTATCTTATGAACCTACCGCCATACGAAACCAGGCTAGCTTTAATCAAATTGCCTACTTTGAAAAACCGTAAATCTATGCTCAGTGTGTCTTGATAAATCTAATAAATAAGGACATTAATTCTGACTTTCTTTTGATCAGCATTAATTTTGATATTCCACGTCATACCATTCGTTATTTTATACCTTTGTATCTTCCTTTTTGTCATACAAATTATGCTTGTGCCGATCCATTTAGAAAAATATGTAAGAATTTTAATGAAACGGTTAATCAATTTAATCAATTTTTTGATAGATTGTATTCGAATAATTCAACGTTCAGTATGTACATGTATGAATCCAATTTTATATAATAGTCTGTAAGGAAACATGTCCAAAGACTTAATTTATTAAATCAATAAATAAATAAATAAGTTCGATACTTCTCTCGATAACCTAATACCCATTCAAAAATCATAGCTATTGCCGTTTCTTTTAGATAGTTCTAAGGATACCCAGCAAAAAAAAATGCAAAAGAAATAGTGAATACATGAGTTCAAGGCATGTGGAAGTGAGTTATTTTAGGTAAAACATGCATGATTTTAATACTGGCGAGTCATTTGAGATCGTGTGTTTATAGAAATATATTAATAACCTGCTCGTCATTCCGCCAAGTGCATAGAACGCATGCATAACTGGTGAAAATAAACCGATGTTTCTTTACATGAATTATTTAAAAATTTTGCATAAACTTGCAATTATTTTGAGGCACACTATTTTTCATTTAGGGAAGCATCAAGAAGACATTCGCTTGCGCTACTGATTTAGAAGTCGTAAAAAATGTTATTCACTTGGAACTAGTACAAAATTTTTCTGTTGTGTATGAAAAAATTAATTTTTAAAACGACATAATTAAATCGTATTCTTACAAGATATGATATAATTATAGGTAGGGAACGGGTATCTGTACCCACCTACTATACCACCAAGATTTTTCTCGAACATTCACGGCCTTATTCATAACAAAAAGTTGGCATAAAGTTTATTCATAACACACATGCCAAACTCTGGCTAACGAACTGCCAAACGTTTGCCAACTTGTGAAAAATAGCTGTTGTGTGTTGTTGTTTTACATTACCAATATTTTTTTATCTACATTTTCATCCTGTTCTTAATTTACAGACTGTTCAGACAAATTCTATTGTTCGTTTATTTTTATAATTTATTTTTCAATTTAATAAATTGTTAGTATGGATGGAAAAACATAAAATTTCCAAGTCAGGGATGATATACAAAAATGGTTGCATTTTTGAGGAGTATCATGCAATTTCAGAGTTTATTTATGAAAAGTTGGCAGACGGATAAAAGTTTCTTATGAATAAACTTTGTGCCAACGAGTTGCCAAGCTAAATCGGCATTCTAGTTAGCTGCTTGTTTTACGTAGTGCACCAACTGTGACTAACTTTTTGTTATGAATAAGGCCGTCATTTTGTTTCTAGACTTACCCACATCAAATTTAGTGTGCCTTACTATCGCAGTTCTGCAGATACAGGACACCCTCTCCTATATCTTCAAGATTTCTTTGAAATTTTCCGTTTATTCTAACAGCAAATCACTTACATTTTAGTGAGCTTCAATGTTGTAGTTATAGAAATATAAATTGATCCGTGAAAAAAGGACTTTTCGACCCACTGTGCGCCGTTAGCTACCTTGCATATGTATAACCTCCGCTATTATTTGAATTGCAGGGCATGGCTTCGAATAATTTTATGCACATACACATGTATATTTATCCAACGCTAACAAGGATTTGTTCATGTTAAAATAGATTAGTAGTAGTGGTAGTAGAGAAATGTTTGGATGATGCTAAGGTTAAGAACATTGGGAACTAGAACATCTTGTATCAGTTATGGACTAGTAAATGTCGTTTTCAATTTTCGTGTAGAAGTAATAATACATGTACTCTACACTTACAAAATGTAATGAGATATCATTATCTAACAATATAAATATTTTTTCAAAAACTATTCTCTATATGCTATACTGTACTCTAAATTCTCAATCTTCTCAATCGCCTGTGTTCTGCATTCCGAGTGAAATTAAATCACTCGGAATTGCCATTGTAGTGTTTTTGTTTATAACAACAATGTCATGCCAATTCCGAATGATTTATTTTCGCTCGGAATGCAGAACACAGCCGAATATAATTTTTATTTACTAAGCATTAGCATTATACAAATAACTAATAATATTTTTGTTAAGGTTTTTATAACAGTTTTTGGTTTTGCCTGTCAACATGTTATTCGATTAAGGGTTTTAAACCAACTTTGAGATAAAACTTTTATAAGTTGCCATTTCGTATTATGGTGACTTATGCAGATGCATACTTACAAAATGGAAGCTATTTTAGTGACAAAAACATACTTACGAGCCTAAGACTATCATGGTAAGCGCTACATTAATAATTACAATAGTTGAAAATTTTTAAGAAGAGAAGTTAAAATTCAAACCATTTGCATTGAATCATTTGAAAGTACAGGCTCTTTGCTCAGATTTCTCTATTTAATTCTATTTTCTAATTAATTAAAACTGTTGTCCTCCTACAAGATTCCTTTTACCATATTCTTATGATGATATTAAAATCAGTTTACAATTTCTCTCAGTGTTACAATTGTTGTCCTTAAGCCGCATTAGGTCTTAATAAGTTTGAAATACTTAAATAGAAGTTAGAAAAAAGGGTTGTAGTTAAGGGGGTTTAACGTGATAAGTTGACAATTATTGTCCAAAACAATTATCATTGGAATACATTTGATGTTTGAAAACCAAAGATACTTAATTTTTTCTAAAAGATTAATTCCTAATGACAGCTAAACGTTGTCACACATATGTTGCAAATAAATATTGGTGCTATTTACTTACTCAATTAGTTATATTAAAATACGAAAATGGTAGTTGTAATTAAAAATGCTATATTCAGCCGTGCCGAATCTGATAATACCCTTCACTATCACGTACATAAATAGTTTTTACTTGAATATCTGGGTTCCACTTATTAAGCCCTTTAATTTAATATTGTTGGGGTTGAAGCGGCTATAACCTTCTAAATTTGGTCTAGATATCTTACATATTATTTCGGACACCATCTTGGATTTTGACTTTTTCATAGTATTCTTCTGGTCATTCTCTTTCATTAATTTATTCTAATATTGAGGGTGTTGAAGGGGATAAATTTAATAATATGCTAGATTTGACCCGTATATGAAATTATTTTGCGCCATTTTGTAAAGCTGGCTATCATAGATTTAAAATTTTTTATATTGTATTATATTAAGCTAGTAAAGCCCGAAAAGGTTTTGCCAGATAATGACATTAACTTTGCAGGTGCGGAGCGAGCCCTTTGCCTTGACTATGATTGCTTCATAAACCCTGCTTTAAAAGATATAATAGAAAAATACTCTTGTCATTGTTTTCAATGGCAGTTTATTCCTTCAAGTGCCCCGCATATGGGTAGACTGTGGGCAGCAGGAAATAAGTCCTTTAAAATTCATTTTAAAAAAATCGCTCAGAATAATAAATACACGTTTGAGGAGTTTACCGAGGAAAACGTAGCTGTTGGCCAACGTGTGGTGGTTAAGGATGATTCACTTCCTCCTAATGAATGGAGATTAGGGCGTGTCACAAAGATATACTCTGGCATTGATGGTTTCGAACGCGTTGCGGATTTAAAAACACAAGGTGGAATAATCACCCGGCCAACAGTAAAACTTTGGATTCTACCGATCAATGCATTCGAACAGAACCTTAAATCAATATCCTAACCAGACCAATTCCTAGCATTTTTCTCATTCATTTCACTAACTCTTCTATACATATATATCACTTAAAAATTTTATTATATTCGTAGTCACTTAACTAGTACTAAACCAATTTCTTAATCCTTACGGCTCCCAGAAACCCAGAAGTCCAACCAGTGTTGCGTTTGCTCCAAATTCCATCCGCTACGGTACTGCAAGAAGTTTTTGAGCATGAGCGGGCAGAACCGTAGACGTCAAGTCCGTATACATGGCTAGTTGCAAAAACTGCCTAGCAAGGTCGCATGCCACTGACGATTGTATCTTGGTCACTAACAACGATAGTGCGAGAAGTCGCAATAGTAGAGTAGCCCATCCCGCCCTGATAAACATAGGGTTCATGCTTAACTTAGCAGGAATCGAAGTCCAGCTCAATCAATACGCACCAGTAATCAATCCATAAGGCATTCGTCAAAAGGTTCAACCGCGAATTAAGAACGCATTTTGTTGGGAGCGTTGCGAGCTCTAGAGCGTTTGGCAAAGATATTATAATAAAATTGATAATGCTGATCAAGGAGCCGCAGGATGTTCAAAGAAGTTGGTATTATAATTCATTTATCTTTATTAAATTTAATAATGTAGTTATTAGTGGCATAGTTTTTAGGCTCTAAACTATAAGAAATTGTGATTTCCTGTTTTTGTGGTATTAATTATTGTGAATTATTGTTTTAGCGGTATCGATTAGTTTAATATTCATTGGTTATTCTGCCTTTGACTCGCCACAACATCCTTTAGCTCAAATAGAGTATGTAAGTACATTGAATTGAAATATAGTGTGTATTTTATTAAAACCCCCAAAAGCATCTGGAATCTTCTCCTGTCCCTTTTCCTAAGCATTTCCCCGCACGCTTATTATTTCCCGATTTCCATTCGGCTCAATTTTTATCAATTGGTTTGATAAGAAATCGTTAAATCAAACTAATTTTGTAAAGATATCTCATAATTTGGTCTAACTTCTCTGAACCATTGAGTTGATTTTAAATGTGTTAATTTAGTCATTACACATTTAAACAATTAGCATACGAGTCTAATAAAGGGTCCGCCATCTATCGTAACACTTAACTCATGTCTGATTCGACCGATAATTAGTTTTATCCTTCCGCTGAACGAATATGGTTGTGTATACGCTTGAACAACGCTGGGCAATATTTCGACATTACTTTAGCCGATTCTGCCAAAAAAAAAACATCTTTTCAGATGAAGCTCATTTTGATGTTGGCGAGTATGTAAACAAGCCAAATTGTCTCATTTGAAGCACAGAAAACCCGCACGCATACATTAAAAAGCCGATACACCCGAAACGAGTCACTGTTTGGTGCGGATTTTGGTCCAGAAGCATAATTGGGCCATTTTCTTCGAAAATTAACAAGAAGTGGCCGTTACAGTCAATGGCGATCGTTATCGGGCATTGTCAAACGAATTTTAGTTCACAAAATTTGAAGAGGAGGATATTGCCAACATTTGGTTTCAACCGGACGGCGCTACGTGCCACACAGCCGAAGCAACAATTTTTTTTATAGCATTTTCAAAAAAAAAAAAGTTATTTGGCGGACCTATTATTATCCGAAGTTTCTAAAATGTTAACTTTTAAAATTAAAGTATGAGAGAAAAAAACAGAGTCAGTTGTGTTTATTTTCACACATCTCAGAAAGTTATTGAGCGATTGTGCTGGATTTTAATAGCGATTCAATCGCGAATATTTGCACTACCTAAACAGCTAATACGTAGCACGTTTTTGACATATTATTTGTCAAATTTCATACTGATTAATACATACATGCGTGTATTAGCATTAAACCATTGCTTCTGTAAAACACATGAACAAAGTCATCTGACAATATTTCAATCAGAGCGTACTCTGTTTTGTTCTAACAAGCCACCTGACATCAGCTGTTGGCAGAAATCTCTGTTGCTGGTAAGTATTCAACGGCGCTTGACTATAAAATAACAGACATGACAGACATGCAGAATTACAAATGAGTCACAAACTTGACAAGTAAGATGTAAAACACATGGCGTATATGCTGCTTTAAATATACACTATTCAAAAGCTTTTATTTATTGCAGAAATTACGAAGGGAATGATAAAGCTACATATACCCTTTGGCACCACAGGTGAAGATTTAAAAAGCTGTGCTCTAACAATTCAGGAGTAAATTAGATGTGATGGTATCGAGTAAAAGACAAAATAAGAATACAATTATGACATTAACCATTTACGCCAGACCACCACAATTTATAGAAAATTGTTTTTTATTTTTTAAATCTAAATAAATATTTATGAATTCTGTAAATAGTGTAGTGAAGTTAGTAAATAAAAAATATCTATGCGGCTCACTGTTATTTGCGTTTATAAATATTTTAAATGGGCAAATTCATAAAAGATTTTGGTTAATCAATATTTAAAAAAAATAGTTCAATACATTTTTAAAATAAACAAAAATATTGTCTGCAAAACAGATGCTCACTAAGAATTTTTAAAAGCAATGCCACATATACTATACATATATACACGTTAACCCTTTAATGCTCAAATTTATTTTATTTATTTTTTTCAAATAAACAAATAAACAAAAAAATAATTTTTTAAACATCTAATTTTTTTAATCTTTCGGAATAAATAAAAATGTTTAAAAATCCTGAAACATTAAGGGCCATTATTACAACTTGCCTTTAGTTAAAGGTAGGATTTTTTGTGCCCGATAAATAGCTTCGCATTATTACAACTTCCATTTTTGATTGTTATTATTATTAATAAAAATAATATTAAATGAATAAAAAAAACAATAAATGAAGGATCTATAATGCAAAGCCATTTATCGGTCCGACAAAATCCTGCCTTTAGCTAAAGGCAAGTTGTAATAATGGCCCTAAGACAAAAATGAAACGACATGAAAACAAATAAATAAAATAAAAGTGAATTGAATTGAATTAAATTTGCTTAAACATAAGAAGATTGGATCAATATAAAATGCATGTCATATTGGCTGCAATTTCAATCAATTATTGCCATTTTCCTAATTCAACTAATGCGATTCGTTAAGGTGTCGCTTTTCTTATACTTAAAATATTAAGAAAATAATCTACTGCACTCAGCAGTCCACATTTAAATATTCTATAAATAATATTAATAAAATTCGAATATTGCGGCAATGTTTATGTACAAAACCACATACTTGAATTTTGAATTTTTTCATAAACCAACTTTTCAAATACCAAATACACATTTACTCAATCAAATTGAAATAATATTTGTGCAAAAAAGTAAATATCTGTATGCTTTTCTATCAAACTCATACATGAATTTAAGTCTCTTCGTCTATCAATGATAATCAAATATTTGCATTTAATTTTCGAAACCAATAAAACGAACAACCAACCAACCAACCGACTATATGAAAGAAGTTTAAAAGTTAATAAATCCGATGGACTAAAGTCAACAACAGGCAAAAAGATAAACTTTGAAATGGGATAAAATCAAAAACAAAAAAAACTATAAATATTGCCATTGTTGTTGGCGCAAGAAGATAAAATAACATTTGAAAATTAAAACAAAACAATCGAACAGCAACAATAATAAAAACTGAAAAGACAATGCAACAAAAAGAATTTAAATCACAAACTCGTAAAATCGCAAACGATGAGGGCAAACGAACACTTGTCACAAATGACGATGTTGAATGTAAAATAACGATGAAAAGGGGCTATAAAAAAAGAGACACAATAATACCATTATGTCTATGAATGAAAAATCAAAAAATTTTATTAAATATAATTCAACAACCAAAAAAAAAGGTATGTTGGCAATAGTAGCAAACTACTAAATAAATATGAGTCCCAAAACAAATCGACTCTCAGATACGACACGCACAAACTCTCGAACAAAAAGAACCACAGAGCGGCTCAGCACCTAAAATAACAAAAACAAAGTGGAAAAAAAGTTTGGTTTTTGAAATGTAAACATTTCGAAAGGTGTTAATGAAAAACAAACTAAATATTAGGCACATAACAAACCAACAAAAACAGCAAAAACAATGAAAATGGAAAGAAAAACAATTCGTCAACAACCCCTTTTTCATATAACTTGCATACATCCCCTCGGCTTTTTTTTAACGACAGTACGTATTTGTTTTAACCTTAAATAACTCGCGCACTCGAAGGTATATAAAAACCATTTTACGCTTCTCAAAAAAAAGTTTCACAGATTAAAAAAAAGGAAAACGCATTGTACGAAATGTTTCCATATTTCAATATCTTATACAATATATTCACATTGGTGTAAATCAACGTGTAAATCAAGACTAATCCAGTCAAATTTAAGAAATGAAAATGTTAGAAAAGTCAAAAATAAAGGACACTTGCTATCTACGGAAACCAAAGTAAAGACGATATTCAGTTTGTTCCAATATTTTAATTTTGATTTACAGATATTTTCTATAAAAAAAACAAGTAAGAGTGCTATATTCGGCCGTGCCGAATCTTATATACCCTTCACAACGTGTAGTCTTGCAACAACAAGACTATGAAATACGTACATACATATAAAAAACATACATTAAGGGTTTTTTTTAACAGGCACGCTACAAAAGTAGACCGATAGGGACAGCAAACGACGCCATATTTTTTGCCGCTCTTTTGACATTTGTCTTCAGTAAGGTTTGCCATTTCATGATGGAACTAGTCGAAATTATTAAAATTTACTACCGAAATTCGGAGTCAGTGGCCTTAACGTTAAGAGCGCTACGTCCAATTTATGGTCGTCATAATCGTCCTACCAAATCAACAATTGAACTTCTTGTGAAAAAATTTGAATCCACAGGCACAGTACAAAATGTTCCCATTACAGTGAGACAAAGAAGTGTCTGTAGTGTCGAAAATAGTGCTGCCGCTGAGGCAGCAATGTGTCTCTCACACGTCGTTCTCAAGCGTTGGACATCTCTGAGATGTCGTTGTGGCGAATTTTGCGAAAAGACCTTGGCCAACATCCTTACAAGATCAAATTGACGCAAAAACTGAAGCCGCTTGACCACCAGAAGCGTCGTGGGTTCGTTAATTGAGCTGAGCAACAAATTGAAAATTATTCGGATTTTCATCGAAAAATCATATTTAGCGATGAGGCTCATTTTTAGCTGAATGGCTTCGTCAATAAGCAAAATATGAGTTATTGGTCAGACAGCAATCCACACGTTCTCCATGAGTCATCATTGCATCCCGAAAAAATTACGTCGTTGTTTTTTCCTCATATCTTAGTTGTTTATATAGCGATTTTTCTATTTTCAATACCGATCTGCTCCCGAATATTTCCAATATTTTAATACTTCACCCGGGTCCAGGCGATGTCGGCGGGCTTCAAAAAGTTGTTTTCAACATACACACGGACAGACGGACATACTGACAGACTGACAACGCTTAATCGACTCCCCTATTCATAAGCTTTAAGAAAATATATACTTTATGGGGCCGGAAATGAAAATTGTAGAAATTTCACACGGAATGACAAACCTACATATAATTCCCTTTTTAACTGTGTGAAGGGTATAAAAACGAACAAAATTTTTTCGACGACTGATGTTTGGTATAAATGAGAGGCACTAAAATACATCTAAGTTCCTTAACTAAAGCTTTCTAGTAAAATAAAGGAGTGCGAGCATAGAGAACTGTCACGCTTACGGCCAAGCGCTGATGTTTGGTATAAATGAGAGGCACTAAAAAACATCCTTAGGTTAGGTTAGGTTAGGTTGAAAAGGAGGGGCACTAAAAGCCCAAACCCACGACAGGTATACACTTATGCCCAATGGGCATGTTGTGCGCTCCATTGAATAGAATAGTTAGAATAGAAAGAGAATAGAAGAGAAAAGGAAGCCGACCAGTCCAGAGTCTTTGGCGGGAATCGAACCCGCAACCCTCAAACTAGCAGAACAGTACACTACTGACTAGTCCACTGGGGCACTGGGGCAAAAACATCCTTAAGTAAAGCTTTCTAGTAAAATAAAGGAGTGCGAGCATAGAAAACTTGCCGAAAGTCTTAAGCTTAAATTTGTCCTGACATACCCATAAAAAGAGTTGTTTTAACTAAAAAAGGTATTTGATTATACCAGACTCACCATAACGCCACAGTCATAACCATAGAATCCAATTGAGGTTTGATTTCTTATGGCATTGGCTATGGCACTATGGTTATGTCACGGCTAACCGAGTACCTTAAATTGTCATTAAAGGAACCAGTTTGTTTAAATTGTGTATAGCATTTATTTATTTTTCTTTATAATGCAAATAAATTTTTATTACCGAGTAATATGCCAATGAATTTGTACAATATTTGAATATATTTACGTTCTTTGAGAAATTTGCTAACTTTGGCTGTTGTGCCGTTAAATGAAGTATCCTCAATTAAACAATAATTAAATCAAAAGTTTAACTAGGAAAAAAACGAGCCCCCTTAATGTAATATCTTAAGGTTAAAGTCTTAAGATATTTCAAGTTCGGCATAAGTTCTCGTTTCTAATACGACCAAAACATTGAACATTGACAAAGACAATTTTCCATTATTTCGTCTTATCTGAAAGCATTGCATGTTAGACGCATGGACGGAATTTTCTCACATGTTACAGATGTAATATTTCTATCTGTAGGATATCATTTATCAATGATATTTTGATATTTACAATTACCACTTATGGTTACGAACAAATAGTACTGACGATGACGCTAGTTTCGAAAATGCCACTCGGGATAATTTTATCGGAATAAAAACTTAATTTTTCAAAATATTTTTTAATATAAATAACGCACTAAATGTAAAATTTTATCTATCACATTAGTTCGACAACAAATAACCTAAAAAAAATTTGTGACAATTCAACTAACTTTTAAAAAAGATATTCCCCGAATTACTACACACATTCAAATAATTAGAAACCAATTTACATACCCTGCTAAAGTAAAAGAAACTTAAAACCGATGACAGCGAAAACAGCACTATTCAAATTATTGATCATTCAAATGGAAAAAGGCAACAACATAATGAAACAACAACAACATTGCCACTTCATTAAAATACAATATTTCTTTTTTATTAATATTATTTTACGATTTGCAACAAATCTAATACGGTAGTTGATTTAAATTGGCTTTTCAATGAAAGAAAAATTGTAGCACCATCCAAAGTGAAGTATCAAGCAATGAACGCATGCGCACGAGCGCACATGTCTTTTATGTCAAAACAATGAAATTTTATACATTTCATGAACAACTCATAGCATGCAACAAAATGTAACATATCCAGACCATATTCAAAATGTTTTTTTTTTTCCCAAACTGCTTAAATGTAAAACACATACACATGCTCATTTAAATGTCTATACGTTTCTAAATATTTTATTCAACCCTAAACTAAAGAATAAATTTTTTTTGCATATTAAGTGTTGACAAGAGCTAGTCGTGATTTGTCCACAAGAGTTGTTATAATGAAATATTTTTGGAAGTTGTTCGAAATTTGAATCCTTAAAATAGAATTAAAGTTGACAGAGTACAAAACAACATGCTGCACAAATTCGAAAATAAAAGTGATTCAACGATGATGAGACGATGTCTATAGACTTAAATCGTCAAAACAATTGTAAACTAAAATAATTTCATTTCATGTTCTGTTGGATTGAGAGAAAAAAAGTAGAACGAAAACAAAAATAACACAATCGTCAAAATTGACAAGGGTTCTCAGTGCAATTTGTGTTTTTTTTTTCTATTTCAATGACAATGAATGAGGTATTTCAACATTGTTTTGAAATATTACACCTGGTCAAAAAAAAAAACATAAAATCGTATTAATACCCTTTTACAAATGAAAATAATATTTTTGTAAATCTTTTAAAACAATTTTTTTTTTATTTAAATAGTTGGAATACTGCATTTATTTTTGGTATTGAATAGGTAGAACAAGCATTTAATTAACTGTCACTAAAACTTCCAAGCAAATGATATTTGAATTAGTATTTTAAATCTAGTTGATTTAACTAAATTGTAATTGATTAATACATTTATTTATTTCTCCTGCAATTTTGGTGCAGGTGTAGAAAAATGGCATTCAAAACTTTGAACATTTCAAATTCGACTAAAAAAATTTTTTTTTATTGCTGTAAAAAAAAAATAACAAAAAAGTAATTTCAGAAAAAGTTATATAAAAGATTTTACATCATGGCACTTGTGACATAAACATAGAAATAGTACATTTTAAACGAGTAGCAGCAGCAGTAGCAGCAGAAGTAGCAGCATTAGATAAAATAAGAAAACCATCACCATTTGGCAAAATGATTATTACGGTCATTAAAGTCGCTAAAAAGACAACATCCAAAAACGCTATCAACAACATTATCTATGCAGAAGACAGACCGACAGCCAAACAACATTATCCTCAAATAATTTTATATTACCAAAGCTGAAGAAGAAGAAGGAAAAACAACAACAAAATCATAATGACCCATATAAAAACAAGCGAAGGAAAACAAAACACTGTTAGTGAACAAAAGTCAGTTACTCGATAGGGGCAAAAAAAAAAAAACATTTGATAGTGATGGTGAAAAGTATCATTATCATCAGGTGTTTAGATAAAATTGCACCAGAACCATCAACGTCCTGACATTTAAAATAATAAACAGTTTAGTGTTTAAAACCAAGTTAATGCTGATTGTTGTAGTTCAACTCCTCCTGCATTTGGCAAATTTTAAGATGACGACGCTTTATGACCATAAAGTTGTTGTCGTTGTTAAAGTTCAGAAGACCATTGAATTTACAACATCAACAGTGCCATTACAATTTTCTGTCAACTGTAGTTAAGGTTAGTGTGAGGTAAGCGTACAATTAGAATTTGAATTTGATGGTTCTTTTAGTGCAGAATATAATTTAAATTATATGAAAATTTGCAAGGACCACTTTAATAATAAAAAAAGGAAATTATTAATTAGATTTAATCTAACATGTAGTTACTAAACAGATAAATTTTAAATATTCAATAACCGTTCGGCAAAAAAAAACTGGTGGTAAAAGTGAAATTGAAATTTTGCCTAAAACTTATCTTAGAAGTTTAATCTATCGATGATAAAAGGCACGAAAATAACTAATCTGTAATTAGCAATGAAAGTGACTCTTGTTTTCAACCCCAATGATGATATTCCACACTCTCTTGTTATGATTACATATGGATTTACCTGTATCCAAATTGTCTAGAAACTAATATAAAAAATAATAAAAGGACCTCTCAGGCCAGATCAGATATCTTTCCCTATTGGGGAGATAAAAAGTCTCAGATACTCCAAATGGATATCAGATTGCCTAGAACGACAATATGATACAAAAATTGTATGTATAGCGCTATTGTCAGTTATTTTATAACGTTTTGAATTACTTTTTACGCTCCTTGGGATAATACTGTCGAACTTAAAAAAATTGAGAAAATAAAATGTTTAAATAATGGGTTGGACCAACCATTATGCACGATGTTATTTGTGAGTTACACCTTTACGTCAAGTTTTTTGTTCAACTTAATTTAACATTTCATTGTTTCAGTGTATGATAAATTCAACCATGAAGAGGTACACAATTGAACAGCGCATTAGGATTGCCGAAGCCTTTTACGAAAATGGTCGTTCAAATCAAAATGCATTTCGTGTACTTTATGAATTTTTTTGTCAACATAATCGTTCAATGTGTCCACAATCGGGAGAATTGTGCACAAATTTCAGCAAACTAGGTCTGTAGGAAATCTAAAAACACCTGCGCATGCTCGCCCACTTTGTTATGTGGAAAACATTGCTGTTGTTAGCAGAAGACTGTTAGTCTGGCAGAAGAGCCGTCAACCTCAACTCGTCATCGTGCCTAACAATTGAACATCTCACGAACATCCCTGATGCAAATTATGAATAAAGATCACAAGCTTCAATTGAATCAAGAGCTAAAGCCTATTGACCATTTCAAGCGTCGTCAATACGCCGAATGGTTGGTTGTACATACAGAAGTTAATGGTGACTTTACAAAGAAAATCATCTTCAACGACGAGGCACAAGCAGAATTGCTCCTTTAGGAAAATGAGATCCACTAGTGATTATTGAAAAGCCGATTTATACACAAAAAGTGACAATTTGGTGTGGTTAATGGGCTGTACTTTTTTGAAAATGAAGTCAGCCAAGCAGTTACCGTAAACGGTGTTCGCTAATGAGATCGAAATTTTTGTGGCCAAAAATTGAAGCTATGGACCTGGGAGATTGTGGTTCCAACAGGATGCAGCCACTTTTCACACAGCCAACAAAACAATGGCTAATTTGCGCGTGAAATATAATGGCCGTGTCACGTAGTGGCAATGTTAATTGGCCGGACTTCTTTCTTTAGGGATATTTAAAAGAAAAAGTGTATCTCAGTAAGCCAAGAACTATTCAACAGCTGAAGGATGAGATAATTCAACACTTTAACGACAGAGAACCTTAATTATGTCTCAGTGTCATTAAAAATATGAATCATCGGATAGAAATATGCCACTGAAGTTGTGGCGAGCATTTGGCCGATATTTGTAGCACTCATATTTGTCATAGATCCTTTTATCATAATAAAAAATATTAAGATTAGGATTCTCTGAAAATATTTTCTTTTATTTACAATTAACACCAACAATCACATGTCATACATACTGATTTCCGTAAGGCATTCGATTAAGTCAATCGCAATCATTTATTATTTAAGTTGAATAAATCGTGTTTTGCTGCTCTTCAACTAAAATGGATTTATACAAAAAAAAAAAAAATTGTGACGTCTCGTCGGGTCTTCCACAAAGTAGTCATCTTGGCCCATTATAATTTACACTTCTTATAACCGAGTCTTCATCAATAAGCAAACACTCTTATATTTTAATGTAAAAACCTTTATGTTTCATAATGATGTTCAGCAACAAAGACTTCTCCGATAGGATTAAAATAATTTAGCCACATGGTGTACTCTAAGCTTAATAGAACTAAATGTTTAAAGGTGTAAGTAATGGGTGATTTGGTTTTTCTGTGCAATTTTTTTCAGTGTAGAAGAAGATTGGTGACATGAGGCAATGACAAAAATTATTAGTAACTGTTGCCGTTTCACAATGAAAGGACCAACAAACGAACACACAAGTGATAAATGTGTTTCGTAAATTACATCCATTTTATGATCGTCATAATCGACCCACAGAACAGGCTAGTTAAGCTGTTGCAACCACATTTTGCAATACTTTTACTTAATTGAACATTAGTGTAAATGAAGACCGTTATTAAAAAAGGGTCTGCCATCTAACGTTTTTCTTCAACTAGTGCTTATTTCAACTAGTGCTCATGTCTGATTTGACAGATAATTAGATTTATCCTTCCGCTGAATGAATATGGTTGTGTGTGTATACGCTTGAACAACGCTGCCTGCGATCGACTTACAGAAGATGCCAATTTTGCCAAATAATCATCTTTTCAGATGAAGTGCATTTTAATCTTGGCGGATATGTAAAAAAGCAAAATTGTCGCATTTGGGGCACAGAAAACCCGCACGCATACATTGAAAAGCCGATACACCCAAAACGAGTCACTGTTTGGTTCGGATTTTGGTCCAGAGGCATAATTGGGCCATTTTTCGAAAACGAGCAAGGAGTGGCCGTTACAGTCAATGGCGATCGTTACCGGGCCATAATGAACGAATTTTTGTGCACAAAAATTGAAGAGGAGGATATTGGCAACATGTGGTTTCAACAGGAGGGCGCTACGTGCCACACAGCCAAAGCTACACTCAATATTTTGCGCCATGTTTAAAAAAAAAATAAAGTTATTTAGCGGACCCTTTATTATGTCAATACGTCGCCGTTGTCAACAATTGTGATTGTGTTATTCGACCACAACCTGCATTAAACCATACAATACATAACTGCTCCAAGCCAGGTGACATAACACAACAACGTTTATTTGGTGGATGGGTCATAGGAAAGTTAAAGTAAGATTCATTTTTCTATCGAAAAATTGTCTTCAGCGTCAAAGCTAATTTTGAGTTCAATGGGTACGATAACAAACACAATTGGCGATTTCAGTTTAGAGAGCTGTCAATGCACCATAAAACAAAGTTTGGTTCGATTTCTGAGCAGGCAGAATCAATGGATCGTATTTCTTAAAGAACAATGCAAATCTCAACGCTACTGTCAATGAAGCAAGGTGCCGCGCAATAATTACTGACTGAAGTTTACGTTTTGGAGCCGCCAAGATCATTTGATTTGATCCAACTAGATTATTATTTGTGGGAATACGTGAAGTTCTCTCATACAGGGATAAGCCAACCCTAGATGACAACATTATAGCTGTCATTTGTGAGATAAAAGCCGAAATTCTAGAAAGAGTATGTCGGAATCTAAGCTTAAGGATTGATCAATTAAGTTACAGTCGCTGTCAACACTTACATTGAATGATCTTTAAAAACTGAATAGCAGACATTCAAGTATTGCCCTAATTTGTTCATTTTTTTTTTCAATTTAAAATATCAATGATTTCATACCTCATATATTTTACTCTTGATACTTGGAAGAGAAAAACTTTCGCCTATAAATGTAGATTATAATTTCGTTGCTGTAACTCTCCAAAAATGTTTTATTTATATTTTTAATAATAAAGACTAGAAATAACTATACTTAAATTATTAAAAAAGAAATATTACCAAAAGGATATATTCATGTGGTTATAATTTATCCTGTTTAATATCCGTAACCTGTGGTGGTTACCTACTTAATCTTATTCCAACAAAGACAAATTTCTAATACAATTTCCAACTGACCGACCTACAAAATGCTTCTCAGTCACACAATAACAGTATATGGAATAACAAGAATAAAATGTCGCAAAGTTCGTGAAATACAAACAATATGTTGGAGTGTGAAGCATCAGAATCCACGGATATAAAAATGTGCATACACGCAAAGAAAAAATATGGTCACGAGAGATCGTAATCTGAGAGCAACATACTATGATTAAAGATTGTGGCTTAAACAAATAATGATTGTAAGTTGTCATTATTATATTTAAATTGTCAGGTTATTAACATTTTCTGCCTGTAAATGATTAAATATAAGATAATCCCATATAACCATAACGTACAATAATATTTTAATTCCACAAAATCATAATATTATATCAGATGACCACACCATAAATACGATTCTAAATACAAATGAAACAAAAACAAATCTTTATTATTATTGTTTTTTTGGTTTAATATTTTTAAAATTTTTGTTTACACAAACTCTTAAGTTTATAAAAAAATAAAAAAGCCCGACGCGCGTTGCTATGGCTCTTAAAAAACAAAAATGCATTCTGAATTTTAATTGAATATCAAGTGCAAAAAGCTAAAAATTATAACTTTTTTTAATGGGCGTGGTACTGCCCACTTTTCTAATCACAAAATTATATAGTCAAGCCAGCTCAATATATGCGTGCAAAGTTTCAGAAAAATCGATCTAGTGCAAGTAGCTAAAAATGATAACTTATTTCTTATGGGCGTGGCCCCGCCCACTTTTCTAATATAATCGTGACAGCTCAATATGTGTGCAAAGTTTCAGAAAAATCAGTCCAGTGCAAGTTCCTTAAAATTCTAACTTTTTTATGGGCGTGGCCCCGCCCACTTTTCTAATCACGAAATTATACAGTCATGACAGCTCAATATGTGCGTGCAAAGTTTCAGAAAAATCGATCTAGTGCAAGTAGCTAAAAATTATAACTAATTTTTTATGGGCGTGGCTCCGCCCACTTTTTTCCACCCATAAACATTCCCTGTAATATGTACAACAACTTGCCAAGGTTTGAGTTCGATCGGTTTTACAGTTTCGGAGTCTATAGCTAACACACAGATAGAAAATAGAAGGTTATTCAACAAGAAGAACCGTTAAAAATATTGAAGCATTATAAGCAATTACAGCCTGATTTCTTCGCAACTATGATGATTTCCTGATTTCTTCACAACTATAAATTGTTGCACCTCACATTAAATGGTACTTTAAAATGAAAGCAAATATATTATCATTTTGGCAAAGACATTATACTATTGAGTAAAAATATACAAACAAATAAAATAAATGCTGAAAGAAAATAAAAATATTTAAGTACTTGTTTGAGATAAATATTTTAATTATGGGTTTTCTCTGCGTGTATGCACGTTGTATGCAACATATGTTTTTCTACAATAAACTTTTACCGGAACCAAGTGGATTAAGATGAGAGCCAAAACACTCATAGGAAACGGCAACACAGCATGATGGCAGAACAAAAATAATTGTTAAAGCGATAATAACTGAAGGCATGTACGTACACAGATATGTGTAGCGCTCGTAAGTATGTGGCCAGAGAAAATCTTCAACAGCATAACTATCACTGCCGTTAGAATTATTCTCACATACATTCGAACATTGTTACTAAGTACGAGAGTGAAATATGCTCACAACTCCAGCCCTTAAAATTTGCCAACATTTTCCAAAGGGAAGCGTTTTTTATTTCGCTTGTGTTTTAAACATCCTGCTGTGACGATAATGTGGTACAAGTGAGTACTCCTCGTTAGACTCGTAATACCAACTTAATTTCCTATTACGGCTTTATCTTGTTTTTTTTTTTTTTTTTAATTCCACCTCCCCAAATGCAGCGCTACAGTGACAACCTTATTTAGGCTAGCTCATACGTACGAGAAGAGCAGTTGGGGGAGAACATAGAAAATGTTTCTTTTTTTTGTATTATTGTTATTATTACTATAATGACATTAAGATTATTATTGTCGTTTTTATTTTGCAAAAACTGCATGTTCTTTTGTTTTACATACACACATACATACATACATACATTATATAAATGTATGAATATCTATAATATTAATGTTCCTTTAAATATAAAAAAAAAATAAGAAAAGGACTTGGATTTATTTTGTACAAAACAATGTAAAATATCTCTCAGGAGTATATTTTTACATAGCAGACAACATAACCAACAACAACTACCAAAAATAATATAAAAAAAACTAAGAAAAAAACAGCATAACAATTTACCAAATATACGAATATTGTATTCCACATAATGTAAGTGTACTTCTGTGACACTCCTAAAACATACAAATCCAATTAAAAGCCTCAAAAGAAATGCCTTATACATATTTAGATATGACTACTTGTTGTATTTTTTAAATAAATAATTTAAATATCTAACGGTGGGTATGTGTTCAGGATACGATTTAGAATATAATAATTAGAGATGAGAAATACTTTTTTAATTCGAAATGTTCTAAGGAAAACATTAAACCGATATCCACCGTTAGTTCACCTTTTTACGAACCCATATGACCAGTGATATTGTTAACATGCCCACCCTACTTTCTCATCAGGTGCTAAGCTATACCGCTAATAATAATATGTAAGCATATTCTCCACAGCCACGGGAAGGTTATAGGGTACATTTTACTTCAATATTACAAGGAAGTTTGGCACCTCCTATACGAGCCAAAACGTTGTAAAAATACTTAACATATAATTTTGTTATTTGTGTGTAAGTATATATGTATCGCAAAATTATCGTATGTTACGTTTTTTTAGAAATCGACTTTTTTTATGCATCTATCTATATCCATCTATATCCATTAATCCATCTGCTGATAAAACCTTATAGCAATAACTGTTTTAGTTATGTAGATCAAACTGTATACATTTTCTCGTATGTGGCAGTGTTATTTACGTTTTCATTTATTTAAAAAACGCTCTCCTGTAAAATTTTGTTTTTGTAACATACGAAAATTTCGCGCACAGGGGTCGATATCATTTATATATTTGTATAAAGCAGCAAAGCGCAAGTTATTATCTGTTCAATAATAAAACTACAGTCGAACTTCTATAACTCGAACTTCTCTAACTCGAACTAATTTGGTTGGCAGTAGCGTTAAAAGAAGAAATCACATACAATTTTCCTTCCGTAACTCGAACTTCCATTGGACGAAGTTCTCCATAACTCGAACAAAAAACATACACATGAACTCTATAACTCGAAGAATTTTGCTTGTTTAAATGGGGTTTTGTTTTTGCTATAGTAATTGGTTGTTTGTTTTACTCTCGTTTGTTTCTTGAGCTGGTTTGTCTATTTTACGTGCTAATTTTAATGTTTCTTGGGGAATTACAAATTCGTTTCTTTTTGTTTGCTTAAGTATCAGTTCTATGCATAATTCGGGCTAGATGATAAATGTTGAAATCAATTTTTTTTGATTATTATGGCAACTAAACGTGTTTAAAAATGTTGAAAAAAAATATAAACTTATAAAAGACGTCGAAGATGGATTAAAGGAAAAGGAAGCGGATGATAAATATGGTATCCCGGCAAGCACGGTCTCAACAATTTTCAAAAATAAGGAATCAATTATCAACTCATTTGAATCTTGATTTTGATTATGTAGTAAAAGAGTTAGGACCCCAAAATTCCAAACAATCGACAAAGTAGTCCTCGATTGGTTTTCAGCAACTAGAAGCCAAAACATGCATGAGAAACTACTCAAAAGCCAACAAGAAATTATGTAGAAAGTTCTTTTCAAACATTAAATAATTATTTACAGACATATGACACAACAACTGATGAGCACTACGAAGCTTAAAGCACATTGGAGTAATTTTTAACTGAAAATAACAAAAAAGAGTCAAATGTCAGTCACTTATTTCAGAATATTTTGCTTAACTGTAATTTTTTAATTACATACATATATGAGTACATATGCTTGTTCTTTTATATTCTTAAGTATGTAGTTTTCCATTCGAGGCTATTTTAAATAAAAATACATAATAAAAAACCTTTTATTCTATTTTGACAAAAAATTCTGTAACTCAAAGTCTCCGTAAGTCGAAGTTTTTTTTGGGATAATGGTGATTCGAGTTATGGAAGTTCGACTGTAATTTAATAAGGAAGTGGCTTTTATCGGTAGTTTGAAGGCTTAATAAATTAGGTATAAAAATTGTAGAGTTGCGTTTATTAGCTCTTTAAGGTGAGCACTCTTTCTAGTTCAGCACTTTTTCAAGTTCAGCACCCTTTGCTGAACTTGGTCGCTCTTTTGGTTCAATAGTTCAGTCGCTCAGCAGTTTAATACGGTGTGTATCAAAGTCCATTAATAAGGTATGTGCAGTTCGGCAACAACAAAATGGTAAAAACAAAATACGAATATTTTGTTAGTGTAAAATTAATTTTCTATGTAATTTATAATGCCTAAATAATTATAAACTTATTATAGGCATTTACGTATGCAATTAAATTATTTATGTAAAACGTTTACCAAGTACATTTTATAATATTGTCATAATACCATTACTGAAGTCTCCCGTGCTTCTTTTTGCATTAATTTATAATTATTAGTTCTGCATTAATTTTAATTCCGACAAAAATCGCTACACATGCAGCTGAAAATTTGTTTCCAAGAACAATGTCGATAAATAGCTAAAACATCATCACTGGTAATGTGCACCATGCACAAACGAGATATCAATACTATACACAACAATATACATTCATATGTGTATGAAAACTCATTTAAAAGAATAAAATAAACAACGTGCTTATCAAATGAAACATGAACGATGAAATAATGAGCTGAAAGTGCACAGTATAGTGAAACGTTCACCTAGCTCATTTGGGTGAATAGCTCAATTGAACTAGGTCATTCAGGAACCACACATTTTTACAAGATTGTTCTAACTGTACAAAAGGAACTAACTAAAGAATTTTTACTTCTGCACACTGGAGAAGAAGAAGCCACAGGAGTATTTATTACTGTCCGATTAATGGTGATGTCTTTTAGGAACTATCATGTGGTTCAGTTTTGTTTAGTTATGACATATGTACATGTTAGAAAATTATGACACCTTGACTATAAAGTTAATGTTAGTAAAAGTTAAATTTGGCTAAGGTGATCAATCAATATAGTAACCTTTAAAGATCCCCTCACCTGTGGTGTCAAGGGTATATATAGCTTTGTCATTCAGTTTATAATTTCTACATTTTATATTTCCGACCCCATAAAGTATATATTTTCTGAAAGCTTATGACGATTGGGGAGACGATTGTCCGAGTGTTGGTTAAAATCAACATTTAGAATCCCCAATATATTGCACAGATCTGAATGTGATATTAATTCTTTGGAAATATTCGGAAATGAATCGCTATTGAAATCCAGCCTCAGTTTTTCTGATAAAAATCAAAAATTTTCAGGCCTAGAATAATTTATAGACACTTTTGCAAACATTTGTAGATATTTATAATATGCCGCTAGAACTCTTGTTAAAAATTTGGAACAATAGGTAACTTATCGGCAAAATTATAAGCGAAAATATTTTTTAATATACCAAGTTACCAAGGCTTCTAATTACTTTTTGGACACGCTAAAGACACCAAAACAGAATTCGTAGTTTCGATAACTACTGCCGACAAAAACTGACAAATCGGTTAGAAACTAACTGAGATATAAGCACAGAAATATAAATGTTTAGGTGATTTTATTAAAATTTACAAAGGAAAATCGATTTTTTTTTTCTTCTTCTTCTGCTTCTGGACAACAGAGAGGAATATAAAACATTATCAAAAAAAATTTAAAATGCAAGATGGTCGCCACAAAATGAATCAAATCTTGCATTTAAAAATATATGTACGGCCTTTAAGCCCCTCACTATTAGAATCAAACAAAAAGGCTTGAAGGGAAGAATTCATTAAACTATGAAAAATATAGATCTCAAGATGTAGTTCTACACAAAATGACTGTCAAATATAGTAATTACGGTGTTCCCACCTACAACAGACCACCACACAAATTCCTAACCCCCCCTTTATTGGTATTAAATGAAAGTTCTTCACCAGATGAATACACAAAACAAAATGGCGGATAATATTTTTCCTCCACCCCATAAAAAGGGGTACCAACTAAAAGGCCTTGGCTAGTAGAATCCAACTTTTGTATAAATTAAAAATCATAGATGGCGTCGGAAATAATAAAGCAAAATGAAGTATAACATTACATATGACATCTATATTACGCTACGATGTGGTCACTAAACCTATGTACATGATGGTGAAGGGTATTACCAATTTCTACCCGACCTAAGATAGCATTTTTACTTGCAAGTACAATTTCTGGCCAAGTGCTGCACATATCAAGCAGAATTGCCAACTTTAAGTTCTCTAGTTCTTAAAAACAAAATACATATCGGAGTAGTACTATGAATCACAAAACATAATTAGTTTTAATAGTTTTTATTAAACGGATTTATTGCAAAAATATTTGTAAAACAAAACACGATAATTTTTGTACAAGCTGTCAGCTTGTCAGATATTTTAAAATCAAGTTGGTGTTCACTTATAAAAATTGTGATTGGAAAGGGTTTTTTAACAGGCACGCTACAAAAGTAGACCGATTGGGACAGCAAACGCAGCCATATTTTTTCCGCTCTTTTGACATTTCTCTTCAGTAAAGTTTGCCATTTCATGATGGAAAGATATACGAGCCAACAACGAGTCGAAATAATTAAAATTTACTACCGAAATTCGGAGTCAGTGGCCTTAACGTTAAGAGCGCTACGTCTAATTTATGGTCATTTCTCATTTCTGACTGAATGGCTTCGGCAATAAGCAAAATATGCGTTATTGGTCAAACAGCAATCCATACGTACTCCATGAGTCATAATTGCATCCCTAAAAAATTACGGTTTGGTGCGGTTTATGAGCCGGCGGCGTCATTGGGCCGTACTTCTTCCGTGATGATCAAGACCGGCGCGTAACTGTGAATGGGAATCGGTACCGTTTAATGATAACAGAATATTTTTGGCCCCAATTGGATGATATGGACTTAGAGGACATGTGGTTCCAACAGTACGGCGCACAAACCACACAGCGAATGTCACAATCAATTTATTGGAAAACAAGTTTGGAGAACGTGTTATTTCACGAAATGCTCCAGTCGATTGACCGCCTCGGTCGTAAGATTTGATGCCGTTAGACTATTTCCTGTGGGGCTACGTCAAGTCTATGGTCTATGCCAACAAGTCGAAAATTGAGTTCGGCGTCTGGACTTCTGCAAGCCTGCCCGTGGTGGCCATGCAAAAGAAATCGAACGTACTTTCACAGGAATAAAGAATTTCATTGAAAACCCGTTTTTGATTTATTAAAAAAAAAAACTTTTGTAAAAACCCTGTATGAGTACGGTTTCAATATTTTCTAATTTTTTTCATCCTGCGCCGAGTATAGTTTTATACGAGTTTTAATATGGCTGCAATTTAAATAATTCTTACTTAGAAAATGTTGCTTATACTAACAGATGTAAAAGCAAATAGTGTTTTTTGTTAGTCACATCACTATTTTAAAATAATACCACAAATAATAATTTAAAAAACAAAAACTTATAAATGAAGGCGTATCGAATCCTTAAAATTTTAGTTTTAAATCCTATTTCTATTTTTCCTCCGTCATAATAATTAACGCTGCGGTAGTGAAACGTTATATTTGTATAAAATCCTCATAACGACTTAAAACTATGTTTTCCATGCCACAGTCACAACTGATTGAAATCCACAACAAAAATGAATGACCCATATCAATTGAAAGGAATAAGCACGCGTTTAAAAACTTAACTAAAATTTATGTTTATTGCAATATTAGTTTTTAATGTCCTTAAAATTGTGCAAAACCCGAATACAAAATATTGTTAAACCACCAACAGAATGAATATGAATATTGGCATAAACAAAATACAACAAACCAAGCAAACCCACATTATGTCATGTTCCCGTCATGCTTTTCAACACGTCAACAACACTTTAAAATGCACGAGTTCTGATTGTAATTTTTTTGCACCCAGGACACTGGATTTTTCAATTACCCTCTTAAATATTACGATTAAAAACTTTTAATATAAAAATCAAATTTTATTGAAAATTATACAAAACAATAAAGACCATAATGACCGTTACGAAAATTAATCATCCATCGCAACATGCCACCATCCTTTTTTTCTAACAATGTGTGTGTGTGTGCGTGTGTATGTGTGATTAATACAATAGATGGGTGCTGCATTATTGTTACGATTATTTCAATGATTGTTTCTGTTGTGGTAATATTCCATTATTGGCCATTGTTTTAAGGTGTCCAACTGTGATTTTCAATTCAACAAATAATAAATTCCGTATAAAAATTATTGAACAGCTTGTGCATACGACTGTGAGCCAGCCCTATGGAACGCCAGATATGAACGATTGCTACTGCACTTTGTGGTCATTAGATATTGATTAAATATTATTATTTAACTTTTAGAAAATAACAAAAACCACTTATAAATCAATATTGACAACTTTAGTTTGCTGCACTATTTGTAACCGATTTGGATGGAAACTTTAAAGGAGGGCGAAGTATTTTTAACAACTTTATAAAACACCAAAAACTCTCCATTTGTCTTCTTTTCAGTTTCTTAATTTCAATATACAAATATTTTTTTATTTAATTAATTTGATTTCATTTAAATTTTTTTCTTGATTTCTGTCTTTAACTTCGACAACACTAATTGCTGCATTCCAGCATGAACGACGATTATAAGCATTTTACGATAAAAAAAAACTTTATGGAATTAATAAAAATCAAATTTGTCTTAATTATTTTTATGATTTCAATAAAGAAAGCAAGCAAAACCAGTTAAATCAGATCAAATTGCGAATAAAATTTTAACGCCATAAGCCAACTGCTAACGTTAATTATAAATTGATTTGGATATTTTAAATTTGTATACATTTTTAGTTCTTCAATTATTATTTTTTTTTATTTTATGCAAATTTAAATTGAAACATTTAAATAAATTAATAAATATATATTTCTTCTTTTTGTTAAATCTCCACTTTTAAATGTTAGGAGTTAAATAAGCATTTTACACATTAATTCTATTTAAATCGGTATTTTTGATAATTTTTTTTTTCTTCTAATTTTTGTTTTGGAAAATATTTGCATTAATCCTGCACATAAAAGAGCAGGTAGATCCATATAGAAAAACATGCGCATTAATAAAAAAAATAAATAAAGTAAAAACTAGGATAAATAAAATTTAAAAAATTATTTTTTTTTGTTTTTAAGGGTGGTTAAATTTTAAAGGCCGATGTTGATTTTTAAATAAAACACAAATTATTTAGGAAATTATTGTCATTTCTTTTTATTATGATAATATTGATATGGTTCATTTATGTATGAAACAAAATGACGGCCAAATGGCCGTCGCGACCTCGGCGGCACACCTCCATCCGATAGTCCAAATTTTCGATGACGCTGAGACACAATTAAGGTTCTATGCTGTTAATGTTCCGAATTAGCTCTTGAATTGTTGCTGGCTTGTCGACGTGCACCTTTCCTTTCAAATAACCCCAAAGAAAGAAGTCCAACGGTGTTAAATCATCTGATCTTGGCGGCCAATTGACATCGCCACCACGTGAGACAATACGGCCATTGAATTTGTTGCGCAAAAGAGCTATTGTTTCGCAAGTGTTTGGCAAGTGGCACCGTCCTGTTGAAACAACATATCGTCCACATTCATATCTTCCAATTCGGGCCATAAAAAGTTCGTTATCATCTCACGATAGCGAACATCATTCTCAGTAACTGCCTGACCGGCCTCATTTTGGGAAAAATACTGCCCGACGATGCCGCTAGCCCACAAACGGCACCAAACAATCACTCTCTGTGGGTGCATTGGTTTTGCGACAATCACTCTTTAATTATCACTCGCCCAAATGCGGCAATTCTGTTCATTGACGAATCCACTGAGTTAAAAATGTGCCTCATCACTGAATATGATTTTTTCGAAAATTGATCATCCACGGTTGCCATTTCTTGCCACCATTCTGATCATTGACGACGTCTGGAATGGTCAAGAGGCTTTAATTCTTGAGTCAATTGCACCTTGTAAGCGTGTAAATGCAATTCTTTATACATAATGTTCATCAACAACGAGCGTGAGAGGTGCAATTTTTGGCCACGACGACGAGATGAGGGGAACGACTCTTCATTCACACTATTGCGACCAGCAGCAATATTTTCTGCAATACGAGCATTGTGTTTTCACATCTCCTATAGACCCGATTTGCTAAAAATTTTTGCACGACTTTTCAGATTGTTCGTTTAAATGAGAAATTTCAAATGAAATTTAGAAAAAAAACTTGACTTTTAGGTGTGGTTCACATTCGCCTTGATTCCAAAAATTGTTATCGTCATTATTTAAAAAAAAATTTATCAGCCGGAAAATATTTGAGCAATAGAAACGCAGAAAAAATCATGCACAATTTTCTTGAAAATCCGACACAGTCAGGTAAAAAGATTCCAGAAAAATTAAAGCTTTCGAAAAGTGCTGTAAATCATGTGATAAAACGACACAAGCAAGTCTAGAATATACTACATAGATAGAAAAAAAGCATAATCCGATGAATTATAATAACTACAAATAAACAAAAACCATGCAATTTGCAGTTGTGGTTTGAAAATCACCCAGTTTACTACCTCATAAGCTACGATGGATGTCTGAATGTCTGCAGAAATATTTCATGCATTTTTTAGAAGTCAACATAATGAGGGCGGGTGGACCAAGATATTGTATCGGATTAATGCGATGCGTTAAAGCAAAAAAAAACGAATTTTTGTTAAAGGAATTTAAACCTAGTTTATTTATTTTTTTTTTTGCTTTTCTTATATATATTTATAAATCTGTATCGATTAGCGATTTAAATATTTAAACATCTATGCGAGCGCCTAACGCTGCACAGTACATTTACACGGTGAGACCAACAATCGCTTACGTATCTATTGTCTGCTGACCGAAGGCCTTTCAGAAAACGATAAGGTGAAAGCTGATTGGATATATGGTGCGATGCATACCATACCAATGCCTGTAATGGAGGCAATGCCAGGATTGGTGCCATTTGACTTATTAATAAGGCAAACGCCTGCAAGATCTGCAATTTTAATGCAAGGCGATAAGATAGGGTAGTACTTTGGGTCGAATTTAGGGCACTGGAGAATCCTAAGCATTATACGTGAAGAGGATAGAGAGTCTCAGGTGGCAATAAAGGGCAAAAGTGAATTAAAAGTGGTTAAACATTTACATCGCACGCTCATAGCGGGTGGTTCAATGCACAATGAGTGCATGTAGCTACATCGGCTTTTTTACTGGAAGCTCCTTTATAAATAGTGGGAAAGATACTAGTGTATACCCACTAGAGCTAGAGTTATCCTGCACCTAGAGTCTGGAGGAGTAGGTGGCTGTCTATCAGTTAGAGATGCAATATTCTGTGGACCAGAAACCAGAATTGTCGGGTAATGCGTTGGTTCGGGCAAAAATCTTTCAATGCGTAAACTCTACAAACCTGCGAAGGTGGATTGAGGAAACCATTTTTAGACAGGCTCGTACGATGCTTAGAGAGCATCTTAGCAAGTGTTTAGTACTCAGATTTAATCGCAATACGATGAGCTGGTTAACTGCTTTGGTTATGGGACAATGAAGCTTTAAAAATCATCTGGAAAAATAAAGATTGAGGATGTTGATGTTTGAAGATTGTACCTGAGGATTCTGAGCCAGCAGTACATGTAGTATACAAATGTTCAGCATAACACACAGGTCAACATTAAGTGTGGATGCTATGGGTAACCTCAGTCTCAATGAGAAACTGGCGATTACAAGACTGTGCGATGAAGATTATCGGCACTTACCAGTCGACAGTGTGAAATAATTTTCTAGTCTAGAACAAAGGCCGATGGCGATGGGTTCAATGAAGAAAGCGATACCGATCGGTAGCCTTGATATCACTGAGGAGTAAAGGAGGTCGAAAAGAGAACCCAAATGGTAGTGATCCGCTTCAATATTTTTGCTTACACACATACGTATGATAGAATAGTAATAAGACCTTCCGCATGAATCTAATACTTTGATGTGTCTTAAAAAATTAAGGAGATTGTGTTCCTAGCTTATAATAAATTATCGGATACAAGAACAATATGCCATTTATGTAAAAAAAATCAAATTCAAACGTTTCAAATCAAATGGTATTAACCGAAACAAATGCAAAAATGGTCTGTCCAAAATATTGTCATACCTGTATAGCTTGTATGCCGCAAATTAAAGTTCGTTGTTCTTTCCAATTATTTGTTATATGTGACCTTCTCCGAGAAAAGGGACCTAGTGTGTGAAAATTAAGTTTTAAGAAAAACGCATTATCACTGTGAACACACCCTCAGTTGGGAGATGCGATTTGGTGTGGCTAGTTATGATTGGGTGCCGATTTTGGTGACGTCATGCCTCTGTGGTGACGTATTTTTTTTCGCTTTTAGTGTGGCAATATCTTTGCTATTATTTCTGCTCTGTGATGATCTCGATACATGATTCTAAGGCTGCAACCATGGGGTAAATAAATTTTTATCAGAAATCTAACTCATTTTATCTTATTCTACACTCTTTTAGGTACCAGAATCCACTCTTAAGTCCAAACCCGTTTTTCGAAACACTAGGTCCCTTTTCTCGGAGAAGGTCATATATAGTACGTTAAAAATACTGACCGAACCACATAATAAGGCAATGTTAAGGCTGTTTAAAAAAATAAACACAAATCTTCCGATAAGATCCCACGTTTTAGTGACTAGTACAAGGGAGTCGTATTGAGAGGTATTTTAACTCTTCAAAGAACTCACAACTCGAGTCCATTATAGTCAGCCAGTTAGTCCAACTGTTTTGTTTATATTTAAAAGAAATACACACTTACAACTCAAATCAATAAAGTAAATCTGACCATAAGTTTAACAGGATGATAAGCTAAAAACCAAAGCAAACAACTTTTTCTGAATGACTCATTAAATATTTTGTCATTTTATTATTTCCACAATAAAATAATAAACAGTTTAATTGCAAGTTATCGCAAATAACGATAACAAAGAAATTTAAATAAAAAAATTCACATAAAATCAGGATGATGAACATATCTGGCGATTTAAGATCAAGCCAAATAAGTAATAAATAAAACAAAACAATTTAATGACAAAAGCGCCTGCTTAACTTGCCAGGTACTACTGACTCATGACAAAATAAGGCTATCAGACAGACAGACAGACAGACGGACAGTTGCAGGTGCTAATTGAAACTTTATGATTCTACAGAATAAGTTTAAATAAAAATATATATATATTGTATTTGAATTCTTTTAAAATCCATTAAAACCATAAAATCTTTTTATATTTGTTGTTCATTTACCAGATTTTGTGTGTGTTTGTGTGTGCATGTGTTTTCATTATAATTTCAATTCTGAACAGTTGTTTTATGCTGCATGCCTCATTAACCCTCCATAGTACGTGTCTAATGTACTACGACGACACACAAAAACACAGGGTTCATTTTAGACAATCCAATGAAATGCAACAATTGTAGCGTAAATAAAATTGTCATTGTCGAAATTATTATCGCATCCTAGTACGTATCCTTTCTATTCCCTTTTTTCACTTTTTTTTTTGTTGTGTCTATTAATGCAAATTAAGAGATTGCTGTCATATGTTGCAAAAAAAAAGTATATAAAAAATTACGTATTTAAATGAAAAACATGCAAACAAATAAAATGAAAAACATAAATAATGTTGCATAAAAATCCTCCGCCCATTTGCATGTCAGACCACATTATCATTCATAAATCAAGCATTTAATTGATAATAGAGTGAAGAGTACAACATTTTTAATATGACGGGCACGTTAATGTTAATGAAGGAAGTTTTAAAACTGCTGAGATATATTTAAGTAACGAGTCCTTTATTAGACGCTTCCTCTCTTTAAATATAAATAAAACCAAGTGTGTGTGAGATATCATCGAACTTTTTTTTATTTCTTTGAAACGCCTATGCGTAAATGATTGAGGGTTTTGGGAACCACTATGGTTTAATCGAAATGACCTGCTACTCAACACTAACAGCACTATCTCGATGGCCACTTGACTATATCTAAACGTGAGATGACCATGCCATCAAATCGTTCCAAGCAGTGTGGAATATAGAAATAATAAAAATTTCCACTTTCTAATCTTTATAATGCCCACTGACATTTTACATCGTTTAATACAGTTTTGTCGAAAAAAAACAAAATTTCAATTCGTTTAAAAATATTTACGTTAAAATTTTTAAAACTAGATTTAAAATTATTTTTGTTAAATTTGAAACTGTTATATGTCATTAATTTAAGGTTGGACCTGTTTTTAGAAATAATTTAAGGAGTTTTATATGCTCCCTTATCAACATTAACGATCCCGCTATATAAAATATTGTTTACTTCTCACCCTAAAATCAGTTTAAAGATTCTTGGCGAATTTATTTAACTTTTGTAATGTAAAAAAGTTAATATAATCAATCATATTAAGTAGGTCGGTCAGGGGCTTAATTCTCGTTCTGTAAAACTGTGAAATGAAAAAGTTTTTACATAGCAAAGGGTATGGTGGCACCATATGATATAACACACAAAAATTTTTCATTTCATAGTTTTATAGAACGAGAATTGAGCCCCAGTAAAGCAGATAATACACGGCATGTTTTTTTTGCATCTGACTTGTCACGTTTCCCACTGCTAAATATGAAAATGTCATGTGTTACCTTTAAAACACTGCCTCTGTACAAACACATGTGCAAAGTCAACTGACAATATTTCAATTAGAGCTTAATCTATTTTGTTCTGACAAGCCACCTGACATTAGGGGGAAAATTACGGCATTCGAACATGATCGAAAGTTAAAAATTATTATTAGAATCTCTATACCTAAAAACTTATTATTAGAATCTCTATACCTAAACAGAGCGAACTCGTTCGTTCGAGTAAAATTTCCATCGTGATCGAATGCCGTAATTTGGCACCAGCTGTTGACAAAAATCTCTGCCAGACATGCAGAATTATAAATGAATCACAAATTTGGAAGAAAAAAAACATGTCGTGTCTTAGCTGCTTAAGCAGTTCCAGTGTCTTAAAGGAGTCAATTGACCACCTCCTTATAACAACGTCATATTTAAACCTTATCCAGTACCTACCACTAAGAAATCATTTACGAAATTAGTTTTATAAAATTTTTCACCAAGTTAAGACAGTTTTTCCAGCAGTATATCATCTTGCAATATAAAATAAGTCTAACTCTGTTTTGACATTTAAATTATATGCTTTCCAAAAATCTGAAAACGTTTACAAAATGCTAGCAATATAAAACTTTACATGGCAATATCTTATGTCGTGCCAAAGATTTCCCATGACAGAATAACACCACATATGATTTGGTATTTATTATGAATATCATTTTGGAATTATAATAGTTACATTATAATAATTGTAAAAAAATTTGCGTAGCGTAAATTGTTCTCAACTTCATGAAGAAAGCCCAAAAAATAAATGAGCATACGCAAAATAATCTCTTTTAATACCCTCCACCAAAAAAGTTGTGGGGGTATATTCATTTTGTCATTCCGTTTGTAACACATCGAAATATCCATTTAAGACCCCATAAAGTATATATTTTCTGAATCGGTGTTTCATTTTATGATGATCTAAATATGTCCGTCCGACTGTCCATCCGTCTGTTGAAAGCATGATGGTTTGTTTGGTATTGAAAATGGGCTAAATCGGAATATTAGGAAGAGAGTTATAGCTCGTAATGCAAGAGTAGGTCAAAAAAACGTGTCCTTCCAACAACGAATAAAATGTAATTGTGTCCAAACGCATTGACGTAGAGTCATGAAATTTTGAATGTATATTTACTAAGTAAGAAAAATATTTTTCCTAAAAAATTTCCAAAATCCATTAATTAGGAAAGAAGTTTCAGATCAAAACGTATGAAAATTTATACCGCGCAGTGTATTTTTCGGTATATTCAAAATTTAAATGTAATAAAACTGGAAAAATTAGATGTATGATTCTGGAATTTTGCAACCATTGCTTTTTGATTGAAGTCTTTGTACTAATGGAAAATAAATGCTACACGCCCACTTTTACGCCCACCTACCATAGAACGCTTTATCTTAAATTCATATAATTTCTCTATGAATAAAGATTTTAGAATAATAAAGGACTACATTGAAATATCTAAGTTTTATTCATTAGCAGAAACTTTATTGACACGCCTACTTCAACGTCCACTTTCATTGAAAGACTAAATTTACTACAATATTTTACTAACATATCGATGTTTTACAAAGAAAGTGATACATATTTTAGTTTAAGATATTATTCCATAGCGATTACTGTTAATAACAAAATAATAAATTCTGAGCTATAAAAGTACATCAAATTGGTGGTGGGCATAAAAGATTCGGCACAGCCGAATATAGTGATCTTACTTGTTTAATATTTCTTTTATTCAAACCTGAAATTTGCCACCAACTTGACTGTAAACAAATCTATCAAGGGTACTTACGATAGAAAATAACATCCCCGTAAAAAACTTAAGTCAGTTATTAAAAAACAATATTGAATTTTGTTTGTGTTTTTTTCATAGTTTTAAAAAACCCCTTCACACAGAAACAAATCAAGTAAAGAAAAGTAACAGTGTCATGACGAATCTTATATACCCTTCACCATCATGTACATAGGTATGTCAAAAGTACAATAATGACCTCATCGTAGTGCAGCCTAGATTTTAGATTTAATGTAGTAGCCAATCAAGTTTGAACGTCATCTTGGCTTTAAAATTTGTTGATGATTTACTCGATTCTAGTAGTCAAGCCCTTTCATTCAATACCCTCTTTGAATGGTTTAAGAAAAATATAGTATGCGCCATTTTATTTTGAATCCCATCTTGGATTTTACACTTTTTCATAGTTAGCTATATGTTATTAATCAAGCCCTTTGCCTTGATGCTAATATTGTAGGGGTTAAGGGCTACCTACCTACCTACCTACCATGCGTCATTTAATTTAGGATGCCATATTGGAGTTTAGATTTTTTATAGTTTACGGTATTCTGCGTTGAGGGCTTTAAAGGGGGTAAATTTCAATTCAAACACTAGATTTGACCTATATATACACTTAATGTACGCCATTCTGTAGGGGCGGTCATCGTGGATTTTAAAAATTTCTAGAATGTATTATATTTCGTTAGTCAAGCCCTTTCATGTGACTATGTCGATAGTTTAGAGCTGAAAAAAAATTTAGTTTGGTTTGAAAATGTTAGGAAAAACAACGAAGCAGTTTGATCTTTATCTCGTAGTTTTAAACCGATCAGAAAATTTTTCTCAGAAATAAATTTCAAAACTATAACCTTCAATTTGGTGTCTTTATTGTGTTCAAAATTTATTAAGAAATACGAGAAACGTGATGTATTTAAAAAACATACAGATTTTTCCAACAACAATTTTTACCTTTAACTTAACCGATTAGTCACCGATTTGTCCAAAATAAATATTTCCAGAGGCAAGAAGAGTAAATTAACTTAGCGCTGGAAAATGTTAATTTTTATTGGAAAAATACGGGGCACTCGTGTTTGTTTGCTTATATCTTGGAAAGTTTTAGGGCAATTGTGCTGGATTTCAATACTAAATTTTTCGAAAGCCCTTCTGATAAATTGATACAACATTAGAGTCCATAACATATATGGGGCTTCGAAAAGTTGATTTCAACGCTTACACGAAGAGACGATTATAACTAAATCGACTCTATCTATTAGAGTTTAGAATGTTTATACTTTATGGGGTATGTAGAATTGCAAACAGAATGACAAACTTATATTTGTATATCCTTTTATACTTGTGTGTGAAGGGTACAAAAAAATAATGTTTGTTGTAGCTGCTGTTGGTTGGTTTGATGGGTAATAATGTAATCCTGTCAAGCCTCAAAACGAAAAGAATGAAGATACAGAGAAAAGGAAACCTTCTGACATTGTTGCAACATGAATAATGATCTAATAGTAGTAGTTCTAGGCAGCAGTAGTTGCCGTTCATAATAATAAAAAATAAAACAACACCGTAACATTGTCGTATGCAAAAACCTCACCCCTTTTTATTAGTATGTAATGTTGTTTCTGTCGCTGTTTGTTGCATCATGGCATAAGCCCTTATTAACCCCCTCTAAGAAATATTTGAATTGAATTGCTTATGAATAAATTAAAATGTTAAAAAATAAATACTCGTACAACTCAGTTACACTCTCACTCATTTATTCACCCATCCATCCAACTGCAATCATTTAAGCAGAACTGGTGTAAAAAATAGGGTTCTAGAAATAACATCAACATCAACATAAAAATAAAAACAGAAAAAGATGTGCAAACATCTGTGCTGTTCCTTTCGGATTGCCACTACATCTACGATTGCTCATTTTAGTGGTGGATTTTTTATACTCTAAGTCCTGGCTGGTCGCTTTTTACGATTTTTAATAATTTTTTTTTTTAAGTTTTTAAGTCACTGCATTCAATGAATTGATTGTTATTAAATGAATTAAAATAACTGCGGGGAGTTTTACCTAATTTCAACCATAAAATCCCTGTTAAGCCTTAAATAAGTTGATAATCATTTATTAATCAACATCGCTTCTTGATGGATTTATTTTCTCAACCTATTTATGTGTGTTTTATGAATATGTAAATTTTGTTATTTAATTTTTATAAGTGGTTGATTAAATGTTTAACTTAAAAGTTCAAAAGAAAATTCAGGAATTATTTAGAGTAAGTTTTAAACAAAGTCCGATATGATAACATGTTTAAAATTTACTTTCTTGTTTTTAATTTTAAAAAAGAAAATATTACAATTTAGTTGCATAAGTATACATGACTTGAGATAAAAGCCGCTAAAACTTGTTGCCTAGATTATTTATCGTTTTTAAATTAACGAGATGTGAAATAAACACACGACTGCTGGAAATCTGTTTCACGGAAGAGTATAATTCCTATAAGCAACTCAAGTAACTTTAAGTTAACTTCTTCGCAACTAGTAGAGTTTGATGTCTGGATTTTTTTTTTCAGAGGAGCTAACTGACTACTTTAACATTGCGATGTCTTACGCAGTAGTCAAATGTCCGACTCTGTATGACTTTTCAACTAACTTAAAGTTGGCTAATCTATATATATATAAAAATCAATGTGTGTTTGTATGTTTGTTTGTTCTTTATAGACGGTTTAACGGCTGGACCGATTTCCTTGAAATTTTCAAAGAATCTTTCTGTATGTCTGGAAGGAACTATAGGCTATACTTTGGTTTGAAATTGTAAGTGAGCGGGGTGCCTCGCCCTATTAAAGAATAAGTATTAAATATTATATATCACGAAAGTTAATGCAGCTAGAGTCTTCAAATTAAGTACGGTAAACTCTGACATCCACACGAACATTTGGGTAAAAAATGGGCGGATTTTCAATAGTAGGCGTGGCCACATGAATTAAATACTAAATTTCGTATATTTGGAAAACGATATCGATTAGAGTACTAAAATTTTGCAAGAGCAACTTTGACATCCAAATAAACATTTTTGGAAAAAATGGGTACATTAGAAATAGTGGGCGTGGTAGCTCTCATAGCAATTGAATACTAAAATTCGTATATTCGGGAAGCGATAACAGTTAGAGTACCCAAATTTTGCACGAGAAGCTTTGACATCTATATGACTATTTTGAAAAGAAATTGATGCTTTAGTAATAGTGAGCGTGGCACCTGTCATATGAATTAAATACAAAAATTCGTATATCTGGGAAGCGATAATAGTTAGAGTACCCAAATTTTACAAGAGACACTTTGACGTCTATATAATTATTTTAAAAAGGAAATGGTTGATTTAGTAATAGTAGGCGTCGCACTTGCAAAATAAATACATTTTTTAACCATAAAGATTTTATTTCATTACGATGGGGGTGGAGAAGCACACCGGGTATTAGCTAGTTAATAGATAAATTAAAGTCACCCCATTTATAGTTGGCTTAAAGTAAGCTGTTTTTAAATAATAAATAAATTGACTTTATTTAAAATAATTGTTAAAACTTTTTGTGAAATATTTTTATTTTTTTAACAATTTTATTTTAGAAACATGCAGGAAATTTTATGTAATTTATTAAATAATTTACTTTTTACAATAATTCATTCATCCATCTTTAGTTATTTATCTTTCAATGACTTTAAATCTTAAACTTTACTGACTTTAAGTACAAAAAACTGCAAAGTAATGAAAACAAACAAGCAAAAATACCGTTTAAATTCTCAAAATTTTCTAAGAGCAAACAAAAAAAAGCATGAAACAACAAACTCTCTTATGTATGCTTTAAATTTGAGTAACTTCTGCATTACTTTGTAGTTAGTTTATAGTTAGTTGATAAAAGCTTACTTAAAGTCGAATACTCTTTTGCTTATAGGGATGCTTTAAACACATGGTTACACCACACACAACTACAGGGTGGGCCAAAAGAAACCAAGGGGTGTAAAAGTTTAATAACTTTTTCGTTTATTTATTTTTGTTTATCTTTTCTTTCAGATTATATAGACAACACTTGGAGAATTTATAATGGAGAGGTTCACAACTGAACAGAGAACCAAAACAATAGAATTTTATTATTTAAACCAGAGATCAATTATTTAAACCAGAGATCAATTATTTTAACGCAAAGAGCATATCGTGGACATTTTAACGTCAGAATTTCGCCCTCTAAAGCAATGATTCGTTGCTTAGTTGATCGTAATTACCAACATACCAGCGTAACAGATTTGCCTCGAACCGGTGGACCACGTTTAAGTCGCACTGCGGAAAATATTGAACGAGTACAGCAAAGTGTTAACGAAGCACCAAAAACATCTGCCAGAAGGCGTTCTGCTCAGCTAGGAATGTCTCGTACGTCACTACGGCGCATTTTAAAAAAAAGTTTTACAGTTATACCCATATAAGGTGCAATTGGTGCAAGAATTAAGACCCGCAGATCATCGGCAACGTCTAAATTTTGCAGTTAAATTTCAAGAGTTGGCCAGAAATGAAATCAACTTTATTAAAAAATTTGATTATGAGTGATGAAGCTCATTTTCATTTGAATGGCTTTGTTAATAAGCAGAACTGTAGGTTCTGGGGTTCTCAAAATCCAAGAGCCATTCATCAACGCCAATTGCACCCCATCAGGTGTACAGTATGGTGTGGGATCACATCTGAAAATGTCATTGGGCCTTACTTCTTCGAGAATGAAGATTGAAGTGCTGTAACGGTAAATGGAGAGCGGTATCGGTTTATGATAGAAAATTTTTTACGCCCTGCTCTTGAAAACAGACCTGGTATGTGGTTTCAGCAGGACGGAGCCACTGCCCATACTGCCCGAGACACAATGGCACTTTTAAGTCAAATTTTTGGAGGGCGAATAATTTCCAGAAATTCGGAAATTATTTGGCCAGCGCGATCGCCAGATTTGACAGCACCCGACTATTTTCTTTGGGTTAATTTGAAGGAGCGAGTGTATGTGTACAAGCCAAAGACAATCCTTGAACTCAAGGCAAACATTGTTGCAGAAATTCGAACGCTACAGCCACAAGTTTTGAAAGATGTTATGGAAAATGCTCTAAAAAGAGCCCATTAGTGCGAAGCTAAAAACGGTTGTCATTTAAGACACATAATTTTTCATACTTAGGGTAAAAAAGTTTCCCTTTTGTATATTATATAATCTGAAAGAAAAAATAAAAAAAAATTAATAATTTAACTTTTACACCCCTTGGTTACTTTTGGCCCACCCTGTACAAGTGCCCTTGGCTGTAATCGTCGCTTTGTAGTCGGCTAATTAACTAAAACGAAAACGAAAGCAACATCGTAACCAGCTGTTTCGTTGTGGAACTTAAAATTTCATTGGTGCGCCACTTTCAAACATACACTTTTATGAAAATTAAATTATTTTAAAACAAGTAACAGTGCTATATTCGGCAGTACCGAATCTTATATACCTGCTTAAGCATTTATATTTAAATTTTGCAATGTTCTTAACTTCTAAATAAGATAAATCATTTTAAACCTCTCATTTACTTCACAATTTTTATTAAAATGTCAGCTTTATATCAGTTCATTATCGCTTACAAAATCGGCCTAAGTTGGCGATAGCCTTACGTCCACGCTGTGATAAAAGACTTGGTTGTGTTCGATAGCCTGCACCACACTATGCATTTAAAGCTAACAACTTCAGAGAAGTTGCTCACGAAGCCCTGGCTCCAAAATCTATGTTTTTGTTTTTTTTTTTTTCTAATTATTGCCGGATCGTGTTCGGCCTCGTATTGATTTTAGGGGAAAAATATTCAGATGACAATAAAAAATATATATTTAAAAACATTCAAGATAAGTTCAACAGACCCAGATTTTTAAATTACGAGTTGGTCACTAGCGTTATTAGTGAGTCGGCTGTGTAGTTACAAATCACAATCAATAGTAAGACTTTTAATTTCCTTACAAGAACTTACGGATCGAAAATGTATTGCTAAATCCCGTACACTTCATATAACCTTAGGAACAACCAACCGGCATAAGTGGTGCGTTAGAAAAAGATGAATTGAAGCTGCATTTAATGGTACTTTTAGCGGTATAATAACATACATTGCTTCAGTTCGTCATATTTATAAGAGCAGCGAACATATCGTTACCCGCCACCCTTATTGTATAGCCTCCTTTTCAGGCTTTTTTTTTTACTTCGATAAAAAACGCAAACCATGCTTATAAAAAAATCATACAATTTCAATCAATCATCATAATTATTGCAATTCAAATATTTTATTTCCAACAGCACTCTGCACCATTACATTCGTTATGGTTTTGGTAGTAGGTACGTCTAATTTTTTTGTATTACAATTTTTCTCTTCTGAATTGGTTATAATGATTATCTATGGCTAAATTAGTTTATATCATTCGATGATCATTAATTTAAAATAAATAACGAAAAACGATGATTTGACACGCGATAGGGCACGCAAGCAAATGACGCGTTATAAATTTAAAAAAATAATAATAATAACAATACGAGCAGCAACAGAAACTATTAAAAATACAAAAAAATTGGCAGGTTAAAGAATAAGGCAACATAAAGAATAAGGAAGACGAACCAGGAAATTAAAATAAAATTTATAGGTTGAGTTTAACAGACAGACACCTTCTTATGCTCATTCGTATCTTTTTACACTTTGTTATTTGATTGGGAGGAATTTGACCTTCTATTGTATTTAAAATAAACAATTTGTAAGTTTGTATTTAAATATATGTAAATACACAGTACAAAAAAGACGGCAGCATAAAAAATCAACCACTGACCTTTAACTAAATTAGATTTAGGGTAAAACAACTACTAAAGTCTACGTAAATATTGCGTGACGTTAACTACTTTTTTTCTTGTTTTTTTTTTTTAAGGCGCGTAACATCCTGCTGTGATGCATTAATAATACACAGACGCTTAAAAAACTACTAACAAATACACTCATGCGTATTGCACAAACAAACACATTACAACTGCATCAAAATTATTGTTATAATCATTTTAACTAAACTATCATTGCAACCAATATCATCGGAACGATAATATCTTTGTCATCACCATTATGTTTTATCATCTTGTCATTTATTCATGTGATTATAATTTAAAGACAATTTAAAGTAACCATTGTAACTCGTCAAAGTTGATTCAGTTGGGCTTATATGTATTATAGTTAATATTCGGTATTAAATACATATGCACAAATAAACATCATTTACATAATAAAGTGTGAGTCATAAAAAACTTATACTTGTATTAAGTGAAATAAAACTTAACTGTTCAATATAAAAATCTGAAATATACATAAATTTATTCAAATATTGGACAAATTCCTAAAACATTTAAATATTGTCATATAACTCGGTAGTTAATCATCTCCGGAAATTCCGGAAATTCCGGAAATTCTTACATTAAAGATTTTATAGTTTCTTCCCTTAACATTTTGGACGAGGTGGTTCTCTTACGATTAAAATTGGACATTTTATAAGATACGTTTCCACTGTTTTTTTTTCTTTCTTTTTTGTACAAGATCTCATTACCTTTCCACAGTACGAAGTTCTGGACAGTTGAGTGGATTTGCCTCCCATGGTACTAAACTGAAATTATTGTTTTAATAGCCCTACAGCGCTACTTTCCCATAGTGGCATAATGCCAAATAGGGCCAGAAATATGAAGACTCTCTGTGCTATTTTAAGAAAATTAAAAGCAGATTTTGGAGACACTCCTTTATACGTATTTATGTGTTTATCGTGCCTGATGTCGCAAGTGATTAGATTCTTTTGCCACAAGTGCAAATGGCTTGCCACACAAGAAACTTCTTGGGGAAATTTGATTCGTTTTTTATACCATTTACAGTGAGTGTAAGGGCATATATAGGTTTGTCATTCCGGGTGAAATTTCGAAAATTTTTATTTCCTACCCCATAAATTATATATTTTCGGAAAGCTTATGATTAGAGGATTTGATTGAGCCCTATCAGTCTGTCCGTGTGTGTGTTGAAATCAACTTTAAGAAACCGCCTGACATCGCCTGGAACCGCGTGAGGTATTAAAATATCAGAAATATTCGGGAACAGATTGGTATTGAAAATCAAAAAAATCGGTACATAAACAACTGAGATATGAGAGAAAAACCACGACCACCTAGTTTTTTCACAGAAAAAACATTCAGCACAAACATATAAACGTGATATACTGGTCAAAGGAAACAACTCAATTTATAATTTTACAATAGGATGTTTTTAAGCGAATAAAGTCATTATAAAGATAATGAAACATATATGTACGTATTTCATATTAATGAGATGAATGGATGAATGAATTGTTATTGCATGACTACAAGTTGTGAAGGGTATATAAGATTCGGCACGGCCAAATATAGCACTCATACTTGTTTTAATTAAATTTGTATTTTTTATACCCTTCACACAGTGAAAAAGGGTATATATAGGTTTGTCATTCCGTGTGAAATTTCTACAATTTTCATTTCCGAACCCATAAAGTATATATTTTCTGAAAGCTTATGAATAGGGGAGTCGATTAAGCTCTGTCAGTCTGACCGTCTGTCCGTGTGTATGTTGAAATCAACTTTTTGAAGCCCCCCGAAATCAACTTTAAGAAACCGCCTGACATCGCTTGGACTCGGGTGAGGTATTAAAATATCAGAAATATTCGGGAGTAGATCGGTATTGAAAATCAGAAATATCGGTATATAAACAACTGAGATATGAGCAAAAACCTACGACAACCTCGATTTTTTTTCACAAAAACAATATTACAACAACAACATACATACATACAAAATTGTATATTGGTTAGAGTAAACGTGGGAATGAATACCAGCTGAGCCAAAAAAAATTGTTTTTATTTTTTTTATATTTTTTTTTAATTTTTTTTATTTTTTTTTTTTGTTTTATATATATTATTTATATTTAAATTATTGTTTTTAAAATATTTAAAAAAAAATTTTTTTTTTTATTTTTTTTTTTATTTTTTTTAACATACATACGTTAATTTTTAATTTTGCAATGGGATGTTTTTATATATGTATGTTTTTTATATATCCATGTACGTATTTCATATGAGATGTATGGTGATACAAACTACTGTTATTGCATGACTACACGTTGTGAAGGGTATATAAGATTCGGCACGGCCGAATATAGCAGTCTTACTTGTTTTCGTTCATTCTTTTGCCTTGGTTCTTTTTCGCATTGCAATTTGGAACATTATACGACTTCAAATTAATCAAGAGCATTTAATTTCACGAGCTGCTTTTCTGAAAGAAGTGCTCTTCGAAAGAGTTGTATGAGTTATTTTGCCTTACCAATATCTGTTCGACTTTGTTCTCTGTTTTAAATTTTTAAGTCTTTCTTATAATGTTAAATGGTTCAGCTTCAGATTTTGATATTGGAAAAGTTTTAATAATTTTTTCATGTATTTTTTTCTGTCCACTTCAACCGAAATAACAGTTGAAAATTAATGATTTAGAGAAGATAATATCGAACATATTTTTTAAAGCTAACGTGATTTCAAAAATAATAATTAGTTGGCACAATGATACGTTTTGGCTGGAATAGTTTGTATAAGTGTTTTTTTACTCACTCTTTATTTATTTATTTTGATTGTTCTCATAAGTTTTATCTCAATTTAACCAACTTTTAAAAACAAATATTAACATGTATTTCAAATAAATTTTAATAATATTTACCGCTTGATATACTTAAAACAGTTACCTGCAAATAAACAAAAAAAGTCAAAATAATTAAAAAATGTGAATAAAATTTTAAGATTTAAGAAGATGTTATGTGTTAAGGAATTTTACAAAAAGACAATTTCATTATAAAAAAATTAGTTAAGGAAAGGAAAAGTTAGTGAAAAGGAGATGAGTAAACTATAAACAGTTTTAGAATAAATTTTTTATATATACCAAATGTTTATTTAAAAATGTTTACTTTAATAATTTAAAAAATAATGATTAATTCTGAATGTAAGGATTATTATTTGTCTTAAATAATTATCAAGAAAAGCGATCAATATTGTCATAACGATCATCATATGTATTTAAAAGAAGACATAACCAACTACAGGAAGTGAACACTGTACTGCGAAATTATAGTCGCATGTTATTTTTAAATTCATTGTTCGGAATTGCTTCAGCATTGTTGATCAAAACATTATAATGAAAACTTCGAACAATTTAGTTCACTCAGAATACCGAACAGGTGCTATTTTGTATGAATGTAAAAAATCTATAAAAATTAGATGCGGCTATAATGGTGATCCACAGATTATTACGAGGGTTTCCTTTTATGTTTCGGGTATGGGCAACCCTAGTGCCCTAAAGTCAAGTTTCACGTCTTTGACAATATACACACTCGGAACCTTTTGACGTACGAGTGCTATATGTGTTGTTTACAGTAACTTCAAAAATTCATGGCGGCCAAAAAATGGTATCAAATCGTGAACATTTTCGTACATTTATTTTTTACAACTTTCGACAAGGATTAAATCAACAATAGTGCATCGATAAACTCCATTCGATTTTGACCGATAAAACACCACAAGGGTAAATGTTTATCGATAGATTACTGAATTCAATCGTGACCGTAGTTCGCCGATCGACGAGTTTCGTGAAGATCGGATAAACATTGTTGCTCTAAGAGAAATTAAATTATACGATGTAACTTATCGTAAGATTGAGGCAACTTTAAAAATTCGAGGGTCCAGAGTTTGAATATTATAATTATTTGCCTGTAAAAAAAATTGTTTGCGTTGAATACCACATAATTGAACAATCGTTAAAAAAAGCTATCACTTGATCGCAAGTCATGCTTAAAAAAACACGATCACGGTGCTTCAAAACATGTAAGCGATATCGTAACAGGCGACGAATTGTGAATCTTCGCATATGAGTCAAAAAATAAGGAGCAGTCCACTGTATGGGTCTTCTAAGACGACCACAACTCAACAAAAGTAATTTGGGCTTCAAGCACTTTGTAGCAAATAGTCTTCTATTTTTTTTTTTTTTTTTTTTGGAAAAACTGAACCTGACTCAAGCGTACCATTGGTGCAAGGTAGAACAATGACTTTTGAATGGCCAGAAGTCTTCAAAAAAATATGAAACACCAGCCAGAGCAAAAAAAAAGGGATTATTTTCTACCACGAAAGTGCGAGCTCGCACACAGACTCAGCTCAGACAAAGGACTTTCCAAGCACCCAGAACGTCAATTTATTGAGTCATTCGAAATATAGTTCTGACTAGACACCCAATGATTTCTTATTATTCCCGAACACAAAAAATAAATTGTGGGGTCAATGTTTTTTGACACTTGATGAACTGGTTGATGCGTTCAAAATGCATGTTTTGGAGTTACCTCAGTCGATATAGAACAAGTGATTCAGAAATTGGTTCACACGTATGCAATAGTGATCTTTTAAAAGAATATTTTGAAAAGCAATAAAACCTTTTTTGATGATAAATATTTATTTGTCTATAATCCCGAGATATAAAAAGCAATCCTCGTACACCAAACTTTATGAGTTTCCTTTTTCCTGAGAGAGAAGTTTTCAGTTATTAGGTTAAAATAATATTTTAAATAGATAATTTTTGTATGATCTTGAATAATTCTAAGACTCGTTTAAACATCAGAAATAACATAGAACCGTAATAAACAAACATGTCGTTAGGGAATCAATTTCGATATGTTGATTAAAATGTCATCATTATGGCAGTGACATTTTCCTTTCGGAAGTCGCAGTTCGTCATAAGACCATAGAGGAAACGGAAATTATTTTTTCCTTCGCACATTATTTCAAATCATATTAAATTACCAACATTGTCTATTTGTATGCACACGCTCCTTTAGAGCATTTTCTTTTTTTTTCACCTGATCAGAAGTTGTTTAATAATTATTTGTTGTGGCCACAACTAGGCGAATACGTTGATCCTTTATTGTATGTGCCTGCGTTTCAAGAAATGCAATTTGATATTTTTTTTTCAGCGAATAATAAACTAAAGCCAATATTTAGTGCAAATAAACTAAAACAACAGTAACAGTAAAAACAAGACGAAAAGAAGGAACCTTTTGTTTTGCAACTGCATAGAAATATGTAAGAAGGACTGACATACATAGTCTTAAACACACACTTATATCGTATACAAAGAGTTTTTAATGAAAGATAAAAAGAAGGGTGCGATTTGGCAAACATTTTGTTGGCTTTCTTTAGTTTCCTTTATGTGAATATTTGTGTTTTTATAAGGACATTTTAAACACACACACACACACTTACTGATATAAAACAACTGACTCTGATTAAACAAGAAAACAGATATACACAACAGTATGAACATACGTACATTCATGTTTATACAATGATATCGAGTGTTGGCTGTGTTGACTGCTCCCAATGTTCATTCTTTGAAAGCGATGAATAGAACTACAAGAACTGCAAATTATTGTTGGCAAAAAAATGTAAACAACAACAAAACCTAAAATTGTTGTCATGTGCAACGAGTGTTTATTTGGTGACTGGGAAAATGAAAACTAAAATGCACTCTTACTATTGCACAGTAGGACGGCGAATGTAAAAAAAAAACATTAAAAAAAATAAACAAAACATTCTTACATTGGCTTAAGCGAGGCAGTGTTGGGGCGTCCGCAGCTGCGAGATCTTTGGGGTATTATACTGCAAATGCTGTCTTTGTTTACTTGTTGTAGTATCCTTGTTATGTCCAATTAATCTTAAATTTTCCTCTTATAATTTCGTACTGAATTTAGTATTGGTACGTAATTCGAAGCAGGGGGCAAATTACGGCATTCGAACGTGATCGAAATTTTAAAATTCTTATTTGGTTCTCTACACCTAAAGTACAGCGAACTCGATCGTAAAAAAAATTTCGATCGTGAACGAAGGCCGTAATTTGGCCCCAGATCGAATACAGCTTATGGTATTTGACCAACAGCATCGAATAATACGTCAAAGTCTTTGATTGACAAAAAATTGCAGTCAACGTATTGTATACAAAATAGTTGCTGTCACCTGTCACGAGTTTGCCAATCACTATGAATGGAGTAGCATTACACAAAAACACAGTGGTGATATCGGCAAATTTCTACATGTTCAACAGCGTGTGTTTTCATCACATTGCGTTTTTAAGAAAAAGTGATTAGCTCAAAACACGTCAACGAACAAAAATATAATTTGAAACTTTACTTTTAATTGTGTAAATAACGTTTTTGTAAACGTGTCTTTGATTCTATACTAATAATTTAATAAGCCAATTAATTAATCATTTATATTCCCAATTAAGGAAATTGTCCCACTGTATTCTCCAATAAAGTGGATATAAATAAAGTCTATGACTTTGTGTGTTTACTAAGGAACGTTGAACAAAAAAGAAAAATAAAGTATTATTTTTCCTAAATCATTATTTTCATTATTTTAAAACAAACAAAAGCTGAACAACAATAGAAAGAATCGACCGAATTCAGCAAACGAAACAAAATATTTTTGAATAGTTCTACATGTAGTGTGATGCTGCAACTACTACTTCTTTTGCTGTTGTTGCGATAACATTAACAACAACAAAAACTACTACTACTAAACAACTGCTAACTATAGCAATCAACACAAAAAACATAGAGAAAGATATCATTTAATTCCCCTTTGTTCCATCATCATTTTCTACAGATAAATAGATGTCCTTTATTTAGTTTTGGCTTTTGTTTTGAGGACCGTCGAAACGGCCCTGCATACACTTTTAACAATTGTTATATTTGTCAAAAAGGATGCACACACAACAGTAGCAGAAAAGCAGGATACTGGAGGCAGTGTTTGCAAAATTTATTTAAACTATAATCGTAGTCTTGAATTTTCATTTTGTTGCCAAAAAAAAGTTTTATTTTATTTAGAAATTTGTTGCAAAAATGTTTAAAATAATTATAAGGACATTCTTGCCAAATATGGACACAGAAAACAACAACAACACTAACATTGAAAGGACTGATTTACCTAACACCAACAATCAAAAACTTTCTTTAAATATTATTAGCTGGTTTTTTCACATTTTTATTTTATTTAAAGCAAAGCAAAATTAAATAAATTTTTACCTTTAACAACACGACAAACTTTAACAACGTTATAAATTCGAAAAATTTTTGAGAAAGACATTTTACAATCTTTGAGCCGAGTATGTTAAAAGATTTTTTATTGTTTCGTGCCTGCTTTTATCGTTGGAAATTTTTCATTTTCTAATTTAATAAAAATGGCTTTTTATGTTTTTGTTTCAATGCTTTTTGAGTTTCTTTTACCTTGTAACTTAATTGTCGACTTTCTTTGTTGCTTGTGCCAAAGTAAACATCAGACAGTTTAGCATCAAAACACCAACTGCTGCAAAGTAAATATCATCTTCTTTGCCATCAAAAACGTCCCCACTACCGTACATGGCACTGATATATTGGTTTAAACAAAAAAGTAAATTTTTTCAATAAATTGTTGCTTCTTCTGATTTTTGCCTTTTTAAAGAAAACTTAATTAAGCTCCAAGATTTTGTTACATCGAAAAAAAAATTAAAAAAAAGTGAACTCGGATTCATTTTTTTTATTTTTGAATCTAATAGAAAAGTGATTATTTAAAAGTTGAATCAATAAAAGTATCTAAAGAATGAGATCAGTGAAACCTTAACACACATTTTTAATTCCACCTTTCTTCATGCACAAAAAATATAACTGTTTATAATCAAGTTTGCATTTAAAAACTTGTCAAATTATGTGTACAAAATAATAGCATAATCGGATTATTAGTTTGTTTGAAAATGGATTCCGAAGAAAAAGTGCGTGAAAAAATAATAAAAATTTTTTTAAAAAATCCCAGTCGTACTTACAAATCTATTGCAAATGAGATAAAGGTGTCACGACAAACAGTTTCGCGTGTGATAAAAGTGTATAACGAACGTCGTAGTATTAAAAGGAAAGCTGGAAGTGGAGCTAAAAAAGGTATAACTGACCCACAGTTAGCTTCAAAGATTGTTAGTCTTCTAAACCAAAATCCCAATTTCTCAAACCGTAAAGCCGCCTTAAAAGCAAACTGTTCCGATTTTTTTGTAAGGAAGGTTAAAAGATATGAAGGCCTTAAGTCCTACAAGGTTCAGAAAGTGCCAGACAGAAATTCGAAGAAAAACTTGGATGCAAAAAGTCGTGCCAAAGAACTGCTTAGAAATTTTATCAACAAATATGAGTGTTGTATTATGGATGATGAGACTTACGTTCTTGCCGACTTTTCTCAGCTCCCAGGGCGAAGTTATTATGTGGCCGATGGAAGAGGTAATGTCGATGACCAATTTAAGTTCCAAAAAAAGACAAAGTTTCCAAAGAAGTACTTAGTTTGGCAAGCTATATGCACGTGCGGAGAAAGAAGCAGTAAATTTATTACTACTGGGACTATCAACACTGATATTTACATCAAGGAGTGCTTGCAGAAGAGGTTGCTTCCATTCATACGAAAACACAATAAGTCAACATATTTTTGGCCCGACCTAGCGTCGTGTCATTATAGTAAATCTGCAGCAGAATGGTATGAAACAAATAATATAGTGGTAGTGCCAAAAGAAGCAAATCCACCTAATTGTCCAGAACTAAGGCCCATCGAACGTTACTGGGCTTTAGTCAAAAGAGTGCTGAAGGATACAAAACAAGTTGCTAATAATACTAAAATTTTTTCCCAGAAATGGTCTTATTCCAGCAATAAAGTTACTAAGGATACCATCAAAACCCTCACGGTCTCAATTCCGGAAAAGGTGAAACAGTTCATCAAAAAAAGCTGAATTTTTACAAAAAGCATTAATATTTTAATTTACTGTTATTTTATTGTTAAACCACGCTATTTTCATTAAAATGGATTAATTCGTTTCAAAGTTATTGCGTTTTATTCGTGTTAGGGTTTTATCGATCTCATTCTTTAAATGTAAAGACAGTTAAATATCAAAGGGTCTGCTGATATGTGGGGTCTAAGTTTTAATTAAAATTTGTGAATTGTTTGTTTTTTTTTCATAACAGCCAAAATTATTGCTTATCCAAGAGAAAAATATGGTTTAAATGGATCCGCTTCCGTTTGTGGTAAGAAAATTGTTTAAATAAAATATAAATTTATTTCAAAATAGTGAAAGTTTTGTAGACATTCTTAACAAACTCTACATTTAGGTAAATAGTGAGTCTTAAGATTTTTGTTGAGATGACCTTCATAATCATTTCAGATGCTAAATAGACCACGCACCGGCTTTAAATGAATTTCTCCTTTAATAAACAAAATCAGTAGATTCGTTAGGTAACCCCGTTATTTATAAAAAACTTATCACTAATTCCATAACAACCCTTTTATATCAACATCTACATTGTCCGTTAAAGGTGGAATTTATTTAACTTTTAACAAATAAGATAGTTATAATCGGCTATGCCGAATCTTATATACCCTTCACACAGTTTGTATCATCATGTAATAAACATTTCTGACAATAATATTTTGCAACTCTGTCCAGAACTTATTTAGGAAATCGATAATTTGAATTATTAATTTAAATTTTTTTTTCAAACATTTTTTTCGCCGTTACTTTGTCGGTAATTGACCCATTGAACCCAGATATATTGTAAGTGTTGTCAAGGGTAGATATTTTATACATACGTTAAAAAAAGTTGAAAAAAGTTCCATAAGAGTTGCAAAATCTGACTTTATGTTGGGTAAAAAACAGAGGCAATGGTGTCCTCTCGCTCATATCTCAGCTCTTAAGAGTTGATTACAACAGACATGCGGACAGACAGACAGACATAAATAAATATTCAGAACACATATATTTAAAAGGGTCTAAAACGAATATTGTATAAATTACAAAGAGAATATCAAACTTATATTTACCCTTTTACACTCTCGTGTGAAGGATATAAAAATACGCTAGTGTGGGTACTAATGAGTCGATTTTCGTTAGCAACTAAAACTCGCTATCATTGCCAGTTACCGAGAAGTTATTTTAGGTGATAATTGTCAAATTCAGTTGTCAACTAATGACAGTTCAATTTAATTTAAAAAGTTATAGTTTATTGTAACGCAATCATTATTAAAGTTTCGGAAAGCGTCCCACAATTAGAGGCTGTGAGAAACTTTTATTTTTAATATTTTATTTAGATTTAGATTTGGGATGCATTAATTTTAAACAGAGTTTCAAAAATTAAACAAAATAAAAAAAAAAATGTTATTCCTTTGACTGCGGGCAGATATTTTTTTCAAGCGACTTTAATAATCAGAAGAGAATGAGTGAAACAAGCATTTCAAATAGCCACAATAAGTTAATAATAAGCTTTCCCCTTGGGAGATATAAGATTTGTGAATTTCATCCTTAGTATTATCGCATAACTGGCATGAGAGATGCTACCACAACCTCAGGCTAAACGGAGCCACAAATTTGTGGAGTTTATATTAAAGCTGACCAGATTTTATATGGTACCGGTACCACGACAATCAGTAGCCTCTTTGGTTAAGGCTATAATACACGGCATGTTTTTTACATCTGACTTTTAAATTTGTGAGACATATGTAAATCTACATGTCTCTCAAAATTGTACTTTTACGCTGACTGCTTTGCAGAAGCAAAGATTTCTGCTAACGACTAATGTCGCATGTTTTTACAGAAGAAAATAGAGCGCACTCTAATTAAAATTTTGTCAGATGTCTTAACACATGTGTTTTTACAGAAGTAATGTTTTAAAGGTAACACACGACATGTTTGTATTAGCAGTGGAGAATTTGACAAGTCAGATGTAAAAAACATGCCGTGTATTAGCTCCTTTAAATGGCTAATGCTTGTGCTAGTGACGGCTCATTAGCCAACCATTTAGGAGCTGTTGCTTTTGGTTGTTCGGAATATAACGAAGAGTCGTCATGTTTACTTGTATTTCCCAACAACTAAGTCCGGTTTTGTCACGGTGTACAAAATTTGCACACTTGTCTGTTTCTTTGCATACAAAGGCGATGGTTTATGGCATTGAATTAAACCAGTGTTAAGTAAACCTTTCACCAATCGTCCGAACTTTCACAAAAATATTTCTGCATTCTTTAAAAGACGAAAGTAATCCTTAAAGTCATAACAAGAAACTTTTTAAACCTAAACTTACTACAAATGGTATTGAGAGTTGTCCTTCGAACGCAGTCTGAAATGGGAAATAAATTTTTTCTCAAATTCGTTTAAAAATCGCAAGAACTTCGTATGCATATTACAATTAGGGATTCTAAACGGGACAGATTTTGCGAATCCCGGTATTTCGGGATTTACTATTTTTGTGTATGTGGAAAAAAATATAAATTTATTTTTTTAACAAAATACCAAACCAAATAAAAAAATAAATGGAATTTAACTAAAGTAATTCATATACATAATTAATATATAGTCGTCTTAATATGTCAACCTGCTAACTCCCTTTCAGCATATTTTACAGGAGAGACAAAAAACTATTTTATTAAAAATATTTCATATTTTTAGCTTGAGAGGAAAACCAAAAATGAAGTTCGTTTTTAATTCAATCGAAACATTAAAACAAGTAAGAGCACTATTTTAGGCTGTGCCGAATTTTTGATACCCATTTTGTGTACCTAGTGGGCGTTAAAGTAGGCGTATCAATATAGTTTCTGCTAATAAATTCAACTTGGATATTTGAATATAAAGTCTTTTATTCTTTCAAAATCTTTGTCCATAGAGAAATTATATAAATTTGAGATAAAGCATTTGATGCAAAATATGCGTAAAGTGGTTGGCACACCCATTTCTTTATTACAAATCATCATCTGATGAAGATGCTTTATTCTACTCTACACATCTAACTGCGTGTAAAAAACATCAATAATTGCCAGATGAATTCTATATGCAAGACACAGTTGCTGCTGGGGTGTAATAATTTTTCTGATTTAAAGTATTGTAGAAGCTTCGCCTATTCTGCCTATTTCACTAGGCAGTGATACACCAATATCACCTAACCGTTTCTCTAAGAGTTAAATGAAAATTCAAAGAATGATAAATATTTTATAAATTATTGTAATAATAATCCATGTTTAGAAAAAGTCGGTATTTCCCGGGATTTTTTAAATAAATCCCAGGATTCGGGATGGGATTAGGATTGGCATGCCCAATTGCAATATACAAAATTTAAGTTATGAGTTTTTTAAATTGGAATTACAAACAATTCTATAAACTCAATCGGCTGTGTTCTGCATTCCGAGTGGAATTAAATCCATAATTATTAAAATATTCTAAAGAAGATATGTTTAAACCGCCAGTAGATAGTCACTGTCTGTTATCAATTAATTTCTCACGGTGTAACGAATGTTTAAAATATTTTTATAAGTAATTGAACGTTAGAGCAGGCTTTTATGTTTTAATCGAATTTTATTACATTATAAAGCTTTATGAAAGGTTCTCGAAGCAAGCAAACAAACCAACAAAAAAAACATTTAGCTTTACATACAGTAAACTCTCTTTACAAATTTAAAAGAGCATTAAGAAAAAAAAAATATTTTTTGTTAAATAATATTAAATAAAAAAACATTTTCTTTAGCTCACTCCTGTCTAATTTTTCCTGCTATTTTAGACTGCAAAAAACTGGCGCCTTCTTTAGTAAAAATCTACACAAATAGTTTATAATAAAAACAAGACTTGTGGTTTTATAAAAGCAAACTTAATCGCATATTAGCTAAAAATGCATAAAACAACGAAAGCAACTACCAGCCACAGGGATCCTTTTAAATGTGTCTCACAATCATTACACTTTTTTATTGCTCCACACTCCATATGAGTTTCTTAAAATGGTTGTTTTGGCAAATGGCGTTAAGTTTCGTATGTATGTGCAAATATGATTTTCCGTACTAAATTGCCATTATAAACGAATTTATTACTGTTGCATAGAAATCCCCATCTTCAATTTAAGCCACAGTGATAAAATAAAAAAATAAAAAAAATGAAAATACGACATGATTTTATTTTATCTACACTTTGGTGACAAAAACTTTTCTTTTATTGGCCTGTTTCATTTGCCTCCCTTTACGGAGGCAGATGAGAACAACAGAGAGGTATTTAAAGGTTGTGTAAAATGATTTTAATATGTCGACCTCCAATAAAAAAATGGCAAAATTGCTTGTGGAAATATAGAAAGGTCTTGGCGTTACGGACAATGAATGGGGCTGGTAAAAAATAAATTTCGTTACAGGCTTACACTTACATAAGGAGTGCTCATCAAAAAATTCATGTCAACTTTAATTCTTTTAACATTTAGAAAGAGTAAAAAATACATACCGTTAACTTGTTCCCAAAAATATAATTATTATTCTTGGTTTTATGTTTTTATAAAGTTTTTATGAAAATTTTAAGTCCACTTCGCCCTTATAAAACAACATCTAGAAATGTATTTTTAATCTAGTCGATTTCATTTATCTGGTAACTTATGTAGTAGCATTGTTTTAGCCTTTTAAAATATTATCTTCTTTCTATCTAATTTTCATTATTAATACTAGAAAAGCGCGGCGCGCGTTGCTACGCCCCTTAATGAATAAAATGCATTCTGAATTTAATTAGAATATCAAGTGCAAAAAGCTAAAATTTAAAATTTTTTTAATGGGCGTGACCCCGCCCACTTTTCTAATCACGAAATTGTTTAATCATGATACCTCAATGTGTGAAAAGTTTTAGAAAAATCGGAGAAGTTTAAGTAGCTGAAAAAGATAACTTTTTTTTTATGGGCGTGGCACTGCCCACTTTTCTAATCACGAAATTATAAAGTCATGACAGCTCAATATGTGTGCAAAGTTTCAGAATAATCAGTCCAGTGCAAGTACCTCAAAATTATAACTTTTTTATGGGCGTGGCCCCGCCCACTTTTCTTACCACGAAATTATAAAGTCATGACAGCTCAATATGTGTGCAAAGTTTCAGAAAAATCGGTCAAGTGCAAGTAGCTAAAAACGATAACTAACTTTTTATGGGCGTGGCCCCGTCCACTTTTTCCACCCATAAACACTCCCTGGTATGTGTACAACAACTTGCCAAAGTTTGAGTCCGATCGGTTTTACAGTTTCGAAGTTTATAGCTAACACACACACACACACAGAGTTTCACTTTTATATATATAGATAAAGTTAAAGGGAAAACGCATCAAACACATTTATGTCTGTAGACTTTTTCCCCAAATTAATGTTTGGGTTTTGGTCACAAAGTGCTGCCGTAGTCGTATAAAGAATAAATGTACTCACACATACACTTACTTAAATGTCTTATTTTTTATTCCTGTTTTCTTATGGCACTTTGGTGTAAAATGAAATTAGAATTTATTAAGACACATCAAGAAATCATAACTGCTTTTAATAACAATAAATTGTGTTATACGGGTATGTTAAATTATTATGTATTTGCAAGATGAAATGGGGCAACTTTTAGAGTACGTTCCCAATGGCTGAATGGGTTGTTAAAACTAAATGGTCCATTAGCAACTGTAGCAGAAAGTGCTTTATGGCAGTTTTTTTAATTTTTTTTTTTTTAACGAAGTTAGTGGGTGTATAATAGCCAGAGGAATACCGCAAAATTTTACATTCAGAATACTATTGACAAGATTTTTAAATATTTTTTACTTACTTGACGTATTCTGACAGATATTATTTAATAGCGCGTGTGAAGGATATAAACTGACGTTTAATAATGTTTTAAAGAATTGATTTATTTCTACATACACACCAAACACCTTTATTACTAAAAAGATCGATTTGGATCGATCATTTGCTTGTTTTCAGGAGCGCTTTTAGAAGGCATGCTCTTTATATGCGATGTCGCTCTGCATATGTCTCTATGTTTCAGCTAAAAAGGGCTTATTTCATCCCTATCAGCACTGATAAAAAAAGGTATTAAGAAAATGACATAAATACAAAATAAAGGGTTATCCATTTTGTGGTTTCAAAAGTATAGGACTGGAATTCGACATCTGTCAAACTAAGTTGTTAAACCAATTTTTTTCTTTTCAGTTGAAAGTCTGACATTGACAAAAATGGATCGCTTAACTATCATACAACGCATAAAACTTATCAAAACCTACTACAAAAATAGTGATTCTGGCACAGCCACATATCGTGCTTTAAGAGGAGATTATGGTTTACATAATCGTCCAACTACGCAAGCAATTGGCAAAATTGTGAAGAAATTGAAGAGACCGGAGCGGTTACAGATATTGTAAGCCTTGTGCATCATCGTTTCGCTCGTTCCGCTAAAAATATTGCTGCTGTAAGTGAAAAAGTGTTGCCGAAGACCCGAATGTGTCGATTCCTCGTTCTCAGAAATTATGACTGTCTTACGGCACATTATGGCGTATTTTGCATTTGGATCTACACCTACATCCATATAAAGTCCAGCTCACCCAACAACTGAAGCCAGCTGACCATTCACAATGTCGTAGATATGGCTTTATTGCAAGATACATTTCCTGGCCCCGTGATTTCTCGTCGTGGCGATATCAACTGGCCACCAAGATCATGCGATTTGACACCATTAAACTTTTTTTGTGGGGCTACGCGAAAGACCGTGTTTATACAGATAAACCTTTAAGTCTTGAGCACTTAAAAACCAACATTCGTCATGTTATGGCTGATATACCGCCCAATATGTGTCAAAAAGTGGTCGAAAATTACCTCAAAAGAAACAATGCTTGCAACACTTCGCGTGGTGGTCATTTAAATGATGTAGTGTTTCATACATAATGTCAACGTTCAAACTTTATAATAAAAATGAAATATCATGAAAAAAAAATATTTTATATGTGTTTACTTTTGAAACCGCAAAATGGATAACCCGGTACTAAGTATTTAAATACTTATTTCTTCTTTTTTCTACTGCTAAAATAAACAATATACATACTATATCGTTTCGCTTCGTACGCAAACAATTTAAGCATTTTTAACCGAATAGAGTCAGCTCTTAAAAAAAATTAAAAAAATATTTGGTGGTCACTTAAATAATGCAAGATCAAACCCTAGAAATTGTGGGTAACGGAAAAAGATTGTCGCAGCTACACAGATAAATCAGTTTCGGTTGTGATCATTACAATTGGAAACCCTGGCAGAAATTACGATTTTTCTAAATATTACGACCCTGTTTAGCAGCGATTCCAACCACATATAATAGCAAGGATATGCACCACTACACAATCATATCGATGGCTTAATATACGAAGGCATATCTCGATTTTTTAACTACTTTACAGGAGAAGGATAAAACTGAATCAAATTTAGAAAAATTAAATGAGTTACAGCCTGTTTATGTGGCTTAAATCCGTTATTTTCACCCAAAGCTCACCAAATTATTTAAGGGGCGATGTGTTTTTATATAGACTACCCGAAAACGGTTGGAAGGCGATTTCAAATCAATACACGCCCTTTTTATATTCAGCCAACGATATAGAGGCGCTGTATTGTTGTTTTAAGCCATCAATCAACCTATATTTTTAGTTTGTCATTGACTCATGTTGTAAATTTACATTTACAATGTTGTGACAACAAAAAAAAAACAAGAGTCAGAAAACGATCATTTGGCACTATCATTTCAATTTGTGACGACATTGTAAATTTGTTAAAGTAGTATGTTGTATTGATGTTGGCATTATTCCATCAACGTCAGGATAGCGTCACACGAATTGTCTTTTTCTGCCTGGAAAAATTTAATTGAGATAGTATACCTACACAATTATAACCAAAAAAGTCGTTCTTTGTTTATGAATTTATAGTTTTCTTTGAAAAAAAAACAGCTCAACTGTCAATATTATTATGATTTCCTTGAAATTTTCACAGAATCTTTCTGTATGTCTGGAAGGAACTATAGGCTATACTTTGGTTTGAAATTGTAAGTGGGCGGGGTGCCACGCCGTATTAAAGAATAAGTATTAAATATTATATATCACGAAAGTTAATGCAGCTAGAGTCTTCAAATTAAGTACGGTAAACTTTGACATCCACACGAACATTTGGGTAAAAAATGGGCGGACTTCCAATAGTAGGCGTGGCCACATCAATTAAATACTAAAATTCGTATATTTGTAAAACGATATCGATTAGAGTAGTAAAATTTTGCAAGAGCAACTTTGACACCCAAATGAACATTTAGGCAAGAAATGGGTGCATTGTTAATAGTGGGCGTGGCACCTACCATATGAATTAAATACTAAAATTCGTATATGTGGAAAACGATATCGATTAGAGTAGTAAAATTTAGCAAAAGCAACTTTGATATTCAAATAAACATTTATGGAAAAAGTGGGTGCATTAACAATAGCGGGCGTGGCACCTGCCATATGAATTAAATACTAAAATTTGGGTTGGCGAAGCACACCGGGTATTAGCTAGTAAATAAATAAAAATCGACAAAAGCCTACCCTTGAGCTTAACTTGTATTTAAGTCACAGCGTTATCCCGACTCTTCGAGGCCAGCAGCTAAAATACTATACCAGTTGGCGTAGGACAGATGGGAATTCTATTCAAAAATTTACAATGGACTAATTAATTAATTATTTATTTATTTATTTAATCAATACAGCACAACAAGAACAAGTCTTATCTAATACTACTGGGTGGATAGTGGCACAATAAAACTTAAGTTTTAATAAATAAAATTAAATCAGTTAAAAAAGAAATTAAGAAGTAGAAGTATGACAAAAATTAAAATTAGAACATTGAATACAAATTAGGTTAACAAAAGGTAAGTTGTAATCAAATGCATTGTTTAAGGCCATGACTGACTATCAGATTTAGTCGTTCGATATGTCAAAAATTGTATGTGTGTTCAGAAAGTGTGATAGTGTGGACACAAAGTGTACATGTGTGACAGATTTTTTGACAAGTGTGTCCGATTTGATAATCTTTTGAAAAATTTTCATAAAATAATAGTTTCTGTGCGATCAGAGTTGCTTTTTCTAAGCAAGTATGACAGTGTGGCATCCAATAACACATTTTGTTGCGATTTTTTCATGTAGGACAGAAAACTATCAGATTTTTATTTGACATAATCGCACGACTTTGTAGGATAGTCAGTCATGGCCTTTAGTGATATATGATATTAAGAGGAAAACTAAGAATGAGTTTGCATCAACAAAATAAAATCATCATTAACTCAAGTGGGTAAATAGTGCAGTTTTGAAATGCATTGCATTGCTAATCGTTTGAATATTAGGGGGAAGTTGGCGCCAAAGGTTAATACCATTGTGGAATAGCAGTGTTTTTTCGTTATATCCTTTGTAAAGCGAAAGGTATTAATTCTGTTGCCTCTGTCAGACCTTGAAAAAATTAATCTATTGTATAAGTACTCAGGCTGTTTTATGTAAATTACTTTATGAAAAAACAGCAATGTTCGAAATTTTAACAGGCTATCAAAAGGCCTACTACACATCTGTCTTGAGTATTGCGAGATTCTGCTCCGCCTACTTCGACCAAACACATATCTGGCAATATTGTTGTACGCTACATTTAGCCTTCTCATACTAAAAGCGTCACAGCTAGCGAAAAGTTCAACTCTATACAAAAGGGTTGGCAAAAGATAGGTCTTGGCAACTAACATACGAATATCAAAAGGTGTGTAATATTGCGACATCCATAGATTTCTTAACATAGCATAGGTTCTCCAACATACAGAATTTATGTGACTAGACCAGTCTGATTTCTTGTTGCAAACTATACCTAGATTCTTAGCAGTTTCGCCTATTCTAATTATGGAATCTCCAATCAGAATTGGTGGCAAAATATTTATCAGGGAATCAGTTTTGCTAATTACACTGCTCGACAAAAAATCATTTTTTGTCTTCCCGTTAAATAAAACTATGTGGACTATATGGATCTTTGATGCGCTGAACTCAAATCCGCTGTCGGTTTTTTTCCATCAGATCGGGATTTTTTTTATGGGCGTGGCAAATTTTTCCCCCTAAATTAGTCAGGTACGAAGACATATTTCATCCTAACTCGAGAACCAGTCATCCGATTTTCAAAAATTTTCAAAACACCAGAAGATGTGTTACAAAATTGTATTTATTTTAGTCGAATAGAATTTTGCTCTATCTCTTATCGTTTTGGAATTACTCAGAAATTAATGAAGAAAAAAAAATTTTTTCTCGAAAAATTCGTAACATTTAAATTTAAAAATGGAATTAAAAAAAATATAAAACAAATATTCAACATTTTGCACTATTTTCTGAAAGCTACTTATCTTAAAAGTAAAAAAAACCATAAACCATAAAAATCAGTTAAAAAATGTAGATTTTATTGTCAATTTACCGCAGGTACCCAATATTGACCAAATATGTGTAATGCAGCAAACAACGTCAGAGTGGGCGCACTAAAGCGCCTTGTAGCAACAATGAATGGCAACTATTTACTTCTATCTTTTTTCGTACAGCAAATACAAATACAAGCAAAAAAATTTGCCAGATTGTAATTTTGTGGCAACGCCTCGCTTAAAGCACCCACCCTGTCGTCACCTATAGATAACTTCAATTTACAATAAAAATTTAAAATATTTACAGCCTCTATATTTTTTTTTATTTAAAATAACACAAAATTGTTGTTAATAAAAGTTCAGCGCATCAACATTCATATAGTTCACATAGTTTTATTTAATGGAGGATTTTGCTGCTGAGCAGTGTTATCATAGCCTTCGACTTTTTTGCTTTTAAAGAGAGCCCATTGGCTGATGTCCATTCTTTAATTCTGTCAAGATCATGGTTAATTTTAGTAATGCAATTATTGATATCAAATGGTTTACAACTTATAAAAAGTTGTACATCATCTGCATACATATGCACTCCACAAAACCTGAGTAGGGTGGGTAAATCATTTGAATACAAAATAAACAATAATGGGCCGAGTATGGAGCCCTGTGGCACACCTCTTGCAGTTGGACAACTATCAGACCTATTGCACCCATGGTACACTGATTGGCTTCTATTGCATATGTAGATACGAATAAATAAGCTTTACGGCAGTTGGACTGAGTATTTAAGAATTCTTTAAAAAAATATAGTCACGAGTATTCTAGGTTCTAAAGGTGTTCAGCGCCATATGGCTTATCGACGTATTTTATAAAAACTATTACTTCAACGTAGATGTTTCTTAATTCATCATTTGCAATATATTATTGATATATTTTGGCTCACTACAGTTAAAAGAAACAATAAATAAATAAATATTATCTTGGATTCTAAAAATTGTTATTTTGGCAGTTCCTAGTTGCAACCAAATACATCTTCGCTTAGAAATGTCATATTCTTTACAGATTTTTAAACTAATTACAGCATTAAATAAAAAAAAGGTTCGCAATTTTGCTCATTAACAAAAAAAAAAAAATATATTGAAGACTAATCCAAATGAAATGCTTCTGTGTGAGTTTTAAGAAAACGTTAGCTTAAATAAGTCTAATGCATTTTTTACCTAGAATCCATAAATTGCTACAAAATGTTAAACAGAATATTGCATCAAAAGTAATTATTTTCATAAAGTATGACCCCCTCATAGTGATATACATACAAACTATATCAAAAATAACTGTTGGCTCTTTGAAGGGAAGTTTTACTCTACTTGTTTACCCTCAAAATTTTTTTTTTTTTGCTCTGTCAATCGCTTGTCAAACAAAATGACAAAATTAAATTTAAGTCAAAAATGTAACAAACACACAAAAACAAATCAAATATGACATTTTTGTCAAAAACAAAATGCATAAAAACCAAAACATATACATACATACAATAGCAGAAAAGAAAAAAGCAGGCAACAGCTACAACATCAGCATCAACATCATTTGAACTGTCACAAAGCCAGTTTCAATTAAAGCAACACCAGCAGATATACAAACTACAAGAATATAGCAACAACATCAAAAATAATTTGAGCAGAAATTAATGTACCACCAGCCAACCGGCCAACCACCCATTCAAACTATCTTTTTGCTAAAGGACACTTTTTTTTATTATTTTGCATTAAATGCACTTTTTTGCCCGGGATAAATTCAAAAGAAAAACGATCTCTACTTGCACAAGTTTAAAAGTAACTACAGACTTTTCATAGATTTTGCCAGTATCAGGCCATATGTATGTAACGATTATGTCAGGTTGTGAGCAGAGTTTTGGTTGAAAACTACATACTCCTTCAAGTACTTTGCATCGGAACAAGCATCATCATTTCAGCTTTTTTTTACGTTGCAAATGAAAACTATGAATTACAAACAGATGTATGGATGGACAGATAGACATACACACATTCAGAGAGTATAAATCTCATCATTCTTTGACATGTTTCTTGTTCTGTTTGTTGTTTCAATTGAAAATCAAAGGAAACTGAAATGCATATACCAGTATAAGCAAGTTTGGATGGCAGTGAATGTGAACGAATATTATTTCTTATTTGGAGTGGTTTTTGACTGACTATTGAATTACCTTTGATTTGTGACCGTTGGGAATATTTGCGCTCTTTTGTGATTTGCATTATTTTAGATATTGTTGTTCTTGTTGCCTCTTTGATGTGTATAAACCTTGTTTCTTATGGATTTAAATTCCTTGTGGGTTGTTAGAAAACTTACACAGAAAAAAGTGTGGCTTAAAGTTGTTTCATTAATTGATTATTTGATTTGTTTTTTTTTTAATTCTAATAAAACTTTTAATTTATTGAATACATTTTTTAATTTATATTGAATTTTTTCGAAAAGCAACGCATTTTGTGACAGTTGAAAAATATATGAAAATTTAAATAAAAACATGCCACCAAAAATAAATTTCTTTTGCCAAACTTTAATTTCGTAGGACTATGAATTAATAATCCTTAATGAATTGAAGAGTTAGACCGTTAAATAATGAGATGAACATTGAAGAAAATGGTGGATTTATTTTAAAGAAAAGACTTTTGTAATTGTAATGTTCAATTATTATAAAAAAAAATTAGCTGTTTGTGGGTGTGTCTCAAATCAATATTGATTGCAACCCAATACATTTCATAGAATTATCACTTTTTATGTAACTATAAGAATTCTTTCGCTCCATTTGTCTAGGGGGTGGATGCAATCCATTCTATTTTAAAAGTGCCGAGAAGATACACTAAACATTTGCATACATACATATGTACTTATTTTTTCTTTTTATTCCCATAAGAAATATAAGGCTGCAACAAAGGTTTCGTAATAATTTCTTTTATTCGCCTGATGTCATTTCAAAGATGTCCTGTAGTTTCTATTTCATGTTCGAGCTACCTTCATTTTATATAAGCTGGTCTTCGAATGCCCCACTGGTTCCAATTATTGGCCCTTCTAGTGATATCATGCGGGGATTAAATGAGTGTATAAACAATCTAGCACCATTTCCCTCTGCATATCTCTATTTGAGTGGGGGTTTAGTGCTTAGTAAACCAAAGATGGACGTTTCTTATTTTATGGCCAAATAATATGTTATGCGGACAAACAATTTTACGTTTTAATCATTCAAAATGCTTTCATCAACTCGCAAAAAAAAACTTTCAACATATAAATTCACACTTTCTTTTATCTATGTATATAAAAGTGAAACTCTGTATGTGTGTGTGTGTTAGACTCCGAAACCGTAAAGCCGATCGGACTCAAACTTTGGCAGGTTGTTGCACATATTCCAGGGAGTGATTATAAGTGGTAAAAAGTGGGCGGGGTCACGCCCATAAGAAATTAGTTATCATTTTTAGCTACTTGCACTTGACCGATTTTTCTGAAACTTTGCACACACATATTGAGCTGTCATGACAATACAGTTTCGTGATTAGAAAAGTGGGCAGTGCCACGCCCATAAAAAAAGTTATAACTTTAAGCCTTGCACTTGATATTCAATTAAAATTCAGAATGCATTTGTATTCATTAAGGGGCGTAGCAACCTTAATGATCAAAAAAAGCTTGACAGAGAAGTAATTTTTCAGGAGTTTAACTGGTGACGAAGCGTTTTACTTTAGGTGAGAACACTAATGATTTTAACATTAGCGTGTCATTGGAGATCATGTGCTTATATGAAAATATTATTGAACTCAGCTGTTCGTTTTAATAAATGCAAAGAACTCATGCATTTTTAGTAAAACCAAACCGATGTTGAGGGTGTGAAGATAAATTCGTAAATAAAATACGTCCCACAACCCCATTCCGCATAACACTTAGAATATTTTTAATACTAGAGGGGCATTTGAACATATCCCACCCCCTGCAGCGCCGCTCCTAAGAAAGAACTTAATATACCCGCTTTAGTTTTTAATCTACTCGTCAATGGCTTTTACTTAATATGTTACAACCCCATTCAGGTATGTATGTCCGAAATGGCCCGCATGACACTTAGAATATTTTGAGTACTAGAGAGGCATTTGAACATATTCCACCCCCTGTGGCGCCGCTCCTGAGAAAGAACTAAACATATCCGCTTTATGTTTGTAATCTACTCATCAAAGGCTTTCATCCGATATGTCACAACCCCATTAGGGTATATCCGAAATGGCCCGCATATCACTTAGAATATATTTAATACAAGTAGGGTATTTTATTATATTTTCACCTCCTGTTTCCTTTTTTGGAAAGATTAATATTTTTAGAAACAGGAACAATATTTAATGTAACTGATTCAGTAAGTATTAAATACAAATGAATTGAATAAAAACCTTAAATATAACCGTTAATCATTTAATTGAAAATATTATTTTACAATTTTGCTTTTACTCTTTTTAACGGTATTTTTCTCAATATTTATTTAATTAAAAATATTATTTTCCATTTAATCAAAAGTATTATTTTGATGGCTTAAGAAACGTAAAATACAAATTTTAATGATAATATCAATTTCGTAGTTGAAACTCATATTTTTTTTTTTTACAGAAGAATCTAGTATACAGCAGTTATGGAAATTTTATTTCGACAGTGACGATCTTTGACTTAAACACAGGAAAATCTGTTCATTACTAGTTTGATCAAGTCTAAGGTGTTATCAATTTCCCTTATAGCTGCTTATAGCTTGGTTGACAACAAAAGCATCAAGCTTTAAACTACAGGGCTTTACAATTCCTTGTTTGTGATATATTTTGCAAATTTGATCACCAAAAGTCATAATCAATCACAAACTTTTTAGAGAATACTTTAAAGAAAAAATCAGATAAAAATTAGTCGTTGAGTTATAGATTGGAGCCCACAAAGCATTAAAAGAGGTTAAAGAGGTTGGTTGGAGATATCGAAAACAGTCCTTTATAAGTCCTATGCTCTGCAGGAATTAGGGCAGCAAAATTTGACTCAGTCGCAATATATAGTTTTGAATAAGGGCGGGTAGATGTTGACAGTTTGTGACGGCCATTTAACCCCGGTAAGCTTTTGTATATAGGCTTCAGATCTATTCCAAAAAAACTATAGTTGATCGATTGCGTCAAAATCTACATAATCCAGGCCAACGCTCTAACTAAGCCCAACATTTTAGGCAGAGATATCGAAAATTAAATTACTTTACAAAAAATTTCTATCGAAAAATTAACATTTTTAGCGAACTTATTGTCAGGAAAAGTAAAAAAGAATTGAGCATAATAAGGCAGTAAGATAACAATTAAGATATGCCTCCATTTAAGCAATAATTTTTGCATCTTCCACAAAATATAGATCTATATCAACATTTTGGAAGCTCATATTTGTTTGAAAAAGTACTTATATCTAGTTAATTATCACTCTAACCCCTTAAAGATACGTGCTACTTTATAGGAAGAAGAAATATCTTAATTCTCATAATAAAAAAGGACCAAGAAAATAATTAAACCTTTAGAATTTAATTTTACTAAAATATGCTCAAGGTTAATTCAACTGAAAAAGGGACAGGTTTTAAAATGTTTGGTTGACATATGGAAAATGTGTATCGAATAAATACAGAAATAAATGCATCCAAATGGCAACATAATTTAATGCTCATCATGTGGTACTTATAGAAGTTGTAAATATTAGTTCAAGCCGTGAATGAGGTATGGTTACACTTATCATTGTAACATACCACCACCATCAGCGCTGTCGCTTTCCAACACAAAATAAATCTTTGCCACATTGTACACGTTCGCCCACCAAACAAACACTTTACATTTCGACAAAAGATTGAGCATAAAGCATCTGGGGTAGAGGTTTAATTCATACATACTTGCTCTAAGTTCATATTACTTCAATAGTCATTATAGTCATCATCATCTTTATTAAGTTTGTTGTCATCCTTTGCAAAAAAAAAAGAAAAAAACAATAGACAAACAAATAAACAAAAGGGATCAGTAGTCAATCAAATCGCAATTGCGAGGGGTGTACTACAACAAGATACACACAGACATCAAATTCAATTTGAAAAAGAAACACAACCTCCGGCTCTTTAACGTGTAATGAAAATCCTTTATGAACAACAAATACTAATGCTACCGTTAGATCAACAGAAGGAAAGGTTTGTTATGTTGCTGTTGTTTTTCACGGCCAACTGTCATTGCCTATCAAGTTTAGAGCTCTTCATCCCCTCTGGTCGCCTTTCAACTTTTAGTTAGTTTTATGATGCGCATTCGCAAAGTCATTCAATTATTGTTTTTTTTTTTTTTTGTTTATTTTAGCAGTAACTATTCTACCACCCCTGTATTATTTACTTACTTACTAGCCATAATGTGCTTACTACCCCATTAATGTGTTGTACGATCAAGACATGACACAATCCTCTCAAAATGTCTTGTTGTCTAGAGACTCTGGGGATTTATTTTTACTCTCGCTTAACAGAAATAGTTAATGTAGATGTGGAAAATAAATGAATGAATGAATGAATGAGTGAGTGGCTCTCCTGCTGGTAAATTAACACGATAAGTACTTGATGGCCTTCAATGTTGCGGAAGTAATTCTCGTATAGACAATAAAACTATTACCCCATTAACAACAACAACAACATTGTCACGGTAGTAAAACTTTACCCGCTAAATAGACAATAAAGGGAGTTTGTAGTTTAATAACTTAAAAGTTAATGTCTTTTGTTTTGTTCTTTTATTATTTATAGATTAAAATTGATTAGTTGAATATACAAATAAATAAGTCATTTGTTTAAAATATCACATTATTTTGAAACTATCTACGGGTAGTACATTTTCGCACTATATTATTTACGCGGAGAAGGTAGGGCATAGAGAATGGATCTCTAAGGCTTTTTGGAAGCGAAATCATGTCCAGGAAGGTGTGAAATATCTGGGGGTAATGCTGAGGACGAAACTAATCTAGAATGATTGTGTCGAAAAAGGGATACATAAGGCAAAAAGTATTTTACATCAGTGTAAACGGGTTTGCGGTCCAAAGTGGGGAATCTCGCTTAAAGCTGCATACTGGAATTGTAGGGTGATTGTGAAACTAAAAATCACTTATGCATCAATTGTCAGATGTCCTAAGTCCTTTCAGAGGAAAGAACATACTGGTGGTTCCCTTACAGACGGAAGCGGAAATACTCCTGTATACTCTCTTAAGTTAAACTTTTCCTATACCTTGAGTCTGGAGGAGTATTTGTACGTCATCAGTTAGAAATGCCTGGTTTGATGTTGAATCACCTGTTGAAGTGTCGGGTGCAAGGAAAAATAATTCTCATTGTACTTGATAACCAGTCATGTATAAAGCTCGAGCGGTGGATGGATACGAACTCCTTATTGGTGCTTGAATGCATTTCGTGCTTCTACAAATTAGGTGCCGCTAATATGGGTAAGGGACACGTAAGCAAAGCTTGGAATAAAGCTGCTCGCGAAGACGGATTCTGTGGACCAGAACTCAGAATTGCCCTGGTACGGGTAAAGGTATTTCATTGGGTAAATTCTATTAACCTACAAAGGTGGACGGAGGTAACCACTTGTAAACAGGCTCGCATGGTGTTCGAAAAGACTGGCAGGGACCCAGTACGATGAACCGGATAACTTAGTTGGTTACAGGACATGGAAACTTCAAATATTATCTGAAAAAGATGCAAATCAAGGATGATTATGTTTGTAGAATGTGTCTGGAGGTAACTGAGACAGCATTACATGAAGTTTGCAAATGCCCAGTATAGGCAAGCGGAAGATTAAGGATCACGGGCAAGCACACATAAGGTATGGAACCCAATGAAACCCTTAGTGTAAACGAGATCCTGGCGATTACACAGGACTGTGCGATGATGATTGTCGGCAGTGTGAAATCGTTTTCTGGTCTAGAGCAAACAATGATTGTGGCGCGGGACTCGACCACTACACATACATACATATATACTACACATACAATGTGAGAGATTAGTGAAAATCAACAAGAAAATTAAACAAATATTATCAAAGGATGGTTAAAGCCGAACGGCAAGCCATGTCCGTTATTGTTTTTCCACACTATGGTATAAGAAAGAACGGGAGTGAGCCACCATGTTTAGGAGTCGAACTTTACATCTGCCTCCCAGACCACAACTAAGTGTTGCAGATAAAAGACCAATCGATCACAAAGTGTTTAAACTGGTTAGCCAAAAAGCAATAATGTCCAAAAGAATCTAACCTAACACTTTTAGAGTGCAAAAATGTGATAAACAATTCATTGCTGGAGAATCGAAAATGAACGAGCAAATAATCTTAAAGATAAATGCGGGAAGACTGCAGGCGATTAGGGCAGATCTGGAATAACTAATAACCTATGGGTTTACCTGGATAATGATAAAACAAAGGAAATTCTAGGACTAAAGAAGAACAAATTAAGATGGTGACTTATGCAGGACAGGGATAGTGAAACATACAGTTCATACAAAGAAAACATAAAGTCGATGGAGCATTTCCTAGGACCATGACCAACTTTTCGGTTTTATGTGTGACACGATAAAGGATGTAATTAATTTCAGCAAAATCGAACCAAATGAATTAAGGAATTTCATTCGTATCATCGAGTTTCTAAAAGAATTACATTTCATTATCCTTTCTTATTCTTTTTTCACATTTAATTTCTTTTATCTTGCAAGCGGAACAATAATTTGTCTTAGATGTATGTCCCGGGCAACATAAGGTCTTTTTTAATTATGCTCTTTTCAAACCAGCCACAGAAATATTAATTTTGATTTTCAATCATTTTTGCATTAGTGAAGGATTTTACTGAACCTCACCCGAATAATGATATCTAAAAGTTGTAGCATAACATTATTAATCTATATCTATATATATAAAAATCAATGTGTGTTTGTATGTTTGTTTGTGCTTTATAGACGGTTAAACGGCTGAACCGATTTCCTTGAAATTTTCACAGAATCTTTCTGTATGTCTGGAAGGAACTATATACTAGTAGTATACTAGCTATACTTTGAAATTGTAAGTGGGCGGGGTGCCACGCCCTATTGAAGAATATATATTATATATCATGAAAGTTAATGCAGCTAGAGTCTTCAAATTAAGTACGGTAAACTTTGACATCCACAGGAACGTTTGGGTAAAAAATGGGCGGACTTTCGATAGTAGGCGTGGCCACATGAATTAAATACTAAATTTCATATATTTGGAAAACGATATCGATTAGAGTACTAAAATTTTGCAAGAGCAACTCTGACACCCAAATAAACATTTCAGGAAAAAATGGGTACATTGGAAATAGTGGACGTGGCAGCTCTCATAGCAATTGAATACTAAAATTCGTATATTCGGGAAGCGATAACAGTTAGAGTACCCAAATTTTGCACGAGAAGCTTTGACATTTATATGACTACTAGCCAATCCCGGCGCACGTTGCTACGCCCCTTCATGAATTTTAATCGCATTCTAAATTTTAATCGAATATCAAGTGCAAGGCTAAAAACTATAACTTTTTCTTTATGATCGTGGCACTGCCCACTTTTCTAATTACGAAACTGTATAGTCATGACAGCTCAATAAGTGTGCAAAGTTTCAGAAAAATCGGTCCAGTGTAAGTACCTCAAAATGATACCTTTCTTTATGGGCGTAGCACTGCCCACTTTTCTAAATACGAAACTGTATAGTCATGACAACTCAATATGTGTGCAAAGTTTCAGAAAAATCGGTCCAGTGCAAGTACCTCAAAGTGATACCTTTTTTTTAATGGGCGTGGCACTGCCCACTTTTCTAATGACGAAAGTGTAAAGTCATGACAGCTCAGTATGTTTGCAAAGTTTCAGAAAATTCGGTCCAGTGCAAGTAGCTAAAACTGATAACTAATTTTTTATAGGCGTGGCCCCGCCCACTTTTTCAATCACGAAATTATAAAGCCATGACAGCTCAATATGTGTGCAAAGTTTCACAAAAATCGGTCCAGTGCAAGTACCTCAAAATTAAAACTTTTTTAGGGGTGTGGCCCCGCCCACTTTTTTTATCACGAAATTATTTAGTCATGACAGCTCGATATGTGTGCAAAGTTTCAGAAAAATCGGTCAAGTGCAAGTAGCTTAAACTGATAACTAATTTTTTATGGGCGTGGCTCCGCCAACTTTTTTTCACCCATAAACACTCCCTGGTATGTGTACAACAACTTACCAAAGTTTGAGCCCGATCGGTTTTACAGTTTCGGAGTCTATAGCTAACACACACACACAGAGTTTCACTTTTATATATATAGATTTTGATAAGAAATGGATGCTTTAGTAATAGTGGGCGTGGCACCTGTCATATAAATTAAATACAAAAATTCGTATATCTGGGAAGCGATAATAGTTAGAGTACCCAAATTTTGCAAAAGACACTTTGACGTCTATATGATTATTTGAATAAGAAATGGTAGTAATAGTAGGCGTAGCACTTGCAAAATAAATATATTTTTGAACTATAAAATTTTTATTTCATTACGATGGGGGTGGCGAAGCACATCGGGTATTAGCTAGTTTTATAATAAAAATCAATAAATGTATAAATATGCTTTTGTTTGTTTGTTTTTCGAAAAACGATTCTGATTTCACTATTAGTTGTTTGGTATCTAACACCTTCTGTTTGCTAGTGCCAATGAGTTAAGGAGACAAAAAAAATATATTCAAACATCATTTTGTACTTCATTAATCGTTTTTACGATAAACAAGGCTTTTAACTTTTTATTTTCATTTTTATTTAACACACATTTCTTTGTTGGTTTTCTAAACATGTTACATGTTAAGTTTTGATGTTGGTAAAGAAGGCCGGTTGCTTTAAGACTGTATCTGTGTGTCCGTCCAACTAAAGTACCAGTACAATTCGTACTCTTGTATGCATTAAGATATTTTATACAAGATGAGTACATGACACGCCTCAGATACTCTAACCATCCGACATTTACTATTTATGACTATGGTTGGGGAAGAGTATTTTGTTTATTTCTACTTTTACAATTTCTTGTTTATACCTGCAACGCACTTATGTTGATACCACCAATGTATCAACTGATTAGGCTGGCTCTTTACCCAGTCATCGTTTACGCATTGAAAACTTGTTTAATTGGATTTCTTTTAGATTTTTCGTTTGGTTTCTTTAAGCCTATAGCTGAAAACAAATTCACCACAAAGAAATTTAAATTAAGGCTGGATTTATTGCGTTGAAAATTTGTTTAAGATTTATTTACATGAGTAAGCGTTGGGTTGTCTAATCTCTAAACATGTCTGCTTGGCTGTTCTACAACAAATCTATAGATTTTATCGAAAATAAGAACAACCGTCAACAGAAGCAGAAGTAATGAGTGTAATAGAAGCAATTTGTTAGGAACTATTTTATGGCGAAGTTATCTTTCAGTTATGAATGTAATTTTAAATTTTGAAACGTCGAAAAAATCTAAAAGGAGGTTATAAACCCCATATTTATTAATATTTGTTTAAGTCAAAATAGGTTTAAAAAACAAACAAAAATTAAAAAGTACGAGTATACACATAGAAAACGGATAATCAAGTTAATTGTCAATCGAATGATTCGGTTCTCGTAATCGAACTTTTCTTTTGTGGTTATAAAATTTCTATTGGAAGAATCATAATTTCTTAGTGTCGACTATATAGTGATATTCCGAAATGAGTTTCTATCGATACAACTTTGAAATTGAACTACCGCAACTAAACTATGCGATTGGCAACCATTTTAGTACACACAATCGATACTGTTTTCTCTGTGCACGAGTATAAGGGTAAGAGTATACGGATTCTGCATTGTAATTTCGTTCGGAAAGACTTTCTTAAACATTTTAAATGAGTTTGAAAAAAACTTTTAAAAAGTAGAACAAATGAAACCCAACATACCGTTTGGCTTTCAAAAATTTAAAAAAAAATCAGGAAGTTCACAAAAGTGAATAAATTATTTCAGCTATGCCTAGATGGTCCATCCGTGAGCTCTGCTTTTTACATACTTTATCCAGCATTTCGACCGACATCTCATTAATAACAGCTGTAATGTTTTCTTTCGATGCTGGCTTGTCCCTATATACGACAGACTTCACGTAGCCTCACAAAATTAGTTTAGTGGGGTCAAATTCCATGATCTTGGTGGCCGATGGACTGTTCTTAAACGTTAACTGCTTACCAAACATCCATTTTGAGGGAAAAAATCGTTAATAATAATATAATACCTTGATCCATTGTTGACAACGGCGACGAGTTCCCGTATCAAGATCTTCATTGACACTGACCCAAAAATGGAAGCAATACTTCCCTTAGTAAGCTCTCTTCGCATACGGGTTGGTAAATTGATGTCCAAGAAATTGAAACTGCTACCAAGTTTGAATAGCCTGTTCGATAGGTCGATAATGACAACCATGAGAAGGACGTTAGGTTAGGTTGAAAAGAAGGAGCAATAAGCCCAAACCCACGACAGGTATACACTTTTGCCCAATTGGCATGTTGTGCGCTCCATATGAATAGAATAGTTAGAATAGAAAGAGAATAGAAGAGAAAGAGAGGAGACCAGTCCAGAGTCTTTGGCGGGAAACGAACCCGTAACCCCCAAACTAGCAGACCAGCACACTACTGACTAGTCTACCGGGGCACCCGGTAATTCACCAAACAACTTTCTCACAAGGCATGAATTCTTGATAATAAAATTTAATGATTTTTTTGGTTAGTCTATGGTGAAAAGCCAATCGTTACGGAGCAGTTTTGCCATTGTCACAAATCTTTGAAAAATCACTGAAAAATCAAAAACCAAAATAATAACCCATTTTTATAACTCTCTTCCAAAGCCAAGTCATGCTACTGCTGACCGATTTATGCAAAAAAAAACATTAATACGCCATTACTACTAGTCTGCTTATTATCAAAATATTTAGAATCTAGTTTAAACACTCTCCAAATCAAATGTATTATTCTGGTAAATATTAATTTTATACGAAGAACTTTGCTTTTTTTAATTACATTTTTGTGCTAAAAAGTGTAGGAAATGGAATTGCATATAAATTGACAAATTTCGAATATTCATATACAAACTATATAATACAAATTTGATTAAGAAAAATATTGAATAATTGTTTGAGATAACGAAAATATTTTATATTTCATTCAATTAGAAACCAGCCCTCAAGCAAAAGTTGATTAGTTTTGTCATTAAAAAACCGGTTGAGACATTCAAACAACAACAACAAAATATTAAAACATATTCCCAACAACATAATTAAATAAACTAGTGTAAAATATAATTTGAACTGAAAGTATTCATTAGTCAAGGAGCCACATGAATGCGGTAGGGATTCGATGACAGAATTCATATGTTTTAATATTAATAAAAAATCAAAATGCTAGAAAGAAACTAATGAAAAATTAAAACACAAATGGGAGCTATTTTTTAAAATTTTATATTTTGTTCATAATGAACGTGTTAAAAGTGGCACTAAAAAAGAGCCAAAGAAAAATGCACACACATGAACATGTTTAGTGACTGACTAAAGGAATTAATAGCTAACTGACTAACTGACAATGTGTTTGCTGTCAAAATGTCTCATTATTCATAAAAACTAAACACTTTGACAATGCGAGTTTAACATAGAACACAATTAAAACAAAAAGAAAAACAACGAATATCTTAAAGAAATAAAAATAAGAAGAAGCACAACTAAAAACAACGCATATAAAAGAAATGCAAGAAACGAAAACTTGGCAAACGATTTTTAAAATGTCATTTAGTCAGTCAATCAAACGAAAGAAAAACAAAGAGATATGTATACACATCTGAACAAAAGAAAAGCTGGATGAAAGGGCTGACAGCAGACTTGATGTTTTTTATAACTGTCCGGAAAATGGCAAAGATTTGTAAAAGACCAGCAACCAAAATATATGCCAGCATAAAACATACGAGGCTAAAAAAAGAAGGAATAACAAAATAAAGAAAACAAAGCTTAAGGCCATGTCAGATAAAACTTCGTCGCTTTGCGTGACATTTCTAACTTTGACAGAAAAGCGCGAGAGAAAAGGTGTATGTCACAATGAAAACTTTGACAACATTTGACGCATTGTTTGTTTACCTATAAAGTTTGCAAGTATGGATTGTCAAAGCAAGCAAAAGACGAGGAGAGTTGATTAACTTTAAGCTTCGCGCTGCGTTGAAAGTGCTTCATGTGACATGTTTCATATAAGAACGGCTATTTCATCTTAAATGTCAAAGCGAATTTCTATTTCTATTTAATGAATATACAGTCAAAGCCCGGTATAGTGAATACTCGATTTAATGAAAACGCGATATAACGTACGATCAAATTTTTTACATTGACTACCCTATATTACGAACATATCAAAAAACTTATACCCGATGTAACGAACGCAGGGCAAAAACTCAATCAAAATATAAACGCTAAAAATAAAACAAATAAAAAATGTATTTAAATATTTATATGTAAAGAATGAGATCAGTAAAACCTTAACACACATTTTTAATTCCACCTTTCTTCATGCACAAAAAATATAACTGTTTATGATCAAGTTTGCATTTAAAAACTTGTCAAATTATGTGTACAAAATAATAGCATAATCGGATTATTAGTTTGTTTGAAAATGGATTCCGAAGAAAAAGTGCGTGAAAAAATAATAACAATTTTTTTAAAAAATCCCAGTCGTACTTACAAATCTCTTGCAAATGAGATAAAGGTGTCAGGACAAACAGTTTCGCGTGTGATAAAAGTATATAACGAACGTCGTAGTATTAAAAGGGAAGCTGGAAGTGGAGCTAAAAAAGGTATAACTGACCCGATTTTTTTGTAAGGAAGGTTAAAAGATATGAAGGCCTTAAGTCCTACAAGGTTCAGAAAGTGCCAGACAGAAATTCGAAGAAAAACTTGGATGCAAAAAGTCGTGCCAAAGAACTGCTTAGAAATTTTATCAACAAATATGAGTGTTGTATTATGGATGATGAGACTTACGTTCTTGCCGACTTTTCTCAGCTCCCAGGGCGAAGTTATTATGTGGCCGATGGAAGAGGTAATGTCGATGACCAATTTAAGTTCCAAAAAAAGACAAAGTTTCCAAAGAAGTACTTAGTTTGGCAAGCTATATGCACGTGCGGAGAAAGAAGCAGTAAATTTATTACTACTGAGACTATCAACACTGATATTTACATCAAGGAGTGCTTGCAGAAGAGGTTGCCTCCATTCATACGAAAACACAATAAGTCAACATATTTTTTGCCCGACCTAGCGTCGTGTCATTATAGTAAATCTGCAGCAGAATGGTATGAAACAAATAATATAGTGGTAGTGCCAAAAGAAGCAAATCCACCTAATTGTCCAGAACTAAGGCCCATCGAACGTTACTGGGCTTTAGTCAAAAGAGTGCTGAAGGATACAAAACAAGTTGCTAATACTACTAAAATTTTTTCCCAGAAATGGTCTTATTCCAGCAATAAAGTTACTAAGAATACCATCAAAACCCTCATGGTCTCAATTCCGGAAAAGGTAAACAGTTCATCAAAAAAAGCTGAATTTTTACAAAAAGCATTAATATTTTAATTTACTGTTATTTTATTGTTAAACCACGCTATTTTCATTAAAATGGATTAATTCGTTTCAAAGTTATTGCGTTTTATTCGTGTTAGGGTTTTATCGATCTCATTAATTCAAAAACAATAGATAAGGGAACCTAAAACGTTAAAATACTGTCTGTTTTTCAATTAATACTTATTTGCTATTTGCGCATGCGCTGATGCCAAAAGCATTTTATTGCGTTCTTTTCAGGTTGTTAAGAGTTTCAGCGTAAAATAAGAATGGGAAACAGAAAAAGAATTTCTATAAGTGAAAAAATAAAAATTTTGGATGACTGTAAAAAGGCCTTAGTGCAATTTCACACGAATATGGGATTCCAAAGTCTTCAATATTTACATTAAAGAAAATGAAAGACAATATTGTATTACATCTAGAAGCTACCAAATATGGATCAAAGAACCGTCGATCACTTAAAGAAGGTGAGTATCCAAAGATGGAGCAAATGCTGTAAGATTTGATTTCTAAATCCAAGGAAGAAATTTGAACCAGTAATTGGAATAGCACTGAAAACAAAAGACATTGAAATACAAAACAAATTTTGTAATGGAGGGTTCAACGCAAGTGATGGTTGGTTAGCTAGATTCAAAAAAAAAAAAAAAAAAAAAAATGCAGCATTAGACTACTTCCAAACGTGACACCTCTTATCCAGCCAATGGATCAAAATGCTATTATATAGGAATAGTCTTCTAGCCAAAATGGTGTCATCTGAAGCAGAAAATTTAGTTTTTTTTTTAATCTCTTACTTTTTAGGACGCAACATCCATGATTGCTTTGGCTTGGCATAGTTTAAAGCAAAATACATTAGCAAAGTGCTGGAATCCTGGTAATTTACACTTTGACGAGGAAGATGAGATCCCAGTGGCACAGATTATGCAACAAGAACAAATTGTGTACATGAGACGCGAAATAAGACTATTGAGTTCAGTTTTTTCAAACGCAAGCTATATTTAAACACTTTTTAACATTTTTATCATTTTGACATTTTTAGGCTTTTCAACTTAGATATCTTTCATTATGGACGATTTAATAAACTGAAATCAAACTGGGGCACATATGTACAAATGTATATTCTTAACTTTTTTTCTATATATCTTATGTTAATTTTAAAAAATAACGAGTACAAAATAAAGTAAACATGTACACATGTAAACATATTGCAAAAATAAATATTAATTTACATAATTTGATTTTTTTTATGTCAACCTAATAAAACTACCATAAAATAAATGTTTTTGATACAACGAATTATTCGATATAACGAGAGGGCCTGACAATATATCATTCGTTAAACCGAGCTTTGACTGTATATAAATCACTGAAATTAGGCAAAAAAACTCTTCAAGTCGGAAACTATAATTTTTGTTTAAGTCCAAACAAAATATTAATTTTTCTAATTAAATGTCTAAAGAGACAATGATTTTGAATGGAAGCAGTTGTGCTAAACATAATTTTTTGGTACCAAAACAAAGAGAGAACAAATTGAGTAGAACCCAATTTAAAATCCAAACTGCAATTATTTAACTTAAGACCTTTCGCCTAATGTCAAAGATATATAAATTGATAGTTTTGGCCAGCATATAAGCTATCACTTGGATGAAATACAAACGGCCCGAAAGCAAAAATGGTATGAAATGGTGCCACAACTTTATTATTGTAAAACGATTTTCTTTTATTTATTTTTCAGTTTGTTTTAAAGAAGAAGTAGAAAATAACAATGAACTGAAATAATTGAATTTTATTTTAAAAACCAACGATCAATCGTTTTAACGCAACGACAATAAGAACAGGTATAAATCGTCTGATTGCATATTTTAATAAGGCGCTCTTTGTGATCATTCTCATAACAGGCAACAAAATTTTGAGGCGTAGATGAGAATGTGCAAGAAAAACTAACGTCAACAAGGAAACGTACAACACAGCTTGTTGCCTTCCTGTTTTGCTGTTCAATACCGCAGCATGTTGAAAGACTTTTTTAAGCAGCCTACAAATGTGGTTTAATAAGGAAAAATCCGCAGCACATACATGACATCCTAATTCTTCCCATTTTCCACCCTGGCTTTATTCAAAATAACGTACATACGTGAATAAAAGACGCGACTATGGGAAACTAAAAATAGTCGAGATAAAATATATTTTCCTTTTTGGAGCGCAATTAGTATGCTCTTATTTTCGGAGACTAATTCGCTTATCAATTCCAAATTCATTAGCAAATTGGGCTAATTTTGAAATAAAGAAATTGTAAACAATTTTTTAAAAACTCCATCGCTTATTTTAGGCCACCCTGCATTTGGTTCCGCTACAGCACCTAGATTATTTTGTATTAGCCTTTAAAAAGCATAAGTTTGAAATACTAAATTTTAAATTAATCTCGCAATTCTACCTGTTGTTTTAAGAATCGTTGACACTTGGTTATTTTTTAGTCACTGTTTACCACTTGCCGCTCTCATTCGCTGGAATCATTATGGATTATTGTATGATAATATCGGGTGACCCAAATAAAACCAGCTGATGTTAAACACAAATAACTTTTTTATTTTTTAACATAATTTATTTTTTCTTTTTTTTAGATTATAACTGAAATCTTGGAAATTTAAAATGAATACGTACAGGCAACAACAACGTATTAAATTTATCGGTTTTTATTATTATTTTCAACGATCAATTGTTCTGATGCAGCGAAATTATCGCCGTTTTTTTAACGTAAGATCAGCGCTCACATCTTTCATGATTACAAGTTTAGTTCACCGTTTTAAGGAACTGGGTTCAGTTGCCGACCGTTCAGGAAGAGGTGCTCATCGAAATATTCGTACTGAAGACAACGTGGAAGCTGTGCAGCAGAGTGTTGCAAATGATCTATCTCTCTCAACTCGTCGCCGTTTCGGTAAATTGGATATACCCAGAACAACATTACAGAGAATTTTAAAGTTGGATCTTAAGATGTATCCATACAAAGTTCAAATTGTGCAACAGATTCTATGGCAAGAACCCCTAAACACGACTACAATACGCTATTCGCTTTAGCCACACAAAATGATTTTTTAAATAATATTTAAATGACGGATGAAGCGCATTTCTATTTAAGTGGTTATGTGAATAAACAAAACTGTAGGTTGTGAAGCACCGAAAATCCAAGGGCAATACATCAGCATCAGTCACACCCAATCAGATGCACGGTTTGGTGCGGTGTTATGGCCACAAAAATCATCGGCCCATATTTCTTTGAGAATGAGGATGAAACGCCAGAAACGGTCTCCGGAGCTTCTTACAGAACAATGATCAACAACTTTTTGCGGCCAATAGTGGAGCAACATCCTAATTTGTGGTTTCAACACGATGGAGCCACTGTGACTACTGCTAGGCAAACTATGGACATGCTGCGTGAAATTTTTGGTGAACGCATAATTTCAAAAAATTTAGATTTCTCTTGGCCTCTTCATTCACCAGATTTAACTGCGCACGATTTTTTTTATGGGGACACTTGGACAACTCAAGCAGAATCTTCGAGACGAAATACGGAGCCTGCAACCAGAAACATTACGCCGTGTAATGCGCTAAAAAGAGCCAATGCCTGTATCGAGCAAAATGGTGGTAATTTGTCTGATGTAATTTTTCACACGTAGTCACGTTAAATTTCCATAAAATGTATTAAACATATAATACCCAGTTTAATGATATCAAAGCCATTCTCTTAAAGGGTTTAATAAACTTAACCAGAAGACAATTCAAGACATTTTTCTATACACTTCTCTAAAAGAGCAAAAGAGATAGCAATATCGTTTAAATTACAATCTAACATAATGCAGGTAGAATATTCCCTTAAATATATTTTATAAGTCCGTATCAAAGATTTTATCGAAAAAAATGCGCTGCCTTTGTATAGCACTTTTAGGAGACAAATAAATATTTTTAATTTTTGGAGCACCGACTCAAAATTTCGATGACAGTTTCTTTTTGTAATGCATGTAACATATGCAACAATGAAAGATCCAACTACAATGAGTCCAAAAGCCACATATAACAACAAAAATGTGTCGTACGCCAACAGTTTACAAGTGTGTAAAACGACCAGAGGAAGAAAAGAAGAAACTCATTGGGTGGTAAACCCATGAACTGAAAATAAGAAGAAAAAAACCAAAAAGAAAAATATTTTCACGCAAAAACCAAAATGTGTTCCAAAGAAAATATAAACATTTTTCCTAAAACAACAACATTTAAATATTAAAAGAACAACAATCTCAGATAGACAAAACGACAAGTGAAAGACAACTAAAAAATAAAATTATAAAACAACAGCATAGAATTTGAGAGAAAAGTGTATGACGACAACCATCGTCTTCATTTCATGACACATGACGAAATCTCATTTATTCCCTGACAGGATTTCTGATTGCAACATCCGCGCTTCTGTGTTTGTGTTAACACATATGCAAACAATAACAACAACAACACAATTTCAACGTACACGCACATATGAACGAGTTTAAGAATACTCTTTTACACTTGTGTGCGTGTATATTTTAATATTTACTTCAATTTCGTTGTCAGTAAGTTTGTGGTTGGGTGTTCCAAAGTACCTACCACGAATTGTTGTGCTTCTATTTTGATTTCAAATTGAAATTAATTCCCCTTTTTCTTAAGAACATAAAAAAAATTCTTAAAAATAACAACGTGAACACACTCCTTCTTCTAGCGCAAATATGTATGACAGTTTCTAGTCTTGGATTTTTTTTTTAAATAAAAAGTATTGAATTTCATTTGATGTTCATGAGATCACCACACATTACGATTTGAGAAAACAAAATTATTTAATTTTAGAAATAGCTTATACATATATATGTAAGCACTTTTAAGGCTCACTGTACATTATTGGATAATACGCAACAAAATTCACTACATTCAGCTCATAGTAAGGAAAACAGGAGTCCATCATAAGCGGGGTAAAAGCCATAACCAATCGATTCAAAAGCATCCGCAGCCAAGATTTTATTTTAACGACTTACAAAATTGCAGTCTCTTAAAAATTTAAGCTATCAGACTTTAATTTACCCTTTAATTTTAATCATTAACTTCGCAATAGCTCAAAAAGACATGAAATTATAGCGAGAATTTTGCTCAGTGACGAGACACATTTCTAGTTAAATAGATACATTAATTTGCGCATTTAAGCCAATGAGCCACCTAAAGACATTCTCGAATTTAGAGCTCAGGAAATCCTCATGCAAACCATTAGACACAAATGCACCCACAACGAGACAGTTGTCTCGTGCGGATTTTGGTCAGATGGCGTGAATTGGCCTTACTTTTTTAGGATAAGGCCGAGATTGTGAATGGTATTTGTTACAGGAATATGACAACGGATTTCTTGTGACCTCATCTAGACGACATGGATCTGAACGACATGTGGTTTTAGCAAGACGGCGCCACCTGCCTCTTGTCACACTGCACCTGAAACAATCTATTTATTGCAGCAACAATTTCTTGATTAAATTATCTTGAGAAATTTTAATGTCAACTGTTCAGCATATTCATGCGATTTAACGCCATGGGGTTTTTTTTTGGGGTTTTTGTGAAATCTCACGGCTTCGGCGATTAACCCAGAAGCAACTGCTGGGCTCAAATCCGAAATCTAGTGCGCCATCGGTGAATACATCTTTGTACAAAAGGCATCGAAAATTTCTATTAAAGGGTAATGGCCTGTCTTCAGAGCTTTGGTGTCATTTGACGGATATTTTATTTCATACTTAATCGGAACATGTCTGATTTACAATTTAATAAAAAAATCACGACTACCTCAAAAATACGAGTTTTCATTTTAAAATGAAAGAGTGCATTGTTACTGAGACAATTTTATATTAAATAAAAGAAAAACACTTTTAAATGAATCCATGCTACTATGTTTCGAAACTTGCATTTTATCGATTCGGTTCGAAAGATTTTTTTAAGTCATATAACACTGGGCAAAATTATTTCTAATGCATTACGATGCAGTTGCTCCCTCACATGCATTGAGAATTGTGCCAAGTACTGTTCATCGTTTAGACGACCATTTCAGCAATTTTTTTCGGAATCCAGAAGAGCAAAAGACTCCTTATGACAATTTTTTTAAAGGAGGCAGTGTACCTAATAAATTTTAACTAGTCTTTGTAAATACCTATGTCAAATCTTCGTCATCCACTAAACATAACAAATGAATAAATATTTTTTGTGTAGTTATGCGTGGCGTTAAACTTTCATAACTTTAAAAAAATATAGTAAAAGTACACTTCGACAGCACTGTTTCTCAAAAAAATTTGTCCTTGTTACCTCTTTATCAGCACATTTACAATAATTTCTAAATCTCGCTAATCGTCATTAGCGACACTTTCTAATCCTCTTTTTCGGCAAAAATTCTTTAGATACTGCCGAAGTGCTAAATTTTATCGTTTATAACTTTTTGCTTTCGATTTCAACCCAAATTTCTTAAGGATCATACAAGAGTGGCTTCTCAACTTTGCGATTTCAGACAACACAATGGCTAGTGACCGTGGTGGTTATGGTTGGAACCCAAAGTACATGGACATGAACATGAATTAAGTACAGCGAAAGTTTAACTACTTAATATTTATATCCAGAAAGTAAATATTTTAAAACTCGACATTTGACTTCTCACCATGATTATGCAAGAGCCAAATAGTACCGGAAGATCAGGAATGGTAAAATTGGTACAATGCACAGAGGAGTATTTGGCCTGAAAAGCTGGCCAAAATTATTTTACGTGTTTTTTGAATTAAAAGTTCTAGTTTTTTGATAGTTTTAGATGTAGTATGATATAAAAAGTCTAATCGCAGATTTTGAAAAAATTACACTGCGCAACAAAAGTACACTGCACAACAAAAAAAAATTTGGTCTACCCTAGAAATAAAAGTATGTAGACTATATAGATTTTTATGCCCTTAATTCAAATCTGTTATCCGTTTTTCTCTAGTACGTAAGGATTTTCTTTTAAAGGCGTGGCATGTTTCACTCCCTAAATCGTTGGGTTGCCTAATATATTTTGTCATAACTTGTAAACGGGTTCTCCGATTTTAATAGCAGGAAGATGCACCGGAAAATTTTGCTTAGAATAACTAAACAAATTTCTTTTCTATCTATTACTATTTCGGAGTTATTAAAAATTTAATGGCGAAAAAAAAAATGTTTCCTTCAAAATTCGTGACATTTTTTGTTTTCAAAAAGCAATAAAAAAAATTAAAGAACAAAAAGTTCAAATTTTTAAGATTTTTCTAAAAGCCACATTCCTAAGGAATAAAACACGGTATAAATAGTAAAACTGAATTAACAAATGTTGATTTTAAAGCTTTAAACTGCTGCAAAACCTCTTCCAGGTATATACATAAACGTGTTGCTGTGTAATCGAGAAGAGCTTGGAGCTTCACTACCTGGGTGCCCTGGGTATCTGTATTAATTTTTTGTAAACTACCTTTTGTGATAAATGCTTTTAATAATTAGGTACGTATATTTATTTTTTAACAAATAATGTTTTGTAGAGCAGGTATATAAAAATATCCTTTAAGGGGATGTGTGGGACATTCCCTTATAACTGTTATGGGTAATAAGGAATTTTTCAAACTTATAATTATAGGCAGGTATTAACATTGTCAAGTGTTAAAAGTGATTTCAATAACAGTTGAAATCAATAATTCAAAATAGATAAAAGTTAATGACGATATAAATGTATAAGAAAAAGTGCCTGATGAGCAAAAATAGAAGAAATGTGAAAATTTTAAAAAATTGTCAAAAATAATGGCGCAAACTTGCGCACACTTTTTTTTTTTGTTTCTAAAATTAGAAATTCCAAATTTTATTGTGGTATCAAACATAATTCGTAGAGATGCTAACCTCACTTTTAAAAACCTTTTATTTTTTTTTTTTGCTTCTGAACGAATGGTTTCAACATGAATATTCAACATATTTAATTTTTTTTTACTTTTTTAAATAACTTCAGATCAAACCTTTCAGCGAAAAAAAAATTATTGTTGAACCTTTATTGGTTTGGCCGCAAAAAAAAATATCATAAAAACATCCAGAAACCGAAAAAACATTTAAATTTCATATAATTTTCTTCTCTTTCCTGACTTTAGCAGGGTCTCAGAGCTACAAATCGCTACTAAAAGCCTTCAAAATTTACAATATAATGTAAAATATTGTTGTCTGTCGAGCTGCGTACTTAGTTTTTAAGATGTCTTAAAATTCAGTTTTGCCTTTTTGGCCAGCTTTTCAGGTCAAATACTCCTCTGTGCAATGGTACTATTTAAACTTGAAAAGTACAATGGTACACCAATGGCTTACTTAGTACAATTAAGGAATCTCCCCAGTTTCGGTAATTTTATATGGCAACTCATCATTACAAAGATAAGATACTAGATACATAAGCGATTTCTGAGCAACAGTTTCCAGACCATAAAAAAATTTTAAGAAAGTTTATACATATTCAATACTGCATTGTTTTTTTAGATTAAAGTACAAATGAAAAAAGTATAAATTTAACAAATATGTTTTTTAGTACAATTATGGTAAGAATTTTTAAGCTATTTAGTACAATTTTAAATTTTGTGATGCCATCCCTGCGGAAGATAAAAGCTGAAAGTCCACACCACGCGTTCTGTCATCAGCGCATTCTACACATGTCTCGCTTTTTGCTCATTGAATAACGCTAATTGAGAGATGGCACTGATTATGTAAATGTCATCGATAGCCAAAATGCAAGTTTTTTTTTCGATGAAAAAATTTTTCGAATAATAAAATTTTATTCTTGCCTATAATTTGAAACTTAGTTGTGAAAGCAATTCCATATTTCTAAAACTTTTTTATAAAAATATAAGCAAATAAATACACAATGCAGGCATAAATATCAATAAAATTTTAAATAAAATACAATTTGTCATCGCTGGCACTCAAACTCAGTTGAGTTATTCTCTCGCCGCTCATGACGCTTAAAAAAGTAGCAAGTAAGCCTACTTTTTGCGTTGTATGCGTCAGAGCGTCCTACGATTTGTGCTCTGTAACTTGCAACGTACAACTTCAGTGATTCGACTTTTTTAAGAGAAGCATAGAATGTGTGGTACGGACTTTCAGCTCAAGCCATCAGGACAAGTTCTTAAGATAGTCTTACAAGTCTCTGCGAGTTATTCAAGTCTCACTTGACATGTTCGAGATTAATTTAGGTTTAATTAATTTTAATTTACCTTCATTTCAATACTACATTTATATTTTAGAACTGTACATGTCTATTAATTGCTAAATGAATAGCAAATCTTATTATCAAATGTAGCAGACCTAAGTCCAAGATTGTCGACAGTTCAACATGATATAAAGCAAAAATTAAAAAAAAATAGTTAGACAATCCACATATAGGGTCCGCCAAATAACTTTTTTTTTTTAAAATGCTATATAAAAAAAAGTGTAGCTTCGGCTGTGTGGCACGTAGCGCCGTCCTGTTCAAACCAAATGTTGCCAATATCCTCCTCTTCAATTTCTGTGAAGAAAAATTCGTTCATCATGGCCCAATAACGATCGCCTTTGACTACGGCCACTCCTTGCCCATTTTCGAAGAAAAATGGCCCAATTATAGCTATGGACCAAAATCCGCACCAGTGACTCGTTTTGGGTGTATCGGCTTTTCAATGTATGCGTGCGGGTTTTCTGTGCCCAAATGCGACAATTTTGCCTGTTCACATACCCGCCAACATCAAAATGAGCTTCATCTGAAAAGATGATATTTTTTGGCAAAATCGACCAAAGTAATATCGCAATATTTCCCAGCTTTGTTCAAGCGTATTTACAACCATATTCGCTCAGTGGAAGGATAAAACTAATCATCTGTCAAATCAGACATGAGCTAAGTGTTACCATTCATGAAATAAGCACTAGTTGAAAAAAAACGTATGATGGCGGATCCTTTATAAAATAAATTTTTATAATTTAACCAAATTTTTTATGCAAAAATCATTGACATTAGCTTTTATTTTTAATGTGGTTTTAACTCTTTAATTATGAATTAGTATGAACTTATTGCAAAAATACATAATACAAATTGCAGGATAACTTTTAACACAAACGAAAAAATATTCAAACGAAAAAAAGGGAAAAATGTTGAATTAATTTTATTACGTTTTAAAACAAAACAAAAACTGCAGTAAAAAAGTTTTATGTTAATTTTGATTAAAAAAAATACATTTTAAAGTTTTTTATTGCAATTTCTTTTTACAGACAAAGCCAATGAAATTAAATTAAGCCGGAGAAAGGGAAAAATCTACAACGAAATTTTGTAATTTACAAAAAAAAAATGGACAACAAAAATGGAAGTGAATAAAATGCTAAATTAGAATAAAAGAACAAAGCTTTTGGGCCAATTAAAAGTAAATACGAATTTAATTATTAACGCTAAACAACAAGAAAAACAAAATCGAGAAGTGAAACTAAATCGTAAAAAAAGTGTCATTTCATAATGTCCAGTGATGCCAACTGATGTTTTTAAAATAATTAAACATGGCAATGTTGTTGGTACGAGTGTATTATTAAATTTTTTTTAAATTAAACAGTCTCCAAAACATATACAGACTTTCGACAAAATCACTAATAACAAAACTGCACAATTATTGAAAAATCTACTTGTCCATTAATCTACGTAACTCAACACTCTTACTTAATCATTTTTTCCACAAAAAAACATAATTAAAATCTACAAAAGTTCAATAGAAACAAGTGAATTTTTAGCAGCATCTCGTCAAAACTTTTACAATTAACAAACAAACGAACGAACTCTCAATTTACACAAGAACGCAAGTTTAAACAAAACAAATCTAATTCATTGAAAACTTTTCCAGAGTAAAGTAAACAATGAAAATTGCTGGTTGGGTTTGTTGTGGGAAAACAACATTTGAAAATAAAAAATTAAAAAAAAAATAAACTAATCAACACTGCTGCTTCTATTAAGTTGAATTTACAACTGAAATAATAATTAAAGCATGTGAAATGGATAATACTAATCTTGGGGATAGCAATTAAACTTTATACTAGAATTCTCCAACTAATGTCAGAATTTTTAGTGTAAATTATGCTTATTACCAGCAAGAAACTGCTTCTGCACATCTTCCTATTCTACACGGTGGGCCAAAAAAGAGACTCACAACTAAAGAATCACAATAATAGATTTTTATTATTTAAATCAGCGATCGTTTGTTTTGACGCAAAAAGCATATCGTCGACATAGGTTAGGTTAGGTAGAACAGGCAGCTGTTGTGCAGCTCACTTGGGTCCATTATATTGATCCCTTTGTGATACCTGAATAGAAAAGTAAGAGAGAAGAGAAGCAGACAATTCCAGAGTCTCTGGCGGGAATCGAACCCGCAACCCCCAAACTAGCAGACAAGCACACTACTGACTAGTCCACCGGGGCACTCGTCGACATGTTAACATCAGAATTTCGCCCTATGTAGAAATGATTCGTAGTTGTTATTGTTGTTGCCCCTACAGGATCATTGTATATATTGTATTTGGATAGAAGAGAAATAAATGAAAAGTAAGAAAATGTTGCATTAAGATTAAAGAGAAGACATTATCGTGGGATCATCCAACTCGAAGAAGCGAGCTGCCTCGATTGGGTGTATCTACAGAGATAGTAGTGTCAACTTGATAGGATTCGAAGGGCAGGTAAACAGGTGATGGGAGATATGGGGAGACTATCCACATTTAGGGCAAACATCATTAACGTCAGAATTCAGAAAAGAGAGATAACTGTTGAAGCTACTTGATAGACCGGAACAGCGTTGGGAAAGGATGGTACTGGTTTTACTCGGTTATTTTACCTTCCTCTATGCTACCTCCACCAAGCACAATACTGCATATGTAGGATTCAATTTAATCCTGAACACTATCTGTGTCCGCCTGTTTCATTGCCCCAGCTACTTCTTCGTGTGAGGTGTCGGTAAAGAGACGACCCATATTGGGTATCTGACACCTTATGTCCTTTCTGATAGGTCTAGCTATCCCGGACATAGGTCTTCTAGACGAAGTGAGGTTCCTAATAAGAAATTGCCTGGAGGCAGCAGTATCTACGAACAAATAACATTTCACACTTATGTTGTAGTTGTCCCTCTGGTATCTTTGAGTGGCAGCCAGTCACTACTCGAAGGGCTTGGTTTTTTACCGTCTGTAGGTTCCTCCATTGTGTTTCGCTTACGTTCGGTGACCTTACAGGGGCAGCGTAGTCAAGGAGGGGCCGGTCAATGGCCTTGTAGGTGGAGAGCATTATCTCCTTGTCTTTCTCCCAGGTGCTGCCAGCAATAGTCTTCAGTATGCGGTTTCTACTTCCGGCTTTTCCTACCACTTTCTCGACGTGCTTTGAGAAAGTTGATAGTGGGTCAAATACCATCCCCAAAAAGCGGAGATTTCTAGAGGTGGGAATCAGCTGACCACTTATATGTATGTTAAGTGCTCCCTTCCTTTGTCCATGATGTTAACAGGGTTGCCGTTGTATTTAGGGATGCCGATAGTTGTAGTGAAAGACGAAATTAAATGATTCGTTGTTTAGTTTAATGCTAGGTAGATTTGCACTGCAGAAATATTGATCGTAAAAAGCAAAGTGTTGACGAAACACCATTTTGAACAGCTAAGCTGGGAATGGTTCGTACGTTACTGTGGCATATTCTAGAAAAAGATTTACTGTTATTCCCATAAAAGGTTCATTTCGTGCAAAAATTTAAACCCGTAGATCATCGGCAACGTCAAAATTTTTCAGTTAAATTTTAAAATTTTCGACAACTTTTTTAAAAATCTAATAAGACTGATAAAGTTCTTTTTTATTTAAATAGATTTTTTATTTTTTTAGAAAACCAAAGAACCATTCACCAACGTCAATTGCAGCCCATATAATTTTACAGTATGGTGTGGCATTACATCTGAAAATATTTTGGGTTTGCATCTGCCAAAACGAAGGTGAAGGTGCTGAAACCGTAAATGAAGAGCGGTATCAATTTTTAATACAACATTTTCTAAGATGTGGATTCAGCCTCTGCCTACACTGTCCGAAACACAATGACAATTTTAAGTAAAATTTTTGGAGAACAAATAATTTCTAGAAATTTGGAAATTAATTAGCCTCCTCTTTCGCCAGCTTTGTCAGCACAAGACTATTTTCTTTTGGGTTATTTGAAGAAGCGAATAAACGTGAATAAGCCCGAGACAATTATTGAACATTGTTGCAGAAATTCGAACGCTACAGCCACAAATTTTAAAAGTTGTTTTGGAAAATGCCCATGATTGCGAAGCTGAAAAAAGTTATATTTAGGAGAAAACATTTTCCATACTTATTGTAAATAAAAACACGTTTTTGTATATGTTTTAATCTGAGAAACGATAATGTTATTAAATTTTTAAGACATGGTGTCTTTCGGCGCATACTCTGCAAGTCGATAGAATTTCATTGAATAGTGTTAGTGAAGAAGAAAAGGATTTTTGCTCTTACTTCAAACAAATCACTCTAAAATTCTGTTCCAGCATTTCTCATATCAAAATATAATTAAAGTTCGGACGATCCTCAATTTAAAAACAGAGAATCACAGCCATTTAAACCTACAACAACAATTGCAGAAGATATTAACAGTAACAACCAACCCATTTAGTTTTCAACTGAAACTGCACCTTTTGTCATCTGTCTCATACATTTGCAATTTTCTTCTGATTTACATACAAGAAAAAGAGCACAATATAATAGAAAATAAAAAGCATTTATAACTTGTTTTTTGCTGTAAATTTGTGTATTTTATTCAATAATAAAAAATAGTACCTAAAGAAAAGTTTTCTTTTGTAAAAGAATCTATAAAACTATGAAAGAACCCCTCATCCATTACGCTATAAAAACAAGAAAATATTACAAATGTATTGAATATAAAATAAGTTCAGTATAAAAGACTACTTACTATAAACAAATATTTAAATGATCCAAAACTGAAGAAATAAAAAAATGAAACACAAATTATATTTAAACCAAAACTAAAGACTTTTATTTCGATTGTATTAAAAAGGAAGCGCAGATGAAGTAGAAAAGTAAACGAACCAAAACTATTTTGTAAATGTACGTGTATTAAAATGTAAAGATTTGTTAAAAAAATTTTAATTTTTTTTAGAAAGAAACTACAGGGTTTTAAGAAAAAATTATTGAACATTAAATAAAAGTCGCTAAAGATAAAGATTTTACTATGTGCAGATATTTAAAATCAATCCCAATTTAATGATTATTACACAAACAAACTGTGACAATAATTAAAAAAAAATTTTGCAAATTTTTAATTATAATGGGGAATACTTGGAATGAATGCCGTCGACAGGGTTAGATTTAATCGATAAACAGCTAGAAAAAACATCACATTGATCAATACATGCAAATGAGAAATTTTCGCGTACAATATTATAACGGTTTTGGTAATAATTATGATCTACCGTAATCATTGGTGTTCTTAGAAATTGTGCATTAAGAGCATCCGCATCAACAGAATAATGGTCCTGGTTTTCAGTTGTACCAATTACCAATTTACGAATTAGTCGACATCTTGTCCGTGTACTTATAAGTACACTATACTACACCAATACATTATAGCGATTAAACAATGAATATCCAAAATAAAAAAAATTTACTTACGAAAGTACCAAAAACCATTAAAAAAATGTGTACTATTTTCACAGCAATGTTTAGTTTCCTTTGAAAGACAATAATTGAAAAGGAAAACTAAAGTAGTTACCGAATTCAACTAAATTAAAACGTGGGAGTTAAATAGATGATATTTACAACCAACATGTAACCACCGATCAAAGAGTGCTGATCATGAAATCGTAGCTGGTTTCGAAAATGCATTCCACTCGGCTAGTGTCGGTAAAAATATAATTTTTCAAATTATTCTTTCATTTATCACAATTAGAAAAATTCTTTGTAACAATAAGGGCCATTATTACAACTTGCCTTTAGTTAAAGGTAGCATTTTTTGTGAACGATAAATAGCTTTGCATTATTACAACTTCCATTTTTTATTGTTATTATTAATAATAATAATAATAATAATAATAATAATAATAATAATAATATTTAATGAATAAAAAAATAATAAAGAAACTATTTATAATGCAAAGCCATTTATCGGTCCGACAAAATCATGCCTTTTACTAACGGCAAGTTGTAATCATGGCCCTAAAAATTAAAATTTAAAATATTAGTTTAAACAGAAAAGTTCGATAAACAAAAATCAAATTCTACGGTAACCTTAACATTATTTGAAATCAGGAAATAACTCATACAACTGACCAATCTCATCAATTTACATCGCTCTATCAACGCTGGTCTTCTTTACATGAACCCCATCACGGATTGAAAATGGCTTGTGGACTAGTTTATTCTTTATGACGCGAACAGCCAATCGCAATATGTTAAAACTAACCGATCTAAAGTTCTCATTAACATAGAAATAATTGTCAGAACCAAAACGGATATTGCAAAGCTTAAATACAAAATCATTATTTGATTTTCGAAAGTTGACCAGTGGTTTTTGAAAAAAAAAAATTGTCATAGAGTGACCACATTTTGATAATTGTTACTGCATTTTTTAAATTTGATTTGTTCTTCTTCTTAATATTATTTTGTAGACGAAAAATTGATTTAATTGCATTTATAATAAATGCAAAATGTTAAAAATCCTATATATGATAAATACTTTATTTAAATTAATCCAAAATTTAATTATAGAAGTGTTTAAATTTATTAAAATAATTTTTGAAAATTTAATTAAATTCAACTATTTTTTTTTCTGTGTAATTAGAGTTTAGATTATGAATATTGTAGCCGTAACTTTATGAATAATAGTCTTTTCAATAAATGTACGTAGATATTTAAATATAACAAATTTTTAAAGAGTAGTGGTAATACAAAAAAATTACTGACATACATACATACACATTAGGGGTACAACCAAAATAAGGCCCTAACACCACGCTGTAGCCGATGTTGTGCCGAAACCGAAAAATGTTTCCTCAAGTCATTTCCGAACAAAAACGTTTCGCGTCAAAGCCAATTTCTGAAAGCCCTTGTAGATTTTTTTTTTTATTTTTTAAAAGTTTTTATTTTATAGTTATTTAACTACAGTCGTGTCTGGATATAGTGAACACCCGATATAGTGAACACCTCCACATAGTGAACACTAAAATTTTTGCATGGAGTACTCTAAATAGTGAAAAACTCTAATAGTGAACAAAATTTTGAAAACAACTTCAACAGCAATTCTTTTATTAAACCTAAATACATATGTACATATAGTTCCTTTTTTGTACAAATTGTTTCTAATCAGCTATTGCATTTACATGTATGTATTTTTAGTAAATAAAACGAGTTTTTGAACAAAAATTTCAGCCTTGATATAGAGAACAACCTGGGTACTATGAACAAGCCCTGCAAAAATTAGTTCACTATATCCTGACACGACTGTATTTACATTTCTTAATGTAATGATATGGTTATAATCAAAATCAGAATCTAAAAACTATCTTTGTTAAGTAAAATTAACTTAAGATTAAGAGTTCGTGTTGATTTGCATTGGGGGAAAATATCTTGTACGACTTTGATGGCGCGTTCCGCACAAATCTTTCACCCAATGTCTTAGAACGCATTTAGTAAAGCCCGATAATGATTTATTTAAGGATTCGAAGTCATTTTTATTGTAACAATGGTCTGAAAACCAAATGTTTATTTTTATACTTTTAGGCAATAAATTATAATACATATTTCGCAAATTTGCATAAGACAGCGTAGGTAAGTCGCAATATATTACCACGATTAATTGAATTTATACAGAATACTATTCTATATTTAATGGAAAAACTTATAATTTATTTATCATTTAATGAATTTATAAGGAAAATATTTTTATTTTTTTAGAACTTACTGATCCCAAACTTAATTGCATTTGACGCGGAACCTTTTTTAACAATATCGAAAATTTAAAGATGCAGTTCTTATTATTTTTTTTATGCACTACATGGTATGGATAGGGCCATTTTGATATTTTCAAAAATTGTAAAAAAAGTTGTCTCCCTAATACACATATTATCAGAAAAATTTAATACAAAATTGGTACCTTTTAGTTTAATGCTTAATTGTCATCTTCTGCACTTAAAACTTTTAATAGTTTACTAGTACCAAGTAGATCGCTTTTGATAGAAGAAGGTCTTCCAAAAATATTTTTTCCGCGAAATGTCAACTTTACAAAATACTAGTTGACATACATATAATTATCTACTGAACGGTACCTATAAGTAAGAATTTCTCCAAAAAACGTATTATACCTACCAATACTTTCTAATAGTAAAACTGCAGGGTATTTGTAAATGCGAACATACAAATATGTATTTGAATGTCATAAATAGACCAAAAATACAAAGAAGCTAAAAGGAGTCATCATAACACAGAATAACAGCAATAAAAATCGTTCCTACAAAACTTTGTTTTTTTTTTTTTTTTTGCACAAAACACAAAGCAATAACAAAGTTTACACACAGTGATAACACAGAAAATACAAAAATTAATCAGAAAACAAAATAGAAACACAATAAAAGTTTCCATTTTTAGGAAACACACGTTAAATTTATCCTTTAAAGGGAATAGATACATAACAATAAGCTATTTGGTGTAGGGTTTACCCGCCGACAATATTTAAAAATCTCAAAACAAAAACGTTTAAATGTTGGTATTGTTGTTGTCGTTGAAAAAAATCAAAGCAGACGACGGCAAATAATAAAATACAACGGCGACAATGAAGAAAATAAATGAATGTTGGTTGCAGATAGCTGGTTGTTATGCTTGTTGTGACATTTAACGATTCATATTTTGTGGCAACACACACTCTTTATCTATTGTGATGATGTTGGCCCTCTTTGCCCACTAAAAGAATAACAATTGAATGAAATGGAGATAACAAGAAATTGCTATGGTCGGCTCTTTTTAGCATGGCGAACACAAAAACGAAAGGAGAAATACATATGTATTACCACGCCTAACATACAGTGTGCCTTATTTGTCTCTCTTTGTATTTATATACTTAAACAGACATTAATATACTTGTCTCATTTGCACATTTTATTCGAATTTCCCCTTTAGCAAACAAATTACCCCTTAAACATAAAAAGAAAACACAAGAGCATAGGTACTCTTTATCTATACGAATAATAGAAAACATAATTAAATCTCTTTGTGCATGACTGAAGAAATCTCTGTAAATCATTTAAAGTTATTCCACAACTTACCTTATTAAATCCGGTAGGCGTTCCAAGACTTTGGGGTGGGTGTGCTTTTTTGTATAGGATGGCGATAGAGCCACCGTGCATGCTAGCATTAACTCGGTGGATAACTCGACAGGATGTTGTGGTGATTTTTCTTCGGGAAGCTTAAAAAAAAACAAATAAAACAACAACAAAACAATGTAGAAAATGGAATGAAAACTGCAAAGAAGAAGAATTAAGAGAATAATAATATTCCTAGTACCTACACGAAAAACTGAAAGGATTAGAAAATGTTTGTCATGTTTTTTTTTTTCAATTGTGTTTAAGTTTCTGAACTTTATTTACAATAATTTTTTTTTTTTTTTTGAAACAAAAAACAATTCAAAAGTAAAACAGAAATTGAAAACAATTTTGGTCACGTCATGAATTTATAACACATTTTATTTTCGCTTTTGATGTTTTTTTTCCATCCTCTGTTTCTCACAATAACTTTTGTTATTAGTTCTTTATTACAGTTATAAATTTATACAAGGATTCATGGTAGAAAAATGTCATGCACATATTATTTGTATAGTTCATACATATGTACATACATATGTACATAAAAAACCTACATACATACATACACATACATACATAAATCAATTTATCTTGTCCTTTCGCTCTTTAATTTAAAGTAATTCCAGACAAAGCAAATTCATTTCTTTAATTTAAGCTCTTCTAAATTTATTATGTTGTTCTGTATTTGTGTTCTTGCTGCTACTTATTATTAAGTATGTAGGTATTCATTCGTCATGAATCATGATTATGTTCACGTGCTTTTACACTTTTATTTATTGTTTCGTCATTCATTTATTCGCCTGTTCACTCAGTCACTCATTCGTTCCCTCATTTGTTGTTTGAATATACATATCAAACATACTTATGTATGTTTGTATGCATACATGTGTGTGGATATGTATGCATGTGTATACAAGTATGTTTATGTGCTGTATACATACATATACTATGTATTGGCATTTGACTTTGAATGTTCACTCATTTTATTTTGATCTAGATTTTATTTTCGTTTGTTGTTCGTTTCACACAACTGTTGCATACTTAAGGACATTAATAATGTGTACGCGTATCCTTTTAGAATTACCTATTTTATTTTTTGTTATTTTAAATTTTATAGAATAAATAGGTATTTGAGGAAGAGAGCAAATATATCTACAAATGTTGAAAGTGTCTTAAACAGCGAATAAAGTTCTTGAAATATTATAATTTATATTCGATTTTTATGATTTATTGTCCACAGTTTTGGATGTAATGGGTGCGTTCTGAATTATTGGGTGTCAAGTAATTTAAAAAAAAGACAATGTAAAATCAGATATTAAACAAATTATAGGGTCTTACATTACAGTAGTAACTCGATTCTTGCACATACTTGATACTTGCACACCTCGATTCTTGCAACGTAGAAATATTTTTCATTACGCACCCAGTACTTGCTACATCCGAAAATTTTGAACTCGATACTTGCAACACTCTTGCATTACTCTTGCGTGCTGCTTTGTTTACGTTTTCTTAGACTGAATACATTTCGGGAAATCCCCGTCGTTTTATGCTGCTGAAGAAATGTTGTACATAATTTGATTCAGTTTTAAGCTGACTATTGAGAGGTGCGGTGTCATAATGGCAGAGAAACAATTTACCTTGCTGACAATTAAAGATAAAGATGAGATTTTAAAGAAATTAAGTGCTGAAATTTCCACCAATTCGTTAGCCAAAAGTTTTCATGTGCATAGATTAACAATAACTCGTGTTAAGAGAAATGAAAACACCATAAAAAAATTTGTGGTGCATTCTGAATCCGGCTCTGGGAGAAGAAAGACGCTTAAACCCTCACAGTTTTCAAAAATGGAAAGAGACTAAGAAGCTGTGTAGTACTGAACAAGTGACTTTGTACAAAAACAAACAAAAATTTTAAATTTTTTTAATTCCACATAAAATATGTATCTGCTTTTATACGAATGCGTTGAAATATGTACATATTAAACTTAGATTTTAAACAGATGTATGTGCCTTTTATTTTGTATGGGAAATTAATACTCGGTACTTGCGACAACCTCGAAACTTTCACCGAGACCAGGGGCCAAATTACGGCATTCGATCACGATCGAAATTTTACTCGAACGATCGAGTTCGCTGTGCTTTAGGTATAGAAAATCTAATAAGAATTTTAAAGTTTCGATCACGTTCGAATGCCGTAATTTGCCCCCAGTTTTCATTACGTGCAAGAATCGAGTTTCTATTGTATATTGGGTATTGTATGTATGTATTGTGGTTATCAGACCTATTTTTACATAACGAAAACTTATTTTATGAAGAGCAGTAGAAAATATATCGCATCTTGCAAACCCAGGCCAAGTTCAATGTCAGGCCTGCCTTGTCATAACCGTACTTGTCTACAAGTTTGTAGAAGAGAACAAATTTTATAATTTCTAAAATGGAGTTCAACAAAACGTTTAATGTATATTCTCTACAATTCTGCTCTTTTTGAGAATCCAATTTCCACTTTTCACTGACGGTTTAAAAATAAACACAAAAACGGCCACTGCTTTATTCTGAGATGACATCGCGGAATTACTTGGTTTACCAAATACATACATATACGGTATTGAAATGTAAAAAAAAAATAGATTCTGACAATAACTGCTGTAGTAACTGCCTCAAAGGAAGAGCTGGTACATCACCTTCTGTGTGACTACCCATTTTCTCAGAAATTAAGATTTAGGTATTGGGATTTTCCAGGAAGTGTGCGGCTTCGTAGGTGTGTACATGTCTACTGATATCTAAAATCCCAATGAGTGTGATAGTAGCCCAATTTATTTATGTATTTTCAATACATTTTCATAATGGAGCTTATATTGACACATAAGCAATAAAAAAAGAGACAATAATAGTAATAATAATAATAAAAGAAGTAACTGCTTGGTGTGAATTTTGGGCTGTAGGCATTTTAAAGCCATATCTCTTTGAGAAAGACATTGACAGCGTTATTACCATGAACATCGAGCGCTTGAGGTCGATGATAACCAACTTTTCTTTAAATCAGAATGGCGCTACATGCCACGCAGCCACAGTGTATCATCTCCAAGAGCGGTTTGAAGGCATGGCCATCTAACTTGGAGATGATGTCAACAGACCACCGACATTAAGCAATTTGACCCCGTTACACTTTTTCTTGTAGGGGTTTCTTAAGCTACGGGTATATGGGAATAAGCCAAAAACCACAGTGAAACTAAAAGCCAACACAACCCATGTCATCGGTGAAATTTAACCTCATTTTTGCAATGTTATATTAGAGGACAGATTGTCGTCACTAACAACGTATAAGGGCTGCAGATTTTTTTAATTTTAATGAAGATTAAAAAAATTTAGACAAGTTTAGAACTTATATTACTTAGTTCCCGTTTTCATTAAATAACTATGTAGATGTACAAGGATTCAAACAAATAAAATTATTCAAACAAATAAAATTATTCAAACAATCATCTTTTTTAAGAGTCAAAAGGATATTAGAAAATACTAAGGTAGGTGGGTAGGTGTAGGAAAGCGGGTTTCGGAACCCAAGAGACACCTCCAACAGCCACACTCGGAGACCTATGTGAGCCATTGTGTTTCCCTTTAGTAAAATAAAGAGCAATAAGAATTATTTATTTATTTATTTATTTATTTATTTCAAAAGAAGAAGAGAAGCAAGCAAAAGATTAAATTAAAGAAACAAATAAGGTAAAAGAGATGAAAAGAAAACGTGCAACAACACATTCCTAAAGCCCTTATCGTCTTTTCACTAGCCACCCGATCACCATTATGAATCCAATGATATTCTCTAGTTTACACCCCGAAACATCACTCAATTCACCGTAAAATCGTTTACCTAACCACATAACGCTAAAGTTCTGTAATCTCGGGCAGACACTCTAAAGTCTCTTCTGTTCTTCAATGCCATATTAGTCCTGTCTGTTATCCACGCCCTAATTAGCCCAAAAAAGTGACTTATCGATGGCCTTACAATGCTCTCCTCAAATGTCGAGCCAAATGCTAATCCACCGCTCACCGACAACTCCACAATGCCATGGTACCCAACGCAATCTGGCGCTGAAGAAGCTCATACTTAATTCCATCAAGAGAGAAACCCAGCCTAGATTTGACATAATGTCCTTTCTAGGCCCTGAGAGCCGGCTGACTGACCAGAATACTGTGTATTCAAAATTTGTTTTAAAGGTTTTTTTTTTTGCGATATGCGTATGTGTTGTATGTATCTAAGCAACCATACATATCTATGTATGTATATATTTATGTACATATCGTTACGTACACATTAGTAAAACATTCTTATTTTAAGTGTTTGTTTCTTTAAGGGAGAATTTAATTTGGAAATAATTGTTTTGCCGCTGAACAAATTAACGCACAATAAAAGTGTCACTGATGGCGCCAGTTTACTTACGCAACTCTTCTTACTGCTTACAAGACGTCGGCGATAAATGTCATCGTCTTCTATTTGATTGTATGTATTTGTAAATATTTAGTGTTTGTATGTAAAACAAAAAAAGAAACAAAGAAAAATAAAATCGTCATCAGAATACCAAAGTTAAAAGCAAAAACTTTAACAAAAACAACAAAGCTAAATGATATAAACTTCGACTTGTGTGAGCCCTCCTAAATGAAATTGTTTTAAGTGTGTGTTACGGGCGACTACAAAAACAACATCGAACAGAACAAAATAATATACAACAACAATTTGTTTAAACCATGAAACCAAGAATTGAAAAAGCAACAACAAACATAATGATTTAAAATGGCCAGTCATTGTCAGCGCCATCCAACAAATCCAGCAAATAATACTTATGTTGTTCTTAAGAAGCAGCAACCATGAAATAGATGATTTTTTGTGACTTTTTCATTCATGCACAAAAAGTACAATCCTAATTTAGGGAAGTATACCGAATATTTCAATGCACAATTGTTTAATTATAACATGAAATAATAGGTTTGTTCGACGTAAATCCGGGTAAAGTCTGGTAAAATGAGAGTAAACAAAAAATTCTCTCAGGAAACGATAAATTTACCCAAAGTTTCTGGAACGCAAAAACCACATTTCAAGCCCGAAAAAAAACGTCAAAAGTTTACAGCTGTTGTTCAGAGGTCCAGGTTGATATGCTCCCAGCCGGCTTACCGCCGCCGCCAAATTATTTTGTTCGGATGAACCGCATCAGTCTATCTCGACTGATAGCGTTAAATGCTTAGCAAAGTCCCTTTTTGCAAACTCATTCTCTTGTAAAACTTTTTACAATTAAGAACTTAATTTTTTCGCTGTCGTATGGTGTTTAAATCGTATAACAAACTACTAAATAGATGAGATGAAAAAGATGATATGAAATATGAAAAAATATATAAAAAAGATAAAGAGCAATAAATGTGTACTACGCACTTCAACCCGTTGCTACCGAATTTTTACTGCTTTTCAGTTTCTCTATTGTAAAAGGGGACTTAGCACTAAATAAAATAACTCTGTAATGTCCGCAATCAAACAATAAAGTATACATATATTACGGTTGCACTTAAAATTACAAGGAAAACATATTAACATATATCGTTGTTTTTTTAACTCGCTTTCATTCGTGCATATATGGTAATACGAAATCAATTTAATTTTCTATTATAAAAAACAGAAGTTTCTGTATGATAATGTTAAAATAGTTTAATTATCATTAGGTTTGATATAAGAAATTATATTGCGTTCTTACTAAAATATATCCTGGATCAATACTCTTGTTATATAAAATAGAGGAAGTTTTTGTAATCGTAAAGATATGACTGCACAATATGATTTAAGCAAAAACTACTTACTTCGTTAAAACACTTATTTTCCGTTTTTTTTTATTTCAATAATTTCTTAAACCAGCTGCAATCTACCGCCGGTAATTTTTGAACTTAGCCGCCACTACGCCGTTTTTTTACCAACGGCTTGGACCTCTGCTTTTGCTTAAAAAAAATTGTTCAACAAATTTTTTGTTTTTAAGTTTAATGTTTGTATGTCCAAACAAACACTAGAGTGAAATGCATATGTTTTATTAGTTTTTAAAATTATTTAAATTACAAAAATTCTATTTATATTTTCAGACGTAGGATATTCCATTGTTTACAAAATTAAAAATCTTTTTTTAACCTTTTATATTTTTACTTTTTTTTTTTTGGTTTTTGAATTTTAATGGCAGAGGTACATAACCAAAAAGCCAGGGTATTCACTAAGTTCCTTCTCCGTGGAACGACCTATACCTCTGTATAGGAAGTCGGAGACATTGAAACAATAAATAAAATTGAGTTTAATGGTTCTCCTCCAGTTACAAACGTTAATTCAGGCACCGCAAGTCGACCCATACCTCTTTATAGGAGGTCGGAGACAGTCGAACAATAAATAAAAATTGAGTTTAATGGTTCTCCTCCAGTTACAAAACTTTGGTTCAGGTACCGCAGGTCGACCTATACCATTGTATAGGAAGTCGGAGACGTCTGAACAATAATTACTGCTAAGTTTTATGGAACTCCTCCAGTCACAAGTAAAATTAGTTTATTTGGTACGCCTCCAATTAAAACGAAAACACGCGGTTAACTGTAGAATAGTCTGGAAACTGTATCCAGAGCACAGTTACGCGACGCCACACAGTTAACCTCGCGAAAGTGAGACGCAAAACTCTTGAAGTCAGATAAAAAGGGACAACCTGATTGCCATTAAATGATAATGGCAAAAACGCGCGAGCTCTTGACCCGACCAGAGCTGAATCACGACTGTTATATTTTTACAAATTAAAAACAGCTGATTTAGTAATCTGACAGTTTTACCGTTTTACACGCAAAAAAAGTACGGGTAAGGTCTGGTAAAAAGAGAAACACAAATTACTTTCTTATGAACGTACCTTATCCCATCACTTCTATATGGTTGTGAGCTTTTTGCGAACTGTGGCTATAATGACTTTAGTAAACTGAATGTTGCATATAACAATATCGCAAGATATATATTTCAAAGGGGGCGCCGTAATCATATATCTCTATGCTCCTATCAGATATTTCATATGGAATTTAGGAATTTTTTAAAATTTAAATGCCTTACCTTTTTGCATAGAATCGTTATATCTAAACAACCTTCGTATTTATATAACAGGATTCAGTTTGCCAGATCTAACCGTGGAAGAAAGATTATTCAGCAAAGATATCGGAGCCTTCTGTCACAACGTCAATTCTTAATATACAACACAAGTCTTTGGAATGCTTTACCGAATCATATTCAAAACTTAGGCAACGCAAACACATTTAAAAGGGAGTTATTTAAAATGTTTACGTAATAAATATATATATGAAGTCTTATTTATTCACAAATGCATTGTTATTATAATTATAATGATAGATTATTATGTATCTTTCGTTTGTTTTTTTAACTAAAATTGTTTTTAATGTTTATAACAACTCAATTTAAATATAATTATTAATTTGTTTTCATACTAGCACTCTCATTTATAAGATTATTATCTTGTTGTGTTCGATTTCAATTTAAGTAAATAAATAAAAATAAAATAAATAAAAAAACGTTCTCATTTACCCAATTTTCAACACAAGAAACGCTTTTCGGTAAAATTGGGAGCCCGCGGGTTCCCGCGGTAACGTTTCCAATTTTCAAAAGATATGGTGGCTATTAAAGGAGCTAGCTATAAACTTATTTAAAACTGCAACAATTGTATAAACATCAGAGTGGTCGAATGGACAAACAACATCCTAAATATTTACAAAGAAACTGGCACAAATCCCAAATAAAATCCAAATTCTAAACCAGAGCTACAAAAGCAAAAGCTTGTCTAGATTTAGAAGAGATAGGTTAATAAAACAGTTCGGCATCATTTAAATTTATAACAACAATACCGAAAGCTGCAAGAGAAAAGTCCAACCATGACCTTGATCTAAAAAAGGAAAAACAAAATTATATACACAAAAACGTTAACGAATGGCAAACCAATAATTGCGATTAATAAAATAAAATTTCTTCCTAAGTACATATGTACGTAAGTAATACCCCAGCAAAAATTTATTTTGTACCGGTAAGCAGTAAAAAAAATCATTCCTTCTTATAGCGCAATATTAGAGCGCATTCGAGAGTGCTATAAATGGAAGTCAGAAATTTCTATTAAACATATTTCATTTTTTACAAAATAACTTACTGCAACTTCTCTCGCTTACGAGGATACAGGAATGTAAGCGAATGATTACCTCTCTTTGCTGTAGTTCTTAAAAACACATAAAAGAGACATGATATTACTGCATTAACCATGTGTGAAAATAGCAAATAATTAGAGCATTAAAGAGCCCTACCAAGTGGGACATCTCATATAAAAATCATGCCTTCCTGAAGCAGGTTGGGAAAGGAGAGTACATTTATCTCTCCCTTACAAACCTGCTTCCGGGTATGCAGTAATTTTTGCTGGGACTAATACGATTAGAATACTTCTCCTTAGAAATATAAATCTGTATAAATTGCACAGAATAGAGCAAGAAATGAAACGGAAGGGAAGGGAAGAAGGACATAAAACAGCTAACGAATTTATTACCTTAAAGAATAGTTTTGAAACTGATTGTAAATTTTGCTGCTTCCTATTGTTGTTGTTGTTGTTGTTGTTGTCGTCGTCGTCGTTATCCTCGTTGTTGTTTTAACATTTGTACGTTTTTTTTTTTTTTTTTGTCATATTAGTGTAGACACTCAAGTGCCAATGGAATTGAGAATTAAACTTGGTGAAAGATGTTTTGAAAAAGTTCACACAAAACATTATTCGTTTCTCGTAAGAGAGAGAGAGAAACGATTTGAAATTTAAGCTTTTTTTAAATTGTTTATTTAACAAGTTATTAAATTCTTTTGAATTGACATTTTTATTTGGACTTATTTGTTATATCTGTTATTTTTACTCCGTCCGTCTGTCCCGACTATATAAATACTCTTTTTCCCACTTCTTTGTCATCATATTATTTATAGGAATTTAAAAGTTTTCGACATTTATTAGGTGGCTATTAAAAGATTCTGTTTGATTTTGTTTATTTGTTTTTAAATTTTTTTTTTTCGTTCTTTAAATTTAAACTGTCGATAGGCTTAGTGTTTGCTTTTGTGTTTTCCCCTCCTTTGTATTTATTTTTTGTCCCTCTATCTTTTCGCATAAAATGTCACAGAAAATTTGGTGTTTAAATGCTAGTGTTTGTGTGTGGTAGGCATTGAAATAAGTGTGTGGTTTGGGATTTTTATCAAGTGGCGCCTTCATTGACATAAATGGCGTTGGAGCAATAAATTAAACACTACTCTTGGCTGCTTACGCATCATAAAGTGATGAATCAAAAAAATTTCTTTATTCAAGGGATGAGATTTAAAACTTTATGTGCTTAAAGTAGGTACCAATAAATACCTAGTTTTGTGTTTAAAAAAAGTTTCTTCTTATTTAGCATTAACTTTATGTTTTCCAAGCATAAAGAATTAATTATTTCATTACAAAGATTGATAACAATTTCGTTAGATTAAATAAACTGACCAATCTACAATGCAGAAAAATGGTAGGAAAGGATCAGAAATTTTGCGATTACTTATAAATAAATAAACTAAAATCTTTGTTATAAGATATAATTGAAAATAAACTAATTGCCTTCGGTCTGCCTACACAATAATGAGTGTTGATTGGGTTTTCCATTAAGAACTTTCTCTTTAAATAAAACGCATAATATTTGGGATATCTCGAACATTTTATCTTAAATTTTAGTCAAATTGTTAATATAGTCACCACGAACACGTTTTCAGCATTTAATTTATTGAACCCAATTTTTATTCCCACCACCAAAAAAATGTTTCATTCCGTTTTTTTTTTTGTCATTCCGTTTACAACACATCGAAATACCCATTTTAGACCCAATATTTTCCTAATCCTGGTTATATATTAGCGCAATCTAGCCTTGTCCGTCCGTCTGAAAGCACAATAGAGCACGAACATCAGAAGTTTGGGGCTTAAATTTTGCCAGAATATTTCTAATACACAAGGAATGTGTGGTATTAAAAATGGGCTAAGTCGGTTTATTAGGAAGAGAGTTGTAATGCAAGAGTATATAAAACAAGTAAGAGTGCTATATTCGGCCGTGACGAATCTGATAATACCCTTCATTATCATGTACATAGATATATACGCCATTTTTCTTTATTATTTCCCACGCCATTCTCGATTTTGAATTTTTACGTAGTTATCTGTATTCTACTAGTCAAGCCCTTTAATTTGATACCCATGTTGATGGGGTTGAAAAAATTTGTTCCCCCATTTTGTTTTAGACGCCATCTTGGATTTTACATTTCTTAATAATTTACTGTATTCTACTGGTCAAGCCCTTTCATTTGATACCAATATTGTGGGCGTTAAAGGAGTTACATTTTAAAATACCAGATTTAGCTTACATAAAAATTTATTGTTCGCCATTTTGTAGTGGCGGCCATCAAGAATTTTGGTATTATTTATAGTACCTCATATTGCGCTAGTCAAGTCTTTCCAGATGATACCAATATTAATACTCTCCGTTATCCAGAAGCTGAAAAATTTGTTTTCGTTTGTAAATTTTTGGAATATATATTTAAAAAAAAAAATTTTTGCCTATAACTTTACCAATTAAAGCCAGATTTTTCACGAATGTCTCTAGAGGCATATAGGTACCTATAAATTATTCTATAGCTGACAAATTTTAATTTCGGTGGTAAAAATATGGAAAAAAACAGAGGCAGTCGTGGTTTTTTGCTCATATCTCAGAAAGTTATGGGGCGATAGTCCTGAATTTCAATAGCAATTCATTTCCGGATATTTCCAAAAGATTAATAACATAATGAGATAAGCTAAGCTGAGGAACATATGGTTGCTTCTTAAAGTTAATTTCAACCCACACACGGACAGACGGGCAAACGGTCAGGACTTAATCGACTCCCCTATTCATAAACTTTCAGAAAATATAGACTTTAAGGGGTAAAAAATGAAAATTGTAGAAATTACAAACGGAATGACAAAGGTATATATAACCTTGTGCACCACAAATGAAGGGTATAAAAATGTCTTTCTTACATCAAATAAAATGTGATTGTGGCTAAACATATTGACGTAGAGTGATGAGACTTTGAAAGATATTTCCTAATTAAAAAAAATCTCTTCCTGATTCTTCTTTTCTATTCATTATAAAAGGATTATAAATTAAAATGTACGAAAATTTATATGCACAGTATCTTGTTCGTTCTATTTAAAATTTAAAACATAATATATATATGTTCCCGTCATTTCTATAAGGAGCATAGGGCCGTAACAAAAGACTTCCATCTGTTTCTGTTCATCGCGATGCTTTTAACCTCGTTCCAACTAGTTTGTATGTTTGTCGCCTCGATTTCAATTTGTCTGCGCCATGTGTGAGCTGGTCGGCCTCTTCTGCGGCTACCCTGAGGGTTCCACTCAATAGCGGTTCTAGCAATGTCTGTGAGCGGTTTTCTCAGGGTATGACCTATCCATTTCCATTTTCGCCTCAGTATTTCTTTTGTTATGGGGGATTGGTTCGTTTCTTGCCATAGTCTGATATTGGATATGGTTTGCGGCCAGAAAACTCGTAGTATTCTTCTAAGGCATTTGTTTATAAAAACTGGCATGGCATTCATGTCGCGTGTAGCTGCATTCCACGTTTCACAGCCGTAAAATAATGTGGATTGGACATTTGAGTTAAATATCTTTACTTTGACACTACGAGAGAGGATTGAATAGTTCCATACCTTATTAAGTTGACCAAAGACTTGCGTAGCCTTTTTTATGCGATTGGCAATATCTGCACTCGAGCCACCAGTTGCTGTGATGATAGCGCCAAGGTAACAGAACAAATCGACCTCCTCTAGCAACTCATTATTAATTTTAAAACTATCTGTGCTGTTTGTATTTATTCGCATTACCTTAGTTTTGCCAATGTTAATCTTAAGGCCTGCATTCTTAGCCATCTTCGTGAGACGTTGTAACTTTATGGACATATCAGAATGCCGATGAGAAAGAAGACAAATATTATCAGCATACTCCAGGTCTTCTAAACGATTTTGAAGACCCCAGATAATGCCTGTATTATCCGACATCGCATGGGTCATAACAATGTCTAGCACAATTTTAAGTAACAGTGGTGACATCACGCAGCCTTGCCGTACTCCGGTTCCAACGTTAATTTTTCGGCTCAACTTGCCCTCATGTAAAATACGACAGCTTGCGTTGTCATGCATGCTCATAATGAGACCAATTATTTTGTGTGGGACGCCTTTACATTGAAGCGCTCTCCAAATTTGATGATAAAATTTCGCATATACAGCTTTCTAGTCAATTTAATTACAATACGAGAGAATGAAGGTGACATGCCCACTTTAACGCCTACCTCCCATATAACGCTTTATCTTAAATTCATTTAGTATTTAAATGGATAAAGATTGTAGAAGAATAACGGACTCTATGTTGATATATCTAAGTTAATTTATTAGCAGAAACTACTTTGACACTTCTTCCTGGTCAATGTTGTTATAATGCAAATATATGGAAGTGTCACGCCCACTTTAACGCCCACCTTCATGTAATTTCTCTATGGATTGTAAAGATTGTAGAATAACAAAAGAATAAATATAAAAAAAGATCTTAGTTAAGTTCATTGGCAGAAATTACTTTGACGCAACTACTTTTTACATAATTTAATATTAATGAAATTTAAAAGCTCATAAAAGCAACAGAATCACATGTATGATAATGAAAATTCACATCTATATTTTTATCGTCAATATTATTATAATTCCAAAAAAAGGTGATACGCCCACAATAACGCCAATAAAATAAAGGTAAGAAGCGCACTTTAACGCCCACCTCCTGCTTTATCTTTAATTCATATTACATCTATATGGACAAACAATTTCGGAAGAAATATATAATAGATTATAATAGAAGTTGAATTCAAACATTCCTATATTAACTATGTATAGCGATTAATCATACAAACAAAGTAATAAATTTTGTGCTATAAAAGAACACAAAATTGGTGGTGGGTATCAAAAATTCAACACAGCCGAATATAGTTTTCTTACTTGTTTGTGAATGAATTTGTGTTCCTTTAAGCAGAAAAGGGTTTAGGCCTGATCAATAAAGCATATTTTGTTTCTCAAAAGGCAACTTAGCTAAGAATGCGCTTTATCACTGAAAATTATTATGCTAAAAATTTTAAATTTTTTGTCTGCACAATAATCAATTCCTAAGAACGTCATGAAATCAAAAGTTTTGGTTCCTTTGCGACGGACTCTTGCACAGCAGTATTATTCTTCACACTTCGTTTAACTCGTACTCTCACTAACACGGAAACATCCAGCGGAAAATATGTAGACTCAAATTTTGTCCGCTAGACTATGAATTGCTGGTCTACTGGGACAAGAATGTAAGATCAAAAATGTATGTAAAAGTTCTTCAAAATGTAGCCATGGATTTGGAATTCATTAAAAACGTTGTTCGTTCATGCACCACCTCGCGAATAAGACCAGTAATGTTGGCTTTCAAAGCGTCAATCTTAACTGGCTTATTTCTGAAGACCCCAGAATTAGACTTTAGACTTAGTCTAAAGGTGTGATATCGCACGATCTAGGTAACCAATTTACCATAGCGAAACCAGAAATTAAGTCCTCACCAAAATGATTTCTAAACATGTCCGTCCATTGTTTTACGCACTGTATAGCTGTATATTCATTTTGTCATTCCGTTTGTAACACACCGAAATATCCATTTTAGACCCCATAAAGTATATATATTCTGAATAGGGGTTTCGTTTTATGACGATCTAGCTAGGTCCATCCATCTGTCCTTCTGTTGAAAGCACGAAAAACAAAACATTCGAAAATTTATACCGCGCGGTGTATTTTTCGGTATATTCAAAATTTAAAACGTAATACAACTGACAAAATTAGATGTATGATTCTGAACATTGCTTTTTGGTCAAAGGCTTTGCTCTAACGGAAATTAAATGTGACACGCCCACTTTTACGCTCACCTCCCATATAACGCTTTACCACAAATTCATATAATTTCTCTATGAATAAAAATTTTGGAAAAACAAAGGACTATATCGAAATATCTAAGTTGTATTTATTTGCAGAAACTACTTCGGCACGCCTACTATAACGCCCACTTTCGTTGAAAGGCTAAATATACGAAAACATTTTACTAGCATATCGAAGTTATAGAAAGAAAGTATACAGATTATTTCATAGCTATAAAAGCAAATCAAATTGATGGTGGGTGTAAAAGATTCGGCACAGCCGAATATAGTGCTCTAACTTGTTTCTTAACAAACTGGTATCCAAAAAAAAACGTATCAAAATTCAGTCACAAGTCAAAATATAATTTAATTTTGGAATGTATTTTCGTATGCTTTTTTCAAGAAACAAATTTGCTCAACAATATATAGAGAGCAACGGGACTGACTGACTTACTGACTGATTCACCATCACACAGTTTAAACGCAAAAAGCTAGATACATGAAATTTGGATAGTGGGTTTCCCTTCTAATGCACAAATCAACTGAAAAGCGATTTTGGGAAATTCGTACTTTAAGGTGATACAAAAGGGATTTTAATCTTATCTCTGCTAAATTAAACATGATACATATTATTTTAAAAGGTTTTGTAATTTACTTAAATAGCTCAATAGCTAATAGATGTTTGGTCTTTTTTTGAATTTTCATCCACTTATGGGTAAAACCTATAATTTGGTACTTTTTTGGTACCCTATGTAATTTCCAAACACATAAATTACGAAAAAAAATTAATTTGTATTTAAAAAAATATTAAGATAATTTAAGCCCTTTCTTTAAATTTCCATATATAGTGGATAAAAGTTTTCCCTCTTTTTGATATTAAAATTTTTTTCATAATATTAAATAGGATATAATTTGATAATAACACGCCTAATAGAATATGGACAATTATTTAGGTGAAATATCTAAAAACTTAAAGGAGGAAAAAAGTGTACCAAAGGGGAAAGTACGAGAAAATATGCATTATTTCTATTAACGGGCCAATTTACATACTTCTCTTTTTTTTGGAAAATTTTTGTTCATATAAAAATATGAATTAAGGATAAAGCGTTATATGGGAGGTGGCCGTTAAAGTGGGCGTGTTATCTTAATTATTAATTATTATAAATCTATTAACCAACGTTTGAAAAATTATAGAATCGTACATCTAATTTTGTAAATTATATTTCATTTCAAATTTTAAATAGACCGAAAAAGACACTGTGCGGTATAAATTTTCGTACATTTTCATCTATAACTCTTTTTATAACATATAGATTTTTAAAATTTTCGGGAAAAGATGTTTTTTTTTACTCTAGAAATATACTTTCAAAATTTGATTGCTCTACGTCAATGTGTTTAGACACAATAGCATTTTATTCGCTGTAGAAAAGACATTGGACAATGTTATATGCTTTACAGTAACATTATTCCCTAATTTAAAACCTGTAGTAGGTTGTTTTTAATTTTTTTTTTTTTTTAAATTTGAGATTTCTGAAGAGGCTGTTCCATTAATTTTGTCGTTACTTTTGAACGTCGTACTCGATTTTGCTAAGCAATCCGTCAAATTATGCCAGCTTTAAGCCTTTCTAATATCATTTCCCGATTTAACCATCAGTTTTCGAATTATTGAGAAACAACTCGAAAAATTTTTTTTTGGTTTCAATAACATTTTTGAATTCAAATCTATATATATAAAAGTGAAACTCTGTGTGTGTGTGTGTGTGTGTGTGTGTGTTAGCTATAGACTCCGAAACTGTAAAACCGATCGGGCTCAAACTTTGGTAAGTTGTTGTACACATACCAGGGAGTGTTTATGGGTGGAAAAAAGTGGGCGGGGCCACGCCCATAAAAAATTAGTTATCATTTTTAGCTACTTGCACTTGACCGATTTTTCTGAAACTTTGCACACACACTAAGCTGTCATGACTTTACAATTTTGTGATTAGAAAAGTGGGCAGTGCCACGCCCATAAAAAAAGTTATCATTTTGAGGTACTTGCACTGGACCAATTTTTCTGAAACTTTGCACACATACTAAGCTGTCATAACCATATAATTTCGTGATTAGAAAAGTGGGCAGGGCCACGCCCATAAAAAAAGGTTATAATTTTGAGGTACTTGCACCAGACCGATTTTTCTGAAACTTTGCACACATATCGAGCTGTTATGACTTTACAATTTCGTGATTAGAAAAGTGGGAAGGGACACGTCCATAAAAAAAATTATAATTTTGATAATTTTTGCACTGGTCCGATTCTTCTGAAACTTTGCACACATATTGAGCTGTTATGACTTTACAGTTTCTTAATTAGAAAAGTGGGCAGTGCCACGCTCATAAAAAAAAGTTATAGTTTTAAGCCTTGCACTTGATATTCGATTAAAACTCAGAATGCGATTAAAATTCATGAAGGGGCGTAGCAACGCGCGCCGGGATTGGCTAGTCTATATATATAAAAGTGAAACTCTGTGTGTGTGTGTGTGTGTGTGTGTTAGCTATAGACTCCGAAACTGTAAAACCGATCGGACTCAAACTTTGGCAAGTTGTTGTACACATACCAGGGAGTGTTTATGGGTGGAAAAAAGTGGGTGGGGCCACGCCCATAAAAAATTTGTTATCATTTTTAGCTACTTGCACTTGACCGATTTTTCTGAAACTTTGCATACATATCGAGCTTTCATGACTAAATAATTTCGTGATAAGAAAAGTGGGCAGTGCCACGCCCATTAAAAAAGTTATAATTTTTAGCTTTTTGCACTTCATATTCAATTTAAGATCAGAATACATTTTTAATCATTAGGGGGCGTAGCAACGCGCGCCTGGCTTTTCTAGTAATTTATAAAAAAAATAGAAAGCAACAGATAATTACCAGTTTTTGTACTTGATCTTATAAGAACTAAAATAAATCTTATTGTGAAAAATCTATGGATAAATTCTAGTTTTATTCCCGATAAAGTAAAAATACAAAAAAAAAATTATTTTCTATAAAATATTAAAATTTTTTAATTTAAAAAACATATAAAAAATAAAAAATCAACAAAAAATAGCTAGTTCATGCACTTAGTCTTAAAGCTCACACGTTGAGTGTGAGTCCGATGGGGGACCTTAGTCTGAGGGAGATGCTGGCGATTACAAAGGACTGTGCGATGAGGATTGTCGACAATCACCAGTCGGCAGTGTGAAATCGTTTTTCTAGTCCAGAGCAAACGCCGGTTGTGGCGCGGGACTCAGTGATTGAGGGTGTGCTGATCGGTGGACACGAAATCACTGGGGAACGAAGGGAGTCGAAAAGGGACCCGTGGTAGTAGTGGTCTGCTTCGATATTCCCCCTACATGTGTGTATATATATATATATAGTCTTAAAGCTGCATGTATTAAAAAAATTAAAAACTTATTGCATGAAAATCCATGGATAAATTCTAGTTTTATTCCTGATAAAATAAAAATGCACAAAAATTTTTGTAACATAACATTTTTGAAATCAAAAAAAAAATAAAAAAAATTCTCAGTTTAAGTACTTGATCTTAAAGCTGTATTAGAAATAAAATACATCTTTTGCTTGAATATCCATGGATAAATTCTAATTTTATTTGCGATAAAGTGAAAGTACCTAGTTTAGTACTTTTGGCAGAAGGATAAATAATTTATTTCTAAAACACAATAAAGGGTACACCAATTTGCGATCAAAAATATCGAGTTACTTTCAACTGAATGTCAAATCAGAATATGATATTAGAAAGACTTAAAGCTGGCATAATTTAAAGTTTTCTGACGGATTGCGAAACAAAATCAAGTACGTCGTTCCAAAATTATGACAAGATGTATGGAACAGACTCTCCAGAAATCTCAAATTTTACAAAAAAAACCATTAAATTTTAAATAATGATGATTTTGACAGTTTTTTGGGAGTTTTTTTCTTGTTGCATAGTATAATTTCTCTACTAATATTTTGTACAACGCAAATGACTGCATTAACTATGCATTTCTATAGCATTTCAGTTTAAATAAAACCTTTTTCAAATTAAGCGAAACATTATTCAAAATAAATGAAACTTTATTCAAAATAAACGAAACGTTATTCAAAACAAACGAAACTTTATTCAAATACATTTAAGCATTTTTTAAATTAAAGTAAACCATTATTCTCTATTAGGTTCAGCATAGGAGAATAAGGTGGTAAAAATGTAAGTGTACATTCACTATTGTGCACCATATTTTGTATTTCATGGGATTTATGGATTCTGTCATTATCCATAATTTAAAATGAATTTTAAAATTTATTTTTGCTTTTATCGACCTTTTATTTTAAACTTTATTTTATATTAGTTGAGCTTGAGGTCAAACAATTAAGTTAAAAATATTTGTTTATTTATTTATTTTTAAATTTTCAATATTTCGCCTACCATCGGTTGGCATCATCAGGAATAATGAGTATAATAACTAAACGTAATCTATCAACATTTAATGTTTGAATAAAGTTTCGTTTATTTTGAATAAAGTTTCATTTATTTTGAATAAAGTTTCGTTTTTTTTTTTTTTGAATAATGTTTCGCTTAATTTGAATGTTTCGCTTAATATGAAAAAGGTTTTATTTAAACTGAAAATGCTATATGTATAACGTCCTATAAATACATCAGAGATAGGGATATATGTCATATTGTCAGTTTTTCTATTATGTTGAAGTCAATTGCTTACAACATATATTTTGATTTCAATATATCAATGATTGCGATTACTTTATGGCACGTATAGCCATCTTGTTGAAATCACATCCCATGCGGTAACTATTTGACCGCAACGCAAGTTCCACCTTTATTTTTGAAGAAAGGAGTGATAATGCCACCAGCGTTTAAAAATTAGACTAACCGCTAAACACAATTTTTCAATACAACAAGGGTCTAATCGATGACTGAGTTTTTAAATAAATTTAAATAATCAATGATGAATCCCGTGTCAGACCCATGCATCATCTCATGTCATCTTTACTCCTTCAAATCTATCGTCTGTGCAATAAAAGAAGGAAGCCTAGCTAAAGTTTGAGGTTTCGAAATTTAAAACCAGAGAAAACTCGAGATTCACATTAAGATATTGTAAGACAGATCAATGACGATGAAGTTTTTATCCCGATGATCCCAACTAGTATGCCGGTTAAATTTAATTTCCGACTCGTCGTCTGTGGCCTGAATCTAGATATTGAACGTGTCTCCCACTATAAATAAAATCTACTGTAGTCGTTCTCGTACTGACAATTACGATTACTTTGAATCGTTAATATCCGTATCATGCATGATTTAATTTCAAAATATTAATATCAGAGAATATCTGCATTTATTATTTTTTATCGAGTCCGTTTTGATCATGATTAAATAATAAATTTTAAACTGATAGCCTATTTTGTTTTCAAATATTGCAGTATTGAAATAAAAGTATTTCTATTAAAAAATACTAAATTTGCATTTAACTTACCTGTAAACTTTGAAATACAGCATCAAAAAGAACTATAATGGTATTTCCTAATATAGCATGACGTGCTATTTGAGGGCATAATGTACAAGCATTACGATACAATTGCACTGCAAGAACAACGGCTCTGTAGAAAAAAAAGTAAATGTATATAACAGCCTACATAAGCGTTTGAATATAAACTTACTTTTTTGAAACATCAGTATCCTCTTGCATGCCTTTTGTAATGACATTGGTTGAGATTGTTCCCAAACCATCCATTAGAAGGAAGCATTGAAAATCAAAAACTTGAGCTTTGGCAATTGTGCGCAGCAATTGACCAAGTGCACGTTCTAGACCTTGTGAACCACCACCTTTATTAACTAAATTAAGATATTTGGGAACTTGAGATTCTCGTTTCATATGGAGGGGGACGGGCTGTATTTCTTTCATGTATTCCTCGGCGCTAAAAATTAGATAAAGTTTAGAACAAATTTCAAATTAAGTTTATGTTTGTTTTAGTTACTTTTGAGACATTCTTTGCTTTAGCTTTTTCATTTTTTTCTTAAAGCCGCGTGTGTGTTCCCGACTGCCCACATCGGAGACGGTCGATGAGAGGTCGCAATCTTCGGGTTGTTTCTCATCACTATCGGAACGTACTAAACCATTTTCCTCCAGATTTCTAGAAGGAATAGTCAATTCTAGAGCCCTTTGTCTTATGTGTTCGATATTCTCTTCGTGACGTCGAGCCGACTCTTTTTGCTTTTGTAGTATTTTTCTTTGTAACTCTTCGGTGGTTTGTTGCTGCTGCACTTGCAAAGCCAACAAACGTTCTTCACGATCTCTGGCTTTCTCGCGTGCTAAAGCCTGTCGTTGTTTCTCTTTTTGTTCTTGCATTTTGCCAATTCGTTGTTCTTTTTCCAAACGCGTTTCATTCATCTTCTCCAACTTACGTTGTCTCTCTTTCTCTAATTCTTGACGACGTCTCTCTACGGCTGCCTCTTTAGCTGCCTTCTCCTCCAGACGCTTCTGCCTTTCTTGTTCCAGATCCTGCAAACGTCCTTCGGTTTCTTTGGAAGACTCTATGAGGTCTAACCTCTTGTTTTGTGCTTCAATGTTTTTAATAAAATTTATTTCTTTAAGCTTTTTCTCCTCATCGTGAGCCTTTTCAATGATTTGCCTGAGATACTGTTCACGATTCTCGGCTGCACGTTGCAATCTGCCCTCCATTTTCAAACGTTTATCTTCAATCAGCTGACGTTTGGCGGCTTTGACATCCTCGACACGAGCCAAAAGTTGTTGGATCTTTATAGCTTTTTCTTTTTTAAGATTTTCCCGTTTCTGTTGGGCTCTTGCCTGTTTGGCTTGATACTTCTTTAAAGTTTCATGAAGGGATCGCCTCCTGGAGGGTGAGGACAGCTTTTGGTGTAGTTCTTGAGCTCTTCCCGGATGCCGGGAAACATAGGCCTGTAATGTTGCCAAAGCTTCCTCCCTTTCACCCCAAGACATTTCAGACAATAAGGCATGATATCTAGTCTCTAAACTGAGGTTTGCATCATCTTCTTGACCATTAATGGGCACAAATACCACTGAAGAGGTGTCTAATTTGTCATGGAGACCATGCTCTCCCTCATCATCACGATCTATTCCTAGAATTCCTACTTCGCAATCTGTTTCATCAGTTTCCGTATCTACATCTATTTCAGTTGATTCTAATTCACGAATTTGTCTCTCTAGCGATTCCTGTTCTTCCACTAACAAACGCTGGTGCTCATCACACTCATCATTTTCATCACAACTAGAGAGAGTTCCAGGACCTGCGGTTGATGAATTTGTAAGCGAAATATCTGCTCTGTTGGCAATACTTTTATAAAGATCTCCTATAGTTTTTGAGAAATCTCGATTCGTTTGTATTTTAATATCGATCTTATTATGATCACTACAACCCACTTCGGAGTTTGTTAAATCCGGCGAAATGCTATTGGGAGCCTCAACAATGGTCTCGGCAGAAGAATTAATATCTGAGCAATCGCCGGATCCCAAATAATAGTGATTCAATAACTCCGAAGACTTAGCTACACCATTTAAACTATTATTCTGTTTGCGTAGAGCCAACTTTTCACTACGCATGTATTCCTTGTGCAACGAGGTCATTTTAAGTCCAGTTAAATCGGATTTTTGACGTTTTATATTGGTTTGCTTGTTTGTAACTATGGCCGGTGTATTTTTACTAACCAAAGGAGGATTTATTTCCTTTTTTGTTTGCACTGCTGTGGGATTTACTGGGGTTTTCTTTTGAGCTGGAAGAGAGTTGACTTTAGCTTTAGCATTTTTTATCTCTGCTCTCAGTGTTGATGCTTTATTACTTTTATCTGGTGCCACCTTTTGCGTTCGTTTAACCACTTTTAAAGCTTTACTGGTATTGCCATTAGTTTCTTGTTTCCTTTTGTCATTTTCCTGTTCCTCATCACTATGTTTCTCATCCAGCAGAGCTAGAGTGGGTAAACTGGCGTAACCTGTGGGTTGATTAAATCTAGAAGACCAGTGCATACTGGAACGTCTTCGGTTTTTCACTGTCAACCAACCATCGTTGCTTTCATTATTATTACTGGGTAATTGTTTGGGCTCAGATCTACGATCGTCAGCTGTTGTTTGATGATGATTAATACTGGAACGGGATGAGAAAATTTTCTCATTACTTGCTTTTAAAGTTGAAGTGGAGCTGGCAATATCATCTTTGGAGGATTTGTGGGAGAATAAAGTATTGTTACTATTTTGAGATCTTGCAGTTACAAATGTTTGTCGCTTTAAGTTATTAGCGCTCTTTTGTGATACCCCACTCTGATTCATTTCAATCATTGTGCGCGATCGAGCAGACAATCGCGAGGCCACATTAGTAGGTGGACCATAATAATCCGTTTTACTATTGTCTGTACGAGTATGTATGAAATTCCTGGTGTTTTTGATTGGTGCTTTTCCTCCCGAAAAGGGTGGCTTTTGAGAAGTTGTTGAAGCTGTGGTAGCCGCGCGTTTAAGTGTAGTATTTACAACACTTTTAGTCGCTGGAGCTGAAGTATTAGGCTTACTAACCGTAGCCCTTAAATTGGAAGTCTTGGTGTTGACTACTACTTTAATAGAGTTTTGATTACAAGAGTTATTTAATGCAGTTGTCGGTTTGGTTGGGTTTGTATTGTTGTTGGTTGGAGCTGCTGGCCTATTCAATACACTGGAATACTTTAAAGGACTGTTGTGGGCTGCGGTTGGCAAGGTTACTGATTTTTTATTTCCGTCTGCTACAGGCTTTTCATCTTTAGATGTTTTTTCTTCGATAGATTGCGGCTTTTTCAGAACTGTTTCTGGAGGTGTTGGATCCTTTTTGGTATCATTGGCTAGAAAAGCATTTTCCATGTCATCTAGTTTCTGTACTGTCATTTCAAGGGCTGTTGGTTCTTTGGCCTGTTCTTGATGTTTCTGTTGAACTTCTGTCAGTTCTTTAGCTAAAGCAAGTTTTTCTTCTTCCTCTCGCTTTTCTTGCTCTAGTTTTTGTTGTCTTCTCAATTCCTCTTCTTGTCTTAATTCAGCCTCTCTTTCTTCTTGTTCTCTTTGGATTTTTTCTCTAATTCCAGCCAAAGTTAAATGATCATCTTCCAGATCAGTTTGAGCGTATTGATGGCTTCGATTTTCCAAAATCATATGAGGTATCTCTTCCTCCTTATGACTCTGAATTTGAGGTGACACTGGAGAAGGTTGTTCTTCTTGTATGTGCTGATCAAACTCTTTTGTGTTCTCATTGTGATGTCTCTTTGAAGAAGCAAACAGTTCCCTTACATTAACCCTATAACCTTTACGTGGAGAATGTTGATCTATATTTCCTAAACAAGGTGAACTTTTCCCAGAGTTATATGGACAAGGACTAGATTTTCCCGATGTAGTAGGACTTGATAAAGACTTGGCTCGCACTCTAGGCACTGGATTACTTTTTCTTACCTCCCAAGCCAAAGAATTGGGTCGTTGTTGGAGCGGCCGTGATTCATAGTCCCAAGACACCTTAAACCATTCGCTCAACGCCTTGAAATCCCGCACATAATTTTCTAAAACTAATATGGCTTCCTGGCAAGACGATATATTTTCATAGCATTCCACTGTCTGATAGATTTCATTAACTGCTCGTTGAAGATTGCCAAAAAGTAAAGCCCAGTAGCGTGCCTGCAGTTCTGACCTTTTATCACGTCCTGTAGACGCACTTCGCACTCTGGGACCAGTTGATTGCTTACTGGAATGACGTGAAGGAGAGTGTGAATTTTTTGGTGTTAGCGGTGTCGGTAACAGAATAGCATTTGGAGATTTTGGTGGCTTACGATGTGATAAAGGTGAGGAGACAGATTCTGAAAAAGCAAAAATAATCTATATATATAAAAGTGAAACTCTGTGTGTGTGTGTGTGTGTGTGTTAGCTATAGACTCCGAAACTGTAAAACCGATCGGACTCAAACTTTGGCAAATTGTTGGACACATACCAGGGAGTGTTTATGGGTGGAAAAAAGTGGGCGGGGTCACGCCCATAAAAATTAGTTATCAGTTTTAGCTACTTGCACTTGACCGATTTTTCTGAAACTTTGCACACATATCGAGCTGTCATGACTAAATAATGGGTGGGGCCACGCCCCTAAAAAAGTTTTAATTTTGAGGTACTTTCACTGGACCGATTTTTCTGAAACTTTGCACGCATACTAAGCTGTCATAACCATACAATTTCGTGATTAGAAAAGTGGGCAGGGCCACGCCCATAAAAAAAAGGTTATAATTTTGAGGTACTTGCACTGGACCGATTTTTTTGAAACTTTGCACACATATTGAGCTGTCATGACTAAATAATTTCGTGATTAGAAAAGTGGGCAGTGCCACGCCCATAAAAAATAGATATCATTTTGAGGTACTTGCACTGGACAGATTATTCTGAAACTTTGCACACATATTGAGCTGTTGTGACTTTACAATTTCGTGATTAAAAAAGTGGGCAGGGCCAGGCCCATAAAAACAATTATTATTTTGAGGTACTTGCACTGGTCCGATTGTTCTGAAACTTTGCACACATATTGAGCTGTTACGACTTTACAATTTCGTGATTAGAAAAGTGGGCAATGCCACGCCCATAAAAAAATTATAATATTTAGGTTTTTGCACTTGATATTCAATTAAAATTCAGAATGCATTTCGATTCATTAAGGGGCGTAGCAACGCGCGCCGGGTTTGGCTAGTATAATATAAAGATGATTTTTATATAAGTGAACTGGTAAATACAAAAATTGGATATGTATGTACATATATTTGTAGTAATGTTTAGAGTCCTACAAAACTGCATTAATATCTTTAAAGATTACGTATTAAATTACTACAATGGAGAACGTGAGTCTCTTGACGTAGAAGTATAGATACTTTTTACTGCGATTATTATGGTTGGCGTATTCTTGACAAATTCGCATTATAGAAAATTTTACAGTTTTACTAAAAAATGTTTTAAAACAACAATAACGATTCTCACAATTAGGCTAAATCTAAGATTCTTAAAAAAAGCTTTATATCTGAAATATTTTATTAATTTATTTAAAGTTTGGCAACCTAGCCCCTGGACCCTAATCGGTTACAAACTTCTACAAAAAAATTTACAATGCTTTTTACTTAAACTATAAAAATATTTATGATGTAATAATTTTAAATATAAAAACAAAGGAATTAAAAACATAATAAATGACAAGAAAATTGCACAGAAAATATAAACAAAGTTTAAGATCAAGATTAAAACAGCACATGGAATAGAATGGTCATTCAACATAACAAAGCAAGTCAAATCAATGCAAAAAGATAATTTATTTGAAGCAAAAAAAAAGTTAATAAAGATTCAGAATTAAGTACTATTTTCAGACAGCTCGCGAAAATTTTTTTTCCTAAAGGAATCAATATTAACATCGAACGTCCTTTAAGTGTCCGATAACCTGTTATAAGTTCGTGCCACTCTCACACAAAAATATCGTTCCAAAATTGAGGTCAATCTTAGTACGATAAACTGTCTTTTTTTATTAAATCAACAAAACCTAAAAAACTTATCTAAACAATAAGGTATTCGCAACTTAACTAACTTTTAAAAGTGTAAAATATTCCTAAAATTTATAAATTTCATAAAAAAAAATCCTAAAACCTAGACCAAATCTAACAGGGTACAGCAACCTAACTACACTATTAAATACTAACCTTAGACTCTTTATAACATATCCAAAGGTACCTATGTACACTTTTCGATTATTTTTTTAACGGTGTAAATGTTTCTGAATGTCTGGCGTCTGTCCTTCTAAACTCAATTGTCTCGGAACTTTTATATATAAAAAATCTATCCAAACTACAATTACCTGATGAATATATATACCAAAGGAGATACCTTGATACTAAGGTTAACATTTGAGGTACTTCCTATCACAAAATATTATCTCATTTCTAACAATACAAAAAAGAGCAACATTTATCGAATTAAAATGGTACTAAAAGGTTGGTAAGAAATAAATACGTTGTCAGACATCACATAAACAACACTATGAAATAGTTCACACTAAAAACAATATCATTGGTAAATTCGTGTCTTATTGTCACGATGACCTAATTTCCAAAAATTTAAAAATTAAAAAAAATTTTTTGTAAATTTTGAATTTATCAAATATGAACTTATCAATTGTAATTACGGTTTAGAGCGGTTTTGATAACAAAAAAAAATTTTTTTGTACCATTTTTTTGTTTTAATAAATATGCCTTGATGATGTCTTTTACTGCAAAAATAATTAATTTCTAAGCATAGAAACAGATTTTGCAATTTCAAGTGATCGAATATAAATAAGTTTTTTCAATTCAAGTGTTAAATCAGGCACGCTTCGCAAATGATGTCGCGGTCACAGCTAGGGACAAATAAATATGTAAATGTAATTTGTACAGTAAATTACATTTAAAACAATATTAAAAAATGTCATCTCAAGTAAAGTTTCATTGACACAAATCAAATTTAATTTCTTCATTAATTTAAATAAAAAAATGTAAATAATATGAACTTGAAAGCCCGAATTATAATCTAATAAACATTGTATTAAAATGGGAAAAAAGGGTTTAAAAATTTTGTTGGATCCTAAAATGCGGTCCGGTTCAAACTAGTTACATATGTATGTACATATACATTTATGTATTTATTTGTATTTACATATTAAATTTTAATGTGAATCATTTTTATTTTGGCTTAAGTTCATTTATTTTTTTATTTAATTTTTTAATTCAAATTAAATTAAATTATTTCCGATATTATTATTAGTGGAATGCATTTTCGAAATCAGCTACGATATCATCATCAGCACTCTTTTATCTGTGTACTACTATGTAATTGAAAATTTCTATTTATGTTACAATTCAATGAAATTTGAATTAGTGAATCTTAGTATTAATTTTCAAATTTGTTGAATTTTTACTTCACCTATCAAATGACAATTTTTTATTCAACATGTTCAAGGCGAATTCAATAAGGTGAACTCGTCGCTAAAACAACTACAAAGTGAAAAAATACAAACGTGTATTTTGTTAGTGTAAAACAAAACGATATGTCAAAAATACACAAAAATTTGACAAGTGGTCCCTAGAAGTAGTAAACAGCTGATGATCAGCTGATCTAATAAGTTCACCTTATTGAATTCGCCTTGAACATGTTCATATACTTTTATATTCGTATAAAAGAATACCTATAAACAAAAAAAAAAATTCAAAACAATTACAAATTGAAAAACTATTTTGTAAAAAAGGCGGGAAAAAATATTTTGTCAATATAAAAAATTTTTGAAAATTTACAAAAGCATATTTGATGTAAAAGATACTAGATTTTGGTTTATTTTGTTTAAGCCCTAATATTTCTTCTCCCACCCGTCCACAATTATAAGACGATTTTTTATTAAGATTTTAGCCATCATTTCTGTAATTTGTACTGATATAATATATGTATGTATATGTAAGTAATAAGTTTATACCGCTTTATCTCTAGAACTACTAAACTTATTTTTACAATGTTTTAAATTTACATATGTACTTACTGAACCTGTATAGCCTGTATATTTTTCTAATATTTTAAGTGGGATTTATACATTCCATACAATATAGACATAGTTGGATTATGATAAAAAATTCTTAATTCGAGCTAAAAATGAATAAAATCAGAACCGGGGATTAGTATCCTCTAAAGAAAATAATTTATATATCTAGAAACCTATAACCGTTATTTGGTTTAGACTTTATATGAAATAGGTACCAGTTTTTCGTTCGAACTAAAAATAATAAGAATCAGAGGTTCCCCTCATACGAATGAAGCTCATTATGCAATAAAAATCAACCGGATTCTTAAATTCGTAATACATAAAAAACAAAAAAATAGTAGCTATCGCACATGGGCGATAAGATAAATTTTAAACCGTTAAATTTTATGAAAAATCGTCAAAGTTACTTTTTTTAAATCTTCAGAAAATCTGCACAATTGAAAAATCTCTTCTGATAATATATTGTACTTTTTGACAGTAACAAAACACAAAATTTTGAAAAATATCATGACTTGTTAATTTGCAGTTACAACAACATAAAAAAAGTCTATCTCCTAACGAATACAATACAAAAACGATGTGGAAGACAGTTAAGCGGTTCCGTTTTAGCTAGTTACAACATAAATAATAAATACAATTACATACAAACATCACATAAAAACTAAGGTTGTCTTCATTTTCTAATTATGCCTATTACCTCAGACAGTTGCGAATATTTAATGTCCTACCCGTCCTGCTTTTAAACCTAAATAATTAAAATAATGGTAATAAAGAACAAATTTGTGGCATAAAATATCGATATTATAAGAAAATAAATAAATAAAATTGTAATTATACATACTTATATTAATATTGTTAATATTAGATATACATTAGATGTACCTATATAGATTCCACTTACTCTCATAATTAGCACCTAAAGCCAAAGGCTTATCATCACGTAGCTGATAAACTAACAAGTTTTTAGCATCCCTTCCCTCACGACCCAATACTTCTTTCATTTCCATTGTTGCAACACAGATTGCAACAGTAGCTGTAACTGATGTTACTGGCACAACAAAAACGTGTAGACGACGCTTAGATATTAGTCACTTTAAACACCCACTCGTTCAGATTGTTGTTTGAGCACCTGTAATATGTTAAATCTATTAGCAAAGTTGTGCAAACATAAAACTTTAAACAAATAGTCTGCTTCCATACTTGTTGAAATAAATTTATATTTTTTTAACAAATTCCGATAAAAATAGATCAAATCCTTTATAGTCTTGTTAAGGAGTCACACCTTTTTGTTATTGTTTCTTTTGCAGCGACTTTTTTAAACTTTTTCCTTTTTGTGCCCTCTATGCAGTTTGTTATAATTTTGTTTCTTAAATAACGCAAATTGTTTTTGTGATGTAAAAACTTTTCTAATTAAATTGTTTTAGGCACTCAATTGCTTGTAGTCAATAATTTTTTTCATTTCAATGGCTATTTTAGATGATTAAATCTTTATTAACAGTTTTTTTATTTATTAAATTCTCTTTGCAAAAGAAACAAAATTTAAACAAACAAAATCTTTGAGAAGACAGCTGTTTCTTTGCCAAGAAAAAATATCAGAGTGAAATGTCAAAAACTTTGTTCTGTAAACATTTGCAGTGTTGTATATAAGGGAAAAATTTTGTCCAAGTCATGATTTAGGTACCATATTTGTTTACATTGAAGAATGGCAAAATCAAAACAAACAATGAAAAAATTAACACTAATACACTTAAATAAATTTTAGACAATTTAAATTTTATTTTTTTTAATTTTCAAGTGAAAAAATTAATTCAAAGACTACTGATACGAAAAGTAATAAGAAACAGAAAGAATAAAAGTCAATTTTAGTAGTAATAATATAGTAGACAATGAAAAACTAAATGAAACATGTATTATTAAAAGTTTATACTAAGGCGAATTTTCAACAGGTGATGTAACGAAGCCAGCTGATTGTTTTTTTTTCTCGTGTTATTTTTAACGGCACAATGTCAACGCATTTTTAAGTGCGTTAATTAAAATTTTTATAAAAGTGGTAAAATTTTTATAAAAGCAAAAATAATACTAATATTCATGCCATACCTTATTGGTAAATAAGTAAAATACAAGCTTTAAATAGAATAAAGCTAATTTTTAATGATTTTAATTCAGAAAATCAAAATAGAAATGGTTTCTGTTTTCATGGTTTTTTTTTTACATTTTTCTTTACACTTTTTTCTGTTGTTTCTGTTACGTTTTATTTTTATATTCTCATCAACTGGATTGTGCTTTTTGACTGATAAAATAAAATATTAAATAGTAATTAGTCTTTTCGATATTCAACATTTAGAAAATCATCTGGCATCTCTGCCTCAAACCGTGAACATCGTGTTATTTTTTACTCTAAATTGTTAAACCAATTTTATATATTAAAAAGTCAATAAAAATAAAACTTTAAGTGATTGTGTATTTCTGACAATGTTGTCGCAGAAAAGAAAAAAACTCTGGGGTAATAACCCAAAATTTAAAGTGCCAAAAATATCCGACGTACCTAGCAGCAGTGCAAATAGATTTCAGCTACTTGCAAATGAAGAAGAAGAAGAAGACAGTACTCACAAGGAGAAAATACCACCTATTGTAGTGGACTCAGTTCATAGTTTTTCGTCAGTTTTTGGGCTAATTGGAGAAAGGTATAAGTTTAAAAGAATGTCAATTGGAACAAAAATATTATCTAGTTCAAGAACTCTTTATGAAGAGGCCTTAAATCTACTAAGAACCAAAAAGTACCAGTTTTACACGCATGAAATAAAAGATGCGAAAACCTTTAAATTAGTGTTGTTTGGTCTTATTCAAATGGACACTAAGATAATCAGTGATGAATTTAACAAATCACACAACATAAATCCGGTAAGTGTTAAGGAAATCACTACCAAAAGGTCTACCGCCGACGATACACTATATCTAATTGAGTTTGACCGCCAGCAAGTGTCGAAGAGGGATATATTAAAAATTAGGTATTTTAGTAATATTGCCGTTTACTGGAGAAGACCACTCAAGGGCAGTGAAGGTCCTACACAATACACCAAATGCTCTATGTATGGTCATGGTGCTAGAAACTGTAACAGAGTAGTAGTGTGTGCAGCCTGTGCTGGTAATCATGAATTTGCAGATTGCCCATTGAACAAAGCTGCAAATAGTGATAACGTCGTTTATAAATGTCACAACTGCACAAAAAAGAATTTTAGAAATGTGAAGCACAGAGCTGACGACCCTAAATGCCCATGTCGTCAGGAATATCTTGAGATTCGACAACGTACCACAGCCAGAATGAAGGTGCCACAAAGGAATTATATGATGAACTTCAACGTCAATGAAGTCAATTTTCCACAACTGCCCGGTAAGGAGCATCAAAATTATCCACGTGACTCTGGTGCTAAAAATATACTGTACTCTGATGTAACAAGAAGTAAAAATCTTGTGAACAGAAATGAAGATGATATTTCCAATGAGAAATTAATGGAAATATTTTTTGATGCTGTCGATGCACTTCAAAGATGCCAAAATAAGTACGACAAGCTACGAGTGCTGGGAATGATGCTTCAACATGCCATATAAATCAACAGTAAGTCACAATGTTCATGTTATGCACTGGAATGCTCAAGGCATAACGACTGAGTCAGCAGCTTCACAGCTGGAAAAATTTTTATACGACAAGGAAGTTGATATTCTCCTTGTCAATGAGACTTTTTTGAAACCCTACCATAAATTTAAACTTGGGGGCTACAAAATTTATAGAGAGGATAGACCAACACATGGCGGAGGTGTACTCATCGCAATAAAATATAATGTTGAACACGAAATATTACCAACTATAAATACGCGTGTGGCGGAAAATATTTCGGTACGAGTAATAATAAATAGGCGCCCTGTGATATTTACATCTGCGTACAATCCGGCTCACACTATACATTTTAAAACTGATATGGATGCCTTAACTAATCGTTCAAATGACTTCTTTTTATTCGGTGATTTAAACGCTCAACATACTCACTGGAATTGCTTTTCAAACAATATTGCTGGTAATGAGCTTTATAGCCATTGCCTTCAATCGAACTACTATATTTATTACCCGAATGCATTTACTCGTTTTGGACAAAATATAAATCCAGTACAGCCGTCTACAGTAGACATCCTTTTAACTAACTCTTGTCTTCCTTTTTCAACCTTGGAAACACATCCAAATATTCTGCAGTCGGACCATGTACCAATATCTTGCGTCATTTATGGAGAGGTACATAATAGCATTTTGTTGGTACCCCTATATAATCGAGCCGATTGGTTATCAATAAAAAACTGGGTGGAGAATGAAATACTATTACAAGATATAAATCAAAATATTACAAACACAGGTAATCTAGATGTATCATTAAGTAAACTAATATATATTGTAAAAGAAGCTACTAATAGAATACCAGTTGGTCATAGAAACCCCTGGCAACGGCAAATTTCAGAAATTAGCAAAATGCTAATTGCTCAGAGAAACAAATATAGACGTAAATTCCAAAGATGTAGGGATTTAAATTATAAAATGCATTTATATTGTGTCTTGAAACAGCTAAATAGGCTTATTCACTTTCACCTGAATAAAGACAGGAATGAGTCTTGGTCGAAATTCATTTCAAATCTGCCTACCGGTTCCAAAAAGTTTTGGAAATTAACTAAAACTTTAAAAGGCAAGAATCCTACATATTCTAAACTTCATGTAGATGGATCAATTCTGAATTCTGACGTCGAAAAGTCAAATGCAATAGCTGACGTATTTGCTAGTTCACATACTATTACTATTAACAATCCATCACCCATGGACTCGGTTGTATCAATATGCATTAATGACCTTAATCAAACTCTTATCGACAATACAAGTATTAAACTAACAAATTTGGCTGAAGTCAAATCATTTGTCCATTTGCTGAAAAATAATAAAGCTCCTGGCTTAGATGGGATTAACAGTATAATACTTAAAAATATGCCCGACTCCTTTTTTGAAATTTTAAGTAAATTATTTAACTTCTGCCTGAGCAATGGGTACTTCCCACACGTTTTTAAAATGGCTAAGGTAATTCCAATCCACAAATCTGGAAAGGATCCTAAATTGCCCTCCAGCTATAGGCCAATAAGTATTCTTAGCCTATTGGATAAGGTGTTCGAGAAAATTATTCACTCCAGAATTTTAGATTTATTAAATTGCAATAATATCATAAATAAAGAACAATTTGGTTTTCGAAAAGAGCACTCCACTGTACATCAACTTAAGAGAGTTGTTAACTTTCTTGAATGTAATAAAAGTAATCGAAAAAGCACTGGAGTCGTTTTTCTTGATATCGAAAAAGCTTTTGACTCAATCTGGCATGATGGACTAGTGTATAAATTAAATACGTTAAATTTTCCAATTTACCTTCAAAAACTTATCAAAAGCTTTTTAGATAAACGTACGTTTGTTGTATCTGTCAATAACAAATTTTCTAGTGAAAGGCAAATACCTGCGGGCTTGCCGCAAGGATCAGTATTATCCCCTACACTATACTCGATATATACATCTGATGTTACTCTAAGAAGAGACCATGATGCAGCTTTTTACGCGGATGACAGCGCCTTTATTTGTTGCGGTAAAGTCTCGAATGCGATTATTAGAAGAATGGAAAATAATCTTAAATTAATTCGTAAATACTATGACAAATGGAAAATAAAAGTCAATGACGATAAAACTCAAGCAATTATATTTCCATTCAACAAATCGCGAAAACGCTTTCCTACTAGATATTTATCGTCTAGGGGAACAATTATCCCATTGAAGGACGAAATTAAATATCTAGGAGTAATCCTTGACAGAAAACTTTTATTCAAACAGCATGTTAATTACATTTGCGAGAAGGCAATTAAGTGTAGTCGTGCCTTATACCCCTTAATTGGCCGAAGATCTAATCTTAATATAAAGAACAAAGTTCTTATTTACAAAATGTGTATTCGACCGATTATGACCTATGGTTGTCAAATCTGGTCCCAAAAGGCTGCTAAAACGCATACAAAAAAATTGCAAATCATTCAAAATAAAAACTTGAAAATAATACACAATCTACCTTTTAGATATCCAACTTATCTTCTACACAGAAACTTTGACTTCAAAATGTTTAATTTATTGACAAGGGAACTGACGCTGTCATTTAATGAAAAATGCAGAAGGTCAAATTTTGAAATAATAAGAAATTTGCTGAACAACCACTAAGGGTCTTTTGTTTAAAAGACACATTTCAGTGATTGTTTTAAAATCTCTTATAACTTCTAAGTTGATGCGAGGTTTTTTATGAACAACTTTTCCTTAAATCTGTGATATTAGTAGTTTCTTTATTTTATTAATAAGATGTTAATTGTTGTAATACTATATGTAAATTCTCATAACTCTGTTAATGATATTGATAAAATGAATAAGTTTTTAATAAAGGATAATGACATTTAGAAAATAAAAAATATTAAAAATATAAATTTAATAGTCTACAATACAAATTAGAAATTAGACGTCCAAAAAAAACCATCGTATAAATTTGAATAGTTTTTGGTAACAACTTCAAAAGGGAATTAAGAAAATTGGACGTCATAAAATTCATCATGTAAATTGGATGCTAGTGGTCTTCATTTGTGAAAAATATTTTAAAAAGCATAAATGTGTGATAAAAACCTGAAGAAATTTATGTTATAAATTAAAAAAACTTATTTTATGTAAAAAAGTTCATGTAAACTTATAAAAATAAAATTTTAATTAAAAGAAAACAAATCTTTATTTATTTGTGTTTTGACATTCTCTGGCTCTTTTTGTGTTTGTTGTAGAAATGAAGTCACCTGATATGAATTCGCCTTGGTGGTACTTTTATTATTCAGTAATGTTATTGCTTTTAACATCTCATCACTATTGTGTGCATTTTGTCTTATTCGTCTTTTTATCATTTTATTTCTTATTTGTGCGCATTCCGTCACTCACTCACGTAGAGAAGAGACGTGACTGTGTGTAAGAAGTAAATTGTTTAGCTTGCTGGAAAAAGTATAAAATCTTTATTAAAAAAATTTGTTAATTTAAAAATATGAATTATAGATTTTAAAACAGTATTTGATTTTAGTTATGCTTTAACAGTAAACATTTTGATACAAAAAGTGAAAAATTAGTCAATAAATCTAATAATACATGTGTGCAAATTTATTAACTAAAAAAAAGAAAGCCAAGAAATCTACATAAGTGTTAAAGAATGAACTATACATTGCGAGGAAATCGTGATGTCACTATTGCTGCTGCTTAAATAAATTTGAATTTTAATGTTTTTCAAATTGATTCTTTACATTCTTCAATATTAAATTGTGTGAAAAAATATAAATATTTTGTGGTTTAATACAGTTTTTTTTAGTTAATTTTCCAATTAAAAGTTCGTTCGAATTAGAAAATTTTAATAAATTGAAAGGAGAAAAAAAATACAAGAAAAATTCCAATTTGTTTTTTACCATCATTTCGATTTACAGAACAAAAGAAACAAACGGAAGAGAGCGCTTAATTTAACAAAAACGAGAGAGTGTGAAAAGCAAGAAGTAACAAGAGAAAATATCTTTGCACTCAAAAGTTTGTGTTATGAAAGAGAAAATAGACATAAATAACAAAATAACTACACAAAGCTTACAAAATAAAATTATAAAAAAATTTAAAGAAAAAAATACGTCCAAAATACTTTTATCAAAAATATTAAAGAAAAAAAGTGAAATTTTAACAAAATCGTATAGAAAAACCCTCCAATTAAAACAACGAGTTAAACAAGAACAATTTAATACTACAGTCAAAAAAACATCACTATTCCGCCCACAATTACACTAGTAGAGAGTTAAACAAATTTAAATTTTATTAAAAATAAAATTTTTCGTTGTAAATCAAACAAAAATTAAATCCATCCTTCCTTTTGATTTCTGAAACCCGTCCATTGACAGAATTTTTTTTTTATTTTATTAAAAAGAGAAAAAATAAATTCCGTTATAAAATAATCAACCACCCAACACCCTCACGATATATCGTATTTATATATTTTTTTTTGGTTGTCTTTTCCATCAACGCCAAAACAAACACGAGACAACCAACTCCGGAATTCTATCAAAATATACACACTCACTGAGGCGCTGGTCCAGTCAACACAACAAATATTAGTCGTAAAGAACAATAGTCTTTGCCAACATGTCATTGGATTCAGGTGTTGGTGGTGGCGGCATCGGTTCGTCTGCTATACCTAAAACTACTGAAGAACTTCATATGGAAGTTGAACGTTTGACACGTGAACTCGATCAGGCAACTAGTGAACGTGCTCAGTCCGCCCAATACGGTCTCTCATTGTTGGAAGAAAAATCTAGTTTGGAGCAAAGACTCGAAGAATTGGAAACATTGTATGACAATGCCAAGCATGAATTGGATATAACACATGAAGTAAGTACAAATTTTACAATTAATGTATTCACAAGGTGTCCTAACATATCATATTGTAATAATGTTTTAGGATTTCGCAATAGTTAAAAAAATGTTGCTTTTTAAGTAAAAACTGTAGAAAAATAATACTACTGTGTATGGTATGTTTATTGTACGGTCAACTATTTAGATACCTGCAAAGATCTTCTAAGAGTCTCCTGAGCTGATCCGTAAATAATGTTTGTAAGCTGTCGCCTCTGATTTCTGTTAAAAAGACGTGTTATTAAAAATTTAGAAAAATCGGCGACTTAAATTTAATACCTATCGCACAGTTATGAATGGTCTGGTCGTTCATAAAAGTCATATTAAAGTTCAATTCCAATTTTCTCAAAAGTAAATATTTTGACATTGGCCCTTTTAGCTCCAAGCCACAGATTTGGAACATTTTAACTTAGAACACCTTGTGAATATAACAAATATATTTTTGTTTTAAGATTTCCTTCTATGCATATTAAGATCACATAAATGCTTACAATTAAAGTGATTTACGTGTTCATATTGTGTGTTGCAAATGGTTTTTAATACAAGTGCTGTTCACTGCAATAGTTGTGTTTGAGTGTTTATTTGTGGCTTTCACGCAAAAAGTGGTAAACCTCAAAATATAATTAAACCAATACTAAATAAAAAAACTTAAATGAAATTGATTGCAATTGGTCCAAGTCCCTTCACAAAAATTTTTCCGAAATTTTTCCTACGTATGTATGTATATGTCAAGATTAAAAATTCATGTAAAATAAAATTAAATTATTTACTCGAAATCGCTTAAATTGATAAATATCGTAACTGCAGAAGTGTATCACATGGTCGGTTTTGTCCTACCGTGTATTCAGATTACCCACTCACTAGTCGGTTATTGCTTTCATCATTGAAATGTGTAATGTAAAACCTGTAGGTGGCTAACAAACATCAGATTGTTTTGTATGATTTCCCTTTTATATATTTTTTAATAGAATTATGTTATTTTCCGGTGAATTTTTATAAAACATATTTATTTATTTCAATCAATTAGCATTCATACTTGTTTAAAAGTGTTTCTTGTGGATGATTTAGGGAAATGCTCAAAATTAAACGAAATAATTTTTTTTAACATGTAATAAAGTTAAAAAAATTATATTACAAAAAAAATCTTTTATAGAAATGAGCTACATTTTATTAACTTCTTTAAAAAATTACTATTATTCTTTATTTAGAGGAATGTATGGTTGTTAAGAAATTTTTATTTTGATTCCGATATCTTTGAATAAGTTTTGAATCCAAATATGAATTTGAAAAGTGGACACTTTTCAGAATAATCTTTATTGAATTTATGTTAGAAATATTTATAAATAAGTAATCAAAAATTGAATTAATTAAATAAAACATAAGTATATGCTGCCAAAACCATAATATACAGAAATTACTTAATATGATTTATTAATTGAAATAAATCAGAACTGTAAATAATTGGAACTTGTTATTTGATGTTTATGGATTGAACATAATTTAAAAAGGAAAGCTAAAACCTATCTATCCAAAACAAAAACAAAATTGTTCTTATTAAAACATGCATATTTTGTAATACATAGAAGATGGAGTTAATATTTTTTTAATTGCTTACTTAAAAAGAAGGTTTTAGGTTAAATAAAATAATTAACTTAGGTTGTGCCAATTCTTGTTAAACTAGTGTCAGGTTGGGCTTTTTTTTAGTTTAAATTCTTGTGACTTTACCAATCTTCAAATATCAAGCGCAAGAAAAATATGTAACAATTTCAGAAAATTATATAATCAATGCAAATTTATCAACGTCTACAAAATTGTCATATGTTGAGAACAACAATAAGAGAATAATTTATATTGTTTTGTTTGGGTTTAACATGCTGCTAGATTAGCTACAAACCAAATTTAAATAACCGAGGAGCAACATGATATACGAACTTGATCGTAACTATTGTTTCTTGAACGTTTGAATTTTCTGTGATATTAGCATAGTGATTCTAATAATTCGATTGCCGTAGTTTGCCGCCTGTTTTTTAGTGTTGTATTCTGAACTGTTTTAATATATAAAGATTCTCATACTTTATTGATAATATTTAGCAATAACTTTAATTTTTTTAAGAAATATATAATGGGCAGCGGCAAAATATGTCGCTTATTTTGTTCTGTTAAGTTAAGTACAAAGATATTAAAAGAGTTAATTAAAAGTACATGAAAGACAGATAAAAAAAAAGTGTAAAATTTTATCAAAATAAAATGATGTTAAAGAGGGAATAATTTAAACTGCGTTTAGCGTATCATTTTGATGCACACTGTATGCAATCTGCATTGGCTTGTAACCATAACAACAATGTCCCTGAATTTTAAGTTGCACATGATCTGGATTGTATTCTTCTTGTTTTGATTCAATGCAATAGCATGCTATCACTTGAAAATTTCAGTTAGCTGTGTTTTTTTGGTATAGGTATGTATTCTAAATATATAATTATAAAATTGGGATTGAGTTCTAATGAATAATTTGCCCAATTATCAGTTCTTATTATGATTGTCCGCGTTGGTACCATAACCACATTCATTCATTCATCGTAGAATCATCTTTCTATTTATTGCTAATAATTTAGCTTGCAGTAAACTGATTGGTATACAGATAACTTCTTGTTCTAAATGTTAAAAAAAATCTAAAACAAATGAATATAAAATTGCTATTAAAAAAAATATTTTTCTATTTAAAAACAAACCAAATAAGTTCAAACCATTTTTAATTTTCAGAACATTATGGACGGTATAACATTTAGCCTAAGATAAAGTAATTGAAAAGAAAATTACTTAAAATTTTTGTGTGCCAGTAAGAGGGAATATAATTATAGGTTTTCAATTCATGTTGCACATTAATAATGTTGCGCCAAGTCAAACCAATCGATTGATTTGAATGAATAGATACGGTTCACACAAATTATGTTGTACAAAAGGTAATCTTCCCAGCAAAAACTAGGTAATGACTTGCTCTTACTAAACAACATACTTTTCAATGACTACTACATATCGTCTGTCTTACTAAGAAGTATTTTAGTAATGACTTGATTTATAATGTGTTACGTAAGTACTTGATTTCAGACATTTGCTTAGATACACACAACACAATTTCTTACTGCGAAATTTACTAGAAACCATTCAAATACATAACTTTTTATAATTCTCATTTAGTTTAACGCGCTTAGGGTATAAGTAATAATTATTTTGAAAACAGCGGCAAAGCACTTCATTAACAAAGTGATGACTTATAGATTTTCATTGATTGTTAAATTTCAAATTAACGTATCTCAGAATAATCTAACCGAATTTTTGTCCTTACAACAACCGAACGACTTCTGTAAGTCCATAATAATAATGTGTTATTTAGGTTATTAAAATCAAGTACTTATATATTGCTATAGGAGTAAGTACTTATTTAAGTCCCTATTTATGAGCGACCGTAATAAGTACTTATACGAGTCCCTATTTGTAAGCGAGGGTGGTAAGTACTTGCCTCCAATGACATCGCCGTGTTAAAATAATGGGTTTAGATGCCAAATTGTAAGTAGTGAACAACTGTTTTCTAGTACTTTCAAGTCATTATAATGTAATGTGTTATTTTGCTGGGTTGATATAGTTTAAGCATTTTATTTGTAACAAAAATGATGTTGGCTATTTGCTCTAGAGATAGTTGCTGGATAAAAGAAAATGGTTAATTAAAAATCACTTTAGAGCGCACAACATGCCAATTGGGCATACGTGTATACCTGTAAGGGGTTCGGGTTTTTAATGCCCCTGTTTTTAAATCCAACCTAACCTAATTAAAAATCAGAAATCAAAATAAAGAAACTTATTTAAATTCACCCACTTTTTAGCTGTGTGTATAATTCTATACGTACATACGTTTCTCTTTCTTTACCTACTTTTCTTGCTTCGTTTTTATTTAATTTTAAGCTTATGCCAATTGGCAAAATTTTAAAAAATATTAATGAAAACACCAAAAACAATTTACACGTAATCATTAGCCAATTGAAGTGAGTGGTGGTAGGTAAGTAGTAGCAATAATTAAACTACAAAAGCAAATAGTTTAATCATCAACCAACTCACTAATGTAAGTTTATTAATATTTTTTGTTTGCTTTTTAACTTTTTTTTTATTGAGAAACTGTAGCTTTAGCTATTTCAGTTAAGATATTTTTGTTGTTGCTGCTGTTGTTTCCATTAAATATCTATTCTTTATGAAGCATGACAAATGGTATAGAAAACAAATGAAAATCAGAGAAGAGCTAATTCTGTTTTTATTTTTTCTTTCTTTATCTGTTATTAATATTAATTTTTTCTACCATATACAAACACAATAAATAAAAGTGTTAATATAAGAATGACTTAAATATTTGTCTCTTTTTTATAAAGTTTGGTCGTTTTAAAACGATCATGTGGCGATAATTTGGATTATATGTAAATAAAAGACGTTTTTTTGTTAGAAAAATAGTTTCGGCTAATTGATGATCGGGTTATATGGTTAAAAAATTAAAAATAACCTCCATGTACCGCTGCTTATTTTTATACCCTTCACCTGCGGTGCACAAGGGTATATATAGGTTTGTCATTCCGTTTGTAATTTCTACAATTTTCATTTCCGACCCCATAAAGTATATATATTCTGAAAGCTTATGAATAGAGGAGTCGATTAAGCCCTGACCGTCTGTCCGTGTGTTGGTTGAAATCGACTTTTAGAAGCAACTATATGTTCCTCAGATCTGTATATGGTATCAATCTCTTGGAAATATCCAGGAATGAATCGCTATTGAAATTCAGCACAATCGCCCCATAACTTTCTGAGATATGAGCAAAAAACCACGACCACCTCGTTTTTTTTACACAATTACAACAACAACATACTTATATACATACATGCAAAAAACATGCCAAAAAAAAAATGACAAAAAAAAAATATATTAAAAAAAATTAAAAAAAAATGTAAAAAAAAAATTTAAAAAAAAATATAAAAAAAATAATAAAATATAAATAATATCTTAAATAAAATAAGATACAATTTTTTTGTCTCAGCTGGGATTCGATGCCACATTTATTCTAACCAGTATATACATAAGTATGTACGTATTTGATATGAGATGAATTGTGATACAAACAATTGTTATTGCATGACTACACGTTGTGAAGGGTATATAAGATTCGGCACGGCCGAATATAGCACTGTTACTTGTTATTCTATCAAATGTTTAATGTTTTTTTTTTTTTAATTCAATAAACTCTATATGAATTTTTAATTGGAAATGGATGAAAAATGCTTAAGCAAAGGCAAAGAAAATCAAGTGCCCATTTAGTAAATACAGACATTCAGAAAGTTTGTTAACAAGGGTGGGTACTAGTCGAGCAAGGTTGGTTATTATTATTACTTTTTTCGTTTTCTTTATTATGGTTTATATAATCACATAACCATATAGTCTGATAACCAGCCTGATGTGAATAACCCAATTGTATTTTCATTAAAAGAACTTATTTATTTCTGTCATACTAAGTTTATACGTGGGCTTATTGTAATAAAAAAGATATTGCAATTATAAAACTCATCATCTATACGGCAACAAACTAATATAGAATTTTTATTCTATAGCGACAACTTTTTGCTTTCATTTCCAATATTTCTTAGACATCAATTGTACATTTATGTTTTCGGAGATATTTATTTCGTGTTTATATTTTAATAACTAACAAGTAAGAGTGCTATATTCGGCAGTGCTGAATCTGATATTACCTTTCACCATCATGTACATAGGGATAATCCCACATCGTAGCTTAACCTATATTTCATGTTATACGCCATTTTTATTTTTTTTATTTTTGACGCCATCTTCGATTTTGAATTTTAACGCAGTTAACTATTTTCTACTAGTCAAGCCCTTTAATTTGATACCCATATTGATGGGGTTAAAAAAATTTGACCCGCCATTTTGTTTAGACGCCATCTTAGATTTTACATTTTTTAATAATTTACTGTAGTCCACTGGTCAAGCGCTTTCATTTGATACCATTATTAACTCCATCGGTTGTGTAGAAGATGGTGATTTTCGTTTGTAAATTTTTGTAATCAATATTTTTCCAAAAAAATTTTGGCTACAAATTTACCGATTAGAACCCGCTTTATACAAAATTTTTCACGAATATCTCTAGAGGTATATATGTCTACAAATAGTAGTAAAGGTACCTATAAATTATTCTATGGCTGAAAAATTTTAATTTTGGTGGTAAAAATATGGGAAAAAACAGAGGCAGTCGTGTTTATTTGCTTATATCTCAGAAAGATATGGGGCGATTGTGCTGAACATCAATAGTGATTTATTTCCGGATATTTTCAAAAGATTGTTACCATACACAGAGCTGAGCAACATATGGTTGCTTCTAAAAGTTGCTTTCAACCAACACACGGACAGACGGACATGTATTAATCGACTCCCCTATTCATAAGCTTTCGAAAAATATATATTTTATGGGGTCGGAAATGAAAATTGTAGAAATTACAAACGGAATGACAAAGCTATAAATACCCTGCTCTGCCAACGTTTTGTTCTTGTCTAAACAAATCGATGGCTCATCTAGACGTAAAGTAAAGAAAGGTTGACAAATAAGTTTTGTTTTATTTAATTTTAAAAAACAACAGAATTGGTGACCCCGACAGTGTTTACACATACTCCAAGAAGATCAAGAAGTGCTGGCAGGAATCAATCATCAGACGTACAAGCTTATCACTGAAATGGTTAAGCATTAAACAAAGGCTTGAGTTAAATACCTTAAACTTTTTACATAAAATGAAATATGAAAACGCACCTGAATATCTGAATGAACAGATAAAATATGTCGGGAGAAGTATAGCCATAACGGCTACAAAATGCGCAAAGTTTCAGGCTAATGAGAGCGGCAATGCAGAGATCGCTTTTTTACAAGGGGCTTAAAATGATCAACACACTTTTAAATAATTTAAAAACCAAAAGAAATAATAATGTTTTTAAAAGAAAATGTGTGTTTTTCGATAGAAACAATAAAATTTTAAAAATGAATGAAAAGTTAAAATTTTTGTAAAATAAAGGGTCCGCCAAATAACTTTTTTTTTGAAAAAGCTATCAAAAAAAGTGTAGCTTCGGCTGTGTGGCACGTACATAGCGTCGTCCTATTCAAACCAAATGTTGCCAATATCCTCCTCTTCAATTTTTGTGAACAAAAATTCGTTCAACATGGCTCGATAACGATCGCCATTGACTACGGCCATTTCTTGCTCATTTTCGAAGAAAAATGGCCCAATTATGCCTCTGGACCAAAATCCGCACCAAACAGTGACTCGTTTTAGGTGTATCGGCTTTTCAATGTATGCGTGCGGGTTTTCTGTGCCCCAAATGAGACAATTTTGCTTGTTTACATACCCGCCAAGATCAAAATGAGCATCATCTAAAAAGATGATTTTTTTTTGCAAAATCGGACAAAGTAATGTCGCAATATTTTCCAGCGTTGTTCAAGCGTATACACAACCATATTCGTTCAGTGGAAGGATAAAACTAATTATCTGTCAAATCAGACATGAGCTAAGTGTTCCCGAAATCCTGGATTCCCGGGATTAAAAATCCCAAATCCCGGAATTCGCATAATAAGTGCTGTTTGGCATCCCTAGTATGTACATATAAAGTGCTTAAGGTCAATTAGACCCATTTTTTGTGTACTACAAATAAGGTTTATAAAAACCACCAATTGGACCTTGTGAGTGTTTCGTAAAATAATAGTATTTATTAACTGAATTTTTTATTGAAAAAAAACTATAATTTGCACACTTTTTTAAGGGAAATACTACATACAAACTCTTTGGTCAGATATTTTAAAAAATCAATATTTGAACTTAATTTTAAGAGCAACAAATTGCCTACATCATACTTTTGTTTTAATTGTTTTTTTTAATATACAATTTTTAACTTTTATGGCTTCATTAATAATGTGTACAAATTGAAAATTTTCCTGTTACGATTTGAAATAAAAAACTTTTAACACATTTTTCTCATTCTATAAAATATAAGAAAAAATCACATTTTAACTTTTTTGCAATCGTGAAATAAATCATGTTCATACAGAGTTTTTTCCTTTTGTTACATTTGATGGCTTAATCGTAGTCGTGGTAAATGTTGCTCGTGTTGATGTTGTTTATTATCCTTGTTTTGTTTCTCGTAAACACATGTTTTTTGCGCAACCAACAAATACATTAAAAATATATAAAACATTGAATTTAACTCCATCAAAACAAACATTCACTTGTACATACGTGAATGTGTACGTTTGAAACTTTACACATTTCGTTTTTTTGTATTTAGTATGTGTGTGTAAAGTGTACCTGTTTAGTAGAGTGTTACTGACAAATTCGCTAATTAGTCATTAGAGAAAGCAGGAGCAATCTAAAAAAAACAAAAAAACACTTTTAAATAGCTTTTTTAACGGGAAAACAATGTGTTGGAAAACTGCACATACAATTCTATTTCTGTTGTATTTGTTTCCATTTTCACTTGTTTTTTTTTTACCACCGCCAAAATGGTGTGGTGGTATATTCTTTTTGTCATTCGGTTTGTAACACATCGATATAATAATTGCAGACGCAATAAAGTATATATTTTCTCAGTCCCTGATCTTGAACATTATAAATATTGCAAATTTGGGTTTTTGTTATTATTATTGTTATAGCGGAAAATAAAGGTTATACGCCCACCACAAAGATTTGAATGAAATAATCCCTATATTTTAAAATCAAGTAGAAGCTTTTTTTTTTTTGGAAATTTTCAAAAATTTCTTTGACACGAATACTTAAACGCCCTCCTCTCGCATGATGCATAATCTACTATTAATAAAACTTAAAACGTAAAAAAACTGGCAGAATAAGATGTACGGATGTGAACTTTTGCAAATATGTATAGGCTATCGGTTATTACAGTGCTGTCTGGGTAGAGTGAATTAATTTTTGCAGAGCGATTTTACTATACCCAGGTTGTTCATTAAATCAAGGTTGAAACGCTGTGCCAAAGAAGTAACACTAGCACCTTTTTCAATTTCTTTTATAATGTCGCTTTTTTGTTTTAAGGATAAATGCTTTTTTCGAATCCATTTTTGCGTAACAATTATATAACACTAATTATTCAGAAATTAACTTTAAGACACGACCTTAATGGAACATGTGCGCAGACTTAAATAAATTAACACTTCATAGAATGCGTATTTGTGAGAGTAACTTGTCAACTTAATCTAAAAGAATCGTTACTTTACCGTTATTTTATGTTCTCTTTAATTTTTATACTTTTTTTCGTTGTTTTTCTCCTCCGCCAACCCTAAAAACTCACTATAAAGTATGTTCACTCTATAGAGGTTCATGAGTGTTCACTCTACAGAGTAGTCAATGTAAACATTCTGGTGTTCACTCTAACGAGGTATTCATAGCATCAGGGGTTCACTTTACCCAGACAGCACTGTACTATTGGAATAGCGGAAAATCACTTTAACACTTACCTCTCACATAATTATTCTTAAATTCATATAGTTTCTCTATGAAAAAATTTTTTGGAAGAATATAGGACTTTATATTGCAATATCTTAATTGAATTTATTAAAAATTACTTTGACGCACCTACTTTAACGCCTACTTTTGAAATATTGTGGTAAAAAGCTGTTGTTAATATCACCTTTATTGTATAAATACTTAGGTTTCATTTTGAGCAAAAGGTTTCAAATAGCAATTTGGAAAAAAAAAGTAAGAACACTACACAAAATTGGTGGTAGGTATTAAAATTTTAGCTGGCACATAGTATAGTGGCTTTTATTTGTTTGTTTTCCTTTCTTTACACTACATGACTTATTTTGTATTGTTAATAAAATTACAATACGAAATTAGAAAGAATTAAAATAAGAAACAGTAATTAACAAGTAAAAGTGCTATATTCGGCCGTGTCGAATCTGATATTACCATTCACCATGATGTACGTCAAACACATCATAGTTCAGCTTGGATTTCAGATTTCATGTTATATCTCGTTTTCTTTATTATTTTCGATGCCATCCTTGATTTTGAAGTTTTACGTAGTTAACTGTATTCTACTAGTCAAGTCCTTTGATTTGATACCCATATTGATGGGGTTAAAAAAATTCGCTTCGCCATTTTGTTTCAGACACCATCTTTCATTTTACATTTTTTAATAATTTACTGTATTCTACTGGTCGAGCGCTTTTTTAATACTAATATTGTGAGGGTTAAAGGAAACAAAATCGTAACTACTATATTTGACCCATATATTCGCCATTTAATTTAGGACGCCATCTTGAATTTTTTTCTTTTCATATCTAACTATAATTTAATACTAAAGCCATTTTATATTGGCTCTCTTGGTTGTATAGAAACTGAAAAAATATTGATTTCTGTTTGTAAATTATAGGAAAAACACAGAAGCAGTTGTAGTTTGTTGCTTATATCTCAGTTGATTTCAAACCGATTTGTTAGTTTTTCTTAGAAATAATTTCTGAGATTATAGCTTATAATTTGGTATCTTAATAATATTCAATATTATATTTAAGAAAATATATATTTTTTCAAATAATTTTTGCCTATAACTTTCCAATTAATGAACAATTTATCCAAAATTTTTTATGAGTATCTCGCATAGCATAGCAAATTTATATATAGTAACAACCGTTTCTATAAATTATTCTAGGGCAGGAAAATTTTAATTTTAATAGTAGAAATACATAAGCGAAAAAACAGAGGTAGTCGTTTTTATTTGCTCATACCTCAGATAGTTATGGGGCGATTATGCTGGTTTTCAATACCAATCTGCCCTCGAATATTTCTAATATTTTGATACCTTATAAGGGTCTTGGCGATGTCGGGCAACTTCTAAAAGATGATTTCAACATACACACGAACAGACAGACAGAGCTAAATCGACTCCCCTATTCATAAGCTTTTAGAAAATATATACTTTATGGGGTCGGAAGTGAAGTATTAAAATATTGGAAATATTCTAGAGCAGTTCGGTATTGAAAATCATAAAAAATCGGTACATAAACAACTGAGATATGACTAAAAAACCATGACCACCTCTTTTTCATTAAATGTTTTTTATTCAATTATTGCATGTTTTTTAATATCAACTGAAATTATTTTAAAAGAAAATAAAACAAATTATAGAAAATCAATAATTAGAAAACATTACTGATGCGGGGCTTAAATAAACTTTCGAGTAAGTCATCTACAAAATGTTATACTTTTAATAACTAATTTTGCCATTGTATTAAGTGGTTTGGTTAATAATATTTATTTACTTGTGCTAACACACACACACACATGCATACATATGCACATGCCTATGTATTCCAACAATTCAATTTATAGTGTGTCGTTGGTGTTGCACAGATTTTATGCAACAATTAATAATGGTCTATTTGCCTTTTAAACACAAATGGGAAAAACAAAACTGAACAGATAATATGAAAATCAAAATGGCGAACAATGTATGGTATGTATTACATACCAGTATTGTATTCGATATTATCGTTGTAAAGCCAATTTTATCTATGCAGGATATTGCATTGTTCCATGAAATACAATATACAAACAAAACGCCATCCTACGTAAAATGTGAAATATGTTGAAAGCTGAAAAATAACCTAAAAAAGCCAATTTATTTATTGCCTTAGAAAAGTAAATATTTGTAAAATGTAAAAATCAATATGCGATGGTCGATTGAGAAATTCTAAATGATTTTGGAAAGTGTTCAAAAATAATTTAATTTATTTTTACATTCGTGCCTGTTATGTGTTCCAATAAATTTGATTCCACTCGTAACATAAACGATTTTTACTTTACGATTGACAATCATAAGTAAAGGGTGGTGAAATTTTTAGGGCCGATGTTGATTTTGAATAAAACACAAATTATTTAGAAAATTATTGTCATTTCTTTTTATTATGATAAGTTTCGTATGGTTAAATTATGTATGGAACAAACTATCGGCCAAAAGGCCGCCGCGACCTCGGCGGCACACCTCCATCCGATGGTCCAAATTTTCGATGACGCTGAGGCACAATTGAGGTTCTGTGCTGTTAATGTGCCGAATTATCTCATCCTTTAGCTCTAGAATTGTACATCGACGTACACCTCTTCTTTCAAATAACCCCAAAGAAAGAAGTCCAACGTTGTCAAATCACATGATCTTGGCGGCCAATTGACATCGCCAACACAAGATAACACGGCCATTGAATTTGTCGCGCAAAAGGGCCATTGTTTCGTTAGCTGTGTGGCAAGTGACACCATGCTGTTGAAACCACATATCGGGCTTGTTCGTCAATGCATCACGGCGTTGCACAATATGATTACTTTGCGCTGCCACTGCAAATCATATGTTGCTGATGCTTCTTTTTGCTTATTTTATTGTTTGCATTTACGAACGAGCGAACACTGCGCAAAAATGAAAAAAAAAATATTATAAATTTAATTTGTGAGTTTGATGATACACCTTCGAGGCTAAAAATTTTTAAAAAGTAAAAAAATCAAAAATAAATAATAAAAAATCACATTCTTTATACTTACTCATTCGTTGCATCAGCCTTTTTATGGTTAGAATTTTGTGTTTATTTGCGCCTAATATGCAGTAGTGTTGCATTTTTGAACAACTGACAATTGCAGCGTTGCCATTGTTTGCATTTTTAAATGTAATGCGCATAATATGTAGGTCAGTGATGCATTTATGAACAGGCCCATCGTCTACATCCATATCTTCCAATTTGGGCCATAAAAAGTTCGTTATCATCACACGATAGTGAACATCATTCACAGTAACTGCCTAATCGGCCTCATTTTCGAAAAAATACGGTCCTATGATGCCGCCAGCCCATAAACCGCACCAAACAGTCACTCTTTGTGGGTGCATTGGTTTTTCGACAATCACTCTTGGATTATCATTCGCCCAAATGCGGTTATTCATTCTGCTTATTGACGAATCCACTGAGGTGAAAATGTACCCATCACTGAAGATGATTTTCTTCGATATGCATGTTGATTTGAAAGCCCATTTTCATAATAAGCCTGAATAACTTTAACGCGTTGCCCGATTGTGTATCTTTCCATGGTTCAAATTGAGTTAGTTTGAAATTGAATAAATGTCAAATGAAATGCAGATAAAAACTTGAAGTTTAGGCGTGGTTCACATTCTCAACATCGACCCTTAAAATTTAACCACCCTTTATGTATATTTCAAGTATTTAAGGTTTAATAATTACAAACGCTCTATTATTGTTAGACCTTGCCTTAAAACTCACAACCTGAACTTAACATGCATATGTTTCCTACAAAAATAAAATTTTGCCATATCAGAGCATAAAAACAAGTCTGATTACATTTCGTATTGTATGCCAATATTAGCAGTTTGCGAATAACTTTTTTAATTAAATAAAAATCATTGAAACATTATAAAAATTATGCTTATTTTAGCATCAAATTTAATATTTGCCAAAAATAAAAAAATGCATCATCAACTTGCCGTTTACTGGAACTTTACCACCCGTAACTTAATACAGTCGCAGTAGATATCCCTTTCTCTCTCGCCGCTTTAACATCCCTAATAACCATAAATGAGATTTTTTTACGTTAATTTGCACTTTTTAACTATTAAACCCAAACTTATTCGATAAAAAACTTCATACTTAGAGAGCGTTTTACAAGGGGGAAAACCAACAACGATTAAATGAAATTTTAAATAATGACAACTTTTTACCACCTTTCTCTTCCCCCAAGCATCAGCACAAGTACCTTGGTTGGCTTTTCTTACAAATTTGCTTGTTTCCTCTGCTTTGACGACAATCGAGCACTTTACTTAGATATAAACGTATTGCTGCAATTTGTGAATAGCAACAGTGTGTCAACTTCATCATCGTTATTATAAATATAAGCAGCGACTTTCAACATTTGTTCAAGTTGCGGTAGTAGTTGGAGGAAGTGGAAATAGACTGATGACTAAACTTTGGCAAGAAATTTTTAATTTCTTTTTCTCCTTTATTTATTTTTTGCCTTAGTTGTCATTTAAGTTGATACACTTGGTTAAAATAAAACCTCATTTTCATTGACCTCCACATCACACCTTTCGGGTGATTATCTCTGGTTGATTCATCTCACACTCTTCCCCCTTCTGCCTTTACAACCATCTGATTTACTGCATGAAAATGCTTGCATTTGTATTGTTCATCTGAGGTGTGATGGGATATTTTTTTAGACAAAATTTCAACAATGCAGAATGATGATGAAAATTCAAGTGGCTGGAAATTTATTTGATAAAGATGTTGTTGTTAACAACAACAGCAACATTACACTGAATATTAGAAGAGCCAACGGCTGGCTATAACAACATATAATCTGAATTTACAAAAAAAGGGGTTTTTTTTCTTTATAGAATGGAAAAAATTGGCTTAATTAAAAACGTATGGCTGGCATAGTTAGTTTTTGGAACGGAAACGTCAACTATGTTCTTGTTGAACAAGCAAGGAGAAGGATTAATGATAAAGCATACATGAATGCCATGAAATTAAATGTATGAAGGGAAATTAAAAAAAATTTTTAAGCATTAAACATTTCATTAATAGGAAAATTGAACGGTCTTCTTAACAAACTTGGAATACTATTTGTGGTATGGCAATGGCCGATACGAACCGTCATATTGATTGCCAAGTCGTTGCAAATATGCTTAAGGGAACTTTTACAAATCCCACTTTTTTCAATTTGTTTTTAGGTTAAATACAGATTATTTTCTTTTGTAATTCCAACGTACAACGTTCTGTGACGTTAATCCATTCAACTAACGCTGATGATACTGCTATACTAGCAGGCAACGAATCTGCAACAAAAGCATCTAACATTATTCAGCTTGACTCAGTTAATAGTTGATTAAAAAGATGGAACGTTAAAGTCAATGCAGATAAATCAATCCATGTTACATCACACTCAAAAATGGAGATTGTCCCTCTATCAACTTAAACAAAGTTGTAATGCCCAAATCAAATAAACTAAAATATTTACGTCTTACAATTGATGGGCGTTTAACTTGGAAAACACATTTAAAAAATAAAGAGAAAACAAATGAAGCATAGGGCCGAAACAAGATCCTTTTAATTGTTATTTGGAGTTTCCAGGTATGCGATGTGCGGCCTGTACTACGTCTTCCCTGTGGTTTCCACTCTATATATTGTTTTGTTATGTTACCTGATGGTTTCGCCAAGTTTTAGATATCAAGGAGCATTTGTGTTTGCGTTTTTCATGTTGGATAATGATAACGTGCAAACATTATATGTTTTAACTACAATTACATTATAGTATGTTGCTCTTAGATTATGATTACCACAACCATGTTTTTTCTTTGCGTGTAGATTACAAAAAAAAATTTGTATAAAAAATTCATTAGTCGGTACGTAGAGATATTTTTTTACCCCTTTTTTGAATAGGGACTTTGATAGCTAAGACTTACTTGATCGTTTCCCCATTGTACTGGTTTGAATTATTTGAAAGTTGGTTGCCGGTTTGATTCCCGCCAGAGACTCTGGTCAAATGGTCTTCGTTACTCAGCTCGGCTAATTAAATTAGAATATAATAAAATTTTTAACTAAAAAAGTGGGATTAATAAGTGGAAAAAGCCCAAAACGAGAAGTTAAATATTAAGACTTGAATGTTTTGTCATGCGGACGATTTTGTTCAAAGAACAATTTATAAATTTAATTATGTTCTTGCCTTATTTCTAAATTAATTAAATTATATTGAATATAAATTTAAATTTGTAATTTATTTAATAAAATTCTAAAAGCTAAATTAATCAATGTCGTTTTATTGCAGTTTTTAAAATACCTTTAAATATTTATCGTACTACAGATAGATTTTTACCGACAAATCTTTCTTGAAAAGAGTGGTAAAAAAGAGTTGAACTATTTAATACTACCATCGACCTTAAAATATTATTTTGATCTGTATTTATTTTTTGGAATCCTAGTTGTGCTCAATTCACGCCTCTTTTTATACCCTTCACACAGTGAAAAAAGGTATAAAGAATGAGATCGATAAAACCCTAACTCGAATAAAACGCAATAACTTTGAAACGAATTAATCCATTTTAATGAAAATAGCGTGGTTTAACAATAAAATAACAGTAAATTATAATATTAATGCTTTTTGTAAAAATTCAGCTTTTTTTGATGAACTGTTTCACCTTTTCCGGAATTGAGACCATGAGGGTTTTGATGGTATTCTTAGTAACTTTATTGCTGGAATAAGACCATTTCTGGGAAAAAATTTTAGTAGTATTAGCAACTTGTTTTGTATCCTTCAGCACTCTTTTGACTAAAGCCCAGTAACGTTCGATGGGCCTTAGTTCTGGACAATTAGGTGGATTTGCTTCTTTTGGCACTACCACTATATTATTTGTTTCATACCATTCTGCTGCAGATTTACTATAATGACACGACGCTAGGTCGGGCCAAAAATATGTTGACTTATTGTGTTTTCGTATGAATGGAGGCAACCTCTTCTGCAAGCACTCCTTGATGTAAATATCAGTGTTGATAGTCTCAGTAGTAATAAATTTACTGCTTCTTTCTCCGCACGTGCATATAGCTTGCCAAACTAAGTACTTCTTTGGAAACTTTGTCTTTTTTTGGAACTTAAATTGGTCATCGACATTACCTCTTCCATCGGCCACATAATAACTTCGCCCTGGGAGCTGAGAAAAGTCGGCAAGAACGTAAGTCTCATCATCCATAATACAACACTCATATTTGTTGATAAAATTTCTAAGCAGTTCTTTGGCACGACTTTTTGCATCCAAGTTTTTCTTCGAATTTCTGTCTGGCACTTTCTGAACCTTGTAGGACTTAAGGCCTTCATATCTTTTAACATCCTTACAAAAAAATCGGAACAGTTTGCTTTTAAGGCGGCTTTACGGTTTGAGAGGTTGGGATTTTGGTTTAGAAGACTAACAATCTTTGAAGCTAACTGTGGGTCAGTTATACCTTTTTTAGCTCCACTTCCAGCTTTCCTTTTAATACTACGACGTTCGTTATACACTTTTATCACACGCGAAACTGTTTGTCGTGACACCTTTATCTCATTTGCAATAGATTTGTAAGTACGACTGGGATTTTTTAAAAGAATTGTTATTATTTTTTCAGCACTTTTTCTTCGGAATCCATTTTCAAACAAACTAATAATCCGATTATGCTATTATTTTGTACACATAATTTGACAAGTTTTTATACCCTTCACACAGTGAAAAAGGGTATATATAGGTTTGTCATTCCGTGTGAAATTTCTACAATTTTGATTTCCGACCCCATAAAGTATATATTTTCTGAAAGCTTATGAATAGGGGAGTCGATTAAGCCCTGTCAGTCTGTCCGTCTGACCGTCTGTCCGTGTGTATGTTGAAATCAACTTTTTGAAGCCCCCCGACATCGCTTGGACTCGGGTGAGGTATTAAAATATCAGAAATATTCGGGAGTAGATCGGTATTGAAAATCAGAAATATCGGTACATAAACAACTGAGATATGAACAAAAACCCACGACCACCTCGATTTTTTTTCACAAAAACAACATTACAACAACAACATACATACATACAAACGTGTATACTGGTTAGAGAAAACGTGGGATCGAATCCCAGCTGAAGCAAAAAAAATTTTTTTTATTTTTTTTATATATTTTTTTTTTAATTTTTTTTTTTATTTTTTATTTAATATATTATTTATATTTTTATTATTTTTTTTTAAATTTTTTTTTTTCAAATATTTTTTTTTGTTTTATATTTATTATATATATTTTAATTATTTAAAAAAATTTTTTTTTTAAATTTTTTTTTAAATTTTTTTTTAAATTTTTTTTTTTAATTTTTTTTTTATTTTTTATTTTTTGCTTTTTTAACATACATACGTGAATTTATAATTTTACAATGGGATGTTTTTATATATGTATGTTTTTTATATGTATGTACGTATTTCATATGGGATGAATGGTGACACAAACTACTGTTATTGCATGACTACACGTTGTGAAGGGTATATAAGATTCGGCACGGCCGAATATAGCGCTCTTACTTGTTAAATGCAAACATGATCATAAACAGTTATATTTTTTGTGCATGAAGAAAGGTGGAATTAAAAATGTGTGTTAAGGTTTCACTGATCTCATTCTTTATATAGGTTTGTCATTCCGTGTGAAATTTCTACAATTTTCATTTCCGACCCCATAAAGTATATATTTTCTGAAAGCTTATGAATAGAGGAGTCGATTAAGCCCTGACCGTCTGTCCGTCTGTCCGTCTGTCCGTCTGACCGTCTGTCCGTGTGTATGTTGAAATCAACTTTTTGAAGCCCCCCGACATAGGTTGGACCCGGGTAAGGTATTAAAATATCAGAAATATTCGGGAGTAGATCGGTATTGAAAATCAGAAACATCGGTACATAAACAACTGAGATATGAGCAAAAACCCACGACCACCTCGATTTTCTTTTCATAAAAACAACATTACAACAACAACAACATACATACAAACGTGTATACTGGTTAGAGAAAACGTGGCATCGAATCCCAGCTGAGGCAAAAAAATTTTTTTTTTAATTTTTTTTAAATTTTTTTTTTTAATTTTTTTTTTTATTTTTTTTTTATTTTTTATTTAATATATTATATATATTTTTATTATTATTTTTTTTTATTTTTTTTTTTTTAATTTTTTTTTTATTTTTTTTTTTGTTTTATATATATTATATATGTATATAATAATTTTTTTTTTTTTAATTTTTTTTTTAAATTTTTTTTTTTTAAATTTTTTTTTATTTTTTATTTTTTTTTTGTTTTTTTTAACATACATACGTGAATTTACTGTTATTGCATGACTACACGTTGTGAAGGGTATATAAGATTCGGCACGGCCGAATATAGCGCTTTTACTTGTTTTTTCTTTATTTAAATTTGTATACGATTGTTTTTGTTAAGAAGAATTTATAGTTGTTGTTGTTATCAGTGCGTAAACGCAATGCACTTAAAATTGTTTTTGTTAACAAGAATTTAAAATATTTTTTAATGCACAAAATACGTCTGATCAATATCACTGATTGTTTGATACTATAATTTTTATATGTATGTATGTACGTATATCATATGGAATGGTGATACAAACTACTGTTATTGCATGACTACACGTTGTGAAGGGTATATAAGATTCGGCACGGCAGAATATAGCGCTCTTACTTGTTTTAAATATCAAATTTCCTTTAAAAATAGAGATGTTATTCCTATAAAAATTTTCGTTTACTATTCTACAAGTCACTCAAAAATCAATAATAGAAAAAGCGCTATTGCATTGATAACGACATAAAAAGTGCAATATACATACATATATGCAATCAGCACCACTTTAAACATCCTATAAAAATAATGTAATGAGATGAAAAACTGTTTCAAATTTTATGTCTTTACAATCCAACTAAAGTGAAGTTTATGTTAAAGTTTTTTTTTTCAAAACATTCCAAATATACACACAATAAAAACATTCGTATAAGTATATATAAAGGGTGTTTTTTTAAAAATAAGGAACACTAAGTGAAAAACAAAAAGATAGGCCGACTTCCTAAACGCAAGTTGCAATGCATATTTACAATGCATACACTTCGTAAACGCATATGTAAACTTTCTAGCAATGTCCAATGTTCCTAATCGTTTGGCAACTCATTTTACTAAGTATCAGCTGTCAAAATCGCGCATCATTTTTATTTTGTATGCAAGCATTTGAGCTGCAATGGCTGAGTTAGTATATTCTTTGTTTATTTTTAATAAATTATTTATAATTGATAGAGTTTATTTAAATCACAGACTAATAATTTAAATAATAAAACACTTTATATTGCAGAGACAAAAAGTGGATCCATGAGCGTTCCTAAATGCCGATAAAATGCAAAAAAAATCTCCGCAACGCAAGGTTGCACTTAAGACATGTTTAGCATTGCATACGCATTTTTTTAAATTATGAATTGCAACTTGCGTTTAGGAAGTCGACCATATTTTAGTATCAAAGATATTGGCTTCATTTGAAATAAATTTTATTTTATTAATGTTTAAAGCTGATTTAGTGGTATGTGTGTGTAAGCCGCTGTTGTCGCCAATGTGACATAAAATTTCGACTTTCAAGAATATGGTTCACACAATTTTGTCTTTAGAATTTGACCAACCTTGTTAGTTTGTTCGCATAAACCAATCACTTAACGTAACCCCAGAGAAAATAATCCAAAGTCGGTAAAGTATGTATGTGGATAGGTGCCCGGTGGACTAGTCAGTAGTGTGCTGGTCTGCTAGTTTGGAAGTTGCGGGTTCGATTCCCGCCAGAGACTCTGGACTTGTCTGTTTCTCTTCACTCTATTCTCTTTTCTTTTCTATTCTTACTTTTCTATTCAGGTATCACTAAGGGATCAATATAATGAATCCAAGTGAGCTGCACAACAGCTGCCTGTTCTACCTAACCTAACCTATGTATGTGAATCAACATGTTGATAGCAAACACATCCCATCTAATTAGCCGGCCTCATTTTTGAGATGTAAGAACAAATGAGTCCAATTATTTCACCGGATTTTTCACACAGCAATTGCGGCAACTTGGTTCATTGGCATGCCCTTTAAACAAAAAAATTGTTCTACAAAACAAAAATTACAAATAATAATATGCACAGCAATGTTACCGAATTTGAACTCTATTTACTAAATAAATTTTGAAATTTTTGCTCAAAATAAAGAAAAACTCTCAAATAAACTGTTATAGTAATTAGTTATGTCTATTTTTAATAATCCGCTTCTAAAAGATACACCCATTATGTGCGGCATGCATTCATTGGCTGTAAGTTTTTGCAATTTAACTTTTGCCACAATAGTTGGGATAAAAGAAAAATGTTTTTTTTTATTATTCTCTTAAGGATTTCCAGCGAATTTGCATGGAAAAAATCTTTTTCCCCTCCGTTCAAACATGACGCTTTTTTTGTGTCTTTTATTTTTACACAATTTGTTGCATAAATATATCGTCACATCGAACACAAAACGTTCTAACTAACATCTTAATACTTTTACAGTAGGTGTAAAATAACATGATCAGTTATAAAAACAAGGAAGAGCACTATATTCGGCTGTGCCGACTCTTTTATACCCACCACCAATTTTGTGTACTTATATAGCACAAAATGTATTATTTTGTTATTAACAGTAATCGCTAGCGAATAATCCCTTTTTACTAAAATAGGTATCACTTTCTTTGTATAACTTCGATATGTTAGTAAAATATTTTCGTAAATTTAGGCTTTCAATGAAAGTGGGCGTTAAATTAGGCGTGTCAATCTAGTTTCTGCTAATAAATACAACTTAGATATTTCAATATAGTCGTTTATTCTTCCAAAAAATTTGTTCATAGAAAATTTGTATATATGAGGTAGGCGTTAAAGTGGGCGTGTCATCCTCATTTTTAATGACATTGACTAAAAAGCTATATGTATGAAATTTCATCATCATACCTCTAATTTTTTCGGTTTTATGAGCATTTAAATTTCATTAAAAGTAGGTTACGAGAAAAGTGGGCGTTATAGTAGGCGTGTCGAAGTAGTTTCTGCTAATAGATACATCTTAGGTATTTCAATATAGTCGATTACTATTCCAAAATCTTTATTAATAGAGAAATTATATGAATTTTAGATAAAGCGTTATATGGAAGGTGGGCGTAAAAGTGGGCGTGTCACATTTATTTTCCGTTCATACAAAGCCTTTGACCAAAAAGCAATGTTTGCAAAATTTCAGAATCATACATCTAATTTTGTCAGTTTTATTACGTTTTAAATATCATATAAACCGAAAAATACACTGTGCGGTATAAATTTTCGTAAATTTTGGTATATAACTTCTTTCCCAATGCATAGATTTAAGCAGTTTTCAGGGAAAATATTTTTTTACTCAGGAAATATACATACGAAATTTCATGGCTCTACGTTAATGCGTTGGGATACAATTGCATTTGATTTGATGTTGGAAGGACATGGTTTTTGACCTTACGAGCTATAACTCTCTTCCTAATATTCCGATTTAGCCCACTTTCAATACTAAACAAACCTTGTGTATAAGAAATATTCTGGCAAAATTTAAGCCCCCTAGCTTTTTCGGTGCGACCTCTATCGTGCTTTCAACAGACGGACGGACATAGTAAGATCGTCATAAAACTAAACACCGTTTCAGAAAATACATAATTTATGGGGTCTTAAATGGATATTTCGATGTGTTACATACGAAATGACAAAATGAATATACCCCCACCATTTTTTCGTTGGTGGGTATAAACATGAATTTTGGTAGTTATGGCGTTTTGGGTTTTAGGTAACGATATATACTGTTATGCTCATGGTATTAAAAATACATCTAGTTTTGGCTTCAATTCAAATTATTGTTACCAAGAATTTCATTTTTAGTTTTGTTATATGTGTTCATACATACATACATACATATAGAGAATCTAGAAAAGAAAATATTCATCTTGTTTTAAAACTTCAAACATTTCGTAACATTGGCAGCCGTCTTCTTCATTCGATTCATTCAAATTTGTACTCGTACATCCATTGGAATATAATAATCTCATACTTTAGATTCGTTTATATGCCAACACATGCAAACATACACATGATAAATAGTTATGTACATTATTACATACAAAATACATACAAACAAATCAAAAAACCATAAAAACTCATATTATCTCTACTTGAAAAATCGTAAGAAAAATTGCAGCTTTTCAAAAAGGTAAATAAAATGCCCAGAATGTTCACTACTTGCATGAAACATAATAAATAGACGTTGAACATTGAACATAAAACAAAAAGTTGTACAGAAAAGTAAAATACACTGAGAAAGAACTGGCGGAAAAGGGAAATAAGAATTACCTTATTTAAAATTAAATTCTGTTAACGAGCTTGACAAACTTTTGCTCAAAGGAAATAATTTCTCTTTTGTGCCATTTACATATAAAGAAAACAAGTTAATCAAAGTTTTATTTTTATTATTTTTTTAAATATTTTATTCGAAAGCAAATTCTTTTGAGCACTAACATAAAAATCACAATAATATCAGATGAAACTATTTTAATTGAATAATTTTTAAAATCATTTTCATAAAAGTGTCATAAAAGCTTATTTTTAGTTTAAGGAAATAGAGTACAACAAATTCAGTCGTGTAATGATTAAATAAATGCATATTAAATTGATAAAACTAAAGTAAAATAAGTTCATACCCCTAACAACTTTAAGTTCTAGGCAAGGCGAATTCATACATTTCAAATTACTAAAAACTAAAAATATCAAAACAGCTTTTCCTACCCTGATATACGAATTGGCCTTGAGAGAAAAAATCCCCTAAAATGTTGCTTTGTTGTATCAGTTCGCCGTTACATATACCTGTACGAATTGGCCTTGATTCTAAGAATATTAATAATTGAAAACCTATAATAATCCAGTACTTTGACGTTTTTCGAAAACCATAACATAGATGTGTGACCATTACATGTGTGTTTTCATTTTTGTTTTTCTACAAGGTGTAAATCTATACTATAGAAAGGAGAAAAATTGCTCAATGCCAACACACTTAACTGAATACAACGGACAAATTTTGGTATGCCATGAATATAATCAACAACAAACTTTAATTAACAACTTGTAAATAATGCAAAAGTAATTCTAACTAATAGTTGTCATAAGAGGGATGTTCTTTTTTTCTGACTACAACTTTAGGTCAACAGCACAACTTAAAGTTGTTTCTGACCCCACAGTAGCACTTTAGTAATTATTTAGAAAAAATCAGTTTACTGAAATTGATAGATAGTTAGTTAGATAGATAGATAGACAACTTGTTTTACTGTGGAATTTTTCATTTTATACATAAATATGTTGCCCATTTTTGCTTTATTTTCGATAAAACAGTTTATCTCGAAAGCTGGAAAGTTCTGAAGTTCCTTTTAAAGTAATACATTTATGTAGTATTAAAAACAATGTGAAGACACAACAAGTAACAGTGCTATATTCGGCCATGCCGAATCTTATATACCCTTCACAACGTGTAGTCAGGCAATAACAATTGTTTGTATCACCATTCATCCCATATAAAATACGTGCATACGTACACGTTAGAATAAATGTGCCATCGAATCCCAGCTGAGAAAAAAAAATTTTATTTTATTTTATTTAATATATTATTTTTTTTTTTAATTTTTTTAAAAAAATTTTTTGTAGTTTTTTTTTTATTATTTTTTCTTATTTTTAATATTTTTTTTTTTGTAATTTTTTTTGTTTGGTATGTTTTTTACATGTATGTATGTATGTTGTTGTTGTAATTGTGAAAAAAAAACGAGGTGGTCGTGGTTTTTTGCTCATATCTCAGAAAGTTATGGGGCGATTGTGCTGAATTTCAATAGCGATTCATTCCTGGATATTTCCAAGAGATTGATACCATATACAGAGCTGAGGAACATATAGTTGCTTCTAAAAGTTGATTTCAACCAACACACGGACAGACGGTCAGGGCTTAATCGACTCCTCTATTCATAAGCTCTCAGAAAATATATACTTTATGGGGTCGGAAATGAAAATTGTAGAAATTACAAACGGAATGACAAAGCTATATATACCCTTGTGCACCACAGGTGAAGGGTATAATTAAGTGTCGAGCAATCAATTCCCTATACATTTTCTTATTCAAAAACTAACAAACGTAACAGTTTGCCGAATAAGGGCTTGAAAGCTTAATTGACAAATTTCTGTACACATCTGGAAAATAAGCCTTTCATAAACTTTGAATATTTTTTATAAATACGGCAGGTTATTTATAGCCTTTTGACAAAAAAAACTTATTTTGTACTTTCAAATATTTTAGGAGAGCAAAACAAAAAAAACTACAAATGAAACAAGAGCGCTGTATGCGGAATCTTATATACCCCTCACATAGTTTTTATTATCATGTACATATGTACATGCATATATACTAGGGTGACCGATTATTCGACTTTTTAAAAAAACCGGTTTTCAAATAGTTTGAAATTTTGAATTTAAAAAAAATCGGTTGCTTATTTGAAAGTTGAGAAAAAAAACCGGTTAACCGGTTTGAATATATATAATATAATATTCAGAGAAAAAATTAAAAAAATATTGTACAAAAAGATTATAAAAAAATTATATCTAAATATGAAATTTTTACAGTTTATATACGTTTGGCTGCACAATTACGCAATAACTGACATGAATGCAGTTGACTAATTTGGTTTTAGTTAGTTGAATTTAAGGACAAAAAGTACTCTTTATAAGTAAAATAAATAAATACAATAAATTAATATATAAATTAATAAGACTTTTTATAAGTCTGTTATAAATTTTTGTAGCTCCTTCTGTACATTTTTTAAATGTTTAATAGATCTTTTAAACTAATATGCACTAACTAACAATTTAAAGGCTAGGGAGAAAATCTTTAAAATTTTATTTTAAAAATTATTTCTTATACCCCTGACAGACATACAAATCTATGCATTAACTAGTTTGTTCGATGGTTTAATTCAAATTTAAGTTAACAGACACTTAATGCCATTAATTAAAATTAGGATCTGGAAGGAGAGATTATTGGTTTTTCTTTATTGTAACTACACTTTTTACCTAAAAGTGATCGATCAGTTAATTTTATGCTTAGTTACCTTTAAATTTTAACGTTACTTTTATATCCTATAAAAAAAATATTTAAGCTCAATTATTTTTCTTATTTTACATTTGTTTTTTAAACAACAAATAAATTTCTTACAATATTATGGAAGAATATTTAATAGTTTTTATTTTCTGATTTTTGGAAACATTTCGCGTACTTAATATACTATGGTACGATTGGCTACAAAGATATATGAAAATAAACATAAAAAAATAAAAAAACCGGTGTATTCGATATTCGAAAAATCAACATTTAGAAAATACCGCCAGCTGAAAAAGGAAAAAAACCGGGTTTTCCAACGGTTGTAAAACCGAGTCGATTACCCTAATATATACACACGGAAGGACACAGGGTATAAATCAAATTAAAAATTAAATTTAATTCTTTTTGTTCTGAAACTCGCAGCTAGACGCGGATTAATAAAATCTAATTATAATTTTGCGCACTGTCGAGTTTTAATAAAAACTTTAAATTTTAACATTGTTTTAGGTAGGTACAAAAACAACTAACTAACAAATAAAAAAAATTATAAATATAATTAAAGCTGGAGTTACAAAGCATGCATTCTATTTATCCGTTGCATAAAAGGTGAAAAAATGTCAGCTGTTGATAGCCATGGACGACAAATAATATATATATTTTTTTTCAATGTTATCGATAAATCTGTTTGTGTGGTGGATTTATTTTTTCTATTTTTGTTTTTTTTTTTTTATTTTTTTTTTTGTTTAAAAATGTTTTCAATATAAGAAAAAGCATTCGAAATAAAGTTTACAATTACATTTAAGAAAAAAATACTTAAAAACTAATTTTGAACACAATTTTTTCATCACCAACATTTTTATTTTAATAATTGTTATGTGCTGAGTGTCATCTCTGTTTGTTTATTATTAAAAGAAAACAAAATGCACAAAAAAAATACTCACTTCCCGTTCCAGAGACGCACTCAAATTCGTTTCGTGTTATTTTCTAGATTTTCGTAGGCCCTTGTAGCACAAAGTATCATGTACAACATAAATTCAATGAATTCATTAAATTCTTTTAAAATTTCAATTTCACTTTCCATTTTGGCAAAAATTGTTTTTAGATGATAAAAATGTAAACACAACAGCTGATCAAAACAAAAAAGTTGATGCATAAAACGCGTTGTGTGTAACTTGAATTTAGAAATGTGTAAAATGGTGAAAAAGTATCAAACGCAACAACGTATGAACGGATGGTATGTAATTCCAGCTTAACTCTTTTTGAATACGTGATATCTCTTTAAGTATTTATTTGACATAGAAAGACACCGATCAGTACAAACAAAGCTTCTTAAAGATCTTACTTTTACGATTAAATACGATATGAAAATTTTGTTCCCTCTACTTAAGTTGTCTTGTGGAGTCCGCAGATATATATTTAGATCAAATATTGAATAACTTTGAATTTCGTACTCTTTTGTTTCATATTTTTTTTTTATATTTACCAAACTAAATAGAAGCCTCAAGGCGGCATTCACGATTACAGGTTTAAACAAACCAACAATTTAAGAACTATTTTTTTCTTTTTAATATTTTTTCTAAATTATTTAGCCGATTAATTTTGAGTCGTTAATATCACCCATCGTTTTCAGTTGAGAAAAATGTATTTTTTCCTGGATATCTATACACAATGTCATAACCGCATGTCTTGCACCTAAATAAATACTCATGACATTATTATAAGACACATAAATTTTTTTAAACACAAATCTCATTAAACATTGACATCTTTTCTTAAACACATTACGAAATGAATTTTAGGAATTAGAAATTCTATTACAACCAACTTACAATATTTGTCTCTTAACAATTAATTGAAATATGTTTTTTTATCTTGCTGTTGTTGTTGTTGTTTCTATACAAAAACCAAACAAATAAAACGTTAAACGACAAAAGTAAGATAATAAAACTAAAAATATTCAAAAAGTTTACAGAACTTTACTTTTTAAACATCAGGTGGAGAAAGAGGAACAAATAAAAACTTTTAATTAACTTAAGCAAATATTAACCCACACAAAATGTAACCAACAGATACATAAAATTATATCTAAACGTACAGTGGTGGCCAGAACTATGTGCATGCTGTCGACTTATGTAGTTTTTATTTAATCTAAACCTAAATGTTTTATTCACAAGAATTACTTTGCTGCTTTTCAGTGAAATCTAACAATAAACAAATGTATAGTGCTTACATAACTTTAGAGATTCTAATAATAAATTGGTTTTCAGTTGGAATAAAAAAAAATTTGGATTGCCAGTAGAATAATATAACAATTTTACATAAGCAGCGAAAAAGAGTTCAATGAGTCTTCAATGTGCAGGTGTTTCAAGTTAAAAAAAGAAATGCTTGAAAAATTCTTATGCCATGAGTATATGAGAATAGTTTCACTAAAATTTCGATCGACATCGAATGCTGCAATTTGAGATCTTTTCTTGATAGGTAAGATCGAAAAGAAGGGGCGTTATATAGCCCATATCCATGTAAGGTATAGACTTGTGTCCGTTTCGGCATATTGTGTGCTCGACAAGGAAGATTTCCCAATTAAACCATAAGCTGAATTTATCTCAGATTCAACTAAGAACCCAGTCCATTCGAATGTAATTCTGTAGAAATTTCCATTCCGAAGCTCTAAGGCAATTTAAGTTTCTCCAAGAGTCCATGATAAAGTTTTCGTTCTAATACGCTTGAACGCAACAAACACATGGCAAAATGTAGTGTTCTAATGTTTTGTGATTTGGATCGTCAACAGTAGTTTTTTGTCATGTTCTTCTATCGCCCATGCGAAGTTGAAGGGTTTTTTAATTTTTCCAAAATCTTGGTACTCAAAGATAATCCCACATTTGTAGGCCTCGTTGTTTCCGATATTATCTCCACTTTTTCGTTCCTTAAGGTCCTGATAATCGATTGGCGTTTCGTTAAAATACGAATTGAAGCTTCACTATTAGTTTCCTTCGTTCATTTGATACCTTTCGTAACCGCTATGATCTCAGCCAATCCAGCTCGGTTACCAATTTTCGATCCGTCGGTATAAAAATCTGTACCGTAGGTTTTCTTCACTCTAACGACATTATGTATTTCAGGCGGAAATACTCGCTATCAGGGAGGCATGTAGACAGAAATATACATGGGAATATTGGTATATTTGTCGACAGTCAGGCGGCAGTCAGGTCGTACATTACTACGTCTAATTTAGTTGGCCAATGTAGAAAGGAACTCTCAAAGCTTGGTCAACGGGCTGACGTTACTCTATTTTGGGTCCCTGCGTATAAGGGGCACTATGGTAACGAGCGGGCAGATGAGCTAGTCAGGAGAGGATCTGCTTTGGATATCTCTAACGCAAATGCAGTTGCAATCCCGTTAGGGACTATTAAAAGAAGAATCTTCAGACACTTTCTCCAAAATGCCGATGACAGGTGGCATGGGCTGAATACATGAAAGGTGGCACGGCTAAGATGGCTCTCTTTTGATATAAGGCGTACATTGCAACTTACTAGTCGAAGTCTGAGGGAGATACTGAGGATGCTGGCGATATTGACGGGCCACTGGATGTTAGGCAAATATGCAAGTCGACTCGAGCTTCCATCGAACGACCATTGTCGCAGCTGTCTGAATAGGGAGAAGAAGAAATCGGTTTTCCACCTTCTCTGCGAATGTCCTGCACTAGCGGCTAAGAGTCACAGACTTCTGGGCAGACATGTGCTGGCCTCTCTGCGATATCTGAAGTTGGACTGAATTATCTACTGGGATACCTCAGGGCCACGGGGTGGATTTAGTACCCTTACTCCTGGATGTATTCTGGGATACATTACAACTGACGAGTTATGTCCTGTCAAAACGTCGTCATACAGACTTCACTTGACTGTTTGCGTGCAGTGACCAACCAACCAACGACATTATGTTAATTAAAGTCTCATATTCCTTGAGCTTTCTTAACACTCTTTGCTAGATAATAAATGTAACTAAGTTCAACTAACAAAAATATTGTTTACAGGTAAGGCCTAACCTTTTACATCTTCAGCACTTGTGATGTAACATTTTATACTAAATGACTGTCAACCAAGCAACTAGAGTGCTTCACTATTTTTATTTTCATCAAGTATACGGTGTTGTTGTACTGCAAACAAACCATTATGCCATTTTATCTAACATACACCTGCATAATGTTAAACGACAGAAGGCCGACAGACAAACAAAACTGTAAACTGCAAACATTTATATGAAAGGTTAACATAGATCAAGTGTTGGACGAATAATTAAATAGAACTTGAGGAAAGTAACAACAGTTTAACTTAAACTTAAAAGTTTTAGAAGCAAAACATATTTTCATTTTGAACTCATGATCTTTATATTTTCATTGAAGTTATTTATAAGTTTGAAAAATAGGAATTTTTAAAGAAAAAATAATAGCCGAATTTGTAACGCATTCGTTATCAATATCATTTGTCACTAACACAAGTAATTTGTGAATATTGAATTAAGATGATTACAAAGTGAAGACAAAGTGATTTTTATAGGATTTTAGCAAATTGCATCTTTTGGATTTAGATTTTTATTGGGCTCTTATAAAGAATTCTTCAAGCGATACTATTCGTTTGTTGAAAACAAATAATATTACAGTTAAATCCAACTTTTATTTAATAAATTTTTTTTTTAACTGTGTATATGTACTTATATATATTGTTCTTTTAAAACTTAACTTTTTTTTCTTTTTGTGGATGTAACCAAAAGTTTAAAATTTTTTGAGCATGCACTTCATGTGTGTGTATGTGGCAAAACATATACTACACATTCTACTGTAATAAAAAATATTTTAAATTTTACAATAAAAAACGTTAGTCTTCATATATAAAACTAGCTGACCCGACAAACGTTGCTTTGCCATATAAATTATTTCTAGGAAATATTTTTTTAGTTCAAAAAAATAAACAAACTTACTTTGAGTATATTTAAAAAAACGTAAACTATATGTGTTCTAACGTACGCAGATCTATCTTAGTTTAAAATTTCATCGAAGTCGTTACGGTGTTTATGTGAGGCATAAATTATCCCTTGGTGTGAGTCACCCTAAAGTTTAGGAGTGTCAAAAATAGATGTTGACCGATTCTCAAAAGTTTATTTCTGCATTGGCTGGACTATAAATTCTGTTTAATTTGAAGAAAAATACTAAAAACTTAATCAATGTAAGAATATAGTTAAAAAAAGTGGGCGTTAAAGTAGGCGTGGTAAAAAAAGTATCCTAGTAACCATACCATCCTTAGTGGTATGTGAAATTTTCTAGAAGATCGGTCCAGCATTCTAGCCTATTTTAGGAGGCATAAAAGAAGGCGTGGCGTTGAGAGGTATGAGAAATAGATGTTGACCGATTTTTAGACCTACCCGATATGCAAACAAAATTTCATGAAAATCGGTCGAGCCATTTCGGAGGAGTTTAAACACATCACGACACGAGAATTTTATATACATATTAGATATTACAACAATATACATACCTACACAGACAGAAGAATTAAAAGTTCGATACATATTCTTTATATTAAAACGAAAATTACTGGCAACAGGCAAATTGAAAAACAGTTATAAAAGCAACAATACCGTAATGAGTAAACGAACGTATGAAATGAATAGTTGGGGGTGGTTGACAATGTAGTAAGAGTACGAATAAATGTATCATAAGGACTATCAAGGCAATTTTCAGAAAAACAAGTAAAGTAAAGATTTTACAATAAAAAAGGGTAGGCTGAAGGACTGACAGGCTGACATGGGAGTGTGACGAGTGGCTTTAAGGAAAATAAAGGAGCGGTGATAAGGTCGATATGAAAAAAATCATGAATATAAAACAGATAATAGGTACATTGTACATATATGTATACTAGTTTTAAAATTGGGTGTGTTATTTAACAATATGCCATGAATAATGAAAATAAATTATTGCGTATGTAACATGAATGAAAAGCGAACAGAAAAGAGTACATCTATAAAATGAAAACATACGTATAATAATATGTACCTAGAAGCAACAAACATGACAAAACAACAACACAGAAACAAAAAGCAAAAACATTTCACAACAATAACTGTAATAGAAACAGAAGGGAAAATAACAGATTGTTTGTTGGCTGGTCTGATAGACGAATAAAAAATGGATGGCACAAGTGATTATTGCAAGCCTACAGGCGTTGCTGACACTGTCATCCATCGTGTCAAGTGTTGCCCATCACAAGCAATATTTTTATATTGAAGCAGACAAGCAGGAGGCACGATTAATATTGTTGTCGTTTCTTCTTGTACTTGTTGTTACAACTGTTTTTTTTTTCATTTTTATACTCATTGCCAGAGTCAACTGTGCACAGTTTAATAAAAAAACTCAACAAACAATCCGAACACAAAATATAATACATGGAGCAAATTGTTGCAGGAACTCTACAATTTTTTTTTTTGTGGTTAAATGTTTACATATTCGTTTTATATATTTTTTTTATTATTCTTTTTTGTTAAAGTTTTCCATTTGATTGTACATACAAATAAGCACTAGTCTTTCGGTCTGCCTTCTAAGATGATCGACTCGGTTTTACAACCGGTGAAAACCCGGTTTTTTCCTCTCAGCTGGCGGTTTTTTCCAAATGTTGATTTTTCGAATGTCGAATACAACGGTTTTTTATCAACAAAAGCCGGTTTTCTTTCATTTTTTAAGTTTATGTTCATATATGTATCTTTGTAACCAATCGTACCATAATAGTACATATATTTATTATTCAAAAATTGCCAAAAATCAAAAAATTAAAAATTATTAAATACCCTTCCGTAATATTGTAAGATATTTATTTGTTGCTTCAAAATTATTTTTTAGGACGAGCTGTGATAGTCAGCTTCTTAGTTAAGTTTTTTGTTCTTAATTTGTTGTACTTTGATCCTACTTCACACTAATAGTGAAAGCACCAAAAAGCTTACAATATTTTTTTTTTTTGATCTCTTCCAGAGCAAATACCGATTACTTTTAACAAATTAGTTTAGTTCTAAAAAAACGAAGTGGCAACAATGTAAATTTTTATTTTTTATTTACAATACAGTGCACTCGCGCTAACGTGAACTAATTAAAACCAAAGCTGTTCATGTAAGCGAAATTGTTCACGTTAGCGATTATCGAGTTTCATGAGAGAAATATAAATTTTTACAATATCAACCTGTATTTACACGCTTGAACGTGAAATTGCTTTATTATTTGTATTATTAAAATATAAAACTAAAATTTTTATTTATAATTTATTACAAGATCAAGAGATTCCTTTTTGAAAACTATCTATAAAGACTGTCTTTTCTTTTAACTCCAAAAATTACGATTTTTTAACACTCGTGTTGATTGATTCACCGCTTCGCATAAGAAAAATACTTTAAATTTCGAAGCCACACATACAAAAAAAGGTTTAGAGGATACACACAGGGGATTCCCTAAATTTTAAAAATCTAAATTAACATATTTCAGTAATGTCTACATGCTCAAAAAACATTTGCAATGAAAAAAAAATTTTCGAATTATAAAGCTTTCTGAGTTCGTTCATGTTAAACAGTAGCCAACGTAAACGACGGTAGACGGTGTTCACGTTACCGTAAGTGCAGTGTATGCAATTTTTGATGATTTGTTTACTGTTTTTTGTCACATATATTCGAAAATTAAAACTTAAACTAAAAAGTTGAAAATGTCGAAGCAGAAAAGAACAAATTTAAATCAAAATAAAGTTGCCATATATTGTTTCATGTAGCAGAAACAATGCAAACTTTAAATTTATAAAACTAACGTTAAAAGTTAATTGTAATTGAAGCATACTTTTAGCTTATCGATCACTTTTAGCTTATCGATCACTTTTAGGTAAAATGTTTAGTTATAATAAAGAAGAACCAATTATATGTCCTTTAACACACAAATTGTAACGGCATGTTATGATAATGGCATTTAATGTGTATCAACTTAAGTTTAAATTAAACCATCCAACAAACTAGTTTTTGCAGACGTATTGTCTGCCAGGGGTATAAGAATGAAAGTGTAAAAAAACAAAATTTTCTCTCTTTAAATTGTATTTCAAATAAAGGAAATCATTTTAAACAAAATACATTAGTGCATATTAATTTACATATATGTATATAGATTAGATAGATATATATATAACATTTAAAAAAATTAACAGGGGGAGAAACAAAAATTTTTAACAGCTCTTAAAAAGTTCTGTTTATCAAATTCTAAATTTTTAACCATTTGAAACCCTGTTTCTTAAAAATATCAAATAATCGATAACCCTACTGCGAGCGTTTGTTTAATTTTAATGGATAATGTGCTTTGAAACATCATCTTTAATAGGTTATGAACTTTAAACATATTTTCAGGGATATGAATTTGACTTTTTGCATTTAATATTTTTTGTTACTTCGTAAGTTGGGTGTGTAGCTCGATTGCAGACGTTTTAGTTAATAGAGATTAGCTCATACATTCATATGTACATTTGTATCTAGGGTTAAATTACGGCATTTGAAAGTCATTACAATTTTAGTTAAAATTTATACCAAAAACACAGAAAACCCAAACGTAAAAATAAAAAGTTTAAAATGTGAGAAAAAAACATTTTTTTATAAACACAACACGATTGTTCTGGTTTTCAATAACGTTTCATTGAATATTAAGTGCAAAAAGCTAAAAATTATAACTTTTAAATGGGCGTGGCATTGCCCACTTTTCTAATCACGAAACTGTATAGTCATGACAGCTCAATATGTTTGAAAGTTTCAGAAAAATCGGTGAAGTTCAAGTAGCTCAAAATAATATTTTTTTTATGGGCGTGACACTGCCCACTTTTATAATTAAGAAATTGTATAGTCATGACAACTCAATCACCCCTATTATGAACAGCATCCTTTAATTGGTTGTAAAATGTAAAAATTTGTCAACTAAGGTTGAAATAGTTATTACAAAAAGCAGTTGATAAATTTGTGAATGAATAAGTTGGTATTTGCAATTCTGAATATGTATTTTAAGGAAAAAAATAACAGCTGGCAAAAACAAGGTGCAGTGAGTTCGTTTAAAAATTAGTATAAAATTTAATTTACAAAATGAGTTCAATAGAATTAGTTTTTGATTTAGACGATGACCAATATGAGCTTCGGTGTGAATAAGGAAGAATAAGACGACGTATAAGGGACGCTTCCAATCCTCTAGAATTGGATAATGATACGTATGTAAGAGTAAGTTTCAGAAAAAATCAAATACTTTGAGTTGTTTCGTTACACTCTCATAATACTGTTGTTGGCCCTCCGTTGGCTTCTTTAGTAAATCTAAGCGCTCATCTGATGGCACTCTTTGCTGGCGTTTTGCGGTGGACGGAATGTGCAACTGATGGCTAGTTTCAGGAACATTATCTCGTTCAGAAACAGAACGTATACTCATCCCATTTTTTTCACTAACCGCTTTTGAGCAGAGTCCCTTTGCGATGTCTGGGTTTGCTTCCATCAAGTTTACAAGCCTGGAAATTTGCTTTTTGTTGCTCATAATACGCGCCCTGTGCATGAAATCAATTATTTTATTTGTTTTTTACGATATTTATTTATATATTTATATTTATTTTCTCCTTACATTTGCAGTAAATATTTTTCTTCTACTATTTTGAAGTTGCAAAAAAGAGAACTGCATTTTCGCTAATAGCTATTCACAATAGTGATTTTATAGTTGCTAGTTGAAAAAATAGGGTTGCTACCTGTTTTCAACCGCTGGCATTTCGTAATACTGATTTATCAACTTTGTTGTAAAAATTTCTCTTATCAACCGCTCGTTGCTGTTCATAATAGGGGTGAATATGTGTGAAAAGTTTCACAAAAAGCGGTCCAGAGCAAGTACCCCAAAATTATAACTTTTTTATGGGCGTGGCCCTGTCCACTTTTCTAATCACGAAACTTTGCACACATTTTGAGCTGTTATGACTATATAGTTTCGTGATTAGAAAAGTGGGCAGGGCCACGCCCATAGAAAAAAGTTATAATTTTGAGGTACTTCCACTTGACCGATTTTTCTGAAACTTTGCACACATATTGAATTCTCATGACTATATAATTCCGTGATTAAAAAAGTAGGCGGGGCCACGCCAATAAAAAAATTATAATTTTGAGGTACTTGCTTTGGACCGATTTTGGTGTTGACTATACAATTTCTTGATTAGAAAAGTGGGCAATGTCACGCCCATAAACAAAATTATTATTTTCAGCTACTTGCACTTGACCGATTTTTCTGAAACTTTGCAAATATATTGAGCTGTCATGACTATACAGTTTCGTGATTAGAAAAGTGGGCAGTGCCACGCCCACTTGATATTCAATTTAAATTCAGAATGCATTTTTATTCATTAAGGGGCGTAGCAACGCGCGCCGGGCTTTTCTAGTTACATATAAAAAGAAATAATTTTAACTTGATAAAGATTTTTCAATGTTTGGAACCTCAATTCCTTCAGTTTCTAGAACTTTAGTGAACAGAAGAGAATGGCAACTTATTTTGATACCATTGTGCTATCGGATAATTTTGCAGATAAAATATGTACTGCTGTTTTCATAAAAAAAAATATTGTAGGTTTATTGAAATCTTATTTGATAAATTTCTGTATAACAAATAAGCCTTTAATAAACCTTAAATATTTTTTATGAATACGGCATTGGCAGAAAGAAAATGTTGAAAACTTAAAAAAAAATTTTTTTATTAAAAATTGTTTTAAATAATATTTGTTTTGCATTTATCCATAGACTTTTTGAAGTATTTTAACAGTTATAACTTGTAATTATTTGTTTACATAAATAAATATTTAAATTTTTTTTTTTGATTTTTTAATTTTTCATAATGCAACAACACAAAACATTAAAAATATTTACACTAAACGCTTTTTTGTCCCATTTATCTACGTGTGTGTAAATTTATCGTCACATTTACGCCTCTTTATTTGTTTTCGAAACAATTTCAGCTCAACAGAAAAAAATGACTAGAAACAACGTTTTTAAAAATAAATTTATTTTAATTAAAACAAAAATAATCTATCTCCCTCTTGACACTCATTTCCTAATGACTGAGAGAAAGGCGGACAGACTTACTGTAGCTGTCAACTTTTTTGTTATGCGTTTGCATTTTAAAATTACACAAACAAATATAACTTTTAAAATCTGGAAAAAAAACCAACAAACAAATGAATATATTTTTCACTACTGCAGCAACTATGACAACAAAATTTCCGTTTAGCTTTCGGCAAATGTGGTGGCATTGTCTCTATCTGTATGCATGCATGAATAGATAAAAGGTAATATGCTGGCTTGGCTGCTGTCGCCTTCATAGTTTTACATTTGATCGCCGCAGTTTTCATGGTATCGTCATCCTTATCGTGTGTGTTGAGTATTTAATTCAGCATCATCATTATCGTTATACTTATGAATGCAAGTGGAATACACATGAATTAATTTGCATTTGAAATAATCACCCTTTATAAACGCTGTAATGTTTGGCAACTAAGTGGCCATATATATAAATATGTACATATGTATGTTAATATATATTTTTCTGGACCATTCGAAACGTGCCAGTCAAAAATTAAATAATTATTTTAATATGTATTAAGTTATTTTTTATTTCAATCATATTTAAATTCAATATAAATTACCCTTATGTAGCTTATGTATTAAACTGATTAGTATCGTAGACAATAAATCATGTTCATAAAAAAATCGGAATTTTTGTTATTTTCGTAATAAAATTTTTCGATACGTACATATTAGAGTCCTGCAATACTGCATTTATTTCTTTAAATCCCAATGATTGCAGCTGATTACTGTGATGCTATTCAACACACACCAAATAAAGAAAGTAAATGAAATGGTGAAAACATTCAATAATACTGCATTCACTTAAAAATAATCGCTTTTTTACTGTACACTATACAGCATAACAATAAAAATAAACAGCTGTACACCAAATTAAAGTAATGCATTGATAAAAAAAATTAGTGAACACTCTTTGTTTCTTTGGTATCAAGAAAGAGAAATTAACATTAAATAAAAAATGTTCAGGGATGCCACTTTGATGAGATTTATTTCATGTGTACAATACTTAGAAGTTTGGCAGGTTTGGTTAAATATTTTCAAGTTTTTTTCAAGTTATTATTGTTGTTGGCATCCTTGATTATTTTATTAGCTTTTTGTATGCTTAATCTATTATACGCGCTTAAAGTTTTAAATTTAAATATTTATTTACCTCTTATTAACTTATTGCTAAGTTATTGTGTGTAATAATTCGTGTCAACCTTTTAGTGTTAATTATTATTGGTTGCAGTTTTAAAATACAGTCGAACTTCCATAACTCGAACTTCTCTAACTCGAACTAATTTGGTTGGCAGTAGCGTTAAAAGAACAAATCACATACAAATTTCCCTCCGTAACTCGAACTTCCATAAGTCGAAGTTCTCCATAACTCGATCAAAAAACATACACATGAACTCTATAACTCGAAGAATTTTGCTTGTTCAAATGGGTTTTTGTTATAGTTATCAGTTGTTTGTTTTACTCTCGTTGTTTCTTGGGCTGGTTTGTCTATTTTACGTGTTATTTTTATTTTTTTTTCGGGGAATTACAAATTTGTTTCTTTTTGTTTGCGTAAATATCAGTTCTATGCATAATTCGGGCTAGATGATAAATGTTGAAATCAATTTTTTTTAATTATTATGGCAACTAAACGTGTTTTAAAATGTTGAAAAAAAATATAAACTTATAAAAGACGTCGAAGATGGATTAAAGAAAAAGCAAGCGGCTGATAAATATGGTATCCCGGCAAGCACGGTCTCAACAATTTTCAAAAATAAGGAAACCATTATCAAGTCATTTCAATCTGAATTTCGTTTATGTAGTAAAAGAGTTAGGAAACCAAAATTCAAAAAAGTCAACAAAGTAGTCCTCGATTGGTTTTCAGCAACTAGAAGCCAAAACATGCATGAGAAACTACTCAAAAGCCAACAAGAAATGATGTAGAAAGTTTTTTACAACCATTAAATAATTATTTACAGACAAATGACCCAACAACTGATGAGCACAACAAAGCCTTAAGTACATTGGAGTTATTTTTTTTTACTGAAAATAACAAAAAAAAAAGTAAAATGTCAGTCACTTATATCAGAATATTTTACTTATCAGTAATTTTTTAATTACATATATGAGTATATATGCTTGTTTTTTTATATTCTTAAGTATGTAGTTTTCATTCGAGGCCATTTTAAATAAAAATACATAATAAAAAACCTTTTTTTCTATTTTAACCAAAAATTCTGTAACTCGAAGTCTCCGTAAGTCGAAGTTTTTTTGGGATAATGGTGATTCGAGTTATGGAAGTTCGACTGTATATTTATTTAGTAGTGTATATCCCCGACATATCGTAATCGTACATAATTGTGTTCCATATGATATATAAAACCTATGCATATATAACACAATAACTTGCGAACGATGTTATATCTTATTTGTTTTCTTGCTCTATTTGATTATGGTAAAACAGCTAAAGTTATACTTAACCCAGAACAGCTTCATAAATAAAATGCTGGCCAATGTCACTATGAAAGCATCTATAAAATTTAAAGTTCAATTCCAATTTTCTCAAAAGTAAATATTTTGACATTGGCCCTTTTAGCTCCAAGCCACAGATATTTTGCACCCTTTTTAGCATTGATTCAGCATTAATTTTTTTCAGGGTTACCCATTTCATTTATTTGGTTACAAAAATTTGTTTAAAAAAACGCATAGCACTATTTAACTAAACTACTGGATTATGCTTATCTATATGCATATTTGTAAGATTAGCAACCTCAGTCTAATTACTAGTAGTTTTGTATTGGAATTTATTAACAAAAAAAAAACAAATCGTTTAAGTTTGATTACAAACAATGTTAATTTAATTTAATGTATGCATGCATATTTATATCAAATTGTAAAATGTGTTAATAAAATAATTTTGTTAAATTAAAAACACGTTTTATTTCAATATATTTTGATGTTTTTAAATGTAATTCACAATTATACATTATGCATTAATATGTAAAAACAAAAAATGTTGCAATTAACATGTATGCATGTATCTATGTCTAGCAAATAAGTAGAAAATGATTTGTAATAACTATTTCTTTCAAATGAGATTGATTGGCATCTGAGATTGATTTGAATGTAATTTGATAAACCTAGCTTTCTTTACCCTAATCATACATACATACATGTGTTTGATTTTAAAAATAACAAGTAACAGTGCTATATTCGGCCGTACCGAATCTTATATACCCTTCACAACGTGTAGTCATGCAATAACAATTGTTTGTATCACCATTCATCTCATATAAAATACGTACATATGTATATACTGGTTAGACTAAATGTGGCATCGAATCCCCGCTGAGCCAAAAAAATTTTATCTTATTTTATTTAAGATATTATTTATATTTTATTATTTTTTTTATATTTTTTTAAAAAAATTTTTTACAAAAATTTTTAAAAAATTTTTTTAAATTTTTGTTTTAAATTTTTTTTAAATTTTTTTTTATTGTAATTTTTTTCATTATTTTTTTTTCTTTTTAATTTATTTTTTTTTGTTATTTTTTTTTTGTAATTTTTTTTTTTTGGCATGTTTTTTGCATGTATGTATGTATGTATGTATGTTGTTGTTGTAATTGTGTAAAAAAACGAGGTGGTCGTGGTTTTTTGCACATATCTCAGAAAGTTATGGGGCGATTGTGCTGAATTTCAATAGCGATTCATTCCTGGATATTTCCAAGAGATTGATACCATATACAGATCTGAGGAACATATAGTTGCTTCTAAAAGTTGATTTCAACCAACACACGGACAGACGGACAGACGGTCAGGGCTTAATCGACTCCTCTATTCATAAACTTTCAGAAAATATATACTTTATGGGGTCGGAAATGAAAATTGAAGAAATTTCACACGGAATGACAAACCTATATATACCCTTTTTCACTGTGTGAATGGTATAAAAACACGTTTTATTTCAATATATTTTGATGTTTTTAAATGTAATTCACAATTATACATTATGCATTAATAAAACAAAAAATGTTAAAATTAACATGTATGCATGTATCTATGTCTAGCAAATAAGTAGAAAATGATTTGTAATAACTATTTTTTCGAAATGCCAGGCATCTGAGATTGATTGGAATGTAATTTGATAAAGCTTACCCTAATCATACATACATGTGTTTGATTTAAAAAATAATAACAAACTATGAATTTTAGGTAATTTTATGTTTTGTATGTAAAAATAATAGATTACTATAAAAAATAGACACTAGCCAATTTAAATGCATTTGGGAACCAGTTACGGTTTTATTATCAGCACTATTTTAAACGGAACTACAAGTGTTGTTTGTAAATATCTTTTTTATACCCTTCACACAGTGAAAAAGGGTATATATAGGTTTGTCATTCCGTGTGAAATTTCTACAATTTTCATTTCCGACCCCATAAAGTATATATTTTCTGAAAGCTTATAAATAGAGGAGTCGATTAAGCCCTGACCGTCTGTCCGTCTGTCCGTGTGTATGTTGAAATCAACTTTTTGAAGCCCCCCGACATAGGTTGGACCCGGGTAAGGTATTAAAATATCAGAAATATTCGGGAGTAGATCGGTATTGAAAATCAGAAACATCGGTACATAAACAACTGAGATATGAGCAAAAACCCACGACCACCTCGATTTTCTTTTCATAAAAACAACATTACAACAACAACATACATACATACAAACGTGTATACTGGTTAGAGAAAACGTGGCATCGAATGCCAGCTGAGGCAAAAAAATTTTTTTTTAAATTTTTTTAAAATTTTTTTTTTTAATTTTTTTTTTATTTTTTTTTTATTTTTTATTTAATATATTATATATATTTTTATTATTATTTTTTTTTATTTTTTTTTTTTTAATTTTTTTTTTATTTTTTTTTTGTTTTATATATATTATATATGTATATAATAATTTTTTTTTTTTTAATTTTTTTTTTAAATTTTTATTTTTAAATTTTTTTTTTATTTTTTATTTTTTTTTTGTTTTTTTTTAACATACATACGTGAATTTACTGTTATTGCATGACTACACGTTGTGAAGGGTATATAAGATTCGGCACGGCCGAATATAGCGCTTTTACTTGTTTTTATTTGACATCTATTCTGTGGAATTTAATAAAGAAATAATAATAAATTAAAGTCCCAACCAAGACAAATTTATTCACTTATTTTAAACTTCAGCTGTCAAAGTCCATAGATAAAAAACAATTCTCTTTCTTCTCTAATTTGTTTTAATTGTTAAACTTCATATATATAAAACATAAACAAAAAATTCTCTCCAAGGCGAATTCAATATCAGGTGATATTATAAGCCCAGCTGATTATTATACCCTTCACACAGTGAAAAAGGGTATATATAGGTTTGTCATTCCGTGTGAAATTTCTACAAATTTCCGACCCCATAAAGTATATATTTTCTGAAAGCTTATGAATAGGGGAGTCGATTAAGCTTTTTCAGTCTGTCCGTCTGTCCGTGTGTATGTTGAAATCAACTTTTTGAAGCCCCCAGAAATCGCTTGGACCTGGGTAAGGTATTAAAATATCAGAAATATTCGGGGGTATTGAAAATCAGAAACATCGGTTCATAAACAACTGAGGTATGAGCAAAAACCCACGACCACCTCGATTTTTTTTTCACAAAAACCACATTACAACAACAACATACATACATACAAACGTGTATATTTTTTTTAAATTTGTTTATATTTTTTTTTAATTTTTTTCCTTTTTTTTATTTTTTATTTAATATATTATTTATATTTTTATTATTATTTTTTTTTAGTTATTTTTTATTTTTTTTTTTTTGTTTTATATTTATTATTTATATTTTAATTTTTTTTTTTATTTTTTTTTTAATTTTTTTTATTTTTTTTTTTTTATTTTTTATTAGTTTTTTAACATACACATTGCATGACTACATGTTGTGAAGGGTATATAAGATTCGGCATGGCCGAATATAGCACTCTTACTTTTTTTTTTGCTCGTTTTATTTTTACTGCACAATGTCAAAGTTTGTTTACATTTAAATTAATTTTTATGTGCGTTGGTTTAAAATTTGTATAAAAGTGGTTAAATTTGTGGAAAAAAAATTTTAAAAATACTAATATTTGTGCAATAACTTATTGGGAAATAAGTGAAATACAAATTATAATTTGAATAAAGAACATTTTTAATGCTTTTAGTTCAGAAAATGCTAAATTTCCGTTGTGTTCGTCCTAGTGATTTAAAGTTGTGAAAATTGTGAAAAATGTTTAAAAAACACAAATATGTGATATAAACTATCACAAATTTATGTAATAAATTAAAAATACTTATTTATTTTAAAACTTTTTGCGTAAATTTATAAAAATAAAATTTTAATAAAAAGTAAACAAAAAATTTGTTTTTTTATGTTTTGACATTCTCTTGGCCTTTTTGTGTCTGTTGCAGGGATGTTATCACCTGATATTGAATTCGCCTTGATTCTCTCCAAACTGAATATTGAATTAACAAAAACTATTTACCAACATGTACCTCAAAGGCACATACAAAGAAGTTTTAATTTTATAAAAAGCTTAACTAAAAGCCAACGTATTTGTAATACTCAGGGTTGTCAAACTACAAATAGATTTTAAACAAAAGTTAACTCAACTTAATTTCTTTAAGTACATTACGGCTGTTTTAGAAGCAACAAATATGACCATTATTTATAGAACAGGCTTTTTTCATTCATATGGCTTCCACGTCAGGCTTTGCAATAGCTTACCCTGCCAGTTTAATTTTCCAAGACATTGTTGTTTTGGTTCTAGCTCATTAACAGATTCGATGTTATTAGCCTTAAAAGTGTGAATCGTTTCTAAATTAACATCGTTAGAAGGGACGTTACATAAACGCCAACTTAAAATGTTCCTCGTCAAAGAAGATAATTTTTTGAGTTAATCAATTCCGCCGCTGTGTAACCGCAAGTTTAAACTAATATAGCTTAACTTTTTTTACATTTAATAGAGAATGGAGAAACTTTAGTAAAAATTATATATTGAACCAGTCATATCTTAAGTACATGTCTTTATATATATATTATTTTATCTATTTAATTTAGCCAAATATATTCGTTATAATCTAGTTTGAGTTTATTACTTAAAATAAATAATTTTAATTAAAAATGGTGATAATAAAGAGTGGTTAAATTTTAACGGCCGCTGTTGAATGTGAACCACACCTAAACGTCAAGTTTTTTTCTGCATTTCATTTGACATTTCTCAATTTCAGACTTACTCAATTTGAACATTGAAAGATAAACAATCGAGCAACGCGTTAAAGTTATTCAGGCTTTTTTATAAAAATGGGCGTTCAAATCAAAATGAATTTCGTGCACTTCGTGATTCTTTTGTTCAACATAATTGTTCAAATTTGTTCACAATCGGGAGAATTGTGAGGTTGGCGAGGTTGCGGCGGCCATTTGACTGATATTTTGTTCCATACATAATTGAACCATACCAAACTTATCATAATAAAAAGAAATGACAATAATTTCCCAAATAATTTGTGTGTTAGTCAAAATCAACTTTGGCTTTTAAAATTTAATTTAAAGACATTGAAAAGGCCTATTCTAATTCAACACATACAAAAGATATTTCAAACTTTCATATTATAACCCAGCAAAAAAATTTGCTCTGGTTCAATGTGAATTACATTTTTCATAAATTATCAATCAGTAGAAGTCATTCATCCTGCCTGCTCCCAATCCAAAATAGTTTATAATAAACGATGTGCTTCAAAAAATTAAAATGCATACAAATATCTTAAACAAACAAAATCAACTCATGAAACATGGGTTTATTTTTACCTAATATGCATGCGTTCTATGCACTTATTGGAATAAAGTGTAGTTTTTTAATAAATTCATATAAATAGATGATATCCAATGACATGACAATGTTAAAATCATGCATGTTTTACCTAAATTAAACCACTTCATCATGGGTTGTACCCATGCATTCACTATTTCTTTTGCATGTCTTTTTTGTTTGCTGGGATATGTTAGCAGTTTTTTTTAGGTTTAGTTCTGTTAAATTTGGGTTTAAAACTTTGTTACAAAGTTCTAATTTTTTTCTATATTCTATATAAAAAATCGCAAGGTGTGTTTGAAAATACATATAAAAAAAATATTAAATTTCTATATTTTCATATTTCATATACAAAGTGAGTGCTAAGAAGCATTTTAGATTTTGGCACCATCCATTGCAACATATGAAGAGGATAGTTATTGCCTTTTTTCAAGTGGTAAAATATTGTACTTGAAGAATAAACTTTTCTGCTAGACATCTGTATTTTTGATGCTGCTATCGCACTTGTTTATCTTATGGTATGTAAGTTTGTATGCAGTATGCAGTATAAACAGGGATGATAAGTGAGAAAATTAATTTAATACCAATAATGTTTAAAATTTTCCCTTTTCGACCACAATTGTACAAAAATATTCTCGACTATATATGTTTGTTCTTTTTTTAAAACATTGACTGCCAAGGCACTTTAAGCAAATAAGATGCTAGGGGCCACATCATTTTTTTGCGTAATTTCTTTGAAAACTTCAATATTGGAATTTAGGCTTTTTTCAGTAATATTTATTTACGAAACCCAACAATATTTATATTCAAAACAAAATTTAACAAAAGTACAATACAAAATTACGTTGAACATGTACTTTATGTTATTTTAGAATAAAACATATGGAAGGGAGAGAGAACAATTTTTTTAAATTAATTTTTGAGCTGCGCCTACACCATTTTTACAAAAATTTCACGGGAGGCCATACATTATTTTACTGCAATAAAATCCTATTTATCGTCAGCCACTATTGTATGATTTGGCTAGATTTGATTTCATTTGATACCAATATATAAGGGGTTGAAGTGAGTACATGTTTCGTTACTAGATTTAACCGATATATAAATTTATTGTACGCCATTTTGTAGTGGCTGCCATCATGGATTTTAATTTTTTTAAGTATTTAATATCCTGCTAATTAAGCCCTTTCTTTTAATACTTATATTGATCCTATCAGTTGTCTAAAAACTGACAAAAATCTCAGTCAGTTTCAAACCGATTTTTCAGTATTTTTCAGCAGCTTTTAGAAAATATATACTTTAAAGGATCGGAAACGAATATTGTAGAAAAAACAAATGGAATGACAAAGCTATATATACCCTTGTGCACCACAGGTGAAGGGTATACAAAAGTGGCCATATTGTATCAATTAAAAATAATAATGGGGAAAAATTCTAAATAGTTTCAAATTAGTAACGGGAGTTCATAGTACTTATGAGGTTTGAATTGTACCTTCTTTATTATCCCTGAGTATAAATATGTGTGTATGCATGTATGTGTGTATATGAGTGAGAGAGCTGAAATGTATGGATGTATGTATATTATACATTGTATAAGTAAATTGTTTTTTTTTTTTTTTAAACTCAGTCATGCAGTATTAAAAATACATTTAACACAATTATTAATGGTATTTTGCTGGTCAGCTTTTTAAAGAATGAATTGTTAAATAAAATGATAAATGGTACACTACATTGGTAAAAATTGTTTTTATTTGTTGGTTGCCCCGGTGGACTAGTCAGTAGTGTGCTGGTCTGCTAGTTTGGGGGAAACGAACCCGCATCCCGCCAGAGGCTCTGGACTGGTCTGCTTCTCCTTCTCTGCTATTCTAACTATTTCTATTCTTCTCTTTACTTCTATATTAAGGCGTCACAATGGACCGTAATGGGGTCCGGATAAGGCTGTAAGGGTAATTTTGTACCAGCCTTACCTACCTATTAATTTCGCTCTAATTTGTTTTCCGTTAATTTATTTTCACATTAATCTGCCTTCTACACTTTTTCACTTACCTTTCTGCTTCATTCTCCAAAAATGTTAACATCCAGATTTATTACTTTAATTTTTTTACTGATGATTATATTGTTATTTAAGTCCCCCCGGATCATGGTATCTTGATGAAATCCTCACCTTGATATAATTGCATTCCGAAGCAGAGGAATAATTCACTCTCACGGCTAACCAGAGTCGCATGTTTGGCTGAAGAATAAAATCTTTCAAAAACATCCGATCAAAATCTAAAACATATTTTTATAATCAACTTTATTTGAAAATATTGTGGTTTTCATTATTTGTGTTCTCTTTTTATATTCACAATTTTAAACGCTGTGTTAATATAAGTATAGTCATTAGTACCATACAGTTTAATGGTATGTTTTGCACGAGTGCGAGTTTGTGACCAGAAACAATACGCAATATATAAAATATTAAAATAAAACTTGTACATTCATACCACAAGAAATGCAACTAATAAATAAATATGAAGTGATTTTTACATGTATAGATAGACATGTCATTACAAAGAATAAAAATAACTTGGAATATACCCAACAAGGCGAATTCATACAGGTGTAATTATCAGCCCAGCTGATGGCGAAACTTTTGCCTTGATTTTATTTATTAACTAGCCAATCCCGGCGCGCGTTGCTACGCCCCTTCATGAATTTTAATCGCATTCTAAATTTTAATCGAATATCAAGTGCAAGGCTAAAAACTATAACTTTTTCTTTATGAGCGTGGCACTGCCCACTTTTCTAATTAAGAAACTGTATAGTCATGACAGCTCAATAAGTGTGCAAAGTTTCAGAAAAATCGGTCCAGTGTAAGTACCTCAAAATGATACCTTTTTTTAATGGGCGTGGCACTGCCCACTTTTCTAAATACGAAACTGTATAGTCATGAAAACTCAATATGTGTGCAAAGTTTCAAAAAAATCGGTCCAGTGAAAGTACCTGAAAATGATACCTTTTTTTTAATGGGCGTGACACTGCCCACTTTTCTAATGACGAAAGTGTAGTCATGACAGCTCAGTATGTTTGCAAAGTTTCAGAAAATTCGGTCCAGTGCAAGTAGCTAAATCTGATAACTAATTTTTTATGGGCGTGGCCCCGCCCACTTTTTCAATCACGAAATTATAAAGTCCTGACAGCTCAATATGTGTGCAAAGTTTCAGAAAAATCGGGCCAGTGCAAGTACCTCAAAATTATACCTTTTTTTAATGGGCGTGGCACTGCCCACTTTTCTAATGACGAAAGTGTAAAGTCATGACAGCTCAATATGTTTGCAAAGTTTCAGAAAATTCGGTCCAGTGCAAGTAGCTAAAACTGATAACTAATTTTTTATGGGCATGGCCCCGCCCACTTTTTCAATCACGAAATTATAAAGCCATGAGAACTCAATATGTGTGCAAAGTTTCAGAAAAATCGGTCCAGTGCAAGTACCTCAAAATTAAAACTTTTTTAGGGGCGTGGCCCCGCCCACTTTTCTTATAACAAAATTATTTAGTCATGACAGCTCGATATGTGTGCAAAGTTTCAGAAAAACCGGTCAAGTGCAAGTAGCTTAAACTGATAATTAGTTTTTATGGGCGTGGCCCCGCCCACTTTTTTCCACCCATAAACACTCCCTGGTATGTGTACAACAACTTGCCAAAGTTTGAGTCCGATCGGTTTTACAGTTTCGGAGTCTATAGCTAACACACACACACACACACAGAGTTTCACTTTTATATATATAGATGAAGGGAAAGAAAATATGATTTTGGCTTTGGTATTAAACAGTTAACTAACATAAGTGTACTTATTTGATTATAAATGTACTTTCTACAGGTTATATTTCAGTGACAAGGGGGAGACTAAAACTTTTAGGTCCATCAGTGTTACACCTTTTCTATTGAAGGCGATGGAAGGGATGTTGATAGATTTTCTGGAGGAGAATACACTGATGAATAGGCCATTAAGTGGATGTCAGCATCCTTACAGTGCTGAAAGATCTACTGAAACTGCCCTGCATGAATAATTAGTGAGGGTTACTGAAAGGTTATTTTTAATGGCGTCTTCGCCTTGTCCGTATTTTAATCACCTGTTGGAATGTCGTATGCAGGGGAAGAGAATCCTCTTTGCACTTGATAAGCAGTCGGTTTTAAAACGCGTGTGCGCCGGATGAATGTGTACTCTCTTTGGTGCTTGAGTGTTTTCCTAAGCGCAATAAGTGTGTGTTTAGAAATAAGGTGACGCTGATGTGGGAATAAGGCTGCTAACAATGTCGCAAATAGGGAATCTGCAACTACATTCTGTGATCCATAACCCGAAATTGCTTTGAGTGATGGTTTAGTCCCGGCAAAGGACTTTCAATGGGTAAACTCTAAAAACTTGTAAAAGTAGATGGAGGGCTCTACTTGTAGGCAGGATTTATGGTGCTCAGGAAGCCTCAAGGCAGTGGTACAGTAAAGGTACTCAGTTTTATTCGTATAGTGATGAGCTGGATAGATGCGTTGATTACAAATATCATCTGATTAGGATATAGATCGAGGATGATATCTGTAGAATGTGAAAGCAGGATGCTGAGGCAGCTGCGCATGTATCGGGTGTCCCAACTAGAACGCAATTTTTTAATTTGGCGTCATTCGAAGTGTCATTGTTTGACATTTGAACAATTGTTATTGTTTGCTAGTAGAAGGTACGAGGTTAGTAAAAATGGAGCGCTACACGAATGAACAACGCATTCTCATTGTGAAATTGTTTTACCAAAATGGTGAAAGTTTTGCGGCTACAGTTCGCAAATTGCGATCATCCCATTTCCTTCTTGATGACTTCGTCAATAGGCAGAATTGTCGCATTTGGGGTGAGAAAAATCCTCGAGTGATTCACGAGAAGCAAATGCATCCTCAACGTGTCACTGTGTGGTGTGGTTTTTGGGCTGGAGGAATCATTGGACCTTTTTTTTATGAAAATGAGGCAGGTCAAGCGCAAACAGTCACTGGTGTTCGGTATCGTGAAATGATAACCAGTTTTTTCTTGCCTAGAATTGAAGAAATAAATGTGGAGGGCATGTGGTTTCAACAAGATGGCGCCACATGTCATACAGCCAGAGAAACAATTCAATTGCTGCATCAGTCATTTCCCGGTCGTGTTATTTCGCGTTTTGGAGACCAGAATTGGCCGCCTAGTGTGATTTAACAACTTTAGATTTTTTTCTTTGGAGTTTTTTGAAGTCAATGGCTTACTTGAATAAGCCGACGACGATTCAAGCCTTAAAAGAGGAAATTGGAAGCTGCATTAATGAAATACCGCAGCATTTATGCAAAAAGGTCATTGAAAATTTCATTAAAAGATCGCGTGTGTTCCAGCAAAGCCGCGGCGGCCATCTGCACGATATATTGTTGCATACATAACCTCATTCTGTCTACTTTACGATAAAATAAAGTTTCACGATTTTTTTTTTAAATATCTATGTTTTATTTAAAATTTAAAAATTGCGTTCTAGTTGGGACATCCAATAGTATGTGAATGTCCAGCAATGGCAAGCGGAAGATTAAGGATCACGGGCAAGCACACATTAAGAGCGGATGCTATGGAGGACTTCAGTTTAAGGGAAATTCTGGCGATTACAAAGAACTGTGCGAAAAGAACTATCGACAATCAGCAGTCGACTGTGCGAAATCGTTTTTCTAGTCTTTCTTTGTAATTAACTCACCTGTTTTAGTCTACAATATAATTTAAACACAACCAACAATACCATATAATTAAACTTTTTTGCAAAAACAAAACATAATAACTTGAAATTTTCTTTTTCTTTAAAATAACAAAAATTCTGATTCTGTCATGTTTGAAAAGCTAAAGAGAGCGGTGTAGTCAAAGGCATAAATTGCTTGTACTTTTATCTGAATAAGTATTTACTAAAACACTCATAAGTATGTGTATCCTTGGCCTAAAGAAATTAACATTGCAATGTTTCTTATTATTATTGTTGTTACCACAATTAGTTACGACATCGCTTTAAATTGTAATTAAAATAATGCCAACAAACTTGTAAGTTACTTTACTTTTGAACATTTTATTTTATTTTTTTATTTATTTTTATCTTTTATTTTTGTGTACTCCGTCAAACATAATGTTATTAAAATGAATGATGATGACGATGTTGGAAGGAGAATTTGGAGGCAAGAGGTGCCTTTTTAAAAATAAATAAAACAAGAAAAATCTGTAGAATTCCGCTGAGATTCTGATACATATACATTGGATAAAGCGTTGAGAAAGCGAGGGGAAGAATTTAAAAATGGTTAAAGGAAAACGGAAAATGTTTTATGTTCATTATATTCATACTTTTAACATGTCTCGGTTAATGCATATTTTTTATTTCTTTTTGTTTTTAAACATTTAAAAGAATAATACGAATAATTAGTGGGGGACATATTTTTCTTTATTCTTTTTAATTGCAAGAAAACATTGTGATAAATTTAGTGATTTGTAGATTGCTTTTATTCATATTTAAGAGCTTTAGGGCCATTATTACAACTTGGCGTTAGTTAATGGTAGGATTTTGTCGAAAGAATAAACAGTTTATCATTGTTAAAACTACATATAAAGGGTCCGCCAAATAATTTCTTTTTTTTTTTTGTGTGTGGCACGTAGCGCCGTCCTGTTGAAACCAAATGTTGCCAATATCCTCCTCTTTAATTATTATGAACAAAAATTCATTCAACATGGCCCGATAACGATTGCCATTGACTACGGCCACTCCTTGCTCATATTCGAAGAAAAATGGCCCAATTATGCCCCTGGACCAAATTCCGCACCAAACAGTGACTCGTTTTGGGTGTATCGGCTTTTCAATGTATGCGTGCGGGTTTTTGTGCCCCAAATGCGACAATTTTGCTTGTTTGCATACCCGCCAAGATCAAAATGAGCTTCATCTGAAAAGATGATTTTTTTGGCAAAATCGGCCAAAGTAATGTCGCAATTTTTCCCCGTGTTGTGCAAGCGTATACACAACCATAGTCGTTTAGCGGAAGGTTAAAACCCACCAGGGGCCGAATTACCGCATAAGTAATCGAGTAACATTTTTCGTAATTTTTGTTTTTGGGATTACTGCATTCGTTATCGAACAAGTACAATCGAACTTTGAGATAATAGCAGACGATAACGAATGTGTGATCGAGTACCAGTTGTTTGCATTTGACTCGTTAGTTCTATATCAATCGACAACATTAATTTTTAATTGTATGTGAAAAGAAAAACGAAAAAATTTAAGTTTTTTTAAGATAATTAAATTTTAAAACAATAAAATTATAGTTATTTTGAAGGACCAATATTAGTAAAATAAACGGAAAGCAAAAAGATGTTTTGGCCCAGTACATGACTGAGCATCCCAATTTGGTGAAAAATTTATTGCCAAATTGCAGCCAAGGTAAAGCAACAGCCAAAAGATTATGAGAGGAACTTTCTCTTAAGATGAAGAGTTCCTATGGACCACCAACAAAGTTTTTTTTAAATTTTGGACTTCTATTTGTACAATATTTTATTTAACAAAAATTAATTGAATGAGACGCGAAAAATTTGTTTTTTTTTTAAGTTTGTTTACAATCATGGTACAATAATAACTAGGTTACCTCGAAGATCCAGCTGATATTTTTTTTTATTTGCTTGTTTCGTCTTTATCTGTCAAATCGCACACATTACCAGGGGCCGAATTACGGCATTCGAACGTGATCGAAATTTTAAAATTCTTATTAGAATCTCTATACCTAAAGCACAGCGCACTCACTCGATCGTTCGAGTAAAATTTCGATCGATATCGAATGCCGTAATTCGGCCCCAGGTATATTTTGCTACTTTCTGTTAGACAGTTGTCATCACATAAAATATTTTGCGGCCACCTGTATATTATTGTACCATGTTTACAATAAACATATCACAAAACATAGTTTTTGAATCTATTACAGTGTAAAGCAAATCTGGTACATTTTGTAAAAAATTCGAGACTTTAGCTATCGAATGCAATAATCCATCCATTCAATACGTGACGAAATTTGTATTCGATACGAAAGCCTACTCGATGAGGAATGCGGTAATTCGGTCTCAGGTTAAATGAACTTGTCCAACTTACCTCTCACTTGAGATTAAAGTGAATTTGTAATAATGGATAACTGTTTAAAATTCTACCTTCAACGAATGCTAAGTTTTAATAATGGCCCTTACTTTTACATTTCGCTAAAATTTAATTTTACTGCGGCACATGGAGCCAAAAATTAACCAAACGATTTTAATGCAAGTGAATGCGTGGATGAAAACAAGTAAGAGCCCTATATTCGACTGTGTCGAATTTTTTATCCCCACCACCAATTTAATGTACTTTTATAGCACAAAATTTATTATTTTTTTATTAACAGTAACCGCTATGGAATAATCTCTTTATACTAAAATATGTATCACTTTCTTTGTATAACTTCGTAAATTTAGACTTTCAATGAAAGTAGGCGTGTCAATAAAGTTTCTGCTAATAAATACAACTTAGATTTTTTAATATAGTCCTTAATTCTTTTAAAAGCTTTGTCCATAGAGAAATTAAATGAATTTAAGATAAAGTGTTATACGGGAGGTAGGCGTTCCAGTGGCTGTGTCACCTTCATTTTCTGGCATAACAATGACATTGACTATATAAGAACGCTATATGTACGAAATTTCATCATCAACCCTCTAATTTTGTCGATTTTATGAGCTTTTAAATTTCATTAACAATAGATTACGTGAAAAGTGGGCGTTATAGTAGGCGTGTTGAAGTAGTTTCTGCTAATAAATTTAACTCAGATATTTCAATATAGAGAAATGTTTGCAAAATTTCAGAATCATACATCTAATTTTGTCAGTTTTATTACGTTTTAAATTTTTAATATACCGAAAAATACAGTGTGCGGTATAAATTTTCGTACATTTTGATCTATAACTCTTTTTTCTATTGCATGGATTTAAGCAATTTTCAGGTAAAAATATTTTTTTTACTCAGGAAATATACAATCGAAATTTCATGGCTCTACGTTAATGCGTTTGTACACAATTGCATTTTATTCGATGTCGAAAGGACATGGTTTTTTTGACCTACTCTTGCATTACGAGCTATAACTCTCTTCCTAATATTTCGATTTTTAATACCAAACAAACCTTATGTATAAGAAATATTCTAGCTTTTTCGGTGCGACCTCTATCGTGCTTTCAACAGACGGACAGACAGACGGACATAGGTAGATCGTCATCAAATCAAACCCTGATTCAGAATATATATACTTTATGGGGTCCAAAATGGATAAATTGATGTGTTACAAACGGAATGACAAAATGAATATATCCCCACCATTTTTTGGTGGCGGGTATAAAAACTACAGACATGACTTATTTATTTACAATTATTATACCCTTCACCTGTGGTGCACAAGGGTATATATAGCTTTGTCATTCCGTTTGTAATTTCTACAATTTTCATTTCCGACCCCATAAAGTATATATTTTCTGAAATCTTATGAATAGAGGAGTCGATTAAGCCCTGACCGTTTGCCCGTCTTTTTTTTCACAATTACAACAACAACATACATACATGTAAAAAACATACCAAACAAAAAAAATTAAAAAAAAAAAAGTATTAAAAATAAGAAAAAAAATAATTAAAAAAACTACAAAAAGAAAATTTTAAAAAAATTAAAAAAAAAAATTTAAAAATTTTTTTAAAAAAATTTAAAAAAAAAAAAAATAAAATATAAATAATATATTAAATAAAATAAAATAATTTTTTTTTGGCTCAGCTGGGATTCGATGCCACATTTATTCTAACTTGTACGTATGCACGTATTTTATATGGGATGAATGGTGATACAAACAATTGTTATTGCATGACTACACGTTGTGAAGGGTATATAAGATTCGGCACGGCCGAATATAGCACTGTTACTTGTTTTTCTTAGTTTTGTTGTCTTCTCCTGCACATTTTTAAAGTTGAATAAATTAAACGCTAAACAAAAATAATACAAATAAAAAAGTATAAATTATATATATTTACATTTTGCAAATGTTTGTTCAAATAAGGATAGCTATAGAAAATGGTTTATAATTTTAAGAAAATAAATTGATGGTTACGTCTATTTCGGCAAATATTTGCCTAATGAGGACCAAGGCATATTTATTCATGAGGTAATCGCAGTTTGGAGAGAATTTCTCTTGTTAATGTTTTTTCTATATAAAGTTTAACATTTGAAATAAATGATAGAGGAGAGAAAATTGTTTTTTATCTATGGACTTTGACAGCTGAAATTTAAAATAAATGAAGAAAAAATAATCAACTAATAAATCAAGACAATCAGATGAATAAACTTGTCTTCAATGAGAACTGACCTCTAAAAATTGTTTGACTTGTCGTTGTAGTTATCGTTGTCACAGAGTTTAGTTCAATGTTGCCAGCTAATTTTGTTGCCATCCCCCTTTTTTTAAACCGTCCTAAAACAAATAACTTGTCTTTATATATATATAATTATATTATTACCTAATTTTTATATCATTATTATCAAATAGTTTGAAATTTAGAATTTTAAAAAAACCGGTTGCTATTTTGAAAATTATCAAAAAACCGGTTAACCGGTTCAAATATATAAAATATAATATTTAAAGGAAAAATTAAAAAATTTGGTTCAAAAAGATTATAATAAAAATTATATTTAAATATGAAATTTTTACAGTTTGTATACGTTTGGCTGCACAATAACGCAATAACTGACATGAATGCAGTTGACTAATTTAGTTTTTATTAGCTGAATTTAAGGACAGCAGGTACTCTTTACAAGTAAAATAAATAAATACAATAAATTTATATATAAATTAATAAGACTTTTTATAAGACTGTTATAAATTTTTGTAGCTCCTTCTGTACATTTTTTAAATGTTTAATAGATCTTTTAAATTAATATGCATAAACGTATTTTGTTTGAAATGATTTCTGTAATTTGAAAAACAATTTAAAGGCTAGGGAGAAATCTTTAAAATTTTATTTTAAAAATTCTTTCTTATACCCCTGAGAGACATACAAATCTATGCATTAACTAGTTTGTTCAATGGTTTAATTGAAATTTAAGTTGACACACACTCAATGCCATTATTTAGAATTAGGTTCTGGAAAAAGAGACTTGGTTTTTCTTTATTGTAACTGCATTTTTCACCTAAAGTGATCGATCAGCTTAGTTTATGCATCAATTACCTTTAATTTTTAATGTTAGGTTTATATCCTATAAAAAATAATATTTAAGCTTAATTATTTTTCTTATTTTGCATTTGTTTTTTTAACCAACAAATAGATTTCTTACAATATTATAGAAGAATATTTAATAGTTTTTATTTTCTGATTTTTGGAAACTTTCTGCGTACTCAATATACTATGGTACGATTGGTTACAAAGATATATGAAAAAAAAAACTTAAAAATATAAAAAAACCGGCTTTTTCGGATTAAAAAGCCGGCGTATTCGATATTCGAAAAATCAACATTAAAAAAAAACCGCCAGCAAAAAGAGGAAAAAACCGGGTTTTCCACCGGTTGTAAAACCGAGTCGATCACCCTAATCATTACACCTGATTCTAAAAAAAATCTTTTTTATTTTAAAAAAATATTCTTTTTGAAATAGTGTCACAAATATCAATTATTTCAAAATCAACCTCGGTAGCTTTGTGCATACATATTATCAAAATTTAAAAGTTTAAGTATTACAGACGTGCGAGCGTATTTTTTTCATTACTTCATCCTTAAAACACTTTCAGCACTTGAAACATTCAATGCGTTGCTTAGAATGTTTTTGACAAAATTTTACAATTGGAAGGCCCTCTCAGCAGATGTTTTTAAATATGCAAATACCTACTTATAAAGAGTACACTGAAGTAACACCTGGTGCCGAATTACGGCATTCGATATCGATCGAAATTTCACTCGAACGATCAAGTTCGCTGTGCTTAAGGTATAGAGATTCTAATAAGAATTTTCAAACTTCGATCACGATCGAATGCCCCTGCAGTCCTCTTTTTTCCAACTCAAATAGGAAAATTGTCAAAATTTATCAGTTGTATAAATCGACTACTAAACAGTGGAATCCCCTTAAAAGTGCCCATATAAAATTTTTTATTTCATAAATTTTCTTCTAAAAAATTTTTACCCCCAAAAGAAGAAAAAACACCCTAAATCTAAGGGGAAACCGCATAAACTGGCAATACTGGTGTACTCTGCTTACATTCTCTAATATAACAAACATAAATTTTTCTAAAAATAAGCAATATTGCAACGCCGATGAGTATAAAACTATATCTGCAAAGTCTTACCCACATATTTATTATGAATTTTCAATAGTTAATCGACGAAAATTTGTAGCAAAAATCGTTCGAAAAATTTCAATTGACAAATTTAGTTAGTTTTAAATTATAAATGTACATTTGTTTGTGACCTGTTTCAACTTGTTTACCATATCCTTGTGGTAAGTACTCACTTTTGTATAGGAATTGAAGAAGTGCTAGAAATAAACTTGCTTTTTTGTTATGTATTCAAATATTGCAAAATATTTCCTAAAACATCCGTTGTCATTTGGGATAATTTTTCTTTTTCTTTTGCATATTTAATATTTGATTTATTTCTAAACCTTAAGCTGTCTAATCTTCCCGTTTACAAGCTGGAAATTTATATTCTTTTCGCGACATACAATCCGCAAATTCATTTTAATAAAATTAACATGAACAATTAATATTCCGTTCAACTTTGTGGAACATTTCGACTATAAAAAAAATTCTACAGTTTTACTCTGCTCCCGTTTTCGCCATTAAATCGTTAACCATAAAATCCAATAAATTATACGAATAAGATGGCAACGAACAAACAAAAACTAAAAAAAAAACAAATTTAGTTAGAATAGAAATGAACTTGCAAAATACGTACAATCTGTAAAAACTAAAAATTTTATAAAAACTACTCCAGAGCAGCAACAACAACAAACAGACAAACAAATAAAAATGAAAAAAGAAAACGGAAACAACAGTTAGTATGCAAAGGGGCAACAGTATTATGGCCAACTCAACTCAACCCAAAACAATCTTCCCATAAGGCCATTCATATTTTCTAAACTATAACTACTCATCCTTTTATACGATTTCTAGATTCAGTGTGTGTGTAAATTCTCTTCTTCACACAAACACACAAAAACTCATTCAATGCGGGTGAGCAGGGTTAAAGTAAAATCAAAGAATCTTAAATTCCCCAAGCGACTTTAAACGACGCACATGGGCATTTCTATGATGTTAATGTTGTTTTTGTTGCTGCTGTTGTTGTAAGTTTTTGTAGTTGGTTTTGTTGCTTGCCTGGCTGCTGACTTAATTTTTTATGTATGCAAATTGCATGAACCTGTGCCGTATCTAAAATGAATGAATCTCTGCAATAAGCACTATACCGACATACAGAGAAGAAAAAACAAACTCGATTTAGTGCTGAAATGAAACAACGCGTGTCCTTGTTAATATTTACGAGGTAATTTGAGGGAGTTCAACAGTTGAACAAAAAGTTCAATGTACATAAGTACAGATATAATTATTTTTTTTTTTTATTCGGTTGGGAGTTGGAGTTCGGTTCGGAGAAATTAAATGAATATTCTTAAAAGGTATTGAATTGCGGTCAGGTAACATAAATTGTCTTTACTTAAAAAAATAGCTAGACTTGATCCACTTTGCTAGCCCTAACTAATTTCTTGTTTTTTTTTCTGAAACTGAAATATAGGATTCTCATTTCTAAATAAAATTTAAGAAACAAGGTGGTGGACTTGGTTTTTTATCCTCATATCACTGTTGTTTATAAACCGATTTTACTGATCAATACCGATCTGCTCCCGAATATTTCTGATATTTGGTTACTATACACGGGTCTGATTCGATGTCGGGGACTTCAAAAAACTAATTTCTACATACACACAGACAGATGACCACTGCTCAATCGACTTTCCTAGTCTTAAGCTTCCAGAATATCCAATCGAATATTGTAGAAATTTCAAACAAACAAACTTGAAAAGATGTTTTTACATTTTATACAGATTGTGGACGAATTTGAACGATTAGGTCGAAAGAATAGGTCGAATTAAGCAGAATCTAAATAATCTTCTATGCTCTGCGTTTTAAGTAAACTTAAATTAATCGGACTAAAAAACTTTTGCAGTGTTATAGTTTATAACATAAATGCTATGACAATTCCGAACAATTTAATTTTACTTGGAATGCAGAAAGTACATCGTCGAATAATATAATTTCTCAACTGCATTTTAAAATGTTTTTGAAATTAGTATCAGGCAATCATAGTCGTAAGAACTTGTTGCTAATGTTTACTATTTACTCAGTGTACAATAATAACTTCTGTTAGCTGACGATTTTAACTTAGTTTTAGAAGATCGATTGTTCTTCACTTAACAATTCGTCATTTTTTGTTTAAAAGCAAATCAATTTATAAAAATCAATTTAAAATGTCTTGATAATAGGGTGATCGATTATTCGACATTTTTAAGAAACCGGTTTTCAAATAGAATTAAAGAAAAAACCGGTTGCTTTTTTGAAAATTTAGAAAAAAAAACCGGTTAACCGGTCGATTAAATATAATTCTTTCTTATACCCATGACAGAGATACATATATAGGTATAAACTAGTTTGTTTTATGGTTTAATTACATTTTAAGTTGACACAAATTCAATGGCATTATTTTAAAATGCCGTTATTTGAAATAAAAAAATCTTTGTTACAAGAAGGTTGTAATAATGAAAAATATTAAAAAGTCACTTCACTGCTCACTGTAGTCAAATTTAACTTTTACTTACATTAACTTTGTAGGCAAGTTGTAATAATGACCCTTTGTGTGCCAAACTATTTCAGTATACAAGTCATATGTTATCAAAGATATTAGTAAAGCTAGTCTTTAGTACAAGTCGCTAGATTACGTAGAAGTAAAATATTATGAAATTCGAAGATGAGATCAAAAGGTATTGCAAAGTACAATAATTTTATCAAAGAAACTTATTAAACAGCTTATTATCACAGCAAATTATAAGCGCAAAAACGTATAAAATAACTGCTCTCCACTTAAGACAAATAATAGTTAACCCAATTATTTTTCTTATTTTACATTTGTTTTTGAAACAACAAATAAATTTCTTATAATATTATGGAAGAGTATTCAATAAATGTTCTGATTTTTGGAAATTTTTTGAGTAATAAATATACTATGGTACGTTTGATTACACAAAGATAATGAACATAAAACTAAAAATGAAAAAAACCGGCTTCTGTGAGTAAAAAAACCGGTGTATTCGACATTCGAAAAATTAACATTTGGAAAAAACTGCCAGCTGAAACAGTAAAAAACCGGGTTTTCCACCGGTTTTAAAACCGAGTCGATCACCCTACTTGATAAGCTTTCCTCACAAATTACAAAATCACACATATTGTTTTTCCTTATTACTACCGAATTATCCTTCTTTAGATTTAAAATTTTAGAATAAATGATTCTAGTAATATGATCTACATATTACTAGAACAATCAAGCATTTTGACTTTCGACGAAAGTTTGTATGTTACTTCTATTACGGACCATGTGTCGTGTTCGTGTGCAGTTTCGCGTTTGTACGGTGCATATTCGCAGGTTTTAAAAAAATTTAATTAGGTCGTTTTTAAAGTTTTTGTGCTCTGAATAATAAGGCCAACTTTTTTCTCAAACATTTGATCCTCACCTTTCTCCTTTTTGGGCGTCTTTTCCACGATTTATCGGAAGTGAGCTTTCAATTAACTTTGTAAATATTTTGAACTATTTGCCTTAATTTAAAAACAAAAACATTTTTGTACATTTCCAAAAATGCTCGAATTAAATATTCAATAATCAATCAGTGTTCAATAATAGAACAAGATTGGCTGTTAAGAAATTACTAAACAATATACAGTGGAAACGCGATTCTTGCACATACTTGCTACTTGCTCACCTCGATTTTTTCAACATTTTTTTTAACATACGTTTCTTTGTAGATTTGTTTGTTAGCCAGAGTTAAGTTGGGGGAAATGCTGCCTTAGTATCACACAGATGACGAATTGAGCTAAACTATGACAGTTAAGAGTTGAGTTGTGGGTCTGACACTCCAGAGACTTAGAGGCAGCTCAGTACTGTATAAGCAAGTCTGCACAAAGCAAAGGCGTATCGAAAGTTTCTTTAATATTGCATAAAAATGTAAATGTTTAAAAGTTTTTAAATGTACTGAACGAAACAAGGAATCAAAATAAATGTTGTGCTAAAAAGATCAATAGAACTACTTTTTATTTGTATAAAAAATAAATATTCAGTACTTGCAGCAACCTCAAAACTTGCACCGAGCCTGGTTTTTATTGCGAGCAAGAATCGAGTTTCTACTGTAATTGAAGCAACAATATTAGCTGGCAAATACAAAGGTGAAAACGTACTTATTCCACGTATAGCAATAATTCCATCTAATATGACATTTGAATTTCAGCAAATTCAATTTCCAGTACGTCTTGTATTGCCTATGACTATCAATAAGTCTCAAGGTCAATCTATGAAAGTGTGTGGAGTAAATCTAGAAACACCATGTTTCTTACATGGGCAATTGTACGTAGGATGCTCACGAGTCGGTAATCCATCATTACTCTTCATATTTACAAACGAAAACAAAAAATATGGTTTACCAGAACGCATTGCATTAAAACATTTTAAAATAATTTCATGAAAAATGTTAATAATTTAACGTTAGACAAATACAGTAGTAACTTAATTCTTGCACATACTTGGTACTTGCACACCTAGATTCTTGCAATAAAGAAATATTTTTCATTACGTACTCAATACTTGCTACATCCGAAAATTTTGAACTCGATACTTGCAACAATACCCCCATACCTAAACAAGAGCGTTGAGCGTCAAGCGTTGGAGTTTTACATGTGTTTTGTTTTTGTTACAATAACAAAATAAATGCAAAATTGCAACGCTTGACGCTCAACGCTCTTGTTTAGGTATGGGCCTTACTCTTGTATTACTCTTGCGTGCTGCTTTGTTTACGTTTTCTTATGCTGAATACATTTCAGGAAATCCCCGTCGTTTTATGCTGCTGATGAAATGTTGTACATAATTTGAATCAGTTTTAAACTGACTATTGAGAGGTGCGGTGTCATAATGACAAAGCTGAGATTTTAAATAAATTAAGTGCTGAAATTTCCACCAATTCCTTAAGAGAAATGAAAACACCATAAAGAAATTTGTGGTGCATTCTGAATCTGGTGCTGGGAGAAGAAAGACGTTTAAACCCTCTGAGTTTTAAAAAATGGAAAGAGATTAAGAAGCAGTGTAGCACTGAACAAGCGACTTTGTACAAAAACAAACAAAAATTTTAAATTTCTTTAATTCCATATAAAATATGTATCTGATTTTCTACGAATGCGTTGAACTTAAGTGTTTTGAATTGAAATACATACATATTAAACTTAGATTTTAAACAGATGTATGTGCCTTTTATTTTGTATCGGAAATTAATACTCGGTACTTGCGACAACCTCGAAACTTTCACCGAGCACGGTTTTCATTACGTGCAAGAATCGAGGTTCTACTGTATATTGTTTTTTTGCTATTTACTTTATATTATCAAATTTGTTTAAAATAAAAGATTTCCGTTCGTTCATTCACTTTGTAAAACAATAAAAGTCCTCAGGTTAAAAAATGTATACAGCTACTTTTATAAAATTTTAATTAGTTTCTTAGGGTCTGCAACGCGGACCGGGTCCAGCTAGTATTCAATAAAAAATATATATATTTTTTTTTAAATGGCCTAAACGAAGTAACCGAATATTAACTCTTCTTCGTCAGTTTAGTTTTCGAATTCTACTGTATATGGCAAACAATTAAGTTGATGCTGCATAATGTTGAGGATTTTTTTTTTTATTCTGTGTATAAATAATTTCCTTCATTCGTTATTCATGGCAACATATTTCTGCTTTTACATTTAATATTTAGTTTTTGTAAGGCACTTTGTTTTTGTTGTTGTAGTTGCTGCTGCTGCTGCTATCGTTGTCGTTGTGTTGTTGATGTGGCTGGTAACAGCTTATACTCTTTCTTAACTGTTGTCTTGGGTTTGGGAGAAATTTCATAAATATTTTTATGTTTTTATTATATTTAAGTTGTGTGTGTGTTTCCTTGTGAAGGAGAGTGAATTACAAAACAAAAGTGCAATTCAAAAGGAAATTAAAAAACGGAAATGCCTGAAAAGTTGTTCATGTACAACAACAACAACAACTACAATTATATACATACATACAAACTTTAAGACTTAATATAAAACAGCTATAATGATTTGTTTTCAGGCTGACTTCTTTTTTATTGTAATAAGAGTAGCATACTAAGTTTTCATTTCATTTTTGTTTTATTTATGTACAAACACACAATCTTATTTGCTTGCTATATAGTAAATAATTAATTAATTTCTATTGTTATTGTATTGCAGGCACTTACCAAATATCAAACCTCACAAAAAGTCACAACAAAAACAGGCATAGAGCAGGAGGAAACTCTGCTGAATGAATCAGCCGCCAGAGAGACTTCACTTAATTTACAAATACTTGATTTGGAAAATGAAGTCAAACAGTTGCGTCACGAATTGGAACGAGTGCGCAATGAACGCGATCGCATGTTACAGGAAAATTCAGATATCGGCCGTGATAAGTCCGATAATGAAGCGGAAAAACTGCGTCTTAAGGCTGAACTTAAAGAACTTAAATTTCGTGAAACTCGAATGCTTACGGAATACTCAGAGTTGGAAGAAGAAAACATATCGTTGCAAAAACAAGTCTCAAGTTTAAGAAGTTCACAGGTACGAAATGAAAACTATAACAAAAAGTTCTTGTATAAAGATAATTTCTTTTACTTATTATGTGATTGTAATTTATAGGTTGAATTTGAAGGTGCCAAACATGAGATCAGACGTCTCACTGAAGAGTTAGAATTGCTAAATCAACAAGTCGATGAATTAACAAATCTGAAAAAAATTGCTGAAAAGCAAATGGAAGAAGCTCTGGAAGCTTTACAGGTAAGTGAAGAGAAAGTACAGTGGTTTCCCGATTTAACGAACTATTGATTGTCATCCCGCCCTGTTCGTCAAATCCTGTACTAAAAACAATATTTATTCATGTAACAACAAATTAAAAGAACAATTCATAAAATGGATTTTATAAAATAAAATTAATGAAGATAGTAATTATGTAAAAAAAAAAATAAGAAAAAGTACATAATTATTTAAAGAAATTTGTTATTTAAGTTTGTTTTTGTCATTTCTTTAAACTTTTTTTAACTGCTTTCTCTTGAAGCTCACGTAAAATATCTTAGTACATATTTCATTATAACAAAACGAAATATATATCTGGAGGTGTGTGTCAAGACTACAGCTGTTTGCCTGACTACTCCATTTATGTATTGAAATAAGTTTTACGAATTTGTTGTATATTATTTTTTTTGTTCGTTAAATCGAGTACCAAATTGGATTTTAATTCGTTATACACATTACCTAAGGTAAAACTTTTGCCTATTCGTTAAATCACGAATTCGCTAAATTGAGAGTTCGTTAAATCGGGAAACAACTGTATTTATTAATTATATATGATTTTATTAAACTCAAATTTTCAGCAAAATTAAGCTGTTATATGTAGTGTGCAGAAAATAAGTATTCGTCTTTAACATTTCCTAAATCATTAAAAAAAAGTCGCCTAAAAACTAAATATACAATATTGCCAAAGAAAAAAAATGGTTTAAAAATATTTTTTATATAAAAATGCATTCAAAAATCTTTTCAATTAATTTTTTTACATATCGGTTTATTACATATCGCTTGAAAAAATAGTCAACAGGTGTAAAACCGCACTATCTGGGTGGCCAATTTACTGTAGCAACACGTAAAATTAAATTCATTAAGTACATTGTTTCACGCGCTGTATGGCTCGTAGTGCCGTTCACCGAGACCTTGCGCTTGAATTTCGGAAAGCATATAGTCCGTTACCATGGTGCGATAACGGTTGCCATCGACGGTAACATTCTGATTTAATTTACCAGCCCATAAATCACATCATACCATTGTTTTTAATAGATACAGTAGTAGGTCTTGGTACTCATCGTGTTGCTCATCAACCCAAATACGTCATTGATATTGGCAATAGTGGTTAATGCACACCATAAGTTCTTCGAATCGCATGAAAAACTTTTCTCAGAAAACGCTGTTTTTCGTAATACAGCTAAACAATTTGGAAACGCTGTTGTGGTGTGAGTCTTTTCATGGTGACTTGCCAAACAATATTGAACAAAAATTACAAAGCAGTTTTAAATAAGTCATGTGTATCTATCAAAAAAAAAAGACTGTTGAATATCAAACCTCACCATGAATTACCCGATATATACGTCATTTACTGAAGGTGTTAAGGCTACGCTTAAAAAAGCGTTGAAGATGGCCTTTGACCTGGCAAAGGATATTTAAACTCTCACGCATTAGAGCCACAGGTTCGTTGTAGTGTTTGGGAACAGCGACTTTTAGGTCTGGTTATCAAATTTTTATCTAATAAACTTTAAATTTCCAAAAAAAAAATTTTTAAAAAAATATATTTTTTTTTAAACTAATAAAATCCATTAACATACTTTATTTTAAATTTTATTTAAAAGCACACATACCGCCACCTAAAACGCCAAATTAACAAAAATTATAAAATCGACTTTTTTGAGTGTACATATGTATTTTTGACCGATTTTGATAAATGTCATAAAAAATATCTTAAAATAATAACTTATACATGTGCTCAGAGTTGCATTTTATATTTTTGTGTGACAGTATGTCAACGAAAATAGGTCGTATTGCGAGTTTTGTTTTATAGAATTTTACCAGATTCAATGAATCCTACTATTACGTAAGATAGTGAATTTAGTTTTTATTTAAGACGGTATTGGAGAAACGCCAAATGGCCCTAATTTTAGAGTAAATATTCACTATGAAATGTCAGCCCAATTTCAAAACGTAATATTACACCAAAAATAATAAAAAAATTGGCCTAATATGGAAATGAAATATGGCCCAAATTATAATGGAATATTACCCTAAAACAATAGGTTACAACTAAAAATTAAAGAAAAAATAAAAAAAGGTGAAAACTTAATTTTATACTAAAATTAAACGAGTAGTAATGAAATGTTAAATGAAAGTTTTTAACTTAAGAAGTCCTGTAGACAGCCGATCTTTGGGTGGGCGCAGGGAATTTAAACTTTTAAAGTTCTAACCGCCGGCATAGCTATTGCCTTGGGCCGGGCGCAGAAACTTATAAACTCTAAACGTTGGCAACGCAATGTCTATTTTTAAAGTTGCTTGTAGCTATCAATTCAAATAAATTTTAACAACCTGTACGGGTGATCAATTTTACAGCAACATCTCGAACGTTTTACTACTGCGTTATAGAAAGACGAATGGCTATTTTTGAACTATCATTTTGTATAAATACGCATATATAAATATATACTTTGTTTAAAACAATTATTTTATTTGATTTGAAACAGGGAGAACGCGAAACAAAATATGCCCTCAAAAAAGAGCTCGATAGTCATTTAAATCGTGAATCGATGTATCACATTACTAACATGGCCTACAACATACGCGGTACAATATGTGATGACAACACAAGCGCTAACAGCGATGGCGAAGAAGATAATCTAGCGCTGAAGCGTTTTGAGGCCAACTTATCAACTGAACTTAAATCTCCCGATGGCACTAAATGTGATCTCTTCTCCGAGATTCATTTGAACGAACTGAAAAAGCTGGAAAAACAATTGGAATCGATGGAAAATGAAAAGACCCATTTGACGGCCAATTTGCGTGAGGCGCAAACAAATCTGGATAAATCACAAAATGAATTACAAAACTTTATGGCCCGCCTAGCAGTTTTAGCAGCCCATGTGGATGCTTTGATGCAACTGAAGAAACAATACGATCATAAGGAATTCTCACCAGAGGCTATTAAACAACAGCAAAATGAGGATAATCTTAAACAGCAATTGCGTGATACTCTGACTCAATACGGTAATTGGTTCACATTGTCATCAAAAGAGATTGATGGTCTTAAGACTGATTTAAATGAGTTGCAAAAGGGCTTAAACTATACCGATGCTATGACTTCGTTGCGCAACGAAATCACAAGCTTGAAAAACAAACTTATGAATACGGAACAGAAGTCTTTAGACTTGCAAAGTGATGTTCAAACTCTTACGAATATTTCACAAAATGCCGGCCAAAGTTTGGGCTCGGCACGTTCCACATTGGTGGCATTAAGTGATGACTTGGCTCAATTGTACCATTTAGTCTGTACGGTGAATGGTGAGATGCCTACTCGCGTGTTGTTGGATCATAAGACGGATGACATGAGGTAATTGTGAATAATTATACAATGCAAAGCATGCTCTAGTTATATAAGGTGATTGCAATTCGGAGAAGATTTTCCCGTAATTTATTGTTGTCAAAAATCAGATACAAATATTTTTGCAATCACCTTATATATTACACATCAGTTGTCTTTATGTGCCAATAACGTGGTAAAAATAATAAAATTTGTTCAATTTATTTTTTAGTTTTGAAAATGACTCCTTGACAGCTATTCAATCCCAATTCAAATCGGATGTCTTTACATCGAAACCCCAAATTATAGAAGATTTACAAGGTTTGGCAGATTCAGTAGAAATTAAAAAATATGTCGAAACAGTATCGGATCAAATCAAACATCTTAAAACTGCCGTTGAACACACCATTGAGCTTAACAAGAATAAAGTTCGCGGAGATGTCACAGAAGGTAACAAACATAGAAATCTTTGAAATATTTAAAATTACTAATATTTTAAATTTTAATCAGGCTTGAGTTCATATTAACATTCTTATTGTTACAAAGAATTTTTTTAATTGTGATAAATTTTCGAATTATTAAATTAAAAATTTAAATTAATTTATCACAATTAAAAAAAATTCTTTGTAACAATAAGAATATTAATATGAACTCAAGCCTGAATAAAATTTAAAAAATATTACTTTAAACAGAAAAGTTCGATAAACAAAAATTCTATCTAAAATTACTTCACGAAAACTCTTTATTTTTTATTTTTTTTTTTAGCTGATAAATATAATCGCGAAGAGGTTGAAGAACTACAAGAACAAATTATCAAACTCAAGAGTCTGTTGTCGACAAAACGTGAGCAAATTGCCACCTTGCGTACAGTGCTTAAATCTAATAAACAAACGGCCGAAGTTGCACTTACTAACCTCAAGTCGAAATATGAAAATGAGAAGATGGTCGTAAGTGAAACCATGTCGAAACTGAGAAATGAATTGAAAATTCTCAAAGAAGATGCTGCAACATTTTCAAGTATGCTATCGTTTCATAGCACTACATATTTACAATAAAAAATAATCAATTTTCTTGTAATTTGTTAAATTTTTATACATTTATATTTTATTTTATCTCAGGTTTACGTGCAATGTTTGCCGCTCGTTGCGAAGAATACGTTACACAAGTTGACGATCTTAATCGTCAGTTGGAGGCTGCTGAAGAGGAGAAGAAGACTCTTAACCAACTGCTACGCCTGGCAGTGCAACAGAAGTTAAATTTAACACAAAAATTGGAAGAAATTGAAATGGATCGGTGGGTTCATTTGGGTCGTTAGATAAAAATTAAAAAAGTCTATTACTCTTCTCCACTTTTACCATAAAAATCAATTTCTTTAAACTTGGTTTTGGATTTAAGTTCCTTGTTTTTTGCTTCAACTATAATTTCTAGTCTTAATTTTTTTTACAAGTCATTTCATCGTAAATACCACAACCACCCTTTGAGAGGTGTTACTTTCCATTTAACGTTCACCATATGAAACTATCTATCCTTCAGCATTTGGTGTGTGTCATCATTTTATAGTTTGTTTATTTATAATTTGTTTATTTTTTTCTTTTTTATTTTACCCTTAACGTGTTTCTGTGTATATTGCTGTGATTATTTATACTATCGGTAAGCGTATACCATTTATAAGAGGTTTTTTATGTTAATTTTCATTCTTACCATTATGCTTTCATGTACATATTTATTTATGCATTCCGTTTTGTTTGCTACATTTACAATATAATACGCCTGTACAAAATACATTCACAATTCATTTACTACAATCATCCAAAAACAAAATCCGAAATCTCTTATGACTATTTTCTTGTAAGCATTGATTAGTTTGTAAATATTTTCATTATTATTTTATACTCTCGAGCTGTTTATCAATCAATGTTTCTATCATAAATTTTCATTAACACTGACTTGTTTATAGATTGAGTTAACTTGCAGCTTATAATCCTTTAGTCCAAGAAAATGTTTAATTTCAAAATAATTCGTGGTCTTGTGATATTAAAGAACTTGACAAATTTACATTTAATTTTTTGCTATCGAAATAATGTATAATACTGTCTTGAATTCAATACCTTCGATATTTAAATTAAATATACAGGACTTTTGTGTTCAGATGTAAAGATAGATGGTTGGACAGAGAACTTGTACTACAGCTTTTAAAAACAGACTACAGTTAAATAAAAAATGGTTAGCGTTCGTAATAAATTAAAATTTCTACAATTTTGTTTATTACTTACAACGAACTGCTGACTTTAATCCGCGTGCCAACATTTTTATAAATCAATGTTAAAATACAATAACGCCATATTGTATTCATTTGTTTTTAATTCATTGCTCATTGCTCATTTTGATATTTTAATTTGGTTTTTCAAAGTGCAGCATGTATATTGTGCATAAACTCGTGCTGTAAATGTTTGTTATGAATATTCTGCTAAAAGTATTTAAAATAAAATTATTTGTTGACTGTCTCACTTCTAGTAATAAGTGTCACATAGGGTTATACGTTTAACGGGTTATAGATTCCAACCAAAACGATCAGCTGATTTATTTTGATAAATTTAATACTGCTGATTAATACATATTTTTGTGTGGTTTTTTAACCATAGATTTGTTGATTATTGTTTAATGCAGTTTTTTAAATAGTAGTACATAATTATGTTGGTCTACAACATTAACATGATCTATAAGGGTGGTAAGCGTATTCAGTTTTGTGGTGAAAATTGATTTAGAAATTAAACCTATTTGAAAACGATAGAAGGTGTGCGTGATATGTTGTCTATAGTCGTTTTGTTAGTTACTTTAATTGTTTTTAAAAATTTTGATAAATTTTTATTATTGTATATTGTTTATATTTTATTTTCTAGCATGAGAAATCAATAGTTTGAGCTTGGTTTAATATTGATACCAAAAAATTGTAGAATACATCTCACATTTTTTAACACATTGACTGCCAAGGCACTTTTAGCAAAAAATATGCTGGAGGCCACATCATATTTTTTTTTGCGTAATTTCTTTGAAAACTCCGATATTGGAATTTAGGCTACTCTCCGTAATATTTACTTACGTAATACTCTTTTACGAAATCAAACAATATTCATATTTTAAAAACAAATTTAAACACAAGTAACGCAAAAGTACATCGAACATGTGCTTTATGTTATTTTAAAATAAAAAAAGGAAGGTAGAGAGACCGGCCAGAAAGAAGGCAAAAATGGTATACACGGATTGTCCGCAAGAGCCTTTTATGTGTTTAGAATGTTTTCGAAATCACCACAAACAAGTTTAACGTGTTAATGTGTGTCTTTTCATTATAACAATATAATGTTTAATAATTTTTCGTAAAACTCTGTACAAAAAAATTAATTACATTTTTTTTTCAAAAACAAAATTTTCACATTTTTACAGAAATTTATTTGAAGGCCATACATCATATTACTGCAATAAAATCCTATTTATCGTCAGCCACTATTTTGTGACATGGTTAAAGAGAATGAAAATCGCGTCTCACATATGTGTCCGACGTGGCAGTCAATGTGTGAAAATATCTTTTTGAAATCGTTTCGAAAACAATCGTTTCCCATCACACACCTGATTATATAGTATTTCTATTGATTTCCTTAAAGTTTAGACATTTTAAATCTTAATACAAGGTCAAGGCATATTTATTCATCAGGTAATTGCAGTTCGGAGAGAATTTTTTGTTTATATTTTTTATATATGAAGTTTGACATATGAAATAAATTGGAAAAGAGAGAAAATTATTTTTTAATTATGCATTTTGACAGCTGAAATTTAAAATAAGTGTTGAAAAAAATAATCAGCTGGCGAATCAAGAGTACCTGATGAATAAATATGCCTTGATACAAGGTAATCACTTAATATAAAAAAAAAATGAAGTTATGAATATAAAAATGTTGCAGTTTATTTAAGCAGCTAATACACGGCATGTTTTTTACATCTGACTTGACAAATTCCACACTGATAAATGCGAACATGTCGTGTGTTACCTTTAAAACATTACTTTTGGAAAAAACATGTGTTGAGACATCTGACAAAATTTCAATTAGAGCGCGCTCTATTTTCTTCTGTCAAAACATGTGACATCACCCGTTGACAGAAATCTCTGCTGCTGCAAATCAGTCAGCGACGGTTGCCTGTAAAAGTTTAATTTTGACAGATATGTAGATTTACATATCGATGGCTTACTTCCTCAACCTCGTATCTTAAAAAATAAAATTTTTCAGGAGAGAAAAAAAAGGTTAATCTTTTTATAGTTCGGTGTTTGGTAAAAAGTCTAAATGCAATTATTAAGGAACTGATTGTATTTATGTATATTAGTAGTAATAATATACTAATATTTTTTTGTTAAAGCATAAAACAATCGTTTGATATGAAAAAGTCAAAACCGATTTTTTGAAGTTACGAGGTTGAGGAAGTAAGGCATCGATATGTCTCACAAATTTTAAAGTCATGCCGTGTATTATTATAGCCTTTGGTTTGCTTTCTATTACAAAACGTTGTAACAGAAGCAAGTCTTTCTACGCTTGTAATTGCAAATTGGTAAAACGATTGATTTGGTTGCAAAAAAGTGAGACAAATTTTTAAAACCTCTTTCCAAAGAGTTTGAATCAAGGCAATTTTTTTCATCAGGTAGGCTTGATAATATAAAATAATTCTCTCTCTTATCTCATTTATATCAAATGTCAAACTTCATATATAAAAAATATAAACAAAAAAATTCTCGTCGAACTGCGATTACCTGATGAATAAATACACCTTGAGTTTGAATAAAGAAATCTCGAAAATACTTAAAAAAAAGCATTAATTTTTACGGTTTGTGATCGTAAAAATAGTTTTTGATGGAAAATCTAATTCCAAAAACCGTAGTTTTTGTCCTCTTAATATGGTTGAGGTAATTAAGAGTTTAAAGTCCATTTCTAAATATAATTTCAATTAATTTAAAAACTGGGAACACGTTGGTATACATACATATGTATATGTATGTCTTAACATTTTAAGATTTTTTAAAGGTGGGCAAATATTTCTTTTTAAAATTAAAAATGAGTTCTGGCGGGTTGTCGTAAATAATATAAAACATATTTTAGATTACAAAACATCTGAGTTCTGAATTAAAAAAAAACCTTCTTCAATTTCTTTGCACATTTTTTTGCATAACAACAACACTATTTTTTTAAGAAAAAATTTATTTAATTGGCAAATGTTGGGCTGGATAAACTGATTTCAATCAGACTATTCTTGCTGCATACCATTCAGTATAAAAAAATTAACTATTGTACTCTGCTTTTACTCTAAATACAATAGAGTTTAAATTACATGTTTAGATTTCAGAAAAACATTTTGATACAAATTTTTCTTAATTTGTGAGAATTTTAAAATGCACAGTTACATGAGGGCTTTTAATAATTGTATATAATTTTACTAAAACGCATGTTCTTCCATATACACCATATAACGAAAGTCTATAAGATATGCGAATTATGGGCATAAACAAAATTTTAATCAGGGTTGTTTTGGGAACTGATGGCAAAAAGAACTGAATTTGAAAACTCCAAAAAATTCATTTGTGGCATGAATTTCAATATTTCGCTTTTAGGCTCAAATTAAACGAATATTTTGAACAAAGAAAAAACTAAAAAAATTGCTTGATCCTATTGTGATAGAAATTAAATTCCATAACAATTCCTTATCTATTTGAAATTTATTTTTTAAACAGTTTAAATGTTAGATGCCAACAACTACAAAAAAAAATATTCGAAGAAAGTTCTAAATACTGGGCCTGGTCGTAAACGCATCACTGCGCTGCACAATATGATTACTTTTGCGCTGCCACTGCAAATCATATGTTGCTGATGCTTCTTTTTGCTTATTTTATTGCTGCATTTACGAACGAGCGAGCACTGCGGAAAAATTAAAAAAATTATTATAAATTTAATTTGTGAATTTGATAATACAATATCTGACATATATTTCACATTCGAGTCTAAAAATGTTTAAAAATTAAAATAATCAAAAATAAATCATAAAAAACCACATTCTTTATACTCACACATTTATTGCATCAGCCATTTTTGTGATTAGTTTTTTGTATTTATTTGCGCATAATAGACTTTAATGTTGCATTTACGAACAGATGACAGCTGCAGTGTTGCCAACGTTTGCATTTACGAACATTGTGCGCATAATATGCACAGCTGTGATGCATTTACGAACATGCCCACTATCCGTTTGACGCAATGTTTTGATGCTATTCGAGGTCATGTATGATTGCATTTTTAGGGCATTTACATTATTTTAAATTCTAGAACGACGAACCACTAGATAATGAGAGAAGCGAAATGCCCAAAAAAACAATATTTTTTTTATTTAATTTTTCCACAAAATTCATAACAAACCACGGTGCCATTTTTATAGCCGCCACCAAAAAAAATGGTGGGGGTTTCATTTTATGACGATCTAGCTGCGTCCGTTCGTCTGTTAAAAGCACGATAGCAACGTAGGGCCAAGAAATTTCGAATATATATTTCCTGAGTAAAAAAGAATATTTTTCCCGGAAAATTGCTTCAATCTATGCATTAGGCAAGGAGTTATAGATCAAACTGTACGAAAATTTATACCGCACAGTGTATTTTTTGGAATAATCAAAATTTTAAAAAAAATTTGCAAACATTGCTTTTTGGTCAAAGACTTTGTACTAACTACTACTTTGACACACGACTACTATAGCGCCCACTTTTCACGTAATCTACTATTAATGACATTTAAAAGCTCATAAATCAGACAAAACTAGAGGTATAATGATGAAATTTGCTACATATATCCTTCTAGTCAATGTCACGCCCACTTTAAGGCCTACTTCCCATAAAACGGTCTATCTTAAATTCATGTAATTTCTCTATTGACAATGTTTTTGCAAGAATTAAGGACTATATTGAAATATCTGTTTCATTTATTAACAGAAACTATGTTGACACGCCTACTTTAACGCCCACTTTCATTGAAAGACTAAATTTAAGAAAACATTTAACTAACATATCGAAGTTATACAAAGAAAGTGATACATATTATTCCACAGCGATTACAGTTAATAACAAAATAATAAATTTTGTGCTATAAAAGTACACAAAATTGGTGGTGGGTATAAAAGATTAAGATAACACTCTTACTTGTTTTTATAAAAATCATTTGTATAGTGTGAGCGTAAACTGCGTTACAAAAAATCGACTTGCCCATTAATACATGATATACAACCGTGTAAGGTCAGACATCGACAAAACTTTTGTTAAAAACTAATCATATGTACCCTTTCGTTACATTTCCAAAGAAATGTTTTTTTTTGTACTTAATATTTTTAACACTTCCCAGCAAAAAAAAAATTGGAAGTAGCGCAAAGCGAATAACATTTACAACACTTCTAAATCAATTGTGTAAAAGCATTAATTCTAATTGACTTCCTAACTGCAAAATAATTTGTCATAAATGATGTGCTTAAAAATGAATGCAATATCATGCAAAATATCTTAAAGAATTTATGTAAACAAACAAATTTAACACATGAAATATGCGATACTTGTCACCAAATATGCATGAGTTCCATGCACTTATTAGAATGGAATGCAGTTCATTAAAATATTCATGTAAACACATGATCTCCAATGACACGCTAATGTTAAAATCATTAGTATTTTCACTTAAATTTAATCCCTTCGTCACCAGTTGAACCCCTGCAAATTTACTTTTTTGTCATAGATTTTTTTGCTGGGTAAAATTATAGGCGTTAATCATAACGAGAAACCGTATACTGCTGATTTGTTGTATGCAGTGAACGAAAAGAAACGAAACACAGTACAAATCATCTAAGTCAGAAACTTTTCAATTTTCATGAATCGTTTTGTTTGCGAGCAAAACAAAACCACAAACTTTTCAATGCAAAAGAGCATAAACAAAACAATTCGGGTTTTGTACTTAGGCTTTGCTTTGACGGTATGTTTCGTTTGAGTACGAAACAAGAATGAAACGTTTGCAAACGTTTGCGGAACAAAAGGATTATAACAATCATAATAACAATGCACCATTACCAATGCGCAAACTATAGTCAGTGACTTCATATCGTTATTAGGATCATAAAATTAATGTAGGTAGGTAAAATGTTAAAAAATTCCCAACAACAAGCAGCAATAATCATGTAGATTTTTTCATGTTAAGAGCAAATCAATCAGCAAACGTTTTATAACGTTTGCAGAAAGTATTGTACTGTATTGTTTTGCATGTTACATATTGAAGCTGAGTACTTTTCGATTCTGGTTTTGTTTGCACTCATAGTACAAAACAATACAAAACAAAATGCATGTACCGTTATCCTGGGTTTTGTTTCGTTTTGTTTTCCCTCTCTGAAATGATCGAAACAAAACTATTGGAAACGTTTCCTTTTGTTTGTTTTCGTACTCTGGTTGTATGTGTATGTAGCAGTAGGTTTTAAATTTCGCCATAAAAGATTTTTCTTTTGTATTTGCCTAGAGTAATTTATTTACAATGATTAGAAGGTATATTATCATGTCATAACACTCTGGTTTAAAAAAACATTATTGTGAAGATTAAAAAGAATTTACATAATTCGTATCGTCTGAAAAATTTCGTTACATGGTGAATGTATGTGCATTGTCTATACAGAAACTTTCTGTGTATACCATTATTATGTTTTATGTTTTTAAAAACGTTTTTTTAATGGAAAAATTTAAAATGTTTTTTTTTTATTTTTAGTGAGATGCGCACGGCACGCCGCACAATGCCGCCACAGCGAGGAACTGGCGGTAAATCGTCGTTTTCATCACGACCATCGACTAGAAACCAACCGAACAATAATCAGAATCCCTTCTAACATAAAATAAGCGTGCAGCGTAAACTTTTAGCTTTAGTTTACACCCTACTTAAGTTATAAATTATCTAAATTGTTTAAAACAAAACACACACACACAAACACACCTATACAGATATTTCAAAGAAAATCAAACAACAACTATTATAGAAAAATTATTAAAAACTTTAGTTATTACGAGTATTATTATTATTATATATAGAGTTAATTTCTATTTTGTATTTCATTATTTTGGGTATTTTTCTTTTATTTTCTCCTTCTACTTGAAGACGGTAATGGGTATTAAAATTATTTTTTTTTTTTTAATTTATTTATTTAATGTCAACAAAAAACAAGCAAAAAAACACAAACAAAAGAACTCAAACGAATACAAGATTAGTTGAGCAAAAAAAATTATTAAAATTACATTAACGTATTACTAACATGTAAAACTATACAGTACTATTTTTGGTTATATTTATGATTTCCCTTCCTTAACATCATCCTTTTGTTTTTTTTTTTGTATAGAAGGAAAACATCTAATCTAAATTAAAACTTTTTTAAATAAATTTGTTTTTATAACTTTAATAATACGTTAACAGAAGCAGAAAAATATGTATGTGTGGTTATATTTATGCGTTTTTATTTAACAAGTTCCATATTGTTAAAAAAGCAACAAAACCACAGCAAGAAGTATAATTATTTTGAAAAGGAAATACGGTTTGCTACTTACACACAACACACGTCCATTTAAAACAATTGAAAAATATAAACAAACAAAAATTGTATTCGTAAAATCATCACACATCAAACAAACAAAAAATTATGCAGATGTTCTCTAAGAATTAAAAATTAATTTTTAAAAAATTTAAAAAAAAATTAAAAATAGAAATCATTATTATTTAAACTGTTTTATTTTAAAACTAAGAACTTGTGTAAAAATTGGAACAAATTTGACTACAATTATTCAATTTAATATTGTTAAATCGTTTTCTGTTAAATTCAATTTAAAAAAAAAATCCCTTAAATCGTATGCAAAACAAATCTCCTAATTTGTATTTAGTTAAATGTTAAACAAATTGTAATAAATTCATTTAAATTCATTTAAACCTTTTTGTTTTATTTATTTTTATTTTTTTTTTTCGTTTTTCTTTTAGAAATAACATTTTTTTTAATTTTATGTGTAGAACACTTGAAAAGCGCTGTACGCAAAAATTTAACGAGAGAAATTATTATAAAAAAAAATAATTTTTTTATATAAAAAATAATTTAAAAAATAACATATTTGGTGATTTTGATATAAATTTTAGAGAAAAATAAAGATAAAAATATTTTTAATAAATAAATAAATTAAACCAACATCATGGTATAACGTTTACATTAAAATAAAATATTCGAACATTTTTACAATAAAAAAAAAAAAATTAAATAATAAAAACTACAGTAGTTACAACTGAAACATACAATTTTAAACAAAAGCTAATCTGTGTTAGAAACTTATAAAATAACGAATTTCAATGCATCACATTTGAAATCTCCGTATTTTGGTAGATGAAAATTTACTAATAAATATTTGAGTTTAATTGAATTAAATAATATTTCAAAAGTCAACAACAGGTAGAAACACACAATTTAGAAAATCAAAAGACAACATAATAACCATGACATTTGAATAAATACTTATAAGAAAAGGAAAAAAAATCCGCCTGTTTTTTGTTCCAAATAAAATCAAAATTATTTGAAATTGTCTTTGCAGTGTTTGTTGTTTTTAACATGAACATCCTACCTAATACTTTTATGATTTTTCAGATGCAAAAAGAAACATTCTCAATATGATTTATTTTTTTTTAATTCAAATAAATTCATTTACCGTACATAAATCACACATATGGCCAGGTTATCTCACGATGATTAAGATTCCGTAAGTCAAATTATACCATCGTATAAGAAGAAGGGAGCTGAACTGTAAAAGTAAACCAGTTGAGTAAGAGGATGAGACTTTGATACACTATCTCTGTCATTGTCCTGCGTTTGGGCATATTAGACGCGAGAATTTTACAGTGGATACTATGCCGAATTTGGAGTACCTGGGGAACTCAAACTGGAGATCCATAAGGAATTACATTGAGGGGACTGAGAGTTCTTAAACTAGTCTGATATTTAATTGTGGGAAATTATGATTATGGTTTTTGTTGGAAATTGCGTTTTCCATATGGAGCGCACAACATGCCAACTGGGCATAAGTGTATACCTGTCATGGGTTTGGGCTTGTAGTGCCCCTCCTTTTCAACCTAACCTAAATAGTCTGGGCAGCACAATTATGCAACGCCACACAATTAGCCACGTGAGAGAAGTCAGATAATAAGAGATGGCCTGATTGCCTTTAAAAGATATCAACAATGATTAGCGAGCTGTTGACCTGCTTAAAGTAAGGGGTTTCTCCGTAATTCGATTCGAAAGAAAACATTTTTGAACTACAGTGTGTTAAGCATACAAATTCAAAAAATTTTAGTTTCGAATCGAATTACGGAGTAACCCCCCGTGAATTACGACTGATTCTCATTTTCAATACAAATTCTTTCAGTAAAATCACAACTTTTGTTTGGGAAGGTCTAAGACATTTTTTATGATTTTTTGAGGTCTTATTAGAATCTCTATACGAGAAGCACTGCAAACTCTAACGTTCAAGTAAAATTTAATCGCCTTCGTATGTCACTCTTTGACCCCCCGTTTTTTCTCACTCTTTTTAAGTGAGTTCGATTCGAAAGAAAATATTCTTCTAATTCCTTTGTTTTAAATATGAGCGTTCGAACAAATTAATTTTTAAGAATCAGTTATTTTTATAACGAGTTTTATAAGACCTAAAAAAATTGCCAGGTGACCACTTTCAAATCATTGCAACCACTCAGAGCCACCGGTAACTTTGTGCTTTTGCTTGGATGTGTGACCAAAATACATGTGTTTTAAAAACTTCAATTGACCTCACTCAATTCGTTGTCGTTTTATTAGATTGTTATATTAATGCTAGCGTTAAAGCAAAATTTATTTTTCAGCAAGAAATAATTTATGCTCTTTTTCCAGTAATTCGGTTCAATAGGACATGCTCGGGTAATCAATTTAAAATTGATCCTGAATTATCTTATATGCTCTACTTAAGTTCATTATATTTTCTTTCGGATCAAATTGCTAAATAAACCCAAATTATATTGTTCAAATTGAGGGCAACCGAAGGGTTTTTTGTAAAAGGCTTTCCAATAGGGATGATATGATTTGGAAGTGACGTTTCGGCCATTTGTAATATGTCATGACCTGTCATTTGTTTTCATTGTATTCAGTAGTGTTTACAATTTCATCATGGAAAGATATACGCAAGAACAACGTTCACAAATTAATCAGTTTTATTATCAAAATAATCGTTCTCCAATTGCAACTCTTCGTGCGCTTTTGCCATTTTATGGTCGTAATGATCGTCCAAGAGTGCTCGCTATTCGTCGAATTGTTAAAAATCTTGAGCTTAAATTTTTTTTAACATAATGTTAAAGTGCCAATAGAACACCTAAATTGACAGTTTTGTGTGGTTTTTGAACTAGTGGATTCATAGGTCCGTACTTCTTTCAAAATTTAGCTGGTAACACCGTTACTGTCAATCAAGAGCTGTATATATCGATGATTATCAACTTTTTATGGCCGAAATTGGAGCAAGTTGATCTTGACAACATTTGGTTCCAACAAGACGGGGCTACGTGTCACACAGCAAATGCAACAATTGAATTATTGCGAGAAAAGTTTGGAAATTCGATTATTTCTAAAAATTGTGATATTAAATGGCATCCAAGAAGTTGTGATTTAACACCATTAGCCAATTTCTTGTGAGGTTATTTAAAGTCATTGGTATTTCGAAATAAACCGGACCCTCTTCAAGCTTTACAAGTCAATATTGAAAGTGCCATTAATGACATACAACTTGGTTTAGTGGAAAAAGTGCTCGAAAATTGGGTTCATCGAATTCATTTCTGCAGAAGAAGTCGTGGAGGCAATTTGAATGAACAATAAGTGTGTTTTCTTTTTAAAGAAATCATATCACTCTTATTGGAAAACCTCTTATATAAGTAACCACCAGCAGCGGTTTTAACCCACTCACTCTTTATATGTCTTGGCTGATTTTAGTAGAACAGTTTTATCAATAATTTCTTAGCAAAGCGCTGTAATTGAATGCTTAGAACATGTATTGATCGGTTAACTATTAATTACGATGTTTCAGCCGTTCTGTATTGTCAAAGGAATTGCTGATAGGGAGCGTTTTATATATTGATATTAAAAAACAATCTTGATAGCAGATCGATTTCGGCTCTCTTTTCTTATGTACATATGAAGTTTGACAATTTCCGGAGTTGAAATCATTTTTTTAATATGTAGTTTGACATACTCCAGGGGCCGAATAACGGCATTCGATCACGATCGAAATTATACTCGAACGATCGAGTTCACTGTGCTTTAGGTATAGAGATTCTAATAAGAATTTTACAATTTCGATCACGTTCGAATGCCTTAATTCGGCCCTAGAACACAAAAAAATTGTCAGCTGGGCTGGCACCGCCACCTTGTATAAGTGTACACTGCTTGATAGTAAATTAACATTGTTTCACAGCATGATAGATGTCAAAATTTAAAAAATCAGCTTTTTTCTTAATTTCTTGTGTTTTTCTATATAAATTATCGTTTCAAACCTGCTTTTGACTTTAATAATGAGAATTTGAGAATTTAATAATATTCTTAATTACATCCAAGGCACATTTATTCATCAGGTAGTCTTGTTTCGCCAGCTGATTATTTTTTTCTTCGCTTATTTTAAATTTCAGCTGTCAAAGTCTATAGATAAAAAACAATTTTCTTTACTCTCTCATTTATTTCAAATGTTAAACTTCATATGTATATACAAAATATAAACAAAAAAATTCTCTCCGAACTGCAGTTACCTGATGAATTAATATGCCTTGATTATATCAATGGAAATAATTATTATCCAGTTATCTAATGTTAAATACAAACCATAGCATAACAATTAATTCAAATTTATTTTTGGTCCTTATTATTAGTCATTCGATTTTCGCTCGATATCGAATCCTTTAAATTCGTATTATGTTTTGGCATAACCAGCGATTCAAAGGAATGAAGTTCATAATGGCACAATTCTTTGTAAAATTATTTTTCGAGCACAGTTGAAGATCAAGTATCGCTCATATAGGGGCCTTTGGAAAAACATAAAACACAGATTAGTTTTGTAATAGTTATACGTTAAAAAAAAGTAATAGTTGAACTTATAAATTATACAATTTTATTGCAACATAAATTTAAAATACCAAAACACATCAATTAAATATTAGCAAATTATAAATTATTAATAATTAACAGTTTTTAGCGCAACAATTTAACGAAACGTATAGTAGTGGAAAGTGAAATTAAAATTTTAAATTTAATTTTATTAGAAACTAACATTTTATTTTTTATCAATGGCATTTTTTTATATCATATTTAAAGAATTTTAATAAAATAATTCAAGGCATATTTATTCATGAGGTAGTCTTGTTTCGTCAGCTGATTATTTTTTTCTTCACTTATTTTAAGTTTCAGCTGTCAAAGTCCATAGATAAAAAATAATTTTCTCTCTTCTCTCATTTATTTCAAATGCCAAGCTTCTTATTTAAAAAAAAATATAAACAAAAATTTTATTTTTGAACTGCGGTTACCTGATGAATTAATATGCCTTGAAAATAATTACTATAGTGGAAAGTTTTACAAATTTCTGTACATCTGTCAAATAAGTTTGATTGTATTAAAATGAGCATTTAGTAAAATTTCATTCAAATTCAAGATGTATTTATATATACAGCCATGTCACAGAACGCAATTTCGATCGAAAAAGTTTTCAATCCCGATAGTGGGTTCTTTAGAAAACGAAAAACGAAAAATTTCTTCGAAATGAAACCACATCAAATTTTCAAAGTGGAATTGCTATTTTTAATGATTTAAAAAAATATATATGAATAAAACTAAATAAAAATTAAATATCAGATGACATGTTTGATTATTACAATGATTTTTTAAGCATATAGTTAATATTTATACATAAACATTTAAATTTTATAAACTTTTTGAAAAAACAAAACAAACTATGTATCTTTTAATCGAGATATTGCCACATTATTTTTTTTTTTGCAAACTATTTGTTTTTTGAACAAAAATATATAAAATAGATCATATTAAAGTGGTGGCAACGCAAAGGATGAGAAAACAAAAATACAAAATATCTTTTTACGTTACATTTAAGTTTAACAGAGATTTCAAAATTTTTTAGAATTAACAAAATCGTTCGGAATCTGAAGAGCCTAAAACCAAGTCTATCGGAATCGCACATACGGAATCAAAGCCATTCCTATCGGAATGTGTGACATGCCTGATAGTTTCAGTTTTATGGTATGAAAAAATTATTGCTATCTAATTGAGATAAAAATATGGCAGCACTATAAATTTTTGACATTTTTTCAAACAACAGCTGTTAAGCAGGAACAACGAAATATTTGAGTGAAAAAATGTTAAACAAACAAACAAAGAGCTGCTAAAATAAGTTTAAGTAAAAAAAAAACATGTATAAAACATACGATAAAATGTACACAGTATTATCTCCATAACTTAAATAGTTATCGGTATACTATCTTATCAGCGGATGGATTAATGGATGTAGAACCAATTTGCATAAAATTTCGCGCACAGGGGTCGATATGATTTCATACGAAATTGGTTTCATATACTGCTCATAAATTTTGAAATTGATTGCCAATTTTATCGTTAATTAAAAAATCTTGTAGAGTTTTGTTTTGATTTTTCATATTTTAATTTATTGTTTAGTTATTTTTAATGAAAAACTATTCAAATCCAAACCAATATTTATTTGGCATTGCCATATGGAATCCAGCCGAATCAAAATTAATATTCGAATTAGAGCATAAGGGCCGTACTCATAAAAAATATTTTAGGTTTATTGAACGCTTATTTGACAAATTTCTCTACAACATCTGTCATATAAGCCTTTAATAAGCCTAAAATATTTTTTATGAATAAATATATAACGAATTTTTGACGTTAAATACTTTTTGTTGTTTTAAAATTCAATTCCGTTAGCATGAAAACCCTATGGAAACCCAATTTGTTTAAGAATTTTCGCAATTGTGGTTCGAAAAATATTCAATATCAAAGTTTGCGAAGTTTAATATTGACAATATAACAACATACAAAATTACTAATGATTTAGAGCGGTAGAATCTTTCGAAATATTACATGAAAATGATCTCAAATTGCAAAATGACGACAATTTAAAGGATGATGCATTATTTCGATTAAATAAGCATAACTTTTTGTTTCATAAATTTTTAAGTAAAAACAGTACATACTATGTTCTATAATTAATAGGAACTTAGTAATTCTTCAAAAGTTACTTACATTTTAGAATTTATTAAAAATGTTAAAATATTCAAATCATATTACATATTTATCCCTTTACACAGGCCTGTTGTTTTTTAAATTTTAACCCTTATATTTTTATGAAAATTCTAATGATTTAAATAAAACTATGCCATTGTCTTTATTTATCCAATTAAACAAAAATGAAATGATTAAATCCTATTAAAATGGAAAATAAATTATAGGCATGCAATATTTTCTAAGCAGCCTAAGAGTATGCAACAGTATATGAATAGTAGCAATAACATTTAATGCAAAATTATTAAAATAGCAAAACTAAAATAACCAATATTAGTAGTTAATTACATATAAAAAATAAAGATAAATTTTATTAATTAAAATCTTTTATAAATACAGACTACAGCTTACATATATTTTTAAGTTTATTTAAATTTGATTTCTTTTTTTGCAGCCATATAACTTCTTTAAGTTCTACTGAAATATTTATCAAAAAAAAAAAAAAATGTCAGACACCTGAACTACCGAGCCATCAAAAAATGAATTTATTTATTTTACAACAAAAAAAGAAGAAAACTAAATCACTCCATTCCATTCCAAAATCATCGAATTATCTACATATACAAATATTTTTTTCAATTTCAATTGTCACCAAAGTTTAAATTAAAATAAGTTTGAAAATAAGCAAAATAGTATGAAAATATCTAGTAGCTAAACTAATGTAAATAAATATATACATATAAAAAAAAATAACAAAACTTAGAATTAAAATTAAATGTTTTATAATAAATTGTTTAACCGTCCCTTTTTTCAAAAAAAAAAAATTATATATATTTAAAAATATTATTTTATTTATACACAACACAAAAAAAAAATTAAAATAAAAGAAAAAAGAAATAAAAAAAAAACAAACAAATATTTGTGATAAAACACAAAAAGGGCAAAACGTTTTAAGAAAATCTTGATTTTTTGTTTAACCGCATCTAAATAATTTTAATTAAACTGTTTCCTTCCACTTAATGTAAAGAAAGTTCTTTGTTTATAATTTTGAATTTTGTTTTTGTTTTTCTTCAAATACATACATAAATTAATTACAACATATTGATAAACTGATACCTTATTAGAATTCTAAATAGAAATAATATTAAACTAGAAATTTAACCAACTAACGACTAAACATAATTTAACACAATCTAAAGAAACAAAACAAAATATTATTAAACATGTAGTATATTTAACACGATAAAAAAAATAACCAAATAAAAACAAAATTAATTTTATAACAAACAAATCCAGAAACCAATCACTAATATTATTTTCTCACAAAAAAAAAACAAGTACATTTTGCCAATAACACAAAAGATTTAAAAGGAAATTGTAAATTATTAGTGTATTAATTAATCTTAATTAAATGTTATGGAAAATAAAAACACAAATTAAAACATTTTATTACAACAGAGTAAAATAAAGGTATAAATAAAATAAAAATTGTAATTGAGATTATTGTCTAAAGAAATTAAAAATAAAGATAAAAACACGAATAAATAAAAATATAAAATTAATCGGCTTATTATTTTTTTTTTAATAAAAAGAGTTTTAAATGACATATTATATGGTGAAACCGTTTCTTACCATTCTTCTAGTATTTCTTAACCCTCAATAGCATATAGTGTACTACAGGAAACATACTGATCATTTCTTATAAATTGTCATATTAACAGCTAGTGGGATCTAATAGGTAATGTAAATTGTTGTTTGCATCAAGTGCAAAAAGTATAAGCTAGTTATTTCTTGTTGTTTTAAATTTTGCGATCCCATTAGTGAGCTGCAAACTTTTATGCAGTGCGAATGTGTAAAAAATAGTTTTGTGGTTCCTGCTTCGAAAAGGGGTTCTATCTTGTATACACACTAAGGATATTTGGAGGACCACTATTGTTTTTTTTTTGTATTATAGAATGGCTCGCCGACACCAGCTCAATGACGACGATATCGCCTGCATACTACAAGCAGGTGAAGAAAGTGAAGATAATGTTAACTTTAATGATGACAGTTTGGCTAATCCAGATATTGATCCGGAATTCTTGGAATTTATTGAAATGTCACCTGTGGTGCACAAGGGTATATATAGCTTTGTCATTCCGTTTGTAATTTCTACAATTTTCATTTCCGACCCCATAAAGTATATATTTTCTGAAAGCTTATAAATAGAGGAGTCGATTAAGCCCTGACCGTCTGTCCGTCTATCCGTCTGTCCGTCTGCCCGTCTGTCCGTGTGTTGGTTGAAATCAACTTTTAGAAGCAACTATATGTTCCTCAGATCTGTATATGGTATCAATCTTTTGGAAATATCCAGGAATGAATCGCTATTGAAATTCAGCACAATCGCCCCATAACTTTCTGAGATATGAGCAAAAAACCACGACCACCTCGCTTTTTTTCACAATTACAACAACAACATACATACATACATACATGTAAAAAACATACCAAACAAAAAAAATTACAAAAAAAAAAATATTGAAAATAAGAAAAAAATAATAAAAAAAACTACAAAAAAAAATTTAAAAAAAAATTAAAAAAAAATTTAACAAAATTTTTAAAAATTTTTCTAAAAAATTTTTTTAAAAAAATTTAAAAAAAATATAAAAAAAAATTATAAAATATAAATATATTAAATAAAATAAAATAAAATTTTTTTGGCTCAGCTGGGATTCGATGCCACATTTATTCTAACGGGTACGTATGCACGTATTTTATATGGGATGAACAACAATTGTTATTGCATGACTACACGTTGTGAAGGGTATATAAGATTCGGCACGGCCGAATATAGCACTGTTACTTGTTATGAATGTATTCCTTTTGAACAAAAAATTTTAAAAATTTACAAAATTCGTGTTTACTTAAATTTGTACATCTTTGCAAATTAATTAAAAATGTGTAATTGGAAGTTGTTTAGTTATAGAGGGTTAAATACCATTTTATTTGACACTTTGACATTTTCTGTAAGAATTAAAATATTTTCTGGCGATAAAAAGTACCCTCTCTGTTAACCTTCTCTGTTATGAGCAAAAAACCACGTTGTTTTTACAACAACAACAACAACATACATACTTACATACAAACTGGTTAGAGTAAACGTGGCATCAAATCCCATTATTATTTTTTTATTTTATATATTTATATTTTTATTATTATTTTTTTTAATTTTTTTTTTATTTTTTATTTTATATATTATTTATATTTTTATTATTATTTTTTAATTATTTTTTTTTTACTTTATGTTTTTTATTTATTTTTTAATTTTTGTTTTAATTTAAATGTTTTTAATTTAAATTTTTTTTTATTTTATATATTATTTTTTTTTTATTTATTATTTTATATATTATTTATATTTTTATTATTATTTTTTAATTATTTTTATTTATTTTATGTTTTTTATTTTTTTTTAATTTTTTTTTTAATATTTTTTTTTTAAATTTTTTTTTTTATTTTATATATTATTTTTTTTTATTTATTATATTATATATTTTATTTATTGTTTTATTATTATTTTTTAATTATTTTTATTTATTTTATGTTTTTTATTTATTTTTTTATTTTTTATTTTTTTTAATTTTTTTAAATTTTTTTTTTAATTTATTTTTAAGCATACGTAAATATATAATTTAACAATGGGATGTTTTTATATATGTATGTTTTTTATATGTATGTACGTAATTCATATGAGATGTATGGTGATACAAACTATTGTTATTGCATGACACACGTTGTGAAGGGTATATAAGATTCGGCACGGCCAAATATAGCACTCTTGTTTTCATTAGAATATTTTGTTTAACAATTTAATTTCATTTCATACGTTTTTAAAGTGTTGTGGATTCATACAGAAATGGGAAATGAAAATTTGGAACAAAATCAAAAAAATAGTTTCTGTATTATCGTATTTTTACGCTCTTTAAATATAAAATATATATAATTTTTTAACTCAAATGTCTTGTGTATTTTTTTAAAAATTGCTCTACAAAACCTTTTAAAACTCTGCATAAGTAAGACTTGAATATCTTTGTCATTCCTGATTTTTTATTTAACAGACTTTTAATATCATTCAATGTTCAACAATATACAATGCAATAAAAATAGTGTTGATAAGTAAATAAACCAAAACAATAAAATACAAAAGGGGGTTGTGAATTGGACAAATGCTTTTTTTCAATCTTTTATTTAAAATATGAGGTAAATACATAATTTTTCGAAAGCGACCAAACTTACTATAAATCTATATATATTTTTTTTGCAATTAAAAACAATTTGTAACATTTAAATATTCTCTTAAATAAACGTTTGTTTGTTAGACATACTACTACTATAACTTGAACATTGTTTGTGCACATTTTAAACAATTTGCAAATACGATTTTTTTCTAATTAGTTTGCTCAAATTAATGACAACTTTTCAACACGATCCAATAACGGAGAATCCGAATGATACTCTATATTCTTAACGGTAAAATCTCCAGCAATATTTGTTAAACATTTCAAAGTTGAAATGGCAAATGATCGTAAGGGATAATTGTAGTAAGTGAAATATTGACCATTAACGGCAATTATAAATGCTCTGTCACCAACGCCAAAAGCGATTTTAAATAATTTGCCACGTTGAAAGGGGAACTCACCATCTGTCTCCTCATCGTCCGAACAGAAACTAAAAAAAAAGAAAAGAACACGATACGATATTTAAAGTACACTTTTAATACTTGTGACAACTCACGTATTATCTTCCCTTTGATAGCTGCGTACTACAGCTGTCTTTTCGAAATTGACGTGAAATTTCAAAATAATACGACCGCTGTCGTTGCACTGAAAACATATGGAAAACTCTGTATTCGGAGGACCTTTGGCAATGCATTCCATAGCAACAACAGTTCCTATAAAAAATTCATTTAAATTGCCGTGTAAAAGATGGTACAATTTTATTTTAAAATATTAGATTAAGGGCTTATTTGACAAATTTCTCTACAACATCTGTCAAATAATCCTAAAATATTTTTTATGAATACGGCCCTAAGTATATAACACTTATTAGCAAATTATTTTATTACACATATGTAATATCATTAGTATGCAAGAGCCATTAAATATTACCTGCTTCGTATTTCCTGGGAACATCACTTTGGAATGCAATCCTTTCAGGACATATTATGCCTTTTGGAAAGACTAATGGATATAGCATGCGATGATGGAATTGTGTTATCTTTTCAAAATCGCCATAAATCATTGCGTATTGAATTTGCTTTGGAAATTTTATAAATTCAAATGTCCCATAAATGTTATCATTCACGTAAATCTCGAAACATTTTTGTAAAACTGCAATACGAAATGTAAATATTTGACCTAGAATCGAAGAAAGAAAAAAAGAAAACCAAAATAAATATACTTTTTTAAACTATTACACAAAATTTAAAACATTTCTTTCGAGTGCAAAAAATATATTTTTGCAGAAAAATCCTTAGGGTCCATTCTGAATCTCTACCAATAAAGGCATGTATGTTTGTATGTCTGTACACCTTCGAATATAAAATATTATTGCAAGGCAATTTAGAAAAAAAAAAATTGCCGAACATAGTCGTCGCCTTTTTACATTTTTCGTTAAAGGGCTATAAACCTGGATTCACCCATAAAATTTTAGTTCAGAACAAATTTTTTGTATATTGAGTTTGATGTTTTACTTTTGAGAGAGAGAGAGATTATTTTGTTCAGAAAGTTTTTTCTTGAATTGGTTTAATTTTAATTCTTGTTCAGAAGAAACTGAATTGGGATGCCACTTTTTTTCAATATTTACATGAAAATTTAATTTGGTTGCCACATCACACAGTGTCACTACAGTTATTATACAAAAATTGTTTTTGCCAAAAATTAACAATTAAAATGGAATTTAATGAAAATATTGCTCAAAAATTAATAGAAGAATTAAAAAAACAGGAAGAGAATGTTTGTATGACATGAGCAATAGTGCATACAAAAATAATTATTTAAAACTGGGGTTTTCTCACTGCGACTCATTTTATTTTCGATTTTTTTTATAAATTTATTTTGCAAACAAATTGACTTTATGCACTTTAATTAAAAATAATAATTTTAGTTTTCTTCTATCCGACGTTTTCTTCACATATACTTTAATGAAATAATTTACGTTTGTGTTTATTTACATAGTTTGCTAGCGGTGATGCCACTTTGTGCAACTGTTTGCATTTTTATATTATATGGCAGCTTTGCTTTTTCGGACAAATTTTCTTAAATGGGGAATCGTTCTGCAGAAAACTCTCAGTAAAAAATTTTATTCTCCGGAAAAAATTTTGTTCAGAACAAATGGGTGAATTCACCTTTAGTCTTTCGAGGAAAGCGTTAAAGTAGGCGTGTCAATATAGTTTCTGCTAATAAAAAAAATGAGATATTCCATAGAGAAATTATATGAATTTAAGATAAACCGTTATATGGGAGGTACGCGTTAAAATGGGCGTGTCACCTAAATTTTCTGGCATAACAATAACATTGATTGGAATGATATCTGCAGCAAATTCCATCATCATACCTATAGTTTTGTCGGTGTTATGAGCCTTTTTAATATCATTAACAGTAGATAATGTGAAAAGTGGGCGTTTTAGTAGGCGTGTCGAAGTTGTTTCTGCTAATAACTACAAGTTAGATATTTCAATATAGTCTTTTATTATTCCAAAATATTTATTCATAGAGAAATTATATAAATTTGAGATAAAGAGTTATATGGAAGGTGGGCGTAAAAGTAAGCGTGTCGCATTTATTTTCCTTTTGAACAAAGCCTTTTACCAAAAGGAACTTTTGCGAAATTTCAGAATCATACATCTAATTTTGTCAGCTTTTACTCAGGAAATATACATTCGAAATTTCATGGCTCTTCGTTATTTGATGTTGGAAGAACAAGGTTTTTTTGACCTACTCTTTCATTACGAGCTAGAACTCTCTTCTTAATAATCTGATTTAGGCCATACCAAACAAACCTTGTGCAAAATAAATATTCTGGCAAAATTTAAGCCCCCTAGCTTTTTCGGTCCGACCTCTATTCATACTTTCAACAGACGTACATATCTAGATAGTCTAAAAATGAAATCCCGATTCAAAATACTTTATGTGGTCCAAAATGTGTTACAAATGTAATGACAAAATGAATATACCACCTCCACCATTTTTTTGTTGGCGGGTATAAACAAAAATATTATAAAAATGGAGAAATTTATAAGTTTTTACACATTAAACTATTAATGTAAACAAGAATTAATTTAAAAAAATTTAATTTTAAACTTTAACGCGACAATTGAATGTTAAATCTAAAATCGTGTTATATATAAAAAAAAAGATGTGGATGCTATATGTGCCCTCAATTATTTTTTTTTTTTGTTTCCAGATATTTATTTTTTTGTGTTTGAATAAATTAAAAAATACTTCTATATTGTGTAACATTTTAATTTTGGTTTAATTAATCTCAATTTATAAAAAAATTGTTTTGAATGTGAATTTTTGTATGAATCTCATACGGAAATATGTTTTCGGAGCTTGATTTAACTTAGACCATTTTCAAAATTAACTAATTGACCAAACCAGAAAATAAACAATAATTTAAGAAAAGTAATTAATGAATATTTATTGATTAAAAGTGATAATAAATCCATTCTTATTAACACTGTAAGGTCCATAAAATGTTTTTGTAAAAAATTGGAGGGATGTAGGTTAGTAAACATACTATATGATCTTTATATTCTAGTGGTCGTATAAAGTGAAATAATCCAATATTTCCATATTATTTAAGTATTTCTCTTTTAGGTAAAAGACCTTAAATATGGAATTCAGAGTCATCTAAAGTCGTCTTATAAAACATCTTTAATTGTTAAGTTATTGAAACAATTAATACTTTATTAAAATAAATCTAAATTTTAATTATAGAAGTGATTAAATTATTAAAAACTATTTTAAATGTTATAAAAATTTTAATTAATTTTTTAAAACTACTTCAACTAAAATTTTTTAATTATTTTTTTTTTTATAAAAACTTTAAATTTTTGTTTAATTATTATTATAATTTTAATAATTAGAGCAAAATCAAAAAAAAATGTTTGATTATAAATATAAGTTTTAATTTAAGTTCAATCTATTTTTTTCTGTGTTACTTTTGAAAATTTTCCAAACATTACTTCGAAAGAACCGAAATGCACAATTCACAATCAAAATAAAACCAAAAGATTTTTATAAAATGAAAACATGTGTAACATAATAACTGTGGCTTGGAACTAAAAGGGCCAATGTCACTTTTTTGCGTTTTTGAGTTAGACCGCATTTAGACTATGCAATTAACGCCGAGTTTTTTTTCGCTAATCTCTTTTAAAGTTGCTTCGAAAATCTTTTTACATTTACATTACAATTTTTTTCTCGAGCATTTATTTTGACAGTTTTCGGTTTATGCTTTTCTGTGTTCTCTTGCTAACAAATAAAATGTTGCACGCAAAAGTTGCGGCGTTAATTGCATAGTCTAAATACGGTCTTAATCATTGCATTAGATTTATTTTCTTGCTCTTTTTCATTGTGGTTAAACAGCTAAAGTCATACTTAACCCAGAACAGCTTCATAAATAAAATGCTGGCCAATATCACTATGAAAGCATCTATAAAAGTTAAAGATCAATTCCAATTTTCTCAAAAGTAAATATTTTGACATTGGCCCTTTTAGCTCCAAGCCACAGATATAACGGTACTATTTTTTAAGTTAAACACGTGCTGCACTCGCTATCTTCACTGTAATCAGCAAATTTTAAAAAACTAATAAATCCAATTTAATTTTTTTTTTTTTATATAGATTATTTTTAAGGTATATTAACTCCAGGTAGACTTAAGTCCACAGCTGATCATTGTTTATGCATTTCTCTTCCCAAATGTCAAAAATTGTTTACCTTTTTTTGTTCTTTTACATACATTGTTTTTTACTAGATGTGTATGTATCATAAATATTTTTTATTTAATAACATTTTGCTACTACTTTTATCAGCTGTTTAAGGTTTTGTTTTGATATTTAGGAAGTTTTTTGTAGCAACAAAATACATGATGCGTCTACCTGAAGTTAATATACCTTGGATTATTTTTATAATTAACATTAAACGAATTTCATTTAACGTTGAAATAACAACCATTCATAAATGGTTAGTTTTTGACAATATCATGAAAATCAAAATTTAGTTTAAAATCATATGGTGAGGAGGAACTTATAATTAAGGGCACTTATGTGGTATTTCTTTTTTAAGAATTTTAATAAAATAACGAATAGTTATGTAATTTCAAGCCGTTTCCTATAATCATAACAAAAATTAGCCTTTAAATACCATTTTAATTAAAATACTATTTGAAGTACTTGATAATGAAGTTTTCCTAACTCTTTTAAGCACAACATAATCTTACTTCATTGTAAAAACCACTTAAAAAAAAGTGATAACTGCAATTTTAAAATTTTTTTTTAAATTTTCAAATTCCAAATACCTTTTCACTTACTTCTTGAGCAAGCTTTTAAACGAACATACATACCTGGTATTAAAGGATTCTTTGGTCCTTCACTTTTCCAATTTTTCGAAATTTCTTCTTGTTGCCAACCCTCGCCCGGTTGAAACATAGAACGAATTATTTGATTTTCCCGAAAATTTACCTCTAGTTTTAAAAAAACTGTCTCACTTTCATTTTTCACATTTATATTGTCTGTTAAATCCAATGATATTCTAAAAGAAATAAAAACACATTTTTATATGTACATATCGTCGCTGCTCTGATGAAATCGGTTATGTGACAATTTTAGAAAAAATTTTTATTGTTCTATTTTGAACCATTACTGGTCGTACATCTATCCACTAAACGGTTTAAGGATATCTTGATTGGTTCATAAATAAACAAAGTAAGTTTGCGTAAGTTTAACACTGTAAAGTAAGAAAATAAAATCCTTTTTTGGGTCTCCTGAAAACTCATTAAAAAACACATAACTGGATTTTGTTAAAGCAACGACGATCTGTAGTATATTTACGATTTAATTATAAAAACGATTTTTTTTTCTTTACTTAATTGGATTTGGTTTTATTTTTCCACTAAATATCAATACATGACCGAAGGGCACATCTGTTAAGACTTTTCCCTTCCAAACGTTCATTTCGATTCGACTCCTTAAATGCAACTGATTTATTTCAAATGTTCAAATTATGTCTAAACGGGACTTTTGTAGTTTAGTTAATTGTAAATTATTGTTATTTTTGTTGTTTTGTTATTGTCTTACCTCTTGTTGATATTACAGCTTATAGTGAGGGGTAAATGATTGAATATTATGTATGTGTATCAAGTTAATATTGCCATTCCACTAATGATTATGTAAAAATATATTTTCAAACTTTAATAAACCAATTTGAAGCGAATATTACAACAAACTATTTATGCATTTTATTGTTTGTAATTTTGACAGTGGAGCCGAAGTATGATGAATATTTATTTTACTTTAACTTTTTGTTTTGCTTGAAAGCATCAAATATCCATGTGAACATTATAACGTGAAATAAAATGTGATATTTTCAGAAATAAATCATTGATTGCTACATGCAATATTTTTGTCCACAAAGTTTTTTAAGGGTATTGTTAAGCTTGGTACTTGCGATAATTTTTTTTAAAGCTAAATTTGTTAAGCCAAAGCTTATCATTCTATTTACAGGTACCACAAAGGGATCAATATTATAGACCCAAGTGAGCTGTAAAATAGCTGAATATTATACCTACCTAGCCAAAGCTTATTTTAGAATATTTTATAGGATCTGAGCTAAGAACATGTGAAAGTAGTTCCGTAATATTCCAACTATCATGGTTAAATTTTCTGAAATGATTCGAATGAATTAATATCGCAGCTTGATCATTATCAAATTGACACTGAATGAGTTCAAAGATGATGTTACATTTTTCATTCGAAAATCATTACACATTATTGAAACACGCATATTCTTGTCAGTATTTAAATAATGATTATAATGATTTTATTTCTTAAAAATATTTGTTAAAAATAATAATTGTATCTCTACCATCATAATTTATTGATTACATTATAACATATTTACTATTAATGAAGATGGAAGCCTTCAAAAGATACAAAAAGAAAATTTCTAAATCGAACCGAAAACCGGTTAACCAATATATATTTCCATTTTTAAATTACAGGTTTCAGTTTTTTCTTAACTTATATATATGTATATAGATTTTTTTAATTTTTTTACTTATATATTTCTAAGTTCGGTCTGTAATAATTTTTTTTAGATTATTCAGATACAGATCAGCCGACCTCGCAGTACGTTGTGGTCCATGCTTGGGCCTATCAACTACAGTCCCTCTTTCTTCGAAATTATTCACTACACGGTAAATAGTGCTTCTTGTTGGCACATTGTTTCTCCCAAAAATTTCACGTAACTTTCTCATCGTCACAGTAATCGATGATTGATTCTGATAAAATATTTTAACGATTAAAACACGTTGCTTTACCGAATATTATTGCATAATAAATTTGCCACGTCTCTACTTCAAGACTGCCGAATATGAACTGTCAAGACTAATGTTTACCAAAATGGCGACAAAACGGCGGATACCCTCTATATATATTTTTTTTTAATTTTTAAACTTATATATTTATAAGTTTGGTCTGTTATAATTTTTTAAATTAATAAAAGTTCTTTTACTACTTTTTTAATACCTAATATTTTCTATGTAGTCAACGCCATATAAAAGTATTTTTGCTACTAAATAATACGACTTGGTAGAACATTTTGTAAATTAACCAATTTTATATATCGTTAGTCACAAGTAAAAATACCCTAACTCAAATAATTGTAATTTTACAGGAGAAGGTAAAAACGTAACAGAAACTGCATTATTATAATGTAACTTATTTATTTTTTTATCAATATTATTAACATTACATAACATAATGACAATTTACAAATAGTAATACAACAATTAACATCGGGTTAATTAAATTAAGAAACTACTAATATCATAGTTTTAAGGAAAAGTTGTTCATAAAAAACCTCGTATCAACTTAGAAGTCATAAGAGATTTTAGAACAATCACTGAAATGTGTCTTTTAAACAAAAGATCATCAGTGGTTGTTCAGAAAATTTCCTATTATTTCAAAATTTGACGTTCTGTATTTTTCATTAAATTACAGAGTCAGTTCAATTGTCAATAAATTAAACATTTAAGTTTAGATCTTCGGCTAATTAAGGGGTATAAGGTACAGCTACACTTAATTGCCTTCTCACAAATGGGCATTTCCATGTCATTGAACGTGACATTTGTACTCCTATAAAGTGGAGTAATTTTTGCAAAAGTAAGAGTAACTGAAACAAAATTAGATCTATATGTTCCATTCAAAGGGTACTTTATTAAAAATAATTAATGATATTCGAATCATTGTTGTCTAAAATATCCAGAAAAATAAGAATATATCGAACGTGACATAAAACAGAAGTGATTTTGAGGTAAACATATATGGAAATAGGAAAAAATCTGCGAATCTTGGGAGGTATTTTTTCTTTTTTTAATTTCTTACACTAAACCAAATATATTTTTTATTTAAAATCCATCATACTTAATTGAAAACAATCTTTAAATGATTTTATAATAAATTTAATTTAATATCATTCGTGACAAATTTTTCTCTAAGAAAAAAAGTTAAATTCTAAATTAGGTGCTCGTGTGTCTGTTCAAATGCGAATGACGGAGACAAATAATGTTTTTGCACTACGAACGTGACATTGAAATTACATCCAAGGGAAATAAAAACAAGTAATAGTGCTATATTCGGCCGTGCCGAATCTTATATACCCTTCACAACGTGTAGTCATGCAATAACAATTGTTTGTATCACCATTCATCCCATATAAAATACGTGCATACGTACACGTTAGAATAAATGTGGCATCGAATCCCAGCTGAGCCAAAAAAAATTTATTTTATTTTATTTAATATATTATTTATATTTTATTATTTTTTTTTATATTTTTTTAAAATTTTTTTAAAAAATTTTTTTAGAAAAATTTTTAAAAAATTTTTTTAAATTTTTTTTTAAATTTTTTAAAATTTTTTTTTTTAGTTTTTTTTTATTATTTTTTTCTTATTTTTAATATTTTTTTTTTTTGTAATTTTTTTTGTTTGGTATGTTTTTTACATGTATGTATGTATGTATGTTGTTGTTGTAATTGTGAAAAAAAACGAGGTGGTCGTGGTTTTTTGCTCATATCTCAGAAAGTTATGGGGCGATTGTGCTGAATTTCAATAGCGATTCATTCCTGGATATTTCCAAGAGATTGATACAGATCTGAGGAACATATAGTTGCTTCTAAAAGTTGATTTCAACCAACACACGGACAGACGGGCAGACGGATAGACGGACAGACGGACAGACGGTCAGGGCTTAATCGACTCCTCTATTCATAAGCTTTCAGAAAATATATACTTTATGGGGTCGGAAATGAAAATTGTAGAAATTACAAACGGAATGACAAAGCTATATATACCCTTGTGCACCACAGGTGAAGGGTATAAAAAAAAATACCGGAAATTGGGCTCTATATTTTATTTTTTCTTATGGACCTTGTTAATTATTGTTGTTACCTTACTTACATTTTAGTCGTAAAAAAATAGTTAATAGCAATTCTTTAAAATAAGTCAAAGAGATAATCAGATTAAACTCTTATTATTGCTCTTAAAATAATTTAATAAGCTCTTTAATAAGCGCTTAGTAAAATTTGAGTGTTTTTTTATCAATAAACTTACAGTAGACTCGCGGTAACGTGAACTATTAAAAACCGAGCGTGTTCACGTTTGCGAAGTTGTTCATTTTAACGAAGGTGTAACTCTTTTAAATTTCCAAACAAATTAGATATGTGATTTAACTTAAATTCATATATTTTTTTGTATATCGGATTGTTATGTACATATGGTTTGTTAAGAAAAAAAGTACGTTAAAATTAATTTAAATAATGTGTTACCTTTTTTTGGATTATCTTTTAATTTTTAAATTTTAATTGCTGAACAAATTCTTTCTCTCAAAAAAGCTAAAGGAATATCCTCTTCACAGTATTCTTCTTCTCCTAACGTACGGTCTACACCAGCCATCGATTTGTTCGAACAACGAAAAATTTTTTCTGCGCACACGAATTAGCCTGGTGTGGATCGATGTTGTCGATGTTTTGCTCTTGTTCAAACATCGTTGTCAGAACATTTGTTCGAACAACGATGTCTGATATTAAAAGGCATTTTAAATATGAAAGAAAGAGACGACACATAAAAATTGCGACAAAATACACTTTATACGTTTTAACCATGTCAAAGAACATGCACAATTTTTTGACAGTTTTGACAGTTTTCTGCCGACGTTTTGTTCTAGTCTGGACAAATCGATGGCTCGTAGACGTAATAAAGTTAAGAGCTAAAAATGTTCAGTCAGCATTTTGCTATTGTTTTCTTTTTAAGACGTTGCCAAGTTGAATTTATGTAAATAGCTAATAGCGTCCATTAATAGTTAAACCAATTTTCAAAAAATCCATTACGATTTGGAGCAATTGTTGTAGCGAGGATTTTTTGCCTTTTCAATCACAAGAAGTTTAACTTTAGAATTTTGGTAGTTTTTGTGACATCTTTTACGAAAAACTTTAGATTAGATCATGCTAAATCAGCAGTGCGCACTAAACTAAACCTGTACAATCATTTACGAATCATTTATGAAAACGATTTGCATAACCGACAAATTTGTTCACGTTATAAGGCTTTCTTACTGTGTTCACGCTACAGAGTAGTCAGTGTAAAAAAAAATTATGTTCATCTTATCCGATTTTAACGTAAGACGGTGTTTTTGTTACCGCGAGTCTACTGTATATTGAAAAACTTTCAAAAGTTTTTATTTTTACAGTCTTGGTTGTCCAATGTTCAAATGTAATTAACATGCTGTTTAAATAAAAGTTTCTTGTCAAAGATTACTCCTAAATATTTTATTTCGTCCTTCAATGGGATAATTGTTCCCCTAGACGATAAATATCTAGTATGAAATCGTTTCCGTGATTTGTTGAATGGAAATATAATTGCTAGAGCTTTATAGTCATTGACTTTTATTTTCCATTTGTCACGAATTAATTTAAGATTATTTCCTATTCTTCTAACTATGGCATTCGAGACTTTACCGCAACAAATAAAATGTAACTGCTTTTTTAAAATTGCTTGTAAAACTATTATATTTGTTACTATTGAGTTAAATTTTTGTGTCGAGGTGTATTTGTGAGAAAAGTTTTGGAATCACTGAAAAACTCAATTTCGTAAAAACTAGGAGTTAGGGTCTTTCTACTTGTGACCACCGATATGTACATTATGCAGTACACAGAAGTCTTTATTAATTATTTATGAATATACTTTTGGAATATCTCTACCATTAGACATAAGCCCTTAAAATTATATTATACTGTACATATGTATGCAGTAAAATATTTAAACTTTTAAATTCATACAAATGAATCTGTTTTTTTGTTCATCCTGTGTCACTGTTCAAATATTAATTTTATTTAAATTTCAATCCTTTTAATGCCATAACTTTTGGCTTTGAAATCCATAACTGTCATATTTGTTTGTTGTTTCATGGGCATGAAAACTTGTTGTTAAATAAAAGTTTTTTAGTTCGTTATTTTGTTTGTGACTGTTGCGTGTTTTCTTCTCTATGCCTTAAAGAAAAAGTCAAATTACTCCACCAGTTGGAAGTTAAAAGAGACTTATCATAAGAAAAAGCTAAAGCAAAACACAAAATATGAACATATGTACATATGTATGTATGCAGGCATGTTTGTAGTATATAAATATGCAAGTACAAATTGATTCCTGTATTAATACCACGTCATCGTTCCCACCCACTAAACAAACTATAAATAAATACAATAAAAGAAAAAACACAAAGGAGTTCCACAAACACATGTCAAATGAAGAAACAAATGTTGTGATTTGTGATTGCATGTTTTGTTTTATTTTGTTGTTTATAGCTGTCGCAGATTTCCTCCCAAATAAAAACTTTTTTAAGTTTCTTAACTTCATAGTGAAATTTCATGGTACCTTGTTGCTATTTACTTAAGAGGCACACTTTTGACATGACATGACCATACAAGTACATATTTATAAACATGCTTTTGCGGATTTCTTAAAACAATCAAAGACGAAATGTCTGGCCTATATACAAAATCATAGTGTTTATTTGTTTTTCCTACCACTTAAATGCCTTAGTGCATTGTGAACCAAATTTTCTATGCCCTGTAATCAATTTTTATTCGTTAAGATATTTAAATGATATTTTTTGTTACCATCTCAAAAAATTAAAAAAAAATATTTAATTCGCCGTTTTATATTTTGATATATAAATATCAGAAAATAATTACAGGTTAAACACATATGTTTTTACATATACAGTCGACTCTTGATAAATTTAAATTCGTTAATTAAAATCTCGCGAAAATTTGAACTGTCTTCCAGGTCCCTTGAAAAACATTCCATAAATTTAAAAAAATCTATGTAATTTCGTCCTTGAAATTTAAAATTTTTAAATGCATATTGATTTTCAACGCGCTTTAAATTTAATTTGTTGGCTCTACACTCTTTTTATTGTGCTGTGTGTTATGCAAGGTTAGGTTAGGTAGAACAGGCAGCTGTTGTGCAGCTTACTTGGGTCTATTATATTGATCCCTATGTGATACCTGAATAGAATAGAAAAGAGAAAAGAGAAGCAGACAAGTCCAGAGCCTCTGGCGGGAATCAAACCCGCAACCTCCAAACTATCAGACCAGCACACTACTGACTTGTCCACCGGGGTGTTATGCAAAATATGAAATAAATAAAAATATAAATTTATTTTAGTTTATAAGCATTGGTTTATATAAATGACATCTTGCCCGTCAATGCTCTATAAGTTGAAGTTTATTTTTCTACACTCTATAATTTAAAATCGTAATGTGATTTTGTTTCTGTTTTTATACCCTTCACACAAAAGCGAAAAAGGGTTTGTCATTCCGTGTGAAATTTCTACAATTTTCATTTCCGACCCCATAAAGTATATATTTTCTGAAAGCTTATGAATAGGGGAGACGATTTAGCTATGTCAGTCTGTCCGTGTGTATGTTGAAGCCCTCCGACATCGCCTGGACCGCTTGAAGTATTAAAATATTGGAAATATTCGGGAGCAGATCGGTATTGAAAATCAGAAATCGGTACATAAACAACGGATATATGAGGAAAAAACCACGACCACCTCGTTTTTTTCACAACAACAACACCAACACATACATACATACATATTTTATTTATATATTTTTTTATTTGTTTAATATTCTTTTATTTGTCTCCACTACAAAATGGCGGACAATAAGTTTATGTAAGGGTCAAATCTGGTATTTTAAAATATAACTTCTTGAACCCCCTCAATATTGGCATCAAATGAAAGGGCTTGACCAGTAGAATACAGTAAATTATTAGAAAAAATAAAATCCAAAATGGCGTCTAATACAAAATGGCGGATCAATTTTTTTTAACACCATCAATATGGGTATCAAATTAAAGGGCTGGAATAGTAGAATACAGTTAACTACGTAAAAATTAAAAATCAAGGATGGCGTCGGAAATAATAAAGAAAAATTGCGTATAAAATGAAATCTAGATTAAGCTACGATGTGGGATTATACCTATGTACATGATGGTGAAGGGTATTATCAGATTCAGCACGGCCGAATATAGCACTCTTACTTGTTTTAAATTATAACTAAAGCTTTCGTTTGAATAACAAAGTACACTTCAACTTTGCGTTGGACGAATGGTGAGTTTTTATTTTTGAGTCAATGCATGTGAGACATAACACATTTGTCACAGTCTCGTTATCACTAGGTGTACGACTGGTCAAAAAGGTAACTAGTTAAAAATTTAATTACAGGGGACTTATAGATAATGCTTTGATACATAATATGAGTTTTGTTTATGTGTGTGCATTTGACTATTTAGTGGCCAAGCAATTTAATCAAATTTTGAGATTTTCGTTATCATCACTCACAAGATATGAAAACACTGTTCTTGAAAGTACTTCACTCTGCGATTTTTATCTTTTTTGGTTCGAATATAGAAATAGTTACAGTTTTCTAGATATGATAAAAAATTTATTTTTTTGTAGGGGGTACAGAAAGCCCCCTGCTCCGATTTTAATTATTTTCAACTCATATAAGAAAATTGTTATCAAAGTAATCATATATTTAATTTTTTATATACATATATATATCAGTATAGATGACAAAAGTAACCTTTTACAAAATTCAACTTTAACAGAAATAAAAGAGCATACGAAAACTCTTTTACAACTCAGTTTTAAAGGCATTATACTTCTTCTTTCGTGTATTTTTGCTGGGTTTTTATTCAATGTTTTTTAATTTTTTATTTACGTCAAATCTTTTGTGTTCTGCGTATTATTCAATAATTAAAATTAAACCTTGTCTTTTAATCCTTGAAAAAACTGGCATAAAAATTGATTTATTTAGGAATATTTAAATGTAGTCATGAATTTATACATGTACATATGTATGTATGAATGTGTGCCAAGTTCGTAATAAATTATTTGTAGTTTTAGTAACAGACACAAATTTTATTAACCTATTTTTCTATTTAGGAAAATTTATTTGTAATCAAAATAACTGTTTTATCTATTAACGGTAATTTAATAAGACAACAAATTAAGCATGAACTTACAGTGAGCAACAAAATCAAGTGCATTACCCAGGCACATATTAAAACAACCCGGTTTCACACGGATAAAATTAACTTTTATTTATTTAATTCAATCAACATAAAAATTTACAGTTGAGCAATATTTTTTTAAAGAAAACAATAAACAACATGAACAAAGCCCAGCAAAAAAATCTATGACAAAAAAGTGATTTTGCAGGGGTTCAACTGGTGACGAAGTGATTAAATTTAGGTGAAAACACTAATGATTTTAACATTAGCGTGTCATTGGAGATCATGTGTTTACATGAATATTTTAATGAACTGCACTCCATTCTAATAAGTGCATGGAACTCATGCATATTTGGTGACAAGTATCGGATATTTCATGTGTTAAAATTGTTTGTTTACATGAATTCTTGAATTGTTGCATTCATTTTTAAGTACATCATTTATGACAAATTATTTTGCAGTTAAGAAGTCATTTAGAATTAATGCTTTTACACAATTGATTTAGAAGTCTTGTAAATGTAATTCGCTTTGCACTACTTCCAAATTTTTTTGCTGGGAGAAAGACAAAAACATCATTAGATATAAGCCTATGAACTCAGAAACCTTATCAGCTTTCCCCTAGTTATAACAACTTTATCGGAAAAGTCGATGTGTGCATAGAACTTATTTACCTCAGCACAAATTCTTCTAATTGGATCAAAGTTTATGTAGTTTGATAGTCGAAAATTTTTATATAACGAATCATAAGATCTGAGCTGCCTGTTAGGAACATTGATGCATATTTTACATTGAAGATATGTAGAATCAATTTTACCTTGAATTAAATTCATTTGTAATGTTGGGAGCGCAATGAGTAATAAACGACTTCGATATGACGGTAAGTTGGTATTAGGATTCCAACGCAAGTTACGATAATTAATTAATTATAACTACTTTACATTTTTTGTCTATTGCAAAAAATAAAACTTATGCTAAGAGAGTATATTTTTTCTTTTAAATTTATAAAACGTTTAACTGGATTATGTTTGAAATTTATCCCATCATATTTATATTTTGCTATAGTCCAACATATTTTTAAAAGAAAATTGTTTCCATAAATAAAATTTTTATGATGAATATTTGTGTAAGAAATTATGTTCCTCTATAAAATCAAATAAACATTTTTTATTAAATTTTGCGGCAGTACAAAACAATGAAATTACACTGCATTATAATTTCCGCTTGCCATTCAAATGTTTAACATTCTTTGCTATCTCTTAAATTATTTTAGCTTATGTTTGTATGCATGTGCATACAACATATTAAAATAACAACTGTCATATTTTGTTTTAAAATTGATGACATCACCTAATAATGACTTTAAATAAAAATTATCAGTTACGAACATAAATCGTTCGTAGGATTGTAAAAATGAACTCTTTCAAGTTTTTGCAATAGCCAGAAACACATGTTTGCCGCGTTTTTAAAGAGATTACGTGTGTTTGAATACTATTTACAGCAAAAACAAGTACGAGCACTACATTCGGCTGTGCCGAATTTTTTACACCCACTACCAATTTGATGTACTTTTATAGCACAAATATTATTATTTTGTTATTAACAGTAATCGCTATGTATCGTTGTATAACTTTTTTGTATTCTGCCAACAAATACAACTTAGGTATTTCAATATAGTCCTGTATTCTTTCAAAAACTTTGTCCGTTATATGGGAGGTAGGCGTTGAAGTGGGCGTGTCATCTTCATTTTCTGGAATGACATTGACAAGAAAGCTATACGTACAAAATTTCATCACCATACCTTTAATTTTATCGGTTTTATGAGCTTTCATTTACAGTAGATAACATGAAAAGTGGGCGTTATAGTAGGCGTGTCGAAGTAGTTTCTGCTAATAAATACAACTTAGATATTTTAATATAGTTCTTTAGTTAGTTTAATTACTTTTTAAATTTTAAATGTACTGAAAAATACACAATTTTCGTACATTTTGATCTATGTATAACTCCTTTCCTTATTAATAGACTTAGGCAAATTTCGGGAAAAAATATTTCTTTTACTCAGGAAATATACATTCGGAATTTTGTGGCTCTATGTTTATGTGTTTGGACACAGTTGCCTTTTATGTGATACTAGAAGGGAATAGTTTTTTTGACCTACTCTTGCAATACGAGCTATAACAAAAGTGTAGCTTCGGCTGTGTGGCACGTAGCGCCGTTCTGTTGAAACCAAATGTTGCCAATACCTCCTCTTAAATTTTTGTGAACAAAAATTCGTTCAACATGGCCCGATAACAATCGCCATTGAATATGGCCACTCCCTGCTCATTTTCGGAGAAAAATATCCCAATTATGCCTCTGGACCAAAATCCGCACCAAACAGTGACTCGTTTTGGGTGTATCGGCTTTTCAATGTATGCGTGCGGGTTTTCTGTACCCCAAATGCGACAATTTTGCTTGTTTACATACCCGCCAAGATCAAAATAAACTCCATCTGAAAAGATGATTTTTTTGGCTAAAGTAATGTCGCAATGTTTCCCAGCGATGTTCAAGCTTATACACAACCATATTCGTTCGGCGGAAAAATGCAACTAATAATCTGTCGAATCAGACATGAGTTAAGTGTTACCATTCACGAAATAAACACTAGTTAAAAAAAAAACCTTAGTTGGCGGACCGATTTACTCCGATTTAGCCCATTTTCAATACCATACAAACCTTGTGTATAAGAAATATTCTGGCAAAATTTGAGTCACCTAGCTATTTCGGTCCGATAATTTTACTCAATCTTCATAAGCTTTCAGAAAATATATATTTTATGGGGTTGGAAATAAATAATGTAAAAACTGAAAACGGAATGACAAAGATATAAAAACCCTTGGCACCACAGTTAAAGGGTATAGAGAATTTCAATAATACATAACGTATGTATGTATGCATACATATGTATATGTACAAAAGACAACTAACTTTTATAAAAACAAGAATATTTTAATGTTTTAGAACTTTCTGAATATACTAAAGTGAGAAAGTTTTTCTTAAAACTATTTTAATTAATTTTTATTTCAAAACATAAACAGGATTTTATTTATAGGGTTACATATGCGAGTTTGCTCCAATTTAAGAGCACACCTGTTTTAATTTCCACGATTAAGAACAAATTTATTACAGTTAGTAAAGGCTTAATAAGTCTTCCTAATAAACTTAATTTTCCACAGCAACCATTTTAATATTCCAAACAAACAATAATGTTTTTCAAAACATTTGTTAAGCTCATCTTTTTGAATAAAGAACTATTATTTTTTTACAGAAACATCATACGCAACTTAAATGCTACATGTACTTATACACTACACAATATTCATTTGTGGCTTCGTAAAGCAAATACGCATTACTGAGTGAATATAAGAAAAGAAATCGATTCGATGTTCAACTGTCCTAATTCTACTACAAGTATACTTTCCGAGGCACTAAGTAGGTTCCCGCCTGTAGTATCAAATAGTGAATACATTCGCTTGAATGTTTCTATAAAAAAATCAAAATTATCAAAAATAATACAACAGCTTTTACTTTATAGTTTTGCCTTAATTTTTTACACAAAAATATTTATTTTTTTAAATCTTTGATGATCTTTAAACTCCTATTTTGTCATACCTTTTTAGCATTTCAGCTGATATCTCACCAATAGCAGCTGTAACAGTGTTTCGAATAGTTGGTTTAGCTTGTCCCTGTAAACGAGAAACTTTATATCCCAACAAAGCCGCGCCTACCGATCAAATCGCATGATTTTGGCAGTTAAATGTGAGATTAATTGCCTCCCAGTTGGATCATGGTATCGTGTGGCATGTGGCACCATCTTGTTAAAATCACACGTCAATCAACTTCAATTCTTTTATATTTTGCAAAAAAAAAAAGTAGTCCTCCAGTAACGTTGCAATTTTCGTCGTTCTTGGACAAATACGATCTTAATCGACACTGGCCTAGACAGTATATACTCTTCGCAGACTGGTTGGTGGATTATGTAATGATGTTCAATAAGGTGAAATTGGTGCGAAATTTGGTCACCTATTCGATGGATCAATTATGACGGTGATTTACGAAACATATTTCTCACACATTACGAACTTTCATAATAAAATTCAATGGTTTGCAAGCGTTGTTCATTTGTTTGCCTATTCCTGATAAAATGACAAGCCTTATACTGAGCATTTTTGGCATTATCACATGTCACGAATCAACTTTTTTACACTTATTTACACTGAAATAACAAATAGTAAAAAAATCATCTTTTCTATGCGTTTGAAGGTCAAACATAAATGAAACAACAATAACGACTTTTGTACTTACGAGTGTATAGGGTGCTCTAATAAAACGTTTAATTTTCAGAGGTTTAATCCAGGTGTCTGCTTGTTCTATTTTACTTTGATGTTTGTTTAGTTTAAGTTTTAGTGTTGGACGAACCTGGATTTTCCACAACACTATGGGTTACAACTGCAATATTTTCAGTTGTTCTTAAGCAAGTCGTACAAGTTCAATTAGTTGCTCCACTCACTTTGTTGAAAACTTTGATCTGTTGGAGCGACTTAAAAAATATATTTTAATATTGTTGTTGTTTTTGTTACAGTATCTTTTCTATTCCTTTGTTTGTCTTGTTCGTATATACAGACATTTTTTATATTTTCTTTCTAATATCTACCTGCAATGTCGTCTGCATTTGTACCGGGCGAAATACTTTACATGTCATTTATATTTTGTGCTATGACAACACTTATACTACACCCATACATTTACATTGGTTAATGGTTCACTTTAAAAAAAGCATCCCTTTTATAGAAGTTTTGTCTATTACCCAGCGAGCGAAATAGTTCGACACTATCTAAATCAGATAATTCTGACAAATTTTCGACTATTTTTCAGATATTTCAAATGAATTTGTGGTACCATGACATTGTTCTTAAATGAAATAACTTTCAGTGATATAAGTCACAATTAAAATAAAATTTTGAAAAATTAAATAACTTTCAAAATTTGAGAGTTAACTTAACAGTAAAATGATAAGATACAAAAAAGTCTACAAAAAAGAAATAACACCAAACTGTAAAAAAAAAATTTGTTGCTAACGAAATAGTTCTCAAAAAAAACGAAATAACTTTCAGCAGATTGAAAGAACTTAAAAAAAAACAATTTCGTATGTCGGAGAAAACAGTTAAAGCTTCGCTTAAAAACTTTTTGCACACATACGATCCGGCAAAGCCATTTAAACTCTAGGGGCTTAAATCGCTTTGTGCAGGGACTTTAAATGCTTTTATATTTCATACGCCAATATTGTTTATTATACCCTTCACACAGTGAAAAAGGGTATATATAGGTTTGTCATTCCGTGTGAAATTTCTACAATTTTGATTTCCGACCCCATAAAGTATATATTTTCTGAAAGCTTATGAATAGGGAAGTCGATTAAGCCCTGTCAGTCTGTCCGTCTGTCCGTCTGACCGTCTGTCCGTGTGTATGTTGAAATCAACTTTTTGAAGCCCCCCGACATCTCCTGGACTCAGGTGAGGTATGAAAATATCAGAAATATTCGTGGCATCAAAAAAAAAAAAAATTTATTTTTTATTTTATATATTATTTATAGATATTTATATTTTTATTATTTTTTTTTAATTTTTTTTATTTTTTTGTTTTATATATATTATTTATATTTTTATTATATTTTTATTTCTTTTTTTAATTTTTTTATTTTGTTTTTTATTATTTTTTTTTTTAATTTTTTTTTATTTTTTAACATAAATTTATAAGTTTACAATGGGATGTTTTTATATATGTATGTATGTTTTTTATATGTATGTACGTATTTTATATGAGATGAATGGTGATACAAACAATTGTTATTGCATGACTACACGTTGTGAAGGGTATATAAGATTCGGCACGGCCGAATATAGCACTCTTACTTGTTTTTTTTATAAAATTTCTATTGCAATAATCATAATTTATTAGTGCTGACTAAATATTTATATTCCAAAACGAAACTATATTGATATTACCGTTTAATTCTACTATCATCTACTATTGTAAAGCACAAAGTGTCTTTATAGTTTGTGATGCGGCCACAAATTGGTTATTTATTTTAGTGAACAGTCCTATTTCTCCAAAAAAATATTGTTATTAAGAACGAGTTCCAAAATATCTATAAATATGAAATTCGATTTAAGTATTTATTTAACACACAACATTCATTTTCAAAAATTGCTGCAACGCCATGCCGTAATCTGTAACGTACGTTATAAAAAATATTTGTATGATGTTATTAACAATGTCTTTAAAAACTTTATAAAAATTAACTTGTTCTTGGTTCTTTTTTTTTAATTTATTTTCAACGATTAAACTCAAACCATCAAATTGGTTATCAAAATACAGAAGGAATTTTACACATTATTTTTTATTTCCAATTTTTTTGTTTAAATAAGATTATTAATATTTTACGATTGCTTTTAAACGAAAATGTTACGATAAGCAATGTTTACAGTTTGAAAATAATACATACATATGTACATGCTTATATATGTACATATTTAATGCAAAAACTATTTTATAAACAAAGTTATGACAAATAATGTGGGAATTTATTTAAGAAAATTTCTTATATTGTCCAAAGTTCGATAATTTTTACGCGTACGACACAATTTTGATTTATTAAAAATCCTATAATTGTAACTACATGTACAAAAATTAGTATGTGTGTATGAGTGTATGTATTGAATTAAGTACCCAGCAAACAAATTTGTCCGACATCCATTACGTTCGGTTCACACCAGCTATCGATTTGTTCGAAAAAAAACGAACATTTTTTTTGGGCGCACATGAATTTGCCTGGTGTGGACCGCTGTTGTCAATGTTTTGTTCTTGTTCTAGCAGCGTTGTCGAAAAATTTGTTTGAACAACGATGTATGAAACAAAGAGACGACACATAAAAATATCAACAAAATACACTTTATACGTTTTCTCCATATCAAAGAACATAAAAAAATTTTGACAGTTGCTCTGCCGACGTTTTGTTCTAGTCTGAACAAATCGATGGCTTATCTAGTTAGATAGATATCTGAGAGATACTTGTACAAAAAACTAAGTATCGTAAACGAATGCTGTCAGATTTTTGACGAACAACACATGAAGTAATTGACACGAATTCTTACATACACGTCATTAGATATTCTGAGTTTTTTTTTACCGACACGTCGTGACGTGTTGTTGGAGTTATATGTTATAAAAAAAACACACTTCAACATTATAACAAAAACGATAACAGTATTTACTTTTCCATCTCTGATGTATTTATACGAATTTCTATAAAAAAAGGTACACTCGTTGTGCATATGTGTTATACAAAATATTATTTTAAAGTTAATTATGTATAGCTACTGTAGAATCCGACTACACAAAACTCCTACGATAGATTGTGAATTTGGCAAAGTTTATGTTATACCAGCAATGTATTGTAACTAAAAGTAGTGTAACTAGGGTCTGATTATTGTAAATTTGAGAAAGCGATTTGAAGGAGTTAAATTGATTTCCCACTCAGATAAACCACTAATAATTAACTGAAACTCTTTAACGACTAAATTAAATGCACTTGCTACGAGGTGTCTTATATTGCAAGGTGAATTCAGTTTATTTAAATTAACTGCCGTATGAATCAGCCAATTTATATATTTACATTCCCTTACACGAAATGACTTTGTGTCAAATTTTATTTATTACTTTTATTAATCCGAAATGACGATTTCAATTTTTACTATGATAGAACGTAGTGGCAATTTGTCGTTGCCGTAAACCTAATTTAAGTAACATCGATAAGAGAGAAAAACGAAAATTGAAATCTCAAATACTAGTTAAATTATATCGGTATATCGGAATTATGTCTCGTCGGTTTTGTAACATGGAAGTTTTATAGAGAACAGATTTACCATACCGTAATGGCATGATAAAAGATTAGGAGTTATAGGTAATTTCTTGATCTCTATTACGAAAACGATTCGATATTAAAAGGTATGCATTTAGATACTTACATTTATTTATGTTTATAAAGAATTTAGTTACAAATCGAATATTAAAAAAAATGTTTTTACATCTTGTAATACCGGAAATTTTTCTATTTATTTCTTTGCCGATACCGGACATTTTTTTCCGAAAAAAGTTCCAACTACAAAATTTTTAAATGAAATTAAACTTTACCCAACAAAAAAATCTATGACAAAAAAGTGATTTTGCAGGGGTTCAACTGGTGACGAAGTGATTAAATTTAGGTGAAAATACTAATGATTTTAACATTAGCGTGTCATTGGAGATCATGTGTTTACATGAATATTTTAATGAACTGCACTCCATTCTAATAAGTGCATGGAACTCATGCATATTTGGTGACAAGTATCGGATATTTCATGTGTTAAAATTGTTTGTTTACATGAATTCTTTAAGGTATTTTGCATGATGTTGCATTCATTTTTAAGCACATCATTTATGACAAATTATTTTGCAGTTAAGAAGTCATTTAGAATTAATGCTTTTACACAATTGATTTAGAAGTCTTGTAAATGTAATTCGCTTTGCACTACATCCAATTTTTTTGCTAGGTTAGATTTGTATCTATTTTTAAAATAAAATTTAGAGATAGTTTTAATTAAAATTAAATTTTTAGATAATTTTATGTAAAACATCTATTTGCCCAATCGACAATCTGAGTTGTATCATTGTTCTACCTACATATGTATGTACATAATTAATATTTTTTAAAATTTTGTTCTTTTTAATTTTAATGATACCAGAGAGATAATGAATTGAGCAATTTATAATACATAATAACTTATCGATCAGCTCTCACTTTAAAAAAAAATTTTTAAATTTGATAAAGATTATAAATGCTTAATTATCTATTATCAACTCTCTTGATATTTACATTTTTCGATAAATTCAACTTTAATAAATTATTAAAATTTTATAAATTTTTTAAAAAAAATATGCAAACAGTTTCCACTCAAAAAAATATTTAAACCATTTATTGAGTGCAGAGATGGTTTTAACATCAGATGTGATCTGGTCGCACAGTATTTTTTCAATATTCTTCAATAATAAGTTGAGTTGTTCTACGTGTCTCTTAAACATAATAAATAACCATTTCGCCACGTATTCGTAATGAAATACATATTTATATACATATGTGTGTGTATTAGCCGTGTGGTAGGTTCGATTATAAGTCTCTTTTCAAATTTTAATATTTAGATAATTTTGGATGAACATTATTTTGGAGATGTTATTTTTCATAAAAAAATTCCATTTATTGCCTTAATTCGTAAGTGAAGAAAAAAGTTGAACTTTAAGCTTGTAAATAACTTAAGCCAAACGAACAAACTTATTAAACTATCAACTTTTTATGTTTGTATTCACTTGGCTCAAGTAATTTGCTGCTTAATCCTTTACAATCATCAATTTAAACTAATAGACATAAAAGCACAAACACATACATATTTGTATATATAGTTCTATGTATATACACTATATAGTGTATACAAATGGACACCAATTTAAACTTGAACCGATAGAAGCATTAATTACAAATTCTTTTTTCACGATCACTACAAAATTTCCGATCAAGTACCTGCGCCAGACAGTCATCAACTAACCTACTGAACTAGCTTCGTGGCATTTTCATGTTAACACTATGAGTTTTTCAAAAATCAAATAGTATTTACACAAATAAATATATACTTTTAGCCAGAGTTGGTAGTATAGTTTTTGGTGCCACGATCCATTGTCGACGACAATGACGACAATTATTCGATCGGTTGTGACACAATTATCAGTTGTCAATATTCACCTGTCGCGTATCAAATCGTAACTGAATGGTAGAATATTTTAATGAAGTTTAAAACGCTTCAAACCCAATATCAGTTAACATAATAACACACATATACACGTAATGTGTATTAACATATGTACATACATACTTTCATATATGCAGGCAACTATTTACCTACATACATATGTATATGCATACTTACATACGTTTACCGATATACGGTATTCAATTTTATATAGTTCAGTTATTGTTGTTGCTCTTTTATTTGTACTTAAAACAGCAATCATAAGAAAATATATGACAAACATTAACAATAAGAATATCAGCTACAATAGAAAATAAGTGGAAAAAATATAATGAAAAACATGACACGAAAATGACTGCATACACTTATACACCTCCACTTTATCTATTACTCGCTCACACTTGCATACGAAAACACACACTCAAATAAACATATATTCAATCTTTTTACTGATCAGGCAAATTATTGAAATTGCTTGTGGGTTAATTGTTTGTACACCCTCCACCAGTTAAGGGCAAACAAGTAAGAGTATTATAAAGGGTGGTTAAATTTTAAGGGCCAATGATGATTTTGAATAAAACACAAATTATTTGGGAAATTATTGTAATTTCTTTTTATTATTACAATATTGGTATGGTTCAATTATGTATAAAACAAAATATCGGTCAAAAGGCCGCCGCGACTTTGGCGGCACACCTCTATCCGATGGTTCAAATTTTCGATGACGCTTAAGCATAAAAGAAAGAAGTCCAACGGTGTCAAATCACATGATCTTGGCGGCCAATTGACATCGCCACCACGTGAGATAACAGGGCCATTGAATTTGTCGCTCAAAATAGCCATTGTTTTGTTAGCTGTGTTGCAAGTTGCACCATCCTGTTGAAACCACATATCGTCCACATCCATATCTTCCAATTCGGCCAAAGTTCGTTATCATCACACCATTCACAGTAACTGCCTGACCGGCCTCATTTCGAAAAAATATGGCCCGATGATGCCCATAAACCGCACTAAACAGTCACTCTTTGTGGGTGCATTGGTTTTTCGACAATCATTCTTGGATTATCATTCGCCCTAATGCGGCAATTCTGCTTATTAGCGAATCCACTGAGGTGAAAATGTGCCTCAACACTGAAGATGATTTTCTTCGATATACATTTTGATTTGAACGCCCATTTTCATAATAAGCCTGAGTAACTTTAACGCGTTGATCGTCTGAAATTGAGAAATGTCAAATGAAATGCCGAAAAAAAATTTGACGTTTAGGTGTGATTCACATTCGACATCGGCCCTTAAAATTTAACCACCCTTTATGTATTTGAATATACCTAAATTTATATACCCACCACCAACACCAAATGTTTAAAAATTCAAATAAATGGCTATACAGTCCACGAATACTTTTGACAAATTTAATGAACAAAAGAACATAATAGAGATCACCAAATAAAAATCATACTTCTTGTAAACAGGTTAGTAAGCGGAGTTTTTACTTCTCTTCCTTACAAAGCCGCTTACACGAAGCTTGATTTATATATGGCGAATGCCCACTTTGAAAAATTAACTTTAAAGAACGTTTTCTGTAAGCGCCCCTTTTTTCAAACATGTTAATAGCAGTTTCAAAGCTCTAAAATCCTTTCACTTAATACAAAAGCCATTCAAGGATTCGCTTACTCTACTGCTGTTTAGTAAGTGGTGACCACATTTTTAGTATAACGCTCTTACATCTCTTTAGAGCTTTTCGAAATCAAGTGCTGCATTGGTTCTTACAAAAATATTCCAATAAGTAACAAACACAAAAAGAAAATTAATATATTTATAACAAATTACAAAAGTTTTATTTAAAGGTTAACTCCAAATATTAGACATAACATAAATATAAAAATGTTAACTGCATATAAATTTCATAAAGGCTAATACATATGATTATGCAAATGCAGTTCCATACAACATGCAAGAAAATAAGGTTAAATTGCTCTATATTTTTGACGCAATCATTACTTTCTGACGTTTGAAAAAAATATTTTTTTAATCTTGCTATCATATATACATACATACATATGTATGTATTATATGTATATACATACGTATGTATTCAATTAGAAAACCCAAAATTTTTGTTTGCCTTTTTCAGTAATATTCTGTTAAATTGAAGAAAAAACAAGTAAGAGTGTTCTATATTCGGCCGTACCGAATCTGATAGCACCCTTCACCATCATGTACATAGGTATAATCCCACATCGTAGCTTAACCTATATTTTATGTTATACGGCATTTTTCCTTATTATTTCTGACGCCATCCTTGATTTCGAATTTTTACGTTAACTGTATTCAACTAGTCAAGCCCTTTAATTTGATACCCTTTTGAATAATTTACTCGTCAAGGCCTTTCATATTCATATTGGGGGGGTTCAAGAAGTTACATTTTAAAATACCAGATTTATTGTCCGCCATTTTGTAATGGCGGCCAACATGAATTTTAATTTTTTTATAATGCTTAAATTACGCTAGTCAAGACGTTTCAGATGATACCAATATTGACTCTCTCGGTTGTCTAGCAGCTGAAAAAATTTGATTTTAGTTTGTAAATTTTTGGAATATATATTTTTCAAAAATAATTTTTGCCTATAACTTTACCGATTAGAGCACGCTTTATCCAAAATTTTTTAAGAATATCTCTAGAGCCATATTATATCTACAAATAGCAGCAAAAGTACCTATAAATTATTCTATTGCTGAAAAATTTTAATTTTGTTGGTAACAAGAGTGCTATATTCGGCCGTGCCGAATCTTATATACCCTTCACAACGTGTAGTCATGCAATTACAATTGTCTGTATCACCATTCAACATCCCATTGCAAAATTATAAATTGAGTTTACGTATGTATGTTTCCAAAAAAAAAAAATAATTAAAAATACTAAAAAAATGTATTAAAAACAAAAAAAACAATAAAAAAATTCCAAAAAAAAATTTAAAAAAATTAAAAAATAATAGTAAAAATATAAATATGTAATATATAAAAAAAAAAATTTTTGGCTCAGCTGGGATTCGATGCCACTTTACTCTAACCAGTATATATGTATGCATGTTGTTGTTGTAATTGTGAATTCATTCCCGGATATTTTCAAAGGATTTATACTAAATATACACAGATGTGAGGAACATATAGTTGCTTGTAAAAGTTGATTTTAACCAACACACGGGCAGACGGTCAGGGCGTAATCGACTCCTCTATTCATAAGCTTTCAGAATATACTTTATGGGGTCGGAAATGAAAATTGTAGAAATTACAAACGGAAAGACAAAGCTATATATGTATACCCTTGTGCACCACATGTAAAGGGTATAAAAATAGGTTATGCAAAGAAAAAAAAATATTTGAAAAGTATCAATTAAATGTGTATCAACTTCAATTGTTAATTTTAATCTAAAATTAAACCCGCTTGTTTGCTGCGTTATAATTCCTGAAAAACGGTGTCTCATTTCCGACTAGAGATGGCATCTAATGTGGGAGAAAATATGGAAAAAACCCGAGGAAAATGACCGAATGGGATTATATTCGGATTTTTTTTTCGTATTTAGCATATGTAACATCTAGAATGTGTAAATACAAGTATATATCAAATAGTACGTACTATTTAAGTACTATTACTACTAGTTAAAGCTAATCTAATTTTGTTTATTTTCATAATTCAATCAATAAGTTATATATACTCCATGCGGGTGATCTATCTCACATGTTGTTTTGGCTTCGTACTGTGCGCGCCTGTGTTTATTTGTTGGTTTAACTGACGGACTTGGATTTTGTTTTGTGGACTTTTGATTGCCTACTTTGGACTGACAACTATTGTTACTCCTACAGACTTCGATACCTACTTCTTCCTAAAATAACACGTTTGTTACTTTTGTAAAGTGTAATAAATAATTCTTAGTAAGTATTCGTTCTTTTTTTTTTTTTTTTTTTTGGTTAAAGATGCTTAAAAGTTTTAATAGACGTTTTTTCTGCATTTAAGTAAAATTCCATCACAATGCGCAGAAAAAATCTTATGATAAAACAAGAAGACGTCTTTCTTGTTGTTATAATAAACTGCTGGTTTTATTTTAGTTCCTGAATCAGGCTACACATTTTGACGTTTCGAACAACAGGCAACAGCTAGTGCCTTATATACGCTGGCGCAAAGTATGTGTGCATCGCAAAGTACCTATTTTTCGCTGCATTTGTACTAAAAATAAAAAAAATTTAATTTTTTAAGATCTTGATAATTACGTTTGTAGAATTGTGTGTATGTTTTGTGTGTCCCCCATACACACAATTCTACAACGTTTAATAATGAAAATAGCCGTCTATTGGGTTTTTCCCACATAAATACCCGGTTGTTTCCTAAATGGGAAGAAACCTGGCTATATTCCCGTTGGATTTTTTCCCACTCTATTTTCCGTCTAAATGAAAGAGTATAAGAATATGTGTGAAGATTACTTTGCACAATTGTGCTATGAATTGGCTGCCTATGATATAAATTCACTTCAACTTAGGTATGTATGCATGTATTGTATTTTCTATTAATATACCTATACATACATATAGTAAGCATACGTATGTAAATAATTTTGAATTCGAGAAATACTATTTTTTATTGGGCTTAAAACGATAAAAATAGACCAACTATTTAAATATTGATTTAGAAAAAAAAATTGAATGCATACATAAAATACATATCGATGGTCACACGTATAAAAGCTCTACCTCAAATAATTGTAACTACAGTAGAAGGTAAAAATGTAATAAAAACTGCATTATCATCATGTAACTTCGTTTGTAAAATTGCTTGAAAACTCTTATTTACAAGCAATTTATTGTGTTAAATTTTTTGTATCGAGGTGTATTTGTGTAAAATGTATTTGAATCACTAAAAAATTAAATTTCGTAAAAAATACAATTTAGGGCCCTTCTACTTGTGGTCATCGATATGTACATGTATGAACAATTGTTACCATATATGAGTTAAAAATTAAGGTCTTTTAACTATAAGGTTTAACCAAAATTTAAATGATACATTTTTGTATAAATTTATGTCTGTATGTAAGTCAATTTAATATTTGTCAAGTATAATTTAAAAATAAATATTACCCTTTCAGGTTTAAAATATTATTGAAGGCAAATTGCAATGTTTTAACTACTAACTACCGTATTCATTAAAAATATTTTAGGTTTATGAAAGGCTTATTTGACAGATGTTGTACAGAAATTTGTCAAATAAGCCTTAGATAAACCTATAATGTTTTTAAGAATACGGCAGTAAAAGTTTATCCATAAAATTGTTTTTTATATTACCTAGGACGTTTAAAATACAGTAAACTCGCGGTAACAAAAACACTACCTTACTTGAACACCGGATAAGATGAACATAATTTTTTTACACTAACTACTCTGTAGCGTGAACACAGTGAGAAAGCCTTATAACGTGAACAGATTTTTCGGTTATCCAAATCATTTTCATAAAAAGTGGTATCCCTGTAAATGATTGCGCAGGTTTAGTTTAGTGCGCTCTGCTGATTTAGCATGATCTAATCTAAAGTTTTTCGTAAAAAATGTCACAAAAAACTACCAAAATTCTAAAGTTAAACTTGTTGTGATAAGGAAGCCAACAAATCCTTGCTCTTTTAGAAATTTTGAATCTTCTGTGGACTATAATTGCAAACGTTGCTTTTAAAAATGTCCAACTGTTTTTAGTATTGGAAATAAGTGCTTGTGTGGGAAATGTAATTTTAATGTATATTGTTTTTGTGTTGTTGCAAACTTAAGAATATACATATATAGGTACTAGACTGGCAAGATCTGCAACATTTGCATTATCTGTTTGCAACGAAGGGTGATTTCACTTATTGTTTTAACATCTTTTTTTTCTTAAGAAACTTACTACCTGTGAATGCATTATTAATTTTTATTTATTTCTCACACTACAAAGAAGCTGTCAGTTTTCGTATTAAAATAAAGAAACACTTTCTGCTCACTCTTCGGTAGCTAATATAGGGAATTGGTTTGATTATCATTTTCTTTTTATTTCGGGCTAACATAAAAATAATTAATAATCCACAGCTCACTGTTTAGATTAGTCATTTGTTTTACTCTCAACTTTGATTTTAACTATAGACTGACTTTCAGAACCTCCTTATACCATGTATCTTTTGTGTCAAAAATTTATGAAAAATTCCTAATCTGCATTACTGTATGTATGGTTGTCGTAAAGCGAACATTAAGTTCCTAACAAAAACTAGGAGTTACTTGCTATTACTAAATAATGTAATTTGAGTCCCTTTCTGTAAGCGTGGCTTAGATGTCAAATTATAAGTAGCGATTAACTGTATTTCAGTACTTTCAAACCATTTTTTTAAAAGGAGAGTTTTTGCTGGGTTGTTACATATTTAAAAGAAACAAGCCAGCGTTCAAAACGGTCAAAGCGTTATAATTGTGTAAATATATGTAGGTAGCCTTAACATTTTTCAGAAATCAATCAATTAATAAAAAAATATTGTCTGTATCTGCATTATTTTAGCATTTAATCTCTTAATTTTTCTACTTGTATTATTATTGGTAATTGTATTTTCTATGTTGGCTCAGAACGAGCAGCATGAAAAAATTAATTTTATTAAATAACATACAGACATTTTTAAAAATACAATAGCTGAAAATACATATTCGAGTAACCACCCAGCTCACCATATTTATCAAAAAAACTGAGGACAAACATATCATGAACTAACAAAAAAAAAAACATGTACCAGTTCGAGTAAATAGTTAAAATTTTACTTTAACAATAAGCAATACCTTTAAATTTTTTTTATTACAAATTTCTTTGTATTAATTTGTTGCATTGTTTGCTCGCACGTCGAAAGATTCTATTATAATGACATCAATAACGTTGACACCGATCAATTGTAAATGAAATGGAACTAGTTGAAGAAGATAAATTGCGCAAACACATCGAGGTAATGAAATATTGAAATACAAATAAAAAAACAAACAAACCACTTGTGTTTTTATGTATAAATAACAGAGTCCCCTTTTATACAAAAATTTGAATTTTTAAAGAAACGTTATTCTTGGTAAAATTAAAGTGAGTAAACGGAGGACTTTAAGTAATTCTAACCTTGACAACATTGTACAACTCTTTTACATATGCTCAGAGTCTCTCATTATAAGTTTGTATACATTAGGTTCGTTCGAGTACTTTTACTGCACTTTGTAGTAAATGAGTAATTATTTAGTAAATTGAAAATTTTACTCTCAAAAAGAGAATTTGTCCAAAAAAGTACTCGAACAGACATTTGTAAAAATTCGTAAGATTGAAGCAACAGCTGATGGCAAATATATAAAGTTTTAATGGGAACTATGTACATACATACATATGTGCAAATATGTATTTAAGTATGTATACCTGCGCCAGATTCAGGCAGTTCCATTCTTTCATCTGTAGACATTGTTAACTAACTTTATTTCACAAAGAATTTAAATTTAATAATATTTTGCACTTTTGTTTGGATTTTCCTTTTTTTTTAATTTTTTTTTCACAAATTGTATACTTTTTGTTTGCTTACTTTTGTTTGTTTACCTTTTGAATCATATGTTTTTTGGTTTTGCTAAATCTTACTGCAAGAAATTTCTGTTGTAAAAATTTGCAAATGCTCAGTCAAGAACTGTCACTTTTCGCTCTCTATTTGTGCTCTCATTTACTACAAATTTGTGTAAACGAACGCAATTTCGTAAAATGCGGTAAAAATTTGTACAAATTCGTACAAATTTGTGAGTTCTCGAACGAACCTATTATTACAGAACTTTTATTTGAAAATAAATAGTTTCAAAATATGGCAGGATTTAAAATCTATAAAAAAAAATCTTTTAAAACTATGTATGTATTTCTATTTTTCATTTATAAGTTTATCTAGGTGATAGACACCGAACACCTGAATGTCATATATAGTAATAGTCATAATGACGTTTGGATATGATATGAAAAGAAAGACAAATTAAGAAATATGAAAAGAAAGACTTACTTCATTAAATTGTAACGCAAATAGTAGTTTTATACCCACCACCAATTTCATGTACTTTTATATTGTAATACAAAAGAATTTAAAATAAAGCGTTATATGGGAGGGAGGTGAGTGCGCTTCTAACCTTTATTTTTTGGTATTATAATAAAATTTTGTATATGCAAAATATCACCATATAATACATATAACTCTATTGTTTTTATGAGATTTTGAATTTCATTGATAGCAGAATATGTCATAAGCGGCCGTTAAAGTAGGCGTGTCAAAGTCATTTATGCTAATGAACTTAACTTAGATATTTCAATAAAGAGTTCTTTATTTTTCCAAAATCTTTGTCCATAGAAAAATTATATAAGTTTGAGACAACACGTTTTTATAGAGGTGGGCGTTAAAGTGTGCGTGTCACCTTCATTTTATCCCGTTATAAAAACATTTTCCAAGAAGATATACTTGCAAAATTTCACAATCATACATCTAATTCCGTCGCTTTTAAGTGCTTTTAAATTTCATTAACATATGTATGTATGTGAGAAGTGAGCGTTAAAATATGTGTGTCAGAGTTTCAGCTAATAAATTCAACTTTGATGTTTTAATATAAAGACCTTTATTCTTTCAAAACCTTTGCCTATAGTAAAAATTATGTGATATAAGATAAAGCGTTATATGGGAGGTAGGCGTTTTAGATTACATTGACCAGAAATCTATTTCATCAGCATACCTCTAATTCTGTCGGTTTTATGAGCTTTTATATTTCATTGATAGTCGAATTTGTGGCAAGTGGGCGTTAAAGTATGCGTATCAAAGTAGTTTCTGTGATATGTGAGAATTGGACTTTAAAAGCATTTTCTCAAAAATTTTGTCGATTTCGATTAATTTATTAATGCAAGGAAGGAAAATGAGATTTTGGTATTAAACAATTAATTCAAGTGTACTTTTTTGATAACAAATGTACCAATTTCATGTATATTTGTTGCTTTTGCACAATTTATAATGTGTTTTACAAAAATATATCCTTTTTTAAATAAAATTGTATTAAATTAAACATATCATAACATCTTTTCCACCCGTGATAAACGAATTGGATTTGGCAGAACATATCCCCTAAAAAGTTTTTGTTGTATCAATTAGCCGTTGCATATACCTGTATGAATATTCCCAAGGCGAATTTAATTATCAGGTGGTGGTAATTCTACAACAAATACAACATTAAAAAACAACATGGTTTTTTATTGTTGCTTTCGACTGTCGATATGTGAAAAACTACATGGTTTTTGTTTGTGTTTTTTTGCGCGGGAAAGAGTAATCTATGTAATCTCTTTTATGTAAACATAAATAATATTTGACAACTCGACCGTCATTTATGCAAATAAAAAAGTAGAACAGCTGCGTTGTCAACACCACCTGATATTGAATTCGCCTTGAATATTCCTTGAAATTAACAAGGGTGTACTTATACAGGTGGTGGTCATAGCTGCCAGATAAAATAGGGGCAAAATCGTCTAATTTGGGGAAAAAAATCGTCAAAATCGTCAAATAGTTTACTCAAATCGTCATAAAAACGTCAACATAAAAAATCGCATTTTTTCAAAACAAAACATTTTTTATTAAATGCATAACATAACAAACTTTTTAAATCCAGAGAGATCAATAGTTTTATTAGACCCTTTTAAGTTAAGAACATGACAATAAATATAATACAATTTAGAATTAATTTCGAAAAATAAATATTAATATGTATATAAATACAAAAAATAATAAATAATGAATTGGCTGCATCTAATTCAGACCAATTGACAAATAATTATAATTATTTCTTTCTAAAGTTTCTACCGATTAAGGTAGCTTTAGGCAAGCGTAAGACGAGCCCAACGCCAAAATAAACTACATCGTTTCGCTTTTTAGCCCATAAATTTATTTCTGGATCTGCAAACCAGTCTTCCTTAGTTTTCTTCTTCTTGTTGGTTACCTGTTAAAAGCACCATTAAAATTTCATTTTAGCTACTACAAAGTTTTGTATAAAAAATGGATGAAATTTCTACTTACAGAGGAAGAGCTGCTAGAATTTTCATCATCTTGGTTTTCTATTGAAAATATAATGTTTGATTTTTAAGGTTTTAATGAATAATTAAAAAGAACTTACCATTTTTTTGAAGTATTTAAGCATATTAATTTGTCACTTAAATAATTTAAATAAATTTACTTAAAAAACTAAAATTGTTTTAAACGCGTTTCCAAATTTATATTTGTTCGTGTTGTAGGTATCAGTTGATAAAATGTGGCATATACTATGTTAAAAATGTACAAAGTGGAAAAATTACCCACACAAACACATTAAATAATGATCGATGCATCTCTTTCACTCTGTTCTATTATTAATAACATAAAAAACCGTTACAAATTATTTTTATTTAGTTTAAGGTTGATATAAAAGTAATGAAAAATGTTGCAAACTTGAATTCTTGAAAATCGTCAAAAACATAGCATAAATCGTCAAATCGTCAACACTTAATTTTAGCACGTAAAATCGTCAAAATGACGATAAATCGTCAAATCTGGTAGCTATGGTGGTGGTGCCAGCCCAATTGTGTACCAATGCTTGTCAAACTCCTTTTATAAAAAAGAGATTTCAGTGCCAAGAATTGTCAAACTCCTTATATAAAAAAGAGAGACAAGAAGCGTTTTCACCTTATGTAATTACGCCATGTTATAAACAAAGACATATTTATTAATCAGGTAATCCAAATTTAGAGAGAACCTTTTTGTTTATATTTTCTATATATGATGCTTGACATTTGAAATAAGAGAAAAATTTAGTTTTTTATCTATTGGGTTTGAAAGCTGAAGTGCAAAAAAATTGACTGCCGGTTCAACGATGTCGAAAGAAAACCCAAGCGAAATTTTATTCGTACAAATATATTGAAAACAACAACAAAAACTAAAAACTTGTTTTTGTTTTCAACGTATTTGTACGAATGAAATTTCGCTTGGGTTTTCTTTCGACATCGTTGAACAGGCAGTGAAGAAAAAATAATTAACTGAAGACTACCTGCTAAATATAAATAAGTATACCTCGGTACAAATGTAACTATTGTACCAGGGGTTCAATTCTCGTTCTGTGAAACTGTGAAATGAAAAAGTTTTTGTATAGCAAAGGGTATGGTGGCACCATATGATATTACACACAAAAACTTTTCATTTCATAGTTTCATAAAGCGAGAACTGATACCCTGTTCTGTATTTCTAGTTTGATCAAATTATTTAGAATTTTCATTGTAGTGTTTTCGTTTATTATTGTCGTTTATAAAACATTTTAATTTCATTAGGAACGCAGAACAGCACGAATATTATAACTCAATTTAAGAAACTGTATCATAAATATTTTCAGTATCAGTATGACGATTGACATCTTCTTCGGTTTGTGATAAGTCCAAAACTAATTTATAGTTTCTTAGTGCATTGTCTAGAATGTGCTCAACTGGCGAAAAGGTAGACCGAGAACGTAACCGTGCCTTGATCACTTCTAACGACTATAAAAGAAAATTTGTAAATTTTTTTAAGAAATTATATTAACAAACCTTTAACAGATTAGCGTTCCTAGCCATGGCCTCCTTGAAAGTTTTTATATTTCCAGTATGCTTGCCTTGTAATTTTTCTACTGCTACAGGATTGGATTTTTCAAACTTAATTTCTTCACGTTTGCTGGCATTAAAGAATAATGTTATTTGAATTTAAAAAAAAATACTAAAGTTTTAAGACGTTACTATTTTGATTAGCAGTTTTTAGTTAAAAAAGAATTTAAAAATGAATAATAAAATTTTGAATATACATATGTACATATAACTATTTTGAATATACATACATATAACTATTGTTCCCCAATTATATCCTAAACTTCTTATCTAACTAGTGCATGAACAAATTTTAAGTCCTATTATGTTTATTTTAGTATATGTATCTTACATCTTTTCCAATTTACTGTCAACTTCAGCTTCAAGTGCTAAATATTTTTCATTAATTTCTTTTATTAAATCCATTTTGCTTTTATTTCTGACTAAATTTATAAATAAACAAAACACTTTTGTTACTAGGATACCAGGTTTACATTAACAATCACTTGGTAACCAATCAAACTATAAAATAAAAGACATGAGTTGCCAAATATATCAACAATATTTTATTAAACAAATATGTATGTACGAATCTATATACATACATTTTTTTTTTAAACGTGTGTTTATGCAATTTTAAATTTAACTTATAAAATAGATAATCTTAAACTGTCATGCACACTTTTAGGATACTAATAAACTTGTATCTCATAAAAAAACTTGCAGGGTAGTCAACTTCACATTGTAAAAAGCACAAGCAAACATGCATTTTTGGAAGAGAACAAAATATTTATAGTTTTCGATTTTATTTACTTTATAAATACAAGTCATATTTTATTTAAGAAATAATATTTTCAATTTTCAATAAATAACAAATTATTAAATTGTTTGCAATCATAAATAAAAAATATTTACATCTTATAAATAGCGACGATAAAATATGTTGCGGATGATATTTGCACACTATTTTGTTTGCTGATGTATTAAATTAAAAAAAGTCAAAAATCACCCGAAGTGTTCATATGCATATTTATGTAAGTTTATTTAATTAAGTAATATAAAAATTTTTGTTTTAAAGGAAACTTTTAATAATATATTCCATAAGAAAAATATTATTTAAACCCTGGTACAAGTTTAAAAAAAGTGTAAAGTGGCTATATGGTTCAAGAGTTCCAGAATCATCCACCTGATGTGGGCATTTCAGCAAAGTAAATTCCGTTTCTATAAACTTTGACTAATAATATAAGTATGTATGTATGTATGTGGAAAAAGAAAATTTTATTTTTGTATCTAGCGTACGTAGCATAAAATATAGCCAGGTAATCGTTTAATGTCCTTTTTTATATTGCTAAGAAAGAATGAAAAAAAATACAATTAGGAAGGAAACGTATAAATTTAAATAGTTGAAAAAAAGCATCATATATGTATATTGAAAGAGAAAATAACTTAAAGATTATTTAAAGAGATATTAAGAAAAAGAAAATAAGATAATATTTATATATTCGTTGAAAATATTATTAATGATGTAAAAAATTTGATATAATATTTATTGTTATAATTTTTTTGAAGTTTGTTTGTTTGTGTAGTATTTTATCTGCTTTTTATTAGTGTTAGTCCTTAGCCACAAACTAATAACCTTAGGTTAGGCAACAGTTTGTTTATGTATTTTATTTTGTTGTTTGTAAATAAAACGTTAGAGGGAGCTAGTGTTTCATTGAATATTTACAAAACGGGAAATAAAAAATCAACGAATATAGCTTACAACCAATTAGGTTTTGCAGGTTAGATTAAAGTAGAAGATAACAGTATATCGACCCCTTTGCGCGAAATTATCGTATGTTACAAAAACCAAATTTTACAGCACAGCCATTTTTATACTTTTCTCTGCTTTCACTTGCAATATCAAAATGAAAATATACATGTGCTAAGAAAATTAACTAATATATCTACACCTAAAAGTATTCCGGTGGAAAAGTTCAAGTTTTCCGACAAAAGCGTATTTTTGGCACATACGATAATTTCATTCACAACATTTCGTAGATGCGTGTGTAAAAAAAGGCACTTCCCACTCGACCTGAGCTTCGAGAATTAGTGAAGGTTCGCTAAAGCGAACTTTTCTCGAAAGAAAAATATACGAGAAATTATCGAGAATTCAAAAGAAAAGTGAACGTTCGTAACATCGAAGCATTATCGATTGTTTTTTGACAATAAACATTCGAGTAAATGTCGAGAATTTTGAAAAAAGTGAATGTTCGCAACATTAAACATTTCTCGATAAATTCTCGAACTTTTTTGTTTTATTTTGCAACATGGAATTTTTATTTTCATTGCTTTTGCTTTTAGAAGCGCAGCAACAAGAAATTTTTTTCGCCTTACCATCGCGAAAGATTCGTAAATAATATTGTAAATGACATTATAAACAGGTTTTGCAAAAGCAAAAAAAGTAACGGTTGTTAATTTCTGCAAGCAAAAGAGTAAAAAAAATTGAAAGTCATTTATTATTCAGTCATAGTTTTTTGTGATCGGTGGTTTACTTTTAATTCAGTGTTTAAAAAATTAAATAAAAATAGTAAATAGAAAAAAAAAACATCAAAAAGTGTTATTACTTTAAAATATTAACTTTAATTCAAACTGATTTTAAAAAGTGGTATGTAAAATGAAAAGAAAAAATCGAAAATTTATTTGTGAATCCAAACACATTATAACTACTCTCAATGAAAGCTTTATTAAAAAAACGTGTAATAAAAATTCAATAACTACTGGAAATATTACCAATGAAGATTTTCAGTTAAATAAAAAAATGGTTGAAGAGATAAAAACTCCAATAAACGATTTTAATTCACGGTTAGCGCAGTGGCTATTATCAAATAATATAAGCAGACAAGCGTCTAATGATTTGCTTAGTTTATTAAGCGAAAAAATTGGCAATTTACCTAAGGATGTGCGCACATTGAAATGTACTCCACGCGAAATTGTTAAGCGAATAGGGGAACCAGGGGAATATGTCCATTATGGAGTAGAGGATTCTCTTACAGACTTACTAAGCAACTATCAGTTTAGTGGTACAGACATATTCCTAAATATAAATGTGGACGGGCTTCCGCTTTTTAAAAGTTCCCGTAAACAAGCATGGCCAATTCTAATAAATGTTAATGGTACAGAACCCATATTTGTTGTGGGTATTTATGTAGGCTGCTCCAAACCTTCTGATACAAATTCCTATCTTGTTGAATTTGTTGAAGAGTTAAACTCGTTAATTACAAATGGAATGACTTTCTGCGGAATTTCATTTGCAATTAAAATCAGAGCTTTTATTTGTGATGCTCCGGCGCGGGCTTTTCTTTTAGGGATAAAAAACCATTCAGGGTTCTATTGCTGTAGCAAATGTATTCAAAAAGGAGAAAGTTTTCAAAGAAGAATAATTTTTAAACAATTTGAAAATCCGGCTCGCAGAGATTTTGATTTTAGGGAACGATTATATCCTGAGCATCACAATATTTAAAGTCAATTAATTATAGAAAAATTGCCAATCGATATGGTTAAGCAGTTTCCATTTGATTACATGCACGTCGTGTGCCTTGGCGTTACAAAAACCTTGTTAGTGGCATTAACCAGAAAAAAAGGTCACTCATTTTCTTTAAATCGTTCTGGCATTAACCAAATTAGTTCTAGATTGATTTTTTTAAGAAAATTTGTGCCAAAAGAGTTTTGTAGAAAACCAAGGCCTATTGATGACTTAGAAAGATTTAAAGCAACTGAGCTCCGAAAATTTTTGTTGTATACTGGACTAATTGTTTTTAAAGACGTCTTAGACGATGCCAGATATAATCATTTTTTACTTCTTAGCATAGCAATAAGGATTTTATTTATTTTCAATAGTACCTTTTAATTTTCATTGCTTAACACATCTTAGCAATCAAGCAATGACATTTAATTCCCTAGAATCTATAAGCGCTTTTTCTTTTGAAAATCATTTGGGTAAACTAAAAAAAATAGTTAAAAAAAGTGATGGTGTAATAGCTCAACTGTATAATCGTATTGTTGAACAGAGTATATTAAACGTTAGAAAAGATAATGTTAATAAAATGAAACAAAACTTATCGCAAAATAAAATAAATTACAAAAACTTTTACTTTGATTTAAATGGCCCCAACTCCTTTTATTTTATAAAAGGAGATCAATATGAAATATATAAAATTATTAAAATAGAAAAAACTAATTCGAGCTATATTTTATCTAGCAAATTAGTTGTTAATCTTCAACCATTTTTTATTTATCCGATAAGTTCAGCTTTAATTGAAATATTTTGTTCAAATAATATTCAGTTTAACACCATCAAATTGAAGACATTTGCGGGAAAATGTGCTATTTTAAAAATGAATCGAACCATATATTTATCCCACTAATTCATTTTTAGATAAAAATGACTGATAAATCTATAGAACATAGCAATGAGCAAATTACTGTCTATACGGAGCTCTTCACTCAGCCGTCAAATCTAAATTTTAATGACAATAGCCAAATAATAGCTTGCTCTGAACGACCCATAATTAACAATAATAACAGCAGTCAATTAACAGGTGTGTATTACTAACAATATATAAATATTGGTAAAAATATTTAATATAAAATTTAAATTTAATAATCGTTTTGCTATTTCAGAAATATTCAATCTTTTACAAAAAGTGAACGAGCGCCAAAATTCTCTGCATTCAAAACTCGACCGCCTTACCACTGAAATGATATCCATTCGAAGCGAAGTTTCAACCATAAAAACAAAGATATATGGAGATATTGTATCGTGCGTAGAACATGTTGTTCCCCGACAGCCTTTATTATCTATGGAACAGTACGACGATTTTGAAACCCAATTGGAATTTGAGGAAACTTTCAAAGAATTTGTAAGTGCAAAATGTGTAATTCGATTGTTATGGTAACATATGAATCTATGAATGACTAGATATTCTGTTTTGTTTATTAAGGTTAAAGAACTGTGTTTATCAGGTGAAAAGTCGTTCGACAAATTTATTCGAAACTGTTGGAGAAGGATATTTTCTGATCAATTTGCCGAGCATTTCTCATGGCGAGGAACTAGCAGTAAGAAATGCATTAGAGGATCCCGCATAACTTTAGCTATTCGAAGTAGGTTAATCTGACATTTGAAGTAACTGATATATTTTATTTAATTTTATTTTCATAGATTCATTTAAGAACAAATTTGCTCTTAACGATGAAGACTTTGACAAGATATCCCAAAAGCACTTTCAATATGCACACGACAGGTTGGTCAAATTTTCTAAATACAAAAGCCAAAAAATCGATCACGAATATAATAAACTATTGCCAGAAAAGATTTGAATTTTTTAAAATACTTTTTATAATTTATATAAGTATTTATTATTATAATAACATATATTATAAATACACAATTATTATAATTACATAATTTTTATAATTGTATTTGTTATAATTACATAGCGTATAAAATTTTGATGTGAATAAAAAAATTTAAGTTTTTTAAAAATTTCAAAAATATTTTTTATTAGAATCAAAATGGAATGAAACAAATCCTTCGATATCGAAGTATCGTCAGTTATATTCAAAACGAATATTTGGCGATATCGAAAATGAAAGTTTTTGGATATATAGATCGAATTGCAAAAGATGTTTATTATAACTCGCTTTTGATATCGCTAAAAACTCGTTATTGATATCGTTAACGAACACTCGACATCGAAAGATCTGCTGCCACAAACTGAGCGACAGGTGAGCTCTAGGAGCTCATTTTCGATTCGCGCTCGATAGTCGACATCGAGTGTTTTCCCCGAGAAATGTTCGAGAAACTTTCGAAGGCGATTTCGTTTTCAAAGGCTGTGGTCGAGTGGGTTACGACATCATTGTTATAAATTGTCAGTGTTAGAAATAATATTGAAACAAAGATTTATTTATGGTTTTATGTATTTGTTAATTATTTTTTTACTTAGAATGGCACAAAGTAATCAAAAATGTAATCAATATTTAACAGAAGCATGAATTAATTAAAAAAACTAAAAAACCAATAATAATAAGTGAGTTAATCTTCTTCGTCGCTTTTATTTAACACGTATTTTTCGCATAAAGAATATTTTAAATTTTAATATTAATTTTGAAATTTTAACGGTATGCTATTTTTTAAACATAGATTTTTCAAATCATTGAATTTTTGCAAAGAGATACACAAAGGTGAATGGTACAACTTTTGTAACTTAAAGGTAAAATTAAAGTTATTTATAGTTTTTTTTTGTGAAATTGTCGGAAAATCCGTGGATGAGTTGAATTGATTACAATTTTTTGTCTAAAAAAGCTATGCGATTTTTATTTATGTTTAGTTTAACTTTGTTTGATAATAACAGATTTGCAAAGGACTTCCAGTTTTCAAACTCTGAGTGGCCTATTTCATTACACTTGTACCCCGATAGATTAGTTCGTGCATTGCGAATAATTGTGGGCCATTCAATTGTGCTATGCACAAAAACAACTGGTATTATTGTATGACCGGGAAGTAAATATGTTATTTTAATTTTTTCAACGAAGTTTGAAAAATGTGTCAGCATAGCTAATACAGCCTTGTTGCGGTTTTGACCAGTGCAACTGTCACAGTATAGGGATATGTCTTTAACTGTCTTCCTTTGGTCTACGATTGTTAAGTACTTATACAGGGTTGTGCAAATTTGCCTCGCTTACCATTACGCTCACTCCACAAATAACAATAGCCATTCCCAGTGCCGTTTTCATAAACGCTGAAATTGTAGTACTTGCGTGAGTAAAAAAGGGTTATATTATTTCTTAGCGGAGTATTCAAAACTTTTTGCAAATCGAATAGATTTTTCTGTTAAATTAACGGTAAAACTAATAGAGAAAAAAAACAAACTAAAGCGAGCAGTTCCCTTTTCCTTCTAATTCTAACTTAGAAAGAAATATGTAGTAAATATTGTAACAACTGCAATATGTAAAGTATTCTTCATTGGCAGATACGATAAAATCGCTCACAAGAAAAAATGGAGTGTAACATACGATAAAGTATTCAATTTTTGGAGCAACGAAGTGGAATTCGCCTACAATATTTTGTCAGGTGACGTGTCTTTGAATGTAGAACAAGATTACATCAAAAACTCAATTTCAAAAAAATTGGCATTTACGATAATTTTGCGCAAAGGGGTCGATATCAGTATAGTAAATGTTAAAAATTTGGAATTGGAATTGTTTTGTAGTATTTTTTTTTTTTCGTCTTTAAGAAATTTTTGTTTTTACATATAAGTAAAATGCCTTTTATTGAAAATATTTTGAAATTTTCTTAGAATAAGTTTTATTTTAAATATGTAATGTTGATATAAAAAAAACACACGTTTTTGGCATTAAAAGAGATAAAGACATGAAGATAAGGTAGAGTTGAATAGGTTTTGGGTCACGAAACTAAATTTATAAAGGATTAAATTTTATTATTGTATAACCTCAAAAATTGCAAAAACACTACAAAGAACAGATTATAGTCAGTTTTTCCAAATATAATATCTTAACAGAGTATCGTTTTTATATATAGAGTTCCTCGTGCCAAAAAGTTAATAAGTGTAAACACTATTTCAGAATATTTATTTTGATATCGGCAATCTGGCAACACGCTTTAAAAAATAAACAAAAAGTCCAGGAGTATGCAGTGTATGGGATATTTTTTCCTAATAATAATATTTTCTGTGGGATTTTGCGAGTTTGTTGGAGATTTTATTAGACTTTGGAATTGTCAATGGCCACAACTACCCACAGACAAAGATAATGTAAATACGGATACTCTGCGTGCCATTATCATTGCCGATATTCATTTGCTCGGTCCCATTAAAGGTCACTGGTTAGACAAACTATATCGTGAATGGCATATGCGCCGCGCTTTTCAAGCTGTTATGCTGCTACATACCCCTGACGTTGTTTTTGTGTTAGGTGATCTATTCGATGAAGGTGATATAGTAGATCACAACGAGTTTAATAAATATGTACAAAGGTTTCACAGCCACTTTCACACACCACCTTCAGTTCCAGTCATAAGTGTAGTTGGCAATCATGACGTTGGGTTTCATTACAAGTAGGGTCTATGCGTTACTAACTTATCTATATTTATAGTTGTTTATTTTCTAGAATGCATCCTTATTTTATTGATCGCTTCACGAGAAATTTCAATAATACGGGAGTTCAGTTATATACAATGCGTGGGAATCATTTTGTTATTATCAATTCAATGGCCATGGAAAATGATGGCTGCGAATTCTGTGATAACGCTAAAAATGAATTAAAAATAGTTGCTGGTAAATTCAAAATTTTAATTACACCTAGTTATAAGTATGCACATAGATATCTATATCCACTAAGCAAAAAAAATAGAAGTGCAAGTAAACGACATTTTCATGATTTTTAAATCAGTGGCAGTATTCGTCCTACTTGATTCTCAACGTAAGAAATAATTTGTCATAAATGATATTCTTCAAAATGAATTAAAATCCATGATAAATACCTGAAACAATGTAAACAAACAAAATTAACTTATAAAACATCGGATTCTGTTCATCTAATTGCGTGAGTTTATATAAACATATAAATAAACTACACTCCGTTCTAATAAGGACATAGAACTTATTCATATTTGGTAAAAGGCAACCGATATTTTATGTTGATGTTTGTTTAGATATGTATGTTAGAAATCATTTTAAAGCACTTTCTTTCTGATTCATAATTTTGCATTAAGTTAGTCATTACGAATGACTTTATTTTTTTCATTATTGATTTAGAGGTATTGTAAAGTAATTACAATAAATTTAAGTGATTCTATGAATAATAATTCGTCTTAGGGATTTAAATCCTAATGTATTTAATAATAAGTTTTAAGTTATAGAACTGTTGATTAGTTTACTTTCCGAAGCTTTAACTTTGCGAACCTGTGCAGACATACAGAAACCCTTAGCTTCTGTATCCTATTGGGAATCACGTTATATATCAAAGATATTTTCAAATACGAGTTAGTACGTTCAGAAGTAAGCTTTTAGATTATGCATCCGTCAATAACATTTAATTGCAAATAGGTAGTAACTTCGCATTCTGATTTGTAATAGTTCTACACACTTTATAGCGCAATGTATTTTTTTTTTTTTTTATTCTTGATTGCATTTTTATTTTTTAATTGTTGTTTACACATGTATACATGCAGATGAAATTATAGTTGCTAGTCTATTAATTGTATATGTCCTTATAGGCTCAATGGATTATTTTGTTACCAATAAATAAAATAAATATCTAATTTTAGATAAATTAACCTGCCTTAAAACTCCAAAAAACTGCACCGACACTAAAACTCTTCAGAACCATCAGCATTATAGTCGTCCTATAATTATGCAACACTTTCCCACATATAGAACCTCAGATAAATCATGTAGAGTGCATGATGCGCCGCACATTGAAGAATATCGTGAGAATTGGGAAGTTCTTTCAAAAAAATCTACTGATTGGCTGGGTAAGTAAATCTAAGAAATTTCCAATAGTATGATTTTGTAATGTTGCAATTATTCGTGAATTTAGGAAAATTATTAAATCCTCGTTTATCATTTGCTGGTCATACTCATCATTATTGCTTCTCCATCAATCGTTTGGGAATTGAAGAATATACTGTGGCTTCATTTAGTTGGCGTAATAAAATAAATCCTAGTTTTCTAATGGTAATAAATAATGAAACACAATTTATTGTTTGAATTTTTAACTTTTAAAATTTTTAGGTCTCTATTACCCCGAAATCCCATGCGGTCTACAAATGTGATATGCTACAGCAACAATTAGTTTACAACACTTATAAAATTTCATCAACCATTTTAGTAATTTTATTTATTTTGAATATTTTAAAAACCCTTAAAAATGTTATTTTTAGATCTAATTTTAAGAATAAAATGATTTAAATATTTTAATTATTTCAACTTTGTTGTCAGCAAGATAAAAGCAAAAAAGCCGCTCGCTAGTTAGCACATATGTTGTTGTTGTCGACAAAAGTTCCTTTATGTGAAAAATAGTAATAAGTAATTTGATTAGCTTGGAGTGGGAGTTTTAGAAATTGTGCCACCTCAAATGGTCTTAACTAGATGTGAAGTAGGCCTATTGGTACAATTACCTAATTTTTTGTTCCGGAATTGCAGGTGGGCGTTCGTTCAGTACACTTTTGCATCGATAGCTATTTATTGCATTGGATACCGCCGCTTGGTGCAATACATTTAAGGCATGCTTTAAGGACATTCGATAAACGACAGGTGGGATGAAATCCAAAATAACTTTTTAGGTTTATTGAAGGTTTATTTGACAAATTTGTGTGCAACACTTATCAATAAAGTTTTTTATAAACCTTAAATATTTTTTATGAATACAGCAGTAGAAATTAAATTTTTATTCATGATAAAAATGACTGTAAAAATTTGTTTTATCCCGACAGCCGCTGTGAGTGAGTGTAATGCCTTTTTAATACCCAATATCGGAATATCTTAGTTTTGAATTAGAATATTATCTATTTTACATGTACATATTTATAAAAAAAAATTATATCAAACGTCACATAGAACATTTCAAGTCTCGCCTTGGATCAAGTCTCTAATTTTAAAATGATAGTTTTATTAAGCGCAGAAAGCCTAAAAAGTTCCACAAAATGCAAAAAAGTACTTTTTTGACGGCCCATAACATTTTCAGTCTCAAAAGTCTTTAAGTTTAAAATTCTAGTTTCTCAAACGTAGAAATTACAAAAAGTCAAAATAGAAAGATGCAAAAGTATTTCTTCGGTCGACCAAATAATTTCAGTCTCATCTCGTATCAAAATTTTTTTAATTTCTATTTCCACTATCGTTTAAAATACAAAAAGTACCATAAAAAACAAAAAAAGTACCTTTGGGTCGCCTATGAAATTTTTAGTCTCACCTCGAATCAATAGTCACTTATTTAAAAATCGCTATTATATATCGACGGGTTAATATGCCGTGTGATAGAAAACGATACGCCTTGTCGACCAGCATGTAGTTTTTTTTTCATTTAAAGTCTTGAAGTGTGTAAAAGGGCTTGATAAGAAGAACTGCTAAATCTCACAGAAAAATTTTTGTAACAAAAACTGCTAAATCCAGTACATTATTACTAACTCTAATTGTTTTTTTTTTTTTTTGTTGTAGTCATACATAAAGTATACCATAAAATAAACCAACTATATATAAACTTTTGGTTTTCCTCTAAAGCTACAAATATGAAATATATGTATGAAGGTTTTCGTCTCTCCTGTAAAATTTGCTGAATACAGTTGACTCACGGTAACAAAACACTGCCCGAACATAATTTTTTTTACACTGACTACTCTGTAGCATGAACAAAATGAGAAAGCCTTATAATGTGAACAAATTTGTCGGTTATCCAAATCGTTTTCATAAAATGGGGTATCCCCGTAAATGATTGCACAGGTTTGGTTTAGTGAGCGCTGCTGATTTAGCATGATCTAATCTAAAGTTTTTCGTGAAAAATGACACAAAAACTACCAAAATTCTAAAGTTGAACTTCTTGTAATTGAAAAGGCAAAAAATCCTCGCTCTTTTAGAAATTTTGAATCTCCTGTGGACTATAATTGCTCTAAATCTTAATGGATGACAACTGCCATTGTCTTGACCATTAATGGACTATTGGCTATTGGTTATTTAAATTCAGCTTGGCAACGTCTTGAAAAGAAAACAATAGCAAAATGCTGGCTGAACATTTTTAGCTCTTTAGTTTACGTTACCGCGAGTCTACTGTAATATAATAAACATACAAACATTCACATTTATTATATTAGGATATCATATTTGATTAAATTGTAAATATGTAATAGATCCGTTTGTTTAAAATTGCATTTTAAGTTAATAATACATAATTTTTTAAGTATATGTGTTCCATAACAAATCTAAATTAAAACTACTCGTGTTTTCAAAATGGCACGTACTATGGTGATCAAAAACGAATGAAAATTGTATAAAAAACAAGTAAGAGCGCTATATTCGGCCATGCCGAACAGTAGTTTGTGTCACCATTCCCCATATGAAATACGTATGTACATACATATAAAAAAATTTTAAATTTAAAATTATAAATTTACGTATGTATGCTAAAAAAAAATTAAAAAAAATAAAAAAAAAATTAAAAAAAAATAATTAAAATATAAGTATATAATAAATATAAAACAAAAAAAAATAATAAAAAACAATTTAAAAAAAAAATAATATTAAAAATATAAATAATATATTAAATAAAAAATAAAAAAAATTTTTTTTTGGCTCAGCTGGGATTCAATGCCACATTTTCTCTAACCAGTATACACGTTTGTATGTATGTATGTTGTTGTTGTAATGTTGTTTTTGTGAAAAAAAAATCGAGGTGGTCGTGGGTTTTTGCTCATATCTCAGTTGTTTATGTACCGAATTTTCTGAATTTCAATAATCTACTCCCGAATATTTCTGATATTTTAATACCTCACCCGGGTCCATGCGATATCGGGGGGCTTCAAAAAGTTGATTTCAACATACACACAGACAGACGGACATACTGACAGTTTAATCGACTCCCCTATTCACACGGAATGACAAACCTATATATACCATTTTTCACTGTGTGAAGGGTATAATGACAAAAACTCCTATATAGTTTATGTATGTACATGTATTATATATATCGTTGAAGCCAAAATGTACATTAATCCATTAAATAAATTGAATAACAGTTAAGTTCGTATGTAAGTATATTTTTAAGTGGCATTTTATTGTTTAAACTTTGTACATATTTATTGTAGGTACATACATATATAAAAATTTAAAAAAATATGACTACTATAAGTGTATTAATGAGCATAAGTTAATGAACTCGAAAACAGTTTTATTTTTTTTCTTAATGTTTAACTTTAATATTATTTAGCAAACGCTATTAAGTATAACACTTTATTATATTAATCGGTCGATTATCAATAATAACTGAACTTCAGCGCCTTGCCGGTTGCCAAAAAATGTATTATACGTGGGAACTAGAAACTAACAGCTGTTAATTTAATTTGTTAAGTAATTATTATATTGGCAATCGTCAAGTTAACAACGACACTAAAGTTTAGTTGCTATTCATAAAAGAGTCGTTAATATATACATAACAAATTATTTATATTCGTTCCGGTCTTATAATGTGCAAATATTAATTATTTTTTTATATACAGGCTCAAGGTCAAGTCACTTTGTGAAAAAAAATTTTTTTTTTAATGTTTCGAGCTTCTTCGGCGCTCCTCTTCAGGAATAAATAAACACACTACGGAGGTTGCATTATAAAAACTTACATGACAACTATGGCAACATCCTGAACAAAACGATTTGGAAATACACAAAAGCAAATAAATCAAAAGCTAAACTTAAAACTACGATAAAGTTTCTTATGGAGTGCAGAAAAGTTTATAACAAAATACTTATTTATATACAAAGGGCCGTATTCATAAAAAATATTTTAGGTTTATTGAAGGCTTATTTGACAAATTTCTCTACAACATCTGTCAAATAAGCACTTAATAAACCTAAAATATTTTTTATGAATACGGCCCAAAACTTATTATTACAATGTCTTCAAAAAACGTTAAACAATTAATTAATTTTAAAGAAAAATTTTTACAAGGAACAACACTCAAAGTTAGAAATATTGTAAAGAAATCTATAGAAATTTTTAATATAATCTTCTTAACTTAAACATGAAGAATTAAAATAAAATCAGAAGGATTTAGAAGAGTACACGACACACATACAAAAGAACATGTTTGACCATACATAAATATATAGATTATTCTTGACAATTGAAAATTTATTGTCTAAAAGCCTTATGACAACGAAAACAGAAATAAATAAGTTAAGAGCATTTGTGCCTATTTCATCAAACAATTGTTTGTAATCCCACCTCCCTTTTTTATGCTCTTCAATAAGGTCATCCATGAAACAGTGGCGAGTGCATATGCTTAGCGGCTATGTAGATATTTATTCAAATACAGTGATTAAAAAAATTGTGATGGAATTAGAAAAATATTTTATTTTTATAAAGTCAAATTTAAAACTGCATAATTTATTGATAATTTCCCATTTTACCAAATAAAAAATAATAAATTCAGTCTTTACTGCATTTTTATTAGTTTTTTTACACCCAAAACAATTTCTTGTATTAAATTTTAATGGAAATATATACGCTTATTGTTTCGTTTAACTAAAAAATAGCAAATTCATTGCAAACTGCATTATTTTTCATTTTAAAAAACCAAAACAATTTTTTGTGACTAAATTTTGATAAAAATCTGGCAGCTTACTTTTTCACGGCACTGTACTTTAAAATTCTCTCACCAATACGGCTGCAAAATATTTTTGGGCATCTATGTTTTAATGTAAACTTTATTATACCCTTCACACAGTGAAAAAGGGTATATATAGCTTTGTCATTCCGTTTGTAATTTCTACAATTTTCATTTCCGACCCCATAAAGTATATATTTTCTGAAAGCTTATGAATAGAGGAGTCGATTAAGCCCTGACCGTCTGTCCGTCTGCCCGTCTGTCCGTGTGTTGGTTGAAATCAACTTTTAGAAGCAACTATATGTTCCTCAGATCTGTATATGGTATCAATCTCTTGGAAATATCCAGGAATGAATCGCTATTGAAATTCAGCACAATCGCCCCATAACTTTCTGAGATATGAGAAAAAACCACGACCACCTCGTTTTTTTTCACAATTACAACAACAACATACATACATACATACATGTAAAAAACATACCAAACAAAAAAAATTACAAAAAAAAAATATTAAAAATAAGAAAAAAAATAATAAAAAAAAACCACAAAAAAAAATTTAAAAAAAATTAAAAAAAAAATTTAAAAAAATTTTTTAAAAATTTTTCTAAAAAAATTTTTTAAAAAAATTTAAAAAAAATTTAAAAAAAATATAAAAAAAATAATGAAATATAAATAATATATTAAATAAAATAAAATAAAATTTTTTTGGCTCAGCTGGGATTCGATGCCACATTTATTCTAACGTGTACGTATGTATGCACGTATTTTATATGGGATGAATGGTGATACAAACAATTGTTATTGCATGACTACACGTTGTGCAGGGTACATAAGATTCGGCACGGCCGAATATAGCACTGTTACTTGTTTTTGTATATTGTTGTTTGTGTATTTTTTGTTTTTATTCCCGAAGAAGAGCGCCAAGGGAGCTCAAAATGTTGAAAAAATAAAAATTCCACAAATTAATATTTAATAAAACGTATAAAAGTTTTATTTAAACTATTCAATTTAGTAAATTGACCTGAGCCTGTGTATAAAAAATAAATAAAAATGATTTAAAATAAAATTTAATAAAAAAAAAAATACTACTATTATTCCTGTAAAAGCTTGAACCATTTCCAAAAATATTGTACTTAAATATAAATTTAACTATATATGTTAATGAAAATAAATACTAGGAATATTCGTTTAAATTACTACCACACTTAAATTGTTTGCATTTAGTAATTATATTAAACGCACGATCATGTTTTTTATACCCTTCACCTGTGGTGCTTTGTCATTCCGTTTGTAATTTCTACAATTTTTATTTCCGACCCCATAAAGTATATATTTTCTGAAAGCTTATGAATAGAGGAGTCGATTAAGCCCTGACCGTCTGTCCGTGTGTAGGTTGAAATCAACTTTTAGAAGCAACCACATGTTTCTCAGACCTGTGTATGGTATCAATCTTTTGGAAATATCCGGGAATGAATCGCTATTGAAATTCAGCAAAATCGCCTTATAACTTTCTGAGATATGAGCAAATAAACACGATTGCCTCAGTTTTTTTCCTATATTTTTATCACCAAAATTAAAATTTCAGCCATAGAATAATTTATAAGTACCTTTGTTACTATTTATAGATATAATATGCCTCTAGAGATATTCGTGAAAAATTTTAGATAAATCGGGCTTTAATCCGTAAAGTTATAGGCAAAAATATATATTCCAACAATTTACAAACGAGAATCAATTTTTTTCAGCTTCCAGACAACCGAATGCGTCAATATTGGTATTATCTGAAAGAACTTGACTAGCGCAATATAAGCACTAAAAAAAATAAAACTCATGTTGGCCGCCACTACAAAATGCGGACAATAAATTTAAAAATGGGTCAGATCTGGTATTTTAAAATGTAACTTCTTGAACTCCTCAATATTGGTATCAAATGAATGTAGAATACAAATTGTAAATTGTTAAAAAATGTAAAATCCAAGATGACGTCTAAAACAAAATGGCGGATAAAATTTTTTTAACCCCATCAATATGGGTATCAAGTCAAAGGACTTGACTAGTAGAATACAGTTAACTACCTAAAAATTCAAAATCAAGGATGGCGTCGGAAATAAAAAGAAAAGATGGCGTATAACATGAAATATAGGTAAAGCTACGATGCAGAATTATACCTATGTACATGATGGTGAAGGGTATTATCAGATTCGGCACAGTCGAATATAGCACTTTAACTTGTTTTTTTTATCTTTCGGAGGCAAGTTTTGAAAATAATGCTAAAAATAAGTAAAAGAGCAAATAAGTATATGTAAAAATTTTTGTAAATGTAAAGCTTTAGAAGTATTTAGTAGATTAAACGAATACCCCTACTATATATTCCACCATTTTCTATATTAATTATAAAATAGCACTACGTACTATTGTTGTTCTCGATAATATTTGTTATAATTGACAGAAATTTTTAAGTTTTTTATTTGCGATAACAAGCGGTCTCTACGCAGCAATATTTTTTGTCACAATTCTTGCATTTGATTGCGTTCAAAAAATTTGTGATGTAAAGACTGCAAATTGCTTTATGCGGCAGTCCTTTGCGCAATGATTGTTCTATTGATAAATATAAGATATATGTAAGTGACTACATCTATTTCGTGAAGTTTAAACAAAAACATTAATAATAAAAAAAAATCTTATAACGTATTTTCCACCCATTGAAAATTAACATATTGGCATAAGGTGCCATTATCCTGCTCACTTTTTAGCTTGTGATCAACAATAAAAATTGCTACGTAGAGACCCAGCACCTCTAAGACATTTGAAAATGTAGTTGTCGTCAACATTGAAATGACATAATAGGGAGGATTATTTTGAAAAAATACTTAAAAAGATTTGCTAAACTTAAGTTTAAAACCGATAATATTAACATGTTTTTTTTTATTCCTTCACTATAAAAATAAACTTTATAAGTACTCGTATTAAATTTGGCAAGACATTTGTAAAGACCTAGTTTTCAATATTTAATATTTTTCACTATTGTATGTACTCTCGTCTATGTCCATTCTTTTAATGCCATCGTTCAAAAGATGTGTTAGAGTTTGGGATGTACTTTCTCTTGTTATATCGCCATTAGCATTTAATCGTTGAAAACATTCTTTTGGTAAAAATCTGTGAATATTAATTAAAAACAATATTTAAGTACATTTAAACTTAGCTGCTTATTTGGATGTAAACATAAAAACATAAATAAGTATTTAGAGTATAAAATGTAATTTTGTGAGCTTTTAGTTCAATTGTACTTACTTATGAATCACCGGGGATAAAACAACAGAATCTAATTTCTTTACTATTGTTGGTCCTGTCAAAAACGAAACGATTGTCCCCACTAGAACCGTTGAAATTACACCAATTGGATTAATCCAGTGGAATGACAAGCGGTATAGTGGAAACACATCAGATTCATCAACAAGATTAGAAGTAAAGTTACTAAAAAGCGGCATATCCCCAATTGGACAATCTGTTACGGAAACGGGCAGCTTTTCAGGCACCACCTTTCCCTGGGCAATGACTATTTGCGAGCCAAACGAAATCCAGCCGGACATTACAGCGCCAGCCAAGGCACCGGCCAATGCGCCCTTATTATTACTCCATGGCACCAACATGCCCAATGTGAATAGACCACAAGTTGTTCCAGCGGCAATAGCTGTTACTGAAGTGGCCACACTTAATATACCGCTCAATTGTTCTAGGACAAAAACAAGAGATACAGCTGCACCGCCAAGAACAATAATACAACTCTTTACCAGAATAGAGGATGCCTTTTCAGATAATTTCAAATGGAAACAACCTTTAAAAATATCTTCCAAAACGACTAGAGCCGTGGAGTTCAAGACTACCGATAACGAACTGAGCGCAGCCCCAAAAACACCAGAAATAAAAAGACCAGGTACACCGTGAAGATTTCCCACAGTCTGCATTACATAAACCGGTAAAAGTTGATCATCATGCTAAAAATAATTGACAAGTTAAAATTTATACGTATACAAATCTTTTTCATCCACAATCTAGTGACCTAGATATTCTGTAAGAATTTTTCTCGGTAACATTACTATTTTAGTATCGCTTTTAATATATGTATGTACATACATATGTATGTATGTTACTCGTTCTACTAATAATTTTAAAAACTTTAAAACTCTTGATTGATCATGAAACAATAAATGAACCAGCATACCGTTATTAAACCAGAAGACATTGGATCACAGTCTTTATAAAAGTCGTACACCAGCAAACCGGCAAAACAGCACACGGATATAAATAGTATAATGCCAAACGTAAATATAGCCACAGACCATTGTGCCTTTTTCAATGATGGCAAGGACATGTAACGTTGCACCATTGTTTGATTGACCGAATTAAAAGAGGTCCAATAGAAAAAACCACCAATCAAAACACCCCATAGCGTCTGGCGGTCATATGGCGATGGATTAATGCTGCAAAAAAAATAAAATAAAATACGTATGAATGTTAGGTATTAACTGACAATAATATTTTTTTAAATTACTTGGCAAAAATTAAGCGATCACCTTTGGATGCATTTTCAAAGATGTTACCGAAACCATGTGCGTATATCACTCCCAGCACAACTACAACCAATACTGACAAAAACATGACCAAAATTTGCCAAGCATCTGTGTGAACTACGGCTTTGATACCACCCTGTAATACATAAAAGTTATTGGTATATGTATGTATATATGAACGTGTGTTTATTACAGCATACTCTCTTACAAGAAAAAAGTGCGCTGTATACCTTCGAGTATAAAGTATTTTCGCATTATAATTTCGAAAAATTTCACCTTTTTAGATGAAATTTTTAGGCTTTACAGTCGGATCTTTAAGTGTGATCAGAGATGCCATAATGAAAATAATCTTTCTACAAATTTTTTTTTATAAACGGACCTAAGCCTACCAAAACCTACCATTTCCTCAAATGACCTTTCCAAGTATAAATTCAATTAATTATTTTGTTATTAACAGTAATCGCTATGGAACAATCTCTTTAAAATAAAATTTTAATGTCTTTCTTTGTCTAACTTCGATTTTCTATTCATTTATTTTTTTTTTAATGTACTCTTACAATTAAAACTAAGTATTTCTACATTAGAAATGATGCTATTGACTCTTTTTTACTCTTTTTTTAAGGGAACTGAAGAGTATAACTTGGTACCCAGAGGTAGTTAAAAAATAATCACCATGTTCTGTATATCTAGTGAAATTAAATCACTCGGAATTGCCATTGTAGTGTTATTGTTTATAACAACAATTTCATGGCAATTCCGAGTGATTTAAATTCACTTGAAATTTTTGTCCATATAGAAATAATATGAATTTAAGATAGGGCGTTATATGGGAGGTGGGCGTGTCACCTTAATTTTTTGGAATTTTACTTATATTGGCATAATTAAATTTACCAGAAAGCTATATATGCGAAATTTCATCATGTTATACATATAATTCTGTCTATTTTATGAGCATTTAAATTTCATAAACAGTAAATTATATGAGAAGTAGGCGTTGAAGTAGGCGTTTACTTTAAGATCCGAATGTCAATACCAAGATATAACGATTTTTTTTAAATTGTCTTGCAAAATAATTTATATTTGAAGGTTTACGGCAAATTTGTTAAGGTACGGTTTAATGTACATACATATACATATATTTAAATATTTTTGAGTATTTAAGCTGATAATTACAGCTACAAATTATAGGTACTTACAATTAATGTATAAAATACACAAATTACACAGATTGTACTACTTATAATGTGGATGTTAATACCGGTTACTAAAAATGTTTAAAAAAAATAATTAAAATTAGTTTATAAAAATAATTGTTATTAAAAATATTTATGTAATAAGTATGTATTAAACAAGTAAGAGCACTATATTCGGCCGTGCCGAATCTTATATACCCTTCACAACGTGTAGTCATGAAATAACAGTAGTTTGTGTCACCATTCATCCCATATGAATTACGTACATACATATATAAAAACATCCCATTGTAAAATTATAAATTCACGTATGTATGTTAAAAAAACGAAAAAAAAAAAATTTAAAAAAAAATTTAAAAAAAAAATTTAAAAAAAAATAAAAAAAAAAAATTTTAAAAAAAATTTAAAAAAAAAATTAAAAAAAAATTATATAATAATTATAATTATATATATAAAACAAAAAAAATAAACAAAAAAATTAAAAAAAAATAAAAAAAAATATAATAAAAATATAAATAATATATTAAATAAAAAATAAAAAAAAAATAAAAAAAAAATTAAAAAAAAAATTTTTTAAAAAATTAAAAAAAATTTTTTTTTTGCTCAGCTGGGATTCGATGCCAGGTTTTCTCTAACCAGTATACACGTTTGTATGTATGTATGTTGTTGTTGTAATGTTGTTTTTGTGAAAAAAAAATCGAGGTGGTCGTGGGTTTTTGCTCATATCTCAGTTGTTTGTGTACCGATGTTTCTGATTTTCAATACCGATGTACTCCCGAATATTTCTGATATTTTAATACCACACCCGGGTCCAACCTATGTCGGGGGGCTTCAAAAAGTTGATTTCACACGGACAGACGGTCAGACGGTCAGACGGACAGACTGACAGGACTTAATCGACTCCCCTATTCATAAGCTTTCAGAAAATATATACTTTATGGGGTCGGAAATGAAAACTGTAGAAATTTCACACGGAATGACAAACCTATATATACCCTTTTTCACTGTGTGAAGGGTATAAAAAGGGCTAAGAGGACCACCAGCGTGTAAATTACAATAAGCCTTAACACTAAAGATTTTCTTCTCTTGAACTTTTTTTTGAAAATCCCACTATGTTTGCTTAAAGCCGTGCAAATTTGCATTGAACATATTTTTTGTGCATATTGCGTCAGATTGTAAGCGTGTTTTTATTACATAATGATCCCTTGCAAATATTACACAACAGTCACAACTTGGCTCTATTCAGGTCAAGAGCTTCCTGTCAAAAATAAATATTAATACCATAATCAAATAAATCAATCAGAATAAAATGCCAATGATTGTCAACCTCCATAAATAAAATAGAGATTTCAGTGCCGAGAGTTGTCAAACCACCATGGTTTGAGTATACATATAATTATTTGAATTTTTACTACTTATTTGAGTAAATTCAAATAACTGCTAGTATTTTCTGCAGTTGTTTGTATTTGCAAAATTGTTATTGTTGTAGTTTGCTTTTTTCTTTTAGATACATATTACGGTGAACGACTCGGTTTTACAACCGATGGAAAGCCCATTTTTTATTTTTTTAGATGGCGGTTTTTTCCAAATGTTTTTATTTCGCATGACGAATAAAACGATTTCTTTTCAACGCAATACCAAATGCTTTTAGCATACTTTTAATAATTGTTGGGGTTATAAAAATTTGCGCCGCCATTTTGTGTAAGACCCATCTTGGTGTAACACTTTTTTATAGTTTACTACATTGTACTGGTCGAGCGCTGTTTTTAAACTAATATTGTGGAGGTTAAAGGGGTCAAAGTTGTAACTACTATATTTGACTCATATATTTGACTCATTTAATCTAGGACGCCATCTTGATTTTTTTTTCATATCTATCTATCTATCTATCTATGTATATGATTTCCATATTGGCTCTCTTGGTTGTATAGAAACTGAGAAATATCTATTTTCGTTTGTAAATTTTAGGAAAAACACCGAAGCAATTGAACTTTGATGCTGATATCTCAGTTGGTTTCAAACCGATTATGCTTAATAGACTTCCCTATTTACAAGCTTTCAGAAAAAATATACTTTATGGGGTCAGAAATGAAAATTGTAGAAATTTCACACGGAATGACAAACCTATATATACCCTTTTACACTGTCGTGTGAAGGGTATAATAATCAGCTGATGAATCAAGACTACCTGCTATATAAATTTGTTATAGTACATAGCATATAAATACATACATATGTACATGTTTTAATATATTTACATATTACTTACCTTGATTAAATGCTATAGCAGGTACATATAAAATAATAGGCAAGAAAAATATCTGTAAAAAAAATTTCGTTGCTTACATATTACATCTGTAAGTACATATTACAAAACTGTGACCTACCTCATCCATGACAAACATTATTGATGCAATACTCCGAACTGCCGAACTGAAACGCATCTCCAAATACTGAAAGAGATCAACAAAATATATAAATAGATATTTGTGTAAAATGTTTAATGAGTTATGTAGTCCCTTATTTACATATTATTAATTTAAGATCTGAATAAAAAAAACTGTGCAGATGAATTTTATTAAACATTTAAATGGCGGTGCAAAATATAATCTTCAAGAACTCTATTGGCTCAAAACTACTAGATGGATTTTGATAAAATTAAGTATGGAAATTCCTTGATACCTGAAATAGAATATCGATGCCTTACTTCCTCAACCTCGTATCTTAAAAAATAAAATTTTTCAGACGAGAAAAAAAAACGGTTCATCTTTTTATACTTCGGTGTTTGGTTAAAAGTTTAAATGCAATTATTAAGGAATTGATTGAATTTATGTATATTAGTAGTAATAATATACTAATATTTTTTAGTTAAAGCATAAAACAATCGTTTGATATGAAAAAGTCAAAACCGTATTTTTTAAGTTACGAGGTTAAGGAAGTAAGGCATCGATATGTATGATGCTTTTTTTTAAGCCAGATATATCTTGATTCCTACAGGAAAAAGGAAAATGAGTGAACTTACAATATTTTACTGATTTTAATAGTACTAGTAAGTTAGTAAGAACTAAATACATTCACAGGCATAAAAGAACGAGAAATACATATATAACAATGTGCACTAACAATAGCAACAAGTAAGAGCGCTATATTCGGCCGTGCCGAATCTTATATACCCTTCACAACGTGTAGTCATGCAATAACAGTAGTTTGTATCACCACTCATCCCATATGAAATACGTACATACATAAAGGGTGTTTTTTTAAGCCCGATAGAACTTGAAATTGTAAAAAATAACACAAAAAATTAAATTGTAATCAAAATTTTTTTTTTATTCGAAAGATCAATACGTGACATTAGCATTTGAAAATGATTTCGGGCATATGGGCACCGCGGCTGTTCTTGACGAAGCGCATTCTGGACGTCCGTTGTTTTATCGCAAAATTGTGTTCAGCGATGAGGCGCATTTTTGGCTTAACGGGTTTGTTAATAAGCAAAATTGCCGCATATGGAGCGAGACCAATCCACAAGAGACCCTACAGACTCCATTACATCCAGAAAAATGCACCGTTTGGTGCGGTTTTCACGCTGGTGGCATCATCGGACCTTATTTCTTCAAAAATGAGGCCGGAGCTCATGTTACGGTCAATGGAGATCGTTACCGCACCATGATCAATGATTTTTTGTTTGAAAATATGGATGACATTGATCCGGAGGAGATGTGGTTTCAACAGGATGGCGCTACGTGCCATACGGCGAACGCAACCATCGACTTATTGAAATCAAAATTTGGCGATAAGTTGATTTCGAGAAATGGACCTGTCAATTGGCCTCCGAAGTCGTGCGATTTGACACCTCTCGATTATTTCCTGTGGGGCTACGTGAAGTCACTGGTTTATGCTGATAAACCAGCAACAATTGACGCCTTGGAGGCCAGCATTGTTCGTGTTATTCGTGACATACGGCCAGCAGTGCTCGAAAAAGTGGCCGAAAATTGGACGTCCAGAATGCGCTTCGTCAAGAACAGCCGCGGTGCCCATATGCCCGAAATCATTTTCAAATGTTAATGTCACGTATTGATCTTTCGAATAAAAAAAAATTTTGATTACAATTTAATTTTTTGTGTTATTTTTTACAATTTCAAGTTCTATCGGGCTTAAAAATCACCCTTTATAAAAACATACATATGTATATAAAAACGTCCCATTGTAAAATTATAAATTCACGTATGTATGTTAAAAAAACAAACAAAAAAAAAATTTAAAAAAAAATTTAAAAAAATTAAAAAAAAAAATTTTAAAAAAATTATTAATATATATAAAACAAAAAAAAATAATAAGAAAAAAATTAAAAAAAAATAAAAGAAAAAAAAATAACAAAAACATAAATAATATATTAAATAAAAAATAAAAAAAAAATTAAAAAAAAAATTAAAAAAAAATTAAAAATAAAATTTTTTTGGCTCAGCTGGGATTCGATGCCACGTTTTCTCTAACCAGTATACACGTTTGTATGTATGTATGTTGTTGTTGTAATGTTGTTTTTGTGAAAAAAAAATCGAGGTGGTCGTGGGTTTTTGCTCATATCTCAGTTGTTTATGTACCGATGTTTCTGATTTTCAATCTACTCCCGAATATTTCTGATATTTTAATACCTTACCCGGGTCCAACCTATGTCGGGGGCTTCAAAAAGTTGATTTCAACATACACACGGACAGACGGTCAGACGGACAGACTGACAGGGCTTAATCGACTCCCCTATTCATAAGCTTTCAGAAAATATATACTTTATGGGGTCGGAAATCAAAATTGTAGAAATTTCACACGGAATGACAAACCTATATATACCCTTTTTCACTGTGTGAAGGGTATAAAAAAGGTTCGTTCGTTGATATTTAAAATTTGTGACAATTTTTTAAGTTTTTACTGGACTTTACTGATTTGCGCAAAAATTTCGATTTCTCGGGATGGAATTTTAACAATCCTGCACATTTCTCGAGAAATTTTCGTTGAAATGACCGGGAATGTTTTTTATACCCTTCACACAGTGGAAAAGGGTATATATAGGTTTGTCATTCCGTGTGAAATTTCTACAATTTTGATTTCCGACCCCATAAAGTATATATTTTCTGAAAGCTTATGAATAGGGAAGTCGATTAAGCGCTGTCAGTCTGTCCGTCTGTCTGTCTGTCCGTCTGTCCGTCTGTCCGTGTGTATGTTGAAATCAACTTTTTGAAGCCCCCCGACATCGCTTGGACTCGGGTGAGGTATTGAAATATCAGAAATATTCGGGAGTAGATCGCTATTGAAAATCAGAAACATCGGTACATAAACAACTGAGATATGAGCAAAAACCCACGACCACCTCGATTTTTTTTTCACAAAAGCAACATTACAACAACAACATACATACATACAAACGTGTATACTGGTTAGAGAAAACGTGGCATCGAATCCCAGCTGAGCCAAAAAAATTTTTTTTTTAATTTTTTTTAAAATTTTTTTTTTATTTTTTTTTTTTATTTTTTATTTAATATATTATTTATATTTTTATTATTATTTTTTTTTTTTTAATTTTTTTTTTTATTTTTTTTTGTTTTGTATATATTATATACATAATAATTTTTTTAAAAAAAATTTTTTTTTTTAAATTTTTTTTTTTTTTTTTTAATTTTTTTTTTAAATTTTTTTTTAAATTTTTTTTTTTTTTTAACATTCATACGTGAATTTATAATTTTACAATGGGACGTTTTTATATATGTATGTTTTTATATGTATGTACGTATTTCATATGGGATGAATGGTGACACAAACCACTGTTATTGCATGAATTCACGTTGTGAAGGGTATATAAGATTCGGCACGGCCGAATATAGCGCTCTTACTTGTTTTATAGCAGGTTCACTGTATAGGCAAGCAATTTCTGATGATTGCCGTTAATTAATTGTAAGCAAGATAAATCTTAAAAAGTTAACCTAAAAACACTGCACGAGATGTCACTATTCCAAACAGCATTAGCTCTTATCGCATATAATCAAATTCTGTTGAAATAGGAAAAACTATCAACTTTATAACTATGTACATATATGTGCTTAATTTATCAAACACCTCCTTCTTTATGCTCTTTAATTTAGTCGTCCATGAAATAGCGGCTAGTGCCGCATTACGGCATTCGAACGTGATCGAAATTTGAAAATGCTTATAAGAATCTCTATACCTAAAGTACAGCGAACTCGATCGATCGAGTAAAATTTCGATCGATATCGAATGCCGTAATTCGGCCCCAGCAGTACGTAAAAAATGATGATGGAATTAGAAAAATATTTTATTTTTTAAAAGTCAAATGTAAAACTGCAAAATTTATTAAAAATTTTGCATTTTCAAAAGTAAAATATTAGTTTTTTTACACCACCCAAAAAAAATTTATTGTATTAAATTTTAATGGAATTAAATTAAATTAAATTATTTTTTCTTTTACTTAAAAAAAAAACCAAATTCAGTGTGAACTGCATTATTTTACATTTAAGAAAACCAAAACAATATTTTGTGACTAAATTTTAATAAAAACCTGTGAGCTTACTTTTTCATAGCGCTGTACATTTAAACTCTCTCACCAATGCGGCTGCAAAATATTTTTAAGGCATCTTTTTATACCCTTCACCTGTGGTGCACAAGGGTATATATAGCTTTGTCATTCCGTTTGTAATTTCTACAATTTTCATTTCCGACCCCATAAAGTATATATTTTCTGAAAGCTTATGAATAGAGGAGTCGATTAAGCCCTGACCTTCTGTCCGTCTGTCCGTCTATCCGTCTGTCCGTCTGCCCGTCTGTCCGTGTGTTGGTTGAAATTAACTTTTAGAAGCAACTATATGTTCCTCAGATCTGTGTATGGTATCAATCTCTTGGAAATATCCAGGAATGAATCGCTATTGAAATTCAGCACAATCGCCCCATAACTTTCTGAGATATGAGCAAAAAACCACGACCACCTCGTTTTTTTTCACAATTACAACAACAACATACATATATACATACATGTAAAAAACATACCAAACAAAAAAAATTACAAAAAAAAAATATTAAAAATAAGAAAAAAATAATAAAAAAAACTAAAAAAAAAAAATTTTAAAAAATTTAAAAAAAAATTTTAAAAATATTTTAAAAAAATTAAAAAAAAATATAAAAAAAATAATAAAATATAAATAATATATTAAATAAAATAAAATAAATTTTTTTTGGCTCAGCTGGGATTCGATGCCACATTTATTCTAACGTGTACGTATGCATGTATTTTATATGGGATGAATGGTGATACAAACAATTGTTATTGCATGACTACACGTTGTGAAGGGTATATAAGATTCGGCACGGCCGAATATAGCACTGTTACTTGTTTTAAACTAATTTTTTATAAATTTATCTCTTTTGAATAAAATAATTTTTCTCCTATTAATTGAGCAACATATTTTTCTTTGCAAAGCAATGTTCACATTTGGCAAATATCTAGTCAAATAAGCGTGAGCACTATTTTTGTTAATATTAAATATCGAAGAAAATTTATAATAAAATAAGCACGTATTTATTACGGAGAAATTGATTAATTTCGGTTGGTTATGTCTGTTTCGTCAAATATTTGCCTAATTTGAACATACCTTAGAGTTTAAGTAGAAAACTTTAAGCAAGTACATTTAAAGCAGAAAGTTGTTACACTAAAACCTTAAAAAAAACACCTAAAAATAATTAAAACTTCTCTTAAGGGTACTATATAGGTGTATTATCTTATCTTTTGCTTAAATCGGGCTAAGCAAATACATATTAAATAAATAAATATTGGCCATGGCTAGAATTTCATGCATATGTACTAGGGTGATCAATTCGGTTTTACAACCGGTGGAAAACCCATTTTTTACTCTTTCAGCTGGCGGTTTTTTCTAAATGTTAATTTTTCGAATGTCGAATACACCGGTTTTTTTACTCACAGAAGCCGTTTTTTTTTTAATTTTTAGTTTTATGTTCATTTATCTTTGTAACCAAACGTACCATACTATATTTGTTAATCAAAAAATTTAAAAAAATCAGAACATTTATTAAATACTCCTCCATAATATTGTAAGAAATTTATTTGTTGTTTCCAATGTATGATAAGAAAAATAATTAGGCTTAAATATTATTTGTTTTAAATGGAGAGCAGGTATTTTATACATACATTGTTCCGTTTATAATTTGCTGTCCAGTTAAGTTTTTTGACCAAATTATTGTACTTTGCAATTCTTTTTGATCTCATTTTCTAATTTCATAATATTTTTCCTCTACGAGATCTAGTGACTTGTACTAAAGACTACCCATAGCTTAACTAATTTTTATGATAACATATGACTTCTATACTAAAATAGTTTGGCAAATAAAGGGTCATTATTACAACTTGCCTATAAAGTTAATGTTAATAAAAGGTAACTTTGACTACTGTGAGCAGTGAAGTGACTTTTTAATATTTTTCATTATTACAACCTTCTTGTTACAATTTTTTTTAATATGGCAGTACCAGAGCAAATACCGATTACTTTTAACCAATTAATATAGTTCTTAAAAAATGTAGTAGCAACAATGTAAATGTGCCATATTTTGTTTCATGTAGACAAACAATGGCATTTTTTAATTTATAAACCTAACCTTAAAAGTTAAAGGCAATTGAAGCATAAACTTAACTTTTCTGTCACTTTTAGGTAAAAAGTGTCTGTCTTTTAACATCTTTATTTTAAAAAACGGCATTTTATAATAATGCCATTGAATATGTGTCAACTTAAAATTCAATTAAACCATAGAACGAACTAGTTTATACCTATACATATACATATGTATCTCGGTCAAGGGTATAAGAAAAAATTATATTTTATGTATTCGACCGGTTAACCGGTTTTTTCTAAATTTTTAAAAAAGCAACCGTTTTTTTTTAAATTCTAAATTTCAAACTATTTGAAAACCGGTTTTATAAAAATGTCGAATAATCGATCACCCTAGTATGTACTTATAATGCATTTTTTATTAAACGTATTATAACAAAAGAATAGAACGCACTTTGCCAAAATAACAAATATTATCAATAATAACATCATGTCTCTCTAGTCTAGCTTTTTTTTAAAAAGAAACCCCTAGAAACAAAAACAATTCACATCCATAGCAGATAATTACGGTGCTAATAAACCCATAAAAATTATTATGTATTTGTCAATAAAGTAATCATATTTTACTTGCTTGTAGTTGTTAAGTCAAATACATACATTCTTATGTACTTATATACCTAAGAGTACATATGTATACATTTTAGCGTTTGGTAATGCGGTTTTGTTTTGAAGCCATTTATTTATTTAATCATGCTTTTAACTGGAATATTTTTCTTCTTTATTTACTGCAACAAAATTTGACTATAATTAAAAAAATTGTCTTAATAATTTCTAACAAACATGATCGTTTTGCAATGAATAGAAAACAAAAGCAACAAGAGAACATGTGACTGAAATACTTTTATTGTAGCAATATTTTGCGTCGGGCATTTTAATTAAATACGTCAAGTATGCGCTAAATTCATACATGCAATACCTATAAAAATAAATATTGACAAGGCTTTGCTGAAAGTTCAAGTCTATCAATATCTTAAACATCAAACAAGCAAAGTCCACGAGAGATTGTCTTCGTTTTTAAGTCTATTTAATGTTTGCATAATAAGTTTTTATATACATACATACATAGTATGTACAAATAAAATCAATTGACAAGTTGTTTTGTTATGACATATATACATTCCTACATACATACATACATACATACATACATACATCTATATATATAAAAATCAATGTGTGTTTGTATGTTTGTTTGTGCTTTATAGACGGTTAAACGGCTGGACCGATTTCCTTGAAATTTTCATAGAATCTTTCTGTATATCTGGAAGGAACTATAGGCTATACTTTGGTTTGAAATTGTAAGTGGGCGGGATGCCACGCCCTATTAAAGAATAAGTATTAAATATTATATATCACGAAAGTTAATGCAGCTAGAGTCTTCAAATTAAGTACGGTAAACTTTGACAACCACACGAATATTTGGGTCAAAAATGGGCGGACTTTCAATAGTAGGCGTGGCCACATGAGTTTAATACTAAATTTCGTATATTTGGAAAACGATATCGGTTAGAGTACTAAAATTTTGCAAGAGCAACTTTGACACCCAAATAAACATTTCTGGAAAAATGGGTACATTAGAAATAGTGGGCGTGGCAGCTCTCATAGCAATTGAATACTAAAATTCATATATTCGGGAAGCGATAACAGTTACAGTACCCAAATTTTGCATGAGAAGCTTTGACATCTATATAACTATTTTTTTATAAGAAATGAATGCTTTAGTAATAGTGGGCGTGGCACCTGTCATATGAATTAAATACAAAAATTCGTATATCTGGGAAGCGATAATATTTAGTTAGAGTATCCAAATTTTACAAGAGACACTTTGACGTCTATATGATTATTTGAATAACAAATGGTTTTTCAGTGAATCCAATACATTTTACACAAATACACCACAACACAAAAATTTAATGCAATTGTGTAAAAAATTACAAATTTACAAGCAATTTTATAAAGGAAGTAACATTGTGATAATTAAGTTTATAGTACGCTTTTGCCTTCTCCTGTAAAATTACAAATATTTGAGTTAAGACCTTTCTACTTGTGACTATCAATATGATAGAATATGTTGTGAATTACCAAATAAATTTTTTTTAATAAATACGTACTACATTATGGTTATTATTACTATACGCATAATCATTGTTATTACTATTTGATTTGATATTGCAGAGTCTAGAACTTTTTGATATACTCTACCTCATATGAAGATCCAACACGTAGTGCTGCAAAAACAGGTAAATACACTTTGGCAACAACAATTGCCATAAGAAATATAGACACAACAATTAACCAATATTGTGTACCAAAGTTATAAATTTCTGACACCGTTCCCAAAATAGTAACTCCTGAAACATAGCTTTTAAAGTGAACAATAGGAGAGTATTATTTAATTGAAATTTCTGTCAAAATTTATCACTTACCTACCAACCAAACTCATTGCAACCGGAAATATTTTTAATTTCCTCGAACCCAACAAATATTCACTCATTTTTGTTGATCCAAAATCAGTCTTAGTCTTATCTTTATTTTCAACATCATCATGCTGTATGCCTGTGATAATTTTTTCTCTCCTAAAATAGAGAATTTATTAATAAAATCACATGGTTCTTATTTTAAATAAGTAGGACTTAACCTATTTGTAAAAGCGACTAAGTTTACGTAAAATGGTTAAAAAAATATAAATTATTTAAAACTTTTTTTTTTGCAGCGTATGAATTAGAGAAGTATTTATGGTTATACAACGAAGTGTATGTTTACCTAAAGTATCCATAATAAATGCCAGTGCTGGTTGATAAAATAATCATAAGTATAAATACTAAATAATCTGCCCAATGAAAATGAAACTTTTCAAATGTTTGGTATTCCTTCATCTGAAAAGAAATATAAAAGTGATTAACGTAAATGTACTCACATAAACCAAGAAATATAAAAGTGATTAACGTAAATGTACTCACATAAACCAAGGCATAATCATAAGGTACATATGTATATGCATCCCGGCAATAAACACAACAATTAAAAACAAGTGAGAGTGTTATAGTCGGCCGTGCCGAATCTTATATACCCTTCACAACGTGTAGTCATGCAATAACAGTAAATTCACGTATGTATGTTAAAAAAAACAAAAAAAAAATAAAAAATAAAAAAAAAATTTTAAAAAAAAAATTTAAAAAAAAAATTAAAAAAAAAAAAATTATTATATACATATATAATATATATAAAAAAAAAAAAATAAAAAAAAAATTAAAAAAAAAAAAATAAAAAAAAATAATAATAAAAATATATATAATATATTAAATAAAAAATAAAAAAAAAATAAAAAAAAAATTAAAAAAAAAAATTTTAAAAAAATTTAAAAAAAAATTTTTTTGCCTCAGCTGGGATTCGATGCCACGTTTTCTCTAACCAGTATACACGTTTGTATGTATGTATGTTGTTGTTGTAATGTTGTTTTTATGAAAAGAAAATCGAGGTGGTCGTGGGTTTTTGCTCATATCTCAGTTGTTTATGTACCGATGTTTCTGATTTTCAATACCGATCTACTCCCGAATATTTCTGATATTTTAATACCTTACCCGGGTCCAACCTATGTCGGGGGGCTTCAAAAAGTTGATTTCAACATACACACGGACAGACGGTCAGACGGACAGACGGTCAGGGCTTAATCGACTCCTCTATTCATAAGCTTTCAGAAAATATATACTTTATGGGGTCGGAAATAAAAATTGTAGAAATTTCACACGGAATGACAAACCTATATATACCCTTTTTCACTGTGTGAAGGGTATAACAAGTGAGAGTGTTATAGTCGGCCGTGCCGAATCATATATATCCTTCACAACGTGTAGTCATGCAATAGCATTTGTTTATATCACCATTCATCTCATATAAAAAACATAAATACTATATAAAAACATCACATTGTAAAAGATTCGGGGATCCAATTTCATTTTTATATTATTATATCATTATTATTATTATGTACGTATATTATTATATCAGGGTATCAATTCTCGTTCTATGAAACTATCAAATGAAAAGTTTATTAATATCATACGGTGCCACCACAAGCCCTCCGCGTGAGGTATTAAAATATCTGATACATTCGGGAGCAGATTGGTATTGAAAATCAGAAAAATCGGTTCATATTTAAACAAATGAGATATGAGGAAAAAAAATCACGACCACCTCGTTTTTTCACAACACATACATACATACAAACTTGGTCAGAGTGAACGTGGCATCGAATCCCAGCTGAGCCAAAAAAAAAATTATATTTTTATTAATTTTTTTTTTATTTTTTTAGTGATTTTTAAAAATTTTTGAATCAGTGCACGGTGTGTTTTTTTCTAATTTTAATATTTTTATTATTTTGGTGTTTCCAAATACTGAATTGAATTTAATTTTTTTAATGAAAACAATTTTCCAAAGAATAAATATAAGATAATATAATAATAAGATAAATAACTAAAAAAGAAATACACGATGTACAATCACATGAAAGTATGGAGAAAAAAATATTGAAGCCTTTAATTAGGAAAATGATAAGGATTAACAGTACACAATGTTTATTCTTTATTTTGCAATTTCACAGAGTAACAATCGACACCTTGATAAAGTAAATGCTTACATATTAATAGCATCATTATTAATAATTCAAAAGTGTTGTGGCCTGATGATTTTATTATAAGTTGATTATCGATAGCAAGGGAACTTCAATTTCGCTGCAAGTTGTAATAAGTAAGAGTGCTATATTCGGCCGTGCCGAATCTTATATACCCTTCACAACGTGTAGTCATGCAATAACAATTATTTGTATCACCATTCAACTCATATAAAATACGTACATACATAAAAAAACATATATTAAAAAACATACATATATAAAAACATTCCATTGCAAAATTATAAATTGAGTTTACGTACATATGTAAAAAATTACAAAAAAAAAAAAAATATTAATAAAAACAATAAAAAAATTAAAAAAAAATAAAAAAAAATTTTAAAAAATAATAATATATAAAATAAAAAAATTTTTTTTGACTCAGCTGGCATTTGATACCACGTTTACTCTAACCAGTATATGTATGTTGTTGTTGTAATTGTGAATTGTGAAAATTTGTTTTTTGCTCATATCACAGAAAGTTATGGGACGATTGTGCTGAATTTCAATAGCGATTCATTCCCGGATATTTCCAAAAGATTGATACCATACACAGATCTGAGGAACTTATAGTTGCTTTTAAAAGTTGATTTCAACCAACACCTCTATTCATAAGCTTTCAACCTCTATTCATAAGCTTTCAGAAAATATATACTTTATGGGGTCGGAAATGAAAATTGTAGAAATTACAAACGGAATGACAAAGCTATATATGCCCTTGTGCACCACAGGTGAAGGGTATAAAAAAAGGAATTTAAGAGCCTAACTGTCAACTTAAGGCAACACATGCCACTAACACTAAATATTTTTTTAAACTTTTTATTCTTAAATGTATTATAAATAAACAATAAATAATTTTTATTCTGGCTTAAGTTCTAATTCCATTAACTTGTTACATAAATAGTAGTTTAAAAATTATATATGAGTATACTGATATAGAGTGCTGATAATGAAATCGCAGCTGGTTTCGAAAATGCATTCCACTCGACTAATATCGGAATAGTTTTTCAATACTCTTAAATGATAACAATAAATTTAATAAATTTTTTAAGAATGTTTTAATAGCAAAAAAATGATTAACAATAAATAAAAATAATAACGTTTTACACGATGTATTAACATCAATATAACCAGATAATATCAAAACATACAGATCGTGAAACCATAAACAGACTCAGTGCCATTAAAGTTAACATTAATAACAGGCAACTTTGGCTAACGCTAGCAATAAAGTGACCTATAAATATTTTTCGTTTTTGCAAAATAATTACTGTAAAATTAACTTTATTTTTTCGAAATATGGCAGTACCAGGGCAAATACCGACTAACTTTAACAAATTAACATATGTAGTGGTAACGATGCACATTTAATTATTAAAAAAAATTAATATTTTCCAAATATTATTTTTTAATTTCTGTAAAAAGATTGAAACTCTAACTAAAAAAATTTAATTGTCACCGGAGTAAAGAAAAATTATCAATCACAATTTAGTTACGATATTTTGTTACATATAGCAGAAGAAATGGCAACTTTAATCCATAAGCCTTACGTAAGAAATTAGAAGTAAGGTGAGCTTCCCTGTAGCTTTTCGGTCACTATGAGGTTAACGTGTTGTTATAATAACAAAACAAACTAGTTATTTCTGCGATAACATCCTAACTATAGCCATTAAAGAGTTACAATAAAGTCTTATAGTTATTAAAATTAAGAAGTCGTATGTTAAAAGTATTACCAATTAAACGGTGATTTATTTCTCATTTCAGAACGTAAAATTTAAAATTAAATAAGAAACAGAGGTTACTTTTTTAATTTTATTTGTTATATTTTAAAAATATCTATATATATAAAAGTGAAACTCTGTGTGTGTGTGTGTGTGTGTGTGTGTGTGTGTGTGTGTGTTAGCTATAGACTCTGAAACTCCAAAACCGATCGGGCTCAAACTTTGGTAAGTTGTTGTACACATACCGGGGAGTGTTTATGGATGAAAAAAAGTGGGCGGGGCCACGCCCATAAAAAATTAGTTATCAGTTTTAGCTACTTGCACTTGACCGATTTTTCTGAAACTTTGCACACATATCGAGCTGTCATGACTTTATAATTTCGTGATAAGAAAAGTGGGCGGGGCCACGCCCCTAAAAAAGTTTTAACTTTGAGGTACTTGCACTGGACCGATTTTTCTGAAACTTTGCACACATATTAAGCTGTCGTGACTTTATAACTTCGTGATTAAAAAAGTGGGCGGGGCCACGCCCATTAAAAAGTCTATAATTTAGAGGTACTTGCATCAGACCGATTTTTCTGAAACTTTGCACACATATTGAGCTGTCATGACTAAATAATTTCGAGATTAGAAAAGTGGGCAGTGCCACGCCCAGAAAAAAAAGGTATCATTTTGAGGTACTTGCACTGGACCGATTATTCTGAAACTTTGCACACATATTGAGCTATTATGACTTTACAATTTCGTGATTAGAAAAGTGGGCAAGGCCACGCCCATAAAAACAATTTTAATTTTGGGATACTTGCACTGGTCCGATTCTTCTGAAACTTTGCACACATATTGAGCTCTTATGACTTTACAATTTCGTGACTAGAATAGTGGGAAATGCCACGCCCATAAAAAAATTATAATTTTTAGGTTTTTGCACTTGATATTCAATTAAAATTCAGAATGCATTTCGATTCATTAAGGGGCGTAGCAACGCGCGCCGGGTTTGGCTAGTATATTTATAAGCAATAAATGTATACCAAAATAAAGAAATTAAAAATTAAAATAATCAAAAAGTTTATCGGCTACAGCCGGCTATCAGTTATCGTTGTTTAATTTTTTGCACCGCAGCCGCCACTGCACCGACTGCACTGAATATTATTTTATCAGCTTATTATAAATATAACTTGCTTATGACAACGAAGGGTAAGTAGCTGACTAGTCATGCAGCTGCTTAGCCTGCAGTCGTCTATGTGTTTATAGCAATAAAACTAAACGTTTTTAACCGGCTTAATGAGAAAATATTTTGTATATAAGAAAACACATTGTCATTTGGGCTACTCACTTAAAATTTAGAGTTTCACATTTGTGAGAATGGGCAAATTTATGCAGTAAATCATGAAAAAAAAATTTGCGAAACTTTAAGAAATCTATGTTAGGGTTTAAATATATAAATAGAATACTAAGCAAAACAACAAAACATATTAAAATTAAATTTAGTATAAAAGCTAAAACTATTGATAAAAAAATACATATGTATGTATGTATATACATATGTATGTATGTATATACATTCATATTGTTGAAAATTAAATAAATATGTATATGATACCTATTCCAACATTTTCGGAAATCACTACAAGCAAAACAAAATTATTTTTTATCGATTTTCACATATACTTAAGATTTGCCAAATTTGACTCCATATCGAGCTACTCTTTGCTGACAAATGCAATAATAGAAAGCCTAGACCTTCTGTTACAAGCAGCATATTATGTAAATCATATTTTAAAGTTTTTCATACATAACATATGTTTAAATTGCTTTTTTTATTTTCAACTTGGGACTTATATTTCCTTAAAGCTTTAGTATATTATTGCTTATATCTCCACCGTTGTACGTATTTATGTATGTATATCAGACCAAATGTACACATATAAAAAGCTTTTTGTTATTATTTATTAACCTATTCAGAGACTTTAACATGAAATAAAGCTTTGTTTAAAGAATCTTATTCTTAAAAACAGTCAAGTTTTATAGAGAAATTCTCATACAACTTTTCCATATATTGCTAATGGAAAGAACACAAAGCTCACAGTTTGTAATTATTATTTGTTTACATGAAGCCCCTTATTAATAAAAACTATGAGAGAAGAGGCAAAACATTTGGTTATTTTTTTTTTTTTTAATTACACAATAGAAAATTACAAAACAGATGCATTTGAAAAATACATAAAAGTATCAATTTAAATTTAAATTAATAGATTAAAAAAATAGGAAGTTTTTTAACATTTAAAATTTATAAAATTTTCTTTTTTTGTCATTATTTTTAAAACCACTTCCCAAAATACACATTTGTTTACAATGGAAAATTTATAATACATCAATGTAAATAAGTATACATACATATATACATACATATGCAGTGGCAAAGAAAACTATTTAAACCCCTTCTAAAAATGCATAATCTGTATTTTTTCCTTGCAATATATAACTACTATAGGCATTCTTAGATAAAAAATTACTTTTCTAATATGTTATATACATATATATTCTTATAAGATTCATCATCGCACAGCCCAAACGCAAAAAGCTAGAGACATGAAATTTAGACAGTGGTTTCCTCATCTAACGTAAAGATCCACTATGGGATTTTTTGAAAATCCTACTTTAAAAGGGTAAAATCGGTAACCTGATATCTGTTAAACCTAAAATTTTACAGATTAACTTGAAAACGTGTTGTAATCTTTTTAACAGATTAAAAACTATAATTTGTAACCTTTTTAGTACCCTATCTAACTTTTAAAAACATAAAAAAGTTAGGAAAAAATTTAAATTGTAATTTACCAAGTCAAGTTAATTATAAATTTGTAATAGGAAAAAAAACTGTTTGGTACTTTTTTAAACATATTTATTTTTATGCAAACAGTAGTAGATTTATTTACTTTAAGTCATTTCATTTCCAACATTTTAAACTTGGAATTCGTACATTGATATGGAAAATCCGAAAGGAAAAATTATTTAGTAATTAAAAAAAGAACTTGAGTAGCCGATATTTTGTATTTAAAATACCAAAAATTATATATACCATATAAGGACTTTTAATTAAAAAACTACAATAATTGATAAAATTCTCATGCATCTTTTGTAAGGTATTAAAATTTATATAATTTTTAAAAATTTAAATTTCGCAGAATGAAAGTACAATATTTAGTGTTTCCATTTGCCGAAATATAAAATCACTTTAACCACTAATATTAAAAAGAAATCTAGATTGTTTTGAGCGAGCAGGGTTGTTGACGACTGTGCAAGGTTGGAATTCCATTATCTAAATTTTTCAAGTTTGGCGGTCATCTTTACTGTAGGTATATTTAAATATAATAAAAATTTACCATCAAAGCTTTTTAAAAACATAACATGATAATTTTCTAATTTCTAAAAAAGTAGGTATGGTCTTTTTAAAAAAGTTTTTTTAGGAATATGCAATTAGTTTTCTGTGTCACTGTATACATACGAATGTATCAACAAAAGTAAAAAATACAAGCAAATAAGTATGTATAAAAAATGGTTTTTATTAAGTAGATTTTTCCGTTTCGTACGTTTTTTAAATATTTCTTTTCTTTACAAAGTTTGTTTTATTTTTATAAAAATGTATCTATGTACATGTATGTATGCTTTAAAATAAAAGCAAAACAAATATTAGACCTTTTACGCGTTTCTTTTTTTCAACACAAGTTTTTCCATTTTTATATATAAATTTATGTTATATTTTGGTTTAATGATTTACAATTGTACTCATACATTCATATACATATGTATGTAAGTATGTATACTGAATTATTTTGTAAACATATGTATGTATGTATCTACATAAGTACATATACATACATACATACATAATATTTTTATATTAATTTTGTAACACACGCGCAAATATGTAAATAATAATTTATTAACTTTTTTCTTAATATTCAATTTAATTAGATCAATTTAATGAAATTGCAATGCAGATGGTAAACAAACAATTTTTGTTATTAAACCTCAACAGAAAACACATTTACTTTTGTTATATTCCAACAGTTGTACAATTCGTTGTGAACTTTATACAAATTTAAGAATCAACCAACGTTAGTATCAGTGGTGGTGTGTGTATTTGACAAATATTTTTTATACCGTTACTCATACGTATTCACTTTTGATTATTTTTTCTTTTTCTCTTAGATACATACGTCTTAAAATATTATACCGTTAACCATCAACTACTCAGTTATACGTTCAAAACTGCACTGATCAGAGTGCCGGCTAAAGAAAAAGTTTTTTTAGACTTTCCTACACGTTTACCTAATATGTTCATACATACATATGTATGTACATTCATATATGTATGTATGTATTTAGTATATCAGAGACTGACAACATGTACATTACTGGAAAAAAGTTATTAAAAAATTAACAATTATGCAAAAAAGGAAACAGCAAATATGCTTTGAAAAATGTTAACGCGCATTAAAAACTCAGTAAAAGCTTCAAAATATGCTCTAAAAATTTAACAAAGATGTTTAAAAAGAAAATATATTTTTTTGCTTTAACTATATTTTTGTTTTAAGTGCCATAAGATGTTTAAGCACTGTTAAATTAGAAAGTCTCTTCTTGCTGTAGATATTAGACGTCTATGCGCAGAAGTCATTTAAATACATTTGAATGTTTCTTAAGAATAAATTCGTGTCATAACCATTCAAGAATGATAAAAAAAAGTTTACGCATTTTGAGAGTTTATTCATTTACTGCCTGTTTATCTAAATGCGAACGAAATTTTTTTTCTTACAAATACGTTGAAAACAAAAACAAATTTTTAGTTTTTGTTGTTGCTTTCAACATACTTATAAGAATGAAATATCGTTCGCATTTAGATAAACTGGCAGTTAGCAAGGCCCATCCATGAATAGGCCTTGGCAGTTAGTTTATTTAACACAAAATGAAAAACACTGCGTGGTGACGTACATACGCAGAACAAAAATTTTTTACAGTAATCTTGTTTTTATCGTTATTGTGTCCAAGTTTTATCAAACATTGCTATGTTTTTGCATTATCAAATTAATTTTATACAATTAAAACAAGGAGAGCACTATGTGTATTCTGATAACACTAAATTTATTTTGCTATTAACAGTAATTGCTATGAAATATTTTTTATACCCTTCACACAGTGAAAAAGGGTATATATAGGTTTGTCATTCCGTGTGAAATTTCTACAATTTTCATTGCCGACCCCATAAAGTATATATTTTCTGAAAGCTTATGAATAGGGGAGTCGATTAAGCTCTGTCAGTCTGTCCGTATGTCCGTGTGTATGTTGAAATCAACTTTTTGAAGCCCTCCGATTGGTATTGAAAATCAGAAACATCGATACATAAACAACTGAGATATGAGCAAAAACCTACGACCACCTCGATTTTTTTTCACAAAAAACAACATTACAACAACAACATACATACATACAAACGTTTATACTGGTTAGAGAAAACGTGGCATCGAATCCCAGCTGAGCCAAAAAAAATTTTTTTTATTTTTTATTTAATATATTAATATATTATTTATATTTTTATTATTTTTTTTTTTAATTTTTTTTTTGTTTTATATATATTATATACATAATGGTTTGTTTTTTAAATTTTTTTTTTTTTAATTTTTTTTTTAAATTTTTTTTTTTTTTTTTTTTGTTTTTTTAACATACATACGTGAATTTATAATTTTACAATGGGACGTTTTTATATATGTATGTTTTTATATGTATGTACGTATTTCATATGGGATGAATGGTGACACAAACCACTGTTATTGCATGACTACACGTTGTGAAGGGTATATAAGATTCGGCACGGACGAATATAGCGCTCTTACTTGTTTTATACTAAAATATGTTTTACTATCTTTCTGTAACTTCGATTTGCTATTACATAATTTATTTTCTTAAATTTAGTCTTACAATGAAACATTAAGAATTCCTACATTAGAAATGATGCTACTGACTCTTTTTTTCGACAATGTTGTATTTTAACGGAATCTGAAGAGTATAATTTGGTACCCAAAGCTTTTAAATTTCATCAAAAGTAAACTATGTAAGAGGTGAGTGTTAAAGTAGTTTCTGCTGAAAAATTCTACTTAGATACATATATTTATTTATTTATTTATTTATTTATTTTTTCCGTAATATAAAGCCTTCGTGGCCAAAATAACAATATTACATAGTAATTAAACCTGAGATTCAAAAGTATTATATTATATTAACAAAGATAAGAAATAATGAATTAAATAAGCATATAATAGTTAGTACCATAATAATTATAATTAATACTATAATAATTATTATAGTAGATTGAGGGCTCCCCTGCCATAAAAATTTAATCACAATTAAAATTTAATATTAAAATTAAAAGAAGGTCCCATTCAGTAACAATACACTAGGGTGATCGATTATACGACTTTTTTAAAAAACCGGTTTTCAAATAGTTTAAAATTTAGAATTAAAAAAAACCGGTTGTTATTTTGAAAATTTAGAAAAAACCGGTTAACCGGTTCAAATATCTAAAATATAATATTTAAAGAAAAAATTAAGAAATATTGTAAAAAAAGATTATAATTATATCTAAATATGAAATTTGTACAGTTTATATACGTTTGGCTACACAATAACGCAATAACTGACATGAATGCAGTTGACTAATTTGGTTTTTATTACTTGAATTTAAGGACAACAGGTACTCTTTACAAGTAAAATAAATAAGAACAACGCGCTATATTCGGCCGTGCCGAATCTTATATACCCTTCACAACGTGTAGTCATGCAATAACAGTAGTTTGTATAACCATTCATTCCATATGAAATACGTACATACATATAAAAAACATACATATAAAAAACATACATATAAAAAACATACATATATAAAAACATCCCATTGTAAAATTATAAATTTACGTATGTATGTTAAAAACAAGAATTAAAAAAAAATTTAAAAAAAAATAAATAATATATTAAACAAAAAATAAAAAAATTAAAAAAAAAATATAAAAATAAAAAAATTTTTTTTGGCTCAGCTGGGATTCTACGCCACGTTTTCTCTAACCAGTATACACGTTTGTATGTATGTATGTTGTTGTTGTAATGTTGTATTTGTGAAAAAAAAAATCGAGGTGCGTGGGTTTTTGCTCATATCTCAGTTGTTTATGATGTTTTTGATTTTCAATACCGAGCTATTCCCGAATATTTCTGATATTTTAGTACCTCACCCGGGTCCAAGCGATGTCGGGTGGCTTCAAAAAGTTGATTTCAACATACACATGGACAGACTGACAGATTGACAGATCTTAGTCGACTCCCCTATTCATAAACTTTCAGAAAATATATACTTTATGGAATCGGAAATGAAAATTGTAGAAATTTCACATGGAATGACAAACCTATATATACCCTTTTTCACTGTGTGAAGGGTATAATTAATACACAAATAAATAAGACTTTTTATAAGGCTGTTATAAATTTTTGTATCTCTTTCTGTACATTTTTAAAATGTTAAATAGATCTTTTAAACTAATATGCGCTTACATACGTATTTTGTTTGAAATGATTTCTGTAATTTGAAATACAATTCAAGGCTAGGGAGAAAATCTTTAAAATTTCATTTTAAAAATTCTTTCTTATACTCCTGATAGACACAGACATACAAATATAGGCATAAACTAGTTTGTTCGATGGTTTAATTGAAATTTAAGTTGACAGACACTTAATGTCATTAATTAAAATTAGGATCTGGAAGAAGAGATTATTGCTTTTTCTTTATTGTAACTACACTTTTTCCCTAAAAGTGATCGATCAGCTAAGTTTATGCTTAAATTACCTTTAACTTTTAACGTTTTTTTCGGATAAAAAAACCGGTGTATTCGATATTCAAAAAATGAACATTTAGAAAAAACCGTCAGCAGAAAGAGGAAAAAACCGGGTTTTCCACCGGTTGTAAAACCGAGTCGATCACCCTACAATACACATAAACTAAACCCATGAGACAAAATCTTATTAGGATATAGAATCAAAGTAATGATGCAAAAGTTTTAACCGAAAAACATTGTTGGAATGCGAAAAGATACGCAATGTAGCAGGTAATTCATTTCACCATCGTGCAACCCTGACTACATGCCTTCTCAAACAAAGACGAGTAAATTCTGGGTATAAAAATTTGAGATATGTATATCAATATAGAGTTCTTTATTCTTTGAAAATCTTTGTCCATTAAAAAAAATATATGAAATTGTGTTTATTGCCGACAGGTACCGATGAGTGAACAAGTATGAACAATAAACACTACCAAACAAGTATGATCATAAATATGAATACGACCGATTATATGTATTCATAATCATGAACACTAGTAAACGTAGTGAAAATAGTGTTGAACAAAAATAAAAGATCAGCGTATTCAATCAAAGTTTGAACACATTAAAAAATTTATATAAAAACAAAATAAATGCAGTAGTTTCCGATCAATTTTTTTAAATGTACCCGATACCGTCTTAATTGATTTTTAAATTTATTTTATAAGGTATATGTATATATTTTTTGTATATACATATTTTGTAAAAATAATAATGCAATATTTTAAATTTTATAAAACAATGTTTTATTTTTTTTTCATTTAATAAATTCACATTATTTACATATGAAAATAAAATATTGTTTTAAAATAAGGCAAAAAGGCGAAAAACCAGGTACATTCCTCGGAGAATTACTCATTTAATGAAAGGAGCTTACAAATTAAGGAGATCAATATTAAAAAAATAAATTAAATTACCCTAAAAACTAATAAAATTATTTATAATTTTTACTTACATTCATTTTTAAGTTCTTTTTCCTAAAAAATAAATAATAAAAACGTTAGTGTACGTAAATTGCCAGCCTCGTGTTCCTGAAAACTTTAACACTAAACAAAATTCATTCCTAATTAAAAGAAATTAAAAACAAAACAATTACCGTATGGAGACGCAATACAACATGAGTATTCGAACTGACTGTTTCTGTATAAACAATGCCTTCTGTTCATGAACATCGAACAGAATTCATTGAACACCGAACAGTATTCACTATGGTTACAACCAGCGTTACCGTTAGGGCCACTAAAGTAGCATTTTGCCACTTTTTCAAATGCTTGGATACTATTGTGCCACTTTGTCAAAATGCCCCCAAATGTGATACTTTTTATAAATCGTGCCACTTTTTAGATACTTTTTACGAAATGGAAAGATACTTTTTCGCGGCTTTTGTTTTGTTAAAACACCCAACTTTAATACATATACATTACACTGTTTTAATATATATGTAAGCAATTTCATATGAAATCTTTTGCTTATCATGCGTGTTTAGCTTATGTATATGTTTCTTGCGATTGCGTATACTTATGTCCAAAATATATTAAGTAAGGTGTATGCTGTGCCGATTTAATCAATCAATGTTTAAGCCTAATAATTGATGAAACTACGGGTATTTCTACGGAAAAATGTTTGGTGCTGGTGGTTAGGCAGTTTGATATTTGCAAAGGAAACACTGTTGATAGCTTCTTTCGGTTAGTGCAGCAAAGCGATGGTTCTGGAGAAGGAATTTGTAACTCCATATTGTCATCACTAAAAGAAAATCAAATTCCACTACAGACAATGGTGAAAAAAAATGGTGTAGCAACAATATTAAAGAGCAAGTAAGAGCGCAATATTCGGCCGCTACGCTTCACAACGTGCAGTCATGCAATAACAGTAGTTTTTATCACCATTCATCCCATATGAAATACGTACATACATATAAAAAATATACATATATAAAAACATCCCATTGTAAAATTATAAATTTACGTATGTATGTTAATTAAAAAATAAAAATAAAAATTTAAAAAATAATGAAAATATATATAATAAATATAAAACAAAAAACCAAATAAAAAAAAAATTAGAAAAAAAAATATATTAATTAAAAAAAAAATGAAAATTGTAGAAATTTCACACGGAATGACAAACCTATATATACCCTTTTTCACTGTGTGAAGGGTATAAAAAGATTCCGCATTTATTTCATATCGGCTGTGTGTGTCATTCTATAAATCTAGTGAACAATGCATCATTCCAAATGACGTTGAACAGTTACTTAAAAAGGTTTTTATATATTTTAAGAGTGCAAAAAGACAACACGATTCGAAGGAGCTGCAAGGTATTTTTGATGTACCTGAACATAAAATACTAAGGCTAAGTGATACTAGATGGCTATCATTTATATGTTGCATCAAGAATTCTGGAGCAGTGGTCGGTTCTGCAGCACTATTTTATCCGGGCACAATTTGAAGAAAAATGTGCTTCCAATTTAAAAAAACTCGTGTTATTCTAGACTCTTTGTCGCCTGTAAACAAAACATATTTAAAATTTCTAACTTATATTTTGAGAACTATGAACAAATTTAATACAAATTTTCAAAGTGAGTTCTCTCAAATAATATATCTTGTTTCTTCAACCAAAGACATTTTATTTGAGCTTTAAAAAATTTTTTTAAGAAACGAATATATAAATACAACAGAACTCAAAGCAATTGATTTTAACAATGTTTTATACACTAAAAAAATCTTTCATATATATATATAGGTCATGAAGCCGAAACCGAACTACTGTGTACTGAAAATTTTTCTAAAATTTGTATATGTGACATCTAAACTAAAATACTTAGTTTTTATTAAAAATTGTGTAATGAATTGGTATTTTAATTTTTAGTTAATAACCTAATATTTTAATTGAAAAAATCAGCGGATTTTTTCAAACAAATAATTAAAAATTTTTGTATTTGAATATACAAATTTGTTTATAGGACCTAAATTGAACAAAAAAGTATTTGATTCGGTAAATTTTGTGTTTGTATTAGAAAATTACTTTTTTCTGTGTATATTCAAACCTAAACAAAATTCTATGTTATATTGAAATAAAGTAACTAACAGGCTAAATGTAAATACTTGCGAATCCATGCTTTTGTCCTTAAGTTTGTTAGATACTATATGCCTTGAAGATTGGGTTCCAAGTGAAGAACTTATACAAAAGTATAAAAACCATTTTAAAAATAATTAATTCTACACCACGTATACAACTAAAGCGTATGTATTAAATATATACACAAATACATATGTATATATTTCCCATTCAATGAAACAATGTCATGAAAATCTTTTTGTTTTATAATCATTAAATAATATATCGTCTAATTCTTTTTGATCTTTTTTAATTGATATTTGATTTTTATTTAAGCTTGAGAAGAACTTTTTTGTTTTTTTATAAAAATTATTTTTAGAAACCAATATTTCGCTACCAAACAATGGGTAGCTTCTTCAGGGTAAATATGTAATAATATGTTTTGAATTTGTTTTTTTGTTTAATATAATTTGTATACAAATTTACCATGAAAAAGCTACCCATTTTGGTTTGGTAGCGAAATATTGGTTTCTAATAAATAATTTTTTATAAAAAAACAAAAAAGTTGATCTCAAGCTTAAATAAAAATCAAATATTGTCATTAAATAATATTTTTGTTATGTTTTTATATTATTTTTAATATGTTATTTTAAATAAATTTAACAAAATACTTAAAAAAAAGTTTTGGTGTACTTTTTTTTGATTTTTAAAGAGGTGCCCCTTTAAACAAAAAAATCCCCTTTTTGTTGCCACTTTTGTTGCATAAATCCCCTTTTTTTGATACTTTTTGAAAATATCCAACGGTAACGCTGGTTACAACATAAACAAACATTTGATTACTAATATTAAACTCGATCAAACATGTACTCAGTTAGCTAGTTTGTGTTTGATGTTAACTGTTTATTCATTGACACATAAACATGATCACTGTATTAGGTTGTTCATGCAGCAGTTTAATATGTATATACATATAATTCAATATTCTTTAAAATTTTTTCCCTTAGAGAAATTATGTGAATTTGAGATAATATGTTGTATGAGAGGTGGGCGTTAAAGCGGGCTTGTCACCTTAATTTTCCAATAACACTGATAAAGATATTATATTTGCAAAATTTTAGCATCGTACATCTAATTTTGTAGGTTTTATGACGTTTTAAATTTTAAATATACCGAAAAAGACGGTTTAAATTTCCGTATATTTTGATTTATAACTCCTTTCGTAATGTATAGATTTGAGAAATTTTCAGGGAAAGATATTTTTTGGTGGTGGGTATAAAAATAAGAAAACATTAAAAAAAGTTCGAAGTTTCCTTGCAAAAATTATTATGGTGTACGGCGAACTTTTTTTTGTACAGTGCGGTATTATTACAAAATTTTATTTTTTAATTAATATAAATAGTACGCGAAATTAAACCTTTGTCATTTTCTGGTGCATACAACCAAACAAACTTACTGATCGTTTGGTTTCTTTCCATAACGAATGCATAACTTTTAATCAAGCCAATATACACATAAGTATGTGTGTATACATACGTATGTATGAGTATTTACAAAAAGCTTCTTTAGTTAGTTACGTTAGTGTAAGTGATAAGTGTAGCTTTTACTTCCTTTTCGCCGCATTGGAACAAAAATTTGCATGCTAAACTTGGTTAGAATTCTTTGTAGCTCTAGGAATTATTTTTTAAATACATAGATGCTCAATTCACAACCTGTCGTAGGAGTCGTAGGTTGTAAGAAATTCACTTTTACATATTAAAGGAAAACGGGGATAGTACTTACTTTTCCAGCTATGATGTATTTATAATAAAATTCGTAATAAAAATTAATCGTTTCCTCTTAGATGATCGATTCGGGTTTACAAACGATGGAAATCCAGGTTTTTATTTTCTCTTACAGTTGTCGGTTTTTTTAAGTATATTTTATTTTTCTTACAAAACTTATTGAATACTCAAATTCTTTAAATCAATGAACACTTGCTTCTCTGGTTATTTTTATTTAAAAAAAAAGTTTATCTTTTATCTCAGCCAAATAAATGCTTCTGAGTTTCCAAATTTTAGATTCATATATTAATAAATTTCTAAAATTACTATAAAAATAAGAAAAGTAACATTTTGTACTCTTTTATAATTGAAAAACTTAACTTGGATTATTATATCCTAATTTAAGAATTCCATATAAATATTTCAAAATACAAATGAGAAAAAGTAAGTTTTTGGTCACCCATAACATTTTGAGTCCCCGCTTGGACTAATGTCAATAATTTAAAGAATATATGTTGACAAACGTAGAATATACAAAAAGTACAAAAAAATACCTTTGTGTCGCCGATATCATTTTAAGTCTTACCTTGAATTAACCAATAATTTTAAAATTCTAGCTTCATTAACGAAGAAAATACAAAAAGGACAATAAAAGTTTGAAAAAGTATATTTTTGTTGCCCACTTTTTTCTCAGTCTCCACTTGGATCAAAAGTCCCTAATTTTTTAAATCTAGATTCATAAACGCTAAAAATATAAAAAAACAACCATAGAAATTCAAAAACGTATCTTTTCTGTCGCCCATATCACTTTAGTCTCCCAAGATAGAATTTATAACCCTACCATACAACATCGAGGCTATCCATTTAACCAAGATCCGAATCTTTATCAATTCTTTTTCTCTTGCTTAGAGCAGAGAAGGATCTTTACCATTAAGCTTTCGCATCGCAACCCCCAAATGGTCTAGTTACACCCATGAGTATCAGATGAACATGGTGAAATATTTCACCAAGACATGTTGCATATAGAGAAGCGGTACAATGGAAAATGGTTAGAAGAAATACTTGCAGATTTTTGTTGGTCGATTGTACAATAAACTTTAGCTTAATATGTTTATTAAAAGAAAACAAGTAAGAGTGCTATATTAGGCCGTGCCGAATCTTATATACCCTTCACAACGTGTAGTCACGCAATAACAATTGTTTGTATCACTAATAATCTAATTATCATATGAAAAAAGTACATACATATATAAAAACATTGTAAAATTATAATTTGAGTTTACGTGTGTTAAAAAAAAAACAAAATAAAAAAAAATAAAAATTATAAAAAACAAAAAATAAATAATATAAAATACTAAAAATAAAAGTTGATTTCTACATACACACGGACAGACTGACAGAGCTTAATCGACTCCCCTATTTATAAGCTTTCGGTCGGAAATGAAAATTGTAGCAATTTTACACGGAATGACAAACCTATATATGTATGTATGTATACCCTTTTTCACTTTTGTGTGAAGTGTTTAAAAAACTACAAAATAGTTATGTTAAATATCCTTTTTTATTAGTTTTAGTCACAAAAAATTATATATGCATATGTACATACAATGTATATATCTTTAATTTCTTACCAAACATTGCGTTTTTGTCATGGATGTTATTCAAATATAATGGTTAAAAATTAATAGATTTACTACTTTTTTCAGTGTTGGAATTTTATTAACTTATTATACGTAAGTTCTTCCGATAAGTTAGCAGGGGTACTTTTTTTTTGCTGAAACTCATGAATTGATTATATGTATATGTCAAAGCAGTTAATCGTGCTCGGCCTTTAGTCCCTCATCGTATTTCCAGTGCGTCCGGACTAAAAACCTACATATATAAATTTTGTTCATTCAAATTGTTTTTTACGCAATTAAATGACGGCAAGCATTTATTTGACACATTTGGTTAATAAAAGAACAACAGATCTATCAAAAAATTATAAAAAAATATGTGCACTTATGCAATTGGAAACATTTTGCATAGATGTTATTTTATTAATTTTTTTTTTTCGTCTACACTACTAATTAAAATTATTTAAGAACTATTTTATAATTTTTAAACATTTTCAGATAATCAGATATGTAATGGAAATCGATTACGAAAACGAATTGATTTGAAATTGGAAAAAGATTTTTCATTCTCATTTTCTTGTTTGTTAAAACTTATTTTTTTTAAGAATTTTTGGTCAATTTTTATTTGGTATAAAATTTGTATCAAAAAGAATAAACTCGATATCAATTGAAATTCATAACGTAATTTCAAAACGATAGAAACAACGGATTTTCATTACATATCTGAATAATAACGTTTTAGTGAAAACAACTAATAAAATATTCAAATCTGAAGTGATAAAAAATAAGATGCTATCGGTAATAGCATAATTTAAAACTATAAGAATAAAATACTTTAAGATATTGATCTTACATATTCTTTTAAGAATAATACCACAAATAAGAGAAAGGTTTATGTTTGTTTAACCACGCCCATATTAAAAAGCATCTTTGGTATGTCAACATACTGATCATCAATTAAACGCACAACCAAGTCATCAGTATGACGTTCAACAACTTCAACGTTTAAGACTTGATCAAGAATCATAACCACCATATTTTCAATTGCACTTCTTACAAGGGATTTTAAAGAATATGATTTGGTTTGATTTTGTTCTTCAACATTCGGTATAAGAGAAAGATTAGACAAATAAAAGAGGACGGCACGCAAAGGATCTTTCAATTGTTCTTTAGAACATTTAGCCAAATTACTTAAAGGTACATCTTCGGTATTTCCAAAATCAACATAGAAAACCTGAAATTAAATTATATAGACGAAATAAAGAAATAAATGTTGTAGATATTAAACAAGTTTTAAATTAAAATATTGCATAAATTAGCAGACTAACAAACTACTGAATAATCTACGTTGATACCTTTTAATTTCTTGAAATTTAAAATTAAACTATTTTCAGATAGCCGTAACTACAACAATGCATTTTCTTAAAAATTATCTGAATAATAACAAATTTCAATATCAATTCATTATTATAAATTTTGAATATATTTTGTGTAAAGCCTTATTAAAAATATTTTATGAAAATTTTTGTCGTATTTTAAAAAAGGTGCTCTTAAGGCTAAATATTTATTTATTTTGTTATTTTGTTGCTCCGCCCTTGTTTTTTCACAATTCTTCCTTATTTTTCGAACTGAAACTCTTGTTGAAAGCGAACCAGTCCTTTGCCAATTTTAACAAGTAACAGTGCTATATTCGGCCGTGCCGAATCTTATATACCCTTCACAACGTGTAGTCATGCAATAACAATTGTTTGTATCACCATTCATCTCATATAAAATACGTGCATACGTACACGTTAGAATAAATGTGGCATCGAATCCCAGCTGAGCCAAACAAATTTTATTTTATTTTATTTAATATATTATTTATATTTTATTATTTTTTTTATATTTTTTTAAATTTTTTTAAAAAATTTTTTTAGAAAAATTTTTAAAAAATTTTTTTAAATTTTTTTTTAAATTTTTTTTTAATTTGTTTTCTTATTTTTAATATTTTTTTTTTTTGTAATTTTTTTTGTTTGGTATGTTTTTTACATGTATGTAAGTATGTTGTTGTTGTAATTGTGAAAAAAAACGAGGTGGTCGTGGTTTTTTGCTCATATCGCAGAAAGTTATTGCGCGATTGTGCTGAATTTCAATAGCGATTCATTCCTGGATATTTCCAAGAGATTGATACCATATACAGATCTGAGGAACATATAGTTGCTTCTAAAAGTTGATTTCAACCAACACACGGACAGACGGACAGACGGTCAGGGCTTAATCGACTCCTCTATTCATAAGCTTTCAGAAAATATATACTTTATGGGGTCGGAAATGAAAATTGTAGAAATTACAAACGGAATGACAAAGCTATATATACCCTTGTGCACCACAGGTGAATGGTATAAAAACATTGTCCTGCTAAAGCTCCCATTTCAAGGATGCCTCTTCCTCAGCAAATGGAAGCATTATGCTCTGCAATAAATTTACGTAGTCTAGGGCGCACATTTTGTTCTTTATTCGACACCAGAAGAGAAGAAACATAAAATGATGAATACAACACCGTCTTGTTTTACAGACTTTTTGGTGTATTTTGGCTTATATGCCTTATTGTCTGGGCGCCTAAGTCTAAGTCGTATAAGACTTTTATCGCAATTATTGCTTGTTGCATGCTTTCTGCCTCTGGTTTCCTTTCGGACATGATCTTTCCTTCTGTCCTAAACTTTTTAATTTGTTCTCCCTTTATTATAATGTACACGATAACCCATTTTTTTCAAAATCTATACATACATATATTCTTTTAAACAAATTTTACAGTTTTAACACAAAAAAAAATAAAGTTACATGTAATAATTTATTTAATAAATAAAATTGTTACAAAAATTATATCAATAAACGAAAAAGTGTTTCGCCAACTAGTTTCTCTGTATAGTGCTTAAAGATTTTCTTAAGCAAATTAACAGCCTTAATGTATTCCCTGTACATCCTAATGATATTGATAATATTACTCTAAATGAAGCATACAGGCCACATGAAGAATATTCTGTTAGCGAATACATAATTTACTTTTTACTTTTTAATACATTTCTTTTTTAATATTTATTTTTTTTTTAATATTTATTTTTTTTTTAATATTTATTTTTTTTTTAATATTTATTTTTTTTTTTAATATTTATTTTTTTTTTTAATGTATATTAGTTGTATTTTAATCACAAGTTAATATATCCATATAAACATAAATAATAAAAAAACAAATTTGTTTTTACATCTTCTAAAAACTTTAGTATTCTCGTGAAATCATCCCCGCTTCTTAACGGGTTTTAAAAATTTAAAAATATTTATCTGGAAGATATATTCAAAAGCTTTCAAATGATACCAATACTGTCCATATACAGTATCGGACAAAACTTTAGCAGGGACTACTGCTTTTTAAGAAACTTTGCAATAACATGAAAAATAATGTTTATTTTATAAAAAAAATTTTATTATATTTAAAATAATTCACTTTTTACATGTTAAAAACAAAGATAGAACATCTGTTTTTTGTAGTTTAAGAAAGCATGTATATTAATGCAAAAACATCCGAGAATGCAGCGACAAAACTAATGCACGTAACTTTGAATATTTCTTATTGTTTTTAGTAATAAAAAACTACTTATAGAAATTCCCGTTATTTTTTTAAAGATCAAATTAAGTACGTATAGAGATAATTTGCATTTAATTTAATTATTGAAATTGTTCTTTGAAAAGTATAAACAACTGGGTTTTTAATTGTTTTGAAGAAGCTACCCAATGTGGTTGCGAGATCTAGGAACAAAATAAAATTATTTTTATAAAAAAACTGATGTCCAGCTTAATAAATAAAACAACAATTGATATAAATAAAAAAGATCGAAGACATTTAATTAATATTTAAAAAATTTTGAGCCTTAATTTTGTCGCCTCCAAATAATGCTTTTTATTAACCTTTTTATTACATTTAAATTATTTTAAGTGAAGAATTATTGTTGTTTGCGTTTAATTTTAAAATTGTTTATATTAAGAATGAAAGTTATTAAATAACAATTTAGTTAAACTATTTAACGTATTAACGTATTTCTAAATCTTTTCACAGAGCTTAGAAATCAATTTAAAAATAATGGCTGGCGTTGCATTTACACGGATGGTACTAAATCCCAAAACAACACCCCAGCTTATGCTGCAGTAAATGAAGAGGGAACAAATCTTATCCTTGCCACACTTTGCGAACAATCATCAGTATTCACAGCAGAAGCATGCGCTATATATCAAGCCCTACGCTTTGCATTATTAGAAAGAAGGAAAACAGTAATCTTTACTGATAGCCTCTCAGTCCTAAAAGCCATCAACAAACCTTTTAACAATAAATGGAACACAATAAACAAAATAAGAGACGCCCTTATAAATAACGAAAATATAGTAAGAATACACTGGATTCCCAGTCATATCGGTATCAACGGAAACGAACAAGCTGATATAGCAGCCAAATACGCCTCTTATGCTCCCATAATAATGGATGCAACCTTAGAAAAAATAGACATTCGCCGCCATATAGCAAGCTATGTCAAACTAAAATTTAAAGAAACCCATGGAACACATCACCACTACTCCGTAATAAACCCACACAACATACCAACCTACCCTATAGACATCGCAAAGGTAAAAATCCGGACATTCTCGAGATTACGTCTCGGTCACACCACCTTCTCACACGAATGGATTCTAAAGAAACCCGCAGTTCAACCAATTTGCCATAGATGCATCTGTCCTCTCACAATAAACCACATCCTGACCACCTGCCCAATTTTCCTAAATCCAAGACAAATAATTTTTGGCAATAATCCGGCCTTAGACCTTCTAAAGAAGCCAACTACCATCAATATCAATAAGATTTATAACTTCACAAAAAGTACAAAACTCAAGATTTAAAAAAGAAAAATTTAATTAATTTTATTATTGTATTTACAAGTAGAGCTGATGGCCTATGAAGCCAATGCCTGTAAAAATTATTTTTAATCTAGGAATTAATTCACTAAGATTAAATAAAACGACTACTACTACTACTATTTAACGGTATATTAGTTAGAAGCATTTAGTGTTTTAGTTTTGTCCGAGATTGTTACTTTAACATTTCTTCTTATTTTTTAAATATTCTATTGACCTACATATATGTTTTTTAACTTAAGACAAAAAAAATTGATCTCATGTGCCATTATAAATTAAAGATTATTTAGTGTTTAAAAATTTTGAATTTCAAAATAAAAAAATTAATTTACCTTATAACGATCATTCTTCAAATCAATATCAATAACTTTTGCTCGATACCAGTAATCATCTTTAACATATTGCGACAAAACAATGTCATTTAATTTTGGCGGTTTTGACATTTGTTTTTGAAAAGGAAAAACTTGCTGATCATGCCACGAGAATATTTTACAATCACTACAATAATCGTTCTGAATTATTGCATAAAATGAAATAGGACTAACAATATGGGTTACAATAATTTGTAACTTATCGCCAACTTTAGCGCAAATATTTAAAACAGGCGTATTGGTAGGAGATACATTGTATATCATTGATCTAGGTAATTGTAATTCAACATCTGATTCAGAGTTATAACTTAAGTTGAGGTCATTTTTTAAATAGTCTGCTTTTAAAAACGGATTCGATGGTGCATTATTTGTGGAAGTAGAAATATCGCATTTTTTGGTGACCTCTTCCAATTTTATTACATGTAAAACTTGTTCTCTTTTTTGTACTAAATGGAAAGCAGTCTTCTCAAATTCATATTTATACAATACCTGCTCGCATTTATTTTGATCTGTTATAATACACTTTGAATAGGAATCTTCAATGCCTTCTAATATACATTTTACTGCCAAAGGAGGTATTTCTCTATAACGAAGGGGTGCTTCATACGTTACGCAATTATCGGTTAATGGTATTATTTCTCCAAAATCCAGCAAATACACAAAATTTTTAGTTTCACATGTTTCATCGTCAGGCACTAGCACTGCTCTCCAAATACAATCTCTTGTGCTAGTATTCCGTTTCTCCAATACACAAAAAACATCGTCCGGTGACAAAGAGTCCCGTGAAATGGGCTTAAAATTTATGTTGCTGCTTAAGTCGCACAAAATCTTATAATCTTCTATATGGCAAATATAAAATTCACGTTTTTTATAATCCTGTACATAAACTATGTAGGCGTTAAACTCGCAGCCATTTCTAAAGTGATCAAGTTTTTTTGTGGGTAACAAAACTTTTAAAAAAATTTTAATTTTGTTTTCTAAGTCATTAGATTTTTTTGTCAAAATTTCATCATTTATCTCAGTATAATTTTTGGTAAGTCTATTATTATTTAACTCAGTCTTATATTTGGTAAATTTATTACTATTTACTACCAAGGAATTGACATCTTTGTTTTGAACACTGCTAGAAACCACGTTTGTATTTATAACTGGCAGGTGTTCCGCCATTTTAATCCTACCAGAACAGGTGCTGAATCCACGATCAAAACTAATGTAGTTTTCCAAACGTGTATTTCTCCATTCAATGAAATCTTTTAGTAACCGAGTTTGTGTAAAATTTCCATCGTCTAAGCAACCATTAGATGAAGCGTTAATAACAGTATGCTGCAAATTATTGATTTCGAGGTGAATGTTAAATTTTCGAGCCATATTTAAAACCGTCACCAACTGTGTCATGTAGCGGTCAAAGACGAGAAGACCAAAAATATTGGAAATTTGCCCTTCTCCACCAATAACACCAACATTACTTAGTAGCCTTTGACAGCGTTCGCTCTCATGAATGAATTTGTCCAAGTTAACTTTTAACAAATCTATTTCATTTCGACACATAGAGTGCATAATTAATGTTTGTTCTTTATTGGATTCCATTTATTTAAAGATGTCCTTAGAAAAATATTTTTTGATAGTTTTTACTATTGGAATGCTTTATAAAAAAAACTTCGAAAATTAGAGTTTTAGTAAAATAATGGCAAGGATATTCACGTTGTATTAAAACATTTTTTAAACCTTGCCTACTAAATGTTTGCACGATATTCCGTTACTTTTTTTCAGTATTGCCATATGTAAAGTTTTACACCCAATTTAGACAATGATTTAAAATCGTGGATTTTTTAAACCGTAAAAAAACTACCAAAAAATCTTTATCTATACAATTTATTTTAGGATTAATCTTCCCTAATTGCTCGCTCGTATTTAAAATATTTGAAAGTTTTATATACATAATAAATATTTTAATGCAAAATATTTTTTTATATCTTATTTTTATAATACTAGCAAAATCCGGACGGCTCTCTCTGCTGGCCACAAACAATTTATTATACAATTTAATTTTTATTGAGACTTAAAATTTAGATCACAAAAGCAGCTGTAAAACAATTAACAGGAATGTACATAACTTAAAACTATAACGTATTGTTCTAATAACCATTAGTGACATCGTGTATTTAATAACGCTCCATGCTTAAATTAAATTAAGTTGTATGAGTTTTTACATCAAACGATAACAATAAAATTATATTGCTCAAAATATAATAAAAGTTTACATTAACTGTTGATTAGTCAATTGAGAAACTAAAATCAAACTTAAAACTAAAACACATATCTACAATGGGACGGAATAAAATAGTGGATTTGACTATAACTACCCCAAGCCCATGACCACCCAAGAGCGTACAAAGTAATTCTCACACTTCTCATCAATAGATGATAAATGCAAAACTCACCCAATACACCCGTATGCGCTCATGAGGCTATAAGTACAAAATTTAGCCTCTATTGGATCCTGAAATAGTATGAGAGAAGAACTCGGGTATCTGGTAATTACTCATTGATTTTAATACTTGAATGTTCTCATGTATAACTCCAACGGGTGACATATATAGGCTATGCGACCAACCAATTTCTTTTTGGGAATTAAAGACTTCCCTCATTAAAATGTTCCCATGGGTTCCAAGGCGATTTACAAACTTGTCAAGCAAAAGTAAAGCATACGACGAAAGAGGTTTTACCCCAGCTTTCCTATAGATAAAGGAGTTGGAGTATCTCTTTACAAAACTTTCATAGTTTGCGTTAACACAAAGCCTCAAGTAACTTCGTTCTAAAATTTCCAACTCCGCCATGACCGTTGGCGAAATCGAGAACCATATGGGAAACCCATATAGCACCGCTGTACGAATACATGCTTTGTAAATAAGAAGTTTGGTTTTTTGACTCAAGTGTCTGTTTGATAATAATCTCAAAAAAAAACCCTTGATACGTAGTGCTTTACTCTTAGCAATTCTCCCATGTTGGTTAAATTTGAACAGCTTGTTCAGTGTAACTCCAAGATACTTTAAATTATCTCTAAAGGGAATATCTATACCACGTAAAGACAAATTCAACATTTTACTTTTCCTCACTACATTGCGGGGGCCCTTGCCCGATGCGTTACGAAAACAAATTGCCTCCGATTTCATGGTATTAATTTTAATACCCCAATCTCTATAATAGTCATCAATTAATAAAAGGTGAGCCTGAACCCTCCTCAACGCAATATGAGGGTCACTATCATGTGCATATACTAACGAGTCGTCTGCATAAAGAATACTTTTCGAATCATTGTATACGTGCGGAAAATCGTATATCAAAATACTATATAATATAGGAGCCAAAATCGCCCCCTGCGGTACGCCACAAGATATATTACCCGGACTGGATCTAGCAACATTAATTTCTACCAGGAATTGTCTTTCCTTAAAATAACTATACAACATTTTAATCATAACTGGGTCACATCCCAATTTATTTAGCTTAAAAATAATGCCATGGTGATAAGCTCGATCAAACGCCTTTTCGATATCTAACGACACTGCTATCGTAAATTTTTTTTTTCTCAAATTATAAATTACCTCATTGTGAAGATAAGTTAAGGCATCAACGGATGAGTGGCCCTGCTTAAAACCGAATTGGTACTTAGGTATTGATTCAAGAATGCGAGAACATTCCAATTTATTCTTAATCACTCTTTCCAGTAATTTACCGATGTTCGATAACATTGAAATTGGCCGAGAATTGTTAATTTGAAAGTCATTTGGCTTTTTAATAAGAGGGTATATTTTAGCCATTTTCCAGACTTTAGGAAAATAGCCATTATTAATACAGTTATTAAATATGATAACCAAAAATTCAATCGCAGATATGGGTAACTTTTTAATTACAAAATTTGATAAATTATCTAAACCCGAGGATTTCTTTGCGTTCAGGGCCTTGATAATTTCATTAATTTCGCAAACACTAGTAAAGTGGAGACTATCATTATGTACTAAGGCATTAGCAGTATCAGTAAATTCGCAAACTGTATTACAACAATTGTTCAGATAAGTGTCAACAGTGTGAGGTACCTCTGAGGTATCTGCTCTATCAGGAGCAACAAATTTATAAACATTCGAAAGGTGTTGCATGAATTGTTCAGCCATATCGCAATCTTCAGTATACGTATGTTCATTTACAATTAGTTTATTAAAAAATTGAGATTTTCTGTTACCCGTAATCTTAAATATTTCCTTAAACGCTTTGGGCCCAGGAACTATACCCTCCAAACGTTTTTGAAATTCCCCTGCCTGATATATTTCAACACGTTCTTTAATAATAGTTTTCAGAAGATGAATTTGACTACTTAAGAGACGGTATTCATCAGAACTTCTGTTACCATTTCTATGAAAAATCCTCTTCAAATCTCTTTGCCAAATATATTTAACTTTAAAAAGTTTTTTAATGTGATCCGGTACTATAAAACGCTTGTCCTTTAACTCAATTTGCTCGGAATGTCTGGCTAAATCGCAATTAATACTATTATTAAAGCGTGTGATGCTTTCATCGATTTCATTATTACCCAAATTTCTGTCAACAGGGAGATTTAATCCTAACAAATTGCAGTGGGCATCATTACGAAATTCTTCCCAATTTGTCTTCTCGAAAGATTTGAAATATTTTGCGGCCGAAATAATTAATTCGAATTCTAAAAACTTAAATAATAGTTTCAGTGGGTAATGATCAGAAAAAGTCGGTAGGCTAGTTATTCGAACATTTTCATTTTCTGGATCGACTAAATTAGAACTGATGACGAAGTGATCCAAGAAAGATGATCCCCCGGGAAATGACGGACTTACATCACAAAACCTTTTAAAATTTGTATTCGACGAGTTTAACCAGTCACTAAAATTAAGACCATTTTGGTTATCACTCAAATCACCCCATTGTACATTTCTGGAGTTAAAGTCTCCTCCTATGAATACACCTTCGTAAGACATAGAATAATTTTGAATTGCGTCTAGACTAGATTTCAAAACGTTGCGGGGAAAATTTGTTGGAACATAAATGCTACCTAATAAAAATTTTCTAATTTGCCCTGTTATTGATAATTTTATTTCAATAAAAGTGTTCGGAAATCCTAAATTCGTAACATTAATGGTCGAAAACTTAATATTCTTACCTACTAATATTGCCGTGCCCTGCCTAGAGAAATCTCTATGGCCACAAACAATTTGTTGCATTGTATTCATTACATTACTCTTTACCTTTAAAGCGAATTCACATCAAGTGAAATTGAAAAGTCAGCTGACTATGTTTTGCTTATTTTATTTTCTAACATCTATCCACTAAAGTTTGTTTACATAATATTAAAATAAACGGCTTTACTCTTTTCTACAACGTAACTTAAAAAGTGAAAGATTGTATTAAAAACATGATAAGTATATTAGAAAAAGAAAAATTAAAAAAAGTACTATTTTTATATACATATAATAAAAGAGTAACGTGACTGACTGACTGATTCATTTTAGCACAGCCCAAACACAAAGAGCTAGATACATTAAATTTGGGCAATAGGTTCCTCTTTCGATATATAGCCACAATATATTAAAAAGAAGTGGCACGGGGCGTTGCCGTAGGTCTTTTTTACAAAATACTGCTGAAATCACCGCTTGTTGAAAAATAGATAGCAATAGTTGAAATATTTCATAAAATTTCATAAACATAAGTATATGTGATCTGAATTTCTGTTCGTTCAATTTTAATTTATAACATTTTTTTAATTTTTTATTGGGAACACTAATTATATTGCCTTAGTTAATTTTTTTATCTTCGGCTTCACATGTATAAGACACTAATATATAAAATTCTCCCGTAGGCGTTCTATTGATAAACACTGTTTTGGTTATTTTAGACATAAAACAACGAAAACAACAACAGGACAAGTCAGAAAAAGGACTTGACGCTGACCTTACTGTCCGTAAGGTCCAATTAGACTATCTTCTGGAACCATCAGGAGATTCCTTTTAAGTTAGCAAATTTGGGAAGCTAACACTGAGTTCGAAAGAGGATTTTGATATCACTGTGATAACCAAGAAAGCACGTTCTGGGGATTACCAGTCCTTGACTTCGACAAGGCCTAAAAGATCTTTGAGCCAGGCAGGCTTTCTGACAGCCGTCATTGATCGGGCTGACCCTGATAGCAGGATGAACATGAATAAGTGGCAGCTGATATAAGACATACTCATCGACCGGATAGCAGCTTTTCGAGGTACCCATGAGGACGTTGCTTCAATGTAGTGGACTGGTCAAAAGACGTTAAAGTAGTCAACTGCGACAATAAGAACTCATTTGAGGTCCTAAAAACCTCAGTTAGAGGCTGTAGCGACCTTTGTCTAGATGCTAAACTGGAAGTAAAACGTGCCTCTCAGCTTTCACTAAGGCCAATAGTGATAGCTTTGATTATACTACCCGTAAGACCGCTGGAAACTATACTGTAAGAGTTGGCCAACCAGAATAAAGACCTCAAAACAGACCAAAGGAAGCTGATGATTTCGCTAAGCTGTAAAGTCAACGCTGAAAGAATTCTTATATTCGTACTACACAAAGAATCCCTTAAAAAATTGAAAGTGGCAGGGGGTTGTTAGTTATAGTCTTGGAACTGTACGGTTTAGGTTCCCTAAGTTTAACAGGTCCAACTATATGGTTACAGATCAGTTTTTATAAGACATTCCCGCTAATAATTGTGGAGAAATTGTTAGTTGGTATCCAACAGACTGTAATAGGGGGTACATTCTTTACGGATTAATCGAAGATAAATATAGGCTCAGAGGTAGGTGTCTATATAATGGGTAAGAATATTAGGTCTTACAGACTAAATGATGCTTTAGTGTGTTCCAAACGGAGCAACGGATTTCATATTGGAACATGTTCCTTGGGGTAGGGAGGTAACTCTTTACGTGGATAGTCAGGCGGTGCTCAGGGCCTTGAAGGGACGTGTGAAATCTAAGCTGTTTACGGAATGTTTAAGAGCCCTTGATAGGAAAATGAGCCTTTTCAATGTCAGATTGTGTTGAATCGTTTTTTCGATATTCATAGTGAGTCATAAAATTTTATTATAAGTGCGTACAAATTATTGAAATTTAACTGAGCTGACGTACGCATACCCTCAATAACGTTGATTTATAAGTACAATTCACAATGAACATGAGTACTACATCGTTCTTATACTCATAGCGTCCCATATTTACATGATTTGCAAGACTACTCACGTTGATTCATATTTTTAAGAAACTACTTATCATGGTACAATCATCAGGTAGCCTCAGTTCTGCAACAACAAAATTCTAAATGTATTTTGTTGTTGGAAAACGACGACTTAAATGTCAAAAAGCAAATGTGTGTGCGTGTTTTTTTGGCGGTAAAATATACACGTACACAATATATACACATACATAAACAAAATTTTACTTTTTAGTTACACCTTACCTACCGTTGCCACATGCAAGTGAAAAAAAACCAATACACTAACACTTTTTTACTAACACAACTACACTTTGGCAACCTGCGACTCAGCTTGCGAAGAAATTTTTAAGCAAGCAAAATTTTTACAGTTACGGCAAGTAAAGTGACAAGCCGAAAAACAGTGTTGTCTAATACTGAGTTTTTTGTTAACTCAATAATATATCATACAATTGTGGTAAATAATTCAGCTAATTATACCCTTCACACAGTGAAAAAGGGTATATATAGGTTTGTCATTCCGTGTGAAATTTCTACAATTTTCATTTCCGACCCCATAAAGTATATATTTTCTGAAAGCTTATGAATAGAGGAGTCGATTAAGCCCTGACCGTCTGTCCGTCTGTCCGTCTGTCCGTCTGACCGTCTGTCCGTGTGTATGTTGAAATCAACTTTTTGAAGCCCCCCGACATAGGTTGGACCCGGGTAAGGTATTAAAATATCAGAAATATTCGGGAGTAGATCGCTATTGAAAATCAGAAACATCGGTACATAAACAACTGAGATATGAGCAAAAACCCACGACCACCTCGATTTTTTTTTCACAAAAGCAACATTACAACAACAACATACATACATACAAACGTGTATACTGGTTAGAGAAAACGTGGCATCGAATCCCAGCTGAGCCAAAAAAAATTTTTTTTAAATTTTTTTTTTTATTTTTTTTTTTATTTTTTATTTAATATATTATTTATATTATTATTATTATTTTTTTTTTAATTTTTTTTTTTTTAATTTTTTTTTTATTTTTTTTTGTTTTGTATATATTATATACATAATAATTTTTTTAAAAATTTTTTTTTTTTTTAAATTTTTTTTTTTTTAAATTTTTTTTTAAATTTTTTTTTTTATTGTTTTTTTTTAACATTCACACGTGAATTTATAATTTTACAATGAGACGTTTTTATATATGTATGTTTTTATATGTATGTACGTATTTCATATGGGATGAATGGTGACACAAACCACTGTTATTGCATGAATTCACGTTGTGAAGGGTATATAAGATTCGGCACGGCCGAATATAGCGCTCTTACTTGTTTTTTAAATAAATATGTATATGAAGAATATTAAGAAAAAATATAAATATTCATTAAAAATGTAAGTTTTAATATAAATATCAAAATTTAATAAAAAAAAATTATATTAAAAAGTTACATGTCTAAAGGTAACGTTCAATAGTGGCTATTGACAACACTTAATTACCAATTGAAGCAGCGCCATGTGTTTTAAATTTGTTTGAAGTTTATTTGTTGACGACATTTTAAAAATGAACTTGCACTGTGGTGGTAGCCACTCAAAAAATTTTTGTGTTTTTTTTGGCATTTCTCCTGATTTTCGTTAGTTAATACGTTAATACGTATACACTACTTGCAAGTAAATACTTGCCTGTGGCAACGTAGGGTTAAGGTAGAGAAAACAAGTAAGAGCGCTATATTCGGCCGTGCCGAATCTTATATACCCTTCACAACGTGAATTCATGCAATTACAGTGGTTTGTGTCACCATTTATCCCATATGAAATACGTACATACATATAAAAACATACATATATAAAAACGTCCCATTGTAAAATTATAAATTCACGTATGAATGTTAAAAAAAACAAAAAAAAAAAAAAAAATTTTAAAAAAATTTAAAAAAAAAATTTAAAAAAAAAAAATTTTTTTTTAAAAAAAAAATTTTTTTAAAAATTATTATGTATATAATAATATAAAACAAAAAAAAATTAAAAAAAAAAATTAAAAAAAATAATAAAAATATAAATAATATATTATATAAAAAATAAAAAAAAAAATAAAAAAAAATAAAAAAAAAATAAAAAAAAAATTTAAAAAAAAATTTTTTTGGCTCAGCTGGGATTCGATGCCACGTTTTTTCTAACCAGTATACACGTTTGTATGTATGTATGTTGTTGTTGTAATGTTGCTTTTGTGAAAAAAAAATCGAGGTGGTCGTGGGTTTTTGCTCATATCTCAGTTGTTTATGTACCGATGTTTCTGATTTTCAATAGCGATCTACTCCCGAATATTTCTGATATTTTAATACCTCACCCGAGTCCAAGCGATGTCGGGGGGCTTCAAAAAGTTGATTTCAACATACACACGGACAGACGGACAGACTGACAGCGCTTAATCGACTCCCCTATTCATAAGCTTTCAGAAAATATATACTTTATGGGGTCGGAAATCAAAATTGTAGAAATTTCACACGGAATGACAAACCTATATATACCCTTCACACAGTGAAAAAGGGTATATATAGGTTTGTCATTCCGTGTGAAATTTCTACAATTTTCATTTCCGACCCCATAAAGTATATATTTTCTGAAAGCTTATGAATAGAGGAGTCGATTAAGCCCTGACCGTCTGTCCGTCTGACCGTCTGTCCGTGTGTATGTTGAAATCAACTTTTTGAAGCCCCCCGACATAGGTTGGACCCGGGTAAGGTATTAAAATATCAGAAATATTCGGGAGTAGATCGGTATTGAAAATCAGAAACATCGGTACATAAACAACTGAGATATGAGCAAAACCCCACGACCACCTCGATTTTCTTTTCATAAAAACAACATTACAACAACAACATACATACATACAAACGTGTATACTGGTTAGAGAAAACGTGGCATCGAATCCCAGCTGAGGCAAAAAAATTTTTTTTTAAATTTTTTTAAAATTTTTTTTTTTAATTTTTTTTTTTATTTTTTTTTTATTTTTTATTTAATATATTATATATATTTTTATTATTATTTTTTTTTATTTTTTTTTTTTAATTTTTTTTTTATTTTTTATTTTTTTTTTGTTTTTTTTAACATACATACGTGAATTTACTGTTATTGCATGACTACACGTTGTGAAGGGTATATAAGATTCGGCACGGCCGAATATAGCGCTTTTACTTGTTCACTGTGTGAAGGGTATAAAAATCAGCTGTTTTAGTGAGGCTATCTGATAATTGTACCATGCTACTTATCTTCATAGAATGATGCAAGTTGACTCAACAACAAAAACATAAACAGCTCTCATTTGTATGAAGAATAAACAATGTTGCCAGGTCGGAGAGTGCAAGATAAATTTGCAATTTTACAATGTGTGTTAAACACAATTTTTGCATGTATCACCATTTTATTTTTGAATAAATGCAACTGATTATGGCCTTTAGGCTAAGTTTTGGTTGGCTTTTATAATAAAAGGTAAACAATAAAAGCTATTTTGTGTTTTTATTTTCATGTTTACATTTTTTTTGCAGTAAATTAAAAAAATGCGTTTTTAGGTGCTCACTTAAATTTTAAAGATAATAAGCAATAACAAAATTTATATCTGTGTATGTATATTTCTTGTTGTTTTTGTATTATTTTGTTAAATTTAAATTGTATAGTTTTTTTAACAATTCAAAATTATTATGGTGTACGTCAAATTGTAATCTGGCAATCCTAGTTCAAACACACAACTTCATAATGAGCAAGGCGAATCCATTTTAATTAAATTAATATGAAGGCGAATTCATACAGGTGAAGTCAAGGCGAATTTATTTATCAGGTGGTGGTAATTCTACAACAAATACAACATTAAAAAAACAACATGGTTTTTTATTGTTGCTTTCGACTGTCGATGTGTCAAAAACTACATGGTTTTTGTTTACGTTTTCTTGCGCGGGAAGGAGTAATCTATGTAAACATAAATAATATTTGACAATTCAATCATCATTTTTGCAAATAAAAGAGTAGATCAGCTGCGTTGTCAACACCACCTGATAATGAATTCGCCTTGGGTGAAGCTATCAGCCCAGCTGATGGGGAAACTTTTTGTCAAAATTGGTTGAATTCGCCTTGATTTCATTTATTATTGCAGGGATAGGAAATGTGATTTTGGTTTCGGTGTTAAACAATTAACTTAATTTGTACTTTTTTGATAATAAATGTGCTAAATTTAAAAAATTTATATTCTTTTTTAAATTAACTTTTTTATATTTATTATATCAAAACAACTATTCCATCCCTGATATACGAATTGGCCATGACATAAAATATCCCCTCAAAAGTTGCTGTTGTATCAATTCGCCGTTGCATATACCTTATGAATATGCCTTGATTAATAATAATTAAATTTGCCTAGATAATGAGTATGCGTCACATGCGTCATACGTGTTGCTGAATATAAATACTATAAGCACCTTAAATTTAGAAGTGAATATAAGTAGTGTGAATGCGAAATAATGAATCATGATTCAAGTTTACTTACTCACTGCCCGAGACCACAGGGTTAAGTGGTAACCACTATTCAACGTGTTTTATTCTATTTCTTGGACACTATATTGGTCTCCAAGCGTGGGTGTTGCGAGGGCTTTTGTTTCTCATCTCGAATTTGATTAAAATTCATAACTTTTTTAAAATGTTTTGACTCAAACGGTCTCTTTTTTATCACATCCTGACAATGTAGTTTTACTGTTTTAATAATAATTTATCTTTTTATTTCAACCCTCGCCATGAATATAGCGATGCATTTTATTATTTGAAGTCCACTACTATATTTTTAGAATTCTTTTAAAAAAATTACAGCAAACAGCAAATATTTAGATAAAAAAAAAGAAATAGTCTTGTTAAGGATGTCTTAATATTTCAGTTAAATATTTTTTATTGAAAATGTCTGATGGTTGAAAGTCAAAATTTGTTTTATAAAGTTTACATTATTTTACTGCCTTGTACCCCATTTTATATGTTGAAAATTAGTTCCATTTTTAAGTTTTTAAGAAAAGTACATGTGAAGATGACAGCTGTAACTTGTCCTTAAAAGTTTATCGGCCCTCAACTAAAAAGAAAATTAAATATAAAAAAGAATATTGAATTTTTATAGTAGATTAACACATACTATAAGATGACAGATCGATTTCATCTGGTAATTCAGTAATATTAACATCAAATCTGTCTTGGACTTCATTCAAAATCTTAGCATCAGCCTCATCGGAAACAAAGGTAATGGCCAGCCCTTTGGTGCCAAAACGTCCAGCACGGGCAACACGATGCAAATAGGTGTCGGAATCCTCAGGCATATCATAGTTAAATACAATATTGACACGTTCAATATCCATACCCCGACCGAACAAGTTTGTGGCTACTAATATGCGCTTCTGGAAATCCTTAAATTGTTGATAACGATTTAAACGTTCCTCTTGGGTCATACCTCGATGAATACCAATGGCAGGAAAATTTTGCTCCGTTAGCAATTGCGCCAAAGCCATACAACGTTGAACAGATTTAACGAAGATAACAACCTTGAAAAACAAGTTTTGTTAACATTGAAAGAATAAAATTTATAATTCCGAAGCCTACTTGATTAAATTCAAGGACATCCAAAAGTTCGAACAGTTTTTTGTTCTTTTCGTTTTCTTTTAATTTGACGTAATGCTGTTGCAAACCATGCAACGTCAACTTTGCTTCATCATCGACATACACTTCCATGGGCTATAAAAAAGTTAAAAGAAATCAATATTACCATAAATCAATTTGTATTGTATTACAGTGTTTATTGTAATTAAACGTTCTACATAGGTTATTTATTGTCTTTATATATTTTACTCTACATACGGCCACACTACCACCAAAACGTTGTCAAAACAAGTCTTTCACATTCAAAAATTGGCTTTCGATACATTCTATAAGCACTCGTTAGCAAATGACACTTTAGGCACAAAAGCCTATGGAAACATACAGTAAGTAGTAGTAACTTTTAGCGAAAGATGTTGCACAACACATCATCCGTGTATGGACTCCAACATGGAATTGGAACACTACAATGTTAATTGGCTGAACGCATTCTTCATTCACCAAACTGAAGTATAACTATCGTTTAAGACAGCAAAATGATAATTCTCTTGAAACGAGTTTTTGTTGTTGTTGCAATCATTTTGTGCAGTTGCATTGATTAAGCTGATGTAACCAGTAATCTTTGTTTCAGGATCATATAAATTTTTTTTTTTGGTTTGCGTTTATGAATTACTTTGTTTCCTTGTTTTTTAACCGCCATTTATTACTATTATTTTATTTTTTTTCGTTTTATTTACACGTTTAATTTTAGTTTAATTTATAACCTTGTCATATTTGAAAATGCTCGTTTGTAGGCGTTTGCATATGACAAAGTTCTACCGACCAATAATCAACGTTATTCGTTATAAGCATAAAAATACTTAAATTACCGTTTAGTAATTATTTTTATTTTAATTCGAGTTATACCCGGTTTAATGATTTATATATGTGAAAAAATATAAAAATTTGTTGTAACCGTCGCCGTATGAATTTTGCATTTGTTAAATTGTAAATCAGGAGATACGAATTAAGATTTTGCTTAGTGGTGGCGCATATCGATTAATATTTTGTAGAACAACTAATTGGAGTAGTAGTAATGGCAGAAATATTGATAGAATTATAAACTCGTTGATATTTACATCTTGCATGAATTTTTTGCAAACCGGACGAATTTCTTTGCTTAGTGTAGCGGAAAACATCATAACTTGTTTTCCATGTGGTGTACTGCGAAATATCTCCTGAACATCGCGACGCATATCTGAAATTAAATTTAGAGAAATTTGGTAATAATTTAAAAAAAATATAGAAAAGTATTTCAGCAATAGATTGATACTATAAAAATCTAAGCTAATAAAACGATACCATATGAATAAAGCGCATTTCGAGCTGTGAAAAGGTAATCAACCATGTTCAAGCTGTGAAAAAGTAATCACCAATGTTCTGTATTTTGAGTAAAATAAACTCATTCAGAATTATCATACCATTCTTATTTTAAACAATATTGAATTGGCAGAACATTAGCAAATATATACAAATAAAAAACACCCCCCTTTAGAATTAAATTGTTCGGAATTGAGATATAATTTTTTATATAAATAATAACACTGCAATGACAGTTCCGATCAATTTGATTCCAATGGGAATACAGAACATGCTGGACTAACTTAGAAACTTTAATCTGCATGGACTGGAGTTTCAAGGTTTCTGTATAAAATAAAAACGACTTTCACCGCGAAACCAATATCAAAGCTTCGCTAACTTCCAGTTAAGTTTAAGTACAAGCAATAATTTCATGTTCTTAGTTTCAAAAAATGTTAAGATATGTTCACCCCTATTCTATTTTGGCATCAACGTTTTTTTAAGCAGATGTGGCAAATTAATATTCCCGATGTTAACATCACGATGTTTGGTATTCTGTAAGAAAACGTGAAGTTGATGATGCCTTTAATTGACTTTGTTTTAGTCCTAGTTAAAAAAATATGGAAAAATTTAAGTTACCAATCGACAAACAGTCAACGTCGTCCAAAAACATTTGGAAATACCAATTTAGCATTGACGTTGTATTAAAGTGATGTTATCTCAAATTTTACGGTGATGCTGGTGAAGCCAAATAGAATATAGGTGGTTAAATTTCACATAAAATTTGACTCAAGGCTGAAAAAAATGTCTTACCAAGTTGTTCCAACATTTTATCGCATTCGTCAAGAATAAAATGTTTTAAATGTTTCAAATTCAACTTCTTATTTCGTATCAGAGCCAATATACGACCAGGTGTACCAACAACAATATGTGGAGTAACATTTTTTAAAGTTTCTTCATCTTTTTGAATTGCCATACCGCCAAAGAAAACTCCAACCTGAAAGTAACCCATACCTTTAGTTATTATTTGGGAAAAAGCTGGGAACAAATCTAATTTACCAACGCACATTCAAAATTTATGGAAAGGAAATACTAAAAAAAAAAATTTATTCCGATAGCTTTTAAATGATACCAATATTGCCCATATATGTTGAGAAATGTATTAAAGAAATCTTATATCAATGAAAAATTTAGAGGTATATAACTCGAAAACTAAGCGTTTCCTACAATGTTATCACATAAAATGTTCTTTTTTCAATTTTTTTTATCGATCTTTGTAACTTTTCACAATTTGGAGTTGAGTTGGTAAACTAAATTTAAGCCAAAAACAGTTGAACAACACTTACCTTAACAGTTGGCATGTATTTAGAAAAGCGTTCGTATTCCTTACTAATTTGGAATGCAAGTTCACGGGTGTGACACATGACTAGTACATAAACAACATTCTCAGTAGGTTCTAGCTGTTGCAAAGTGGCAAGTACAAATACGGCTGTTTTACCCATACCAGATTTAGCCTGGCAGAGAATATCCATGCCTAGCACAGCCTGGGGAATACATTCATGTTGTACTAAAAATAAAATTGATTTTGAATTTAATAAGCGAAATATTAAATACCAGCTTACCTTCAGAGGGGTGTTCAAAACCACAATCAACAATGGCTCTTAATATTTCAGGTTTCAAGAGAAAATCACGAAAACCGGAACTATGTATAGATACATATGTACCTTTTACATCTTTCTTAGGTGCCTCTTGTGTTTCGGCAACTGTAGTCTCAGTTTGCTCCTCATCTTCGTAATCTAAAAGATCATCATTATCGGCCATTGTTTTTTTTTTTTTTTTTTGTAAACCGTTTAATAGAGTTGGGTTAAACAGGTGATTGCGCTACAAGATATATTAAATATTTTTTAATTTATTTTCTTCGTTGTTTGCACGTCAGACGCCATTTTAAAAAATACTTGAGGTTAGAAAAATGTCGGCTTTTCCTAACTCATGTTTTCCAACTTTCTAGAATTTTAAGCCAACATTAAAATATTTACCTTTTAATAAATGCTATGTCAAAAATTTAATACTTCTAAATAAATTTTACAATTTTGCAGCAACTATGTAAGCACAAAAATTTATGGAAACTGTAAATGGCTTGATTATTTCTGTATTCTCTTCAAACGCGTTGATTTTCTACCATTAAAACAAGTCGACCGGCTAAGAACTGGCGGGGCGCCGTCACCGGTTTTATTTTTCAATTTCCACGCCGTCATCGCTTTTGTCGGCTTAAAACTCAAGAAGATATATATATTAACAATATTTTCAAAAAAGTACAGATTTATAATATGTATTCCTCACATATACATAAAGAATACAATTGATGTCGTATTAAAACAATAATTTTATTAAAAATCATAAAAATTATTATTTTCAATTAAAATTACCACAACCTGATAAATAAATTCGCCTTGCACGTCACTTTGAATTTTTGTGCCGCTGTTTCCATTTTGTTATAGCCGCCGACACATAAAAACTGCCCAGCCGCCGCATCAGAAAATTTCACCACGGCTTGTTTCACTGAAGCAGACATATTACTAAAATAAAGTTGGTAAGTCTGATAAATTGCATCACAAAATTCAGACGATTTAAATCGTAAATGTTTTTTTTTAAATCTCTTTTAAAGAATCTACCAAAATCTCTTTTCATGTATACGATAATTTTTTAAGATTTTTTTATTTTTTTTTTACTTATATCGGTTAATATTCTTTACCAAGGCCTTTTTATTCACGCCTTTCTCACTAGGCAAGTGACTTGCGCAAGTGTTGTCTTGAAAGCAAAAGGGGTAAGGTCGGGTTAAGAGGAAGAAACTTGCTCATTTTTGAGTACACACTTGCCTGTACTCGGCAAGTACGAGCAAGTTTTTGTTGAGAAACCAAAAACAAAAGAGTAATAAAAACAAACAAGAGTGCTATATTCGGCCATGCCGAATCTTATATACCCTTCACAACGTGTAGTCATGCAACAACAATTGTTTATGTAACCATTTATCTCATATAAAATACGTACATACAAAACATACATAACATCCCATTGTAATATTATACATATAGTTTACTTATGTGCATAAAAAAAATAAATTAAAAGAAAAATTAAAAATAAAACAATAAAAATTTGAATAAAATATAAAATAAAAAAAAATTTTTGGCTCACTCTAACAAGTATACCACGTTTGTATGTATGTGTAGATAATTTATAAGGCCCCTTTCGCATTAGGCAACTATAATTGCGCAAGTATAATTTTAATTTAATGTTCACATTGAGCAACTTGGTTGCTCAATTTCTTCCAGTTTTTTACAACTTCTCATCATTTTTAAATATTTAATACACTTATAAACAAATAAAATTTTCACAAGCACAAAATTACACAACACACCGAAGAAGAAACAAAAGACAATGACAAAAACAAATAAATATTCCAAGACAAGAATGACAGCTAAAGCAGAATTGCCAAGTACAAGAAAGTCTGTACTCAAATCTCGGCAACTCTTTCCCCTTTACACCGACCTTTCTTCTCCCACCAACAAACACAAGAATTGCGCAATTATAGTTGCCTAATGCGAAAGGGGCCTAATTTAAGAAATTTCAAACGGAATGACAAACCTATATATACCCTTTTTCACTGTGTGAAGAGTATAATAAGTAAAAGAGAACGAAACTTGGGCAAGTCAGTTGCTGAGTCTGAACATGAAAGCAAGTTCAAAGAAAAATAAAGGAAAATAAAAAACTAACTTGAGCAAGTGACTTGCCTAGTGAGAAAGGGGTGATTCATCAGGTACTCTTGATTCGCCAGCTGATTATTTTTTTCAACACTTATTTTAAATTTCAGCTTTCGAAATGCATAAATAAAAAACAATTTTCTCTCTTTTCTAATTTATTTCAAATGTCAAACTTCATATCATGGTACAATTATCAGGTAGCCTCACTAAAACAGCTGATTTTTTTTCTCTACTAGGTTTAACTAAAGTGTCAAATTTTGTTTATGTATGTGTATATATTGTGTACGTATATATTCTACCGCTAAAAAAACACGCACACACATTTGCTTTTTGACATTTAAGGCGTCGTTTTCCAACAACAAAATACATGTAGAATTTTGTTGTTGCAGAACTGAGGCTACCTGATAATTGTACCATGCTTCACATGGTGTAATTACATAAGGTGATAGCGTAAAGAAGAGCAATTTTTGTCTCACTTTTTTTTTTGTATGGAGTTTGACAATTTCCGAAGTTGAAATAATTTTTTTTAATATGTAGTTTGACATTCTCCAGAACACAAAAAAATAGTCAGCTGTGCTGGCGCCGCCACCTTGTATAAGTGTACCCTGATGCTTTATATATAATATATATAAACAAAAAATTCTTTCCGAACTGCAATTACCTGATGAATAAATATGCCTTGATTCTTTTCTTGTTGCTCGTATTTAGAAATATATAAAAATTTTGAATACAAATGTTAAGATATGTAATGAAAAATATTTTTCCTTACGTCTTGTTTTTTATAAAAAATTATGAATTTTTTAGTAGAGTTTGCGCTTTTTATTTCTTTCAAAATGTCACTTTAAAAAAGTCAAGACAGAAGAAGCAGAATATCTACTAAAAAAATAAATTTGTAAAAAATTTTAATATTTTTATAAAAATTTTTAAATTTTTCTAAATACGAGCGATCAAGTAAAGACGATTAAACAAAAAGGGAAATTAAAAAACATTCTAGAAATAGAAAAAAATCATTAATATTGACTGGAATGATTTCGTTTATGGGTTTGAAGGGGAAATCAAAATTTTGTGTGTCATATAGGTATGGTGCCACTTATATAAACTTTTTATTTAAGTTTCACAGAACGATAATTGAACCAATGGTTAATGGAACTACATAAATATCAAACAAGCAATGTGCACTTTGTGCTTTTGCTGTAATTTTGTAAAGATACTTCGTGCACGTATGAATTTTATATATAAATTGCAAATGATCCATTATCTACAAAAGATGATATTCGAAAACCTAGTAGTAAACACTATTTCGCTGTAATAACTCGGTCACAACATGGTGTAATTACATAAGGTGATAGCGTAAAGAAGAGCAGTTTATGTCTCTATTTTATTTGGAGTTTAACAATTCCTTGCACTGAAATCTCTTTTTATATGTAGAGTTTGACTAACTAACATTGGCACATTGGGTTTCCGGGATCAACGCATATTTATTCATCAAACATAAAAAAATCTTATTTTGAAGAAAAAAATCTTCACGCTTTTTTTTATTAAAATATCTGCTGATTATTGAAATTAATATTTACATACATACATATATTGATTTTATAAAATTATCTGATATTTAAAGACTTATTCATAAAAGTTATTAAAGGTTTATAAAAGGTTTATTAAACTGATTTTCAATGAAAATTTGAGTAATAAACCTCTTATAAAGCTCTTTAAGTTTTTATGAATTAGACCGAAAGCCGTTGAATTTTATCATACATTCTTTGTATTTGGATAAAAAACTATATACATATATCAAGGCATATTTATAAATATGCCTTGTATACATATAAGGAATTATTTCCAAAAATAATAAATTTTTATCTCATACATTTTGGACAAAACAAATCATTATTCTGGCAACGCTGGTTAGGCCCCTTTCGCATTAGGCAACTATAATTACGCAATTCTTGTGTTTGTTGGTGTGAGAGGAAAGGTCGGTGTAAAGGGGAAATAATTGCCGAGATTTGAGTACAGACTTGCTTGTACTTGGCAATTCTGCTGTCATTCTTGTCTTGGAATATTTATTTGTTTTTGACATTGTCTTTTATTTCTTCTTCGGTGTGTTGTGTAATTTTGTGTGTGTGAAAATTTTATTTGTTTATAAGTGAATCAAATATTTAAAAATTATAAGAAATTGGAAAAAACTAGAAGAAATTGAGCAACCAAGTTGCTCAATGTGAACATTAAAGCAAGTTCAAAAGAAAATAAATAAAAATAAAATTATACTTGCGCAATTATAGTTGCCCTATGCGAAAGGGGCCTTAGGAGAGAACTGGTTTGTTTACCTTTTTATATGTATATCAGGGTACACCCAGGGTACTCTTGTACAAGGAGATAACGTAAAGGAGAACGATTTTCGGCTCTCGTTTTTATGTATGAAGTTTGACAATTACCGGAGTTGAAATAATTTTTTTAATATGTAGTTTGACATACTCCAGAACACACAAAAAATTTTCAGCTGGGTACACCCCCGTTTTCTTTTACGCTATCACCTTATATAATTACACAATGGGTACACCCAAGGTCTATTAAATAAGGTCTGTTCAACTAATCAGCTGATCGTTTTTTGCTCCCCTATGTTTACTACTCGAAGTTGTCAAAATTTGTTTACCGTTTTAGGGCGACATTTATGTTTTTCAATTTTATGATTGATAATTTTTCAACTTATGATTTATATTAAAAAAAAAAAAGGACATGCTGGTAAAAGGCGTTTCTGTACCCAAGGACTGAGCCACACCAACAGCTATAGCAGCCTTGCCATTACTTGGCTCACAGGCCAAGAAAATACAACGATTAGCTATTTTGCCTTCACGCACCATTTGTACAACACCAGCAGCGAAACGAGCATCTTTCTGGCCCAACATACCTTGTGAAACAGCACGCTTCTTCAAGACATCGTCTAGACTTCTATTTTATCTTTATCAGCCATATTTTTAGCAAATATTTACTATTAACACAATTTATTTTTGTTGTCTTGAAGAAATTGTTAAACAAAATGAAAACACAAAATTTAATAGGCGTTGGGCATATTCATACAGGTATATGCAACGGCGAATTTGCTGTGCTGCTCTCTGTCAAATACCTCATAAAAAATAATTTTTTATACATAGAGTTTGACAGTAACGTTTCCCATCAGATGGACTGATAATTTCACCTGGATGAATTTTTTTGGTATTTTAGTCAGCTGATTTTGATTACCTTAGAGTAATTTTACACTAACAAAATGCCCGTATATTTTTTTTGCTTTTTGTTTTTGTAGAGTTGCACAGACCTTATTTAATAGACCTTGGGTACACCTATGGCATAGACACTTATACAGGTGGCGGTGAAAGCCAAAAAGAGATCTCAGTGCCAAGAATTGTCAAACTCCATATATATATAAAAAAGAGAGACAAAAACCATGGTGTAATACATAAGGTGATAGCAAGTGGTTTTTCTCTCGTTTTTTATACCCTTCACCAGTGGTGCACAAGGGTATATGTATATAGCTTTGTCATTCCGTTTGTAATTTCTACAATTTTCATTTCCGACCCCATAAATATTTTTTTAAAGCTTATGAATAGAGGAGTCGATTAAGACCTGACCTCTGTCCGTGTGTTGGTTGCATTCAACTTTTAAAAGCAACTATATGTTCCTCAGATCTGTATATGGTATCAATCTTTTAGAAATATCCAGGAATGAATCGCTATTGAAATTCAGCACAATCGCCCCATAACTTTCTGAGATATGAGCAAAAAACCACGACCACCTATTTTTTTCCACAATTACAACAACAACATACATACATATTTATTTATTCAACGTAATATATATACTGGTTAGAGTAAACGTGGCACGAATTCCAGCTGAGCTAAAAGAAATTTTATTTTAATTAAAATATTTATATTTTATTTTTTTTTTTTAATTTTTTTAAAAAAATTTTTAACATATTTTTTTAATATATTTTTTTGGTGTTTTTTACATGTATGTACATATTTTATATGAGATGAATGGTGATGCAAACAATTGTTATTGCATGACTACACGTTGTGAAGGGTATATAAGATTCGGCACGGCCGAATATAGCAGTTATTTGTTATATATTGAGTTTGACATACATTGGCACACAAATATATAATCTGCTGGGGTGGCAGTGCCACCTGTATAAGTGTACGCTGGGTACACCATGATATATATGAAGTTTGATATTTGAAATAAATGGAGAAGTCTATGGACTTTGACAGCTGAAATTTAAAATAAGTGAATTAAAATTAAGCTTTTTTTTACCTTGGAATAGGCGTTCAATTCACGTTTTATGAAATTAAAGACTTTAAAACAGATCGAGAATCAACGCCCAGGGAGGAATAAAATAAATAAAATTACAGCCTATTTAGTTTGGTATAAAAAGAAAAACGCACAATCTCGGCTTATTTTGTAAGTTCGTTTTAAGCGGTTAATTATTACAATTACAAAAAATTATGTAGAATGACTATGTAAATAAATAATTCTAATTGTTTTACATTTTCAAAAGCACAAAAATAGTTTAGATATAACTTTAAGGACAATATGTAAACGTAAAAAATATTGATGAACAAAAAGATAAAATAAAGTAAAACTAATTAATCGTGTGTATAAATTTCATTGCAACTTCATATCAAATGAAATATAATAAAAAGGGCATATGTATATGAAAATGTGTGTAACTAAACTACTACTGGGTCCCAATTTACGTTTAATGAAATTGTAAAATGAAGTGTTTGAAGTTTTCATTTCATTTTTATAGAATGAGAATATATACCCTCCATTCTCCATTCTCATTCTGAAAAATGAAGTTTTTGTACAGATATGGTGGAACCATATATGACTCAGAAACAGTTTCACATAACGATAATTGCGACCCTGGACTACGACTAATATGGCCACGAAGTTGGCGAGGAAATAAAGCAAACATTTTCTAAAATATTTATCGTCTGGAACGTTTAGACGGTGGTTCAAGAAAAATATTTTGATCTTCAGTTTCCATGGGCTCAATATTCATTAGTTTATTGGCTATTCGCAACATGGCTGGATCTTTAAGCCAAACACTATGCAAAACGTCGTCTATAGTTGGTCTGCGTTGAGGATCTACATTGAGCATGTTCTTAATAAGACAAGCTGCACGTTGAGAAACCTGCCTCCAAGAAGGGTGATTAAAACGAAACTGTCCTTTCTTTATTTGATCACACGCTGGAGAGCCATAATCATCAGAAAACGGTAGAGTGCCACTTAAGCTGTAAACATTGCATTATCTACTTTAATTTTATAAATTTGTATGACACTTGCTTACATACCAAGTAAATAGAACAACACCTAAACTCCAAATATCAACTTTCTTTGTGTAGGCTCCTCGACCACCTGTCAGCAACACTTCTGGTGCAACATAAAGAGGTGTGCCACAAAGAGTGCGCATTACAGAATCTTTCTGTACGAATTTGCTTAAACCAAAATCAGAAACTTTTAATAAAGTTTCCTCGTCCATAGTCTCTAGTAATACATTATCTGGTTTTAAATCTCGATGAGTTATGCCTAAGTTGAAATAAGAATATGTTTTAAAAATTGTTAAAAACCAAGTATTTTAACAAACCTTTATCATGTAAATACTTAACGGCGTGACACATCTGATAAAAATATAATTTCGATACCTTTTCCGATAATCGTTTATTACCCACAATGCGATTAAGCAAATCACCACCTTTCATAAATTCCAACACCATATACACTGAATCGGGCTTGTCAACAATGTCATGCATTTTGATAACACAAGGCTAATTACACAAATATATAAAAAAAAAAAAGTATTTGATAAACCTACAAGTAGATATGTTATTTTAAATAAAGTCAAAATACACTCATAATCGTTTCTACTCGAAATCTTGACTTTGACTACTTTTTCTTACATGTTCCAAGCTCTTCATTATCTCAGCTTCATTCATTACCCTATTGGGATCATTTAAATTATTTGTATTTGTACTAGTTGCCAACATATTTTTCTTTACAATTTTCATGGCATATTGTTGACATGTTCGGCGATCGTAGACTAGGCGAACTAAACCACAGGCCCCTGAACCTAATTTGCGACTAACATAATAATTGGAGGTAATATCCGTTGGCAAACCCATTGCCTCATTCGGGCTAAGGTCTTTGAAAACAAAAGCTTAAAAATACATAGGGATAACATTTAAGATTTGCTCAAATAAAATTGCGTTGTTATTTATACCTTTATACGTAGGATGTGAGAGTGATATAATATCATCATTCTGTAAAATACGTCGTCGATTGGTTCCAATTTTTTCACTGTTGACAAATGTTCCATTTCGTGACAAGTCCTAAAATATTTAATAAAAAAGTACATTTTTTTTTTAGCTTTCATATCTTAGTAAACATGTAGATACCATGATATAAACTGGATTAGAGAGATCACAACTAGTTCGTGTAATAGTAAAATGTACTTTAGAAATGCGACATAAAATCTTTTCAGGTAAATCATTGAGCGTCAATATTAAATTATTGTTTTCGCCACGTCCAGCTGTAAAAGTTTCCACATTTAAATCTAGATAAATTTGTAAAAATTTTATTCATAAGTTGAATGTAATTTTACTCATATGAGGAATATGTTATTTAATTAACAAAAGGAATATGTTATTTAATTCAAAGTTTAATATATACATTAATTAAGGAGAAAAAATAAACAAACACCTATAAAATAATACTTATACCAGTAAAAACATAAACTACTACAAACACAATGTAATGTTACCAACAGAAAAAGACGTATTTAGATAGTAGATTTTATAGGGTCTCTTGCTCGTACCCAAAGATTTCACTTTTATATTCTTGCCATATAACCTGCCCCAAACTATATTCTCTATTGGCTGACTTTCTAATTGACTCCAGAGATTGGAAACTTGACTTTGCGTAACACCTTGAGTTTGCGGCTGCTCTGAAGGTTCAAAATCGCGTACCATAATTGGTTTTATATTGCGCACTGTTTAATTTGAAAGAATTTTATTTTGCCTTTTATCTAGTTTTGATATTTTTTAAATATTTTAATTTTCGCAACATATACATATATCGAAAATAACTGTTTAGAAAAAATCGCAGTTATATATTTTTTGTTTCTAGCTAATTCGATGTTTACTAGCTTTTTCGATATGTATTTGTTTTCATATCTAATAGAATAACACCAACTACTCAAGTAAAATTACTTAAATTATATACAAATGGCGCCAACTTTACTTGTATTCAATAATGTGAATTTAGCTATTTTCTCATCAACCCCAGCGATTTTAAAGCCAGTTTAGCGAGAAAAAATACGTTTTAGTTATAGCGGTAGCACTAAAACTTTTTCTTAATCACCCTTTGTTCCACTAAATTTGGCCGTATGCAAAAAAAAAACTTAATACAGCTTTACAAATAATTGTGAAACAAAAATCCCTAATTTAATATGCAAAAGATTAACATACCTTTATTAACTAAAAAAATGTTAATTAGGAATATATGTATGTACATACCTACACTAAGATGAGATTTTTTTTTTTTTTTTTTAGAAAAAGAAACAAATGGTATTAATTTTTGAACTAAACATGTATATATCAAATTTATTTTAATTTATTTAAACAAAATTCTGAATTTATGAGGAGTTTTTGAGGCAATATTAAGCAGGATTTGAAGAAAATAAGTTCCCATTACTGTTTATGTTCTTTATTACAGAGTTGCATTTTCGGTTTTTTCGGACAATATTGTTTTAACATTTATACAGCCATTTTGACGATGACTTTATTGCATGCAATTATGTCATGACACTACTAACTCTACGTCTTGACGAGCCATCGATTTGTTTAGACTAGAACAAAACGTCGGCAGAGCAACTGTCAAAAAATTGTCCATGTTCTTTGATATGGAGAAAACGTATAAAGAGTATTTTGTTGGTATTTTTATGTGTCGTCTCTTTCTTTCATATTCAAAATGCCTTTTAATGTCAGACATCGTTGTTCGAACAAATGTTCTGACAACGCTGTTTGAACAAGAACAAAACATCGACAACAGCGGTCCACACCAGACAAATTCATGTGCGCACAAAAAATTGTTCGTTGTTCAAACAAATCGATGGCTGGTGTAGACCGTAGGTAACGTATTGAACTAATATAAACAAAGTATGTAATAAGCAAATGTCGTTTTTTTATTTATTATATTAAAGTATATGGAAAAATACACTACTAAATACATACAAATGTGGTTTGTGGTCAAATCTGGCAACTCTAATGTCATTTATGGTTTGCCATTTCATCATGAACAGGTTGACAAAAGAGCAACGCTTGCAAATCGTGCAAATTTATTTCGAAAATAACGGCTCAGTTCGCGAAGTTTACCGCAAGCTCCGTCCATTTTATGGTCGACATAATCGTCCATCAGAGCAATTAATTCGGTTAACCATGGATCGTTTTCGCACTACGTTTACTCTATGTGATAATACGCATCCGCAGAGACGTCGAACAGTCGCTGTAGAGCAAAGTGTTGAAGAGGACCCGAATGAATCGATTCGCCACCGTGCACAGCAATTGGAGCTTTGTCCATCAACTTTATGGAAGATTTTGCGCAAAGATCTTGGCTTGCGACCTTACAAGATCCAGCTTGTGCAAGAATTAAAGCCGCAAGACCATGCAATGCGTCGTGATTTTGGTGTATGGGCCGAAAATGAGATTGATCTCGATGCTGATTTTCATCGCAAAATTTTGTTCAGTGATGAGGCTCATTTTTGGTTGAATGGCTACGTCAACAAGCAAAATTGCCGCATTTGGGGTGAAGAGAATCCACATGCGACCCTTAAGACGCCATTACATCCACAAAAACTGACTGTTTGGTGTGCTCTATGGGCTGGTGGAGTCATTGGGCCATACTTCTTCCGAAATAATGCTGGAGAGGCAGTTACCGTTAATGGAGACCGGTATAGAGCCATGATAACCGACTATTTTGTTCCCGAATTGGATGGCATGAATGTGGATGAGTTGTGGTTCCAACAAGACGGCGCTACATGCCACACAGCGCACGCCACAATCGATTTATTGAAGGAAACATTCGATGAGCGCATAATTTCGCGGAATGGACCTGTCAATTGGCCACCAAGATCGTGTGATTTGACACCATTGGATTATTTTCTTTGGGGATATGTGAAGTCGCTCGTCTACGCCAACAAACCAGAAACGTTAGGGGAATTGGAAGCCAACATTCGTGGCGTTATTGCCGACATACGGCCCCATATGCTCGAAAAAGTGGTTAAAAATTGGACCTGTAGAATTGGCTTTATTCGAACCAGCCGCGGCGGCCACATGCCTGAAATCATATTTAAACATTAATGGCATAAAATTATCCTTCCAATAAAGCCAAATTGATGGTCATTAAAACGATTTTCTTGTGTTTTATTTCAATTCGAAGTTCTATACCACTGAACACCCGGTATTAAGATATTGGAAATATTCGGGAGCAGACCGGTATTGAAAATCAAAAAAATTGGTTCATAAACAACTGAGATATGAGGAAAAATCCACGACCACCTCGTTTTTTCACAACAACAACATACAACACTTACATACATTCAAACGTGGTATGCTGGTCAGAGTGAACGTGGCATCGAATCACAGCTGAGCCAAAAAAAATTTTTTTTATATATATATTTTTTTTATTATTTTTTAAGTAAACATAAAAGATAACCAAATTAAAAAAAAAAACAAATGCATAAGGAAATGCATACATATATAAAATAAATGCGGATGAGAAATTAAAAACTATATTAGAACTTTAGTATATTCAATTAAATTATCAGCAGTTTCATATACATATTACTCATTAGACCTTTTAACAAGATATTTAGTAAGTATTAAGTTATATTAAGTAATGTACTTATTGTATATATTGATGGCTTAATATAAAAAAGGCGTATCTTGATTTTTAACAAAAAAAGTTTTTAATGTTTTTCGGTAGTTCACATACACACACATCACCCTTAAAAAATTAGGATTTATGGCTAAAATTAAAAAGCTCTATCTCAATACCTACATTCTTTTAAATTTTATTCAGTTTTACTTTTTTCCGTAAAGTATAAAAAATCGAGTTACGCATTTTTAAATTAAACCATCGATATGTAGTTTTCATATACAATTTATTTTATTTTAATGATATAATTTTACATTTAAATCGTTTTCTGCAAAATAAAGTGAAATACTGAAATAAGCAATAAAAAATGGATTGTATCAAAGTGGTACCCCTGACTGGAACCATGCCATGTACTAGAAAACTACATACAAATGTTGCTTTTGGATGTGCTTACACGTGAAATGCGTATATGTGCTTCATGTTGTGTACAAGTAAAATACATGTAGCCATTTACATATTTAAAAAAATTTTGTGGTGGCTGAAGCAGTTTAGAAAGACGTAGATGAATGCAAACAAAGTTAAGATAAGATTCTGATTTCATGATTATTTTATAAAATATTTTGCCGAAAGTCCACAGATATTAAAATATAAGTACAGAATGTGTTTTGCAGGCACTAGAGGCCATACTTTTAAAAGAGGTCGTAAAAGTAGTCTAAACCTTGTCCCAATTCCCAAATTGATATGCCTACGCCCATCTCTTGCGCAAGTTTGATACGTTCATTTAAGGAGTAAAGAGTAGGATAAAAAACATAATGACGACCAGTATTTGTCCTGAAAATAAATAATATTAAACAAATTAATCCATATCTACATAATAACATACTTAATTCAATACAAATTAAATTTTTGTCTTACCTTATTTCAAAAAAGTTTTCCACATCGTTTTCATCATTAGTTAAACGTTTTTTTAAATTGCGTAATAAATCTAAATATTGTCCGGCTACAATTGGGCCACCACCATCTGGTGTATAGTCATTCCCATACATATTTAAACCCATTAGAATCCTTTTACGTTTTTCAATTACATCATTTGTAGAGTTAGGAGCTATATGCTCAATAGATTGTTTTATCCAATGCAGTGGAGAATTAGCGCCTGGACGTTGGACAGTTGAGTAGTCGTACGTCATTAATGAGAAGGCATACACATGTCGATATAATTGATCCAAGTGATAATCATTAAACATATTTCCAAGTTGTGGACGAAAAGGTGGTATGACCAAAATAATTTTTAAATTATCTTTAGCTAATGCCTTGCTTACCAAAATGGCAAGTTTTTGCAAGAACTTATTGTCCACTCGACCACATAATTGCATCCAGTACTCAAGAATAATACCTTCAAATTTATGTTGTACACATGTTTTTCTTAACAGCTCAGAAACTTTTTCAATTTCTTGATTAGATGACAACAACAATGAAAAATCATTGTCATTGAAATTTTCGAACAGAAAACGCGGAAAAACTGAAAATACAGAGGTTTAGTATGAAGTTAGAAGATTTTAGTCAGAATTCACTTAAAATTTACCAATTGTTTTTTACAATTTAACAAAATGAGACAATATGTATTTGTTTAACGATTGCATCATAGGATAGGGATGTTGATTTTTTATTGGATTCAAAAATTGAAATTTTTGAATTTGTATGCATAAAACCATATTTATTTATCAAGTAATCGCAATTCGATTGGACTTGTTTAACCTTTTTTTACCCACAATTCGTTTAACATTTAAAAAAGACAGGAAAAAAAGATTTTTAGTATAGAGTTTGACAGCAGTTTAAAAAAAAAGGAAGAAAATAAAAAGTTTTTGACTCTATGAATCATTTTTTGTTCTTAAAAATCATAAAATGAACATTTAAAAGTACAATAATATAAATCATAGATGGAAATATTGCAGTATCAGTAGAATTGCAGTAAAAATACATTTTTACTGATTACTGAAAAAATTTAAGTAATTAGAAAAATTTTACAGATATAAAATTTAATTTGCATTACCTGTCAAATTTTACTGATTACTACATTTTTCAGTAATGAAATTTGATTTGTATTTTCACTTAATTTTTACTGGTTACTGCAAAATATGCAGTAAATGTTTACTGATAATGAACATTAATTTAAATTACCAGTAAATTTTACTGAAAAAAAAAACAAGTAAGAGCACTATATTCGGCTATGCCGAATTTATGATAACCACTACCAATTTTGTGTACTTTTATAGCACAAAACTTATTATATATACACATGTATAATTGAATAAATTAATAAACTATTTTTTTTTAAACTATGAAACTTTAAAGTCCTATCTTTCAATCATTGTACCATTTTAAATATATGCCATTGTTTTTAAAAAAGTTAATTTTGTATTTGTTATTTTTACCAAAAATATAGTTTTTTATTTTGCTGTTTACGCAGAGCCATTAACTTTTCTTTTAATAAAAACGTTGAGAATAATAAATAAAGAACTTAATATAAAACTTTGCTTTAAAATTTGTTTACAAAAATTATTTATAAAGCAATGGGAATTTTTTAAAAATTTGTGTATCCATATGGATAAAAATGTGAGATGAAGTAATGTTGCTGCTATTATATACCACAAAACAAAAACATTCCTTTGTGTTTTAACATTCAAAGCAAGCAAACGCTTATAAGTTAGCTGTAGATAAATTTCCACATTTCCAAAAATGGATAAATATTCTGTAATATCTCTAAATAGCATTATGTGTATATTATTTGATGTAAAACTCATAAAATTCTAGTAAGTTTTTCATAAATGCACATACCTAAATAATCATTAGAATATATCAAATCCATTTTAGAAAGCAAGCACAAAAAATAATATAGCAGTCAATTGGCCAAATGGACAAAAAATGGTTAATTTCAATAACTGGAAAACATTGTTTTTACTGATGAGAAAATTTTAACCTCGAACACAAAGTTTTTATTCGACAGTTTCAGGATTTCAGTATTTCACAGAATAAAAACATACGAATCCATATGACTACGTTTAATAAATCCACCCTAGATTTGTTCTTTGTGAAGGCTTGGTTAATTGTTAAACTAACACCCTGTGGTGCACAAGGGTAAATATAGCTTTGTCATTCTGTTTGTTATTTCCACAATTTTTATTTCCGATCCCATAAAGTATATATTTTCTAAAAGCTTATGAATAGAGGAGTCTATTAAACCCTGACCGTCTGTTCGTGTGTTGGTTGAAATCAACTTTTAGAAGCAACCATATGTTTCTCAGATCTGTGTATGGTATCAATCTTTTGGAAATATCCGGGAATGAATCGCTATTGAAATTCAGCACAATCGCCTTATAACTTTCTGAGATATGAGCGAATAAACACGACTGCCTATGTTTTCACCTTATTTTTACCACTAAAATTAAAATTTTTCAGCTATAGAATAAATTGTACGTACTTTTGCCACTTTTGTAGATATAACATGCCTTTAAAGATATTCGTGAAAAATTTTGGTTAAAGCGTGCTCTAATCGGTAAAGTTATAGGTAAATTTTTTTTAAATATATATTCCAAAAATTTACAAACTAAAATCAATTTTTTCAGCTTGACCAGTAGAATACAGAAAATTATTAAAAAATGTAAAATCCAAGATGTCGGTACAAATTTATTTAACACAATCAATATGGGTTCCAAATTAAAGGTTTGGACTAGTAGAATACAGATAGCTACGTATAAATTTAAAATCGAGGAATCGAAATAATAAAGAAAAAAATGGCGTATAACATGAAATATAGGTTTAGCTACTATGTGGGATTATACCTATACACATGATGGTGAAGGGTATTATTAGATTCGGTACAGCCGAAAATAGCGCTCTTACGTATTTTAAATTGAAATTTGGTTTTATGAGTTTCCATACATTGTTTTTCTCGAGTAGTTTTTGTTTGTTCTCGTGACTTAACTTTTGCCAAGATGTTAAGAAACTATATAAGTTCATTTGTATGTACATATACATACATATATATAAAAAATAAATGAATAGAAGAAGGTAAAAAAGTAATATAAACTGTATTATCTTAGTAACTCTTTCGGTAAATTGTTATTTTTGATACTATTGCACCATACATTTTTGTGTGTATTTGTATCACTGAAGACAATTTCGTAAAAAATTCGAGTTAGGACCTTTCTACTTTTAGCCATCGATATGTAAATCGACAATTTTTTTGAATCGAGTTACATAGTAATGCCTAAATTTGTATATGCATACACAATTATTTGTATGCATGTAAAATTAAATCTCGAAAACAGCAATTATTTTTGCTCGAGTTCTAGCTAGATTTAATTGTCTTTAATGTAAAGCAGTAAATACTATGTACAAAAATACCTATCTTCCTGAACTTTCAGAAATCTGATGAAAATAAAAACTAATAAAATTAGGAATGTTGTTATAAAAACTGACTTTGCGTGGTTTTTTGGTTATTTATTCCCTTTGTTCGGACATCCTTTATCCATCTGGTATCAATATCATGGAGTCCATTAATTTTATAAATACCATCTTGTTTGACAATTTGAAACCATACAGGCGATATAATGTCAAATTTCTTCGCAAATGTTTTAGCAATTTCGTAGCCGTGTGAGTTCCACTGTAATATTTGAAACATGTAATTGAGATTTATACATTTGTTCACATGCCGACTTACCGGTGTCACAAAACCCAACACAGTGCCGTTGAAACGCCGCACAGATGTGTCCTTATAATATGCTCCACTATTGATGAGAATTTCTTTTGCTGTTGGCTCTATATCAATTAAACTTAAATCGAAAACACTTTGCTCTCTTGGTCCTGTTACAACTCTTAGTGGTTTAGATTGTTTCTGTGCTTTATCACCCGGTGAAATTGTAGTGTCAACTTGACCCATTAAGAGACAAGTACAAATCATCAGAATTAATATTAACACTACATTAGTTTTTAATGCAATCATGTTTCTACTTGTTTAATTACCGAGTATTATAATCGAAAACCTAATAAATTTACGCACATACACGTATTTATTTTATCTTCTTCAACTGTTTATTGATTATTTATTCATCAGGTTACTGTATTACGGAGCGAATATTCTTGTTTATATTTTTTATATATGAAGTTCGACATTTAAATATAATAAGACATATGAGAAACGAGAGAACTATTTTTTATGTATGAACTCAAGGCATATTTATTCATCAGGGTATCAATTCTCGTTCTATGAAACTATGAAATGAAAAGTTTTTTTGTGTAATATCATATGGTGCCACCATACCCTTTGCTATACAAAAGCTTTTTCATTTCACAGTTTCACAGAACGAGAATTGAGCACCAGGTAATTGCAGTTCGGAGAGAATTTTTTGTTTATATTTTTAATATATGAAGTTTGACATTTGAAATTAATTAGAAAAGAGAGAAAATTGTTTTTTATTTATGTATTATGACAGCTAAAAATAAAAATAAGTAATAAAAAAAATAATCAGCTGACGAATCAAGAGTACCTGATGATTAAATATGCCTTGGTATGAATGAGAGTAAACAAAAAATTCCCTCAGAAAACGATAAATTTACCCAAAATTGCTAGAACACAAAAAACCACATTTCAAGCCCGAAAAAAAATGTCAAATTGTACATACCAATAACAGGTGTTGTTAGTGTTGTCACCACAGATATTTAAGATTACCCTCCTAATGAGTGAAAAATACCCAATTTAAATAAAATTACGCAGGACATTAGATTAACATTTCAAATACAAAATAGAAAATTATAGATAATAAAAACTTTAAACATTAAGGGCCGTATTCATAAAAATATTTTAGGTTTATTAAAGGCTTATTTGACAGATGTTGTAGAGAAATTTGTCAAATAAGCCTTTCATAAACCTAAAATATTTTTTATGAATACGGCCCTAAAATTTTTACATATTGAATGAAATTACCCACAGTTAACACCTAATTTAGATAATTCCCAACGAAGTGACAACACTGCCTGTTGTTTATAATTAAAAAGTCGAAACGGTTTAATTTTTGTTTTTAACTAAATAAGAAAAATGGATGGAAAATTAAATGTAAATTGTTCTCCAGAAACTTATCGACTTATTGAAAATGGTAAGAGGAATTTAGTAAACGATTTGTTTCTTACTTAATTTTTCACTTTTTAAGATGAAAACTACCCCTGCTGAATTACAATAGCGATTCATTCCTGGATATTTCCAAGAGATTGATACCATATACAGATCTGAGGAACATATAGTTGCTTCTAAAAGTTGATTTCAACCAACACACGGACAGACGGTCAGTGCTTAATCGACTCCTCTATTCATAAGGTTTCAGAAAATATATACTTTATGGGGTCGGAAATGAAAATTATAGAAATTACAAACGGAATGACAAAGCTATATATACCCTTGTGCACCACAGGTGAAGGGTATAATAAAAATGATTCACATTAAAATTTAATATATAGTAAAAAGTTCGAATAAAATATTGTCACCCTGTGAAAAATACAACTATGAGTGTGTTTGACATTCTTCTTTACATGCGATACTAATTTTTGAATTAACGTGCTACGAAGGTAAAATGAAAAAGATTGATAGTATATCGACGACCGTGAATTGAAGCAGTTGAGTTTTTACTTGCCTTGAATCATATACGAACTTATAAAATAAATATATCCTGACATTATTACAGTAAAACGTTAAGTGTTTTTTTTATTTGATCTAACTTTAATGTCCACGCTAGTGACATTATTTCAGAAGTGGGATACACATTGTATACTTATATAGTGTATCCATGCGCAACGATTTTATACGTACATAAAAATTCAACGAAGCAAACGGCTTAATAGTTTGTGAAACGCACAAACATGGAAAATTTCCACAGCTGGACTGTTAAGAATCTACAATCGAAATGTAGAGAAATTGGTCTGCCATGTACGGGAAATAAGAAACAATTAATTGAACGCCTAGAGGAAAGAAGTGAAGCACGAAGTCTTCCCACTATGAACGAACGCATTAAGCAATTGGAGGAGGCATTGGCGCAAATGAGATCAGTGTCTAGAAGGCTCCAACCGTCGCAATCATCATCGGCAAAGCAACCAGTTGCCACCGTCGAACGATCTCCAGTGCGTCATACGAACGTTATTGTTTCATACGGAAATAATCAACCTGTTGCTACGTCATGCAACTCGGGTAGTGGCGGCCATGAAACCGATCAAAACGTGAACGAAAATTATGTGAGACAACGTGAAATGTTGCAAACGTCTTCGCAACATGTTATTTCGTCAAGTCCCACATATCAGCAACCTGAAGTGTTGCCCACGTCAACGCAAAACGTAATTTTCAACTCTGCTAGTCAGCACCCATCTTCGCAATACGTTTTTGCGAATCATCATTTATTTCAGCAGCCAAATGATACTTCATATACGGAACCACGTTTTCACGATCACCCATGTTCTTTCTCTGCAACAAATCGACAAATACCGCAACAGTCACCGTGCTACGTAACGAATGCTCATCCACAAATGTTAACATCGAACAGTATTACAACTGGTGTGAGTAATCAAACATCGTACCCGTCGTCGGCATATAACGTGTATGGGCAACAGCAAAATATACGTCCTGGCAACAGTTTTCTTACAAACCCTTATGGGGACGTAAGGGAAATGATAGCAATAATACCAGAATTTGATCCGTCATCAGAGCAGTCTTTAAACTCGACTCAGTTTGTTAAGCGTGTCAACGTCCTTAAGGCGGCATACGGCTGGAATGATTATAACTTAATATTTGCGGTACAACAAAAGATGCAAGGTCCTGCAAAGTATTGGGTCGACTCTCTACAAAACGTTTTTGACACTTGGCAGCAGTTTGTAGAAAAGTTTTTGAGGGATTTTCCTCACAATGACAACGTAGCCGACGTACACATAAGAATGTGTCAAACGAAAAGACGTCCTAATGAACCGCCCAACGAATACTATTTTAAAATGTATGCTTTAGGCTCTAGGGGTATAAAATGGTATAAACGAACCAGATTTAAAAAGAAAAATATCAAATGATTATAATTCGTGTAATCAATTGCTGAAAGATATTAATAGTTATTGCAACTATAACGAAGTAGTGAACACCGCCACTGTACTACAAAGGCGGGCTAAAACAACGACGTCAACCGGCAAATATGTAGACAATGTGAAAAATGTACGAAAACATAACGACAATAACATAAAGTGTTACAATTGTTCACAGATAGGACATATCTCAATAAATTGCCCAGAGCCATCAAGAAAACCACGATGCGGTCATTGTAAACGTACTACACATACGACGGAAAAGTGCCCCGAAAAACCGACAACAAAGGCAATGGTACACCAAATCGATTTAGGTTCAACGCCAGTTTCCAACGAAGGTGACATAATAAAAATAATAAGTATCAACGGGCGTAAAACGAAATCATTTGTAGACCCTGGTAGTAACAGGTCTTTAATTCGTAAAACGTATGCCGCTACCGTTGGTAACGTAGATGATGCAAGTATTTTATTAAAAGGTTTTGCTGGTGGTCATTACAAGTGTACCGGTAAAGTTCGTACAGTTCTAGTGATTGACGATAATTCGTTTGAAGTTGATTTATTGGTCGTAGATGATATATTACTCAATGAAAATATCTTACTGGGTAGGGATATTTTATGCGGAAAAGGTAAACGTCTAGTCATCGAACATGATAATTGTCGTCTAGAGAAATTTGGTCAAATTCATACCGCCGATGAATTAACGGCGGCCGAGCGAGATAAATTGAAGGCATTACTGTTACAGCATTGTAAGTGTTTTGCTGATAATACGTCCGATCTTGGTAAATGCCGTGTCGCCAAAATGGAAATTCAGCTTACGTCTAACAAACCCATACAGTCGAAACCATACCGAGTTCCGTTTGCCAAGCGATCGATCTTAACTAACATTACGAAAGATCTACTTAAAAACGAAATTATACGTGCGTCCGATTCGACATATGCTTCACCGGTTGTCTTGGTCAATAAAAGTAATGGTGAACATCGCATGTGTGTTGACTATCGACAACTAAATTCGATAACGTCCAAAACACCGTATCCAATGCCGATAATGGATGAACAATTTGCCCAACTAGCTAACAATAGATATTTTACAAAATTGGATCTACGCATGGGGTACCATCAAATAGAAGTCGACGAGAATTCAAAAAAATATACAGCGTTCGTTACCCACGATGGACATTTTGAATACAACAGGATGCCGTTTGGGCTCGTGAATGCCCCAGCCGTTTTTCAGTCTGTTATGAACAAACTTGTATCCCGAATGAGGCCTGGTGAAATTCTCGTTTATTTAGACGATGTCGTGATTCCTAGTCAAACGGTTGAAGAAGGTCTATCGCGCTTAGATACATTTTTTAATATATTGTCCGAAAGTGGTCTAACCCTACGATACGACAAATGCGTTTTTTTGGATACGAAAATACCTTATCTTGGACATGTAATTGATGAAAATGGTATACGCCCAGGTGACGAGAAAATTAGTGCTATTAAGAATTTTAAACGACCTATGAACATTACCGAGGTACGAAGATTCCTTGGATTAACTGGTTTCTTTAGAAAATTCGTCCAGCATTATTCGCTAATAACGAAGCCAATTACAATGCTGTTTCGCAAAACCAACAACGTTTTTGTTTGGGCCACAGAACAGCAGAATGCGTTTGAGAAACTCATTGGAGCACTTACGAAACAACCAGTTCTTGCACTCTACGACCGTAACGCACATCACGAAGTTCACACAGATGCCAGTAGTATTGGTTTGGCCGGTATTCTGTTGCAATCCATTGATGGTAAACAGTGGAAACCCGTTTGTTATTACAGTCGACACTGTACCGAAGTAGAAAGCCGCTACCATAGCTATGAGCTTGAAGCCCTCGCCGTAGTCGAGGTGCTTGATCGTTTTAAGATTTATCTGTTGGGTAAATATTTTCGTTTAGTTACTGACTGTTCAGCCGTCGCCCATATAAAAGCTCACAAGGAGCTTAACTCGAAAATCGCCAGGTGGTGGATGCGGCTTCAGGAATTTGATTTTACTCTGATTCATCGTGAAGGCAGCCGGATGGCACATGTTGATGCCTTGAGTCGTTCCCCCGACAAGCCACCAAATGAAATTGAACCAGCAGGATTCATATTGAAAGTCACCGCAGAGGTCGACGACTGGGTTGTCACAATGCAACTGAAAGATGAAAAATTGCTAAAGATAATGGCAGTTCTGAAGGGAGAATTAAAGTCTGATCAAGAGAAGCAAATTAAAACGGATTACTGCTTGCGTAATCATCGACTTTACCGCAACGACGAGAATGATCTGAAGTTAGTCATTCCAAAGGATATTCGATGGAGAATCGTTAGCTACTCCCACGATGATATGGGTCATTTTGGGCTGGATAAAACAATCCAGCGAATTCAACAGAAGTTTTGGTTTCCAAAGATGCGAAAGTATACGAAGGACTATATCTCTAATTGTATCAAGTGTTGTTACAGGAAGTCTCGCCCTGGTAAGTCCGAAGCCCGTTTGCACTACAGTAACGTACAACCAGTTCCGTTCCAAACCATACATATAGACCATCTGGGTCCTTTCCCTAAAAGCAAAAGAGGACAATGCTACGTTTTAGCTGTCTCCGATTCATTTAGCAAATATCTGATCGTAAAAGCAGTTCGCAACACGAAAACTATTCCCGTAATTAATGCCTTAAATGAGATGACATCGTATTTCGGTCTTCCCAAGTGTATAGTCAGCGACAGAGGCACCGCCTTCACCTCTAAATGTTTTGAAGACTTTTGTAATCACCATTCGATCAAGCATATCAAAACCGCAGTGCGTACCCCGAGAGCAAACGGACAAGTCGAACGTGCTAACCAAACAATCTTGTCATATCTACGATGTTCAACTGATAATCCGAAGGATTGGGACCTGAGGTTACGTGACCTCCAATGGGCTGTGAATTCCCAAAAGAATTCAACATCTGGTTTTACACCGAATGAACTCGTGTTCGATTTTCGATTACGTGATATATCAAACAACCATTTGTTAGCCGCTATACACGACGATGTGGTCGAGAATGCACTCCCAATATGTGATAAGCGAGATATTGCCGTAGACAACATACGAAAAGAAAGAGCTAAATGGGAAGTACGTTTTAATTCGAAACATGCAGTCCCCAGGCAATATGCCGAAAACGATATGGTCGTCATCGAAAATGAAGTACCTGCTACCGGTGATTCGAGAAAACTTGAACCGAAATTCCGTGGTCCCTATACAATTGCGAAAGTTTTGGGCAATGACCGTTACTTGATTGAAGACATCCCAGGAATTCAGATAACGAACCGAAGATTCTCTTCAGTCTACTCGTCTGACAAGATCAAACCGTGGTGTAGTAGTTGTCCGACCCTTGATGAACCATCCGAGGAAATCGAGGACGATTTAGTGTCAGAATAGGCCGAGCTGTCACCCTGTGAAAAATACAACTATGAGTGTGTTTGACATTCTTCTTTACATGCGATACTAATTTTTGAATTAACGTGCTACGAAGGTAAAATGAAAAAGATTGATAGTATATCGACGACCGTGAATTGAAGCAGTTGAGTTTTTACTTGCCTTGAATCATATACGAACTTATAAAATAAATATATCCTGACATTATTACAGTAAAACGTTAAGTGTTTTTTTTATTTGATCTAACTTTAATGTCCACGCTAGTGACAATATGAATATAAAACTCAATATAATTTCTTATATCAAACCTAATAATGATTAAACTATTTTAACGTTATCATACAGAAACTTCTGTTATTTTATAATAGAAAATTAAATTGATTTCGTATTACCATATATGCACGAATGAAAGCGAGTTGAAAAAACAACGATATATGTATGTTAATATCTTTTTCTTGTAATTTTTAGTGCAGCCGTAATATATATGTATATACTCTATTGTTTGATTGCGGACATAACAGAGTTATTTTAAATCTTTTTATTAAAAATTAGTGCTAAGTCCCCTTTTACAATAGAGAAACTCAAAAGCAGACAGTCGAAATTCGGTAGCAACAGGTGGAAGTGCATAGTACACATTTATTTCTCTTTAATTTTTTTTATATATTTTTTCATAATTCATATTATTTTTTTATCTTATCATCTCTTTAGTAGTTTTAGTAGTATACGATCTAAACACCATACGACAGCGAAACAAATTTTAACATTTGGGAAGAGAAATTCATAAACAAATATATGATCAGCTGTGGGCTTAAGTCTACCTGGGCCTTGGCCACTTACACAAGGCGAATTTATACTGGTGAAATTTACAGCCCAGCTGATGGGGAAGCATATCGTCAAAATTTATTGAATTCGGCTTGATATTATTTATTAACGCAGGGATTGAAAATAAGGTTTTGGTTTCAGTATTAAACAATAACCTTAAGTATACTTTTTCATAATAAAGGTTCAAAATTTATTTATAAACAGTGAACATATGTGTCATATCATATGGTGCCACCATACCCTTTTTTATACAAACACTTTTTCATTTCACGGTTTCAGAATGCCAAGTTTTATATAAAAATATCGATTTGCCCAGGACACACTAAACAAGGCACATGCAACGACGTAATTAAATTGCGTATTTTCTAATCTCAAACTTCATATAAAATAATTCTAGGGAATTTATATTTTTATGCTCAAATCTAATATATCAACCACTTTCAAAATAAAATATATAACATTGGATAAAAAATAAGAAGACAAATTTAAATGCTAAAATTCTCGGAAACGCTTAATTTTCAAATTGTAGACCTCTGAAGATTTCTTTTATATAAGCGATTTTCCACTAAATTTCTTTGGGTGCTCGGAGTTTAGGCTCCACACAGAGTTATATTCAAGACAGACGTCTCTTTTGGATTAGATACGCTCCAATCACTTAGTAGTATTGAAGAGGGAAAATAGGCAAATTATCCTTTCCGACGGCATACAAGAAAAAATGTGTGAAATGTATTGAAATCACTAAAATATTTAATTTCGTAAAAATAATAGTTAGGGCCTTTTTACTTGTGACCATCGATATGCTAAGAGTTGAAAAACTTTTGTCTTGAGTTACAAAACATTTATTTTTATAGATATCTTATTCGAAACGCTTTAAGCAATAAAAATGCCCTTAAAGGAAAAGTCTTAGCATTTTTGTTAGCAATAAGAAAAATAAAGTACTTTAAAAAGGAAAAAATGTTGGTTGGTTGGTTTTTGAATTCTCATACTGTTAATCAAGGCATATCCATTGTGTGACATATGCCGGCATATATACAAAAACAAAATACATGTGTTTTTTATTGTTGTGTTTGTTGCCGCGATGCATATACTTAATGGATATGCCTTGCTGTTAATGAGTATTTAACAATAATGCTTATAACATTATAAACTTTTTTAAGAATTTAGGTAAAAGGTCTACTGACGATTTAATATATGCACCAGTGAAATGCATATAGACCTGGGGGCAAATTACGGCATTCGAACATGATCAAAATTTGCAAAATTCTTATTAGAATCTCTATACCTAAAGCACAGCGAACTCGATCGTTCGATTAAAGTTTCGATCGTGATAGAATGCCGTAATTCGGCCCCAGCTTAAATCCAACAACCAAAGAAAATATTGAAAGATTAGTTGGGAGCATATCCCGAATAATTTAGTAAATTAAAGTTTGAAGAAATATCTATCTAAACTATTAAGGACAAGTTTTGCTAAGAACAATAGGTAACAACAAGTTTAATGGATGTGAAACAACACCTCTTACAAAAATGTAAAATATTGACCCCATTAAACTCATGAGAGTTCCTGTTGAAAAATTGCGTCTTACCTACTCCATATACAATACGCAAACATATCTTAAATTACACCAAAAATTAATTTGAGCCATTTTCTTAATTTTAAACCAATAATGGTAAATTATAAAGTTGTTCGATTTATTTTTATGTATTTTTAGTTTTATAAATTTTATATAAATTAATATGCATAAAGTAGATCTTTGATCATAAAATAATATGTAATTATGGTAGTTATGATTGAAATCATAACATAGGAGAATAACTTAAAAATAAACTACAAGAATAATGATTAAATTATTGATATAAAAAGCATATGCCATATAGTCTATGAATGAAAATGTAATATAATACAAATGTTTTGTATATGGTTGTAACCGATGATCAATAAAAATGATATAAAAGTGAAAGCGTAGACATAATTTGAATTAAAAAAAAAATTAATAAGAGTACTCATGATACTATAGTATACATTGTATTGGATGATTTAAAAAAATTAAAAAATTAAAAAATAAAATAAAAATTACATATTGATTTAGATAGAGGAGCGAAGTTAGAATAGTATTTTTAATAAATTCTAACTTAAATATTTTTAAATTCATTACAACTATAATTACAAACTAAATCTGAAGAGGGGTTTCGATTAAATAAAAATTGTAGAAGCAAAATAAAAGTACATTCTATATATGTATGTATGTATATTGGTTAAAATTGTTTGTGTGTATGCAATTGTGTAAGCAGTAAAATGAGGTAAAAGAAAAGAGAAGTTTGAAATAACAGTGTATAGGGTATATCGAAAATATGATCAAATAAACTTAAGACAGCTCACTAAAGGTAAATAAATATTTGTTTTTTTTTAATTCTCTTAATAGTTTGGGTTATGAGATGCAATAGATTTTAAATCACAACACCTCAATGGCTATTTGATCTGGAGAAGTGGCGAAAAGCCTAGAAAAGTTAACAAGAGTATGTAAAAAAAGCTCAGACAAACACTCGCATAACATTTGAATCTGCAGATGCAACATTCGCAGTATTGGAAGTTGAATTAATGCCGCAATCGGAAAAACTGCGCATTAACTGCTGCTTCAGTATCTTCTGCTGCTGCTGAGGCTGCAACTGCTGATCCACCAATTGTCTTCTTAACACTTGGTTACTTTGATACGGTACATGTCTGTGGTTTTGTTGTTTTTGTTGTTGAGTAAGATTCAGTAATTTGCGACGTCTCTCATAAAAACGATTAACACGATTCAATTTTGCTTGCTTTTCGGCAGCCATTTCCGCAGTCATTTCAATACCCGACGAATTACCAACATCACTGTTGTTCGCAGAGGTACAAGGTTTTTTGCCACTTAATATATCACTTAACTTTTTAGTTGTAAATAGCTGCTGACCCTGTATCGATGGTCGTGTTGGATCCTGGTGAACTCGTGCTATTAGACTACGTTTAATAAACTTATTTTTTTCCGAACTTAACGCAGCAGCACTGCTAACGAATATAGTTTTAGCATTGTAGGGTCCTATGGTACCGACAGTTACACGAGCACCATTTGCAGTATTAGCCAGGGAGCATACGGACTTGTGTTTAAGGTTACTAGATGATGTACTGTTATACGAACCGGAACTGTGATTTGAACCCCCTGATTTGGTACGACCCCTTGAATGGGTTGAAACTGGCGATGTTGCCGAGATTCCACCATTTATATTGGTAAGATTAACTTCTAGAGGAATCGCAGTTCCGCCACTATTGTTTTGCTTATTTTGCTGCTGCTGTGCACCGTTATTACCTCCCTGCTGCTGTACGTTAGATGAGGGAGCATTGGTTATTGTTATGCTTCCTATGGAGAATTCATTACCGATGCCGGAGTTACTATTGCAACTATTATTGGCTAAATTAGTAAAGTAGCTGGGTAATTGTTTGGCGTTGCCAAAACGATTGCCTACAGCTCCGGCTGCAGAAGCGGAGGAACTTTGACCCACCACACCATTTAGCGAACCTCCACTCAAGGACATCAGACTATTGTTGGCTTTACGTGTAGTAAGTAAATGTTTGCGAAATGTGGTGGCCAGCCCTTGAGGTAGTTTTATTAGACCAAAGCAATTAATAGCAAGCGGTCGTGGAATGCCAGCATAAAAGAACACATTGAAATAAAAGTCTTCATGATATTTAAATGTCGACGTGGATGTGGATGATGACAACGAAGACGAGTTAAGTGAAAGGTCACGTTCACTTTTAACTACATTTGTGTGGCTAGCACTGCTGCTTGACGATGATGTAAGTGATTTTACAGTCTCAATCATGCTAAAGTCAAAATCTAAAAACTCATCATAAAATTGGTTTAACTTATTGGAATTATCCGATACGGCATGCTGCTGTTGCTGATGATGTGAAACCTGTTGTTGTAATTGTTGATGCTGTTGTTCTTCGTACGATGAGGCCGCTTGATTAAGAAACTCTGCTAAAACTTGTTGCTGATGTTGTTGACTCATGGAATCATTGGTAGTTATTTCATATATAAATTGTTCCTCAGTTTCTTCGTGCCCTGGCATTACATACTGACGCTCAACAATGTGATGTGTTATTTGCTGCTGTTGAGTCTGGGGCTCGGGTTCGATATCATCAGTCAGAGAGGGAACGTTAAAAATTTGAAATTGATGCGAGACATCCTCAGGCAAGGTTACAAACTCTTCTGCTTTTATTAACTCGTTGCCATTTGACTCGACTCCAACAGTTCCGCCACATAATTCCAATATCTGTTTGGTATCAACAATTGTTGCTCCGTTTGGATCATAAATCTGTTGATGCTGAGATTGCTGATGCTGTTGATGATGATTATTAGTAAGACCACTTCCATCTGCATAAGTGGAACTATCAATGGTTTGCTGCTGTTGATGGTAAAGCAACTGCTGCAATTGCATGGCATCGATTGGAGTTTGATAATGCCCTTCCATATTTAAGGTACCAGACATTGGATTAGCATTGTATTGCGCAAATTGGTCTTGTGCTTGATGTTGCTGAGATTGCGCTTGCTGCGGAAATACCGTATACTCTCCAGTAATCTCATGATGTTCAGATGTAAGACGCCCCATGTTTGCCGATTCATCAAAGCGCATGCGTTTGGTAAGAGGTTGATCCAAATATACTGCTTGTTGCTGCTGCTGATGATTAGTATTATGTTGATTGACCGTTGATGAACTATCATTTAAAACATTTTCATCGAAATTCAATTCGGTTTCAGCATTTAAGATTTCATTTATTAACTTGCTATCGAGCATAACATCTAGAACATGATTCAACATCGCACTGTCATCCGATGCATTATTCACCAATTGCGCCTCCTCTGTGTGAAGTTGGTGCTGCTGATGCATATCTTGCTGTGCTTCATTAAGAATTCCGCAATTACTTTGCTCTATTTTAACACTCATAGAAGATTGCGTATTCAGATTTAAAATATTACTAGCAGAGTCAAGTTTATTTTCATTGCCGCTCACAGAACCGCCGTTGCCACCACCACCGGTGATTGAAGAAACTGCTTGATCAAGTTCACTTATTTGATCATCGTATTGATTGAGTGGTGGTTCTTGTATGACCATTCTTAGTGGTCGCATTTCTGTTGCTTCTGTTTTTATAGCATCAACATTGTCCGGCAAACAAAAGGGTGCAGAAGGGCTTTTAATCTAGGAATAGAAATATGTATTAAAATGTAAGCATTAATATCGACATGTAGTTGGAAGAAATTCAATATATGTACTCCCTATTGAGAAGATTATTTTAAATGAAAAAGAAAAACCTTTTTGGGCATAAAATTTTTGTGTGTTTAAAAGAGTAATTTTTGTGTATTCTCGTTTTATTGAACTTTACACAGAAAGTACGGGAACACACCTAATAAAATTTTTATTTGTGTTCCCCCTAAATCAATGAAGACAAATTAATAAAATTTAGCGCGACATACATATTTTTTAAAAACATGTAAGTATATAAAGTTTAAAAAAAGGATATTATTGAATACGTTATCAAATATATGTCAAATAGTTTTAATTGTTTTTAAGGAGAAAAACGTATGAAACGTAATAAATGTTTTATTTCCTGTTTAACTAAAATGTTAGAAAAATCGATTTTTTATTAAAGTTTTGAAATTTACTTACTTAAAACTTCTTACCTTTTTCTTTCTAGAGGCCAGGCACTCCCCACTTGAGGTCAAACTCAATTTTTCTTTGCTTTCCAGAACACAGGGGGAAAAAGTACTTTCCACACTTGAATTCATATTGGTAATTTGTTGAGTATCCTGTGCAGTGTTGTTAACCACCATTTTTGGTGTCGGGGGCAAGGAGTATGATGAGTTGGATGAGGACGAAGAAGATGATGAAGACGACGAAAACGACGATGATGAAGATGATGACGATGAACCGAATAGATTAGCAGTAGTAGTAGTTGTAGATGTGTTTGTGGTTTGTGAAACTTCCAATATGTTGCTGATCGAAGTTGCAGTTGTGCCCGTATTGGTAACTGTAACTGTTGATGGCACAATCATGTTTGATGACGCTTTGACAACCGCAGTCGTGTTTATAGCAGGGGAAGCCGATGATGATGTTTCTGCTGTTTCTTTTATGGTCAATGACGTGTTGTTGTTTGCAACTCCATTAGCATTTGTTGTTGTTGTTGCTGTGGAGGAACTGTTTGCATTTGAAGATGAGCTGGAAGAGCTTTTCTTAGATGAGCTCTTCTTGCTTGACGTTGAACCAGCTGAGGTGGCTCCTGATGAAGAATGCGACACTTCCGCATTGGCATTAGACGACGCTGATGATGAGGCTGTTGTGGAAGAGCTATGATGTTTGCTTTTGCTGCGAGATCGACTGCTGCTGCTACTCCCTGAACTACTCCCACCTTTTGAGCTACTTTTCTGGCGGGAAGTTGTCGTCAGAGGTGTAACATAATTGACTGCTGGCGCAGCCGATGATGATATTGTCGACATTGAACTGGACGAGGCATTTGAACAGGTCGACATTGTTCCAGAGAAGTCCGATGGTGAACCTATTACCTCTCTTTGAGAGGTAACCGCCATAACATTTGCTGTCGATTCACTACCTTTTAAACTGTCTTGGCTGCTGTCGTTTGTGCCCAACGTTGTGTCATTGGCTGGTGTCGTAATTTTGGCCGACACATTTGTCCAAACCGAGGGGTGTTGCAGCATCATGTGATTGTTAAAACCCATCTTTGTGTATCTGCCCATACAAACACTACATACTACCACATCTAATGCTGTTTGTTTCGGTACAATACCATAGTAATGCATATCGGTGCCATTCAGTCTTTGAACTTGTCGTATTTGATTTCTTCTCGACTTGTTAGGCGGAGAACTGTTACTGCTGTTGAAACTTTTGTGTACATTGTCATTTCCACTTGAGCCGCCACCTTTACCTTTAAGGTGTATTTTCTCAGCCATACGAATCTGTTTGAGTACCTTTTCGACATCGAAAACCTGTTGCCATTTCTGACCCTGATATTTTGACAGTCCATGGCTGTGTGTGGAAGAGCCAAAAGAATTGCCTGACGATATTGAATCATGATTATCGGAATTTGAATGGTTATTTTGCTTATTCGAATTTAATGCATTCGAAGTTGATGTTGCGGAATTTGGTTTCGGCATATTTTTTTGAATAGCTGTTATTTACAGCGTTCGTTTCCGTTGTTCGGAAAATCAGGTTTCATTGATGAAACGATTGATTTTACAAAAAAAAAAAAGGAATATAATTGTAACCCTGTTAAAGAAAGAGTTCATTTTATTAGCTAATGTTCTGCATTCCAAGTTCTTAAATCATTCGAAATTGTCATAGCATTGTTGTTATAAACAACAACACTGTAAGGCAATTCAGAATGATATAATTTCACTAGGAATGCAAAATTTTAAGGCAAAATGTATTATGCTGAAATTATATGTAATTGGGATCCAATTATTACCAAAGAACGTTTCCGTATACGAATATTGGGTAAATGAAAGCGGTTTCGAGAGTAAAATTTCTTTAACATGCGAACCATTGCTGCAATACAAATGAGTTCTAAAACACAGAAAAATGTACTAAAATTATCTACAAGCTGAACAAAAGTGTTAATGTTAAACATTTGTTCTACTTTTGGAAAAAAAGTTTTATTAGGGAACGAATGGCTCGTGTCAGTCATAAAACTACCTAAATTGTTCACACAAAAATATTGTTATATTTTGAATTTTACGGTCGTGGTTGTTTGTAACTATAAGATATAATTTCAGCAAACTTTTCTTGCGAATGAATTGCAGTCAGTTGCCATTAAATGCTAGCAAATTCTACTTTTCAATTGGGTACTCGATACATTTAACTGAATTATAAATTAATTATATAATATATATCAATTATATTCCTCAATAATTGCAATCGCAAAAGAATAAAAACTCTCTGGGGTCATGTTACCTTGGTTACTTAGTTTCCCGGCCATGGTGTATTGTTAGTAAGATTGTTATAAACACCTCTGACTGTTTGAAGCCATAACTTGGGAATGCTAAAACTTTGGTCAGATAATTTGCTGAAAGCTGAGCAGAGACCCATCTGCTACCACGGGAATCAGTAAGAGTGTAGAACTTATTCTAGACCGATTACAGCTGGGGACTCTTCAGAATATAAGTAGTGGCTGTGGTTTATTCGACCTTGTGTTGGACTTCGGGCAACCTTAATTTAACTGGGTGCTGTTGGCTTCTGAACAGAAATAGAGAACGCTAATTAATGCTTGCAGAGGTAGCGGTCTTGCGTACATCCATTTACATCTAGAGGTGCTATTGCCTGAACAGAAGTAGTTACTTGGTGACCTGTTCGGTTTATTTTAGACAGCAAGTAAGATTATGTCAGTGATCAACGTCATAAGCCTGGTAGCGAAAAACAAATTAAGGAGCTCTTTAGCAAGATATACATATGTATATACATAAATCAAAAGATTTATGTAGAAGGAAATTGTCAGCTGTGGTCATTATTGAGTAGCACAATATGGCAAATAAAACCGTTCGATTAGTCTGTGGTAAAGCACCGTCAGATTATGAAACTAGGAGCCGGTATTGACGCTAATCGAACCAAACAAACGGAATGAAAAAATTAATATACCCCACACCATTTTGTTAGTGGTGGGTATAACAAGTAAAAATGCTTTATTCGGTCATGCCGAATCTAAGAATATCCATCATCTGGTACATATGTAGGTATAGTAACAACATCAAATCTAAGCCTAGATTTTAGATTTAATGTTATGTATACGACATTTAGCTTTATTATTTTTGGCGCCATCTATGAGTTTTTTTTTTTTTTTGATTATATTAATTATATATTTTTAGATATATTTCGCCCATATGTGTATGTATGTATAAATTTATTGTATACCATTTTAGGATGGTGGGGGTTATCATGATACTCGGTGGACTCAAAGCTGAAAAATATCTGTTTATAAATTTTAGGAAAAACACCTTAGCAGTTGTATTTTAATGCTTTTAGGTGAGTTAGTTTTAAACCGATTTTGTTACAAAATCAATGACGATTGAAATAAATAAAAAAAAACAAAATGGCATATAACATGTACCAGAGAACGACAAAATCTGATTGAAAAAATGTTTTTAACGTAATTAGCATCCTAAAATCATGCCTTTGCGTCAAAATAATCATTGATGAAGAATAAAATACGAAGACAAAAGCGTATGTTCTGATCAGCAATAAGTATTTTGTTGTTGAATAAAATACATAAGGCAAAAATGAGCATGAAGTGGTGATAATACAGAGTTCACATAGAAACAAAAGCAAAATAATTGCATAGAAAAATGATTTCTTTTTATACTTTTTGTTTTTTTTTTATTACTATATTAAAAAAAAAACAACTTAATACAAATAATTCATTATATTTAGAGATAAAAATTTGTATCTATTAATAAGTCAGTAATTTAAAGAATTTTTGAAGAATGAGTGCAAAAATAATAAGCTGTCAACATTTTTAGAAATCTTTTCTAGAACAAAAGCCTGGGCCGAATTACGACATTCGATATCGATCGAAATTTTAATAGAGCGTGGAAGTTTTTTTTTTGCATTTTGTATTGGATTCTAATAAGAATTCTATTATTTTCGATCGATATCGAATGCCGTAATTCGGCCCCTGGTCATTTTCCATTTTTTCTATTCGGTGGGTAAGTGTTTACTTGCATGTGTGTATTAAAATAGTAATAATTTAACTAATTTGTCTTCTTTAATTTTATTCAACGTAAACACTTGATTGTGAAAAATTTGAATAAAACATGTTTGATCACTAGACTTACAACTAACCAAGCGATGAGTTGTTTAGTATGATACTGATTTTATACACCATTGAGTTTTGTTGCATGATTAAATGTGAACAAAAATTTTAATGATGATGAATGGTATGAGTAAAACATCGATCTCTAGCCTCACATTTACTTAAATAAAGCGTATACCACCACTGTTGGTAAAAGTGGCACAATCGTGCCATTTTTGGCACTATTAATTGTTTTATGGCACGATGGCACGCTCAAAAAAATTTTGGCACTTTTTCAAACATTTAAAAAAATGTAGTTTTACTTACTTTTTAAGAACTATATTTTTTTATTAAAAAGAAAAAAAAATGCATTTCCCCGTTTTAAATACTAAAATGCGAAAATACGGGCTGCACAGTATCAACAAATATGGCCATTTTAGTACTTTTATATGTTGGAAAATGTGTAGATCGATTTTTGACCTTAGTTCAAGTACCTGATGGTTCCGCTTAATCGATTTGTAATGCTATTATAAACATTGTACAGAATAATAAAATTCTTATAAAAAATTTAATCGGATAATTGTTCGGTTATGATGGGAAAGAATAATGGTGGACAGGATCTGCTTAAAGAATTTCAACAAAATTTGTACATTAATGGTTGTATCTGCCTTAATTTTAATTTAACGTAAGACTTCAGGTAAACACTTTGTCATCATCAATTCAATCTAAGGATTTATTAAAATCCAACTCAAAATTTTGTTATGACAGTGATGTCTTAAAAATGATTACCAAAACAAATGTTACAAATACAATTTTTGTTAAACGAGGCTTTACTAGAATTTTATGACTACTTACATTTAATTTTATTTATCAATATATCTGTGGCTTGGAGCTAAAAAGGCCAATGTTACTTTTTTGCTCTTTTGAGTGAATCATTGCATTTGATTTGTTTTCATGCTCTTTTTCATTATGGTAAAACAGCTAAAGTCATACTTAACCCAGAACAGCTTCATAAATAAAATGCTGGCCAATGCCACTATGAAAGCACCTATAAAAGTTAAAGTTCAATTGCAATTTTCTCAAAAGTAAATATTTTTACATTGGCCCTTTTAGCTTCAAGCCACAGATAAATTTATTTATTGAATATATCCCTATTTTAGAATAATTATTTAACATTACCAAGGCATATCCATAAGGTATATGCAACGGCGAATTAATACAACAAAGCAATTTTTCATGGGATGTTTTATGTCAGACCAATTCGTATATCAGGGGTGGAAAAGTTGTTTTTACATATTAAATATAATACAATTTGATTAAAAAAAGGATATACATTTTTTAAACACATTATTAATGACGCAAAAGCAACAAATATACATAAATTAAGCACATTTATTATCAAAAAAGTACATTGTTTAATCCCGAAACCAAAATCACATTTCCTATCCCTGCATTAATAAATGAAATCAAGGCGAATTTAACCAATTTTGACAAAAAGTTTCCCCATCAGCTGGGCTGATAATTTCACCTGTATGAATTCGCCTTGAACATTACATATAATATACATATGTATGTACATACATATGTATATATTTAATAAATAATAATATTTATGTATGTATATATCGCACTTGATCAACAAGAGGGTATTAACTCAAAATTTTTAAAATATCACTATTTTCAAGAAATCGGCAAATAACATCAATATCTATCTACTGTAAAAATTTCAACGTATTCCGTTTACTCTTTCATCTCGAAAACCACTTTTGAGACCATATTCATGATAATGTAGTGATTACCTTCATTTCAACAAAAAGGAATTATTTCGAGTTAATACAAAAGTTGAAATAGGTAAGAATCGTATATTTTCATAAAAAAGGTATTATTTTGATTTGAGCCTTTATTTATGTTAAAAATAATTAAACTGTTTTATTTATATTTGGTTGTATTTTGAGTTGATACTATTTTTTTGATAAAATTTGTTTTATTCTATAATTTTAATTCGAAATGTGACTCTTTTTATGAAAAAATTGTTCAAATTTTTTTTGAGTTGTGACCCTTTTCATGAAAAAATGGTGTTAACTCAAAAAATAGATTTTTTTTGCAATGATTAGTAAAATGTAAAACAAAAACAATGTATATATATATTTTCAAATGGAATTTGCTTCCTACGGTATATTTGAATTTTTAAATTCTGTTAAAATGTGGCCACAAACAGTTTTTTGACTCTACTGAAAATTCAAAAATTTTGAGTTAATACCCTCTTGTTGATCAAGTGCGATATGTATCTGTATAAATTTTTTAAATATTGAAGTTTGAAAAATTTTTTTGGACATATAAAAAACTGAATAAATGGATTTAATTTTTTTAAATATGTATGTAGAAATGTGTGTATATTTGTTATAGCACTTTTTAGGATGTTTTTTTTTTTTGCATTTTTTAGATAAAATTTTGGCACAAGACTGAAGTTCTCATTTACCATTACTGTCTACCTTCATAGTGGTAGACTGATTTTAGTATTCTTTGATTCGTTTTACATGATTAAAAGTGAATAACAAATTTAATGTATGATTAAATTAAAAAAAAAAAGTGATTTTTGCCGTTGTCTGACATGTACATGACATGACAGTGAAGGAGGGTATTATCAGAATATAGCACTCTTATTTTTTTTTAGAAGGATAGATAAATTCTTATCATCCAAAAATTAAACTAAAAGCAATGATTCCTAAAAAAAATTAGAATAATTAAGTTTCTAATGAATATAAATATTTCCCAATATTAAGGATTTCCTAAGTCCGCAAAGTGAGGATTCTCTGTATTTATTACTTACTAGCAGAACCCGGTTCGCTTTTCTGTCCCCAAACAAAGTTTTTGTATTGTATTTATTTGAAGATAAGTTTTAATATTATATGTCACCATTTATTGGGTATGCAGTTATTATCATAAAAAGTATTTCATTTTTATGAGAATACGACTTCCCCTTTACCGATCCTAACCATTTTTATTCTTATTAGGAAATTGTTATCAAAAGTAGCTCGTTATATATTTAAACATAATATTAATTACAGTTTTTAAGTATGACATCAAATATATTTATTAATAAGGGAGTTTCATGTCCCCTGCTCTGATACTACCGATTTTGTGCCATAAAAAGTAAAAAACTGTTAACACAGCCAATTAAACAGAATTTAAGGTCAATTACAATTATAGTTCTGTAGATATGCCAATAAGTATAGTTTCTTTGTATGGAAAGTGCCATGCCATTGCATTGGATGCTATCCAATCATTTAAATGAATTGTACTATTTTTATTAAAATGTATAATACCAGGATTAAAAACTCTAACATTTATAGTTTCAGAAATAGGTCATATATAAGATTTTGTTTCCCCTTCTCCGATCGAATAGTTTGTTAGCAGGAATAAGACAAAGGAGATTAAAGTAAGTTTTGTATTAAAAATCTATATGTACAGTATCGGACAAAACTTACCTTGTTAAAAACAAAGGGAAAAAATCTGTTGCTTGTAGAAAAAAAATTTATTATTTATGCAAGAACAAATGCAGCGACATAACTAAACACGCATCTAAATGTGTGAAAGAGAGGTTTGTTGTCAGATCTCAATCACATAGAATATCTAGTTCGTTCGAGAACTCACAAATTTGTACGAATTTGTACAAATTTTTACTGCATTTTACGAAATTGCGTTCGTTTACACAAATTTGTAGTAAATGAGAGCACGAATAGAGAGCGAAAAGTGACAGTTCTTGACTGAGTATTTGCAAATTTTTACAACAGAAATTTCTTGCAGTAAGATTTAGCAAAACCAAAAAACATATGATTCAAAAGGTAAACAAACAAAAATAAGCAAACAAAAAGTATACAATTTGTGAAAAAAATATTAAAAAAAGGAAAATCCAAACAAAAGTGCAAAATATTATTAAATTTAAATTGTTTGTGAAATAAAGTTAGTTTACAATGTCTACAGATGTAAGAATGGAACTGCCTGAATCTGGCGCAGGTATATGTACATACTTAAATACATATTGTCACATATGTATGTATGTACATAGTTCCCATTAAACTTTATTTATTTGCCATCAGCTGTTGCTTCAATCTTACGAATTTTTACAAATGTCTGTTCGAGTACTTTTTTGGACAAATTCTCTTTTTGAGAGTAAAATTTTCAATTTGCTAAATAATTACTCATTTACTACAAAGTGCAGTAAAAGTACTCGAACGAACCTAATGTAAAAACTCAAAATCAAATATGTTGTCGGCAATAATAAGGCATAATGGTGTAAAATATTATATCTGAAATCTAAGTTAACAAAGCAGAAAAAATAAAAAAATGTCTTTAGCATACTTATGTAAATGTAAGATAAAAAAAGGTCGTTTAAATGTGAGATATCATTTTAATATTAATAAAAAATAAGTTTTTTTTTAAATATTAAAAATATTTTTATTTCAGTTTATTACAAATATGTTTAGGTTAAAAATAAAAGATTATGTTAGTAAAGTGACCCTCCTATTGGCTCGGCAGGTTCTCAATATTTTACCAAAATTTTTAAGCACGTTTTAAATAAAATGTTGCCAATGTTTGATATCTGCTCAATGTATTAATGCTTTTAAACTGTTCTGGCGTTATTGCTGTAATTATAAAGGGTGGGCCATTTAAGTTTAAATTTAAAAATTCAATAAAACAAAATCGGTTTGAAATTCTGACAAATTTATTTATTTATTTTTTTTATTGTGAAGTACAATTATACAATACAATGGCTTCCGCATGGCCTCACAGTACCTCATTCGATCGTACCAATTTTCGAGTGTATGGGGTTGTATCTCGGCAAATGCTTGTCTCTGGTTTGTCTGTATAACATAAAATAATGACCATCAAACGTTGTACGTAATAATTCACCAAACTGTCACTCGAAATGGGTGCATTGGCTTTTGCAAGACCATGTTTTGACTTTCACCAAGATAAAAAGAGCTTCATCCGAGATGATTTTTCAACATAGATATTGCCATGTTCGAAATAACTGCCGGTTCAAATCAAAATTGATAGATGGCCCACCCTTTAAATGCAATTGTTTTTCTCAACCAAAGTTGTTAGCTTTTTGCCTAAGTTCCGTTTCCATTTAAACACCTTTTTCATAAAGTAAACAAAACTATGTAACACGTTTTTAGTTAAAATGTTTAATTAATATTTAATAATTATTTGTGCTATTATTTTAAAATATTTAATTCAAGTTTTAAACACCGAATAAAAAATATTCAACTAAAAAAGATTAAGGGAATTAGCCAAGTACCGGCGATTATTTTTCCCTTTTTATTTCTGTCACCGCAAACTATAAAAAACACCTAAAAACTCAAGAGTTGCGCATCCAAAATCGTCGTGTTAATAAAAGGCATATTCGGAGATTTTTTATAAGTTTGACTAGAGTTGGGTCAATCGGTTACTTTAGTTCGTTTTCGCCAATTACCTACATAGTTCACCTTTTGCACAAACCACAAATGTTATATGTTTGTGGTGTTCGTGAAAAAAACGACCTAGGTTATTCGCAAAAATAAACTAAAGAAACGACTTGTACCCAACATGAGAGACATTTTGTTATTAATGGATTTTTTACGACTGAAGTTCAAAATAACAACCAATACAGGCGATGATTTATAATCGTGGATGTTTTTTTAAATCTCTTTTAAAGGGTCTATAAAATTTTTTTTAAGCTGGTTTATATGGCATTTCATTGGTGTTCATTAGAAAACCTTACCCAAAAATTTTTGAAACCGTTGAAAATATATGTTTTCATTTCTGTTTATAAACTTTTAGTGTTAACCATGTGTTAGCCAAATGTTGAAGGGATTAGAATAATAAAATAAAATTGAAAATTTTTGGGTTTTTGAAAAAGTTTTTTATTTTTATTTTGAATTCTCATTATGTTAACGATAATTTAGAAATGAAAGCTTATAAAATTTTCAAAAATTTTTAGGTACTCTTTTTAATTTTTATTTTCAAAAAAGAAGAATAAATTATAATAAAAACAAGCAAATAAGGGTAAAGAGAGAAAAAAAAAAAAACGTCGTGCCTTTTTAAATCATCGAATAAATTGAATGTAAGTCTAAGGTCACACACGACAATTTTAACTGTCCATCTTTTTCCGAATTTTCTTTTGAACTTGCTTTTATATTCAGACAATTTCTTCGGCAATTTTTCAGTTTTGTTTAGTTTTTTTTCCAATTATTCTCCTCATCTTAAAAAAACATATATTTTTTATGAATTAATATTAAGAATAAAACTAGAAACAGTCTGTCATTTTAAGATTTCGTGCAATATAAAAAAATGGCTATTAAATTTTCCAGAGAAATGTACAAATCTAATTAATTGTTAAATGTTAGATAAAATTAAATCAGAAAATTTTTAGCCAACTGCAAAAAAACGTTTTATTTTAAACCAAAGCTATACAAGTCTGAATTGTGCTTTGGTGCGTCATTTTTTTTTTTTTTTGCAATATAAACTGAAAAATCTAAATTTATTTTATTTTTAACAAAAGTAATATATTAACGTGTATGTACATATGTAAGTATTTGTTGTGTAATCTGTTAATAAAAAAATGAATTAAATAAAAAATGTATTAATTAAATAAAAAATACATAAATGAGTTAAATAAAAAATATATGAACATAAATTATTATGTGCAGTTTTTTCACTTGTAAATCCATTTTTTTTTTAATTTGCAGTTTAATTAAAAAACGTTATGGCAACGCTGATTGTGACAAAAAAAAGAATAGCTGGGCTGAAACCGCTACCTGTATGTGGACTCTGGTTACCATCTACCATCAAATTCGAGATCTTTAAAAGCACCAAAATCGATAAAAAAAAAACGTTATTTTCATAAGACACTGAGTTTAAAATTTTTGAGTTTTGATTATATTTATTTTATAAAATTTACTTTTTCGGTATATTTAAAATCTAAAACGTAATAAAACTGACAAAATAAGATGTGCGATTCTGAAATTTTACAAACATTGGGCCAATTCAAAGTGGTTGCATATCAGTCATATTTGTACTATTTCATATTATTTTATGCACGCATAAAATTTTTGTTAGTAATTTCCATACAAAGAAAATAATAAGACTACACATTTGTTTTCTATGTATAAGAAATTGTTTATGTTATACTTTTAACCATACTGTCTCTCAGAGAGAATTTCTTCGCTTCTCACCTCTCAGAGAGAATATTTTCTATTTTCTTCTTTCCTGTATACATACAATTTTTAACAGCGTCATCTCTTTGTCTTCTTTCTTGTATTAAATACATAATTTGTTAACAAAAGGTGTTCAAAGTCACTAGTCATATTAATATGAATTATATGACATAGTACAATATGAGAGTCTACTTTGGATTGGCCCATTAATTTTTGACCAAGAACTTTTAGGGTGTACCACATAATTTCCAAAATCAAAATCCCCAATAAATACCTCTGGGTACCAAATTATTCTCTTTATTTTTGCAAAAATACAACGTTGTAGTAAAAAAGTGTCAGTAATAGTCAAATGTAGAAATCATTAAAGTTTTAATTGTATCAATAAATAAAAAAAAAAATAAAAAATTAAGAGCAAATCGAGGTTACACAAATAAAGTAGTATATATTTTAGTACAACAGGGTTATTCTATGGCAATTACTGATAACAATAGTTTTGTTCTATACAAGTACACAAAATTGGTGAAGGGTATTAAAAATTCGGCACCGCCGAATACAGTGCTTTCACTTGTTAAATATTTAATACATTCGATAAACTTAAAAAAAAACTTTACTCATTAACTTCTAGATACAATATACATTAGGCACCGATTCCAAAAATTTTCGCTTAAAAAATCATTAAAAGTGTAGCTAAAATCACAGAGTTGACAACGCTAAAAGCAAGGTATATAAAAAATTGAGCAGTATTTGTTTGCTACATGTAAACAAAGCAGCTGTTTTATAATTTGACAGCTGTTCTACACTGGAATATGTACATATAGCTTGTTAGAGAAATTGTTTCGTATAAATTCGGCTACTTTTTCCTATTCTTTGTTTAAATACTAGTGTTTTTCGCTGACAATGCGCAGTTGTTTTTAAGTACTCACATTTCAACGCCACAGAAGGCACAAAAATATCGATTGTACCCACGTAGAATAAAAATTTCGCAACATGTAAATTTTATAACGAGTTTTGTCTTCTAAATTTGTTTGTTCTATTTGAACATAAAAAAACACTGCACTTTTCGATTTTTTTTTTGTAAAATTTAACTTTTTTACTTCTAAATTTTCTCCGCTCGGCTCTCAAAAATTTTTTTTATATGCACGAAAAAAACCCTTGACATGCAGAAAACCCAGCCATGTTTTATAGCTGCAAAAATAAATCTCACTATTTCATTTTTCTTACCGAAGCCAAAAATGTTTAAATTGGCTGTTTTGTGGCCTTCGGATTTTATTCTCCCATTGTAGTAATCAGTTCTTATGTATAAATTTATGAAGTATTAATCGCAATTGCCGTAAAACTGAAAAAATATGCGATTTTTCTTTTCCAGCAGCCGACGGCCGTACTGAAAGGTAGTCGTTACATGAGTAGTGATTACCTTGTTGTGTTAGAGTTGCCCAAAAATTTACTCCGAAAAGTTATGTTGCCGTACAGGGTTGTATATTTGTAATCTTTTACACTGTGTGACAAAATGTATTTGTATATTTATTGTAAATATATTGATAAATAATATATAGGTTGACAAAATTTCATACCTTTATGTATATTATTTTTTTTTAATTCTCTTTTACATATTTCATGAGATAAATGGTGATAAAAACAATTGTTATTGCATGATTTCACGTTGTGAAGGGTAAATAAAATTCGTCACTGCCGAATAAAGCACTCTTACTTGTTTTTTCATAATGTAGTTTAAAATCTCGAGTTTTTGATAAATAACGAGGAATGTGTTTTGCTGCTACTTCATGCTCAGTATGAGGATTTATATTTCTTTGTGAAAGCTTACAAACTGAGTGTAATATGTCAGCTTTAGATGTAAGATAAAAAGTACATTAGAGTACATACCTATAAGTGATTGATACGCGGTTTAATTTACATTTTCACATTCTTCACCGGAACACTTTAACTGAAAATCTCCATTAAAAAACTATCGATACTATCGAATGTTTAGAAAAAGGCTGAAATTTTAACCTTTCATTGATTATCCTAGCATTTACACATGAACGTAAATGCCTGAAATTCGCAATACACTCACACTTCTTCACTAACACATTCACATTTTTTTACTTTCCACTCAGATTTTAAATATTGTTCAGATAGTAAATATTTTTTGACGTTTACTAAAAGTAAAAAAATGACAAATAGGAAAACTCTCTTCCTTTATCGAACGTCTTACTAACAGGATGAGGGTGAAATTAAACTTATTTTGTATACATAAAAATATTTGTAATGTTTGTTTTTCATATACATATACAAAAAGGCTACAATTAAAGCCTTTTAAATCAATAAGCAGTAAAAATTAGGAAAAATAATAATTTTCAACTTTTGCCATTTAAATTTGTGTATGTAATATTCTTGCTAACTCTAAAGGTAGTACAAAAAAAGATACAGCCAAATTTAACTCATTAAAATATGTACAATGCATAGAAATTTATTGCGACACTTCGCTCAAACGATATTTTTAAAATTAACTTTTTAAATGGGTTAACCTTATTAGTTGTATGTTAGAGTCTTCACTTTTACAACTATACCCTTTTTCGATAATATCGATATCTATTAATTGTTTTGTAGCTCTAATAACCCCCTGACCACACAAGCATTATGTTTGGCAATTATTGCCACAGAAATAGTCAAATTCTATTGCCAACACAAGATATTAACGTGTGGACCGTATAAACATGTATTAGAACACATAATTAGCAATAAATGTTATAATATATTGCTGAGCAATAATCTTTTAGCACAAGCTGTCAAATTTAATTGCAAAGAAATAAAATTTAACAACATTAATGTATAGGAGAAGGATGCAGAAAAAAATATTTCAAATTAACATTGTAATTATAAAAAAAATAAGTTTCGTAACATTTTTAAACACATAATGGCAAAACAAATCGTGAATATATACATATACGTATATACAGATCGACTTACGGAAACTGAGCAAACTTTAACGTTAAAATATGCTTAAATGGCGACACTGATTGTGATATTTATATTTTGATCCATAGATAACATTTTTTCGTTATTACTAAATATGAAAGTATGTGTGTATGTATGATGTGCATAATTCTCTTTTTGAAATTTAAGGAAACTTTAAAGTGGTTCGTTTTTTCTCTTTATCTGAACAAGAAAATACTAAAATAATAAATGAATGGGTGGACGGACTGTCGGGCGAATTATCAATAAAAACAAAAATCAGCAGATATAAAAGTGTTGTGGCTACAACAAATAGTTTCAGTTATAGTTCGTGTTTTAAATCGTGTGGTCATCTTAAGGAGAAAAGCGCAGTGTAAAGAAAATAATAGAAAGTGGTATTAAGTGTCTCAAAAGTGTAACAAATTATTTATTAGTTATAGTTTTTTTTTAATTGCCGAAAAATATGAAGCACAACCAGTTAATGAATAGTTTTTAAGTGCGTGTGTGTGTTACGAATAGATATTTAATAAGAAGAAAAAACATTACTTTGTGATAAAACATGTATAAGGATTGCAAAAAGAAAAAGGCTGCGACAAGCCGGGATTTTATAGTCAAGGTCGGTCATGGTTATATTCAATTACATGATGTAAAAAACAGTTTTCGTTACCGTTGTATTTTTTCCGGTTGCCATAACAAGTCAATGAAAAGAGCATGCGCGCAATTACGAATATCAACAACTCCAACAGCCACTTTGTTAACTCGTTCACAAAAACAACAAAGTAGTTGGTTAAGTTTAATTTTTATTAAGCTGTTACTTCTTGCAATAATGATCACCACTGTCATGGGAATCGGTAATTTCTCCAAAGATTTTAAAATTGTTTTTGTTTTGTATTTTTTTTTACTTTGTGTTTGTAAATGAAATATTTCTTTAACGATGAATAGGTTAACCAATGAGTTACTTAACGTATGAAGAAATACTATTAGTATTGTCTTTAAATGGTTACTTATTTTATTAATGAGTTTAAAATATTTTGAACGTTCTGTAGGTACGACTTAAATTTTATAAATAATACCTACCTACATATGTTGATGGATGTGAAAGTTTTGTTTTTTATTTAAAACAATCATTAGTATTGCATAATGGCGCTCGCAAGTGGATATGAATAAATTTTCCTAGAGATTTGTGTTTTAAAAATTTTAAAAAAGATGTATTGCCATAACTATTTTGACTCACTCTGATATCTGTGTATGATATGAAATATCAGTTGGACTTACTTGTGGTGTTGTTTTTCTTTTCAGTTCGTTAGACCAATGTGCTAGATTTGTAACGGTACATTTGATTTGCTTCTAAAATTGTGAGTACAGCTTTGCCAAGAGATCTCGGTGGAATTTTCTGGATTCAAAAATATAAAAACCGTTTCTTTCAAACTTAGTAACCACTTTTATAATCAAGTAGGCATCAAATAAAGGCGGTTTTAAATGTTTGACAGCCTTCATATGTTTAAATATTAAGTTCGTAAACTTTTGAGTTAATTTTTTATTGGTAAGAAAGGTGGAAATAATATGATGGGGGTAAGTATAAATTTTTTTCTCCCGCACCGGCGAACTCAAGAGTTTTCAAACTTTAATTTGTACGTGCAAGAGCTGTGTTTAATGTTGCCAAATATTTTATTAAACTTTTAAATTGGGTTAAACAGACTTTTTCCAAAAAAAAAAAATTTTTTTTTTGTATTTTTTATGCTTGCATAGTAAACTGTAAAATATTAGTCAAGCCTTTTCACTTGATACCCATACTAAGGGGATTGAAATTAATACATTTGTAATTACTATATTTGACTCATACATATATCCGCCATTTTGTTTCGATACCATCTTAGATTCGAAATCCTTTCACGATACCAAAACTAAGCAGCTGATGTCTTGAAACAAAAAATTTTTGTTTGTCCATTTTAAGAAAAATATCTAAGCAGTTGTATTTTTTTAACATAATTATAATTTTTTCCGAAAAATTAGATAAAACCAGATAATTTTCCATAGTTGGCAATGCTGGGTAGATTAGATAGTGTAACTTCACTTTGTTAACGGCCACAGTAATCAAATCGTTCATTTGGTTGATCAGAATGTTTTCTTTTGCTTAAAAATAGTCACTGACACAGTCATTCGTTTATATTTTGCCAAAATATCTCCTATATCAGAAAAGTTTGGTTTTAAAAATGGGCTAAATCGGTCTATTAGGAAGAGAACTCTCTTCTTATAATGCTCGCTCTCTCTCTCCCTCTCTTATGATGCAAAAGTAGGTCATACAAAATGCCTGACATTGAAAAACGCAATCAAATCTCTAAACGCAATGACGTAGAGTGATAAAATATACATATGTATGTAATTATATGTATGATAAAATATTGTTCAATAATGAAGACACGTTATTCCATCTATTGGGCTCAGATTTTTTGTGTGGGCATGACGAATATTTCGCATGAAATAAGGCGGTTACATTTCATCATAACTTGAGGAGGATATGTCTGATTAAAATAAGCAAATGATAATGAATAAAATTTCCTTTAAGACAGCTAAATAACTTTTATTAATATTTTCATTTTCATAACATTTTTGCCATAATAATTTTTTAAATATTTTTGGAAACAAAAAATTTCATACATTTTGCATAAACACAAGAAAATATACAAAAACAAGTAAGAGCGCTATATTCGGCCGTGCCGAATCTTATATACCTTTCACAACGTGTAGTCATGCAATAACAGTAGTTTGTAACACCATTCATCCCATATGAAATACGTGCATACATATAAAAAACATACATATATAAAAACATCCCATTGTATAAGTATAAATTTACGTATGTATGTTAAAAAAAAAATAAAAAAAATATAAACAAAAATTTTTAAAAAAATTAAAAAAAAATATTTAAAAAAAAATTAAAAAAAATTAATTAAAATATATATAAAGCAAAAAAAAAAATAAAAAAAAAATAAAGAAAAAATTATTAAAAATATAAATAATATATTAAATAAAAAACAAATAAAAAATAAAAAAAAAAATTAAATAAAAAAATTTTTTTTTTTGGCTCAGCTGGGATTCGATGTCACGTTTTCTCTAACCAGTATACACGTTTGTATGTATGCATGTTGTTGTTGTAATGTTGTTTTTGTGAAAAAAAAATCGAGGTGGTCGCGGGTTTTTGCTCATATCTCAGTTGTTTATGTACCGATGTTTCTGATTTTCAATACGGATCTACTCTCGAATATTTCTGATATTTTAATACCTCACCCGGGTCCAAGCGATGTCGGGGGGCTTCAAAAAGTTGATTTCAACATACACACGGACAGACGGACAGACGGACAGACTGACAGAGCTTAATCGACTCCCCTATTCATAAGCTTTCAGAAAATATATACTTTATGGGGTCGGAAATGAAAATTGTAGAAATTTCACACGGAATGACAAACCTATATATACCCTTTTTCACTGTGTGAAGGGTATAATAAAATGTTTGTAAGCTGACTTAAAGGAAATTTTATTGTTTTGATTTCGGGCGAAATATTAATCAAGCCCTTAAAAAAATGTTTAAGCTTGATAGAAGAAAAATGAAAACGGGTGCTAAAATCTATATAGTCCACACATTTTTTTTAAAGGCGGGGAAAATTTGTTTTTTTTTGCAGACTAGTGTAAATAGTTTAATTATAATTAGGTAACAAATTTGATTTTGCTGCAGACTTGTGTTATTACATATACCTTCTTTTACGGATTGTGAGCAATATTTTATACAACGTTGAAAATTTATTTAAATTTTTTTTTAATTTTTTGTTTTATAATTTTATTTAAAGCCTTTAAAAAGAAACATAATAAATAAAAAAAAAAATTCAAAAATATTTTATCTCCATAAAATTAATTTTTCTACAAATTTTAACTTTACTAGCCTATAAGTAGGCAACAAAAAGGCGCAAAACTCTTTGATCAATTATCTATGATATGCCTTTAAATAAGGCACTCTTATTATACCCTTCACACAGTGAAAAAGGGTATATATAGGTTTGTCATTCCGTGTGAAATTTCTACAATTTTGATTTCCGACCCCATAAAGTATATATTTTCTGAAAGCTTATGAATAGAGGAGTCGATTAAGCCCTGACCGTCTGTCCGTCTGACCGTCTGTCCGTGTGTATGTTGAAATCAACTTTTTGAAGCCCCCCGACATAGGTTGGACCCGGGTAAGGTATTAAAATATCAGAAATATTCGGGAGTAGATCGGTATTGAAAATCAGAAACATCGGTATATAAACAACTGAGATATGAGCAAAAACCCACGACCACCTCGATTTTTTTTTCACAAAAACAACATTACAACAACAACATACATACATACAAACGTGTATACTGGTTAGAGAAAACGTGGGATCGAATCCCAGCTGAGGCAAAAAAATTTTTTTTTATTTTTTTTATAATTTTTTTTTTTAATTTTTTTTTTTATTTTTTTTTTATTTTTTATTTAATATATTATTTATATTTTTATTATTATTTTTTTTATTTTTTTATTTAATTTTTTTTTTCAAATATTTTTTTTGTTTTATATTTATTATATATATTTTAATTATTTAAAAAAAAAATTTTTTTTAATTTTTTTTTTAAATTTTTTTTTTTTAATTTTTTTTTTTTTAAATTTTTTTTTTAAATTTTTTTTTTTAAATTTTTTTTTTTTAATTTTTTTTTAACATATATACGTAAATTTATAATTTTACAATGGGATGTTTTTATATATGTATGTTTTTATATGTATGTAGGTATATCATATGGAATGGTGATACAAACTACTGTTATTGCATGATTTCACGTTGTGAAGGGTATATAGGATTCGGCACGGCCGAATATAGCACTTTTACTTGTTTGTTTAAATGTGGTATTGCATTCATACAGAGATGGGAAATGATTTTTTTTTTCAAACCAAAAGAATTTTATAGCTCCCAAAATAAAACAAATATTACTATTTATGTTTTTTAACACAAATGTTTTAAAACTTATGGTTTTGTAACTCTGCAAAATTAAGATGTTATCAATTTTTCATTTCAGATTTTTTATATGCTTTACGTTCAACAAAATGTATTTAACTTCAAATAATACAACCCATAAAACAGAAATTGTATTCATAAGTTAATAAAATAAAACTGTAACTTAATAGAGAATGCAAATTGCAAAGAGATTTTAGAATTAAACAAATATTTTAAAAGATTTGGTGTAATTGCTTACCATCTTCCAGAAAATGTCTAAATTTCTTTCGTTTTGAATACAGGTATAAATTAATTTAACTTGAATTGTAGTTTAAACGCCCTAATTGTTGTACTTAAAATCGGATTAAATGTTAACTGAGTTTTTCATTTTTTAAACATTTTTAATTTATTGAATATAAATATGTAACAGGTGTGTAAAGTTAAATTTTTTTTTTGTTTGGGGTTTAAGTTGAAAGCTAACAATTATTTGAGATATCTAGTCGTATTAACGCATTATCATTGTTCGTATCTGGTTGCTTCATACATCACTCACTAGCAATGCATTCATACTTGTTGCCTCATATCGATTTGCTTTTATACGAAATGGTGCAAGTGGTGACGTAAAAGTTAATATTTTCTTTAGTTTTCATTGCATGCATAGTTGACTGGTCGATATAGTATGAGTACATATGTGTATATGTACATTTGTTTATATGTTAATACATATAAAGAGTGGTCCAACCATAATCTACGATGTTAATTGTGAGTCACACAAATATATTGACATTTTTTTGTTTCAGTATTTGACAAAATCAACAATGGAGAGATACGCAATTAAACAGCGCGTTAAGAGTGTTAAAACTTTTAAGGAAAATGGGCTATAAAATCGAAATGCATTCGACGATACACACTATCACCTCAGTAGATTCGTTAAAAAGCAGAATTGCCCAAATGCAAATGAGAATCCACGAGTAATTGTTGAAAAGTCGTTGCATCCACAAAGTGACAGTTTATTGCGTTTTATGGGATGGCGGCGACATCAGGCCGTAAATGAAGTTAGCCAAGCAGTTGGCTTGAACGTTTTTTGATATCGCGAGCTGATAACGAACTTCTTGTGGCCAAAAATTGAAGATATGACCCTGAACGATATCTGGTTCCAACAGGATGGTGCCACTGGCTACACAGCCATTCAAACACTGCCTGTATTATTCTTTTACATCGTGGCAACGTTAATTGACCGCCACGATCATGTGATTTGACATCGTTGGACTTCTTTTTTTGGGGATGTATAGAAGAAAAAGTGTACGTAAATAAGCCAAGAACATTTCAAGAGCTAAAGGATGATATAATTCGACACAGTAACGAAATTCAACCTCAATTATGTCTCAGTGTTATTTAAAATATGGACCATCGGATGGAAGTTAACCACCGAAGCCGTGGCGAGCATTTGGCCTATATTTTGTTTTACGCACAATTGTCATAGATCCTTCTATTATAATAAAAAATATTAAGATAATTCTCTGAAAACTTTTTGTTTTATTTACAATTATCATCGTGCGTTTTGGTTGGACCCCCCCCTGTATATTAACATTTTGATATAGTATATACGAGAAAGTTGGTAAAAGTGTATGAATCGTTGAAAGTGAGCTACAGTGAACTTTAACGCATTTAAATTAAGTTAAAATTTATTTCAACAAAAATTAGTTCAACTAGTTAGTTCTTTATAAATTAAGCTAAAATTGTGATAATAACAGCATTGTAATTTTGCGGCTTAAAACTACTACCAAGCGAATTTTAAATTACATTAGACAATTTCTCAGGAAGTTATGTTGTAACAACTTATTGCTTATATTTTTTCAAGGAACAATTTTAATCATCTTATTCCACCCTATTGTCCTGAGTCTCAAGTAGATTTAATAAAAAGATTATATGTTTGTGGATCTTTTCTTTGTAAATGAGCATCACGACTTTCTATATGAAAGCATTTTCCAATATTAGCTCCTGAAAATAAATATCACACAACAGAACTAAACGTACTCCCCCATTATTCAAAATTTTTACGTGTTGTTGATAGTTTCTGTTCCTTAAATTCAGAGCTTACAGATCGAATGAGATACAGTTATAATTAGTTGCTCAATTCAAACAACAATTTTAACTTTTGTGTAACCTTATTTTGCACGTTTTGAATCATTTGGTTAATTCACAAGGTTCCTAGTTCTCGTATTGTTATAAAGTCATAATTTTCCAAAAAAAAGGGAGGTAGCATAACAATGATATTGACTTAAAAGCTATATGTGCGAAATTTCATCATCATACCTCTTATTTAGTAAGTAATAAACGTTTTAAATTTTGAATATACCGAAAAATACGCTGTGCGGTATAAATTTTCGTACATTTTGATCTTTTACTCCTTTCATAATTCATAGATTTAAGCAATTTTCAGGAAGAATATTTTTTTTACTTAGGACAAATATACATTTGGAATTTCATGGCTCTACGTTAATGCGTTTGGACACAATTGAATTTTTTTCGGTGTTGGAAGGACATGGTTTCCTTGACCTACTCTTTTATTACGAGCTATAACTCTCTTCCTAACATTCCGACTTAACCCATTTTCAATACCAAACAAACCTTATGTATAGCTAGATCGTCATATAACGAAACCCCGACTCAGAAAATATAAACTTTATGGGGTCTAAAATGGATATTTCAATGTGTTACAAACGGAATGACAAAATGAATAGACCACACCTTTTTTTGCGGCGGCTAAAAAAGCAACAGGATGTTTTAAGGGACGATATACGAAGATACGTGGTATTTTTAGGATGAACATCTTATTCTCTGTTGATGTACAAAACCATACTACTCATGAGTTTACGTTTAGCATCACTGTGCATCGGCGCTAATGAGAATTATGATAACTACATGCATTATTTCACCTTTGGTTGTTTGGATTGCAGCACTTTATACTCATTACAGTTGTATGTATACGTACATACAAACATATTTATGATTTTGTTGTATTTTTATGATGTTAAACGATGCATATGGCTATGGTTAAATCATTTTTAAATTATGTAAATATGTGTATATCACTCTCGTATTCAATATTTTTAAGAGTGCGAAAAGTTTAATCGAAATTATAATAAATTTAATTAAAAGTTGTAATAATAATAAAGTATTTATGTTTACGTTTAGGTGGTCAAAATCATACACAAAGAAGTTTAGCGAATAGTATAAAGTGCCTGGAGGATTTACGGTTCTACAGAGATCCGAATAGACCTGTTCACAAGATATGGACTAGTTCTGAATGTTCAAAATACTTTTTATGTTTGGAGGGTGAAGTATTTAATTTTAAATGTTCCGAGGGTCTACTTTTTGATGTAGTTCGTCAGATATGCGATTTTAAACAAAACGTCGATAACTGTGATATAACGGCTGGTATATTTAAAAAATAATATGATTTAAAAATTGTCAATATTAACCAAGAATGACTCTTCCACTACAGAGACTCCAGTACCTAAACCTTTGCTAGATGAGGCACAATGTGAAGAAGTAAACCATTGGGGCTGTGCCGATGGTACTTGTTTGCCAAACGAATATTTTTGCGACGGTTCAGTCGACTGTCCTGATGAGTCAGATGAGGGTTGGTGTGATGCTGAAAATGATCCAAATGCAGCTGATTTATGTGATCCAGGCAAATGTAAATTACCTGACTGTTACTGTTCTAAGGATGGCACTCAAATACCGGGTAGTTTGGAGCCGCAGTCGGTGCCACAAATGATTTTGTTGAGCTTTGATGATGCCATAAACTTTGAAAATTGGGAATTATTTTCACAAGTTTTATTTAAAGGAAATAGGCGTAATCCCAATGGTTGTTCGATAAAGGCAACATTTTTTGTTTCTCATCCCTTTACAAACTATCAGTATGTGCAGAAATTGTGGAATGACGGTCATGAAATAGCTGTCCATTCAGTAACGTAAGTTTAAAATGTTTTCTACAATTATGTTGTTTTAATTGATTGCATCCGCTTAAAAGACATCGCGGTCCCGAGATGTGGTGGTCCCACAATGCTACCATTGAAGATTGGTTTGACGAAATGGTTGGCCAGGCCAATATTTTAAATCGTTTTGCCAGTGTGCGAATGGAAGAAATAAGAGGTATGCGTGTTCCATACTTACGTGTGGGTTGGAATCGTCAATTTCTGATGATGAAGGAATTCGGGTTTGTCTATGATGCTTCCATGGTTGCTCCATTTAACAATCCGCCTTTCTGGCCCTATACCTTGGACTATCAAATGCCACATGCTTGTACAGGCAGTAAGCAAAACTGCCCATCCCGTAGTTATCCCGGTATTTGGGAAATGGTTATCAATCAATTAGAAGCTGGAGACTTTACTTGCACAATGATCGACACCTGTCCACCTCATTTAACTGGCAGTGATGTATATAGCATGTTGACTCATAACTTCAAACGCCATTATCTCTCAAATCGTGCACCATTGGGTCTGTACTTCCATGCTACTTGGTTTAAAAAGGCTGATTATCTCAATGCATTTTTGGTAAGTGAAAACATATTGTCATTCCTTTAGTATAAAGGGTGGCCCAAATAATGGTAGGTTCACTAAAAAACTACCAAGAAATGCATGCACGCAAATAACAGAAAGACGATTAGAAAAGTATTTGCACTAACAACAATACAATGTCAACCTGAAATTTTTCAAAATCATCACATTTTGAGACAAAGGAATTATGTGAATACAATAAATGTTAAGAAAAATGCTTATTGTTGTTACTTCTGCAAAGATAAACTAAATAGAAGAACAACAACTGGCATAAATAATATAGGAGACAAAAACTCTTGCCTAACAATGTTTTAGTTTCGCTTAATTTTCCTAAGAACAACAGATTATTAAAAAGAATTGGCAGAAGTACTATCAATTTGATCGATAAATTTTTTAAGTTTTTCAATGAAATAATTGACGTTTTAAGCTCTTCAAATAAATAAATATTATTTGTTTTTATAATAAACTACATATGTACATACATACATCACCGGATTGTTTTTTGCGATTTGGGTGAAATCAAAGACTTAAATGGATTTACTAAAAACTTTGCAGTTATTATTTAAACCGCAGCTGTGTATTAATATATCTATGTATCACAATATTAACACAAAAGATCTGGGTTTCAATTGTCGTTCTATAAAATTGTGAAATGTTGTTTATTTATATTTCCTGAAGATGCTACACGAAGGAGTAGCGAAATATTGAAAAGAAGAAATAAAACATTGTTTAATTATTGTTGTTTTTATAAAACAAAAAATAAATAAATTGCATGTCCTTAGGCTCAAATAATTAAATATATATATTTTTTTTTATTATTAAAACTTATTTTTTTACCATTATTATAAACAGAATTATGAGAATTTATTAATAGTATTACCACAATTAAAAAATACCTTAGTAGTGGTTGTTTAGCAAATTGCTTATATTTTAAAATTTGACGTTATGAATTTTTCAGTTCCTTCTGTCAATGAATTTAAAAAAAAAAAATTTTAATTTGGCAGATATGTGGGATATCTAAAAGGTAGATTATGTATGTATTATTTTTTGTATTTGCAATTTGTTGTATAGGCAGCCTTTTGGGACGACTTGACGATTGCTCATAATCGGACAAATATACATTTCGTCAATAAGTACCTTGTTTTTAGTTAACATTAGTGTCTAATTAAATGTTATAAGGCAGGACTAAACGTTTTTAGATTGTATTTTAATATTTTGTTATGCCTTATATATTAAGGTTCTACCTTATGTATTAAGGTAAATTTTGGATTTGTATATTATGTAAACTTAGATTGACTATTTTATATGTGCATCAATATGATCAATATTTAAATATAAAAAAACAGTAAATTAAGTAAATACAGTTAAAAGTGTTTGCTTAGAATAAATACAGTAAAAGATTATTTACTTATATCTATAACATTAAAAATATTTTACAGAAATTTTTGGATGACTTACAAAAACTACCAGATGTTTATTTTGTCACAAATCAACAAGCCATACAATGGATGCGTCAGCCAACATCGATAAGCGAAATACACCAGTTTAATCAGTGGGGTTGTAAACCAAAACAACTAGAAAAACATGAAATAGTATGCACAATACCGAATACTTGTAAGCTAAGAAGTCGAGTATTACAACAGGATCGGTATTTTTACACTTGTAAAGAATGTCCTGCACAGTACCCATGGATACGTAATGAATTCGGATTAGATTGACTATATAACTCGTAAAGATGCACTTCATTGTTCATACGCATTTTCATATATTTTACATTTCATTCAGAATTTTTAAAAAATATTTTAAGTTGTATTAAGAAATTTTACATGCTCTACTACAATTTTTAATATCAAAATAATCTAATTATTTATTAACATATTAAAGATACATATTATAAAAATGCCAAAACTTTTAATCTTAACAAGAGATGATAAAACGCAATTATTGTGTTATAAATGGATTTGGTATAGCTTCTACACCATCTTGAGGACATATTAACACCAGAGCGGTACCTCGACACACTACTAAACCTAAATTTCGTGTCTCTTCAGAAGGTTTGAAAGGTTCATCAGGATCTCGCAAATATTCAACAGTGTTGTCCAATACTAAATTCAGTAGCGCATCGTAACCCTTTAGTATACCAGAAGCTTCGCGACCACCAGCAAACTTAACACGTATTTGCTTTTCCAAATATTTAGACAAATCCAAAATAGATTCCTTGCGACGTTTTTCTTTGCCATCGTTGCTGCCACCACCCTTCGATTAAAATAATTTAGTCGAACTTTATATTTTTACCTGTTTACACTTACTTTTTGTTTATTTTCAGACATTTTGTGGAGTTTAGTTAATGGATATCTATTAATTTAGATTCTCTCCGAACTGCAATTACCTGATGAATAAATATGCCTTGGGTTAAATATATAAATTGTTTATAAATACATATATTAAAACGTTTTGTTTATGCCGGTGTAGTTTTTTCTATTAATTTGACAGATGTTATTAGCGGCAATCTAGACAGTGTTGGTAACTGAGCTATTTTTTGTGAATTATTTTGATTTTGATAAGTGTGGGATAAAGTATTTAATAAATTGCCAGTTTAGTACAAGAAAATTTTTTGTTTGCGATTAAATATATGTGTAATATTGTTGTTATTTACATATAAAAAGATCAAAATAAATTATGGACGAATACTGAAGGAAAGAAGTAAAATTTTATTTATTGCTTAGTTCAAGTTTTTTAATAAAATAATTTTTTTTGTTTATCCTTATATGAAGTATGTTTTCTCACCAACTTTTTAAAACAAACGTGATTTTGGGTTTAATCTACAGCAAAAACTTAATATTTAATTAAACTCTTAAGGTCAGATTTTAGGTTAAACTGGAGTTCAGCCTAGTTTCATGAGCAAAAATATTTATTAGCTTCTACACAGAACAACATTCGTGTCCAAAATTTAGAATTATAGATTATTTTTGTATACAAATAAAAAACAAAAAGTGTAGTATATTCAAAATATTAGAATTGCTTAAGCAAGAAAATCTGTTCGTTCTATTGCATAAAATTATTTAAATTTTTTATTTTATTGCGTTTGTTTTCACAAAAGTCATCTTAACGAACGCAATAATAATTAAATTACTAAACTGCAACCAGTTGCGGTCTTAAGGAAAAAGGCTTATGATATCCGTCGATTTTTACGCTTCAGGTATTATGTTTAAATAGTTAATATTAATTTAAAATTATTTATGATTTTTTGAATGAAAAGCTACCATCACTTTTGTAAATTTTTTTTAAGAAGTTGCCAGAGTTCGATTCCGAAAATATTAAATAATATGTTAGCATTGACTTGAACCGGTAGTGTAATGTAGTAGAGTCAAGAAAATGTGCCAGTTCTGGCGTATTTCCGCTTGCTTATTTATGTTCGAATTTTTCACTTTATTTTTCTACAGTATTTTAACCGAAATTTTATAATTATAAAATAATTAACCCTCTAGTGCGCCGTGATGCAAATTTGAATCATACCAAAAACCTCTCCGTAGTTTCAAAATTTGAAAACAATTTTGTTTAAAAATGTTCGTTATATGTTGTTTCCTCCTAATAGGCATCGTTTTCTCTGCTTTTAAAGTACCGTTATAGCAGCATTGAATTATTGTGCAATTTTGAAGTGTCTGCTCATTCGTTTGTTGTGCGTAGTGGAAACAGTGTTTTTTTCTGACCGTAAACTTGAATTAATTTCAACAAGTTTATAAACAGTTGTGATTTTTACATAAGGTACACTCTTTTTTATAAAAACCTTATAGTGTTTATTGTTTTTTTATGGTAAGTACTTTGCTGTCTATAAAAAACGGTTTGATGCAAATTTGCATCACAGCGCATTTAAGTGATAGTAAAAAAAAATTTTTTCGTATATAACGGATTTTCAGGATATATCAAAAAAAAACTTTTAAAGGAGGATATTCTGCGCATTTAAGTGATAGTAAAAAAAAATTTTCAGGATATGTCAAAAAAAAAACTTTTAGAGGAGGATATTCTCCGTATTTTGCTTGATCCTGCTGCAAGTGAAGATGGATTAGACGACTCCGATGATGAAGATGAAATTATGGAAGGTAAGCTTCTAAATAATGAAGATCTGGAGCACCTTCTGGGTGATGAAAATATTGTGGATCTCATGAACGACTTGAATAGTGAAGATGAAAATGTAACTGAAAATATTGCTCCAGAAATTCCGGAAAATCTACTTGGTGCCTCAAATTTCTTAACACGAGAGGCTTGCAGACATATTGTCTGGAAAAAAACTAAATTTTCAGTCAGTGAAGACGAAATAAAATTTGGAGGAAATACCGATTTGCCGGAATTTATTAAGAACTTTCAGACTCCATTCCAATTTTTCAACTACTTCTTTCATGAAGACATTTTACAACATATAGTTGAGGAATCTAATTTGTATGCGAAGCAAAAAAATATTGAAGAGAGCTTTATTTTGGAAAAAACTGATATTTACCAATTTATGGGCATCCTAATTTTGTCATCAATAGTGAATTACTCCAATATTCGCCTTCTATGGGACAGCCAAATTGGCTTGGACTGTGTAAAGGAATGCATGACTCAAAAAAAATTTGAAAAGGTACGATCAATATTTCATTTGAACAATAATGAAAATTTTATTGCCGATCAAGCAGATCCTTGTTACGACAAATTATTCAAGATTCGGCCACTGGTAGACTGTTTAAATGAAAAATTTTCATCCATTCCGTTAGAAGAACGCTTATCTGTTGATGAACAAATGTGCGCCAGTAAAGCCTCGCATCATTTGAAACAATATATGCCTGCAAAGCCACACAAGTGGGGCTACAAAATATTTGTACTTTCCGGAGTATCAGGTTTTGCATATAATTTTGAAATATATACGGGCCAAGACAATTTGCCGCATAAACGTTTGCCAAGTGAGCCTGATCTAGGAGCTTCTGCCAACGTTGTTGTACGACTATTACGAAATGTCCCACATGGATGTAACTATAAAGTTTACTTTGACAATTATTACACTGCCATCCCATTGCTTGTTTATTTAGGAAAAAAGGGCATACATACAGTTGGAACAGTCAGACGAAATAGGATACAAAATTGTAAATTACCAACTGATCAAGAAATAAAAAAATGTCCAAGGGGATCATCATTTCAATTCGTTGCTGACTTTGAAGGTTTAGAGTTCGCAAACGTCTTGTGGAAAGATAATAAGAACGTAACTCTTCTGTCCTCATTTGTTGGCGTGGAACCAGAAAATGATATTAGCAGATTCGACCGTCGGGAACGCAAGTCGATCATGGTTAAGTGCCCAGCGATTGTCAAAGAGTACAACCGTCATATGGGCGGTGTTGATCTCTTAGACAGCATGATGGGGCGGAACCGAATCAAAATGAAAACCAGAAAATGGTATATGCGTTTAGTTTACCATTTACTGGACCTAGCAGTTACAAATGCTTGGTTTTTGTATAAGCGAGCAACAGGGAATACAACTCTTACACTATTAAAATTTCGTAAAGATCTGGCATTGACACTTCTAAAAATAAACACAAAACAGAAACGTCCAAGAACCAACGATTCACCTTCTGTCGAAAGATTGTATGTCCAAAAGCAAAAACGAGGTCCAGCATCAGCTATACCATCCGAAGATATCAGGCACGATCATGTGGACCACTTACCGGAATTCCAAGAAAATAGGGTAAGATGCAAGCTGCCGGGTTGTAAGGGCCAAAGTCAACTGATTTGTAGCAAGTGTAACATAGCTTTATGTCTAACAAAAACCAAAAACTGCTTTGTAAAATTTCATCAAAAATGAACAAAATTAAAATATTATCTTTTTTTTTAATGTAAAATTTTATAAACAATAAATAAATAATACGTTAGTTTTTAAAAAGAAACAAAAACATTGTCCATTTAAATCGATATTGAAGTATACAAATTTTAGATTTTGAATTTACAGCTAAATGCGCAATGATGCAAATTTGCATCAAAGGATTTTTCGCCTCCTGCGCCCTTATAAACGAAAATTATACAAACTGCTAGAACAAAAGTTTGTTTTTTAACCATTTCCTTTCGCTCTAGTAGTATTTTATTTGATTTGGTTTTGTTGCGCACTAGAGGGTTAAGTACAATTGTGTTTTTTTTTTGTTAAACTCGTATCTTAAAATGTATGGTTTATTTAGTGAAAATTTAAATGTTTACTAAACAATACTCGGAACAAATTAAAATATACCAAATTATCCGATAATAAACATTTATAAAAGATGTACCTGGAACCTAATTTTACAAAAAATGCCTTCTTTTAAATAATAATTCTGTGAATACTTATTTGATTAAAAATTTTAGGCAATTACGAAAAATTATAAAACTGCAAAAGTTATTTTTATATTAATAGATTTCACTTCAATATTACACATTAAAAATGGTGTCCAAATTTGTAGTATCAATGGTCAATGGAAATCGCTATAGGTAAACTACCCAAAGCTTTTTGTGGCGGAAAATTTTTTAATTGAAACCTATCCATTTTTATTAAAAAGATAAACAAAAATATCACCTTAACCCGTGCTAAAGTCAATAAATATCTCTGAGGTGATTTAAAAAATAATAAGTTTTCAAAACAACAAAATGTTTACGAAAATCAAAGCAAAATATAATTTTAGTGCTTTATAGTGCGTTTTGAGTTAAATGTTATAATTATGTATGTAGTTGACATCGCAGTGCAATACTTGTTGTTTTAATACGAGACTTATTAAAAATTTCTATATGACGAATTCGACTGAATGCGGAAGATTCTTACGACATTTTAAAAAAATTTTTTTGAAAGGCGAATTCATATTTTTTTATATAGAGTTCGACATTTTCTTATGAAAGCAAAAACGATCAAATGATCCAGGGTATCCTTAAGTGGTATTTTTTACAATCTTAAGCTGCTTTTAGACAGACAGGATGTATTTTAAATATGTTTTAATATGACATGTACTTATTGAATTCATGTGTATGGCGAATGTCTGTAAAAAATGTAATTTTACAGATGATATATAATTTTTGCTTCCGAATCTACATTTGTAATTACGTTAGACATAGTGTATTCAAATATTTGGCATATAAGAAAACCGGATTTCGGTTTTTTACACGTAAAATCGGTTTGAAAAACTATTTTGTGTGTTAAATATATTACGGAAGCCTGTGTAACATAGAAATAAATACATATTTTTAGTGTAAAAAAAATATTATTTACAGATTTTTCGAAATTAGTGACTATTGATCCGCGGTGAAAAATTTTATGGGTGACTAATAAACCCTTTATCGCATTTTAATTGTACTTTTAGTATTTTCTACGTTTGTAAATCTAGGTTTTTGAAAGTATAGACTATTAATACACTTTGAGCTTAAAAATATACTAAATGACACAACAATTCTTTTTCGCATTTTTATAGTACTTTTTGTAGCTAAAATTTTGAATTTGAGACTATTGTTCAAGGGCAACCAAAAAGGTACTTTCTTGCATTTTTTCACATAATGTGGTACGTTTTGTTTTTGCTACTCTTGCAAAGCTAAAATCTAGAAGCTAGAGAAGGTCAAAATGTTACTTTTCCTCTTTTTATAGTCATTTTTACATATTATGAAATTAGTATTAGATGATATAGGAAATAAAAAAAAATGATAAAAAGGAGTAAATAGTACTTTTAATAAAAAAAAAATAATTGGAAAAACGAAAAATTATTTAGCAATCAAAAAAGAACTTAAGTATTGAAATTAGCGCACAACATGACAACCTGTTATGGGTTTAGGCCCCTCTTCTTCGACCTAACCTAAGTTTTGAATAAAAAGCTAAAACTGCGCTAGCAAAGTTGTGTAAATATTGCCAGTAATTTTGATCTGCAAACTTAAAAGTACATTGGCTGTTGTTTTATTTATAGCAATGAATGCTTATCTAATTGAAATGTTTTTATATCATTGCACATACATACATACATAAGTGCATACATACAAGGTAAGGTGTTTAAAATCAATTTGAATTGAATTTTAAATAAATAAAATATAATTTTTATATAAAAAAAAAAACAAATAAAACGCTTATCTAAAGTGGGCTCAATCGGTTACCTTATCTCATTTTTACCAACAATTTAGTTCCACACTCTAATTTATATGGGGTTTGGAGATACTTACTTACTTACTTACTTTTCTGATTTGTCTTTTAAATTGTGATCTCTTGTTTATCTGGAAATATTTCTGATTCCCTTGGTATATAATGGCATGAAATATTGTAAATATTATGTATGACATAAAAATAAAACTCGAAATTTAATATATTTTCATTTGATTTTATTATTGTGACTTAATCTTTGTACCTTTTGTATCTTTTTTAATTACTGGCGAACGTTTTTTGCATGCTATAGAAAATAGAAATAGAAAAATCAATTTAAATATTTTATAAATCAAATAGAGTGCAGTCAAAATAATTAAGTACACATCCAAATTTAAGCTCTCTATGAAATTCATGTGCACCAATGGACTTTGCATATGAGCAGCACCGTGGTGGCGTATCACATAGTCAGTCCAAAATGCAACACTTTGCCGTGCTGTCAGAGGACGATCACGATAAAGTTTGGAAAAACGTTGTACATTTTCTTTGTACTGTGGATTGCCTAGAACTTCTAAGACGGTAGTTCTAAACGTTTCTTCAGTTAATGTTAACAGTTCCATATATTGTCCATAGCCCGAGGCAGCTATTTTTTTAGCATTGCCATGTTGATCGGCAAAAATGGGTAAGGCGACCATGGGAACACCATGATACTGAGCCTCAGTTACGCCTCCTTTACCGGCATGTGTAATGAACAAATTTATGTTGGGATGTGCCAAAATATCATCTTGTGGCATCCATTTTTTGTACAGAATATTGTGAGCTTCACCTGGAGTGTGTTCCAAATCCTCCCATTTCCAAATTACTTTCTGTTTGAGCTTTGATAAAACATTAAAAATGTTTGTAGCAGTTTCCGGCTTAATACTTGAACCTTTAAGATTAGAACCTAAACTGAAAAGAATTGCACCTGTCTCGTTAGCACTGTCAATGAACTTGGCTATGTCCTAAGAGAAATTTATTATTGTATTTAGCGCTAGCTCTCCCTCGTAAGAAAACAACTTTGACTTACATAAGGTAATGGATCTGGTGTATCTTTGACTTGAATTCCACCTATTTCTACAATTGCTGGTACATTTGGTCGAATGGGACCTTCGCTAAAGTGACTATTACAAAATACCAATGACACATTCTTTTCCATATTACTTAAACTGGGAAAAGATCCATCATTAGGAAATAATTTCCTAAGAATAATAAAAAAGAAAATCAATTAAATTTAATTACTTAGATTTAAAATTTTTCAAAACCATCCAAGTTACTTGTAGAAATAACGCATACGAACATCTAGTAATTCTTTTAACAGCCTATAGAATAAATTTAAAAAGAAATTTTGGAGACGTTCCAAAAAATTCATTTTTTCACCAACTTTAACTGCCATATTAATGCCGGGCACATAGGATATTTCACTGGGATTGCCTACCATCATGTCACTGAAAAGCATCGAAGAGGCACTCCAGCTCACTACCAGAGGTGCTTTAAATTTAGCAGCCACACCAAATTGGAAAGTGTTCATAAAATAACCCAAAATAACTAAATCAAATTTTGTTTTGGGATTCTCGTAAAGAGCCGTAAAACGAGGATCACTTAATACGTCCGCTTGCATATCGATCAGCAGTTGTAAAGAGCCAAAAAAGTTGGCAGCTGTTGTGATAATATTATTTTTCTTCAGAGTCATGCCAGATACTTCTTTATTTATCATTTGCTCTTGTTCCTCAGTGGGTGGTATAATGATCATATGAATTTTTTTATGTTGAACTTTTGGTACTTGTGACGTCACTACGGTTACATTGTGTCCTTTCTCTGCCAAAACCTTGGCAAGAGACATGTGAACAATTAAATGTGACGGGCTGTGGCTTGTAAAAAGGCCCAATATATTTGCCGAATTGACTTGAGCAATTTGCCAGGTTGCGCACACAATTAAAAACACACTTAAAATTGATATTTTCTCTCGAATCATTGCAGTCCGCGATTCTTGTTGTATCGTCAAATTATTTAAATGTACTAAATTCTTACAAGTTTTTAATAACAATAATAGCAGTTATTTATGTATGTATACACATACATATGTGTATATCATAGCTGCCAGATAAAATGGTGGTAAAATCGTCTAATTTGGGGAAAAAAATCGTCAAAATCGTCAAATTTCTTAATCAAATCGTCATAAAAACGTCAAAGTAAAGAAACGCTTTTTTCAAAACAATATATTTTTTATTTAATGTATAACATAACAAACTTTTTAAATCTAGATCGACCAGTGGTTTTATTAGAACATGAAAATAAATTTAATACAATTTAGAATTCATTTCGAAAAATAAATAAAAAAAAAAAAAAAAATAAATTGGCTGCATCTTTTTTTTTTTATTGCTAAAGTTTTTACCGATTAAGGTAGCTTTAGACAAGCGTAAGGCGAGCACAACGCCAAAATAAACTATATCGTTTCGCTTTTCAGCCCTTAAATTTAGTTCTGGATCTGCAAACCAGTCTTCCTTAATTTTCTTCTTCTTTTTGGTTACCTGTGAAAAACAGCATTAAAATTTCATTTTAGCTACTACAAAGTTTTGTATAAAAAATTGTTAAAGTTTCTTCTTACAGAGGAAAGGCTGCTACAATTTTTATCATCTTGGTTCTCTATTGCAAACATAATGTATGATTTTCAGGGTTTTAATGTATAGTTAAAAAGAAACTTACCATTTTATTTTAAGTATTTAAGCTTTTAATTTGTCACTTATTTTTAAATAAATTTACTTAAAAAACTTAAATTGTTTTAAACGCGTTGTTTGTGTTGTAGGTATCAGTTGATAATGTGGCATATACTATGTTAAATGATAGATAATAATGATAGACTTGTCTCATTTACTCTGTTCTATTATTAATAATATAAAAAAAACGTTACAAATTATTATTATTTAGTTTAAGGTTGATATAAAAGTAATGAAAAAAGTTGCAAACTTGAATTTTTGTAAATCGTCAAAAACATATCATAAATCGTCAAATCGTCAACATGTAAATTTTAGCATGTAAAATCGTCAAAATGACGATAAATCGTCAAATCTGGCAGCTATGGTGTATATACGTATGTATTGTATATTTATTAATTGCATTGTGTATAATTGAGATATGGAATAATTCTACTAGGGTATTCCTCTCACGTTCTCAGTGTTTATGGTGGTATTGTCAGGCTTGGAATATGTTTGCAAACAAATTTAAATAAACTTCTATATATTTTGTAATATATACATATGTACCTACATATATATAAAAGTGAAAATATGTATGTTTGTATGCATGGGCTGGACCTATGTGGCTCAGCACACCGATGGACAGATTTTTCGTGTTACTAAAAAACTGAAAGGAATATCAGGCCTTATATTTTATTCGCCCACCGCATATACAACCTAAAAGTCATTATCGTAAGATGCTATCGTTTTTTAATGGCGAGATATTTTAATTCCGCGTAAACTTTTTTGAACTTAACAGATACAAAATGTACTGAAACCTAACATGGATAGTTATATATCTCAAAAAGGCGAATTAATTACATATTTCATTCTCTTAGATATAAAAAAAATTATAAATAGGTTCAGAACAGTCCTACCTCGTAAAGCAATGGTCTTCAAAATTTGTTTGTAAGCATTCTAAGCTCAGCCAAAAATGTATTGAATACGATATTAGGATAATTGAATAGTTAGTATACATGATCTTGTACATAATTTTACGAAAGCATAACAGTGGACGCATCTACTCGACTCGAGTGTTTAAACTTTGTCTGCCTGTTCAACGATGTCGAAAGAAAACCCAAGCGAAATTTCATTCGTACAAATATATTGAAAACAACAACAAAAACTAAAAATTTGTTTTTGTTTTCAACGTATTTGTACGAATGAAAGTTCGCTTGTGTTTTCTTTCGACATCGTTAAACAGGCAGTGTATGCATTTTTTTCTTATAAGTGTACATAGCCCAACAATAAATGGTAGAGAAAGGTAATGTGGATATCACATATGAAAACTTTTTATGTCTGCAGAACGCTTCTAGGTTTTCGAGTTACTTTGTTGTTATTTTTCGTGGTTATGTAAGCAAATTGGAAACGAGCAGATAGGTGGCGCTGTATTATTTTTTAAACAAATTTCATTTTTATGTAATCAACATAATTGAAAAAGTGTATTTAGAAATTCCAGATGAATTATATGTGCACTCGAAGTTTTATTACGAATTCAATCGCCTTACTGATTATATTAAATTTTACAAAATATTTTTACTTAAAGGTACAGAAACGCGAGCCGGATTTAGGATTGTAAAACATAAATGTTTATATGTGTTTAGCATTAATTTATTAATTAAAAAAAAATTTAAATTTTTTATTTTATATTATTTATAGCAACTATGTGATTATTTTTATCATTTATGACTGTGTAATTTCTTGTTGTTTAGATCACCGTTCATAATAAAAAGGTTATTACTAGTGAGGTAAATAATTAGTTGTAATTACTTGATTTTTGTTAATTAGACTCTGTTTTGTTGTTTCATTGTTTTTGAAAGTAAAGGGAATAATTTGATTGAGTATGTTCTACCGTTACTACTACGTACTTAAATAGATTATTACCCTCTAAAACGTATTTACAGTTAAACTTCTCTATAGTGAACTTGCAAATAATAAAGCTCTCCCTAATATGAATTGATATTGAAAACATAGACTTTTTGTTTTTATTTAAGTGTATTTTGATTTGCTTATAATAAATTCCCAGGCAGCGATTTTTCTTAAAACCAGATGTAAATTTTACTCACATGCGTTTTTTTTTAATATATACGAACATTATAAATTATTTAAAGTGTTTGGAGAAGGAAGCATAGTAAGTAACAAGTAGATCTCCAAAATACAAAAAAAAAAAGAACAAAGACCCTTCAATAATATTTTGACAGAAGATGACCGTTTTAAGTGAACGAAAATAAATTATAAGCTTTTCTTAAAAAAATAGAAGAGTGTAAACTACACTTAAGTATTTACCTTATTTAAAATAACAAGTAAGAGTGCTATATTCGGCCGTGCCGAATCTTATATACCCTTCACAACGTGTTGTCATGCAATAACAGTAGTTTGTATCACCATTCATCCCATATGAAATACGTACATACATATAAAAAACATACATATATAACAAGTAAGAGCGCTATATTCGGCCGTGCCGAACCTTATATACCCTTCACAACGTGTAGTCACGCAATAACAGTAGTTTGTGTCACCATTCATCCCATACGTACATACATATATAAAAACATCCCATTGTAAAATTATAAATTCACGTATGTATGTTAAAAAAAAAAAAAAAAAATAAATAAAAAAAAAATTTTAAAAAAAATTAAAAAAAAAAATTTAAAAAAAAAAATTAAAAAAAAAATTATTACATATATAATATATATAAAACAAAAAAAAAGAAATAAAAAAAAATTAAAAAAAAAATAATAAAAATATAAATAATATATAAAAAGTTAAAAAAAAAATTTTTAAAAAATTAAAAAAAAAAAAATTTTTTGGCTCAGCTGGGATTTGATACCACGTTTTCTCTAATTAGTATACATGTTTGTATGTATGTATGTTGTTGTTGTAATGTTGTTTTTGTGAAAAAAAAATCGAGGTGGTCGTGGGTTTTTGCTCATATCTCAGTTGTTTATGTACAGATTTCTCTGATTTTCAATACCGATCTGCTCCCAAATATTTCTGATATTTTAATACCTCACGCGGGTCTTGGTGGTGTCGGGGGCCTCCAAAAAGTTGATTTCAACATACACACGGACAGACGGACAGACTGACAGAGCTTAATCGACTCCCCTATTCATAAGCTTTCAGAAAATATATACTTCATGGGGTCGGAAATGAAAATTGTAGAAATTTCACACGGAATGAAAAACCTATATATACCCTTTTTCACTGTGTGAAGGGTATAAAAATGTAATAAAATATATTTTATGTACAATAAAGTTCTTATATAAAATAATAAGGTAAGACTTCTGACCTAATGCAAATTCATTATAGAGAAGTTCGACTATAATGCATTAGTATGTATCTGTGTATATTAGTGTCCAAGTTGGTCATCTCTTTAGTATATCGTAAACAAAATAGCTACGAATATTGTCAGCAACAATTTTTTTAATTGTATTTTTTGATATAAAAATGTACATAATTATATATTAATATGTATAAATTTACATATTTCTATTTCGCTGCCTAAACAATAATCTGTATCTTATTTTGCCGTTTTACACTAACTATGTATATTTTCAAAGGTATTTTATGATTATTTAAGAGTTTGTCGCTTATCTAGTCGTTGACAGATAGATGACAATAAACAACCATGTTACTTAATTTGTCATCAACGGACTGTGATACATGATCAGCTATGCAATTTGTCGCTGGTATGGCCATCAATGAAGAATTCAATGAAGAATTCAAGTTAAGTGAAAAATTTGAAGCAAGAAAAATTTAAAAATTTATGAAATCGTTAAAGACGATTTTGCCAACTGGGATGTATAGAGAGTAAAAAAACATTTGTTTTGATTGTTGTCTTTTATACATAGACGTATAAACATACATATGTATGTCACTATGACTGCATAAGAAATAATGAGATTTTTATACAAAAATATAGTAATGTTTATTCATTGTTATCATTGTTATCATTGTTTTTTAAATTTTATCGTCAAACAAGATTGATTTGGTTCAAAATAGCTTTCTAAATACATTTTGTAAACTGTAAAATCATAGTTTTCGGATAACAAATCAACAAAAAATATGTTCTATGTAACGAGGTTTTCTCGTGAGGGGGAAGCTACCCATATGCCAATTAAAAATTTAATGTATTTTTGTGGGGATAATCTGCCACAGATCATATATCTTCAACAATTGGTATGAGAACTTCTAACTTGGAAGTATGAAAAGTGGCCTGCCTAATACAATAAACCAAAATAATTTAAGCAATTCAAGATCAATATTTGAAGCTAAAAAAATACAGGCTAAGAGTGTGTTAAGATTGCCTATAAGAATGCGCTAGCCGAAGGAGTTACAAGTCCAAAAATATTAACTGCCTTGTTCTTAAGAACTATCAAAGGTATATAGAAAATCAGTTTTAAAACCCTTTATTAACACATATGTATGTATGTATATTAAAACATTTAAATTTTTACTTTAATTTTAGGTTTTTGTTTATTACGAAAAGCAAGCAAACAAACAAACAAACGATATTTACTTAAAATTGACGTTTGATTGCATAGTTTAATTTCTACTTTTTCTCAATGTCTTTGCATGTGTTTCGTATTAGCAATATTCAAATTTAATATTGCGGTACCGTAAATAAAAAATACAAAAAACACATTTCATGCCACATGCGGATCACATTGAGAATTAGAGGCTTAATTCTGAAATTGTTAAAAAAAAAAATTTCAACCAATTTACATGATGACTTTTATGACGTCCAATTTTGGACGTCATTTTTTGTTTGACAGCAAGCGGTGTAGAGAAGAAAGAGGGGTAGAAAAGTAAACATGATTTCTGTTTTCATGGCTTTTTTTGAAACTTCGCATTACACCTTTTTCTGTTCTTTCTGTTACGTTTTATTTTTATATTCTCATTAACTGGATTGTGTTGTTTGACTGATAAAAAAATTTTAAACAGTAATTATTATTATTATTCCTAGAATTAGGTCCTTTATCGTCAGAGTTGCTAGATGTTGGAATTTTCTGCCGTATGATCTTCGTATTTGTTCTCATTCAAATAATTCCTTTCGCTTGAAGCTTTTGTTGTATTTATCTAATAATTGATGGTATATCTTTTTTATCTTACTTTTGTTTTAAGCATTACTTCAATGTGTAATTCTATCTTTATAGAATGACAGTCTTTAAATTTAATATCAATGATTAATCAGATATTTTGTTAACCTTGGCAATGCCCTGTTGTTGCAGCTACTTCTTGGGAATTCTTTTTTTTTTCCTGTTATATAATTGCATCCTTTGTCGGCTGGGGAGCCAAAACAGAATATAAGAATTATTTTTTTTATACATAATTTTTAAGAGAAGTGAAAATTTATTATGTAATTTTGTTATTATTTGATTCTTTATTTTATTTTAGTATTCAGAACAATGGTTTTGTAATATATTGTTATTGGCCTAAGGAAAGGCTTTTTATATTACTTTGAATTTAATAAATAAATTAGTTTTTTCAATATTCAAAATAAAGAAAATAAAAAATATTAAAAATATTAATTTAATACACCCAATTTACATGATGATTTTTATGACGTCCAATTTTCTTAATTCCCTTTTGAAGTTGCTACCAAAAACTACTCAAATTCATACGATTGTTTTTTTTTACGTTTAATTTTTTCATTTCTTTCATGTTGCTTTGCTTCTGTAAAATTCATGTGCAAAGTTATCTTAAAAAAAATTTATTAGAGCTTTCTTTATTTTGTTCTGGAAAGCAACTTAATATCAGCTGTTCGTAGAAATCTCTGTCGCTGAAAAATAGTCTGCGCCGGTTGACTGTAAAAAAAAACAATTTTGATAGACATTCGGAATCACATATGAGTCACAAATTTGACAAGTTAGATGTAAAAAACAACATTTTTGTTTATTACTTATCATACCATAAAATTTATTATTATGTTAATAACTAAAACCATTGTAGAATATTTTTTAGCTTTAATATGTATTATTTTATTTGCTTTAAATTTTATTTGTTAAATCAAGTCTTAAAATTGAACTAAAAGAGTTTGCACAATGGAAATGAAACTGACCACTTTTTTTAACCACAATGTTGTATTTTCACGGAAACTTGGTTTTGGTTAGCTAGTGTGGAAATAAAAAAATTATTTTTAGTTTGTAATGTAGGTAGGTAAGTAGGTAAGGCTGGTAAGGCTGGTAAGGCTGGTGCAAAGTTACCCTCACACCTTCACTCGGAGACTATTACGGTCCATTGTGACGCCTTAATAGAGAGAAGAATAGAATAAGAATAGAAATATTTAGGATAGAAGAAAAGGAGAAGTAGACAATTCCAGAGTCTCCGGCGGGAATCAAACTCGCAACCCCCGAACAACTGACTTGTCCTTTACTGACTAGTCCACAGGGTTTGTAATGTAGTGCCACTTAATACTTTTAGAATAACTAAATTATTAATAAGTGCATAAATTGTATAAAATTCCAAAACTAAATTAGATGTGTAAGTAGAAGTACTTAGCTAAAAATATTTAGTTTGTATGGGAGCGTCACTTCCAACCTTTTCAATCGTAATATTATGTTGTAACGGGAGAAAATTACATTGCAGACTTGTGTTAAATTACCACATATGTGCATTCAAGCCATATTTAAACAGGTGGGCATAGAAGTGAGCATGGTACGCATATATAAACCATATATAATCCACCCATTTATTTTAAGTGTAACATAGAACCTCAGGTTCCCGTAACAATTTAAATTCTTTAACAGCATAAACAAGTAAGAGCACTATATTCGGCTGTGCCGAATCTTTTGTACCCACCACCAATTTTGTGTACATTTAAAGCACAATATTTATTATTTTGTTAATCGCTATGGAATAATCTCTTTATATTAAAATATGTATCACTTTCTTTGTAGAGGGTGGTTAAATTTTAAGGGCCCATGTTGAAGGTGAATTATACCTAGTCTTTAAATTTGTTTTCTGCATTTCACTTGACATTTCTCAATCTCAAACTTACTCAATTTGATCCGTGGAAAGATACGCAAATGAGCAACGCTTTAAAGTTATTCAGGTTTTTTATAAAAATGGGCGTTCAAACCAAAATGCATTTTGTGCACTTCGTAATTCTTTTGATCAACATAATCGTTCAAATTCGTCAACAATCGGGAGAATTGTAACAAATATTTAAATTTCTGCAAAACAGGTCTGTATAAAATGTTAGAAAATCTGTGAATGCCTTCTTAGTGCGTTGAATGGGAACCACTGCTGGTTTTTGCGATAGTGTGGCAAAAGAGCAGTCAACCTCGACTAATCATCATGCCCAACAATTGAGCATCAACATTGTCATTGAAAATTTTGACCATCAGATTGAGCAGTGGTGCTAAGGATGGGGGGGGGGGGGGGGGGGCATTTGGCCGATATTTTGTTAAATACATAATTGAACCATACAAATATTATAATTACAAAAAGAAATAATACTAATATCCTAAATAATTTGTGTTTTATTTAAATTCAACATCGGTCCTTAAAATTTAACCACCCTTAATAACTTCGATATGCTACTAAAATGCTTTTGTAAATGTAGTCTTTCAATGAAAGTGGGCGTTAAAGTAGGCGTGTCAATAAAGTTTTTGCTAATAAATATAACTTAGATATTTCAATATAGTCCTTTATTTTCCCAAAAACTTTGTCAATAGAGAAATTACATGAATTTAAGATAAACCGTTATATGGGAGGTAGGCGTTAAAGTATGCGTGTCACCTAAACTTTTTGGCACAACATTTACATTGATTAGAAGGATATACGTAGCAAATTTGATCATCATACCTCTAATTTTGGCGGTTTTATGAGCTTTTAAATTTCATTAACGGTAGATAACGTGAAAAGTGGGCGTTAAAGTAGGCGTGCTAAAGTTATTTTTGCGAATGAGTACAACTTATGTGTTTCAATATAGCCCTTTATTATTCCAAAATCTTTATTAATAGAGAAATTATATGAATTTTAGGTAAAACGTTATATGGGAGGTGGGCGTAAAAGTGGGCGTGGCACCTTAATTTTCTGGCACAGTAATGATATTGCCTAGATGGATATACGTAGCAAATTTTATTATCATACCTCTAATTTTGGCGGTTTTATGAGCTTTTAAATTTCATAACGGTAGATAACGTGAAAAGTGGGCGTTATAGTAGGCGTGTCAAAGTTGTTTTTGCGAATGAGTACAACTTAGGTGTTTCAATATAGCCTTTTATTACTCCAAAATCTTTATTTATAGATAAATTATATGATTTTTAGGTAAAACGTTATATGGGAGGTGGGCGTAAAAGTGGGCGTGGCACATTGATTTTCCGTCACAAAAAAGCGTCTCACCAAAAAAGCAAAGTGTGCAAAATTTCAGGGTCGTACATTCAATTTTGTTGCTTTTATGACGTTTTTGTTTTTAAATATACCGAAAAATACACTGTGCGGTATAAATTTTCGTACATTTGGATCGATAACTCTTTTCCTAATTCATATATTTAAGCGATTTTCAGGGAAAAATATTCTTTTGACTTGGTAAATATATATTCGAAGTTTCATGACTCTACGTTTATGCGTCTGGACACAATTCCATTTTATTCGATGTGCGAAGGACACGGTTTTTTCGACCTACTCTTGCTTTACAAGCTATAACTCTCTTCCTAATATTCCGATATAGCCCATTTTCAATATCAAACAAACCTTGTCTATAAGAAAGATTCTGGCAAAATTTGAGCCCCCTAGCTTTTTCGGTGCGACCTCTATCGTGCTTTCAACAGACGGACAGACGGACGGACATAGCTAGATCGTCATCAAATCAAATCCTGATTCAGAATATATATACTTTATGGGGTCTAAAATGGATATTTCGATGTGTTACAAACGGAATGACAAAATGAATATACCCCCACCATTTTTTTGGTGGCGGGTATAAAAATACAGAAAAAGGTTAAGTATGTCTAATACAGGAGGTAGGTATTTAAGTGGTCATGTCGAGGTAATATCTGGCAATGAATTCAATTAAGATATTTAAATAAGAGTTCTATGTTCATATAAAATCTTTACGAGGTGTATTTGTGAAAATAAACGTATTTCGTGGTCATCTTAAATTTGTATAACACTTAATAAAAATAAGTAAAAATTTTTTGTTCTTTAAATTCCCAGCAAAATAATGAGTTGAAAGTCATAGAAAAATCTTCAATGACGGCGATGTCATTGGAGGCAAGTACTTACCACCCTCGTCGCTTATAAATAGGGACTTAAATAAGTACTTACTTTTATAGCAATATATAAGTACTTGATTTTAATAACCTAAATAACCCATTACTACTGTGAACTTACAGAAGTCGTTCGGTTCTTTTGAGGACGAATATTCGGTTAGATTATTCTGCGATACGTTAATTTGAAATTTAAAAATCTGTGAAAATCTTTAAGTCATCACTTTTTGAATGAAATGCTTTGTCGCTGTTGTGTTATTTATACGCTTAGTGTGTTAAACTAAATGAGAATTATAAAAAATTATGAATTTGAATGGCTTCTACCCAATTTCGCAATAAAAAATTGTATTGTGTGTGCTAATGTCTGAAAATAAATACTAATGCATCACACTATAAATGAATTTATTACTAAAATAATTCTTAGTAAGACAGACGATATGTAAGTCATTGAAAAGTATGTTGTTTAGTAAGAGCAAGTCATTACCTAGTTTTTGCTGGAAAGTTTTGCTTTATACCACATAATATATTCCCACCAAAAAATTTGTCTGTACTGTACTGTCTTCTGTACTATATTTTCTTTATATTTCTTACTTACCCGCTGCTACTTCTTTCAGCAATGCGTAAAGGTAAGGCATGATTTGGCTGTTCCTGGTAGCAATGAAGTCTATTAAAATATTTTATTGTTAAAAAGATATTTAACATTTTAAACTTAGAATTTGTACATTTTTAAATTAGAGATTTTAAAATTAGAGACTTTAGATTCAAGTTTGGATGGGAAATGTATTGGGCGAAACAATAAGCTGACGGATCTGTCATAACATAAACAATCATTCAATCCTTATTAATTTCCGGTTGTAATTAATAGTATATATATTTTTATAAGCTTTTAACTTTATATCACTGTACAATGAGATTTTTTTTTTACTTTTTTATTTTATATTTACCTTTACAAAAATTATATTAAATTAAAATATTTGATATTTATTATTTGGTTTCACAAAAAAAGCACTAAAATTAAAAAAACGCACCGAGCATTGGCACAAAAATTTTCAGTGGCAAAAAATTTATATATAACTTAAAACTAATTAAATATAAAACAAAAATATAATGCTATATTCGGCCGTGCCGAATCTGATAATACCCATCATATACACAGGTATAATGATATCATCGTAGCGTAGCCTAGACTTCAGATTAAATGTTGTTCGCCTAATTAATTTTTTCCAATGATTTTTTCCACAGCTAGTTATATTCTACTAAACGCAATGAATCTTATTGGTCTCCGAGTGTGGGTGTAGGAGGCAGATCTGCTTTCTGCATTACCCTTTCCTACCTACATATATTCTACTAGTCAAACTATTTCAGTTGATACCAATTGGGGTTAAGAAAAATTTATCCGCCATTTTGTTTCGAACGTCATCTTTGATATTACACTTTTTCATAGTCTACTGTATTCCACTGACAAAGCCTTTTCATTTAATACCAATATTGTGGGGGTTAAGGGAACAAAGTCGTAATAACTATATATTTATTATGACCCGCATATCTGCCATTTTTTTCGAACACCATCTTAAATTTTACACTTTTTCATGGTTGATTGTATTCTACTAGTCATTAGTGGTGGCATTCATAGATCTTAATATTGAAAACAAGGTAAAAAATCAATTTTCGTTTGTAAATTTTAGGAAAACACCGAAACATTTATATTTTTGTGCTGCAATAACTTTCGAGACTACGACTTGAATTTTTATGCCTTTAGCGTGTACAAAAAATTAATTGAGAGCTTTAGTAACTTGATATAGTTTAAACAATATATATTTTTCAAATTGTTTTTCCTATAACTTTTCCAATTTGTGAGCGATTCTTTTGAATAGCCCCAGAGACATATAATATCTACAAATAGTAAAAAAAGTGTCTAAAAATGATCTAAGAGTTAAAAAATTTTAATTTTTATAAAAAACAGTTGCAATTGCTTATATCAGCGTAAGTTATTGGACGATTGTGCTGCATTTTAATAGCGATTCATTCCCGGATATTTCCAAGAGATTTTTACTATATGCAGATTTGTGCAACTTGTGAAGGCTTCTAAAACTTGATTTCAAACAACACATGGACAGGCAGATATTGCACAATCGACTTTACTAGTCATAAGCTTTAAAAAAATATATTCATTATGGGGACGGAAATGAATTTTGTATAAATTATAAACGGAATAACAAAGCTGTATACATACATACATACATATACCCTTGGCACCACAGGTGATTTTAATAGATGTAAGGAAACTTTCAAACTTAATTAAGAGAAGAATTTAAATTTAAGTTTAGACCTTTTTTCTTAAAGTAGCTAAGCTACAAAAGGTTAACGTTTTTTTTATCTTGATAAACTTTCTTAATACTTGCTGCACTAAAATGAAATATCTTTCTTATTTCTTTGACATGGCGGCACAGGATTTGGTTTCGTTCTTAACAACTGTTGATTTTGTCCAATGATATGTTGTAAAAATAAGCATTCTTTTAGTTCTTCTTTAAAATCTTGAAGAGTTTTTTTAAATATTGGATACAGTTGTGGTAGAATGCCATGATCCAAGGTTGGAAATAAATGATGCAAAGCGTGTTCGCCAAAGTGAGCCAGAGTCATAAATTGCGATCTCTTAATATCAACACGATCAGAAATAGCATCTAATTGGTACAGACCCCAATCAAGATCTTTACGCTTAGCGTCACCATCATGATAAACACTGGGTATATGATGGCCAGCATTAAGTCCAATTAAACCGAATAAAAAACTTCCTATACCAATAATACGAAGCCATTGGAGCAAAACGTTTGTAAACGAAGAGCTGGAGAATACCAACATCAGAGCAGGTAAAGAGAAACCTATTATATCATGCCAGAATAGTTCATTTGTGAAAAAAATGGAACGTACAAATCTGCAAAAAAATATATTTTTAGATACTTATATAAATTAAGTAAAATAAAAATTATATTATTTAGTAATTTTATTCCTACCTCTCCAGAAAAGAAATTGGAAATATGGTAACATAAGCTATCGGTTGGACTGCGACCGATAAAATACGTTTCATTTTGGATGAAATGTGTTCATTGGGAATCCAACATAAGAAGGGTTCGAATAATGACATTTCCAAGTCGTACAGAGAATTAGTGTAAACATGGTGAGAGATCGCATGGGATATACGCCATTCAGCAAAATTCATCAGTGACAAATTGAATGTATACATTTGCCAATTGTCCCGTTTATGAAAGTAATTATGGGCTGAAACAGTTAGCCAACAAAGTGATACAGCAGCGCTTAACTCAAATATTATGCCAGCATTCATTGCTGACATTACGGAACACATCAATGTCGAGAATAAGAAGGACAAGTGAAACAACTGCAAGTTAACATAGATTTAAATTGTAAATAAGTACAATAAAATCACTTACATTTGTCTTTTTTACAGGAGCATCATCCAAATCACTAAGCTTTTCAGCGACACGACTTTGAAGCGTTTTGTAAAAACCTTGCTTATGCATGGTAAAAGCGTAGTTTCTTGGTTTCGAAGCCTCGCGTACTTTGAATTTTTGCAACAGTAGTGGAGAAATTTCTTTAATATGATGTATTTCGAATGGTTCTGTAATGTCTGTACCTTTAGTTTTTCTTATCCAATATTCACCGCCAGGATGATGGGAAATGAATGACGTTAAATCATATAGAGTGTCGTGAATGCGCCATAATCCCTCAGCCTCATCATCAGCATGTTTGCCTCGTAGCCAGCTAAAAGTAATTTCAAATACATACTAAATAGATGACTAGTTCTATAAAAATATTTATATTATTTGTATTATGTTATTTGAAAGTAATATTAAGAGAATTTATAATTTGTAGAACAAATCAAAAAAGTCTCTAGCAATATTTTCTACATCTTAAAAGAAAATGCTTTATTGAATTTAATTAGTAATATTTATTTTGTTTAATATTTATTATTTGAGCATAAGCAATAAAATTATTATTATAAATGAAACTGTTTAATGACCTTAGGGTCAAATAATTATATATAAAAATTAAAAAAGGTCAAATAAAAATAAATTTTTGTTCTACAAATTTTAGATAAAACTGCATTTTTTTTATAAATATGGTAGTAGGTTTAAAAATTAAATTAATATAAAAAAAAAAAAAAAAAAAATCATTAAAACCTTCTTTTGAGTTCTTATTACTCTTGATTCTGCTATTTTGTTGTTCAGGTATTTAAGAAAATTCATTAATTCTTATTTGTACATTTTGAATTTTGGTGCAATTAATGATAATTTGGTGCAATTTTACTATTGAGACATTGCAATCTTTAAATTTTCAGATCACAACAATGCTATGTATATCTTAAAATAACATAATTTAAATAATAATTTAAAACAGTAAATATAATACTAATCGTATCTGTAACTTAAAAAACTATAACACATTGTCAAAAATGGGTGATGCATTTAAAATTAACGACCTATAATAAGTATAAAAAAATTGCCATTAAGTTCGATAATTAAAAGTTTTACATGCAACGGCATAATTAATTTTTTTTTATATTTTTATTTATATTTTTTAATGATGCCAAAGTACAAAATAGCAAACTTGTATTTCAAATTAAATATTATCATTTTTTTATCTGTATTATATTTAGCAAAATATTTTTATTAAGATAAACTTAATTTCCTATTTTCTCAAAACAGGGTTATTACTAGAGGAACAAAAAGAAAAACAGGTGCTTATTTTTAAAGTTTTACAAGGTAGAGTATTTGTGATCGAAAACAAGGAAACCATATATTTATTATATTGGCAACAATGGATTTTTTTTTTGTAATTATTTCAGCAATATTGACATCTTTTACGTATTTAGCCGTTCTAATTTTTTTTATTTCTTTTTATAATTTGATTTAAAAAAAATCGATAAAACTTTTTTTTGTTATAAGAGTTCTGACTTAAAAAATTTCTTACGTTGTTTGAATCAAAAGAGCCAAGTTAAGGTGTATTCGCCTTGAGCCAAGTCTTTACTGTTAACAAATATTTATTTAAAAATTATAGTCGTTGGAAGCATACATATATATACTTTCTACAAATTTCTTAGTTTCCAAATAAAGTTAAAAACCAATAAAATAAAAAAACATAAATTTGAGTTTTGGATGTAAGTACAATATTCTTTTTTAATCAATTAAAATGTTTGTTAAAAAATTTATTAAATTTTGTGATATAGAAAATTGCTGAATTTAAGGAGGCAAATCGGTTTTAATTTAAAAAACAACAATTTTTTTTAAATATAAATCCTTCTATATCTGTTCCAAATCGTCCCTTCGAAACAAATATATAAAAGTTTTGTAAGAATCGACCCAAAACAAAATTAAGGAAGAAATACAACAACATTTTATTTGGGTGTCTATAGACGAGACCATGGATGCGTCGAATAGATTTTTGGGTATACTATTGTAAGTGTAAGAAGTCGTACAAAAAGTACCATAAAAATCTGAAAAGGGGCCTTTTTAGTTAATCACTTTTTTTTTTAATCTCAACTTGGATCAATAGTCCCTAATTTTGAAAATATAGATTCATATACGTTGAAAATTTAAGAAGTTGAAAAAATGCTTAAAGGTACCTTTTGGGTCGACAGTATTCCCTTGGATCAATAGTCATTAATTTTAAAAATTTTACTTTATAAATATGGAAAAAACAAAAAGTATTTTTTGGGTCGTTTATATCACTTTATCCTCCTCAACTTTGATAAAAAAATCCCACCTTATAAACGTAGAATATACAAAAACTACCATAATAAAAAAGTACCTTTTTAGGATTTCGATATTAATGTTTTGGGTCAAGTTTAGAATGCTTAAATATTTATTTAACAATAAAATATATTAATAGACTTGATCACTTTATATCAATTTTTTTTTCTCATAAAATAAATATTTTGTAATAAGTACCAGACTGTTTTCCCGAATTTTCCCTGAATTTTATGAATGTGTTTAATTTTTAACCAAATTACACTGTTAGTCCTAAAATTATTATTTATACATGATTTCCCTCTTAAGCTACCTTTTTTTATCACCTAAAAGTTTTCAAAAATTTCATTCTCCTATTAGCTTATTTTTTGAGAAGATTACAATACCTTTTTAAATTTATCTGTATAATTTGTTTTACCTTAAAAGTAGAGTTTCCAAAAATCTCTTTTAATGGAGCTATATATCAAAATAGGAACTCCTTGTCCAGATTACATGTATTTAACTTTTTGCGTTTGGGCTGTGAGTTAGTCACGTTACTCTTTTATATTTATTTAGATTAAAGATTTTCGTATTAAAAGATATTGGTGATGTTTTGGGTAGCAAGCTGACCTGTGAGTCCCATCGTATATAGAATACTTCAAATACTCAATACAATACAAATACTCAATTTCAAATTTGCCCCTTTAATATCTGTAGACAGAGAAGACATTTTTTTTATGTATAAAAACGTTTTAACTCCAAATAGATAGAGTTTTTGTTCGAAAATTTATCACAGCAATTTTCAATTTAATATAACAGCTCTTTTAATGAATAAAATGGGAAGTAAACAATAACTTAGAACTGCTTTCTTTGAATCTTAACAGCTTATTTTCATGTTTCTAAAAGACGTTTTAGTGCTTGTTTTTGGTTGCCCTGCTTATTATCCTTAACAGTTGGTATAAATAAGGTTGCTACTCCGTTTGAATTTTAACATAGTTTTAAACTTATTCGTTTACGATAAATAGTAAAGTTCAGTCTATTTCGTTACCTTTTTGTTGTTTTAATTATGTGATTTCGATATGATGGTATTGTCCTAGAAATACTTGATCTCTTCCAATCATCATTCGAATATTTATTGGTTGATTTCCGTTTATTAAATATATTCATTTTATTATTATTATTATTTTGTAAACACTTTAAATAACTTCCACAAATTAATATGTTTTTTTTTGTGTTTGTTGTACTTTGATGTGTTGTTTAAACGTAGCACACTAAATAAAACTTATAATAAATTTATTTACAGCAGAGGTCATTCATTCTTAATCTTAATGATTGTTTTATTTAGCCGATCATTCAAAAAAAAAAACAGTGTTTCTGGTTTGTTTACACTCAAAGTACTGATTGTTTTGCTTTATTGAAAATCAAAGTTTTGGGGAGAATTAACCGGTCGTCACATATGATCGTGTGTGCGTGTGTCTCTATGGAATATTTAATTATAAAAGTTTAGTTTTTAATACATATTTAATTATTAGCATATGACACACATATGTATGTACAGACATATATGTATATACATACAAGTGCAATATTACTTATATAAAGATTAACAAATAAAATAAAATATACATACATACATACAAACACAAATAAATACTTACGAACTATTGTGTTACTACACCGTGTAACAGCATTGTTTTAACATGGAAAATTTGACATGGACTAGAGACCTAATTTAGTAGAATTGGGTACTCAATAAAAATATGTCGGGAGAGTGCAGAATGTAGGAGCATTTTAACATATTCCACCCTCTGTGGCTCCTCTTCTGAGAGAGAAATTATATACCCACTATAGTTTTGTAGTCTAATTATTAAGGGCTTTCACCCAATATGTCACAAACCCATTCCGAAATGGCCAGTATAACACTTAGAATGTTTTTAATACTAGAGGGGCACTGTGGTACCAGGCTGTTGTAATTTTGTTTGACTTAAAATAACAACAATTATGTAGAGAATAAACATTTTGAGGAACAACATTCGCATTCTTTTAAAATATTAAGCGTGTTTTTATTATTTACCGTTCTGGAGTTATGGCTCAATATATCAAGCTTTTTGGGCAAAAATTTTAATTTTTTCAAACTTTGAGCGACGAGCGGCACGGGTTAACGTGATTTAATCAAGATTCCGACATTTTCCCCCTATACAAGATCCGGTCACTCTAGTGCGGGCGTAGATTACTTTTTTTTTTATTAGATACACCTTAGTCTTTTGGCATGTACTATGGAAGGATCTCAATTTCTCAAATTCTATAACCATTTTTAACTGCTTCAGAAAGTGCGGTTTTACGCTATGTCTTCAGCTCAATTATCAGAGCCCCCGGAAGTTACGCACTCTCATTTAGAATGGCAACTTCTGCCCAATTCTGAAGAGGTGAGTTTTAAAAACTGTATTCAAGTAGCCAATAAATAATATCAGTGTATACGTTGCCCTAATCGACGCTGAACTATTTAGTTTTAATTTTGTATACGTTGGATACCAAATTAATGAACCATATTCTAGAATTGGCCTGACCAGGGAAGTATACAATTTTAGAAATTCTAGAACTGAATGTGATTTGTTAACTGTAACAGAGAAGTGTTGAATGAAATTATGTTTGGGACTTAATAAAATTCCAAGGTCGGAGATGGTTTTTAGTCTATCTTTATGAATGTAGAACTTGTTTTACATTACCTTTTAATGCCAAAATTAATTCTATAGCCTTTTCTTCTATGTCCCACATATTTTATTGGTAACTGTCTCAAAGTGAACCGTAAAAACAATAAATAGTGCACTGTCGTCAAAAGTAGGGGCGTTTATTATGTTCAAGATTTCTAGAATTATTCGCACTGGTCCCCTATGACATAAAAGATCAATAATTTTTGTTTCTAGATTTTTAAATTTGACTTTTTTAATATGACTTGTCAAAATTTTTCACTGGAAAATCTGGAAATGTTGTGTGAACCCGTTCAAACATTGCCTGTGTGAAATACATACAGTTAATTAAAAAACTCTACATACATCCTACTATTTTGAACTTTTAGAGAACTAGTGATAATATTAAACATAATTTTAATTTTAATGTTTACGACATTAATAGTTAAGAATGTTAGAAGGAAAAAAAGTTTAAAAATTATGATAATTTATAAACTATTAACGATAAATGTATATAGAAATCGGTGGGAAAAAAGTCCACATACAGTTCTATTTTCTATTTCTATTTTGAACTGAGAAAGTATTTGACATCAACTGTTTTTGGCAGCTATGTTAAGAGGCACAACATAAACAAACAAAGTTAACAAAGAAAAAACAAAATAAATTATCAAAATATTTAGCATTTAGTATTTTGTTGATAAAAAAAGCAAATTGGTTTTTATAAACTAAGAAATTTTTGTAGATAATATATGTACGTAATTAAAATTTTGATGAATCTGTTTCACAAGCCTTATTTACAAACATTATTAAACAAAAATATACATACAATGTATGTACATATATATAAGGGATGCCAAATATGATTGATTTTTCGAATACCGGTATTCGAGATTTTCGGGATCCCAGGATTTTTGTGATTTCGGATTTATTATTTATATGTATGTATTAAAAACACAATTTATTGACATAATTTTAAATTTCTTTCTTTAAACAAAATTAAAAACTGAACAAAAACAAGTAAGAGCGCTATATTCGGCCGTGCCCAATCTTATATACCCTTCACAACGTGTAGTCATGCAATAACAGTGGTTTGTGTCACCATTCATCCCATATGAAATACGTACATACATATAAAAACATACATATATAAAAACGTCCCATTGTAAAATTATAACTTCACGTATGTATGTTAAAAAAACAAAAAAAAAAAAAAAAAATTTTTTTAAAAAAATTTAAAAAAAAATTAAAAAAAAAATTATTATGTATATAATATATATAAAACAAAAAAAATAAAAAAAAAATTAAAAAAAAAATTTAAAAAAAAAATAATAAAAATATAAATAATATATTAAATAAAAAATAAATAATAAAAAAAAATTTTTTAAAAATATAAAAAAAAAATTTTTTTGGCTCAGCTGGGATTCGATGCCACTTTTTCTCTAACCAGTATACACGTTTGTATGTATGTATGTTGTTGTTGTAATGTTGTTTTTGTGAATAAAAAATCGAGGTGGTCGTGGGTTTTTGCTCATATCTCAGTTGTTTATGTACCTATATTTCTGATTTTCAATAACGTTCTACTCCCGAATATTTCTGATATTTTAATACCTCACCCGGGTCCAAGCGATATTGGGGGGCTTCAAAAAGTTGATTTCAACATACACACGGACAGACGGTCAGACGGACAGACTGACAGAGCTTAATCGACTCCCCTATTCATCAGCTTTCAGAAAATATATACTTTATGGGGTCGGAAATGAAAATTGTAGAAATTTCACACGGAATGACAAACCTATATATACCCTTTTTCACTGTGTGAAGGGTATAAAAAACCAACTAAGAGCACTATATTCGGCTGTGCCCAATCTTTTATACCCACCACTAATTTTGTGTACATTTAAAGCACAATATATATTATTTTGTTTGTCGCTATGGAATAATCTCTTTATAATAAAATATTTATCACTTTCTCTGTAGAGGGTGGTTAAAGGTGAACTACACCTAGACTTTAAATTTGTTTTCTGCATTTTATTTGACATTTCTCAATCTCAAACTTACTCAATTTGATCCGTGGAAAGATACGCAAATGAGCAACGCTTTAAAGTTATTCAGGTTTTTTATGAAAATGGGCGTTCAAATCAAAATGCATTTTGTGCACTTCGTAATTCTTTTGGTCAACATAATCGTTCAAATTCGTCCACAATCGGGAGAATTGTAAAAAATATTTAAATTTCTACAAAACAGGTCTGTATAAAATGTTAGAAAATCTGTGAATGCCTTCTTAATTCGTTGAATGCTAACCACTGCTGGTTTTTGCGGTAGTGTGGCAAAAGAGCAGTCAACCTCGACTCATCATCATGCCCAACAATTGAGCATCAACATTGTCATTGAAAATTTGGACCATCAGATAGAGGAGTGGTGCCAACGATGGGGGGGGCCAAAAACTTTGTCAATAGAAAAATTACATGAATTGAAAATAAACCGTTATATGAGAGGTAGGCGTTAAAGTGGGCGTGTCACCTAAACTTTTTGGCACAACAATTACATTTATTAGAAGGATATATGTAGCAAATTTCATCATCATACCTCTAATTTTGTCGGTTTTATGAGCTTTTAAATTTCATTAACGGTAGATAACGTGAAAAGTGGGCGTTATAGTAGGCGTGTCAAAGTTGTTTTTGCTAATAAGTACAACTTAGATATTTCAATATAGCCCTTTATTATTCCAAAATCTTTATTAATAGAGAAATTATATGAATTTGAGTTAAAACGTTATATGGGAGATATTTTAAAGTTTATGTTTGAATTCATTCGAAATATTTAAAAAATTGTATAAAGTTGCCTTTATGTTTTGTCACCTTTGGCATGATACACTCTACAAATATTGCTTCAAATGGCCTTGAACTACTTTGAATGAACGGCTTAACTATAAATATATAAAACCAACTTAGTTTTATTTTCTTAAAATAGTTTTTTGAAAAAATTAATGCATTTATATGCCCTATAGACCGCACAATATGCCATAGGGCAAACGTATTATATGGGTTTGAGCTTTTTGTGACCCTCTTTTTCAACCTAACCTAACCTACCTCTATATGCAGCTATTGAAAAACAGCGTTCGCACTTAACGGTTGTAGGTTATATAGATAGTAAGTAGTTATATGCAGTCTGCGGGCATATTTCTCTCTATTCCCCAGAAATAAATATATCTGCATCCTATTCAATATTTGTATATCGTCATCTTAAAGATCTAATAACCGATCTGTAAAAATGTCAAAAATGAGTTTTTTATGGATCTAATATTACAAATAACCAAGTTAGTACCTACAGGACCGCTACGCACTAAAACAAGAGAAAAACAAATCATTAAAAAATCATGATAAAAGATTAATTTTGTTGCATAGTGTAATTAAAACAAACATTAAGTACTTTATTTTGCTTAAACCTGTAAAAGAAGTTATAACTGTTATTATTATTTAATTTATATAATATTTAAATGTATAAAGCAATTGTTATTTATTTATACTAACTAGTACTGCTGATAGGTTATTTGGTTTCAGATTTTTACAATTCCAAATAACCTAACAGAAGCTGTGTTTAGAAAAACAAAATTTTCTCAATTGATATATATTTCTGGTTTTATTTAAATCAAAATATGTATGTAATTTTCGTTTCAATATTGAAAATAGTTTAAATTTTATAACGTTTTTTCCCTATCTTGTAAACTTTTGAAAACTGCAGATAGGTTATTTCGTCTTTAAGGTGACGATATATATTATAACTTCTCATATTGTAAGCTTTTGTAGCAGTTTTGCACTGTTTATAGCTTCATTCAATTTGTGTAATATAGAAAAATTAAAATCGACAGAGTTATCTTCAAATAATGATAAATCCGAATCAGAATTTTCTGCAGAAAAACTGCTGGAAGTTTCATTGCTTAAAAGTTGGGATATTAACGTTTTATATATTAAACAAAAAAATCATAATTTAATTTTGGATTCTTTAAAAAGTTCAAAAGCGTTGAGTAAGTAGTTCTTCTTTCTTTTTTTCTTTTAGGAAAAGCTGTTTACAATTTATCAGCTAGTTTGTAATCCGTTTTTTAAATTTCTTTGAGCATAAGTATGAGGGCAGCATCGGTTTTATATAAAGGGTTCGCAATCTAACGTTTTTTATTTCAACTAGTGCTTTTTTCGTGAATGGTAACACTTAGCTCATGTATGATTTGACATATAATTAGTTTTATCCTTCCACTGAACGAATATGGTTGTGTATACGCCGATTTTTCCAAAAAAAAAACTCTTCTTTTCAGATGAAGCTCATTTTGATCTTGGCGGGTATGTAAACAAGCAAAATTGTCGCATTTGGGCACAGAAAACCCGCACGCATACATTGAAAAGCCGATACACCCAAAACGAGTCACTGTTTGGTGCGGATTTTGGATTTTGAAGAGGAGGATATTGGCAACATTTGGTTTCAACAGGACGGCGCTACGTGCCACACAGCCGAGGTCACACTTTTTTTTATAGCATTTAAAAAAAAAGAAGTTATTTGGCGGACCCTTTAGATTCATATTACTACGGCAAAGGTCTTCAACTGTTAACCTTTACTGGTTTTAAAGTAATTATTTGTTTTAGTATAGCAAATTCTTTATCATTCATTTATGGTTATTTTAAATCTATTAATGCTTTTTTAATAGGCATTTTCAATTTACAAAATCGTTTGCACATATCAAAAAGTTTGTTCCATCTTGATTTGCAATCGAAAAGGAGTTTCAGTTCTTTTCCTTTTTCTTGTGTAGCATATTTTTGCAAAACTTACTGCCTGTTCAACGATGTCGAAAGAAAACCCAAGCGAAATTTCATTCGTACAAATATATTGAAAACAACAACAAAAACTAAAAATTTGTTTTTGTTTTCAACGTATTTGTACGAATGAAATTTCGCTTGGGGTTTCTTTCGACATCGTTAAACAGGCAGTTAATTTTTTTGCAGGAGACTTTCGAAATATTTTTTAAGTTTTTTTGGCTTTGGCGATAAATAGTTTAATTGTAAAATTTATCAGTGAGATCGATATTTGTTTCAATAGCCCAAAACTCAATGAAGTTGTTTTTTTTTTATTCTAAAATTGATTGGCAGAGGTACAAAACCAAACAGTCAGGGTATCCCACGTTGGTTCCGGCTCCATACAATAATTAAAGCTGAGTTTTATGGTTCTCCGTCAATAAAAAAAACGTTGGTTCAGACACCGCAAGTCAACCTATACCATTGTATAGGAAGTCGGAGACATCTGAAAAAACAATTATATGAGTTTTATGGAACTTCTTCAGTTAGAATAAATTGAGTTTAATTGGTAGGTATTCCTCCAGTAAAAAAAATGAGTTTAGTTGGTACTCCTCCAGTTAATCTAATTAAAACATATTCACGCGGTTAATTGTAGAATAGTCTGGAAACTGTTTCCAAAGAACAGTTACTCGACGCCACACAATTAACCACTCGAAGGTTTGACGCAAAACTCTCAAAGTCAGATAAAAAGGGACGGACTGATTGTTTTTATTCAACAACGATAATGACAATGACGCGCGAGCTCTTGACCCAACCAGATCTGAATTACGACTGTTATGTTTTTCTTCATTATCATCAGCTGATGAAGATGCTTCATTTTCACATGCACAAATAAAAGCGTTGTAAAAACCATCTATAATTACCTGCCTGCCCGGGTGCAATAATTTTTTTGTTTTTTAGCATTGTAAAATCTCCGTTTGTTATGAAGCCTACTATTTCATTAGACATTGGTACACCAAAATCACCTAACCGTTTCTTTTAAAGTTGAATGAAAACCAGTGCCAGAATCATAAATATTATATAAACTTTTTTAATAAAGAATGCATATATAGAAAAAATCGGAATTTCACGGGATTTTTGGGATTGGGATTTCAGGATTTCGTGGTTGGCATCCCTAATATTAAATTATATTCTTTAAATGCATATTTTCTTTATTTTTTAAGATGTCAAGTTTAATATTTTTTGTGTTAAAACATCGCAATGTACTTACTAAAGGGTGTTTTTTATAGAGGTATAGAATATCAATTAGAAAAAAAAGATGAATTTTTTAAATTGACATTAAATTTACTATATTCGAAAGATACCCGTCTGGCATTATAATTTCAATATGACTTTTGGCATATTACCGCAACGGCTGCTTCAAAAGTAGTCTTATCTGGAGGTCCAATTTTCGATGACTTTTTCCAATATTTGTGGCCGTATATTGGCAATAACTCGGTGAATGTTGTCCTCCAAGTGGTCCTTCGTTTTGGGCTTGTCTGCGTAGACTAGCAACTTCACACATCCCCATAGAAAATAGTCTAGCGGCATTAAATCACACGATCTTAAAGGCCAATTCACGGGTCCCAAGCTTGAAACTTTGCGGTTACCAAATGTTTCTTTCAATAAATCAATTGTGGCAAAAGCTGTGTGACATGTTGCGCCGTCTTGTTGAAGTCAGAGCTTATGTACATTATGTTCAATTAATTAACGAAAAAGTCAGTAATCATGCCACTACAGCGGCCACCATTGACTGTAACGGTGTTTCAACATTATCTTGAGGCTTATCATCACTCCAAATATGGCAGTTTTGTTTGTTACGTATCCATTCAAACAAAAGTGAGCTTCATAGCTAAACAAAATTCGCTTATGTAGTGCGCGATACGTATTTCAAACCGAATCATGATTTAAAAACCAAACTAAACATAAATCACTTGACAGGTGACAAAATGGCCGCCAGTTAAAAAAGTGTCGCCAACCTAAATTTCTCTAGACCTCTATAAAAAACACCCGGTACATACATACGTATGTACATATATAATTGTTAAGAGTAAATTTAATATTTATAATGATGACAGAGCATTATTTAATCTTCTCAAAACCACAAAAAAAAACTGCCAGCTACATTCAGATAGCAAAAACAGATTTATAATCTTTACACGGGAGAACATTTGTACAAGCTTTGGGCATACTAGGGTGGAGCGATTTTTTAAATTTATCAATCTCTTTGGTATACCTGTAAAAAGTTGCTATTTAAACTTCAAAATATACATAAATAACATTATTTGACACACGATATGTACGAAGGTGAATATAAAATATATAAATTTAACAAAATTCATAAATGAGCTAAAAAAAGAACAACAAGTGTATGAACGCTGAACAAAATTGTAAGCTCTGTCCTGTTTTTATAAGAAAAGGTTAATCTTGAAACGTGCGCGTTACGACAGGGATATGGTAGGATACAGTCAAAAGATTTTACAAGTCTTTAAACTTTATTCGAACGCTATAAATCCACTCGAGGGTGTACTTTTACACTTGTAAGATCATTTGAATATTACGACAAAAAGCATCGCTGCCAAAACATCAACTAATTCGTTCGTACCATGACAAATATAGAAGGTTAATGAAACCTTATGAAGGACATCAAATACACTAAAATTATCAAGAAAATATTAATAGAATTATAACTGAATGTGACAGATTATTAAATGTCTGCAGTTGCAAATGCAAATTTATCTCAAATTGTACTTGTTTAAAAGACAGTCAAAAAGTAAATGGAAGTATTTCAAAGTGAATTACACTTTCAAGACTTCTAAATCAATAATTCAAAAGCATTCATTCTAAATGGCTCTATAAATGCGAAATATCTTTTTATAAATGGTGTCCTTAAAAATGCATGCAACATCATGCATTGATGGAATTAAATATAAAAAAATGCAAATATATGTATGTGCTTCTACCGAAATGGCTGTTCTCCAATTAATTATACATTAAATTAAATTTACCTGGAATCGGTTGATGAATTTATGGATCTTGGAATTTTACTTGATCCTTAATTAGATTTCCGCAAGCATATAACCATGATCGTTAACAAAGCGCGTGGAGTGCTTGCTTATAAATATATAAGTAAAATGATGGTCAAAAGAATTTTCCGCTCTAGGTATTGCTAAACAGTTATATACTTATATCTCTAGTAAGACCAATATTAGAGTATGGATCTGTTGTTTGGGATCCCAAATGTAATGTCCATGTTGATCGCATCGAATATGTGCAGAAGCAATTTCTAGGTTGTAATTACAATATGACACACAAAATGTTCTTAATTTTTGAACAAATCATGATAGCCATAAACGGTTTGGTGGATAGATAATGAATAATAAAGGTTTCAAATTGAGTAATAAAAAATTTTAAAACTTATCACATAACTGATCATGCCGTGCAGCGGCGACGTGTGTACATTTCATATACGAGGGTTATAAAATTATCTGTGGCAATAAGCAAATTCTGCTTATGCCTTTATTTACAAATTTTTGTTTAAATGAAGAACATGTGTTTTTTACTGACTTGTCAGGATAACAAAAAAATAAAAACATTTTTTTTTGTTACTTTACAGTATTGAACTTACGTATACTGACTGTTGAACCAAACCTGATATCATTAAACGGTTTGGTAGATGGATGAAAAACTAATAAAAGTTCAAAATAGAGCAATAAATATTTTTTTTAATTGATACATAACCGTTTAAGTCAGAGCAGCGACGATATGTATCCATTTGTTTTCGTAAATCAATCGTAAGTTAAAAATAAGTTATTTGAACAAATGATATTGTGCGGTAAAAAAATTAGGTTATATGATATAACTTCCCGAAAAATCGTACAAAATTACTCGCCTGAGAATATTTTTAAATTACGAAATTAAAATAGTGTTATTATTATTACAATTTTAATTTAAGTCTATTTAAGCCGTTATTGCTTATAGCCAAACAAATATAGTTCTGCATATATTTATAAGCATATGAATATTTATGTTTGTGGGTTTTAAATTTGTTTTCAAAATTTTTATTTATAACTTTTAGTTAATTATTATTTTTATTGCTTTAGTTAAGCTTATAATTAATTACGTGAATTAAAAAAAAAAAAGTTCTTATCGAGACAAAAATATGCAATTTGTTGTTTATAAACAGAAAAAAACTGGTCTTAGATCTAATAAATAAGCAGTACAAAATTGAAAATTTATATGAAGACCTATTTAAGGGCTAGTCTGAGCAGTTTATAAAACTTTTTCGATCTTAAAGGTCATTAATGAGCATAAATGCATAATTCAGTCTTTCTAGTAAATATTTCCGGTTTCCCTGATTATTGTATATATTGATATTTACTCAGTGTTCCATACGCCAGTATTTCAGTCTAGTGTATTCAACAATTAATAAATAAAATAAATGTAATATAATAGCTTTAGTTTGTGAAACAATACAACGTTTCGAATTTGTATATAAAAATCTTTTAGCTTTTTTATTTAAAAACTTTACATATAAAGAAATTTTTCTGGCCTAAGATAATTTATAGACACGCTTGAGACTATTTATAAATATGGTATGCCTCTAAAGATATTCGTGAAATATTATGAACAAATTGGTCACTAATCGGCGAAGTTATAGGCAAAAATAATTTTGTAAAATACATGTAATTTTAAATACTTGTATTACATTTTTCAAGCTCCTACGATATCACGATAAAGATATCAAACTAGAAGCAATAGTCTCGATAATTATTTCTGAGAAAAACTAACACAACGGTTTTAAACTAACTGAGATATAATCACCAGAGTACAACTGCTTTGGTGATGTTTCTAAAATTTACAAACGAAAATCGATTTTTGTCAGTTTTTATACCAAAAATTGGCGTGGAGTAACTTTACTAAATGTAATTAACAAAGTGTTCGCTCTACAACTATTACAAAGAATCACACCAATTATACAGCCTATACAACGACGGAAACAAGCCGGTTTTAGGCCCGGCAGATCATGTGCTGATCACATCAACACCATCCATATCATAATCGAGGAGTCTAAAAAGTACAATAGTCACTTCTATATGCTATTTGTCAACTTTGAACATGTCTTTGACGCAGTATACACACCTGCCATATTGGCGGCCCTTAGGAGTCAAGGTATACAAAACAAAATTGTTAACCTAATAGCCTTTTTACACTTGCTCACATATTTCATATTTTATCAAATCAACAAGATGTTAACATCTTCCCATATGAATTGTACGTGTTTGTGTGTCAACATTTCTCAACATATTTTAAAGATGTTTCTAAATCATTTTGTTCCACCCAACATTTTTCGATTATTTTAGTGTCTTCACTAAAAAAAAAGAAATATTGTTGCAAAAAAATACATGTCATCACTAGAAAAAAATTACGAGTGCAAAAAAAAACCTACAACTAGTGGACTTGAAATATGTCGCATAAAATAAGATATTTTAAATTATTATCATCCTCTAACAAAATTTAACGAAATCTGCATATTGTAATAATAATTGCTTTCCAGGGGCAAAAATTTATACATTTAATACAGAATTTTTAAATCGATTTTTTTAAATTTTTATTTGCGAAAATATTTAAAATTAATATTATGACAGGTGAAAGATAAAAGATGTTGCAATGTAAACAAGTTTTTTTCATTTTCAACATCTTCTACGCATTCCGCTTAGATGTGAGCAAGTGTTAAAAGGCTACAATACGTAAACTATATAATGGGGCTGAAACTAAAGTGACGTTTAATGGCAACGAGAGTTGCTCATTCGAACACAAAGCAGGTGTTAGACAAGGTTGCGTTTTATCACCCATATCATTCCTTTTACTCCTAGATGGGGTAATGGAACAATCAAATGTATACGTTGGATTCTAAGCGATCATCTAAACACGTAGACTATGCGAATGATATATGCCTGTTTGCTCACCGATCCGTTGATATACACACTCAGAAAATTGCAAGCACTTGTGAATCACTGCCTCAGACAAATTCTTCGCATATATTGGCCACATTGGGTGACTAATGAACAACATTTGTATATGGCCAAATGTGTACCAATTGAGACAGAAATTCAATGTCGAAAATGGTCTTGGATTTGGTCATATCCTACGTAGGCCATGAATGAAATCAGCAGAGAAGCACTGGATCGGAATCCGTAAGGTCACCGCCTACCTTGTCGTCCACATAACAATTGCGTGAGGATGGTCGAAAGCAACAAGTCGTGGATCCAAGTCAAAGCTCTAGCCAATCATCGTTCCAAATGAAGAGAATTTATGGACTCGCTATGTTCAACAAGAACTTTTATATGTTTAAGCGATTTGGACAATATTTATTAATTTAATATTTATATAAATAAAAGCAACTATACATATATGCCGCCGAGAGAGGCAAAAAAAGTGCTTGACCAGTAAAATACAGTTAACTAAGACAGAGTAATAATCCAAGATAGCGCCTTTGATTAAATGGCGAGTATATTACTTACGGCCTTGTACTAGGGTGATCGATTATTCGACTTTTTTTAAGAAACCGGTTTTCAAATAGTTTGATATTTTGACAATTGAGAAAAACCCGGTTAACCGGTTCGAATATATAAAATATAATATTTAAAGAAAAAATTCAAAAATATTAAAAAAAGGATTTTAAATAAATTTATATGTAAATATGAAATTTTTACAGTTTATATACGTTTGTCTGCACAATTACGCAATAACTGACATGAATGCAGTTGACGTATTTGGTTTTAATAAGTTGAATTTAAGGACAAAAGGTACTGCTTACAAGTAAAATAAATAAATACAATAAATTAATACGTATATAAATAAGACTTTTTATAAGGCTGTTATTAATTTTGTATCTCCTTCTTTACATTTTTTAAATGTTAAATATATCTTTTATGCTAATATGCACTAACGTATTTTGTTTGAAATGATTTCTGTAATTTGAAATACATTTTAAAGGCTAGAGAGAAAATCTTTAAAATTTCATTTTAAAAATTCTTTCTTATACCCCAGATAGACATACAAATATAGGCTAGTAACTAGTTTGTTCGATGGTTTAATTGAAGTTTAAGTTAACAGACACTCAATGCCATTAATTAAAATTTGGATCTGGAAGGAGAGATTATTGGTTTTTCTTTATTGTAACTACACTTTTTACCTAAAAGTGATTGATCTGCTAAGTTTATGTTTCAATTACCTTTAACATTAGGTTAATATCCTATAAAAAAATAATATTTAATCCCAATAATTTTTCTTATTTTACATTTGTTTTTTAAACACCAAACAAATTTCTTACAATATTATGGAAGAATATTTAATACTTTTTATTTTCTGATTTTTGAAAACTTTTCGCGTACTAAATATACTTTGGTACGATTGGTTACAAAGATATATGTGAAAATTCAAAATCAAAGATGACGTCGGAAATAATAAGGAAAATGGCGTATAAAATTAAATCTAGGCTAAGCTTCGATGTGACATTTATACCTGTGTACTTGCTTTTAATAATAATTTGTTTTAAACTGTTCCGCTGCTTCTTATTCGTTGAATAAATTTTATAAATAAACAAATAAAATAAAAGAAATAATCAGAATAAATGATCAAATGTTAACAAATACTGGTAATAAAAATGTAAATAAAAAGGTGAGTTGATAAGAAATATTGTAAGAATTCCCCCTAATAAAGCTTAAAAAGACAATATTAAAAAGAATAGGTAAGTGTGCTATATTCGATTGTGTTGAATCCTTTATACCCTGTACTATCGGGTACATAGGTAAGTTGAAATTTCAATAATTACCTCATCGTACTAGTATTAATTTTTTAAGTAATTTTGTTGGGGCGGACACCATAGATTTAAAATTATTTGTAGTATATTGTATTCTGCTAGCCATGCCCTTTCATTTGATACACATATTGGGTCTCTCCGTTATCCTGCAACTGAAACATGATTTTCGTTTGGAAATACCGAAGTTGATGTATTTTGGTGCTTCTATTCCAGCCAGTTTTAAGCTAATTTTTTAGCTCAGGGATAATTTTTAAGACATCTTACTTATTGATGTTACTATCGTATTTAAAAATTCATTAGAACCTTAGAAACTTTATATATTCAGAAATTTATAATTTTCGGAAATATTTTTGACTATAATTTTGCCGACTAGTGTACCAATTTATATAAAACTTACTACGAATAGTTCCAAAAAGATGTCGTATATGTAAATAATAACAGAGGTGTTTATAAATTATTCGAGAGCTGTTTAATCATAATTTTTGTGCTAAAGAAATGAGAAATAATTAAAGTAGTTCTGTTTATTTATCTGAGCTGATTATGAACCGATTTTGCTGGTTTGCAATGCCGATTTACTCCCGAATATTTTAAAAAGCCTACTACGACATACGGTTATGAACAACATGTGGGGAATTGAAAAAGACAAGCGTATAGACGGCCAATTATCATTCGACTTCAATATTTATCGTCAATAAATATTGCAGAAATTACAAACGAAATGACAAATCTATATAATACTCTTGTCTAAAAATGTGAAGGGTATAAAAATAATCTGCTTAATGTTACATTCATAAAACAAGTGATTCAAAGTTGTATGTATATTTGTAGTTTCCATATTGATAAGAAAACAGAATAATTAAAAATACATGCAAATGTACATACATGCATTTGTATATACTTATGTACATATTCGTTTCACACAAAAATAAAATGTCAATCAGAAAAGTTAAACTGTCTATTGAAGTAAATGCATCGAAAATATAAGTAAATACGCATTAATATTATTCTTAGGGTATTCGAATTATAATTAAAAATATTTGTTCGATTAATCGACAATTAACAATTAATTTAAAAATTATTAAAAGTTTCTTTAATAAAAAATCGAAATCACGTTTAAGAGACATTAATGGGCAACATTTCTATGGGCTAACATTTCTTAAATAATGCCATGGAATAATGCCTTAGGTTTCGCTAAAATTGACATTTGAATTGTTGGCTGCTAAAAGCACTACTTTTTGTACTGTACGAAAATATCTTGAAAACGAAAAATAACGAAAAATCAGTCTTAGTACAAATTATAGAACTATTTTATCGCTATAATTTAAGTCTATTGTCAAAATAAAAATCCGTTTTATTTTAATTTTTTTATCACTTTAATAATGTGTTCGACGGTCACGTTTGACCTGATGGAAATACACATATCATTGTTTCAAGTGCAAATACAGAGCTATCAAACATGTGACTTTAATAAAAAAGTTTTAAACTTATTTTAGTTATTTTTTTATAGTCCAACTATTTAACTTTGTGTTTTATAACTAAAAATAATAATATTTAACAAAAAACTAACAAAAATGCAAACAAACAAAGTTATGAACAAAATAAAAATTATTACAATCGGACCAAAGTGGCAACCCAGGCTATTCCACATACAACATACATATATGGACGAAATTGGAAAATGTATATGGGATGGAGTTTTTTGAACAAAACAGGGCTACGTATAATACACGTAGCGGGGCTAACGTGTTAGATTTCAATAGCAATTCATTCGCGGATATTTTCAAAAGATTGATATTACATACAGATGGACATTTTTCAATTGTCTCCCCTCTTCTTAAGCTTTCAGAAACGAATATTGTAAAAATTAAAATGCTTTTAAACAAAAGTTGAATTTAATTTTATTTCATCCTTGTACATTTTCTTTTTATACCCGCCACCAAAAAAGTGGTGGGGGTATATTCATTTTATCATTTCGTTTGTAACACATCGAAATATCCATTTTAGAACCCATAAAGTATATATATTTTGAATCGTGGTTTAATTTCATGACGATCTAGCTATGTCCGTCCGTCTGTTGAAAGCACGATGGAGGTCGCACCAAAAAAGCTAGGCGGCTCAAATTTTGCCAGAATCTTTCTTATACACAAGGTTTTAAAAATGGGCTAGATCGGAATATTAGGAAGAGAGTTATAGCTCGTTAAGCAAGAGTAGGTCGAAAAAACCGTGTCCTTCCAACATCGAATATAATGAAATTGTGTCCAAACGCATAAACGTAGTGTCATGAAACTTCGAATATATATTTCCTGAGTAAAAACAATATTATTCCCGAAAATTGCTTCAATCTATGTATTAGGAAAGGAGTTATAGATCAAAATGTACGAAAATTTATACAAACAACGTCAAAAACAACGTCATAAAACCAACAAAATTGGATATACGACTCTAAAATTTTTTAAACGTTGCTTTTTGGTCAAATGCTTTGTTCTAACGAAAAATAAATGTGACACGCCCACTTTTTCGCCCACCTCCCATATAACGTTTTACCTCAAATTCATATAATTTCTCTATGAATAAAGATTTTGAAATAATAAAGGACTGTATTGAAAGATCTAAGTTGCATTCGTTAGTAAAAACAACTTCGACACGCCTACCATTACACCCACTTTTCTCGTTATCGAGTGTTAATGAAATTTAAAATCTCATAAAACCTACAAAATTAGTGGTATGATGATGAAATTTGCCGGAAAATTTAGGTGACACGCCCACTTTAACGCCTACCTCCCATATAACGGTTTATCTTAAATTCATATAATTTCTCTATAAATAAAGATTAAAAGATAAAAGATTCCGCACAGCCTTATATAGTGCTCTTACTTGTTAAAATTATAATTGGTGCTTTTTACTTGCTTATTTATTTTTTACCCGCTACCAAAACAGATTTTTAGACCGTGTGATTACTCAACGTTACGATTAAAATTATCAGATATAACTTTAAGAATTTTACTATTGAAAATCAGTTATGTGGGCATATAACGCGTGGAGATATGAGCGAAAGAACTCGAACAAAGACAGATTTTGCAGCTCCTACGAAACGTCTTGAACCGTTTGTTACGTTTACCTTTGGTAACATTTACCAAAAACTTGGTCTTGGTGCAATGGGTCAATTAGAGGCAAAAATTTGTTTGAAAACAAAGATGTCAATTAAATGTTCAAATTATCGTTTAGCTAAAATAACAACGAAAGCTAGCGGTCGCTAATACATGCTTATGTATATGTTCATAATGGTAAAAACTGTTTGAAGGGTATAAAAGATTCGGCATTTGTTTTTTCAGTAACATTCTATGAAATGTATCGAAATTTTATTTATCAACTTCGAATAATAGAATCATAAGTAAATTAGTTGACTAACTGACAACCCTAACATTTATTGTCTAAGTCAAAGTGAAAATATATTTACACCCTTATTTTTTAATCACTTCATTTCACTTTAAAAATGTACTTTTAAACAAATCGCAAGCGTTTTCTTTGACAAAAAAAATGTTCAGATGAGGGGATGTGATTTGTGAAATATGGTGGCTAGTATTTTTTTAAATAATAAATAAATTAAAGATACGGTTTCAGAAATTGTTGAGATTGATTATCAGTTAAAAATAAATATCAAAACAAAAATATAATTCATTTGAAGTTCGTAGCTTGTTTAATTAAGTGCTCTAGATTAGAAGAATTACTAAGTCTAGTAAAGTGTAGTGTTTATTTATATCAAATCCTTGTGGATTGGGATAAACAAATAATTAGTAAAATGGTGATTGACGAATGGAAGAAATGTAGCATAGCTACAAAATTTCCTACATATAGAAATTCAAGTTTTGTTACTACCACAAGGTAATGATGCATGAGCTTTTAAGTGAAAAAGACATTTAAAAAATGCTTTAAATTATACAACAAATTTTCTAGTTGGATTGAGGGAAAACGGCAGGATGATGAAGCTGAAGACCTATGGCGTATTTATGATTCTATTTATGATTTTACTGAATTTATTGAAAAACATCCGGGTGGCTCTTTTTGGATACGAGAAACAAAAGGACTTGATATAACCGAGGCATTTGAAGCACATCACTTGACAACAACACCTTCAAAAATGATTGAAAAATATAAGGTGCGCGAGGCATCGAAACCAAGAATATATACCCTAACTCTGCATGAGAATGGCTTTTATAAGACTTTAAAGAAAAGAGTTGCTGAGAAGCTAAAAACGATTGATAATAGACCCAAGGCAACCACAGATGTAAGTTTCATTGATATGTGTCTCAACAAATGTTTTCCGTCATCAGTTAGTAGATGTTTTATTTGTATTTCAAATTAAAAGAAATTAATTCCTGATTTAGAAACGCAAATTAAAAAATTTAAAAAATTTAAAAAACTTGTTTAAGTTTGTCATAAAAAATTTCCGCTTATGCTTTCGCATTAGGCCCTAATTAAGTTCTTAATTTATTACAGGCTATTCATTTAGGATTATTTTTGAGTACTTTTATCTTTTCTATGGCCAGTGCAAAATATGATAATTTATTATGCATGGCATTGGCTGCTGCCGCTTTAGTGTGGACAACCGTTTCATCCCACAACTATTTCCACAAACGAGACAATTGGCAAATGTATACATTTAATTTGAGCATGTTGAACTTTTCATCGTGGCGCATATCGCATGCTCTGTCGCATCACATCTATCCAAATTCATACATTGACCTGGAGTTATCAATGTTTGAACCGCTTTTGTGCTGGGTACCAAATCCCTATATAAAAAGTAAAATGATGCGTTACGTTTCCTGGGTAACTGAACCGATATCTTACCTTTTAGCATTACCTTTACAAATGCTGACAAGGTTAATCAAAATGACATTTTTATATTAACTTTGAGAGTCTCATAACTGTTGTCTAACAATTTCAGAATATTTTATTCCCTACTTAAATGTAATTGCATGTACTGGCATGATATAATTTGTCTGTCTCTGCCATTATCCATGTACTTATGTACGAGCTATTCGATTTTCTGGTGTTTACGTCAATGGATCTGCATAACGGCACTAGCAAGCTTTGCTTTTTGTGTTATTGGTTTGAATGCAGCTCATCACGATCCGAGAATCTATCATGAAGGTGATACTAATCGTGAGGACCGTGATTGGGGTCTATATCAAGTCGACACTATTATCGATCGTGGTGATATAAAGGGTTCTCAGTTTTTGGTCTTGACCCATTTTGGTGAACATGCATTGCATCATCTATTTCCAACATTAGATCATGGTATTTTACCTCAATTGTATCCGATACTTTACGAAACTTTGGCCGAATTTAAATGTGAATTAAGGGAATGTACCCATTTGGAACATATTATTGGCCAACATAAGCAACTACTGCGAGTCATAACTAATCCTAAACCACCCGGTTCTTAATAAGTGTAAAGAATTTTAAATTTCATCTTAAGTATCAGATAAAATAAAAATGAATTTAAATTACGAAATAATTGGGGGATTCACAATAGTGTCATAAAATCATATGTCCTATAATAATAGCATGAAAAATTAAGACTATTGTGAACAACCCCTCATAATTAAGTGTGCTATTTTGAAATTAAATCAGCTGATGTAAAACAATTATAAAAATAAATATTTTCTTTTTAATGTGGAAAACAAATAAAAAAAAACAAAATAATAGCCAGTTTGTGCGAAAAGTACATTTTAGATGTTGTAATGGCAGACTCAAGTAAATAAATCACAAATTAAATTTTGTTTAATAAACAAAAACAGCAGAGTCCTTAGCCGATCTTATTTGTCGCCACCCGTGAGTTGTTATCAAAAATTAGCAAATGCGCTTAAATTTGGCTGTTGGCCCGATAAAATTATACAATGAACGGCAACGGCTTACAAAAACTATTGCGGCTTGGCTTAGCCGTTTAGCACATCAGTTGTATTATAATAAGACACTTTTTGTTTGAAAAGCAACAACAACATTTTTAAACCATTGTAAAATCTTAGAACAATATGACATGATAAGACACCTTGTGAATCACTCAATTGTTATTAATTATAATTTTATTTGATTTCGTTCCAATCATCAAAACGATATTATTAATTAAATGAAAATTTATAGTTTTAAATAGACAAAAATATTGCGAAAAATATCAACAAAATTAGTATTAGAAAAGGAATTGAAATTTATACAAAAAACACAATTTTAATAACTTTAATAACAATTTTAATAAAATTGGAAAATACATCAATTTTATATATTTATTCATTTTTAACACGCTTACAAACAATTATTTATTGTTATATGTCTGTGCGGCAAATTTCGTTTAAGTCCGTTTAGCCTTTTTTTGCGTGATCGAATAAAAATATCAAAATATTTAAACATACGAACATTTTTGTTTATTATATTAGGAAAGGATTTAATTAAAATATCTACGACAAAATACTTCCATAGACAATGTTGGGCGATTTAATTTTTTTCGCCAGTACGTGTAAATTTTGGACAGTCAAAACCCATACATAGGTAAGGCGTGATTTTTTAAGCGTGGTTTTTTAAAACTCTAATAAAACACTTAAATTTGCATCATATATTCAACATTTTTATTGGAGTCGATAAATTGGTCTTTGCTATTTACTTTTAAAAAATAAATTCATGTAAATGTTGCCCGCGGCTCCGGTTCAAATGGTCAGATTTTGCACCACTTTTTCGAGAATTTCGGCCTGTATTCCATGAATAACACGTGTTATGTTATACTCTAATCCTTGAATCGTGTTTGGCTTGTCCATATAGACCAACGACTTCACATAACCCCACAAGAAATAGTCAAGAAGCGTCAAATCACATGATCTCGGCGGCCAACTCACAGGGCCATTTCGAGAGATAAGCTGCTCACCAAATTCATCCTTCAATATGTCCATTGTTTCACGAGCTGTGTGGCATGTGGCAACGTCTTGTTGAAACCACACAACAACCAAGTCCAACTCAGTCAATTGGGACAAAAAAAGTCGCTTATCATTGATCGATATTGTTCGCCGTTGACGGTAACGATTTCACTATCCTCATTAACACGGGTCGCTACGGCTGAAATATTCTCTTCGGTACGCACTCTACGAACGCGAATCGGTGGTTTACTGTCCACCAAAGTAAATTTGGTGATAATTGCACGAATTGTTGATTCACTAGGTCGATTATAACGACTATAAAAAGTTCGTAACAAACGATGGACATTTCTCACAGAGCACGAATTTTGTTAATAAATTTCACAGATTTGCAGTCGTTGCTCGTTTGTGAGGTTCTCCATGATTAAATGGCAGAGTATACTGAACACTTTTCACTTTTACAAATGTAGTTTGGACACAATTACCAATCAGTGCTGCCAGCCCGAAAAACTTAATTCATAAAAAATCACCCTTTATTTTAGTTAAATGTTTTCTACTAGTCAGGCCGTCTCATTTGATATCTATATGTGACAGCGCATAGAGAAAGGGACCTAAAGGTAAAAACAGGTTTTGTTCAGGAGAGCAATTGTAAAGATTAAATGATTTTTCTATTTTTTATTGAATTGTTCATAAGGAAAAAAATTTTTTTTTGTAGTTTCGTAAAATCAAGTTATTTTGTTAATTTACCGTTAGGACCCTTTCTATTTGCGCTTAGAATCGTCGACTTCACTTTTATAAAACGCGCATATCTCTGGGAGGAAACACTTTTGGGGCATGGGATCGGTCTCATTCGATGCTCAGATGTTGTCCACATAAAAAAAAAAAAAAAACGAAAATTGTTTTTTTTACCCTTAGGTCCCTTTCTCTATGCGCTATCACATATTGTTGGGGTTAAACAAATTTGTTCTGCCATTTTGTTTCAGACCCCATCCTCGATTTTACGCTTTTTTTGATAGTTTATTACATTGTACCGGCCAATCCCTTTTATTTGATACCAATGATGTGGGTGGTTAAAGGGGATAAACCCGTAACTACTATATTTGACACATATATTCGCCATTTTTTCTAGGCCGCCATCTTGGATTTTTATATTTTAATATTCAATTCCTTTCTTTAAATCCCCGTATTGTCCCTCCCGGTTATATTGAAACTGAAAAATATCGATTTTCGTTTGTAAATTTTAAGAAAATCACCGAAGAGTTGTACTCTGGTGTTTATATCTCAGTTAGTTTCAAACCGATTTGTTAGTTTTTCTTAGATATCATTTCTGAGATTAGGCTAATAAGGAGTTTGATATAAGTATTTAAAATATATATATATATATATATATATATATATATATATATATATATAACTCCTTTCCTAAAACATAGACTTAATCAATTTTTAAGGAAAAATATTTTTTCGAAATTTCATGGCTCTACGTTAATGCGTTTGGACACAATTGCATTTTATTCGATTTTGGAAGGTCATGGTTTTTTTGCCTGCTCTTGCATTACGAGCTATAACTCTCTTCTTAATATTCCGACTTAGCCCATTTTCAATACCAAACAAACCTTGTTTATAAGAAATTTTCTGCCAAAATTTGGGTCCTCTAACTTTACGGTTCGAGTTCTATCGTGTTTTGAACAGACGGACGGACATAGCTAGATCGACATAAAATTAAACCCCGATTTAGACTTTGTGGGGTCTAAAATGGACATTTTGATGTGTTACAAACGGAATGACATAATGAATATACTCCCTTAATTTTTTTGATGGCGGGTATAAAAATATGAGAATTATTTCCACTTATTTTTAGAGTAAAATGAGTCCTGACATAATTTTTGACTGATAATTTAATCTCACTAATGTTAAATTTATAGTTACAAATATTGTTAATATTTTATTATTAGAGTAGAAATACTTATACAAATTTAAAAATAAAAAAAGATTTTTTTTTCTAAAATAAAGATTTTTATTTCGACATAAAAAGATCTTTCTGCGAAAATTTCTGGCACCACTGGTATTGCCCATCGCATTTTATAAATTAAAACACCTTAGGATTTTGTTTTTAATTGATTTACATTTATTTTGTTCCTTTTTTGTATACTTGTTCCTTTTTTTTATATTAAATATTATCATTATAAAGTATATTTTTTAAATTATTTAAATTTAAATGTTTGATTAATTAAAAAAAAATAACATAAACATAAGCGCCATAAAATGAGAGTGTTTGTTTGTGTCGGTGTATGTATGCATGAGTGAATGTATGTAAGTGTGAAAGAGCGAAAAATATTTGAAGAAATAGAAGTTAAACATTCAGTAGTTGTTGAATGAGTGAGCGTTTTCGGAGACATTTTTTATTTAAGTCTCCGTGCATTATTATTTTTAAATAAATGTTATTGGGTATGTGTATGTAAAGTGTGCATTTTACAAATAAATACATAAATAATATTTTCTTTTTTGAATTTTTTCTTATTTATTTTTAAAAATGTGTAGTAGTAGTAGGATGTGTATATTTTTATCTCTTTCGACTTTCGACACAGATGACAACTAGATTTTTAATCTAAACGTACATATGTATGTTTGTATGAGTATTAATTTATATGACGGGGCTTTAGTCATGTTTTACATAATACAAAATTATTATAATTTATTATAAAAAAAAAATTAAATATTTTTCTTGATTTACAACAGTATGTGTTATCGTGTCTGAGCATACATTGCGAAAGTAACTACACTGGGAAAAATTAATATTCATTCTTCTTTTCACTTTTCATTTTTCTATCCATTAAAGGATTTTTATGTTGTTTGCTAAATACTATTTCTCGTAACAATATTTCTTTTTTGTTGTTATATACATATATGCCTAAGTGCATTTATTATCCACCCGTCGTTCGATTGTTTATAGTTGTTGTAGATTTTTTTAAATAATTTTTTAAATTGTTTTTATTCCTTTTTTAATTAAAAAAAAAAACAAAAATTTTTGTAAAATATTTATAAATTAAATTAAAGTAAAATAAAATAATTATGAAATAGTATTAATAAAGTAAATTATAATGTTTTAATGACATTTAAAAATCTTCGGGAGCAAGGTCGAATCTTGGAGGGAAAGCCATACCGTCCAATTGTGGCCGCATGGACATAGCACGGGGCTGTAGAGGAAAGAAAAATAAATGGCAAAATTAAAATCAAATACGTAAGTCAAAAAACAAAAAAAAAAAAAACAAAATATTTCAATGCTAGCATGCAAAGTTAAACAAATAAAAAAATCACCGTAACAATGACAATTTACTGTATACGTCACAATACAAAACTTAAAGAAAAAAATGAGATATATGAAATATTATTTCCGAGCGAATCTGTATTGAGATGGAAACTTTTTTGTTAGGAAAATGAAATGATTATTGCTGAGTATGAATTCATTTTCAGTTTCTCTGAGTTGTTTTAATAGCAAAATGACATAGAGGGACATATAGTGAAAGGAGAACAAACAACTCAATACTAATGTGGATATAAGAAGTGATAATTCCAAACATATGTATGCATAAAGTATATCAAGTATGTGTGTATATAATGATTAAACAAAACAAAACATGGATTGTTTTCATTTGGATTCGGGAATTCAGGAATTTGAAATTTACGATGGGCACTCGGCCCGTTTTCCACTTACAAATGTATTGAAAGATTGTTTACTGATCCAGCACACTTTTGCGACCACTTTTAGACGCTGCCGGCTGTTGTAGTACACACACATACATATACAAATATAGTAGCAGTAGTTGTAGTATAATAGTAGTAGTAATAATATTAAAAATATTTTATGATCGGTAAAAAAAAGCAAAGAAGGTTTTTTGATGTTTCTCGATTTCTACTGATTTGACTATGACTCTTTTGGCATTTGCGATGAGACTGATGATTTTTGTGATGAAATTTATTGGGTTTTGTAAGCTGGTTGTTTTTGTTTTTTTTTTATAAATTAATATATTTTCAATTTTATTAAAAGTAATAAATTGAATGTTGAATGTTGCATTTCTTTTGTTGAAAAGAGATGCATAAAGCCTTTACTTATGATCTAGTTTCTCTTTTTTTTACTAATTGAATTTCTATATGGTGGACCATGTGAATCATTTACAGTGCCATTTTGCGTAAGTTAAATCTGCTTGAGGTAATTGCAAGAGATTTGTGGTTTGAAATAGAATAATAAAGAGAAAATGATTCGTTATTATTTAGCAAATGGTTGAAGCAGTTGAAATTATATTTGACAGCGTATTCGAATTTAGAGAGTAATGATTTTGGTTTGAACACTTACCGCAGGGCTGGCACCACGACCAACGGAACCGGCACGTCCCTTGGCACGGAATTTGCTGATGGCTTGTTCAGCCAAATCGGCACGTTCTTCGGCTTCTTCAAGTTCTTGTTGGGCCTTGCGGAATTTGGCCAAGTTAAGAGCGGCAATTTCTTCGGCTTCTTCGATTTGCCTCTTGTATGTCTTGATCTTTTGTTGGAGTTTATCGACCAAATCTTGCATACGTTCGTGGTTTTTGCGATCTTCTTCAGATTGGAAGCTCAATTCTTTGACGCGGCGTTCGGATTTGCGGAGGTTCTTTTGGGCATCGGCGTGTCTTCTCTGTTCACCATCTAATTCATTCTCCAATTCACGGACACGTTGTTCCAATTTTTGGATAGCTTTCTTGCCACCCTTGAGGGCGTTGGCCTCAGCTTCATCCAAACGGACTTGCAATTCCTTGATTTGTTGTTCGAGAGCCTTTCTCAGTTTCTCTTGGGTTTGGGCGTGGTCTTGTTCAGCGCGGAGTTCATCGGCGAGGCGGGCAGCATCAACCATAGCCTTTTTGGCCTTCTCTTCGGAGTTCTTGGCTTCGTTCAACAATTCATCCAAATCAGAATGGAGTGTTTGGAGTTCAGATTCCAATTTCCTCTTGGCAGCAGAGATAGATGCGTTCTGAGCGGAGACTTCGTTAAGTTGTTCGTGGGCATCAGCCAATTCTTGTTCAGCTTGGCGGCGACCGCGATCAGCTTGTTCGAGGAGGGTGCGGGATTCTTCTAGTTCGTTTTGGAGGGCGTTGGCACGACGTTCAGAAATACCCAATTGTTCACGGGCATCATCACGAGCTCTTTGTTCTTCTTCAAGGGCGGTTTGGATATCCTTGAGTTGTTGTTGGTAGCGCTTGATGTTCTTTTGGGCCTCGGCGTTAGCCTAAAGTTTTCAAAAAATAAAAGCATCGAAATTATGTTATTAGAACTTCTATTACTTGAAGTTTTCTTAAGTAGAAGGCACTTACCTTGTTGGCGTGATCCAAAGCAATTTCCAATTCGTTGATATCGGCTTCCAATTTCTTCTTCATGCGAAGGGCCTCAGCCTTACCCTTTGCTTCGGCTTCGAGAGAGGCTTGCATGGAGTCAAGAGCGCGTTGGTGATTCTTGCGGGTGTTTTCGAATTCTTCTTCCTTCTCTTGAATGCGGCGGTCGATTTCTTGGCGAACTTGAGATAATTCCAATTGAGCGCGCAATACCTTGTTTTCTTCTTGTTCCAAAGCAGCTTCAGCTTCTTCAAGAGCAGCTTGGAGTTCGTCCTTTTCGGCTTCCAAGCGTTTGCGGGCCTTTTCGATTTCGTGAATGTTGCGGCCACCTTCACCGATTTGGTCAAGCAAGTCCTTGACTTCATCAGCCAAGTTCTTGTTTTCACGACGGACGGCTTCCAATTGCTCTTGGCCCTCTTCGTAGGCTCCCTTGAGACGGAACAATTCAGTGGAGTAGTTGCGGCATTCCTTTTGAGAGGCATCAAGTTCAGCAGCCAAATCGTCAACTTTGAGTTTCCATTCACCAATGATTTTGTCGAAGGCCTTCTGTTTCTTCTCAGCAGCATTAGCAATAGCGTTGGCACGGTCGACTTCCAATTGCAAATCTTCGACTTCAGTGGACAAGCGTTGCTTAGTCTTCTCGAGGCCGATGCATTTTTGATTGAGGGATTCAATGGTTTCCTCGGCTTCGGCCAAACGAGCTTGTAACTTCCTCTTGGCTTCTTCAAGTTCTTCGGAGCGAGCAACACCATCAGATTCATACTTGCTGCGCCAAATTTGGGCTTCGGCGTTGGCTTTGCTGAGTTGACGTTGCAAATCAGCCTTGCCTTCAGCTTCTTCTTCTACTTGTTCGCGGAGGTTGTCCAAATCGTGTTCCAAGTTGCGGAATTTGCCCAATAGGGTTGCACGTTCACGAGATTCTTCATCAGCCAAACGCCTGGTATCTTCCAATTGAGTGGTAAGGGAGATCTTAATCTTAGACAATTGGGATACTTGGGATTCGGCTTCTTCCAATTGGCGCAAGAGGTCAGAGTTTTCAATGGAAAGCTTCTTCTTGGCGGCATCGAAATCGTTTAGAGTTCTGTTGGTTTCGTCCAATTTTGATTGCACTTCATTGAGAGTGTGTTGCAATTGTTTGGCAATCTTTTCTTGGGCAGCCTAATGAGATAATTTGGAAAAGGATAAAAGCATGAACAATTAGTATTTGAGGCAAATACTAAAGAGAATATAATTTTGTGTTTGGCAATTGTGTGTACTATGTACAATTAGTTTTTGGTTAGCAAGGATTTTCTATTTATTTTTTTAGCAGGGATTAGTGCGGCAAAGAAAATATTTATTTATATTCACAAATATTCTATTATGTTAAAGTCGCAGGTCTTGCATAAAACAAGTCCGCAGTTCATCAGATTTAAAGCAGAGCTACTAGAGCATCACTCGAGAATCATAGGCACTTGCACAAGATTCCCAAATTCACTCTCTGAAATCTACATTAATAATCAGCAAAATGTACAGCGGCGTTTTCGATTCAAATTAAATGAGTCAAATATATGTATGTATACCTTCTCGTTGGTAATGTGGTCAACGCCAGCGCGGAGATCGTTCAATTGTCCGTAGTATTCATTCTTCTCCTTTTCAGCCCTAAATTGATGATAAAGTAATTTTTTGGTTTAGTTAGATTGTGTTATATGTATGTGTGGGGGAGAAAAAGTTTTGTTGAATGAAGAGAAAACGTTGCTTCTGAGCAATCCATCTTGTAGCCGTTGAAGGAAAAAAGAAAGTTGCCGCTTTTGAAATTTCATTAAATTAATTCTTTTAACTGTTTTATGAAATTTGATAAAGTAAATGTGTGGGTTTTGGGGGGAGATTTTGTACAAACAAGGATAATTTTAGTGTAGTTTGTGTGCAATATGTTATGATCCTTAAGACAGGATGTTTTACCTTATCACGAGAAAGTTGATCGCAGGCAGAACGAGTTTGGTTCAACTCATTGTGGCAAGTCTGGCGATCGTGTTCAGCCCTAGTTTTTAAGAGGAAAAATCATAAGAAACTTTAAATATCTGCTTTCAATAGACACAAAATACACTTTTAACACACTAGTATAAAAGACGGCAGCAACAAAACATTTTTTTCACAGCTACAACTTTTGCAAAAATACAAATGCAAAACATAGAATATTTTGTACAGATAACAATACTTACTTAGCCTTCAATTTGTTGAGTTGATCAACTTGTTCAGCCATTTCAGCGATAGCATCGTTGTGCTTCTTACGCAAGTTAGCCAAGGTGGATTCGTGTTGAATGTTGGCTTCTTCCAAGTCACGACGCAATTTGCTAAGTTCGGCTTCGCGCTTCTTGTTGAGTTCGATTTGTGCAGAAGTAGCACCACCGGCTTCTTCAAGGCGTTCACCCAATTCTTCCAATTCGCGGGCCAAATCAGCGCGTTGTTTCTCAGCCTTGGCGCGAGCTTGACGTTCGGCTTCGACTTCTTCTTCCAATTCTTCGATGCGGGCTTGCAATTCTTTAATTTGGCGTTGGTGCTTGCTAACAACAACTTGTTCATCTTCCAATTTGGCGGTGATGGAGGACAATTCCTTGTCCTTGCGTTGGATGGTTTGTTCCAACTCCTTCTTGTTGCGTTCCAAATCGGATACGGCTTCTTGTGTAAGTTTCAAGTCACCTTCAACCTTGCGCTTAGATTTTTCAATGTCACCGCGTAATTTCTTCTCGCGTTCCAAGGAGTCTTCTAATTCATCCAAGGTTTGTTCCAACTTAGCCTTAACCTTATTTAAGTGGTTGATCTTATCTTCGGCAGCTTGGAGTTCCTCGCCAGTCTTTTGGTTTGTTTCACCTTGCATCTTCTTTTCCTTATTCAACTTGTTGATGAGTTCGTCTTGGTGGGCGATTTCATCGTTCAAGTTGCGGATTTGGTGATCCTTGGTGGCCTTATCTTGTTCGGCCTTCTGCACATTTAGTTCCATGTCTTCAATATCCTTCTTGAGACCGGATATTTCTTGGTCAGCCTTCTTTTTCTGTTGGAACAGTTGGTTGCGGGCATCTTCCTCTTGGGTTAAGCGGTCTTGAATATCCTTTATGAAGATATTGGTGATGAAACAAGAAAATAATGTTATATGTGAACAATAAATTTTTAATGGCTAAATTCTATTTTTAGCATACAAATGTAGGCAATGAAAACACATCAGCGATTTATTTTAAATACAATCAATTCAATTCACTTTAATTATGAAAATATACTGTTACGCTTATTTAGTTTTTGATTGAGAACATTTTTATGAGGATTTAGTTATTCGCTTCACTGCTTTCCACATTTCATTGGCAATTATGCATATGTTTTTAGTTTTTATTTTTTTTTCACATTAAATACTTACGCGCAATTGGTTTTCGAGGTCGTTCTTTTGGGCTTGAAGTTTTCCACATCTTTCTTGGTAATCTTGCAAGGCACCCTTTTCGCCAGACAATGAATCTAACAAGGCGGTCTTTTCAGCTAACAACTTAGCATTAAGGGCCTCCAATTCCTTTCGTACTTTAACTTCGGCAGCATGAGCTTCTTCAGCCTTCTTAGCCTTCTCTTCAAGACGCTGTAAATCAGAGTTAGAAGAATTATTAACAGGGGGTTCGGCAGTAGGCACTTTTGCTGGTTCAGGTTCTGGTACAGGAGTTGGTGTCGCTTCAGCAATTACAGGCACTTCAGCTGTACTTTCTTCTGATGGTGCTGCTGGTGGTGCATCCTCAGCTGGAGGCACTTCATCAGAAGTTTTAAGTTCAGATGGTGGTGTTGCTGAGCCAACTTCTTCGGTTTTTTCACTTTTATCAGCTTTTTTTGATTTCTTGACTTTCTTATCTTCAGCCATTTTAATTAAATTCGAAAACCTTTTTTATTTATTTATTTAAAATTTCTAATATATATTTTTTTTCTAATGCACTGCTTAATTATATTTTATGAAAAAAATATATTTTGTTTAATTAGTTATTTAAATCGTTTTTTTAAATTTATTACAGATACATATAACTGCGGTTGGTTCGTTTAAATCGTTTTGAAATAGAATGAATTCGCTTTAGCCCAGGTAACTATTAGATCCGTTTAGCTACTGGTCAACAACTGGAATGCTCGCAACTGCAAAGCGCTCGATGAATTTTCAAATTCAAATTAATTCAAATTATTTAGCAACGCCCAGCAAATATCAAATCAAGTCATGTGTAAGTATGTATATGTTTATTTAATCAAATTTTTAGTGTATGGCAAGTGTGTGTGTGTGTGTGTGTGTGTGAGGATCTAGTTTTCACTCATAAATTAAGCACACTTAGTATGCTTCATCATTTTCAGAATTTCTTTAACGATCATACTAAACGATCGATTTGACACAGGTGTGTTTTTCAGTTCATTTTGCAGCCATCTATCTCTTTTCCTCATGTTTTACAAATTAAAGTATAAATGATGAGAATTCAATTGAACATTCCGAAACACACCAATACATACACTGAGACACACAGAATTATAGAAATTTTATATTCGATTAAAGTACGAGTACAAGTTTGCTGGCTGCATATATACATATGTGTGTGTGTGTGTATATGTGAATTATTAATTACTCATCTTGTATACAAATTGTATGATATGTATCAAAATTGTTGTGTTTATTTTTGCACCCATTTTTTGAGTGGAAATTTGGTAAAAAAAAAAAAATTATGAAATAAGACTCGGTTGCTAATAAGGTGCGGCAGGCAGTAGGCCTACTATATACTGCCAAAGTATAGAACTTTGTTTTGGCAATAGTTTCGTTGTTAAGGGGCAAGAACACCATCACACTTGTTCACTTTGTTAATTAATTATTTAACAAAAAAAAAAAAAATAAAAAAATAAAATCAAATTTGCCAGAGGTTAGGCCAACAAAAAATAAAAAAAGCCATAAATATTTTTGCAATCACCAATACCAATGTAGTATTTGCATGTGTATTTATCACCAAATGTAAATTAATCAGGCAAAAACAAAAATGAATATTTCCTTAACTCATTAATTCAAAATAAGAATTCTTGGTAAATATTCCAGATAAAAATCTGGCCTACGTGTGTATATGTAGGCCATATTTATTATTTTTGTTGTGCAAATTTCAAAATGGCTTTAGATTTTCGCATAAACATGAATGAGTTGTAGTTCTTAAAATAGATTTGGTATTTTTATTAAAGATTTTGCCACCAAATCAATAATAATTTAGTCATCATAAACAAATCACCATCATTCATAATCAACATCGTGACGATATACATGCATACAATACATGTTTCAATATATCTATTTTTTTTTACTTTTAATTAACAAATTATGTGTAGGTGGGTTAAGTTTTGTGCAAAAATAAAAAAAAAAAACATAAAATAAAAATAATATTTTCCTTTGATTATTAAGAAGAAGAAATAAAAGGGGAATAAACATTGTAATCGAAATAACTATTCGATAATTAAGTAGATGAGTGTTATTTGCCACAACAGCTGCTAAGTATGATGTGTTCTTGCATTGCCACGGGAAAATTACAAATATTTGAGGGTCTCATTTTCATGTTAAATTTTTAAAGAAAAAGTCTGAATGCGTTGCCAGCCAGCAAAACAAATTACGCAAAGATTTCCTAAAGCAAATGCAAAATTTAGCTTTTTCTCGAACGAACCATTTGTTTTTGTAAGTCTATTAAGCACCTTAGCGCAATATATCAATTAGTTGTTGTTTTTTTTTTTTTATAAATAACAAGCACCTCAATATATTAATAAATTTATGAGTTTTCTTTTTGTTTTTGTTCATTTGCAGCACACCACATCTAATGTACCATACAAATCATTTGATTTGTTGCCATTCCAAGAGCAACACCAGCTCCTTATACCAACATCTGTCTACTCGCCAGCATAAATTTATAAAATTTTTATATATTTTTTGTGTAATTGAAGTTTGTTACTTACAGCGATTTCATCTTCAACACGGGACACATTGAGCAAAGGTTTGACCTTTTGCCACAATTTGTACCATGGCCAGGTACGCAATTGCAAGTATTTGCGCAAGTTGCGTTGGACAACCTTGAGGGCAACACGTTGTTCTTGCAATTTCTTGAAGCCCTTGCGGGACAAGTAACCGCGAGCCCAGGCTTGCATCCAAGACATGATCTTACCCAAACGTTCGTCACGGAATTCTTCCATTTGACCCAAGACACCGGCACGGAAGAACACCTAAACATTTTCATAATATTTCGAAACACAACAACAATTATGTAAAGCGTAAATGTTTTTCAGGGGAGAGAGAAAGAAAAAAAGTACGATGTTAGCATCTAAGGATCTACCAGATTTTTTTTCATTTGCATTTAATAAGCAACATTTATTATGAACCAGCAAAGAAAGTTGTTTTCAATACACTTTGCTGAAACATATTTGTTTTCTTTTTTTACTTCAATGCTAAAGCATAATTCTTCAAAAACACTTTTTCTTTTTGCATATACTACGTTAGTAATTTCTCCTCTCGCAGGCGAAAGGAGTCTAAGGAAAGTTAATTTAGAAACACATAAAGAATAAACACATTTAACAGTTTTACATTGTATTAGAAGGATAAAGTTCAAGGTATATTCATAAGGTGTATGCATCGCGGCAACAACAAAGGAGGAAAAAACAACAAGCTTTTTGTATAATTATTTAAAGACTTTCAATTTAAGTTTTGTTTTATAATTTCAAAAATGTTTTTTTTTTTCCAAGCCAACTGCGTATTATTTATTATAGAGAAACCAGAATAAACAAAGTTTGACAGCTGTAGGCAATATACAATATTGGAAAAATAATCAACTGTTTCGATACGACAACCTTATTAATCTACCTTGATAAGCTTCTATTTTGTATACAAAAAAAAAAACAAATGATTTTGTGTTAGTAACTGACGAGTAAATGATTTACATGAATGTGTATAATGACAGTGAGTATGTTGAGTTTTATTGGTGGTTAGCAAGTATATTGTCAATTATATACCTTGGTGCGACCGAGACGAAATTGATCTTCAGGCAAATCAATATATTTAATTATTTTTTCGGTGGCCTTGATATCTTTCTCAACACCCTTAATCTCTTTGGGACACATGATCCGGTAGCTTTATTTGATTTTTCGATCATGGTTCAAATTTGCAAGGGGGATGCGATAAAAAAGGGATGCATTTTTAAAACATGCATATGTGTGCATGTGTGCAGGTGTAACATAATGAATTGTTTACAAAAAATAAAAAGTTAATTAAAAAATAATAATAATAATTGAAAATAAAATAAAAAGAAAAGAAAATAAATAATGACTAGTGCTACAAAATAAAAACCTTAAACTCTAAAGTAAGGATGGACCCGTTTCTTAAGGTTTTCTCCTTTGAAGGGTTAAGGAACAAAAAAAAAAATAAATAAATAAATAAAATTATGCAATAATAAAGGAATGTTTTTAGGGTAATTGTTTTATATCCAGCAGTATTGGGAAGTTCACAAACTTGTTTCAAAACTGTTTTCGTTTGAATGAAATTTTTGTGAGTTTTTAGGCAGGCAATAACATTGTAAATATGTAAGTATGTCTGTATGTTTGGTATGCGTGTGTGTGTTTAATGAAGAATTTTCATTGTTTTTTTGGAAGTAGCATTATTTAATGAAAATTGGTAATTCATGCCTTAGTGTTACCCAAACGATATTGATCATCGGAAAGTTCAGTGGATTCAACCAAGATCTTGGTGCATTTCTTGGGATCATCAACGCCCTTGATAGCTCTGGGGTTAAGGATCTGGTAACTACATAATAGCAATAGTGTAATAATGATGTGTAATTAAAGTTTATATGTAACTATGTAAAACATAACAAAACATAACAAATAAATAAAAATGATAATGCTTCAAATCTACTTTAAAAAAAAAAAACGACAATCATTTACCGATTTAATTGTGTGAATGTGTATTTTTATGATTTTGTGTGGGTTGGGGAATATAAATTGCATACATTCCTATTTTCTATATACCACGTTTCTGGAACGTTTTGTCATGTCTATAGAAACATTTAATGTGTCGAAGTATTTAAAGGACAATGCTAACAGCAGTTTTTACTGTTTGAATGCATAATGAAATACTGTGTTTGCTAAAGCCTTCGAAGAGACCACCACTAATCAAGTGCTTTTGCAGGTCTCCTCATCTACCATTTATATATGCGTTTGTTTGAGAAGAAGAAACCTGTTCAATTTTTGTAAATGCTTTAAAAGGCTTCTTCTACTTTTCTTTTAAGTTTGCTATTTTTATTTGCTGCGCGATATTGTAAAATATGTATGTATGTATTTAACTTATACATAATAACATGCCTTTGTGTTACCAATGCGGTATTGATCTTGGTCCAATTCAGTGGATTCAAGGAGGACCTTGGAACATTTTTTTGGATCGTCAAGGTCCTTAATGCCTTTAGGATTCAAAATTTGATAACTAATTATAAGGGATGGTGCGGAAAATACAAAATAAAAAAAATTCAATAAAAAAAAATCAAAAATGATTAAACAAGTGCATAAATTTGTGAAAAATATTCTTAAATATGTAAAAAAAAATGTTGATGTGTTTGTATGTGATACTGAATGTTGACTGTAATAAATAGATCAACATGCCTCACATGCATAAAACACTGGAAAGTGTGTAGTTTGACAACTGTCATATATAATTTATGTTTCATTCCATATATGCTTTCATGGTGATCATTCCCATTCGAAACTATTTATTTCTGATATAAAGTTTGTTTTTGTTTTTTCTTTCAGAGGAGTAAAGGAATTTAAAAGTTTTTTTAACTGGCAGCAACTTTAAAGAATTATTGAAGAAATTTTTCAATATTCATATAAATATTTATAAATAGAAAAAGGTTCATGCCTTGGTATGGCCGATACGATACATATCAGGATCTAGAGGAGTGGATTCAAGAATAAGTTGAGATTGCTTCTTGATATCAGCAACGCCTACAATGCCGCCTGGATTAATAATTTGATACCTGTGAAACAACACAAACAAATACAGTTTAAACATACATAATGGGAGTGTGTAACATTTTGCAAACATTCGGTGATAGTGAGAAGTTGTGTAAACGCACCGTGTCATCTTAAGTGACCTTATTTGAGGTCAAAATAGTATAAAAGTCCTTCCTTTGACATTATTTATCGATTAGAAAAAAGGTGCAATAACTTAAATGTGTATGTGTATGTAGAGTTAATACTATTTACTTTTGAAATCTTTTACATTGGCAAGTATGTATGTAGGAATTTTAGTGTATTAGGATAAATCTAGAATCTACATAAATGTCTAAATAAATTGTCTACATAAAACAGCAAAAAAAAACATAAATGTGATGTTCAATGCCTCATATTGCAGACTGCTAAGAATGCCTACAAGTGAGAGGGAGAGCGAAAACAAATTATTTCTATTATCTATAGAGACATTAGTGACAGAAGAGTACACAAGGTACAGCACCAAGGATCACAAATACTAGACAAGAGGGGATAAGACTACTACGGGGGATTTTCTATACATGTTTAGGGGGTAAGTTTATTTTATATAGCTTGCGTGCCTTGGTGTGACCAATACGGTACATATCGGAATCCAAGCCAACAGATTCCAAACACTTGGCTGCGGCGTTCTTGGGTAGTTTTTCACCAGCCATTATAGCTGGAGCCAAAATCATATAACTGTTTGAATTAAAAAGGCAAAAAAAAAGTGAAAGTAGATTTTAAGAAAATATTTCACTGGCAATGTCTTGAATAGTAATAATAAAAAAAAACAAAAAAAAACTTAAATTAACTCTAAGTAGACGTTGAAATTATTTCATTAACCCTAAAAACTAGTGATAGTATGTGTGTCAATATTGTTTGTGGTTGATGCTTAACTTACCGTTGTTTGAAATCAGAGTATACCATTCTGTTGGGGAAACCTTTACGGCAAATACGAATACCTTCAAGTACACCGTTACAGGTCAATTGATGCATAACCAAGTGAGCATCTACGACACCGGGTTGTTTCATTTCGTTGGGAATGATACAACGTACGAAATGAGGTTGAGTTGAACGCAAGGTAGCCATCAAGCTGTTCAATTGTTCCTTGTAGGCCGAAGATACTGTAGCGAAGCCACCGCCCTTCTTGCCACGACCGCCCTTAGCTTGTTCACCGCCACCAGACTGACCAGGATGATCAGCAAAGATTTCCACCAACAATTTGTTTTGGGATTTCTTGAATTGATCGACAACAGTGTCGTTCAAGGGATCCTTGTTCTTTTCCAACCAACCGGTGATGTTATAGGCTACAACACCAGCATAATGGCCAATAGCGAAGTGAGCAGCTTGTTGACCAGGCTTTGGTGGTTTGGGCTTCTGGAACGGAGCCGATTTGCCCAAGTGAGTGTTGGTCAACTTTTCAGCAAAGGTTTGATCAGTAGCCTTGGGGAACATAGATTCTTCTTCAAGGATGGACAAGATACCCATAGGCTACATTTGTACAAAACAAGCAAAAATAAATCGAAAAAATTTTATTAGTTTCTTTTTTGCCTCTTACTTAAGAAGAGAGAAGAGTTAGATTTTCTAAATTTATGTTTGTACATTAAAAAACGAGCCACTTTTAAAAATAAGAATTTTAGTGCAGATTTGTTAACGGTACTTACCAATACGAAAGAAAAGAGTTAGTTTTTCTTTAAGAAAGCATAGAGAAAATTATAGCACTTTTAAGAGTTTGTTTTATCTTTGTATTATTAGTTAAATGAATGAGAGCAACACAACGTTTGATAACAATAACAATTAAAAGAGTGAGTAAAACATTTCTAAGTTAGTCAGCGCAAAGGTTGAATTACGAAAAGGTTTGAGTAGATTAAAGTGATAGATTCGTTTTTCTTTTTCTTGAATTTATTTAGTACACAGCTTAAGTTTTACTTCTCAACTCTACTTTTTGTTTAGAAAAGTATTAAGTAAATTATTTTATTTTTTTTTATAAAAAATGGGAAAATTCAACACTGATCAGTCGTCGGTGATGAATTTTCCCAGTTATATACCTTCTCAATTAATTCAATACACATTTGCAAATCCATGCCAAAATCAATAAAAGTCCATTCGATGCCTTCGCGTTGGTATTCTTCTTGTTCCAAAACGAACATGTGATGATTGAAGAATTGTTGCAATTTTTCGTTAGTGAAATTGATACACAATTGTTCGAAACCGTTGTACTGTATTCCGGAATTAGAACAATTTTTGTGGATTAGTTAATGATGTGGAGGGCGGGAGGTAATAGAATTTTTTTTAAGGGATAAATGAATGTATGAGGTTAGTCATTATAAAAAAAATTGACAAAATTTGGTGCTTTCAGAGCACTGTTATGTGGATAAAATTACAGTGGAGACCGCTTGCAAAAACATGATTTCTAATTATAGTTAGATTTTTCAAGTTTTTGATGTTTGGTTTTCCGGAAGGAGGTTTCATTGTTGGGTTGATATAAAGTCAAACAAAAATACAAATATCACTTCAGTCGTATGTTTGAGTGATACGGGTAAAGATAAACCCTTTGAATAAAAATATTAAGCATGTTTTACATTCCATGTCATGCTATCGTTTGCATTCGATTATTTTGAATCTGCATTTTGTTTTTGTGTTCAGGACAAACCTTTTCAATCAAATCGATACAAGCCAACAAATCCATACCGAAATCAATGAAGGCCCAGTCAATGCCTTCTCTCTTGTATTCTTCTTGTTCCAACACAAACATGTGATGGTTAAAGAATTGTTGCAACTTCTCATTAGTGAAGTTGATACACAACTGCTCGAAACCATTGTACTACTCAAGAGTTTCGATACAGACAGACAAATAGACATGGAGTAACAGTATAGATGGTCCAAGTTAGAATAGAAATTTGAAGAAATTCATATAAAATACACAACAATACATACAGGTGACAGGATTCAGGAGATAATGCTAAAATTTTGTGTTCTTATGAGTAGTGTTTTGTGTGTGTGTGCGAGCGGACAAAAGAAGTTTTTATTGGAGTCTTAATTCCAAGAGATTAATCTTATAGTTAAACAATCTTTTTTTAATTACATACATTTAGAGTATAGAAAAAGAAGATAGAGATAATATAAATTTGAGGCCCGTGGTTTTCGTTAAGGATTTTTTTTTAGGACAAACCTTTTCAATTAAATCGATACAGGCCAACAAATCCATACCGAAATCGATGAAGGCCCAGTCGATGCCTTCTTTTTTGTATTCTTCTTGTTCCAACACAAACATGTGATGGTTGAAGAATTGTTGCAACTTCTCATTGGTGAAGTTGATACACAATTGTTCAAAGCCGTTGTACTACAATGGGGTTAGGTGACATTCAATAAACAGGATACATTGTGTATTAAACGAAAGAGTGCTTTACATGTCTAAATGTATGACATTGTGAACATAAACAAATACAATACAAACGCAGGTGCTATTGAAATGTGTGGAAGTGCTTTTAGGTGCTTTGTTTCTTTTTCACAAAAGTGTTTTTTTTTTTTACAAAATTTACCTGTTTCCGTTTCAATTGCTCACATTTGCTTTATTTTACAAAGTAGTTCTAAGAACCCATAAGCTATTTTTCTAAACACAATTATAACAAGAACAATATAACAATAGTTGGTGCAGACATTCATTAGGGACACATATTTGAATATGTGAATTTTAAGCAGAGACAAAAAAAGCTTTGTAAAGTAAAATCTATACTGCTTTTGAAAGTATGCATAATTTAACTTTACAGTGCTTTCGCAACTGTGCCACTGTGTAGGCACACAATTTAATATCCAAATAGGAGATCACACATAGAGTACAAGTGCAGCTAACATTAAGTTTTACACATTTATTGTTTTATGCACCTTTTCAATCAAATCGATACAAGCCAACAAGTCCATACCGAAATCGATAAAGTCCCAGTTAATACCTTCCCTCTTGTATTCTTCTTGTTCCAAAACGAACATGTGATGGTTGAAGAATTGTTGCAACTTCTCATTGGTGAAGTTGATACACAATTGTTCGAAGCCGTTGTACTACAGAGAGTAGGTGAGCAAGTCAATGAATGAGCACCCTCGCATTTTAAATTTGTTTGTTGAAAACTTATTCACGTATTCGAGTAAGAGAGTGTTAATTATGATTTGTTGGGGTTCAATGAAAAACTGTCCACTTCTTCATTGGCCCCCTCTTCCGTATGAAAAACCTTATCCCTACCCTACGTTGCCACATGCAAGTGCAAATAAGTTAATACATTGATATTTTTTCAGTAACTGTATCACACTTTTGCTATCTGCGATTCAGCATGCAATAAAATGTTGAAGCAAGTAAAATGTTCACACTTACAGTAAGTAAGTGACAAGAAGAAAAACAGTGTTTTCGAATATTGAGTTTTTCGTTAAGTCACAAGTATTTGATACAATTGTGGCAAATAATTTAGCTAATTTTTTGCATAAATATGTACATACATATGTATGTGTATGAAGAATATTGAGAAATAGCAAAGACATTCATTTGTAACGTAAGTTTTTACATAAATATCACTTTTTTATAAGATAATTATATTAAAAAGTTATACGTCTACAGGTTACGTTTAATAGTTACTTATTGACAACACTGAGTCAGCAATTTGAGTAGCGCCATTTTGTCTAGTTATTGACGACACTTTAAAAATGAATTTGCACAGACCTGTTTAGCAACTCAAAAATTTGTTGTTTTTTTTTCGTTAGTAATACGTACACGCTACTTGCAAGTAATTACTTGCTTGCGGCAACGTAGGGTAAGAGTGTTACTTCAAAGTAACAACTTCTAATAAGTTTTCCATAAAGAGTTTTGAATGATAATGATGTGTGGGTGGATGAATGTTTGTGTGTATCTGTGTATGTCGGTGTACTGAAAACTTACGTCGAAAATTTCAAAACCAGCAATATCCAATACACCAATAAAGTGTTGACGTTTTTGTTTAGTATCTAAAGTTTCGTTACACTTTTTAACCAACCATTTGAAGAGACGATCGAAGACACCCTTGCAGAGAGCACCAATGGAGTTGGTGACCTGTTGTACGTTACGACCTTGGGTGACGAATTCGTTACCGACTTTAATGCGAGGTTTCAACAAGTTCTTGTATAATTCGGCGGTATCACAACCGAACAATTTGGCAACACGACCACCTTCTTCTTCACCATCTTGTTCAGCTTGTTCTTCGCGACCACGTTGCTTGAACTTCATGCCACCCATGTGCATGACAGCGGCGGTAATCCTGTATACATCTTCCTTTTCTTGCTTGGTGAAGCCCAAGATATCGAAGGCTTGCTATATTTTCAAAAGAAATTTTTGGGAAGAGAAAATAGAAAATTATAAATCAAAATAATGGCTAAGCACTTAAGGATACGTTTTTTTTCTATTTGTTGTGGGTGTAAAAAAGCCAGTTGTAAAGCGGTTTATTTCAAGTTAAAGGTGAGTTTTAATAGTTTTTTATTTTGTTTTTTTAATAATATTATGTGTGCGAGCATGCTTGAATTATAAAATATTTTGCAAATCAAGTAAATTCGTTAAGTGTTAAATACTGTTTTTATAGCCTGAATTTTAGTAAAAATCAAGCTTTTTTTCTTAATATTAGTTACTTTTAATTATAGTTAATTTATTCCTCTAAGCATAATTACACCTAATTTTATTACAAATAATTTTTGTAATTGTAATTTTTTCGAAGTATTTAAATCCGTTCTTATGGATTTTTTTTTATTACCACATCACAATAAAAAATTAAACTAACATTCCTTAATTGGTTTCTTTTAATTAATTACAAAAGAAATGAGTAAAAGTATTCCGGAATTAAAGAAAAATTAAGTCACATATTTCGAAAACAAAAAATGTTAAAATAAAGGGATATCAAAGTGAATTTTTAATTTACATTTTCTTAAACTAAACGTGCATTCTGTAGCCAGATGTATGAGGTTGAAAAAATAAACTAAAAATTAAATAAAAAAAAGGTGGTACATTTAAACGACATGATCAGGTATTCTATTGACGGTCAGTCGTTGTTTCATTCGTATTACTTAATTTATTCTAAGATTTTGACAAAATTGTCATTTAACATGCCTTTTATTTATGAATCAAAAAAAAAAATCATTCCGCTTTAGTCAATGATTTGAAGATCTTACTGGAGCTGTTAACCAAGTCAGGTCTTGCAAATCTTACGAACACAAACATAAGGAAAAGGGATACAAAAACCAATAAAAATTAACTCTTCTTTTTTTCCAAACTTATTCCTCGTCTTCTACTTCAGCCAAAGAACGAGAGAGATATAGAGAAGGAAAGAGTTACTTTTCAAGAGTTCAAAACAAAGAGAGGCCATACACAGTAAAAAATAATTATATATATATTTTTCATAAAGAAAACAGAAAACACAGAATCGAACTGAAAAAATTGGTGTCAGTGTGAAGGTGTGGGCGTGTGATGTTGTTTGGGAAGTAGGGAAGGCTGGCCACTTTTATACGAGTTTTTTTTTTTTTTTTGGGGAAGTTGGTGTTCATGTTTATGTTGGTGTGAATGTTGTAGTTTAATACCCTAATATTATTGGGAAACTTACATCGGCAAGCTGGAATTCTTCACCGTCATCCATGTTGGGTACAGTGACTTTACCCTGGGATACGTTATAATAATCGTAAATGTTGTCCGTTAACAAGCACATGTCTAAGTCACGAAAAAATTGATTTTTAAATATTTTTCTCTTTTTAATTAATGACAAAAACAAAGTAAAGTATGTATGTAAGTATATACGAAACGTCCATGTTTTACACTCAAATCGTTGGTTTTTTTTATGGATTCCTATATTCATGATTTTCCGAACAACAATGTTGATGTGATTATTTTTTTTTTTACATATTTTTTTTGGCATGATCATCTCAAAGTGTATCTACAGCGATCAAACGTTTAAGGATATTAAATCCAAGCTAGGAGCGGGCATTTTTATTATTTATTATTTTGTTTAAATATTTTTTTTTTCAATTTCCTTTCCTTAACTTAAGTAAAACGTCAATAACCCAGTGCCTTAAGGAAGAAGAATTGTAAATTAAATTTTGTAAGCTTTTCTCTAGATGGTAACAATTCAAATTGGAGTCCTGCTCCTAACCTGATTTAAGGCGATATTTTCTTTCAGTGTATTTATATACATATTTGTCGAAACAAGCTTTAAGGAGGGGCCAGTGTAGATAGAAAATGGAGTAAGAAAAACAGAGTAAAATTTTAAAAGTGAGAGGAAAAGAAATCATCGGTGTATTAATACTTTTCATATGCTAAACGGATTTTTATAATTCAAGTTATAGAAGTTCCGGAATAAATAAAAACGATTATTTATACATTTGTGTGTATATATACATACATATACGTATATACAAGTAGTAAACAAACAACTATATATTTTTGAGGTACATATGTAATAAATATTTACTAATTTATAATATTTATATGCTTATATTTTGTATAATCAAATACCAACTTGTGTATTGAAAAAGGTGACATAGAGTGAGACACAGATAGGGGGAAAGAGAAAGAAAGAGAGAGAGATAGAGAGAGAAAAAGCTTTTCCAGAAGAAGAAAATATATATGTATAAAAGAGAAGAGAAAGATTGAAATTATTTATAAGAATTTTACATCACAAAAAGCATTTTTTTTATAAGAAACATTTATACATAAATTTGTTTATGTATAGAAAAGGGCTGTAGGGTATTTAGGCTTGTAGATTTGGGTTCTTTTATTTTACTTTTGAATCTAGTGATAAACCCAACTTACATCGGTTAATTCAAATTCTTCACCATCGTTGACACCGGGTATCCTGGTTTTACCCTGACATATTCCGGGATAATCACCAATATGTGGCGATAAAAAAGTCATCCCTTTACACCATAAAATACAAATGTTTTTATAAATTCATAATTGTATGCTTGCAGTAAAAAAAAAGACTAAACTTTACAAAAAAAAAACATGTTCGTAGTTCATACATGGGGGGTAAAGTAATAAATTGTAAATATATCCTAATTAATTTTGGGACTTGAAAAGTCCTTTTAGTTGTTATACTTCTCTGCTATTCTATTTATTAATTGGTTAGAATTATTAAAGCATTTTTTTAATTTTCTGTTCTAAAGGCGTTGTTTTGTTTTTTTGTTGTTCTGAAACAACTTAAAAGTTAAATACAAAATCGATAAATTGTTGCTGCTGCTTAGATTGCATTAGAGGCGTTAAATTTTTGGTTTTTTGTTTTAATAAATAAAAAATTTGTATAAAAAAGACAATTACATCGGTAAGGGAGAATTCATCAGCATCATCGATACTGGCAACAGTAACCTTGCCCTGAGAGACAATGTGGTAATCGTAGATGTTGTTGGTTAACAAACAGATTTCTATAATATCAAACGATATATGGATGAGTGATTGTTTTTTTTTTAAATTAAGGAAATTGAAAGTTAAATAAACATAAATGTTCTAAAACAAAACAGAAGTTAAAGAAAAGATATTGTTTTTTTTTTCAAGAGAGTATAGAGATGTGTGTGAAAAAAATCTAAAAATGGAGACTGACAGATGAAATTGATAGTGACATCATCGATTTCACAGAGATAGAGACACGTGAGAGTGACAGATATTGAGTGATAGTATTAGACATGTAAACATAAGAGTATACCTTTAACACCAGCGACGGAACCAGACATAATCTGGTAGAAAATGTGGTAAGAACGTTCCAAAGATTGCTGAGAAATGACACGAGCCTTTTCCAACAAGTCTGTAAGAAGAAGAATAAAGAGAAATTAGTTTAAAAGTTCAGTTTTGTAAACGCAATATTTTTTTTTTTTTCAATAAAATTAATACTTACAAGTTTCAATATCAGCACCAGCCAATTTACCGGTGGGACCGAAATGAATACGAATGAATTTACCCTAAGTGCCAAAAGAAACAGATACAAAGAGATGGTGTATTAAGTATGTACTTTGTTGAAATGAAATGGAGAATGCAGATACTTACGAAACGAGAAGAGTTGTCGTTACGGACGGTCTTGGCGTTACCGAAGGCTTCAAGAACAGGATTGGTTTGTACGACTTGATCTTCCAAGGAACCCTTGTTCTTTTGGGATTCATCCTTCTTTGTGGAGGCACCGACGGTGGCGAAGTAAGCAATTACCTTTTTGGTGTTTTCAGTCTTACCAGCACCAGACTCACCGGTAATCAACATAGATTGATTGACGTGGTTGGTCAACATGTCGACGTAGGCACCATCAGAAATGGCGAAAATATGGGGTGGCACTTCATTACGGCGCTTACCACGGTACATCTTAGCGCAACGATTTGTATATACAGGGTAACGCTTGTAGGGATTGATGGCAACACAGAAAAGACCCGAGTAGGTCTATATTTCGTAAGCAGTGATATTTTATTCAATTGTAGAAATGGGGAAATAAAAGAGTTGCATTAGTTTTATCTTTGCTAAAGACTGCAATAGAGAGAAATCTAATGTCAACCATATTCCAATGAAAAACATTTTATTGGAAAATGCCTTTAACGGTTGTTAGATTTTACTCTATAGTTGTTTGTATTTTTTGGAAACAAAAAAAAAAAAAAAAGGAAATTTCTTTAAAGTTTACTACGGGGCAAAAACATATAAAAAAAGATCATGTTTTAAATGATTTTATCTTTTTCTTAAGAGAGTTGGGGAGTAGGGATTTATTTTTGTATGTATGCATGTGTGTGTGTGTTTTGTTTCTTTTATTATTATTATTTATTTTGGAGTATATTGAAAATCTCAGCTCAGTTAAGTCATAGTTTTACTGTTGCATGCTGGGTTTCTTCTTATTTTTCTTCATTTATGTCTGATTTTAACGAATTTTTGATGCGATTTACGATTATTTTATTGCATGATTCTTCTTATGTGTGTATGATTTTGCATACATTTTGTTTGAAGTTCATACAGACATTCATAGGCCTGTATGTATAACAAGTTGTGTGTGCGCATTGCGTGTATGTAAATGGCGGAGTTTCGGCCAGTTTAGATTCTCAAGACTGGTGGCAAAAGGAGCAAATTTTAAGCATTTGTTATTAAATCGAGCATTGTGTAAAAGCCGTTTAATGCATTAATGACAATTGCAATGGAAAAAACGACAATTTGAATGAAAATTTGGAAAAATTGTATGGAGATTTTATGTTAACGATAGAAAACACAAAGTGAAACCTGACTAAATGCGTGTTAATAATTTAAAAGGCAGTGATTTGTTTTTTTTTTTTAAATATAATTAAGAAAATAAGCAAAATATAAAAAATTTATGTTAATAATTTTGAAAAATTAATTTAAAAAAATTCAATTAATCCAAAGGGTTGTTTATAATGAAAATGTTAGTACGACTACTTGGGACCTGTTTTGTTAGAGTGAAAAGTTAAACAAAAACATAAAACACTTAAAGCTTTCACAAGAAGCTTGACATACATATAAGCTTTTGCCGGGCATACTTACGTAGATAAGTTTGTTGTAGTATCTCTGTCTCAAGTTATGGAGTACGGAGGCATCGTTAAGGTATGTCAAGTTAGACATATCCTCTGCCTTTTCGTATTTTGGAGGGTTGACTTGTTGGAGCTGATCTTTTTTGAAATCTTTCGACTTTTGTTTTTCAATAATTTTTATGTTTTATAACCCCATTTTGTTTTTGCATAAAACCCGATTTTATGTGTTAAGTTTTTGTTAAATTTGTTACAGTTTCAAAAGATAGTTTCGAATTGATAGAAATAGAGAGAACGAAAAAAAAACACAGATTAGTATGGTTTGTTGAGAGGCACTTACGTAGATAAGTTTTGTGTAGTAACGTTGTCTCAAATTGTGCAAGACACATGGTGTGTTCAAGACAGTCATGTCAGCCATATCTTCAACTTTTTCGTATTTTGGTGGATTGGTTTTTTCCACTTTGTCGGCTTTGAAATCTTTTACCTAAACAAATTTTAAAAATTTTAGAATCTTCATTTTCGCACATTCAACAATAGACACTAGATTTTGCCAGTTCATAAGGACAAAATTGAACTTATACTTTTGAGAATAAAAACTTAAAGTAATTTGTTGTCATTGCCAGTCGAATGCAGGCAAAATGAAAATTATAAAATTTTTTCTTAATTTAAAAGTTCTCTAATAATAAGTGTATGTAGTGTGAACGTTGGTTAATAGGGGTTGTATTGGTTTGAATTGTATTACCTCACCGCCGGGCAAGCCAACGCTGACGATATCACCCTTGGTGGCCTTAATTTCACCAAGGAGATAACCCTCTTTCTCATCGGGAACCCAACAGTTCTTCTTAGAGTCATAGGGTTTCGATTGATCGATACGCCTTTGTTCCAACGATACAAACAAGTATGGGGCTGGATCCTCATCTTCTTGACTGGCAATTGGACGCGGCATTTTTAATTAGTTTTCGCTTTTTTTTAAATAATTAAAATAAAAACTCGTTTGAGATAGGGCTAGAATTTTTGCAAAAACGCAAAATTTCTTTTCTTTTTTGTCAATAGTTTTTGAATTTAAAATAAACAAATTTTATCTCGTCGTCTCAGCCCAAATGCTTCCCTGCAATAAAAAAAGAAGAAAAAACAAGTTTAGGACTATTTTTTTTTAGATTTTATTTAAATTGATTTAATTGTTTTGAAGCAGAATATCTATTTTGAATATTGGTCTTTTCGTATAGTTCATTTGTTTAGTGGTGACCTAATTTTCTATGGATTACCCGTAAATTTCCTGCTCTCTACAATTTACACATACATACATATGCACCTATACTTAAATGTGTGTATGTGTGCGTTTTTTTTCGAAATTCCAAATAAGTAAATTTTCCATTTCTTTTTATTTTTTTTTGTATTTCACTCATTTTTAATTCTCTATATGTCTGGTAATTGGATAGTTTTTATTCGCTGCTTGTGTATTCCGAAATATTTACTCTCAAATACCTAAACACGAAAACAAACTATAGACAAAGTGTAATTTATAAAAAGAAAATTCTAAAATTTTCGTAATTTAAGGTGAATTTAGTTTTAATATTGTGGCAAGACATTTCTTTTTATTACTGTGCGTAACATAAGTGAATGCACACATTTGCACTAACACATTGTAAACGTGATTGCTTTGGTAATAGCAATAGGATTTGTATGAAAAATTGTCGCATCGATTGATCGATCGACCGAGCGACTCACCGACCGACCATTAACATCTGTATTTAGAATTGTAAAACTTTTGGTGTGGGTTGTTGCTAATTATAGATCGGCAAAGAGAGAGTGGGGCCATGAGTAAGTGGCATTTAGAATTTGAAAAAATTTTGTAGGCGCACGCGTTTCACCACCAAAATAAAGTTCAATGAAAGAAAAACCAAAACACCATCACCGACGACCAATCATTGAGAAAAATAGCGGAAATGTCTTGCGTTAAAAAAAAAAAAAAATTTAAAATTGTGTCACTCAAACATTACGTAAAATATTTTTTGTTTTCTTAATTTTAATTTATTTTTCTTTTCAATGATAAAAATTATTTAAATTAAAATATTTTTTTTATTTATTTTATAATTATTTATTTATTATTTTAGAGTTGTTTTAAACAAAATACTTGAAAAAAAATTAAATAAAATAAAATTTTAATTTAAACATGGTTTTAATAATTTTTAATAATTTTTATTTTTTTATTTTTTACTTTCAAATTATGTTTTTCTTTTATAATTATAAATGCTAGAGAATTAACTTTAATTGCATTTCTTTCCACTAATGTCTCCATTTAAAATATTTTCCACCACCACAAAAGGTTCAATTATAGTTTAATTATTTCTTAATTTTTTTTTAAATTTTTTTTTCACTCCACTTCACTTACTAGAGATTTATGTTTGTTAAAATTCTTTCACAACTGTCTATAGTTTACACAACAAGAAATCTTCGTTTAGCTTAAAAGGACAATATAGCCTTTTTAATCGCTTCGTTTTATTTTCAGTTAAAATCAGAAAAATTCGTTTGAAAATCCGTTAGAATTCGTTAATACATCCGCCAAAGGAATTGATCTAAAACGACCGAAGTGCGAGATTGCAATGATTTGAAAATATCTTAAAATTTCAACAAATTGTCTGTAGGTTTATTTTTAAATATTTTGTTGTTGTTGTAGCTATTGTTGGTATTTTATTGTACATACACGTACATATATATGTATATATAAATATATATGCATATATATTTTGATTCGAAATGATTTCGAAACCTTTAGAAGTAGACTAACATCTAAGTATAACCAAATATCTACTCTATACAAGTATACACATATATTTTTGTCTATACATACATACAAACATACATTTAAGTGCTCTCTTTCTCTCGCACTTTCGAAATTCTGCTTTATGTTTACCTAACTACATATCCATAAAATATGTATACATTCAAACATAGGTGTATACAATGAAGAAAGCTTTTTCTACTTCTTCTTCTTTTTCGTATGATAGTCAGTCAGGCGCTGATCTGTCTATTTTCCTTTCAAAGTTTTGAAACTTTGTATGAAATTTTGAACTAACGTACATATGTGTGGATAAACTTGTCTAAAACACTTTTGTGCGAGTGTGTTTTTTTTTTCATTTGAAATAGCATTTTTTTATATTTTTTTTAGTTTTGTTTTTAATATACATACATTTGTATGTATGTACGTCTGTATAATGTTCCTTAGTTTTGATTTTTTAAACGATTTGGAACTTAGCCAATATATTTTTGTATAATTTTTATTAAATATTTTGAATATGCCTAGGTGACATCTCCTTTTCAAAACTGTTTCTTAATGCCAATTATATCAAGTGTGTTTTTTTTAAATTTGATTTTAATGAAAATAATTACACGATATGTTATACATATTTGTATGTAGTTCGAATCAAATTTTTAAAATCTAGATAAAGTTTGTTTAAAATTTACAAATAATTTTTATTTTTTATTTGATGGTACACAATTTAATTAGGATTTTTTTTAACCTCTTAAGACCTGAATAAGAACAAATTAATTTTTTTCGGTTTTTATATATTTATTTTACTTTTTAGGATTAAAATATAACAATTATTTGTTATTTTATTATTTTTTTTTATTAGTAGTAATGGAAAAAAGTGGTGCACATATGTGCACCTCAGCTCCTAACATATATTTAACAACTGTCAAAATGCTTAACGGTATGGTAATTTTCAAAACAGTTATTTTTTAAAATACATAGATACACAAAAATTTATAAAGCAAGTGAATCCAACCAACAAGTTCAGTTCAAAAATAAATGTTTTTTACTCATGATCATGGCCTACTAGAAATTTTTTTAAACGTTAAATCAAAATTTAAAAATAATGAGTGCAACTTGGTTTTGATGCCTGCTATTCATTTTTAGTAAAGCCTATAATCATATAAAATGCAACAAAAGTAAAAAAGCCACATCAAGATGGCATTGCTTGAAAAATTGAGTCATAACTAAAGGTACACATATGTGTACCTGCGGTCTTAAGAGGTTAAGGTTTTGAACTAGTAAAAAAATTGAATGTTAAATTTCTAAAAAGGGAGTGAATTCTTTTCATATATTATTATGTAATCGTTTTAAAGCTCATCAACAGATGCTTCGGTTTTTTTTTCAACAAAATAAATAAAATTTTAAGTTTTTGGAAGAAATTAAAATTAAATTTAATTTCAAATTTAATATTTCTAAAAATTTAAATAATGTCAATTTTTTTTCTTAAATTAATTTAACGTCTGGTTACACAAGTTTATTTTTTACTTCTGCTTAGTCAATTGAGGTTATGTTTGCTATGTAAGTATGTGTATGTGTGCATTGTATTGGTTTTATTTTCTATTAAAAATTAATCCAGTTTGGGTAATCCACATTCTAAATTGTTGAGTAATCCATAAATATGTATGTGCTGGCTGCCGCATTAAGCTTTATACTTAAAGTCACTTTTTTACATCAACTTTCTTTGGTAAAGTTATTTTACCAAAATTCTCTTTTTTCTTTTACAAATAACAATTTTTTTCTTTTTAACTTTATATATTTATTGTTTTTTTTTTTAACAGTTTTTAATTAATATATTCCTGTTTTGTTTTAATAATTTGCTTTTGATAATTTTGAAGGCTTCTTTAAGGACCTTATTTTTTATAAACAGAACTGAAAGATCACTAAAATTATGAAAATATTTTTGTTTTGCACAAATTCCAGAATTTATTTTTAATTATTGATTCTGCCTGTTTTTTTTCAGGTGACACATTTACAGAATCAGTATGTAATACAGCAGATATAATAAATCAATATTCAAGATAAATATACAGCAAAAGAAAAAAAGTATCTCTATATATCAACATCAGGTGTTGCACTTACGCGTTCGAAAGCCGTTCTGACCCACACAGCCGGTAATGTTCCTTTTTATATGAGGCAATTTGATACCGTTTATTTGCCACGATCTCTGCTAAAGCGATCGTACACTCGTTGCTAATCCCCTTTTCGTCACTTCCACATACTGTTGTGTAGTTGTATTGCCCCTCAGGGTGGCAAAATTTGTTTCGCTCCCTTTTTCGGTTCACACATGCACATCGCGTTGAACCAGTGGTCGTTGCTTCAACACTATAGATGATCTTCCATCTATGTACACCCAGACATTCAAATATCACCCCTCAATACACACTCACTCTCAGACATAATAGTTGATTTGATAATAGTTTAAACATGTGTTTGTTGATTGTTTATCTACTATATGCTGGCAACAGACTATAAGTCAATATATGAACAGGTTTGTGCGTTTATGTGAGTGAGTGTTTGTTAGCCACCAGTTACGATAGTGATGCAAATGATGGCGTTTAGTATAAAGTTAGCATAGAGTAAGAAAGGACATTTGAGAGTGAAAAACACTGACAGAGCACAATTAATCGCAAAAGCTTTTAGTACTCTCTTTTCGAAAAGTCTCTTGTGCGCATTGTATTGAGCACAATTTTCATCATCTCACGCATAAATGATGAAGGCTCTCATATAGTGTGGGTGAAAAATGCTATTTTCCCTATCTCTACATAGAAGACGATATGTTAGTGACAAGAATGCAAATTGTCAAAAACTATACATACATAAAATTTCCTTCAAGGAAAGAGAAAATAAAGAAACTGAGTCTGCTCTCCTTGTGCTCTCTTGAAATTATTAATTAAATCAAATTTCATATAATTTTTCATAAAGAAAAAGTAATCGTTATCAATCGGGTTGGTAATGTCGTAATTGTTGCCAACCTAATAATAATGACAATGAGAAAAATCTCTTTTTTTTCTATTAAATTATTGTGTTGTTTTAAGATTGTTTAAAATACATCAAAAAACAACAATATGAAAATATATGTAAGTTTGTTTGAATGTTGCCATTTTTTTCTTTTTTCGGCATTGACTGTGTTGGTTGGTCTATTCATAAATGCCATCAAATCATCTAATCTCCCATACACTGATAACCTCAACAAAACAATCATAATAACAACAACATGAACGATAAATAACAATTAAAAAGTTTGTACAACTACAAATACAAAATTCATATATAAACAAGCAAACGAAGAAGAAGAAGAAGGAGATATAATTAATATGAGTAAAAAATAGTAGTGGGTGATCGTGATGGGTTCATGCTAAAAGTGGACGTACATACGAGTATATTAAAATACTGGTATTTAATTTTGTATATTCTATGTACATATACTATTTACATACATACTTATGTACTTATGCATAGTACATAGTACGTAGAGGTAAATATTGTAGGTATAAACATACATACGTAACAATAGATACTAGTACTAAGAAACAAAAAAAAAAAAATAAATCATTCATCAAGGTGTTTACTTTTATTTAGCTTTTTTATTCATTGTAGGTTTTGTTGCATGTTATATGGCTTATTGTTGTTTATTGTTTAACGCATTTTCTTTTTTTTTTCTAAATCATCCTGTCTCATTCTATTTCATCTCTTTTAATAGCAGCAAGTAATTATTGAACAAACACTTGGCAGCATTCGGTGATGCATTTTTCTTTAGTGATTGTCCTCCTTGTGTCTTGCTGGCACCGTCATTTTCAATTGTTGTCAAAAATTTGCCTCAATAGCTTTGGGAATTCCATACAAAAAGTTCTAGTGTTTTCTATTAAAACAGAAATTTTTCTAAATAGTTGTTTTTTGCTAAATAGTTGTGTTCTTTTCTCATTTTATTTGTATTTTTTTTTAAGTTAACACTAAATGTACACACACACGTTATTGAAAAGTGTTCCTGCCAGCGATTAAACATGAAGTTCTTAATGCAAAAGAAAGTTTGGAAAATTGTTTTTGAGCAAAACAAGAATAGTTAACATTATAAAAATTGTGTAATAAGAATATGCAATAAAATAAATAAATAAACAAACATTAGCGTGCAAACTGCTCAAGTCCTATTTTTTAAATTTTACATAGAAGCATACAAAATTTTATCACCTTTTTTGTGTTTATTATTTTTTAAATCTGTAAACGCAGATTTTTTCTTTGATTTTATGGATTTTTTTTCAATATTATTAATCGAACTATTTAAAAAGTAATGCCTTTGGAGAGTAATAGTTTTTTTAACACTTAGTACATTTGCTGTTTTTATTTAAATGTTGATGGGCTATATTTCCTTATATTTCCCATTTATTAAATTTTCATATTAATTCTATTTTAACTTTTTCGGTTTTTCTTTAATATTGGAAAATAGCTCGTGTTGAACAATTTTCTAAGTCTAAAGTAGTTATAAATTTGGATGACTTAAGGCCAATTTCAATTTCGCCTGTCATTTCTAAAATCGTTGAACACATTATAAAGTACCAGATACTTTTGCTCATAGTAGTATTTCTCCTTCCCAATTTGCTTTTCGCTATGGGCCCAATACTACCTCTTAAACTTAACTGACGCTATACGGGAGAATGTTAATAGGGATTATTTAACAACTTTGTTTTTACTTGACTGGACAAAAGCATTTAATTCAGTTTGTTATTTTATATTGATCAGAAAATTAAGAAGTTGTTTAATTTTACTAAATTAGCCCGTATAATTATTTATTCACACTTGTCTGGGAGAAATCAATTTGTTGATATTGATGGGGTTTATTCGACTACACACTCTTTATTATCTGGTGTTGTCTGTCTTTCGACAGGGTATATTCCGGTGGCATGGAGGGAATCCAGGGTGGTTTTTCTTCCCAAACCGGGAAATAGGGACTATACGGAGGCTAATGGATAGGCCATTGAATGGGAGTCAGCACGCTTACAGGGCTGGGAGGTCTACTGAGACTGCCCTGCACGAACTGGTGTGGGTTGTCCGTCTGTACGTGTGTATGTTGAAATCAACTTTTTGAAGCCCTCCGATATCGCCAAGACCAGTGTAAGGTATCAAAATATCAGAAATTATTATTCCTAGGATTAGGTGTAACCTTTTCGAACGTTCTTTTAGTATTAGAGTAGCTAGAAGTTTAAACTTTTTAGCACTAGATCTTCGTATTTCTTCAGACTCGAATAATGCATTTCGTTTAAAAATGTTAATGCAATTTCCTACTTTTGATTAATTTTTAATTTTGTATTTACCAACTTCTTATATTTTCTTTAATATTCGTTTTACTGTTGTGTAGCTCTTTTGGTATAATGTTTGTTGCACCATTAAATTACTTACTATATTTATACCCTTCACACAGTGAAAAAGGGTATATGAGTCATTCCATGTCAAACCGTACGATTTTTGCTAAAAATTGACTTTGATGTCTCCGATGTCTTTCAAAATTTGAGAACGAAGTCTTCATTAAAAAATATTTTACACGTGTTTCGGGAAAAAAATTAAAATTTTTTTTTTTTAAAAGTTATATGCATTTGAAAATCGTCAAAATCGTGAAAAATCTTCTTATATATATATAGGTTTGTCATTCCGTGTGAAATTTCTACAATTTTCATTTCCGACCCCATAAAGTGTATATTTTCTGAAAGCTTATGAATAGGGGAGTCGATTAAGCTCTGTCAGTCTGTCCGTGTGTATGTTGAAATCAACTTTTTGAAGCCCCCCGACATCGCTTGGACCCGGGTGAAGTATAAAAATATCAGAAATGTTCGGGAGTAGATCGGTATTGAAAATCAGAAACATCGGTACATAAACAACTGATATATGAGCAAAAGCCCACGACCACCTCGATTGTTTTTTCACAAAAATAACATTACAACAACAACATACATACATACAAACGTGTATACTGGTTAGAGAAAACGTGGCATCGAATCCCAGCTGAGCCAAAATAATTTTTTTTTATATATTTTTTTTTAATTTTTTTTTTATTATTTTTTATTTAATATATTATTTATGTTTTTATTATTTTTTTTTAATTTTTTTTTGTTTTTTTTTATTTTTTTTTGTTTTATATTTATTATATATATTTTAATTATTTTTTTTTTAATTTTTTTTTTAATTTTTTAAAAATTTTTTTTTTTATTTTTTTTTACATACATACGTAAATTTATAATTTTACAATGGGATGTTTTTATATATGTATGTATGTTTTTTATATGTATGTACGTATTTCATATGGAATGAATGGTGATACAAACTACTGTTATTGCATGACTACACGTTGTGAAGCGTATATAAGATTCGGCACGGCCGATTATAGCGCTCTTACTTGTTTTTTCTTCTTCTCTTACTGGATATTTTTGTTGATTGAGTACTGCTTATGGAATATTTGTTTCTTTCTTTCGGTTGGGGAGCCAATTGTTAAAATAATTGTTAAAATTATAAAAATTATTTTTTATTTAAGAATATTTCTTTTTAATATAATTTTATTGGTCTTTGGCGCTTTTTATATTACTTTTGTTGAAAATAAAAACTATTTTGTTTCTTTTAACTTTTATTTTCATTATTTAAAAAAACATGGAGCATCCTTATTTGATTGAGGTCAAGAAAAATAACACAATAAGATCATAACTAATTTATTAATTTTTATCAATAAACAATAACAAAAAACAGTCTCGTTTCCTAGCTGTTAAGGAAACTAAATAATTAAAATCGTAAATGTTTGCATCGACAAAAAAGATATTTAACTAATAATGCAAACCAGCATTCGTTAGGTAAATTGTCATAAATTTTATAAAGGCCTTTGGGTGCAATTAATTTAAAAATATGCAACTCCTCCTTTTTTCGCCCTTCCAAGTAAAGTCGGTGCAAACTTGAAAACGCCCGAGCATCCACATTTTTGTTTATTCTTTCCATTCGTCACAAAATCATAGTTTAATTTAGTGTTATTTTGGTGTCACCTTTAGCACATCCTTGTTAAATAGTTTTACAAAATTTTTAGTTTTAAAGACTTTTAAGCAATGTATGATCCAAACAAATGACATCATTAGAGTTCAGGGCTTTTTCGGGCTTCAATGTCAATTTTGTATTTTTCATAAAACATTCTATGTTAAAAAAGAAATAAACAGAACAAAAAACAGTTGCCGCTTGTGTGTCAAATTAAACTAACAAAGTAATTATAATCTTGTAGTTTTTTCTCGTCTGCAGTATAAAGCGAAATAACTAAAAACATATATTTTATAGATTATATACGAAACAGTTTTTATAAGTAATAATTTTTCGAGCTGTCTCTTTTAGTTTGAAACTATTTTATTTAACAAATGTATTCAAATAATAAATTATTACTATGTTCACACACGCGCCTTAATTATCAATTTATAATATTTTCGCAATTAAAGGCCTTAATTTAGCTCAATTTACCATACTAAAAATTACTTATAAATTAAGCACTATATACTTAATTGTTTCACTTTGTGTCCAAAACTCGAAATACAACTCTTGAGAAGTATGTTCAGTGAGAAGAAAATTCTATAGGTGGCATTTTTAATGTCAAACAAATAAATATACAAAAAATAAAAAGTAAGAAAATGGAAAATGGCTAATGGAAATTTTAATAAAATGTTTGAATAAAGTCAAATACATATTTATATATAAATAAACATAATTGTAAATATATTTTATTAACAGGAAAAAAAAAACTGAAGAGAAGGCATTATTTGATTTGGTATAAATACATCGTATTTTTACAGCTATCAAATGCTAATGGAGTAAGATAAGTTGAAATGTGTGGACAGTTATTTTAATTGCTCAATCAACACTAAATTGAAACAATTAAAAATATCTGTCTGAACAGGGTATAAATATTAAAATTTAAAATTTATTAAGACGTGAGTTCATTTGAAATATTTTTTTGTTTTGATAAAAAAATTATTGTGATAAAAAAAGAATAATCTTAAGAAATATATCACTTATTAAATATATCCTTCACACGACAGGGTATAGGTTTGTCATTCTGTGTGTAATTTTTACAGTATTTATTTTCGACCCCATAAAGTATATATTTTCTGAAAGCTTATCAGTAAATTAAGCATTATCCGTTTGTGTGTCCATCTGTCTGTCTGTTTGTCTGTCCGTGTGTATGTTGAAATCAACTTTTTGAAACCCTCCGACATCACCAAGCCCCATGTAAGGTATCAAAAGATCAGAAATATTTGAGAGCAAATCGGTATTGAAAAACAGAAAAATCGGTACGTAAACAATTGTGATATAAGGAAAAAAACAATGACCACCTCATTTTTTTCAACAACAACTTACATACAAACATTGTATGCTGGTCAGAGTGAAAGTGGCATCGTATTCCAGCTGAGCCAAAAAAAAAAAAATGGGATGTTTTTACATACATATGTACATATGTATGTTTTTATATGTATAATAAGCACTCTTAGGGCCATTATTATAACTTACCGATAACTAAAGTTAGGATGTTATCGGACAGATAACTAGTTTTTCGTTAGTACAACTTCACTTTAACCTAAAAGTGTCCGATAAGTTAAAGGGAAAATCACTCTACCTTTAACTTTTAATGCGAGGTTTATAATTAAAAGTTACCATATTTTCTACCGTATAAGTGAATTGTTTACTATTTGCTTGTCGTTGCCACTTTGGTTTTAAAGAACTAATAAATTTATTCAGCAGTTGCTTTGGTGCTGCCATACTTTAAAATAAATACAATTTATTTTACAGGCAGGTTGTATTAACCTACCGTTGCCACATGCAAGTGCAAGTGAAAAAAAACCAATACACTAACACTTTTTTACTAACACAACTACACTTTGGCAACCTGCGACTCAGCTTGCGAAGAAATTTTTAAGCAAGTAAAATTTTTACAGTTACGGCAAGTAAAGTGACAAGCCGAAAAACAGTGTTGTCTAACACTGAGTTTTTGTTAACTCAATAATATATCATACAGTTGTGATAAATAATTCAGCTAGTTTTTTTAATAAATATGTATATATGTATATAAAGAATATTAAGAAAAAATATAAATATTCATTTAAAATGTAAGTTTTAATATTTATAAATATCAAAATTTAATAAAAAAAAATTATATTAAAAAATTACATGTCTAAAGGTAACGTTCAATAGTGGCTATTGACAACACTTAATTACCAATTGAAGCAGCGCCATTTGTTTTAAATTTGTTTGAAGTTTATTTGTTGACGACATTTTAAAAATGAACTTGCACTGTGCTGTGTAGCCACTCAAAAAATTTTTGTGTTTTTTTTGGCATTTCTCCTGATTTTCGTTAGTAATACGTATACACTACTTGCAAGTAAATACTTCCCTGTGGCAACGTAGGGCAACGAAAAATACTTAATGGTCAGTTTATTGCTCAAGTTAACCTTATTATTAACATTACCTTTTATTAACATTAACTTTGTCGGCATGTTATAATAATGGCCCTTACTGGTTCTATTTTTTTTAATTATTAACACATACAAACATAATCTTATTTTATAATTTTACGATGAGTTTGTAACCAACTAACATATATAAAAATAATTAATCATTCAAAATCAGATATGGCATTGGAAATAATTAAGCCAAATGAGGTATAACATTAAATCTGTAATATAGCCTAAGTTACATTGGTGAAGGGTATTATCAGATTCGGCATGGCCGAATATAGCACTCTTTCTTGTTTTATAAGCCAAGTTTTTTATTGCTCAACTTGATTTGATATATCTTTGTTTCAGTGTTGGATAAATTCAGCCATGGAGATTGAAACTTTGTTGATATGTCCACAATCGAGAGAATTGTAGATAAATTCCAGCAAAACAGGATCTGTTAAAAATGTAACAGATGTATGTTTGCCCAGTTTGAAAATCGAGCAAGCAGTTACCGTGAATGGTGAGTTTTGTGTTTAGCGTCCCAAATAACCTTCGGATCGTCTTTTAGTTTAATTGTAAATAAGTTAATGCTTTTTCTAAATGAAACTCTACTTTGCTTTCAGTATTCCGAACTTTATTAACGTAGTACCTGTGTCAAAAGAATTTTAATAAAAAGTTTACTTGTCTAGACATTTTAATTTTTACCTGTATTAAATGGCCATCATTTTATGGTCAAAAGTGAAAGAACATTTGTGGGTTAAAACAATTCAATTTAATATTTGTTTATATAATATTTTTCTTTTGGCCGAGTCAGTAAACAACACATACACACACACACGCAAACTCTCATAAAATATGTATTGTGTGTGAATTTTCGAAATTCACTAGGAGCCAAAAAACATAATGAATTTCCATAAAAGTTTAAAATGATCAAAACAAAAGGTATTTATAGTATATTATTCTGCTTATATGCGAGTGTTTACATAAACATACATACATACATATGTATAATAAATATAAATTTTTATATACACAATTGTATAGTATACGCACGTAGATACAATTTTCTGGGTCTAAAACATTTTCATGAAAAATAAATACCTAAATATTTGCATTTAATTGTTTGCATTTTCATTTTAAAGATTTATGTAGAAACTTAGCCGACAAATAATAGAAGAACAAAAAAGTTTTCAGATCTCAACCCACATATGAAACGAGGAAGACAAAAGTAGAACAAGTAATTTGTGTATCATATTCGTTTACTTTTGTATTTTTCAATATTTTTTTTTCTATTCAAATTTGAAAATCTTCTTTGTTAAAAGTATTTTTTAGTCTGGATTTTTAATCATCATCGTGATCTGGGTTTTTTTTGAATATTCGTCTTTCAATTTTGAATTTGTAATTTAAATAATAACGAAATGGTTAGAAGAGACTAGATTGGAATTGTGAACAACTGACAAATTGACATGACGGACTAACCGAATGCATGTCAGCTTGCTTCGCTGTTGTATGGGAGTGACTAAAGTGTTGTGTTATTTTTACACAGTTAGTTCGTGGCATTCTATAGTGTGGTAGCAATTGTTTGCTATTTATTCTATATCTATCAGCAGCAGCAGCCAAAAATGAATTTTTTTTAGAAAATCTTTCTTACCTCAAAGTTTTCAACAAATAAAATAAAAAAAATAAAATAAAAAATAGACTACATAGAACACTTATCTCTTTTATTATTTTATTTTTGTTATTTATTTCTTGAATGTTCTTGGTATTGGTAAGATTCCCCAAATAACACTACTCATTGATGAATAAATACACAACAATTCATAAGCACCCAGCGGTAAAAGTAAAAAGGGCTTTATATATCAGGCCTTCTGGAAGCCGAATTTACAACTTTTTTTAAATTATTAATCTTACCCTTGCCCTTGCCTGCCCTTAAATGCCTTTAATAAGGCCTCTGAACTCCTTTCTAAAGTTCCGTCATTCTAACTCTTCTTCTTTAAGAGGGAAAGAAAAGTGTACACTCTCGTGTAATTTTTATATGCCTAGCGACAACAAACAAATTTTGAAATCTTTACTAAAATCAGATAAAGTTTAAAGGACAAATATTAATGAATAAACCAGAATTAATTTTGTTGCGTTTCAAGCTTATAAAGAGTGAGCTTAACAGTGCTAAACTTAAAACATTTAGGAAAAAAAAAATAAAGAAAAACTTATGAAAAATGTATAAAGCGTTTAATAGTTTAAAAAAGCAAAAATGTTGTTACCATTTAAAACTCAGAAAGTTTTAACAGGCTTTAACTGAAAAGAGCGTGTAAGCCCTTGTTTTATGTTCCAACGCGTGTAAAAACTAAACGAGTATGCACTGGGTATCGCAATCCTTGTGCCGCTAAATAAGTCTAAATAAGGCCTTTTATAAGGCCTGCTTACACCTACAGTTCATTAAATAATATAATAAATTAGAAAAATTCAATATAAGTGTTTTGTTGTTATAAAAAACCACTTCCTTTTTTATCTCTCTATATATATAAAATGAAATGTACATTTTAATGTCACCACTAACTGCGGAAACCGATTTCAAGTTGTGAAGTTTACACGTATTCAGCCTAGAGTTTCCAGTGATTTAAATTTTCCTAAATATTCCCATAAAAATATCAACAAAAAGTCCTCCATTTTCCATATTATTATTTCTTATTGTCACTTTAAAACTTAACGAAACATGTTTTGAATGTCTTATGCAAGGCATATTTATTCATCAGGTAATTGCAGTTCGGAGAGAATTTTTTTGTTTATATTTTTTATATATGAAGTTTGACATTTGAAATAAATTAGTAAAAAGAGAAAATAGTTTTTTATTAATGCATTTTGACAGCTGAAACTTAAAATAAGTGTTGAAAAAAATAATCAGCTGGCGAATCAAGAGTACCTGATGAATAAATATGCCTTGGTCTTATGTGTACAATGACATTCGGCTTTTCTAATTGGAATGTTGAGCCAAATCTTTTCTGTCATTGTATCGAATATCATTTTATTTTGCGCTGACCATTCAGTTTTTCACTTGCTTTATGCCTGCATTGTATCATAGGTAGGTGTTATTGTTGTTGTTGCTGTTGCTGTAAGAATGGTGAATTTATGCAATTCATTAAATTTTCGATTTACTTATGACATTTGGTCTCCCTCTTTATAGTGAAAATTTTGTTAGATGACAGAACAAACAAAGTTAAAGGAAAAACAGCAATTCCTCTTCAACCACCTTGAAGGCAAAACAACGTTTGCCAGTTCAGCTAGTTTTATATAAATTTTATTGGCAAATAATTTAATCACAATAGTTTGTCTCAGCACATAAATAAGTCCAATACATCCGAAATCTTAATGATATAGGCCAGGGGTCACCAACTGGCGGACCGCGTTCCGGATCCGGATCGTAGACCTATTTTATGAGGACGTTATGTTGACAATACAAAATATTTTACATTATGTAACAATAAATTCATGAGAAATATTTTCGTCTCGACATCAGCCTTTGGTAATGACCCGTTAACTAACAAGTAATAGCGAAATCTATGCAAAAAAAGATAATTTGGAAGCTGTTTAAAGATGGCAGTTCGAGTCCAAACCTTAAATTTACAACTAGATGTAATGAATTAATTAATAAATCTTTAGAAGTTTTAACCCTATATGAGTGAATGTTAACACGAAGATGTATTATCGAAAATACACAAAGAGTGATTTAAACAAACGTTATACTTTGCCTTTATTGAATACCTAGAGAATTTAGGCGATACTTAGATGGGGACGGGAGAGTAACCTGTTTCAACTTAAGTAAATAATAACACCGCTATGCTTATGGTAATGGTACTCTCATTTGCAATTTATTATACAAACGTTTGGTTATTGATAGGTAATTTTCTTTACATTGCCGATTCCTAGAGCGCAATAAGCTTGAGGTAAGCTCGGGAATGTCCCGAAATCCCTAGGTTGCTTCAGCAATTTTCGTTCATATGTTTCGTAAAAAAATCGTTAATGCAATTAATTAATCGTTAAGCTATAAAGCAGTTTAAAGTAATAAAGCGGTTTTACATTAAATCAATGCACAATTATTCAGAAATGGTACTACTTTACAATTACAAAATGTTTGCTAAAAGAAGCAACAACAAGTTATTTCATTTAAATTCAATTAATAAAATATACGTTAAAATGCTTTGAACAGAAGCGATAACACAAACAACAAATGCAACAAAATCTCATACATACACTCGAATTAAACTAATAAAAAAACAAGTAAGAGCACTATATTCGGCTGTGCCGAATCTTTTATACCCACCACCAATTTTGTGTACATTTAAAGCACAATATTTATTATTTTGTAAATCGCTATGAAATAATCTCTTTATAATAAAATATGTATCACTTTCTTTGTAGAGGGTGGTTAAATTTTAAGGGCCCATGTTGAAGGTGAACTACACCTAATCTTTAAATTTGTTTTCTGCATTTCATTTAACATTTCTCAATCTCAAACTTATTCAATTTGATCCGCGGAAAGATACGCAAATGAGCAACGCTTTAAAGTTATTCAGGTTTTTTATAAAAATGGGCGTTCAAATCAAAATGCATTTTGTGCACTTCGTAATTCTTTTGATCAACATAATCGTTCAAATTCGTCCACAATCGGGAGAATTGTAAAAAATATTTAAATTTCTGCAAAACAGGTCTGTATAAAGTGTTAGAAAATCTGTAAATGCCTTCTTAGTTCGTTGAATGGAAACCACTGCTGGTTTTTGCGATAGTGTGGCAAAATAGCACTCAACCTCGCCTCATCATCATGCCCAACAATTGAGCATCAACATTGTCATTGAAAATTTGGACCATCAGATAGAGGAGTGGCGCCAAGGATGGGGGGCCATTTGGCCGATATTTTGTTATATACATAATTGAACCATACACATATTATCACTACAAAAAGAAATAATAAAAAATTTCCTAAATAATTTGTGTTTTATTTAAATTCAACATAAAATTTAACCACCCTTTATAACTTCGATATGCTACTAAAATGCTTTTGTAAATGTAGTCTTTCAATGAAAGTGGGCGTTAAAGTAGGCGTGTCAATAAAGTTTCTGCTCTTAAATACAACTTAGATATTTCAATATAGTCCTTTATTTTCCCAAAAACTTTGTCAATAGAGAAATTACATGAATTTAAGATAAACCGTTATATGGGAGGTAGGCGTTAAAGTGGGCGTGTCACCTTAACTTTTTGGCACAACAATAACATTGATTACAAGGATATACGTAGCAAATTTGATCATCATACCTCTAATTTTGGAGGTTTTATGAGCTTTCAAATTTCATTAACGGTATATAACGTGAAAAGTGGGCGTTATAGTAGGCGTGTCAAAGTTGTTTTTTCGAATGGGCACAACTTGGGTGTTTCAATACAGTCCTTTGTTATTCCAAAATTTTTATTAATAGAGAAATTATATGAATTTTATGTAAAACGTTATATGGGAGGTGGGCGTAAAAGTGGGCGTGGCACCTTAATTTTCTGGCATAGTAATAATATCGCCCAGGGGGATATACGTAGCAAATTTTATCATCATATCTCTAATTTTGGCGGTTTTATGAGCTTTTAAATTTCATTAACGGTATATAACGTGAAAAGTGGGCGTTATAGTAGGCGTGTCAAAGTTGTTTTTGCGAATGAGTACAACTTAGGTGTTTCAATATAGTCCTTTATTATTCCAAAATCTTTATTACTAGAGAAATTATATGAATTTTAGGTAAAACGTTATATGGGAGGTGGGCGTAAAAGTGGGCGTGGCACATCGATTTTCCGTTACAAAAAAGCCTCTCACTAAAAAGCAAAGTGTGCAAAATTTCAGAGTCGTACATCCAATTTTGTTCCTTTTATGACGTTTTGGTTTTTAAATATACCGAAAAATACACTGTGCGGTATAAATTTTCGTACATTTTGATCGATAACTCCTCTCCTAATGCATAGATTTAGATAATTTTTGGTGAAAAATATTGTTTTTACTCGGGAAATATATTTCATGAATCTACGTTAATGCGTTTGGACACAATTCCATTTTATTCGATGTTCGAAGGACGCGGTTTTTTCGACCTACTCTTGCTTTTCGAGCTATAACTCTCTTCCTAATATTCCGATTTAGCCCATTTTCAATACCAAACAAACCTTGTCTATAAGAAAGATTCTGGCAAAATTTGAGCCCCCTAGCTTTTTCGGTGCGACCTCTATCGTGCTTTCAACAGACGGACATACGGACAGACGGACGGACATAGCTAGATCGTCATCAAATCAAACCCTGATTCAGAATATATATACTTTATGGGGTCTAAAATGGATATTTCGATGTGTTACAAACGGAATGACAAAATGAATATACCCCCACCATTTTTTTGGTGGCGGGTATAAAAATAACCTTGAAGCTTCTTACTTTGTTTGGGTCACTTTAATGAGATTTAATAAGAATAGCCTGCACAAGCTTTACTTCAAACCTTAGACGGATAGTACAAGACAAAAAATGTATGTATGGTAAATAAATTAAAACTTCATAGAATACGTATTTGTGATAGTAACTTGTCAATTTACTCTAAAAGAATCGTTATTTTACCGTTATTTTATGTTTTAATTTTATACTTTTTTCATTGTTTTTATCCTTCGACAAACCTAAAAACTCACTATAAAGTATGTTCACTATATAGAGGTTCATGAGTCTTCACTCTACAGTGTTGCCAATGTAAATATTTTGGTGTTCACTCTAACGAGGTATTCATAGCATCGGGGATTTACTATACCCAGACAGCACTGTAGTTGGTGACGGCTGATATAGGCTAAAAAAAAGTTTCATTTTAAAAAACAAATTTTCTTAGCTCCTATATAACCTTTAATGATGCTAGTATTATACAAATATCGTTCATACTTTTGAGAATTTTGCTATTCTCCGAGTGATGAGCATAAAAGATTCCCCACAGTTGAATATAGAGATCTTATTGGTTTTATTTTAATTTTATTGATATTAGTCTTTAAGTTAAATTCGGTAATGAGAAAATATCTTGAAAGAAATGGATTCACCCATAAAATTTTAGTTCAGAACAAATTTTTTTTATATTGAGTTTGATGTTTTACTTTTGAGAGAGAGAGAGATTATTTTGTTCTGAAAGTTTTTTCTTGAATTGGTTTAATTTTAATTCTTATTCAGAAGAAACTGAATTGGGATGCCACTTTTTTTTAATATTTACATGAAAATTGAATTTGGTTGCCACATCACACAGTGTCAGTACATTTATTATACAAAAATTGTTTTTGCCGAAAATTAACAATTAAAATGGAATTTAATGAAAATATTGCTCAAAAATTAATAGAAGAATTAAAAAAACCAGGAAGAGAATGTTTGTTTGACATGAGCAATAGTGCATACAAAAATAATTATTTAAAACAGGGTTTTTCTCACTTCGACTCATTTTATTTTCGATTTTTTTTTTATAAATTTCTTTTGCAAACAAATTGACTTTATGCACTTCAATTAAAAATAATAATTTTAGTTTTCTTCTATCCGACATTTTCTTCACATATATTTTAATGAAATAATTTACGTTTGTATTTATTTACATAGTTTGCTAGCGGTGCTGCCACTTTGTACAACTGTTTGCATTTTTATTTTATTTCGCAGCTTTGTTTTTTCGGACAAATTTTCTTAAATGGGTGAATCGTTCTGCAGAAAACTCTCAGTAAAAAATTTTATTCTCCGGAAAAAATTTTGTTCAGAACAAATGGGTGAATTCACCTTAAATGTTAACTATTTAACTCACTATTCTAAAGGAATTTGAAACACCAAATTATTTGTTTTCATTGATTTCATACTCTCTATGAAACTTACTTTTCAACTTACTTTTAGGCTAAATTTTTCTTTTTTGAAAATCAATAAATAATTTACAATATATTTATGTTCAAATTAAAATAGTTTAGCAAACATACAAATATTTAAAAAAAATAATATTTAACTTTTTAAAAAAATACTTATATTTTTTACATAAATTATTATTACAAAATGATTAATTAAATAATAAATATCATGCACAGATTGTGCTTAAATTTAATATATAGAAATTAAATTGATAATTTATGTGTTTAATAGATTTAACAGCGTTGTTAGTAAATCCCACTGTTTATATATACAAGTATAAGTGTATTATTATGTGACCTTAATATATATATTTCTTTAATTATTTTTTATTTTTCAATGTTGATTTAAACCAAAACATAAATATTTATTAATCGTTTATGTATTATCACGACTACCGGCCGGTCATCGATGCTGTTCTTAAAAAATGTAAACGAATGTCATCATATATACATACATACAAACATACGTACACATTAAGCAAAATAAATAAATTTAATGTTTATACTTTAGTTTGATTTTTCAGTAGCATTTAAAAAGATAAAAATCAAACCATCCTCGATAATCTTTAATAATATTGACAGCCATGTCGTATAAGCTACATAAGTATTTTCCTACGCACGTTCATACCTTCAAACATATGTAATTATGTCGACGGGCCTGTCTAGTCTCGAGTGCCATATGAATGTCACAAGAAAAATTTATTGTACTTATGAATGTACCTAAATACAAACATACATACACACATATGTAAAAACATTAATGTGTTACATTTTTTTATGTGTTCTCAAGATTTTTAAGTTTTTTGTCACATTCAATTGCATTAGAATAAGAATTTCTTGCCAATCTGCTTATTAATTACTTGTTGATGTCAAATTATGAGACAATTTTATGTCATTATTCTTGCTGTTGTTGTATTCAGGTCTGTATATTGTCTCATAATTTACAGTATAATGACATTTAAATCTACATTTTGATATTAAAAATTTTTTAAATTTTAATATTTGTTGGAAACCTATGCCATCACTCATACGCATTGTAGTCTGTAGTGTTACAAAACAAAAATATGAACATGCATACATACATACATAGTACACATGTATTTACATACTTAGGTACATACACACACACATACCTCTACACATATGTAGTATGTTTAAGAATGTAGAAATACATCAATCTTAAAAAAACAGTCTGTTTATGAAATATGTTTTATATCTTTTTCTTCTTCCCTGCTAATGTTGTAACAACAACAGTAACAATTAAATACTAGAAGCATTTCAAGAACATTTTATTTTTGAATTAATTTTTAGCATTTTTTTATGGCTGCTACTGCAAATTTTATTTGTTTCTCGCAATTTAGTGAATATAATTAAAAAAAGATTTAATTTAAGAACAAAAAATATGTAACTTAGGTTGTTTGTGTTTTTTTTTTCTTTTTCAAATATTTCTTGATACGCTTTTCTTTGAGAAAGTATTAGTACATATTCACACAAGCATAAATGTGTGTATTTCGGATATAATTGTATGTGTGTAAATCAGTAGTGCTAATATATTAATTTTCCAACCACTTGTATGGGGCAATAACTTGTTGGATCAATAAATTTTTTAAAAGTAATTTTTTTTAATAAAAATTTAAACACAATATTTCGTTCTGCAAATAAATAAATTGTTTTTATACTTCTAGTTAATTCATCTGGTGTCCATCCTAAGTGTTGTATTGTCATATTTTTTATAAAAACTTAATGAAAATACAGTAAACAATTACTGTATTCATAAGGTGTCGTAACATGTCATATTGTCATAATGTTTAATAAGATTTCACAATAGTATAAAAAACTTATTGTTGCTTTTCAAGTAAAAACTGTCCTAAAATAATGCGACTGTTATTGTGTTGTCTTAACTATTCAGGTACCTGCGACGATCGGCTAAAAGTCTGCTACGCCGGGCTGTCTGTAATATTTGTAAGCCTTCGCCTCTGACATCAGTTAAAAAATCTGTTTTTAAAGTTTCACAAAACTGGCGATTTACATTTTTTATGAAGGGTTATTCACGACAGTTATATTATTGTATGTTATTATTTTAGAACACTGATTTTAGGACACCTTGTGAATGCAGTTAATGTACAATTTTAAAAATTTTCGAAAATTATGACAATATGTCGCTTAAGACTTCTTGTGAATTCACGAATTATTTTTACACAGCTTTTTACTGTGTTCTTAAATGTGCGGTCTCGTTGTAGAAAGAAGAACCATTATATTATTATTACAATCTACTTCTTAAGTCTTTATTTAAATCATTCGTTAAAATTATTTCTGGTGTTTGTTGTAAAGCCTATAGTATTCTCTGCACTATTGCATGCGAACTGTTGTTCCATATAAAAAAATTTAAAAAAATACTTATAAATTAATGTTCCCTAATCAGTACTCTGTTTATAACGTAAAAAACACGTGAAATATTTCTGTCAACATTTAAGAACAATTTTATTTCGTATGAAATAATGTAACAAGAGCTGTTTGTTTGTTTCCTCTTTGTGTGAAATAACTAAAGTTGCTCAACATATTTCACAAATTGTACCAGTACCAGGCTTAATATGTAAATAATTTTCAATCGTTCTGTAGTCTATTATTCAACTCACGTTTATCGTCTATTGAAATACAGTTTTGGAATTATTATTTGTGTTGTATTGTTGTATTGAAATCCTACTTCTGCAAAAATTAAAAAAATATTTCGAAACTATTTTTAAAATTCTCTTTAGCAAAGTTAAAAAACAAGTAAGAGCACCATATTCGGCTGCGTCAAATCTTATATACCCTTTAAACAGTTTGTACCATCATGTAAAAATCAAATAAATTTGCAGTGAATTAAAAAAGGGAATACATACATATACTCCTCTCATTAACATAAATCGACAATCTGAACCTTAAATTATATATTTTTTCGCCGATATCTCTATTAATAATTGAATGAAGAAATATTATAATTTATTAAAAAAATATTTTCTCAAATATAAGCTAGTCCAGCGTAAATTTATTCGTGCAAATAAAAATCAATTTTTTTTTACATTTATCCCGAGCTCGTGAGTTAATTTTAAATTTATTAAAAGCACGAACAAACTATTTTTTGTAAGTGAGTGTGAGTCAAAACTAACTCACGCAACCATCTCTGATAGAAACCAAACTCATTTGAAACAATAACTTTTATACCGAAAATAAAGACAAAAGAGAGTTATAAACAAACAAGTTGATTTGTTGTTTGTTTTTTCAGATTAAGTATTTAGCAACTGAAGTTCTTTTTAATAAGTAAAAAAACGCGGTGCCTCTGCAACAGCTTGGTATGGAATATATAAGCTAAAATACCATATTAAAATATCACTAAATAAAATTTGCTGGATCGCAACAAGAAATTTGTTGAAACTCTGTATATATATCGAAAATACCCCAAATATGGAGCACTTTTTAAAAAAATATTAAAAATATTTGCAAGACATCTATCTAAAAAACATTAATGCAATTATATAGCCGAATACCTGAAATTGATGGTTCCATTTTAATAAAATTACTTTTAGAACGTTTAATAAGAATTATCAGCACCCAAAATATCTCAATTTTCAGTTTTAGGCACGGCACGAAAAACTTTGAAAAATTATTTGACTTTGACAGCTCACAGTCGAAAGAGTCATTTACTCAAAACAAAAGTTTTTGGTAAATAGTGGTGTAGAATTTAATTACCTTTCACCCAGTACCACACACGAATGTGTAGGATAAAGTTCAGCTTTTGAATTAATCCTCACTTTTGTTGACTTTGTCAAGGGAATCTATTAAAAAACTTTATTTAAGAAAAAATTCTATTACAATACATATAACAATTAAGACGACTTACAGTAAATAAACAAGGAAATTTTAAAACATTACAAATTTAACATTTAACCGGAAGCTTTAAACATTTTTTTTTTTTGCTTATTAGAATATAAAATTTTCTTATTTGTTTAGATAGATATTCTTTGTTTTTCTTTCTTTTTTTTCTGTTGTACTTTAAGCTCACTATAGAGTACCTTTTCTTTTCAATATTTTCTTTATCTAGAATTTTAACACCTTCCAAATCAGCTTTATGACCTGTATTAAATATATCTTGTGCCACTGCTGTGGTTTGTTTTTGTTTTTCGATGTCTTGTTTATGTTCTTTAATTCTCGTTTCCAAACTTCTTTATGTTGTAGTCACAGTTTTTGTTGCTGTTTTCTTTACATTTAATTACAGATACAACGTTGTTTTGTTGGTGTTTTTCAACTAAAGCTTTAACTTTTCTAAAGGGTCCGCTAAATAACTTTTTTATTTTAAAATGCTATAAATGCTGTGTGGCACATAGCGATGTCCTGTTGAAACCAAATGTTGCCAATATCCTCCTCTTTAATTTTTAGGAACAAAAATTCGTTCAACATGGCCCGATAACGATCTCCATTGACTGTAACGGCCACTCCTTGCTCATTTTCGAGGAAAAATGGCCCAATTATGCCTCTGGACCAAAATCCGCACCAAACAGTGACTCGTTTTGGGTGTATCGGCTTTTCAATGTATGCGTGCTTGGGCGTGTGCCCCAAATGCGACAATTTTGTTTGTTTACATACCCGCCAAAATTAAAATGAGCTTCATCTGAAAAGATGATTTCTTTTTGCAAAATCGGCCAAAGTAATGTCGCAATATTTCCCAGCGTTGTTCAAGCGTATACACAACCATATTCGTTCAGCGAAAGGATAAAACTAATTATCTGTCAAATCAGACATGAGCTAAGTGTTATCATTCGCGAAATAAGCACTAGTTAAAAAAAAAAAACGTTAGATGGCGGACCCTTTAAATATTGTATTGCTTTTAGTGTAATGTTTGGTTTGTAGGCAAAATTTAGGTTTTTATTTTCAATTATTCTTTTGATGTTTTCACTGTTACACTGTAAAAATGTTTATCTGTTTCTTTGTTTGAAGAGTTATTTGTGGTGTAATTTTATATTCTGGATGTTGTTTCCATTAATGTGTTTATTATTTTAATGGAAAGCAATTTTCTTCTAATGCCTTGATTATTTGACTTATATTTTTATTATAAAATTGTTTATTGCTGATTTGTAAAATTCTACGTATAAAGTTTTTTGCTGTATTGATAATTTGTCTTTTATGGTGTGTTGAATATAAGTTTATACATTATTCTGCCTGAAGATGAATTTTTCGTACATCAATCCAATATTATTTTGTAATTATAATTATAATTTTTTATTTTTGGATCAAAAAAAAAATACTACAAAAATTATTTTTTGATTCTGCGAAAAATTCTCATTTTCCATCCCTGTATGAATTCAAAACTTTGAAAATATATGAAATTAAATTGTAGTGTTATACCAAGTTCTTTAATGTAAATTACAAACAACAAGCATACAACACTGTAAACACATACAAAAATAGTACCAATAGTACAATACAACCAGAGCTGTAAATGATTGCAATCGATTTAATTGCAATCACATGATTTCGCTTTAATGATTGCAAATTTTTTGATTGCATTCAAAATCGTAAATTGATTTCATGATTTCAATTTGAAATCATGAAATCAATATGATAAAAACGATTGAATCAATTTTTTGAAATTAATTTATATATAAATTGATTGCAATCAAATTTGATTGCAATCAATTTGATTGCAATTACTTTAATTGCAATCAAAGTTAAATCAGAATCGTTCTTTTCAAATGAAAAATGGCAATTTTTATTTACAAAGTTTTGTAAAATTGGTAAACATTATTTCTAATTGCAATCAGTTCTTCCGTAGAAAAAAAAATGCAAGAAATGACTAACAAACCTACGTTTTTCATGTCATTTTGGAGTTGTGATTTCAAGGGAATTTATTGAAATCACATGATTTCAACAAAAATTTGATTGCAATCGAATTGATTGCAATTATATTAATTGCATTCAATGATTTCTAAAAAAAATGATTTCAAAATAATTGCAATCAAAAAATATTGCAATTTTGACAAGATTTCATTTTGAAATCTGAAATCATTTAGAAATCAAAGAATGAAATCAGTTTGGTTCAAATCACTTTGATTTCAATGTCAATTGATTGCAGCTTTTTACAGCTCTGAATACAACTAGGGTTGTGAATTAAATCTATGTTCTTGTAATGTTTGAATTTCATAAACATCGATAAAAAGATCAAATAAAAAGACAACGATATGAATTCTAGGATTGTATTTTTATAATAAAAACAAGTAAGAGCGCTATATTCGGCCGTGCCGAATCTTATATACCCTTCACAACGTGTAGTCATGCAATAACAGCAGTTTGTAATACCATTCATCCCATATGAAATACGTACATACATATAAAAAACATACATATATAAATACAAACCATTTTAAAATTATAACTTTACGTATGTATGTTAACAGCAAAAATAAAAAAAAAAAAATTTTAAAAAAAATTTAAAAAAAAAATTAAAAAAAAAATTTTTTTAAAAAATAATTAAAATATATATAATAAATATAAAACAAAAAAAAAATTTAAAAAAAAATTTAAAAAAAAAATTATAAAAAAAATGATAAATATATAAATAATTAAAAAAAAATAAAAAAAAAAATTAAAAAAAAAATTTTTTTGGCTCAGCTGGGATTCGATGCCACGTTTTCTCTAACCAGTATACACGTTTGTATGTATGTATGTTGTTGTTGTAATGTTGTTTTTGTGAAAAAAAAATCGAGGTGGTCGTGCGTTTTTGCTCATATCTCAGTTGTTTATGTACCGATGTTTCTGATTTTCAATACCGATCTACTCCCGAATATTTCTGATATTTTAATACCTTACCCGGGTCCAACCTATGTCGGGGGGCTTCAAAAAGTTGATTTCAACATACACACGGACAGACGGTCAGACGGACAGACTGACAGAGCTTAATCGACTCCCCTATTCATCAGCTTTCAGAAAATATATACTTTATGGGGTCGGAAATGAAAATTGTAGAATTTCACACGGAATGACAAACCTATATATACCCTTTTTCACTGTGTGAGGGGTATAATAATGGATTGCTGGTAACATCTATTTTTTTTTTTTTTTGTGCTTCGCACACAAGCGTAAATTTTTGTGTTTTCAGCGACTGTTTAAAATGTATGTGTATAAAAATTTATTTTTGTATTTCAAAAAATAGTTTTCTTATGAATAAATGCTAAAATATTTTTTGTTTTATATTTAAATCAGAATAAAACAAAACAACTTTTGCAGTATTTTGTTGTTGGAGAAAATTTTCGCTAAAAAACTATATTTTTTTTATTAGTTAGTTTGTATGTTTATGTTAACATGATTATGTCTGTTTTTTATACCCTTCACCAGTGGTGCCAAAGGGTATATATAGCTTTGTCATTCCATTTGTAAATTGTAAAATATTCATTTCCGATCCCATAAAGTACAGGCATGTCCGTCAGTCCTGCTGTTCGTCTGTTGCTTCATATCAACGTTTAGAAGCCCCCACATGTTACTCAGTGATATCAATATTTTACAAATATTCTGGAATAAATCGCTATTGAAATCCAGCATGCTCTCTAATTTTCTGAGATATGAGCAAATGAACATGACTGCCTCTCTTTTTTTCTCATATTTCTACCACAAAAATCAATATTTTTTAGCCCTAGATTAATTTATTGAAATGTTTGTTACTATTTATAGGTACGATATGCCTCTAGAGATATTTTTAAAAAAAGTTGGATAAACCGGCAAAGTTATAGACAAATATAATTTTGAAATTTATATATATTTTTTTTTAAATATGTCAAGTTATTATAGCTTTTAAACGTGTTACAGACACCAGAATATGTATAAGCCGTACACTCGAAAATTACTGCTAAGAAAAACTGATAAATCAGTTTAAAACCAAAAAAGATATAAGCACAAAAATATGAAAGATGTGGTGTTTTTCCTAAGATTTAAAAAACAATAATCGAATTTTTTAGCTTTTAAATAACATAGAGGAACGATATGGGTATAAAAAAAGCACTTGACTAGCAGAATATAAGACACTAAAAACTAAAACCCAAAATGGCCGCCACTACAAAATTTCGAACAATTAATTTTTATATGGGTCAAATCTACTAATCAAAAAGTACCCACTTCAACCCACTCAATATTGGTATCAAACGAAAGGACTCAGTTAGTGGAATACAGTAAATAATGGAAAAGTTAAAATCCAAAATGGCCGCCGAAATAAAATGGCAGACATATGGATCAAAAATAGCAATTACGGTAATACCCCTTTAACCCCCACAACATAGGTATTAAATATATGGGTTTGATCAGAAGAACACAATTAATTGTGTAAAAAATTAGATTCCAAGATGGCGCTCTTAACAAAATGGCAGATAGTATATTTTTTTAAGCCCATCAATATTCATATCAAACGAAAGGGCTTGACTAGTAGACTTTAATCAGCATTGTAAAAATTCAAAATGACAAATAGGCAACGGAAATAATAAAACAAAATTAAACAAGGCTACGCTACGATGTGGAAACTATACCTAGTTATTTAATGGTGAAGGGTATTTCAGATTCGGCAAAGCATTCTTATTTGTTTTGTTTATTTTTGTTCAAAACATCATCAAAAGAGTAAAAGCTCACACATGCAAATGTACCAGTGTTGCCATATGTAAACATTATCTTTTTTAATAACTTTTTCAGTCTTTTGAAATTAAATTCGATATTTTCAATTTAGCAGATTTCTACAGTTTTTCCAACATGTAGTAACATTCTTTTTAGATTTTTAACTTTAAGTTCTATGTTTGATATATTTCTTTTTTGAACAGTTTATTTGGTGTTTTGTTGCAACGCTGTAAATTATTTAATTTTCTACGACAAATATATATTCTTTTACAACTTTGTTAAAAACTCCTTATATGTATGTACACATGTAACACCTGGATTTTGAAATTTGAGAATGTTTCAAAATTTTAGAACTTCTATATTTTGAAAATCAAATTTGAAACAAAGATAATGCAACTAAAGTACCAGTTCTGTCGGTTATTATTATTATAATTATAACTATTTTTATAATTGTAACTTAACTTCCACATTCATAAAAATTATTAAATTTAAGAAGGGTTTATCAAAGAATTTTTGTATTTTAATGTTGCCCACTAAATTTTTGATAATATTTATTATTTTTCATATGATTTTCTTTGAACTTTCAAGATTTCTTTTTAAAAAAGTTTAATTTTTTAAATTTTATAGCAACATTGACAAACATTAAAAAATAAATTAAATCATGGGCACTTTGGCTCTGCTAATATAAAGAGATAATGAGAAAGAATTATCGCTAGAGAGAAAGTAAATTGTTTCTATTTTTAAACACATATTTGCTCGAAAAATTCGAGTAAGTATTTATACACTTTTGGTGCTATTCCATTTTTCTTCGTCAAAATTATCCCAAATTTTATTTTATCGGGGTAATTTTTTTTTTCTTTTTTGCCAATAACATGGAACAGTAATTTGAAAATGTTTAGATATTTTTAGTCAAATAAATTTGAGTAGTTTTCAGTTGTACTTCTTTCTTCTTTTATATTGTATTAATCATAGGCTAATGTTCAAGGTCATTAACATTTTTAAATCGTATGTTTAAGATGAATTGATCTAAAAATGAAACTAAATCTATTGACTGAATAAAAATAGAATAAATTTATGCATGTACTTTGAATTGTCATTAATTGCTTGCGGATATTTTTTAGTTGTTCTAGTTTAATTATATCAACTTTATTGGTTATTTTTATACTTGTGTAGCTGAACCCGGTTCGCACTGCTGGTCAAATCAAATTTTTTTATTGCAAATTTACTATTTTCTATTTGAAAGTTTTTTTATATAAAGGGTGGTCCAAATAAACGAATGATAATAATTGTAAAAAAAAACAATTAGTTTTCTAAAAATATTTATAAATGTACAGGTTGTGTTAAAATACGCGCGTGTACAAATTTTAAAAATTTTTCTTTATTAATGCCTATTGAAAAAGTGAAATTCCAAACCAAAGTAAGTTCGTTGCATGGTGGTGTAACAAGGTTGGATGAATAAAATATAAAAAAATAATAAAAACTTTATTAAAGTGTAAAAGTATATAGAGTATTTTTTAGACTTTTCTTTCGTACAATCCACACCAGCCATCGATTTGTTCGAACAACGAACAATTTTTTGAGCGCACATGAATTTGCCTGGTGTGGACCGCTGTTGTCGATGTTTTGTTCTTGTTCAAACAGCGTTGTTAGAACATTTGTTCGAACAAAGAAATCTAATATTAAAAGGCATTTTGAATATGAAAGAAAGAGACGACACATAAAAATATCAACAAAATACACTGTATTTATACGTTTTCTCCATATCAAAGAACATGAACAATTTTTTGACAGTTGCTCTGCCGACGTTTTGTACCGCCCAAATGAATGAGGTAGCTCATTTAGAGGTAATTTCTTCAGGAAATATGGTAACAAAAAGTAATGATGTCGCGCTCTATTGTATGGCATGTTGCGACGTCTTGTTGCAATAACATGATGAATAATATATTATGAAATATTTGCCTTTGTTTGAGAACTCAGTTTTATTCGCTTTATTAATTCTTACTTGCAGCTTTACTTTGCGTGTGTTTACGTAATATCCATATCAAAGAATTTTACAAATAAATTTATGCAATTATTTAGTGTAAAAATAACAAAAACAAAAAATATAAAAATTCACAGGAAATAAGTCAACATACAGCCACTAAACTGTTTACAATTTATAACTTTTTGTACATATAAAAAAATTTCAACACCTAGTACGCTCAGCTTGGAAATCAACCGCACCCTGAAATCACCGGGTCATTGACATAATCAGATTTTCCATTATATAGCGCGTTATTTCAGAACATGTAAGAATTATTGAGATTTTATGGGTTTCTCGCATTGCTATGTCTTATTTGCGGACCAATATTTTCAAAAGATCCTGGGTGTGTTTGATTGGGTTGAGGTTCGGTGACTAAGGTGGGGTATTCAGTTGTCTTGGCGCGTGGTATATAAGCTAGTCTCGAACAGTGTGTACAGTGTGCTTGGATTCTTTATCCTGCTGAAAAATCCACTTATCTTCCCGGCCCAAGCTTTCAAAGCACGACTTAAAATTGTTTTCCAATATATTTTAGTTCTGATGGCGGTATATATTACCTTCGAAAAAAAGGAAACGAGCCACCCCATATGGTGCATTCCTCCACGGTGTTTAACAGTACGACATTCTTTGGGTCTCCAAACTTTAGACCTGCCATCATTTTCAAAAATATTATACTTATTTTCTTCAGTAAAAAGGAAAGTTTTCCGAAAATCTACGTCTTTATTTAGATGAGTCTTAGCGAATACGAGGCGAAGTTTATGGTTTTTATCTGTAGTCTTGGTCATAAAACCATTACTCTGTAAAATATTTATTACTGCTGGTAATTCTTCTATAGGATTTAACTACCTTGCGGAGTTTGACCACTAAAATACGAACTCGAGTTTCTATTTCTTTTCTACCTCCCATTTCAAAAAAAAAATCGAGCTTCATCAAACACTTATTGTAACTGAATGATAGTATTGATTCTAAAGCAACACAAATCTGTAAATTAACGCTTATTTTCATTTCTTCTGTTTTCGTTTTCTGTTTTATTTTAGGAAATGCGACACTGTATGCAGACTTTTTTAAATAAAATTTTAATGTTAATCACTAATAACTTCTGGGTTACTAATATTTTCATTTAATTTTTTTCTCAGCCTTAATCACATATATAAAATAAATTTCTGTTATAACCATTAATTCATGAAAACTTAAAAATATCTTACATATTGACCCCTGTGTGCGAAATTATCGTATGTTACATAAACAAAATTTTACAGGAGAGCATTTGTATTACTTTTAAATCTATATATATAAAAGTGAAACTCTGTGTGTGTGTTAGCTATAGACTCCGAAACTGTAAAACCGATCGGATTCAAACTTAGGCAAGTTGTTGTACACATTTCAGGAATTGTATATGGGTAGCAAAAAGTGGGCGGGGCCACTCCCCTAAAAATTATTTATCACTTTTAGCTACTTGCACTTGACCGATTTTTCTGAAACTTTGCACATATATTGACCTGTCATGACTATATAATTTCGTGAGTGAGAAAAGTGGGCGGGGCCACGCCCATAAAAAAGTTATAATTTTGAGGTTCATGCACTGGACCGATTTGTCTATAACTTTGCACACATATTGAGCTGTCATGACTATATAATTTCGTGACTAGAAAAGTGGGCAGGGCCACGCCCATAAAAAAGTTATAATTTTGAGGTACTTGCTCTCGACCGATTTTTGTGAAACTTTGCACACATATTGAGTTGTCATGACTATAAAATTTCTTGATTAGAAAAGTGGGCAGCCTCACGCTCATAAAAAAATTATTATTTTCAGCTACCTGAACTTCACCGAAAAAAAAAGTTATAATTTATAACTTTTTGCACTTGGTATTCAATTTAAATTCAGAATGCATTTTTATTCATTAAGGGGCGTAGCAACGCGCGCCGGGCTTTTCAAGTAAAAACATAAATAACACTGCTACATACGATAAAATGTACACAGTTTTATCTCAATAACTAAAACTGTTATCGCTTTAATATTTTATCAGCAGATGGATTAATTGATGTAGAATCAATTAGCATAAAAAAGTCGATTTCTAAAAAACGTAATATACGATAATTTCGCTCACAGGGGTCGATATGTATGTATACATGTTCTTATATTTTATTTAATTCATTAACACACATACAAAAATAATTTTGAAAACACCGAATCTCATAATAATTATTTTTATTATAATAAAAACCATAGTCTATTAATGAAATTTTTCGTACGGACAATTAAACGAATTTAATGAAAAAAAATCATATTAATTTATTTATTTATTTGCAATTTTTCCCAACGAGAATTTTAAATATATCACATAAAAAAATTTAAGCAATTAAAGCAATTGGCAACTGGTATATGCACCGCATTACAAATCTAGCCAAATAATATGTAAGACAGACAGACAGTTGTGCCATATTAGAGAAGGGTTCATTTAATAAATGAAATAAAAAAACAACTTAAACAATATATGTTTGCATATATTGAGAATTTAAAATATTTTTAGCGCCAGATACTAAACAGAATTAAAAATTGATCCAAATACCTAAAAATTACCATTTTTGACAATGTTATGCTAAATAATGTATTATACATATGGTTGGTGCAATCAAATGTTTTTGAAATGTAAATAGTTTAGAAAAGGTTTCAGTGCAGATGAAATATATTGTTGGCAATATTCGATTTTTACAATTAAATAATGCAAGTTAAATACATATGTAGTGTGTATGTTCTATTAGAAGTACTTTGTTAAAGAAAAATGAATTTTTTGATATTTAATATTTGTTTGATTTGTGAATAAGTTGTACTGCTAGTTATTTACCCAACAAAAACATCTATAACCATATAATCTATTTTAGGCCTATTAACATAATATTCAGTTAAATAAATTTAACGTAAAAGTTTACTAACTTTCAGTAATCTTTAACTGAAGTTTTAACTATAAATTAAAAATGTTAACTTGTTAACTTGTAGTTGTCAATTATTATGAATGAATTTCAAAAAGAAGAAGAAATGTATACATAAATATAAATTCTTAATGTGCACCCAACTGCTAATAAATTTATTAAAAATTGAATGTATTTTGAAATAATTTTTGCTATAAATTTAACAATTTTCTTAGATATACGATATCTCATGAAAAACTCATCAGGTAAATTAAAATGATCCATTCGACTTCTGCGGTTATGATTTCTTTTCATACCATTAGAAATATTAACTTTATATTAATTATACGAATGTGTAAATCTTTTTAATCGTAGAGGCATCTTTCAATTTTAATATTTTTAAATTCAAACAACAAATATTTTCTTCCAGTTAAGAACTTAAACGCCACAGAGTACTCGGTTAAATTTAACTGAAATTTGGCAAAATAATCTAAAAGTTATAAGATAACTGAACTTTGTGTTAATGGGTTTTGGCTAACCAATGTTTAAATTTTGAGTTTAGTGTTAACTGCAGGTTAATTTTTTTTATTGTTAACGGCCCTTAATCGTCAAGTTAACTAGAATTTTGACTCTTTGATTTTAACACGACGATGTCATTAAAGGCAATGTTATCAGTTCACATGCTTTTTTTTATCATCATTAAACATAAACATTTTATTGTTTATAACAATTACATTGACATTGTATGTTTGTGCTCAGTAACGTCAATTTGTTAATCTTTATTATTAAAAGAGTTGAATAATAAATATGCAAATAATACACATATCGATGGTAAAGTAACTGGACATATGACAAGGATGGCAAACAATTTCCCCTTTATGCCGATTATTTATACGATTATTAGGTGTTGTCAACCTTTGACAATCGATAAGTACTTGATATATTTATTATTTCATTGGCTTTTGTAATACAATGAAGGGTAATTAGGCACTCAAGGATAACAATAGCAAACAATTAAAGCTATTTTACAATTAAAACAATGTTCTGAAAATGGTTATTACGATAAGTAAGGGTGTTATATTCGACCGTGCCAAATCTAATGAGACTCTTCACCATCGTGTACATGTACATGAGAACATCGTAGCATAGTGTAAATTTTTGATTTAATGTTATACGCTTTATGGCTTTGTTATTTTCAAAACCACACACTACATAGTTAGAAGAAAATTATTCGCTATTTTATTTCAGACGCCATATTCGATTTTACACTTTTTCATAGTTTACTGTATTCTATTGATTTGATACAAATATTTTGGGTGTTAAAGCGGATAAATCAATAACTACTATATTTGACCAATATATCCGCCATTTTATTTATTTGATATCAAAATTGAGGCGGTTGAAGAGTTCCGCGAAAAACTCAAGTCATCGACTCTCTGATCTAATCAAGATCTAATTTTTTTTTTAAATCAAATTATTTCAAAGATAATGTTTTTGCTGGGTATATTAATACATACATAAATTTGCAACAAAATTGCTAAAAGCATAAAATTTAAGCAAACATTTTCGTATTAAATATAATATAACAGAAATGTATTAACAATCTTATACAGATGATATTCGTATATGGTTTTATGATGATCGAAAATGCCACAATAGAATTCACACATTATTTGCTGATTTTTTTTTTTTAAATAAAATGGCATTCTTCATATACAAACATATCTTTTACACAAAGTATTGTTGGCTTGTACCAAAATACGACTCGTTGAATTTTAGATACCACAATAATACACACATATGTACGTATGTATGTACGTTCAAACTGAAAATTTAATATTTTGAAATATCTTCTATAAATATTTATTTATATTTATGTACATACCTGTGTATTATGTATGTACATATGTTCTTATATACGAGTATACTGGGTATGTGTCATATTATATTGTACATGCATACAAGATGGCGCAAAAGTAATGTTATAATTTTAACTGCCGGTCATTTGTTATAAATGAAAATAAGAGCTCTGTTTTCATATAAAGTTAGCTTAAAGTGTAAAATTAATGAAGGCTATGAGAAAAAAATTTATCGCACAAATGGCTACCTCCCGAGTTGATGTATATTTGCTCTCGTTTTAAGCATTTAGAATTGTTCCTTGCAAAACCTATTGTTCCACATAAAATGCATTAAGAGCCATTGCATCGGCTAAAAATAACTGTTTGGTGCCGGATTTAGAGTAAAAAAGTAAATGGACTTATTTTTTTTTTTTTAAGATACCACTGAAACTGCAAATAACAAGCTTTACTATACAGGTGATAAACTAGTTTCGAATAATCTCCCGTTTTGAAGATGTTAACTGACAGTCTAGATTGCTAAATGTAACAACATTAAACTTTTTTCTTTTTGGGCTTCTAAAATATCGCGTTTATCATAAAGAACTATTAATCTTGAAAGCTAATATTGAAGAAGAAATCTCTTATTTAAGGCCAGATGTTTTTAGAATAACAATTCAAATATCGTGAAACGAGTACAATCACGCACCATTATTTCAAATTCAATCTAGGGTGATCGATTATTCGACTTTTTTAAGAAACCGGTTTTCAAATAGTTTGAAATTTAGAATTTAAAACAAAACCGGTTACTATTTTGAAAATTAAGAAAAAACCGGTTAACCGGTTCGAAAATATAAAATATAATATTTAAAGAAAAAATTAAAAAATATTGTAAAAAAGATTATAATAAAAATTATATCTAAATATGAAATTTTTACAGTTTATATACGTTTGGCTGCACAATTACGCAATAACTGACATGAATGCAGTTGACTAATTTGGTTTTAATTAGTTGAATTTAAGGACGAAAGATACTCTTTACAAGTAAAATAAATATGTAAAATAAATAAATACATAAATAAATAATACTTTTTATAAGGCTGTTATAAAGTTTTGTATCTCCTTCTGTACATTTTTATACCCGCCACCAAAAAAATGGTGGGGGTATATTCATTTTGTCATTCCGTTTGTAACACATCGAAATATCCATTTTAGACCCCATAAAGTATATATATTCTGAATCAGGGTTTGATTTGATGACGATCTAGCTATGTCCGTCCGTCTGTCCGTCTGTTGAAAGCACGATAGAGGTCGCACCGAAAAAGCTAGGGTGGTCAAATTTTGCCAGAATCTTTCTTATAGACAAGGTTTGTTTGGTATTGAAAATGGGCTAAGAAGAGAGTTATAGCTCGAAAAGCAAGAGTAGGTCGAAAAAACCGTGTCCTTCGAACATCGAATAAAATGGAATTGTGTCCAAACGCATTAACGTAGACTCATGAAACTTCGAATATATATTTCCTGAGTAAAAACAATATTTTTCCCCAAAAATTGTCTAAATCTATGCATTAGGAGAGGAGTTATCGATCAAAATGTACGAAAATTTATACCGCACAGTGTATTTTTCGGTATATTTAAAAACAAAAACGTCATAAAAGCAACAAAATTGGATGTACGACTCTGAAATTTTGCACACTCTGCTTTTTGGTGAGTGGCTTTTTTGTAACGGAAAATGTGCCACGCCCACTTTTACGCCCACTTCCCATATAACGTATTAACTAAAATTCATATAATTTCTCTATTAATAAAGATTTTGGAATAATAAAGGGTGAAACACCTAAGTTGTACTCATTCGCAAAAATAACTTGGACACGCCTACTATAACGCCCACTTTTCACGTTATCTACCGTTAATGAAATTTAAAAGCTCATAAAACCGCTAAAATTAGAGGTATGATGATCAAATTTGCTAACTATATTCCCCTAGGCAATATCATTACTGTGCCAATTAAGATGCCACGCCCACTTTTACGCCCACCTCCCATATAATGTTTTACCTACAATTCATATAATTTCTCTATTAATTAAGATTTTACTATATCGCCCACTTTTCACGTTATCTACCGTTAATGAAATTTAAAACCTCATAAAACCGCCAAAAATAGAGGTATGATAATCAAATTTGCTACATATATCCTCCTAATCAATGTTATTGTTGTGCCAAAAAGTTTAGGTGACACGCCCACTTTAATGCCTACCTCCCATATAACGGTTTATCTTAAATTCATGTAATTTCTCTATTGACAAAGTTTTTGGGAAAATAAAGTACCATATTGAAATATCTAAGTTGTATTTATTAGCAGAAACTTTATTGACACTCCTACTTTAACTCCCACTTTTACTAAAAGACTACATTTACAAAAGCATTTTAGTAGCATATCGAAGTTATAAAGGGTGGTTAAATTTTAAGGACCGATGTTGAATTTAAATAAAACACAAATTATTTAGCATATTATTATTATTTCTTTTTGTAATTATAATATTTGTATGGTTCAATTATGTATTTAACAAAATATCGGCCAAATGGCCCCCCCATCCTTGGCGCCACTCCTTTCTCTAATGATACCAATTTTCAATGACAATGTTGATGCTCAATTGTTGGGTATGATGATGAGGCGAGGTTGACTGCTCTTTTGCCACACTATCGCAAAAACCAGCAATGGTACCCATTCACTGAACTAAGAAGACATTCACAGATTTTCTAACATTTTATACAGACCTGTTTTGCAGAAATTTAAATATTTTTTACAACTCTCCCGACTGTGGACGAATTTGAACGATTATATTGATCAAAAGAATTACGAAGTGCACAAAATACATTTTGATCTGAACGCCCATTTTTATAAAAAATCTGCTCATTTGCGTATCTTTTCACGGATCAAATTGAGTAAGTTTGAGATTTAGAAATGTCAAATGAAATGCAGAAAACAAATTTAAAGACTAGGTGTAGTTCGCCTTCAACATGGGCCCTTAAAATTTAACCATCCTCTACAAAGACAATGATACATATTTTATTATAAAGAGATTATTCCATAACGATTAACAAGATAATAAATATTGTGCTTTAAATGTACACAAAATTTTTGGTGGGTATAAAAGATTCGGCACAGCCGAATATAGTGCTCTTACTTGTTAAATGTTAAATAGATCTTTTAAACTAATATGCACTAACGTATTTTGTTTGAAATGATTTCTGTAATTTGAAATACATTTTAAAGGCTAGAGAGAAAATCTTTAAAATTTCATTTTAAAAATTCTTTCTTATACCCATAACAGACATACAAAAACATACACATAAAAAAAATATTTAAACTCAATTATTTTTCTTATTTTACATTTGTATTTTAAACAACAAATAAATTTCTTACAATATTATGGAAGAATATTTAATAGTTTTTATTATCTGATTTTTGGAAACCTTTCGCGTACTAAATATACTATGGTACGATTGGTTACAAAGATATATAAAAATAAATTCAAAAAAATAAAAAACCGTTTTTTTCGGATAAAAAAAACCGGTGTATTCGATATTCGAAAAATAAACATTTTGAAAAAACCGCCAGCAGAAAGAGGAAAAAACCGGGTTTTCCAGCGGTTGTAAAACCGAGTCGATCACCCTAATTCAATCGTTCGAAACAATATGGTGGAATTTTTTTGTAACCCCATCTCTATAACACCATCAATATTTGTATAAATAAAAGGCCTAGACTAATACTAGCATTTCATCATAAAAATTTAAATAAAACTATTTAGGTACATGATGGTTAAGGATATATAAGATTCGGCACGAAAAAAATAGCTCCCTTTTTTGAACCAAATGATATTGTACGTTAAAAAAATATTAGCAATATATTTTATATTTTTCATTTGCGAAATTATAGTGATGTTCTTATATACATTTTAGCTTAGGTCTACTTTAGCCGTTATCCCTTTTAGCCGCAGAAGTAGTAATTGCAAATATTAATTTCAAATTGATTTAGATACAATCTGAGGTTTTTTATAGAACTGGCTGTATAAAATAACAGAGCAATCAAAATACACTATATTGCTTAATGTATTTAGCATTAATTAATTAAATTAGTTTTTCAATATTATTTCTATAAAAATGTTGTTTTCAAATTGCAAATAAAACCATTTGACAATTAGGATTTACCAATAATCTGAATTGATTTCAAAATTTTAATTTAAAATAGACATTAATGCGGAACTACGAAAGAAGGGCAATACGAGGAAGCTAATTTCATATACATATATCAAATTGTTGTTGTAATGATTTTAATTTTAGTATAAACAACAACAACACAAAACAGATGTAATTATGCGTTTGCCTTGGTAACAAATTTTATATTTAAATTTTTCGAATTTAATTAAAACATTTCAACTATTTTTAATTTGTAGAAAATCAATACACAAAAGAAAAAAAAACAGCAATAACAACAATATAACACAACAATAAGAGCAATAATATCATGTAGAAGTCAACAAAAGTACATATACAGTTAGAGGATTTGATGTACATAGATAAAAAAAAGTAGACAAGAACACTGTACAATGCTGACCGACGACAATCCTGATCATGAGTATTTATAAACTGACAATTTGGATGTCATCCAATGCATTAACTAAAATCTAAATAATCTGCAAAATATCCACTAGAAAATACACTTAAAGAAATTGTAGAAAGTTTATTTAAAAATGTATGTACATAATATACACATGTAAATATTTGAAGATGTTTCCAATTTTTAATTTAAAAAAAAATATATTTTTATTTGCTAAAACAACTAACATTTCGTGACAAATCTAATAATAAATTGTGGTCGATTTCTTTTTTAGGTGTAAATATATTTAAACTTTTTATTTTTCTTGAATGTTTAGCACTTTTGCTAAATTATGCTAGAAACACAATTGGGACGAACGAAAAATAGCGCCCAAAATGACGAATTCGTCTGTTAAAATTTTTTGTTAAATTTCGTTGTATAAAGCACCATATCTATACATTAACACCTAAGTCAAATCTGGTAAACAGCAAATCCAGTTAATTTCTATTAGATTTCCCATACAAAACGAGTAGAAAAAAAGTAGAAAATTCAATCAAAATTTATTAGGTGGTTGCAATTGCAAAAGTACTTTATTGTTTGCATTTTTTATGGAGTTTGAGTTTTGGAGAGTAAATAAATATACGGGTTTGAAAATAAATCACAAAAAATGTAAAAACAAACAAAATTGTGACGGTGCAGATTTTGATAAAGAATTTTTTATAAATCTACTAGATTTTTCCCGCAGGTATAAATGTACTATAACGACGAAAAATTACAGCTGTAACACATGGTGATTGAATAAATTTCTGTACATGTTATGAGTTGAATTATACAAAACTTAAACCTGCTATATTTTAAGTGTTTCTTTAGAAAAAAAAACTAAAGTATAATTACCAAATTGTTGATTTCCTTACTACAATTAGTTACAGAAATATAGATATATTGAGAAATTGTGTAGGTTGAGAAGCATATTTGTGTTTACAAACTTTACTCTTACAAATGTCCACGAATGCTGAACGAATGGTGTGCATGTTTTTAGTTTTTTCATATGGGCATTTCCATGTCATCGTACATGACATTTATACTCCTATCAAGTGGAGTAATTTTTGCAAAAGTAAGAGTAACTGAAACAAAATTAGATCTTTATGTTCCATTCAAAGGGTACTTTGTTTAAAATAAATTAATTATATTCGAATCATTGTTGTCTAAAATATTCAGAAAAATAAGAACATATTGTACGTGACAGGTATATATGAAAATATGAAAAAATTGCGAATATTTGGGAGGAATATTTTCTTTTTTTTAATTTCTTACACTAAACAAAATATTTTTCATTTAAAATCCATCATACTTAATTGAAAGCAATCTTTAAATTATTTTATAAAAAATTCTATTTAATATCGTTCGTAACATATCGCACGTGACAGATTTTTCTCTAATAGTATTCTTAGATAAAAAAGTTTAGAAAAAGAGTTTAACTCTAAATTAGGTGCTCCTGCGACTGTTGAAATACGAATGACAGAGACAAATAATCTTTTTGCACTACGTACGTGACATTAAAATAACATCCAAGGGAAATAAAAAAAAAAAAAAAATACCGCTAATTTTCTTTTTTTCTTATGGATCTTGTTAATTGTTGTTGTTACCTTAATTTTAAAGCATATTTACAACTACAATTTTTTTTTACAATTAATTCGCTAAAAAAATAGTTGATTGCAATTATTTAAAATAAGTCAAAGAGATATCACTCTTATTATTGCTCTTAAAATAGTTTAATAAGCTCTTAATACCTGCGCATAGTAAAATTTAAGTGTTTTTTTTTTTTATCAATAAATTTATATTGAAAAACTTTCAAGAGTTTTTATTTTTACAGTCGTGGTTGACATATTCATGGAAATGTCCATATGGCATCATGTTATTTCAATAAGTTTTTTTATTGAATAACAATAACACAACCAAAAGCAATTTTTATAGTTATAAAGACGAATTCGTTCGCAATTGTGCGCCTATCATAACCTTATTTACCTAAATACTTGAACACAAAAAGCAAACATGGTCACATTTACTAATTTTCTCGTCATTTGTCGACGCACAGAGTAGTATTTGGCCTGAAAAGCTGGCCAAAATTATTAAACGTGTTTTTTGAATGAAAAGTTCTGGTTTTTTGATAGTTTTAGTTGTAGTATGATATAAGAAATCTAGTAGCAGATTTTGAAAAAATTACACTGCGCAACAAAAGTACACTGCGCAAAAAAAATTTTTTTGTCTCTCCTAGAAATAAAAGTATGTGGACTATATGGATTTAGATGCCCTTAATTCAAATCTGTTTTCTGTTTTTTCTAGTACGTAAGGATTTGATTTTAAAGGCGTGGCATATTTCACCCCCTAAATCATTGGATTGCCTAATATATTTAATCATAACTTGTAAACGGGTTCTCCGATTTTATTAGGAGAAGAATCAGAAGATGCACCGGAAAATTCTGCTTAAACTAACTAAACACATTTCTTTTCTATCTATTACCATTTCGAAGTTATTAAAAATTAAATGGCGAAAAAAAATTTTTCCTGCAAAATTCGTCAAATTTTTTGTTTTCAAAATGCCATAAAAAAAATTAAGAACCAAAAATTTAAATTTTTTAAATTTTTCCAAAAGCCACATTCTTAAGGAATAAAAGTCGGTATAAATAGTAAAACTCAATTAACAAATGCTGATCTTAAAGGTTTAAACTCATTCTTAACAGACTGTGTGTACATGCATACGGTCTAATTAAAAAAAATTTTTTTGGAAAATTGTAAGGCTCTTAAAAAACAGTATTTTTTTTATGAAAAAAGGCTTTATTATATTTATTTTATATTATATAATACATAATATACGGAAAATTTAAACTAATAAAAATTTCTTAATAATTATTATGTCGTATGTATATCCTTATTAGCTGCGTCATCGGTGTCAGGAAGAAGAAGTGTGATGGTTTCTGATGAAAAAGCTTTTTTATTAATCCGTTGTCTTTGCGTACTGCAGCTTATAAAAGGGTCACTGCTCAGAAATAACCTATTCAAGACATCTCGATTTGTATCGCTTCTGCTTAATTTCCTAGAATAATTTGTACGATATAATCGTAAGGGCTTATTTCTGGCCTCGGCAGCTTCTGCTGACAATTGGATGGTAGCCTGATACCTGGGTGCCCATGTATTTTTATGCACCTATATTTATTTTTTGTAAACTTATTTTGGTGATAAATGCTTTTAATAATTATTCTTATTAGGTACGGTATATATTTTTTAACATATAATGTTTTGTAGAGCAGGTATATAAAAATATCCTTTATGGGAATGCGTGGGACATTCCCTTATAACTATTATCGATAATAAAGAATTTTTCTAATTTATAATTATAGGCAGGTATTAACATTGTTAAGTGTTAAAAGAGATGTGAATAACAGTTGAAATCAATAATTCGAAATACATAAAAGTTCATGACGATATAAATGTATAAGAAAAAGTGCCTGATGAGCAAAAATTGAAGAAATGTGAAAATTTAAAAAAAATCGTCAAAAATAATGGCGCAAACTTGCGCACACTTTTTTTCTTGTATCTAAAATAAGAGTTTCCAAATTTTATTGTGGTATCAAACATAATTCGTAGAGATGCTAACCTCACTTTCAAAAACCTCTTCTTTTTCTTTTTTTGCAAAAAAAGTGCATAATTTTTTTTTTTTAGGTTTTGTACTAATTGTTTCAACATGAATATGCAACATATTTCAAATTTTTTTACTTTTTTGAATAATTTTTGATCGAAACTTTCAGCGAAAAAAAAAATTATTGTTAAACCTTTATTCGTTTGGCCGCAAAAAAATATCAAATAAATATCCAAAAACCGAAAAAAACATTAAAATCTCATAAAATTTTCTTCACTTTCCTGACTTTAGCAGGGTCTCAGAGCTACAAATCGTAACTAAAAATCTTGAAAATTTACAATATAATGTAAAATATTGTTGTCTGTCGAGCTGCTTACTTAGTTTTAAAGATTTCTTAAAATTCAGTTTTGCCTTTTTGGCCAGCTTTTCAGGTCAAATACTCCTCTGTGCGACGTAAGAAATAGAAATAAGTCTATTGCAGAAATCGCCGTTCATGGCGAATTTCGCCCTATGCCATGAATGTGTGCATTTTGATATATACAAATATTTTTTATTTTATTTTATTACTTGCATTGCACAATGCTGCAGTTAGCACACTCTTACATACTTTGTGGTGTGTGGTTATTAAAATCAACAGTACCGTGAAATTTTCATTTATGCGTCCACTTGAATTTATCACGAATTTCTAAAATTGGTGAAACAAAAATTAAAAATTTTTATTAAAATCTAAAATCTCTTGCTTTTAGAATGTTTTTGCTGCATAGTAGGCACAAGATGTTTATATATTATCAAACACACACGACAATAAATACACATACGTACATATGTATGTATGAACCCAGCATTAAAAAGAAGGGGTAAATGAGCCTTACAAATGGCCATATTTAGCAGACACAAAAACATCGGCACCCATTGCATACTCATTTATTCTTTATACCCATTCGGATATACAGTGCTTCCAGCGAGGATTCAAGAAGACCTTCTAAAGAAGGCCTTTTAGGAACCCTTAACGATTTTTAAATTTTAACAGACATTTTCCATTTTGCAAATTTTATACTCTTTTTGTAGTAAGCTCAGCACTTGCTTTCTGAAGCTTTAAGCACAACCAAATGAATTCTTGTTGCTTTTTCAATGTTTTGCTTTAATTTTGTTTTGTTTTTTGATGCCTTTTAATTTTATCTGGTTTTAGTAACGGTTTCAAAATTTGGTTATATCTGCTAAGAATAGGAAAACTAACAAATATCCACACGAAAATAAATATCTTTCTCCCTTTATAAAAAAAAAGTTGAGTTAAAATGACTAAATTAATAAAAGGCAGTTCAGATGCCTTTTAGAAGACTTTTAAAGAAAGGCAGGTTAAAATAAAAGTGAGGTGTAAATTCGCCCTTCAGAGGGCCTTAAATATAAAGCCCTGTTGACTTTTATTTGGTTAATATTTAGAAATTTGCATTGAAATATAAACAAACATTTGTTTTTAACTACATACATATGTACATATCTGCTGCATGGCTTCATGTACAGTGACATGCCATTCACAATCGTTTTAAATAGACCGTTCAATACATTAATTGTTTTCTATATGTACCCGTACTCGGAGGCATTCAATCGCATTAATATTTATGAATCTAATGAATATTTTGTAATAAAATTCTGCGAAAGACATCAACACGATAAAATGCTTTTAATTAAGAAAAATTCGATTTTTAATTATGGGCTCTATTAAACATTTGTACATGCATACATATGCACGAGTATCTGAACAAACGTCTTTACTTCAACAGTAGACAACAGCACTAATGCACAGTGGATATTTAGTGGAATATGCACTTAACACACATATGTAAATATCGTCGGTCTCATGTAGAAAGGTCCTAACTCGCAATACATTTCACACAATTACACCTCGACACAAAAATTTAACGCAATAGTATCATAGTAGTAGTTTTACAAGCGATTTTACAAAAGAAATTACATTACGATAATACAGTTTCGGTTACGTTTTTACCTTCTCCTATAAAATTATAACTATTTGAGTTAGGGCCTTTCTACATGAGACCGACGATATGTATTTACAATTTGCGAATAAAATAAACAAACATTAAAAAAACATGAGTAGAGTCTAGTCTTTTTAAAATGCAAGCACAACGAAAAAAGAAAATTTCACATTTACACACATTCTTAATTTTATTTGTAGATTTTGCGAATGTTCTATTTTTTTATTTTCAATGACCAATTACTTAAACACCAAACACCAATCTGCAAACATTATTTATTTTTATTAATTATCGGAAACTTACCTAAAGGGTCCAAACTACCACTTCCTTATTCACTTCATTTATTTAAAACACTGGCAGCTTTAGTTTTTTTTTTTAATATCGAAGATATGTAAAATAAGGGATGTTTTGCTAGAGGTATTTTTTTAATTAACTTTATTAAAAAGGTAATTTTCTGGATTTATAATTAAATTATAACTTCTGGCATATGACCGCCATGGCTGACTCGGTGTATTCTAATCAATTTTCGATGACTTTTTCCAACATTTGTGGTCGTATATCACAGAAAATAGTCTAGCGGCATTAAATCGCAGGACCTTGGAGGCAATTCACGGGTCCGCAACGTGAAACTACACGCAAAGAAAAAATATGGTTGTGGTAACCATAATCGAAGAGCAACATACTATGATTGAATTGTTTGATTATGTTTAAAATAATAATGGTTACCAGTTATCATTATTATGTTTAATTAAAATATCATTCAATAATCATATATATGACTACAATTGAAATCGACAATCTTTGCTTTTTTATGGCAAATTACTGTCTTTTGCTGTAACATACACGTATTGATTGTACTTACCAATTTAATTGCAATTTTTTTATCAATATTTTTTTACATTTTCACGTTTATTTGTAAATTTTCTTAAATTTTTCAAAATTTTTGTTCCTTTTTTTGACATCTCAAACTTTTAAAATAATAAAAATTTATTTAGCAAGAAGAAGAACAATTAAAATCAAATTATTATTAAAAAAAATCATAGTTTGATTATTTTGTAATCATACTGTTGTCTCACTTATTATTCAATGATTATTTTTAATTTTTAATGATTATGAATATAATGTTATTTTTGTCAAAGTAATTTTTTTAAATCATACTATTTTTAAATGATAACCATTTTGAAATTTTTATGAAAAGTAATCATTAAATGACACAATTCAAACAAATGCTTGATTTTAGTGACAAAATATATGATGAAATGAAACAAAAATAACTATTACTTGTTTTCGACAACCAAATATTGTTTTAGAAAAAATAATATGACCGTCGTGATCATGTCGTAACCATGGTTTTTCTTTGCGTGTATGCGGATATCAAGGGCGTAACTAAACTATTATTTTTGCTAAAATTTAAAAAAAATATCTACGTACATTTAATATACATGTAAAATTAGCACAGTTTAAGTTCTAAACCGCTATAAAAGACACTTGGTATGAGAGAACGAACATTGCATTGTTTATAGCACATTTACACCTGCGCGAAATCTAGTAGATTTGAATTAAAATCTTGACCAAAATCTACACCGTCATACTATTGTTTTCTTACATTTTTTGTGATCTCGTTTTAAAACCGTATTTTTATTTATAAGGTGGTGTGAGAAGATCTCTGTCCAAAACTTAAACTCCATAAAAAATGTAAACAACAAAGTACTTTTGCAATTGCAACCACCTTATAAATTATGATTGAGTTTTCTACTTTTTTATACCCTTCACACAGTGAAAAAGGGTATATATAGGTTTGTCATTCCGTGTGAAATTTCTACAATTTTCATTTCCGACCCCATAAAGTATATATTTCCTGAAAGCTTATGAATAGGGAAGTCGATTAAGCCCTGTCCGTCTGTCCGTCTGTCCGTCTGTCCGTCTGTCCGTCTGTCCGTCTGTCCGTCTGTCCGTGTGTATGTTGAAATCAACTTTTTGAAGCCCCCCGACATCGCCCGGACCCGCATGAGGTATTAAAATGTTGGAAATATTCGGGAGTAGATCGCTATTGAAATTCAGAAAAATCGGTACATAAATAACTGAGATATGAGCAAAAAACCACGACCACCTCGGTTTTTTTTTAACAATAGACACTAGATGAGCTTATGTTCGAATCCCAGTTGAGACAAAAAATTTTTTTTTTTTTTATTTTTTTCATTTTTTTTTGTGTTATTTTATTTTTTATACGTACTTACATTCAAAAACTCAATTTATAATTTTTTTACAATGGTACGTTTTTGAGCGGATAAAATACTTTATTATAAAGAATAATAATGAAACATATAGTAGGTATGTATGTATGTATGTACGCATTTATTTAAAGAAAACAAAATGTCACCGCGGCTTTCGCTGCTAGAGATAACAAAGTAACAACAGCTATAACCTTGATCAACGTAGCATGTGTGCGTGTGTAAAAAACCTACATACGAATATTCATTCAAACATATTGCTAATACTTAAATGTATGTATGTATGTATGTATATGATTTTTATTTTGTATGAACCTCATATAGGTTGCAAGCACTTTTGTATATTTAAGTTATATAAATATTTATAGGATGGTAGTGCAGTGGGTACACCACTGAACTATGAAGCTGGTGGTACGCAGTTCGATACCATTAAGTGTTTGCTTAATTTTTTTTTTTTACATTTCAATGTTTCATGGTCAATATGAGTAGAATATGAAATATCATGACTAGCAAAATACGATGCACTATGAAAAAAAAACTAAACTAAATACATATCTATTTTTATGTATTTTTCCCATTGAGTACGTAGTATACGTTAATACATATTATATATTTTAAATTTCAATAATGTATGCTCTATTACTCTTTACTTTTTCCTTTTTTTAATTATTTTTTTAATTATTTTAATTAAACTATATATGTACGTAAATTTATTTTTTTTTTACAATGGGATGTTATTTTTATATATGTATGTTTTTTAAGTATGTACGTATTTTATATGAGATGAATGAATTTGCCATTGGGAGATTAGTAGCAAAATACGATGCACTATGAAAAAAAAAACTAAACTAAATACATATCTATTTTTATGTATTTTTCCCATTGAGTACGTAGTATACGTTAACACATATTATATATTTTAAATTTCAATAATGTATGCTCTATTACTCTTTACTTTTTCCTTTTTTTAATTATTTTAATTAAACTATATATGTACGTAAATTTATTTTTTTACAATGGGATGTTATTTTCATATATGTATGTTTTTTAAGTATGTACGTATTTTATATGAGATGAATGGTGTTACAAACTATTGTTATTGCATGACTACACCTTTACTTCTTCTTAATTTTTTTAATTAAACTTGCAAACAAGTGCAAGAAATTACATGCCGTTGGGAGATTAGCGGTTACATCAATAAACTTCAAATTCGTTGTAGTGTAAAAATTAATTTTTTTCACATAAATACCTAGATACATTCATACAAATGTCCATATAAATTACATTTATTTATTTCCATTAAGAAATAATTTTAAATGCAATACCTTACTACACCTTTACTTCTTCTTAATTTTTTTAATTAAACTTGCAAACAAATGCAAGAAATTACCTACATGCCGTTGGGAGAATAGCGGTTACATCAATGAACTTCAACTTCGTTGTTGTGTAAAAATTAATTTTTTTCACATAAATACCTAGATACATTCATACAAATGTCCATATAAATTACATTTATTTATTTGCATTAAAAAATATTTTTAAATGTAATACCTTATGCTAAATGTAACAACTCTTAAGGAAAATAATAGATTTTTTCAATCTTCCTCTGGTAACTCTGCTCACAATATTTTTCAATCTTCCTCTGGTAACTCTGCTCACAATATTTAAAGAAAACAAAATGTCACCGCGGCTTTCGCTGCTAGAGATAACAAAGTAACAACAGCTATAACCTTGATTCAACGTAGCATGTGTGTGCGTGTAAAAAACCTACATACGAATATTCATTCAAACATATTGCTAATACTTAAATGTATGTATGTATGTATATGATTTTTATTTTGTATGAACCTCATATAGGTTGCAAGTACTTTTGTATATTTAAGTTATATAAATATTTATAGGATGGTAGTGCAGTGGGTACACCACTGAACTATGAAGCTGGTGGTACGCAGTTCGATACCATTAAGTGTTTGCTTAATTTTTTTTTTTTACATTTCAATGTTTCATGGTCAATATGAGTAGAATATGAAATATCATGACTAGCAAAATACGATGCACTATGAAAAAAAAAACTAAACTAAATACATATCTATTTTTATGTATTTTTCCCACTGAGTACGTAGTATACGTTAATACATATTATATATTTTAAATTTCAATAATGTATGCTCTATTACTCTTTACTTTTTCCTTTTTTTAATTATTTTAATTAAACTATATATGTACGTAAATTTATTTTTTTACAATGGGATGTTATTTTTATATATGTATGTTTTTTAAGTATGTACGTATTTTATATGAGATGAATGAATTTGCCATTGGGAGATTAGTAGCAAAATACGATGCACTATGAAAAAAAAAACTACACTAAATACATATCTATTTTTATGTATTTTTCCCATTGAGTACGTAGTATACGTTAATACATATTATATATTTTAAATTTCAATAATGTATGCTCTATTACTCTTTACTTTTTCCTTTTTTTATACCCTTCACACAGTGAAAAAGGGTATATATAGGTTTGTCATTCCGTGTGAAATTTCTACAATTTTCATTTCCGACCCCATAAAGTATATATTTCCTGAAAGCTTATGAATAGGGAAGTCGATTAAGCCCTGTCCGTCTGTCCGTCTGTCCGTCTGTCCGTCTGTCCGTCTGTCCGTGTGTATGTTGAAATCAACTTTTTGAAGCCCCCCGACATCGCCCGGACCCGCATGAGGTATTAAAATGTTGGAAATATTCGGGAGTAGATCGCTATTGAAATTCAGAAAAATCGGTACATAAATAACTGAGATATGAGCAAAAAACCACGACCACCTCGGTTTTTTTTTAACAATAGACACTAGATGAGCTTATGTTCGAATCCCAGTTGAGACAAAAAATTTTTTTTTTTTTTATTTTTTTCATTTTTTTTTGTGTTATTTTATTTTTTATACGTACTTACATTCAAAAACTCAATTTATAATTTTTTTACAATGGTACGTTTTTGAGCGGATAAAATACTTTATTATAAAGAATAATAATGAAACATATAGTAGGTATGTATGTATGTATGTACGCATTTATTTAAAGAAAACAAAATGTCACCGCGGCTTTCGCTGCTAGAGATAACAAAGTAACAACAGCTATAACCTTGATCAACGTAGCATGTGTGCGTGTGTAAAAAACCTACATACGAATATTCATTCAAACATATTGCTAATACTTAAATGTATGTATGTATGTATGTATATGATTTTTATTTTGTATGAACCTCATATAGGTTGCAAGCACTTTTGTATATTTAAGTTATATAAATATTTATAGGATGGTAGTGCAGTGGGTACACCACTGAACTATGAAGCTGGTGGTACGCAGTTCGATACCATTAAGTGTTTGCTTAATTTTTTTTTTTTACATTTCAATGTTTCATGGTCAATATGAGTAGAATATGAAATATCATGACTAGCAAAATACGATGCACTATGAAAAAAAAACTAAACTAAATACATATCTATTTTTATGTATTTTTCCCATTGAGTACGTAGTATACGTTAATACATATTATATATTTTAAATTTCAATAATGTATGCTCTATTACTCTTTACTTTTTCCTTTTTTTAATTATTTTTTTAATTATTTTAATTAAACTATATATGTACGTAAATTTATTTTTTTTTTACAATGGGATGTTATTTTTATATATGTATGTTTTTTAAGTATGTACGTATTTTATATGAGATGAATGAATTTGCCATTGGGAGATTAGTAGCAAAATACGATGCACTATGAAAAAAAAAACTAAACTAAATACATATCTATTTTTATGTATTTTTCCCATTGAGTACGTAGTATACGTTAACACATATTATATATTTTAAATTTCAATAATGTATGCTCTATTACTCTTTACTTTTTCCTTTTTTTAATTATTTTAATTAAACTATATATGTACGTAAATTTATTTTTTTACAATGGGATGTTATTTTCATATATGTATGTTTTTTAAGTATGTACGTATTTTATATGAGATGAATGGTGTTACAAACTATTGTTATTGCATGACTACACCTTTACTTCTTCTTAATTTTTTTAATTAAACTTGCAAACAAGTGCAAGAAATTACATGCCGTTGGGAGATTAGCGGTTACATCAATAAACTTCAAATTCGTTGTAGTGTAAAAATTAATTTTTTTCACATAAATACCTAGATACATTCATACAAATGTCCATATAAATTACATTTATTTATTTCCATTAAGAAATAATTTTAAATGCAATACCTTACTACACCTTTACTTCTTCTTAATTTTTTTAATTAAACTTGCAAACAAATGCAAGAAATTACCTACATGCCGTTGGGAGAATAGCGGTTACATCAATGAACTTCAACTTCGTTGTTGTGTAAAAATTAATTTTTTTCACATAAATACCTAGATACATTCATACAAATGTCCATATAAATTACATTTATTTATTTGCATTAAAAAATATTTTTAAATGTAATACCTTATGCTAAATGTAACAACTCTTAAGGAAAATAATAGATTTTTTCAATCTTCCTCTGGTAACTCTGCTCACAATATTTTTCAATCTTCCTCTGGTAACTCTGCTCACAATATTTAAAGAAAACAAAATGTCACCGCGGCTTTCGCTGCTAGAGATAACAAAGTAACAACAGCTATAACCTTGATTCAACGTAGCATGTGTGTGCGTGTAAAAAACCTACATACGAATATTCATTCAAACATATTGCTAATACTTAAATGTATGTATGTATGTATATGATTTTTATTTTGTATGAACCTCATATAGGTTGCAAGTACTTTTGTATATTTAAGTTATATAAATATTTATAGGATGGTAGTGCAGTGGGTACACCACTGAACTATGAAGCTGGTGGTACGCAGTTCGATACCATTAAGTGTTTGCTTAATTTTTTTTTTTTACATTTCAATGTTTCATGGTCAATATGAGTAGAATATGAAATATCATGACTAGCAAAATACGATGCACTATGAAAAAAAAAACTAAACTAAATACATATCTATTTTTATGTATTTTTCCCATTGAGTACGTAGTATACGTTAATACATATTATATATTTTAAATTTCAATAATGTATGCTCTATTACTCTTTACTTTTTCCTTTTTATACCCTTCACACAGTGAAAAAGGGTATATATAGGTTTGTCATTCCGTGTGAAATTTCTACAATTTTCATTTCCGACCCCATAAAGTATATATTTCCTGAAAGCTTATGAATAGGGAAGTCGATTAAGCCCTGTCCGTCTGTCCGTCTGTCCGTCTGTCCGTCTGTCCGTCTGTCCGTCTGTCCGTCTGTCCGTCTGTCCGTGTGTATGTTGAAATCAACTTTTTGAAGCCCCCCGACATCGCCCGGACCCGCATGAGGTATTAAAATGTTGGAAATATTCGGGAGTAGATCGCTATTGAAATTCAGAAAAATCGGTACATAAATAACTGAGATATGAGCAAAAAACCACGACCACCTCGGTTTTTTTTTAACAATAGACACTAGATGAGCTTATGTTCGAATCCCAGTTGAGACAAAAAATTTTTTTTTTTTTTATTTTTTTCATTTTTTTTTGTGTTATTTTATTTTTTATACGTACTTACATTCAAAAACTCAATTTATAATTTTTTTACAATGGTACGTTTTTGAGCGGATAAAATACTTTATTATAAAGAATAATAATGAAACATATAGTAGGTATGTATGTATGTATGTACGCATTTATTTAAAGAAAACAAAATGTCACCGCGGCTTTCGCTGCTAGAGATAACAAAGTAACAACAGCTATAACCTTGATCAACGTAGCATGTGTGCGTGTGTAAAAAACCTACATACGAATATTCATTCAAACATATTGCTAATACTTAAATGTATGTATGTATGTATGTATATGATTTTTATTTTGTATGAACCTCATATAGGTTGCAAGCACTTTTGTATATTTAAGTTATATAAATATTTATAGGATGGTAGTGCAGTGGGTACACCACTGAACTATGAAGCTGGTGGTACGCAGTTCGATACCATTAAGTGTTTGCTTAATTTTTTTTTTTTACATTTCAATGTTTCATGGTCAATATGAGTAGAATATGAAATATCATGACTAGCAAAATACGATGCACTATGAAAAAAAAACTAAACTAAATACATATCTATTTTTATGTATTTTTCCCATTGAGTACGTAGTATACGTTAATACATATTATATATTTTAAATTTCAATAATGTATGCTCTATTACTCTTTACTTTTTCCTTTTTTTAATTATTTTTTTAATTATTTTAATTAAACTATATATGTACGTAAATTTATTTTTTTTTTACAATGGGATGTTATTTTTATATATGTATGTTTTTTAAGTATGTACGTATTTTATATGAGATGAATGAATTTGCCATTGGGAGATTAGTAGCAAAATACGATGCACTATGAAAAAAAAAACTAAACTAAATACATATCTATTTTTATGTATTTTTCCCATTGAGTACGTAGTATACGTTAACACATATTATATATTTTAAATTTCAATAATGTATGCTCTATTACTCTTTACTTTTTCCTTTTTTTAATTATTTTAATTAAACTATATATGTACGTAAATTTATTTTTTTACAATGGGATGTTATTTTCATATATGTATGTTTTTTAAGTATGTACGTATTTTATATGAGATGAATGGTGTTACAAACTATTGTTATTGCATGACTACACCTTTACTTCTTCTTAATTTTTTTAATTAAACTTGCAAACAAGTGCAAGAAATTACATGCCGTTGGGAGATTAGCGGTTACATCAATAAACTTCAAATTCGTTGTAGTGTAAAAATTAATTTTTTTCACATAAATACCTAGATACATTCATACAAATGTCCATATAAATTACATTTATTTATTTCCATTAAGAAATAATTTTAAATGCAATACCTTACTACACCTTTACTTCTTCTTAATTTTTTTAATTAAACTTGCAAACAAATGCAAGAAATTACCTACATGCCGTTGGGAGAATAGCGGTTACATCAATGAACTTCAACTTCGTTGTTGTGTAAAAATTAATTTTTTTCACATAAATACCTAGATACATTCATACAAATGTCCATATAAATTACATTTATTTATTTGCATTAAAAAATATTTTTAAATGTAATACCTTATGCTAAATGTAACAACTCTTAAGGAAAATAATAGATTTTTTCAATCTTCCTCTGGTAACTCTGCTCACAATATTTTTCAATCTTCCTCTGGTAACTCTGCTCACAATATTTAAAGAAAACAAAATGTCACCGCGGCTTTCGCTGCTAGAGATAACAAAGTAACAACAGCTATAACCTTGATTCAACGTAGCATGTGTGTGCGTGTAAAAAACCTACATACGAATATTCATTCAAACATATTGCTAATACTTAAATGTATGTATGTATGTATATGATTTTTATTTTGTATGAACCTCATATAGGTTGCAAGTACTTTTGTATATTTAAGTTATATAAATATTTATAGGATGGTAGTGCAGTGGGTACACCACTGAACTATGAAGCTGGTGGTACGCAGTTCGATACCATTAAGTGTTTGCTTAATTTTTTTTTTTTACATTTCAATGTTTCATGGTCAATATGAGTATAATATGAAATATCATGACTAGCAAAATACGATGCACTATGAAAAAAAAAAATAAACTAAATACATATCTATTTTTATGTATTTTTCCCATTGAGTACGTAGTATACGTTAATACATATTATATATTTTAAATTTCAATAATGTATGCTCTATTACTCTTTACTTTTTCCTTTTTTTAATTATTTTAATTAAACTATATATGTACGTAAATTTATTTTTTTACAATGGGATGTTATTTTTATATATGTATGTTTTTTAAGTATGTACGTATTTTATATGAGATGAATGAATTTGCCATTGGGAGATTAGTAGCAAAATACGATGCACTATGAAAAAAAAAACTACACTAAATACATATCTATTTTTATGTATTTTTCCCATTGAGTACGTAGTATACGTTAATACATATTATATATTTTAAATTTCAATAATGTATGCTCTATTACTCTTTACTTTTTCCTTTTTTTATACCCTTCACACAGTGAAAAAGGGTATATATAGGTTTGTCATTCCGTGTGAAATTTCTACAATTTTCATTTCCGACCCCATAAAGTATATATTTCCTGAAAGCTTATGAATAGGGAAGTCGATTAAGCCCTGTCCGTCTGTCCGTCTGTCCGTCTGTCCGTCTGTCCGTCTGTCCGTCTGTCCGTCTGTCCGTGTGTATGTTGAAATCAACTTTTTGAAGCCCCCCGACATCGCCCGGACCCGCATGAGGTATTAAAATGTTGGAAATATTCGGGAGTAGATCGCTATTGAAATTCAGAAAAATCGGTACATAAATAACTGAGATATGAGCAAAAAACCACGACCACCTCGGTTTTTTTTTAACAATAGACACTAGATGAGCTTATGTTCGAATCCCAGTTGAGACAAAAAATTTTTTTTTTTTTTATTTTTTTCATTTTTTTTTGTGTTATTTTATTTTTTATACGTACTTACATTCAAAAACTCAATTTATAATTTTTTTACAATGGTACGTTTTTGAGCGGATAAAATACTTTATTATAAAGAATAATAATGAAACATATAGTAGGTATGTATGTATGTATGTACGCATTTATTTAAAGAAAACAAAATGTCACCGCGGCTTTCGCTGCTAGAGATAACAAAGTAACAACAGCTATAACCTTGATCAACGTAGCATGTGTGCGTGTGTAAAAAACCTACATACGAATATTCATTCAAACATATTGCTAATACTTAAATGTATGTATGTATGTATGTATATGATTTTTATTTTGTATGAACCTCATATAGGTTGCAAGCACTTTTGTATATTTAAGTTATATAAATATTTATAGGATGGTAGTGCAGTGGGTACACCACTGAACTATGAAGCTGGTGGTACGCAGTTCGATACCATTAAGTGTTTGCTTAATTTTTTTTTTTTACATTTCAATGTTTCATGGTCAATATGAGTAGAATATGAAATATCATGACTAGCAAAATACGATGCACTATGAAAAAAAAACTAAACTAAATACATATCTATTTTTATGTATTTTTCCCATTGAGTACGTAGTATACGTTAATACATATTATATATTTTAAATTTCAATAATGTATGCTCTATTACTCTTTACTTTTTCCTTTTTTTAATTATTTTTTTAATTATTTTAATTAAACTATATATGTACGTAAATTTATTTTTTTTTTACAATGGGATGTTATTTTTATATATGTATGTTTTTTAAGTATGTACGTATTTTATATGAGATGAATGAATTTGCCATTGGGAGATTAGTAGCAAAATACGATGCACTATGAAAAAAAAAACTAAACTAAATACATATCTATTTTTATGTATTTTTCCCATTGAGTACGTAGTATACGTTAACACATATTATATATTTTAAATTTCAATAATGTATGCTCTATTACTCTTTACTTTTTCCTTTTTTTAATTATTTTAATTAAACTATATATGTACGTAAATTTATTTTTTTACAATGGGATGTTATTTTCATATATGTATGTTTTTTAAGTATGTACGTATTTTATATGAGATGAATGGTGTTACAAACTATTGTTATTGCATGACTACACCTTTACTTCTTCTTAATTTTTTTAATTAAACTTGCAAACAAGTGCAAGAAATTACATGCCGTTGGGAGATTAGCGGTTACATCAATAAACTTCAAATTCGTTGTAGTGTAAAAATTAATTTTTTTCACATAAATACCTAGATACATTCATACAAATGTCCATATAAATTACATTTATTTATTTCCATTAAGAAATAATTTTAAATGCAATACCTTACTACACCTTTACTTCTTCTTAATTTTTTTAATTAAACTTGCAAACAAATGCAAGAAATTACCTACATGCCGTTGGGAGAATAGCGGTTACATCAATGAACTTCAACTTCGTTGTTGTGTAAAAATTAATTTTTTTCACATAAATACCTAGATACATTCATACAAATGTCCATATAAATTACATTTATTTATTTGCATTAAAAAATATTTTTAAATGTAATACCTTATGCTAAATGTAACAACTCTTAAGGAAAATAATAGATTTTTTCAATCTTCCTCTGGTAACTCTGCTCACAATATTTTTCAATCTTCCTCTGGTAACTCTGCTCACAATATTTAAAGAAAACAAAATGTCACCGCGGCTTTCGCTGCTAGAGATAACAAAGTAACAACAGCTATAACCTTGATTCAACGTAGCATGTGTGTGCGTGTAAAAAACCTACATACGAATATTCATTCAAACATATTGCTAATACTTAAATGTATGTATGTATGTATATGATTTTTATTTTGTATGAACCTCATATAGGTTGCAAGTACTTTTGTATATTTAAGTTATATAAATATTTATAGGATGGTAGTGCAGTGGGTACACCACTGAACTATGAAGCTGGTGGTACGCAGTTCGATACCATTAAGTGTTTGCTTAATTTTTTTTTTTTACATTTCAATGTTTCATGGTCAATATGAGTAGAATATGAAATATCATGACTAGCAAAATACGATGCACTATGAAAAAAAAAACTAAACTAAATACATATCTATTTTTATGTATTTTTCCCATTGAGTACGTAGTATACGTTAATACATATTATATATTTTAAATTTCAATAATGTATGCTCTATTACTCTTTACTTTTTCCTTTTTTTAATTATTTTAATTAAACTATATATGTACGTAAATTTATTTTTTTACAATGGGATGTTATTTTTATATATGTATGTTTTTTAAGTATGTACGTATTTTATATGAGATGAATGAATTTGCCATTGGGAGATTAGTAGCAAAATACGATGCACTATGAAAAAAAAAACTAAACTAAATACATATCTATTTTTATGTATTTTTCCCATTGAGTACGTAGTATACGTTAATACATATTATATATTTTAAATTTCAATAATGTATGCTCTATTACTCTTTACTTATATATGTACGTAAATTTATTTTTTTTATACCCTTCACACAGTGAAAAAGGGTATATATAGGTTTGTCATTCCGTGTGAAATTTCTACAATTTTCATTTCCGACCCCATAAAGTATATATTTCCTGAAAGCTTATGAATAGGGAAGTCGATTAAGCCCTGTCCGTCTGTCCGTCTGTCCGTCTGTCCGTCTGTCCGTCTGTCCGTCTGTCCGTCTGTCCGTCTGTCCGTGTGTATGTTGAAATCAACTTTTTGAAGCCCCCCGACATCGCCCGGACCCGCATGAGGTATTAAAATGTTGGAAATATTCGGGAGTAGATCGCTATTGAAATTCAGAAAAATCGGTACATAAATAACTGAGATATGAGCAAAAAACCACGACCACCTCGGTTTTTTTTTAACAATAGACACTAGATGAGCTTATGTTCGAATCCCAGTTGAGACAAAAAATTTTTTTTTTTTTTATTTTTTTCATTTTTTTTTGTGTTATTTTATTTTTTATACGTACTTACATTCAAAAACTCAATTTATAATTTTTTTACAATGGTACGTTTTTGAGCGGATAAAATACTTTATTATAAAGAATAATAATGAAACATATAGTAGGTATGTATGTATGTATGTACGCATTTATTTAAAGAAAACAAAATGTCACCGCGGCTTTCGCTGCTAGAGATAACAAAGTAACAACAGCTATAACCTTGATCAACGTAGCATGTGTGCGTGTGTAAAAAACCTACATACGAATATTCATTCAAACATATTGCTAATACTTAAATGTATGTATGTATGTATGTATATGATTTTTATTTTGTATGAACCTCATATAGGTTGCAAGCACTTTTGTATATTTAAGTTATATAAATATTTATAGGATGGTAGTGCAGTGGGTACACCACTGAACTATGAAGCTGGTGGTACGCAGTTCGATACCATTAAGTGTTTGCTTAATTTTTTTTTTTTACATTTCAATGTTTCATGGTCAATATGAGTAGAATATGAAATATCATGACTAGCAAAATACGATGCACTATGAAAAAAAAACTAAACTAAATACATATCTATTTTTATGTATTTTTCCCATTGAGTACGTAGTATACGTTAATACATATTATATATTTTAAATTTCAATAATGTATGCTCTATTACTCTTTACTTTTTCCTTTTTTTAATTATTTTTTTAATTATTTTAATTAAACTATATATGTACGTAAATTTATTTTTTTTTTACAATGGGATGTTATTTTTATATATGTATGTTTTTTAAGTATGTACGTATTTTATATGAGATGAATGAATTTGCCATTGGGAGATTAGTAGCAAAATACGATGCACTATGAAAAAAAAAACTAAACTAAATACATATCTATTTTTATGTATTTTTCCCATTGAGTACGTAGTATACGTTAACACATATTATATATTTTAAATTTCAATAATGTATGCTCTATTACTCTTTACTTTTTCCTTTTTTTAATTATTTTAATTAAACTATATATGTACGTAAATTTATTTTTTTACAATGGGATGTTATTTTCATATATGTATGTTTTTTAAGTATGTACGTATTTTATATGAGATGAATGGTGTTACAAACTATTGTTATTGCATGACTACACCTTTACTTCTTCTTAATTTTTTTAATTAAACTTGCAAACAAGTGCAAGAAATTACATGCCGTTGGGAGATTAGCGGTTACATCAATAAACTTCAAATTCGTTGTAGTGTAAAAATTAATTTTTTTCACATAAATACCTAGATACATTCATACAAATGTCCATATAAATTACATTTATTTATTTCCATTAAGAAATAATTTTAAATGCAATACCTTACTACACCTTTACTTCTTCTTAATTTTTTTAATTAAACTTGCAAACAAATGCAAGAAATTACCTACATGCCGTTGGGAGAATAGCGGTTACATCAATGAACTTCAACTTCGTTGTTGTGTAAAAATTAATTTTTTTCACATAAATACCTAGATACATTCATACAAATGTCCATATAAATTACATTTATTTATTTGCATTAAAAAATATTTTTAAATGTAATACCTTATGCTAAATGTAACAACTCTTAAGGAAAATAATAGATTTTTTCAATCTTCCTCTGGTAACTCTGCTCACAATATTTTTCAATCTTCCTCTGGTAACTCTGCTCACAATATTTAAAGAAAACAAAATGTCACCGCGGCTTTCGCTGCTAGAGATAACAAAGTAACAACAGCTATAACCTTGATTCAACGTAGCATGTGTGTGCGTGTAAAAAACCTACATACGAATATTCATTCAAACATATTGCTAATACTTAAATGTATGTATGTATGTATATGATTTTTATTTTGTATGAACCTCATATAGGTTGCAAGTACTTTTGTATATTTAAGTTATATAAATATTTATAGGATGGTAGTGCAGTGGGTACACCACTGAACTATGAAGCTGGTGGTACGCAGTTCGATACCATTAAGTGTTTGCTTAATTTTTTTTTTTTACATTTCAATGTTTCATGGTCAATATGAGTAGAATATGAAATATCATGACTAGCAAAATACGATGCACTATGAAAAAAAAAACTAAACTAAATACATATCTATTTTTATGTATTTTTCCCATTGAGTACGTAGTATACGTTAATACATATTATATATTTTAAATTTCAATAATGTATGCTCTATTACTCTTTACTTTTTCCTTTTTATACCCTTCACACAGTGAAAAAGGGTATATATAGGTTTGTCATTCCGTGTGAAATTTCTACAATTTTCATTTCCGACCCCATAAAGTATATATTTCCTGAAAGCTTATGAATAGGGAAGTCGATTAAGCCCTGTCCGTCTGTCCGTCTGTCCGTCTGTCCGTCTGTCCGTCTGTCCGTCTGTCCGTCTGTCCGTCTGTCCGTGTGTATGTTGAAATCAACTTTTTGAAGCCCCCCGACATCGCCCGGACCCGCATGAGGTATTAAAATGTTGGAAATATTCGGGAGTAGATCGCTATTGAAATTCAGAAAAATCGGTACATAAATAACTGAGATATGAGCAAAAAACCACGACCACCTCGGTTTTTTTTTAACAATAGACACTAGATGAGCTTATGTTCGAATCCCAGTTGAGACAAAAAATTTTTTTTTTTTTTTATTTTTTTCATTTTTTTTTGTGTTATTTTATTTTTTATACGTACTTACATTCAAAAACTCAATTTATAATTTTTTTACAATGGTACGTTTTTGAGCGGATAAAATACTTTATTATAAAGAATAATAATGAAACATATAGTAGGTATGTATGTATGTATGTACGCATTTATTTAAAGAAAACAAAATGTCACCGCGGCTTTCGCTGCTAGAGATAACAAAGTAACAACAGCTATAACCTTGATCAACGTAGCATGTGTGCGTGTGTAAAAAACCTACATACGAATATTCATTCAAACATATTGCTAATACTTAAATGTATGTATGTATGTATGTATATGATTTTTATTTTGTATGAACCTCATATAGGTTGCAAGCACTTTTGTATATTTAAGTTATATAAATATTTATAGGATGGTAGTGCAGTGGGTACACCACTGAACTATGAAGCTGGTGGTACGCAGTTCGATACCATTAAGTGTTTGCTTAATTTTTTTTTTTTACATTTCAATGTTTCATGGTCAATATGAGTAGAATATGAAATATCATGACTAGCAAAATACGATGCACTATGAAAAAAAAACTAAACTAAATACATATCTATTTTTATGTATTTTTCCCATTGAGTACGTAGTATACGTTAATACATATTATATATTTTAAATTTCAATAATGTATGCTCTATTACTCTTTACTTTTTCCTTTTTTTAATTATTTTTTTAATTATTTTAATTAAACTATATATGTACGTAAATTTATTTTTTTTTTACAATGGGATGTTATTTTTATATATGTATGTTTTTTAAGTATGTACGTATTTTATATGAGATGAATGAATTTGCCATTGGGAGATTAGTAGCAAAATACGATGCACTATGAAAAAAAAAACTAAACTAAATACATATCTATTTTTATGTATTTTTCCCATTGAGTACGTAGTATACGTTAACACATATTATATATTTTAAATTTCAATAATGTATGCTCTATTACTCTTTACTTTTTCCTTTTTTTAATTATTTTAATTAAACTATATATGTACGTAAATTTATTTTTTTACAATGGGATGTTATTTTCATATATGTATGTTTTTTAAGTATGTACGTATTTTATATGAGATGAATGGTGTTACAAACTATTGTTATTGCATGACTACACCTTTACTTCTTCTTAATTTTTTTAATTAAACTTGCAAACAAGTGCAAGAAATTACATGCCGTTGGGAGATTAGCGGTTACATCAATAAACTTCAAATTCGTTGTAGTGTAAAAATTAATTTTTTTCACATAAATACCTAGATACATTCATACAAATGTCCATATAAATTACATTTATTTATTTCCATTAAGAAATAATTTTAAATGCAATACCTTACTACACCTTTACTTCTTCTTAATTTTTATACCCTTCACACAGTGAAAAAGGGTATATATAGGTTTGTCATTCCGTGTGAAATTTCTACAATTTTCATTTCCGACCCCATAAAGTATATATTTCCTGAAAGCTTATGAATAGGGAAGTCGATTAAGCCCTGTCCGTCTGTCCGTCTGTCCGTCTGTCCGTCTGTCCGTCTGTCCGTCTGTCCGTCTGTCCGTCTGTCCGTGTGTATGTTGAAATCAACTTTTTGAAGCCCCCCGACATCGCCCGGACCCGCATGAGGTATTAAAATGTTGGAAATATTCGGGAGTAGATCGCTATTGAAATTCAGAAAAATCGGTACATAAATAACTGAGATATGAGCAAAAAACCACGACCACCTCGGTTTTTTTTTAACAATAGACACTAGATGAGCTTATGTTCGAATCCCAGTTGAGACAAAAAATTTTTTTTTTTTTTATTTTTTTCATTTTTTTTTGTGTTATTTTATTTTTTATACGTACTTACATTCAAAAACTCAATTTATAATTTTTTTACAATGGTACGTTTTTGAGCGGATAAAATACTTTATTATAAAGAATAATAATGAAACATATAGTAGGTATGTATGTATGTATGTACGCATTTATTTAAAGAAAACAAAATGTCACCGCGGCTTTCGCTGCTAGAGATAACAAAGTAACAACAGCTATAACCTTGATCAACGTAGCATGTGTGCGTGTGTAAAAAACCTACATACGAATATTCATTCAAACATATTGCTAATACTTAAATGTATGTATGTATGTATGTATATGATTTTTATTTTGTATGAACCTCATATAGGTTGCAAGCACTTTTGTATATTTAAGTTATATAAATATTTATAGGATGGTAGTGCAGTGGGTACACCACTGAACTATGAAGCTGGTGGTACGCAGTTCGATACCATTAAGTGTTTGCTTAATTTTTTTTTTTTACATTTCAATGTTTCATGGTCAATATGAGTAGAATATGAAATATCATGACTAGCAAAATACGATGCACTATGAAAAAAAAACTAAACTAAATACATATCTATTTTTATGTATTTTTCCCATTGAGTACGTAGTATACGTTAATACATATTATATATTTTAAATTTCAATAATGTATGCTCTATTACTCTTTACTTTTTCCTTTTTTTAATTATTTTTTTAATTATTTTAATTAAACTATATATGTACGTAAATTTATTTTTTTTTTACAATGGGATGTTATTTTTATATATGTATGTTTTTTAAGTATGTACGTATTTTATATGAGATGAATGAATTTGCCATTGGGAGATTAGTAGCAAAATACGATGCACTATGAAAAAAAAAACTAAACTAAATACATATCTATTTTTATGTATTTTTCCCATTGAGTACGTAGTATACGTTAACACATATTATATATTTTAAATTTCAATAATGTATGCTCTATTACTCTTTACTTTTTCCTTTTTTTAATTATTTTAATTAAACTATATATGTACGTAAATTTATTTTTTTACAATGGGATGTTATTTTCATATATGTATGTTTTTTAAGTATGTACGTATTTTATATGAGATGAATGGTGTTACAAACTATTGTTATTGCATGACTACACCTTTACTTCTTCTTAATTTTTTTAATTAAACTTGCAAACAAGTGCAAGAAATTACATGCCGTTGGGAGATTAGCGGTTACATCAATAAACTTCAAATTCGTTGTAGTGTAAAAATTAATTTTTTTCACATAAATACCTAGATACATTCATACAAATGTCCATATAAATTACATTTATTTATTTCCATTAAGAAATAATTTTAAATGCAATACCTTACTACACCTTTACTTCTTCTTAATTTTTTTAATTAAACTTGCAAACAAATGCAAGAAATTACCTACATGCCGTTGGGAGAATAGCGGTTACATCAATGAACTTCAACTTCGTTGTTGTGTAAAAATTAATTTTTTTCACATAAATACCTAGATACATTCATACAAATGTCCATATAAATTACATTTATTTATTTGCATTAAAAAATATTTTTAAATGTAATACCTTATGCTAAATGTAACAACTCTTAAGGAAAATAATAGATTTTTTCAATCTTCCTCTGGTAACTCTGCTCACAATATTTTTCAATCTTCCTCTGGTAACTCTGCTCACAATATTTAAAGAAAACAAAATGTCACCGCGGCTTTCGCTGCTAGAGATAACAAAGTAACAACAGCTATAACCTTGATTCAACGTAGCATGTGTGTGCGTGTAAAAAACCTACATACGAATATTCATTCAAACATATTGCTAATACTTAAATGTATGTATGTATGTATATGATTTTTATTTTGTATGAACCTCATATAGGTTGCAAGTACTTTTGTATATTTAAGTTATATAAATATTTATAGGATGGTAGTGCAGTGGGTACACCACTGAACTATGAAGCTGGTGGTACGCAGTTCGATACCATTAAGTGTTTGCTTAATTTTTTTTTTTTACATTTCAATGTTTCATGGTCAATATGAGTAGAATATGAAATATCATGACTAGCAAAATACGATGCACTATGAAAAAAAAAACTAAACTAAATACATATCTATTTTTATGTATTTTTCCCATTGAGTACGTAGTATACGTTAATACATATTATATATTTTAAATTTCAATAATGTATGCTCTATTACTCTTTACTTTTTCCTTTTTTTAATTATTTTAATTAAACTATATATGTACGTAAATTTATTTTTTTACAATGGGATGTTATTTTTATATATGTATGTTTTTTAAGTATGTACGTATTTTATATGAGATGAATGAATTTGCCATTGGGAGATTAGTAGCAAAATACGATGCACTATGAAAAAAAAAACTAAACTAAATACATATCTATTTTTATGTATTTTTCCCATTGAGTACGTAGTATACGTTAATACATATTATATATTTTAAATTTCAATAATGTATGCTCTATTACTCTTTACTTTTTCCTTTTTTTAATTATTTTAATTAAACTATATATGTACGTAAATTTATTTTTTTACAATGGGATGTTATTTTTATATATGTATGTTTTTTAAGTATGTACGTATTTTATATGAGATGAATGAATTTGCCATTGGGAGATTAGTAGCAAAATACGATGCACTATGAAAAAAAAAACTACACTAAATACATATCTATTTTTATGTATTTTTCCCATTGAGTACGTAGTATACGTTAATACATATTATATATTTTAAATTTCAATAATGTATGCTCTATTACTCTTTACTTTTTCCTTTTTTTTTAATTATTTTAATTAAACTATATATGTACGTAAATTTATTTTTATACCCTTCACACAGTGAAAAAGGGTATATATAGGTTTGTCATTCCGTGTGAAATTTTACAATTTTTATTTTCGATAAGTATAAAGTATATTTTTTCTGAAAGCTTATGAATAGGGGAGTCGATTAAGCTCTGTCAGTCTGTCCGTGTGTATGTTGAAATCATTTTTTTGAAGCCCCCCGACATCGCTTGGACCCGGGTAAGGTATTAAAATATCAGAAATATTCGGGAGTAGATCGCTATTGAAAATCAGAAACATTGGTACATAAACAACTGCGATATGAGCAAAAACCCACGACAACCTCGTTTTTTTTTTTACAAAAACAACATTACAACAACAACATACATACATACAAACGTGTATACTGGTTAGAGAAAACGTAGATCCCAGCTGAGCCAAACAATTTTTTTTTTTATTTTTTTTATATTTTTTTTTTAATTTTTTTTATAATTTTTTTATTTTTTATTTAATGTCTTATATATATTTTTATTATTATTTTTTTTTTCATTTTTTTTTTATATATTTTTTTTTAATTTTTTTTTTATTTATTTATTTTTGTTTTATATTCAAAATATATATTTTAATTATTTTTTTTTAAATTTTTTTTAAAATTTTTTTTTTAAATTTTTTTTTAAATTTTTTTAAATTTTTTTTTTTTTATTTTTTTTTAACATACATACGTAAATTTATAATTTTACAATGGGATGTTTTTTATATGTATGTACGTATTTCATATGGGATGAATGGTGATAAAAACTACTGTTATTGCATGACTACACGTTGTGAAGGGTATATAAGATTCGGCACGGCCGAATATAGCGCTCTTACTTGTTTTAATTAAACTTGCAAACAAATGCAAGAAATTACCTACATGCCGTTGGGAGAATAGCGGTTACATCAATGAACTTCAACTTCGTTGTTGTGTAAAAATTAATTTTTTTCACATAAATACCTAGATACATTCATACAAATGTCCATATAAATTACATTTATTTATTTGCATTAAAAAATATTTTTAAATGTAATACCTTATGCTAAATGTAACAACTCTTAAGGAAAATAATAGATTTTTTCAATCTTCCTCTGGTAACTCTGCTCACAATATTTTTCAATCTTCCTCTGGTAACTCTGCTCACAATATTTAAAGAAAACAAAATGTCACCGCGGCTTTCGCTGCTAGAGATAACAAAGTAACAACAGCTATAACCTTGATTCAACGTAGCATGTGTGTGCGTGTAAAAAACCTACATACGAATATTCATTCAAACATATTGCTAATACTTAAATGTATGTATGTATGTATATGATTTTTATTTTGTATGAACCTCATATAGGTTGCAAGTACTTTTGTATATTTAAGTTATATAAATATTTATAGGATGGTAGTGCAGTGGGTACACCACTGAACTATGAAGCTGGTGGTACGCAGTTCGATACCATTAAGTGTTTGCTTAATTTTTTTTTTTTACATTTCAATGTTTCATGGTCAATATGAGTAGAATATGAAATATCATGACTAGCAAAATACGATGCACTATGAAAAAAAAAACTAAACTAAATACATATCTATTTTTATGTATTTTTCCCATTGAGTACGTAGTATACGTTAATACATATTATATATTTTAAATTTCAATAATGTATGCTCTATTACTCTTTACTTTTTCCTTTTTTTAATTATTTTAATTAAACTATATATGTACGTAAATTTATTTTTTTACAATGGGATGTTATTTTTATATATGTATGTTTTTTAAGTATGTACGTATTTTATATGAGATGAATGAATTTGCCATTGGGAGATTAGTAGCAAAATACGATGCACTATGAAAAAAAAAACTACACTAAATACATATCTATTTTTATGTATTTTTCCCATTGAGTACGTAGTATACGTTAATACATATTATATATTTTAAATTTCAATAATGTATGCTCTATTACTCTTTACTTTTTCCTTTTTTTATACCCTTCACACAGTGAAAAAGGGTATATATAGGTTTGTCATTCCGTGTGAAATTTCTACAATTTTCATTTCCGACCCCATAAAGTATATATTTCCTGAAAGCTTATGAATAGGGAAGTCGATTAAGCCCTGTCCGTCTGTCCGTCTGTCCGTCTGTCCGTCTGTCCGTCTGTCCGTCTGTCCGTCTGTCCGTGTGTATGTTGAAATCAACTTTTTGAAGCCCCCCGACATCGCCCGGACCCGCATGAGGTATTAAAATGTTGGAAATATTCGGGAGTAGATCGCTATTGAAATTCAGAAAAATCGGTACATAAATAACTGAGATATGAGCAAAAAACCACGACCACCTCGGTTTTTTTTTAACAATAGACACTAGATGAGCTTATGTTCGAATCCCAGTTGAGACAAAAAATTTTTTTTTTTTTTATTTTTTTCATTTTTTTTTGTGTTATTTTATTTTTTATACGTACTTACATTCAAAAACTCAATTTATAATTTTTTTACAATGGTACGTTTTTGAGCGGATAAAATACTTTATTATAAAGAATAATAATGAAACATATAGTAGGTATGTATGTATGTATGTACGCATTTATTTAAAGAAAACAAAATGTCACCGCGGCTTTCGCTGCTAGAGATAACAAAGTAACAACAGCTATAACCTTGATCAACGTAGCATGTGTGCGTGTGTAAAAAACCTACATACGAATATTCATTCAAACATATTGCTAATACTTAAATGTATGTATGTATGTATGTATATGATTTTTATTTTGTATGAACCTCATATAGGTTGCAAGCACTTTTGTATATTTAAGTTATATAAATATTTATAGGATGGTAGTGCAGTGGGTACACCACTGAACTATGAAGCTGGTGGTACGCAGTTCGATACCATTAAGTGTTTGCTTAATTTTTTTTTTTTACATTTCAATGTTTCATGGTCAATATGAGTAGAATATGAAATATCATGACTAGCAAAATACGATGCACTATGAAAAAAAAACTAAACTAAATACATATCTATTTTTATGTATTTTTCCCATTGAGTACGTAGTATACGTTAATACATATTATATATTTTAAATTTCAATAATGTATGCTCTATTACTCTTTACTTTTTCCTTTTTTTAATTATTTTTTTAATTATTTTAATTAAACTATATATGTACGTAAATTTATTTTTTTTTTACAATGGGATGTTATTTTTATATATGTATGTTTTTTAAGTATGTACGTATTTTATATGAGATGAATGAATTTGCCATTGGGAGATTAGTAGCAAAATACGATGCACTATGAAAAAAAAAACTAAACTAAATACATATCTATTTTTATGTATTTTTCCCATTGAGTACGTAGTATACGTTAACACATATTATATATTTTAAATTTCAATAATGTATGCTCTATTACTCTTTACTTTTTCCTTTTTTTAATTATTTTAATTAAACTATATATGTACGTAAATTTATTTTTTTACAATGGGATGTTATTTTCATATATGTATGTTTTTTAAGTATGTACGTATTTTATATGAGATGAATGGTGTTACAAACTATTGTTATTGCATGACTACACCTTTACTTCTTCTTAATTTTTTTAATTAAACTTGCAAACAAGTGCAAGAAATTACATGCCGTTGGGAGATTAGCGGTTACATCAATAAACTTCAAATTCGTTGTAGTGTAAAAATTAATTTTTTTCACATAAATACCTAGATACATTCATACAAATGTCCATATAAATTACATTTATTTATTTCCATTAAGAAATAATTTTAAATGCAATACCTTACTACACCTTTACTTCTTCTTAATTTTTTTAATTAAACTTGCAAACAAATGCAAGAAATTACCTACATGCCGTTGGGAGAATAGCGGTTACATCAATGAACTTCAACTTCGTTGTTGTGTAAAAATTAATTTTTTTCACATAAATACCTAGATACATTCATACAAATGTCCATATAAATTACATTTATTTATTTGCATTAAAAAATATTTTTAAATGTAATACCTTATGCTAAATGTAACAACTCTTAAGGAAAATAATAGATTTTTTCAATCTTCCTCTGGTAACTCTGCTCACAATATTTTTCAATCTTCCTCTGGTAACTCTGCTCACAATATTTAAAGAAAACAAAATGTCACCGCGGCTTTCGCTGCTAGAGATAACAAAGTAACAACAGCTATAACCTTGATTCAACGTAGCATGTGTGTGCGTGTAAAAAACCTACATACGAATATTCATTCAAACATATTGCTAATACTTAAATGTATGTATGTATGTATATGATTTTTATTTTGTATGAACCTCATATAGGTTGCAAGTACTTTTGTATATTTAAGTTATATAAATATTTATAGGATGGTAGTGCAGTGGGTACACCACTGAACTATGAAGCTGGTGGTACGCAGTTCGATACCATTAAGTGTTTGCTTAATTTTTTTTTTTTACATTTCAATGTTTCATGGTCAATATGAGTAGAATATGAAATATCATGACTAGCAAAATACGATGCACTATGAAAAAAAAAACTAAACTAAATACATATCTATTTTTATGTATTTTTCCCATTGAGTACGTAGTATACGTTAATACATATTATATATTTTAAATTTCAATAATGTATGCTCTATTACTCTTTACTTTTTCCTTTTTTTAATTATTTTAATTAAACTATATATGTACGTAAATTTATTTTTTTACAATGGGATGTTATTTTTATATATGTATGTTTTTTAAGTATGTACGTATTTTATATGAGATGAATGAATTTGCCATTGGGAGATTAGTAGCAAAATACGATGCACTATGAAAAAAAAAACTAAACTAAATACATATCTATTTTTATGTATTTTTCCCATTGAGTACGTAGTATACGTTAATACATATTATATATTTTAAATTTCAATAATGTATGCTCTATTACTCTTTACTTATATATGTACGTAAATTTATTTTTTTTATACCCTTCACACAGTGAAAAAGGGTATATATAGGTTTGTCATTCCGTGTGAAATTTCTACAATTTTCATTTCCGACCCCATAAAGTATATATTTCCTGAAAGCTTATGAATAGGGAAGTCGATTAAGCCCTGTCCGTCTGTCCGTCTGTCCGTCTGTCCGTCTGTCCGTCTGTCCGTCTGTCCGTCTGTCCGTCTGTCCGTGTGTATGTTGAAATCAACTTTTTGAAGCCCCCCGACATCGCCCGGACCCGCATGAGGTATTAAAATGTTGGAAATATTCGGGAGTAGATCGCTATTGAAATTCAGAAAAATCGGTACATAAATAACTGAGATATGAGCAAAAAACCACGACCACCTCGGTTTTTTTTTAACAATAGACACTAGATGAGCTTATGTTCGAATCCCAGTTGAGACAAAAAATTTTTTTTTTTTTTATTTTTTTCATTTTTTTTTGTGTTATTTTATTTTTTATACGTACTTACATTCAAAAACTCAATTTATAATTTTTTTACAATGGTACGTTTTTGAGCGGATAAAATACTTTATTATAAAGAATAATAATGAAACATATAGTAGGTATGTATGTATGTATGTACGCATTTATTTAAAGAAAACAAAATGTCACCGCGGCTTTCGCTGCTAGAGATAACAAAGTAACAACAGCTATAACCTTGATCAACGTAGCATGTGTGCGTGTGTAAAAAACCTACATACGAATATTCATTCAAACATATTGCTAATACTTAAATGTATGTATGTATGTATGTATATGATTTTTATTTTGTATGAACCTCATATAGGTTGCAAGCACTTTTGTATATTTAAGTTATATAAATATTTATAGGATGGTAGTGCAGTGGGTACACCACTGAACTATGAAGCTGGTGGTACGCAGTTCGATACCATTAAGTGTTTGCTTAATTTTTTTTTTTTACATTTCAATGTTTCATGGTCAATATGAGTAGAATATGAAATATCATGACTAGCAAAATACGATGCACTATGAAAAAAAAACTAAACTAAATACATATCTATTTTTATGTATTTTTCCCATTGAGTACGTAGTATACGTTAATACATATTATATATTTTAAATTTCAATAATGTATGCTCTATTACTCTTTACTTTTTCCTTTTTTTAATTATTTTTTTAATTATTTTAATTAAACTATATATGTACGTAAATTTATTTTTTTTTTACAATGGGATGTTATTTTTATATATGTATGTTTTTTAAGTATGTACGTATTTTATATGAGATGAATGAATTTGCCATTGGGAGATTAGTAGCAAAATACGATGCACTATGAAAAAAAAAACTAAACTAAATACATATCTATTTTTATGTATTTTTCCCATTGAGTACGTAGTATACGTTAACACATATTATATATTTTAAATTTCAATAATGTATGCTCTATTACTCTTTACTTTTTCCTTTTTTTAATTATTTTAATTAAACTATATATGTACGTAAATTTATTTTTTTACAATGGGATGTTATTTTCATATATGTATGTTTTTTAAGTATGTACGTATTTTATATGAGATGAATGGTGTTACAAACTATTGTTATTGCATGACTACACCTTTACTTCTTCTTAATTTTTTTAATTAAACTTGCAAACAAGTGCAAGAAATTACATGCCGTTGGGAGATTAGCGGTTACATCAATAAACTTCAAATTCGTTGTAGTGTAAAAATTAATTTTTTTCACATAAATACCTAGATACATTCATACAAATGTCCATATAAATTACATTTATTTATTTCCATTAAGAAATAATTTTAAATGCAATACCTTACTACACCTTTACTTCTTCTTAATTTTTTTAATTAAACTTGCAAACAAATGCAAGAAATTACCTACATGCCGTTGGGAGAATAGCGGTTACATCAATGAACTTCAACTTCGTTGTTGTGTAAAAATTAATTTTTTTCACATAAATACCTAGATACATTCATACAAATGTCCATATAAATTACATTTATTTATTTGCATTAAAAAATATTTTTAAATGTAATACCTTATGCTAAATGTAACAACTCTTAAGGAAAATAATAGATTTTTTCAATCTTCCTCTGGTAACTCTGCTCACAATATTTTTCAATCTTCCTCTGGTAACTCTGCTCACAATATTTAAAGAAAACAAAATGTCACCGCGGCTTTCGCTGCTAGAGATAACAAAGTAACAACAGCTATAACCTTGATTCAACGTAGCATGTGTGTGCGTGTAAAAAACCTACATACGAATATTCATTCAAACATATTGCTAATACTTAAATGTATGTATGTATGTATATGATTTTTATTTTGTATGAACCTCATATAGGTTGCAAGTACTTTTGTATATTTAAGTTATATAAATATTTATAGGATGGTAGTGCAGTGGGTACACCACTGAACTATGAAGCTGGTGGTACGCAGTTCGATACCATTAAGTGTTTGCTTAATTTTTTTTTTTTACATTTCAATGTTTCATGGTCAATATGAGTAGAATATGAAATATCATGACTAGCAAAATACGATGCACTATGAAAAAAAAAAATAAACTAAATACATATCTATTTTTATGTATTTTTCCCATTGAGTACGTAGTATACGTTAATACATATTATATATTTTAAATTTCAATAATGTATGCTCTATTACTCTTTACTTTTTCCTTTTTTTAATTATTTTAATTAAACTATATATGTACGTAAATTTATTTTTTTACAATGGGATGTTATTTTTATATATGTATGTTTTTTAAGTATGTACGTATTTTATATGAGATGAATGAATTTGCCATTGGGAGATTAGTAGCAAAATACGATGCACTATGAAAAAAAAAACTAAACTAAATACATATCTATTTTTATGTATTTTTCCCATTGAGTACGTAGTATACGTTAATACATATTATATATTTTAAATTTCAATAATGTATGCTCTATTACTCTTTACTTTTTCCTTTTTTTTTAATTATTTTAATTAAACTATATATGTACGTAAATTTATTTTTTTACAATGGGATGTTATTTTTATATATGTATGTTTTTTAAGTATGTACGTATTTTATATGAGATGAATGAATTTGCCATTGGGAGATTAGTAGCAAAATACGATGCACTATGAAAAAAAAAACTACACTAAATACATATCTATTTTTATGTATTTTTCCCATTGAGTACGTAGTATACGTTAATACATATTATATATTTTAAATTTCAATAATGTATGCTCTATTACTCTTTACTTTTTCCTTTTTTTTTAATTATTTTAATTAAACTATATATGTACGTAAATTTATTTTTATACCCTTCACACAGTGAAAAAGGGTATATATAGGTTTGTCATTCCGTGTGAAATTTTACAATTTTTATTTTCGATAAGTATAAAGTATATTTTTTCTGAAAGCTTATGAATAGGGGAGTCGATTAAGCTCTGTCAGTCTGTCCGTGTGTATGTTGAAATCATTTTTTTGAAGCCCCCCGACATCGCTTGGACCCGGGTAAGGTATTAAAATATCAGAAATATTCGGGAGTAGATCGCTATTGAAAATCAGAAACATTGGTACATAAACAACTGCGATATGAGCAAAAACCCACGACAACCTCGTTTTTTTTTTTACAAAAACAACATTACAACAACAACATACATACATACAAACGTGTATACTGGTTAGAGAAAACGTAGATCCCAGCTGAGCCAAACAATTTTTTTTTTTATTTTTTTTATATTTTTTTTTTAATTTTTTTTATAATTTTTTTATTTTTTATTTAATGTCTTATATATATTTTTATTATTATTTTTTTTTTCATTTTTTTTTTATATATTTTTTTTTAATTTTTTTTTTATTTATTTATTTTTGTTTTATATTCAAAATATATATTTTAATTATTTTTTTTTTAAATTTTTTTTAAAATTTTTTTTTTAAATTTTTTTTTAAATTTTTTTAAATTTTTTTTTTTTTATTTTTTTTTAACATACATACGTAAATTTATAATTTTACAATGGGATGTTTTTTATATGTATGTACGTATTTCATATGGGATGAATGGTGATAAAAACTACTGTTATTGCATGACTACACGTTGTGAAGGGTATATAAGATTCGGCACGGCCGAATATAGCGCTCTTACTTGTTTTAATTATTTTAATTAAACTATATATGTACGTAAATTTATTTTTTTACAATGGGATGTTATTTTTATATATGTATGTTTTTTAAGTATGTACGTATTTTATATGAGATGAATGAATTTGCCATTGGGAGATTAGTAGCAAAATACGATGCACTATGAAAAAAAAAACTAAACTAAATACATATCTATTTTTATGTATTTTTCCCATTGAGTACGTAGTATACGTTAATACATATTATATATTTTAAATTTCAATAATGTATGCTCTATTACTCTTTACTTATATATGTACGTAAATTTATTTTTTTTATACCCTTCACACAGTGAAAAAGGGTATATATAGGTTTGTCATTCCGTGTGAAATTTCTACAATTTTCATTTCCGACCCCATAAAGTATATATTTCCTGAAAGCTTATGAATAGGGAAGTCGATTAAGCCCTGTCCGTCTGTCCGTCTGTCCGTCTGTCCGTCTGTCCGTCTGTCCGTCTGTCCGTCTGTCCGTCTGTCCGTGTGTATGTTGAAATCAACTTTTTGAAGCCCCCCGACATCGCCCGGACCCGCATGAGGTATTAAAATGTTGGAAATATTCGGGAGTAGATCGCTATTGAAATTCAGAAAAATCGGTACATAAATAACTGAGATATGAGCAAAAAACCACGACCACCTCGGTTTTTTTTTAACAATAGACACTAGATGAGCTTATGTTCGAATCCCAGTTGAGACAAAAAATTTTTTTTTTTTTTATTTTTTTCATTTTTTTTTGTGTTATTTTATTTTTTATACGTACTTACATTCAAAAACTCAATTTATAATTTTTTTACAATGGTACGTTTTTGAGCGGATAAAATACTTTATTATAAAGAATAATAATGAAACATATAGTAGGTATGTATGTATGTATGTACGCATTTATTTAAAGAAAACAAAATGTCACCGCGGCTTTCGCTGCTAGAGATAACAAAGTAACAACAGCTATAACCTTGATCAACGTAGCATGTGTGCGTGTGTAAAAAACCTACATACGAATATTCATTCAAACATATTGCTAATACTTAAATGTATGTATGTATGTATGTATATGATTTTTATTTTGTATGAACCTCATATAGGTTGCAAGCACTTTTGTATATTTAAGTTATATAAATATTTATAGGATGGTAGTGCAGTGGGTACACCACTGAACTATGAAGCTGGTGGTACGCAGTTCGATACCATTAAGTGTTTGCTTAATTTTTTTTTTTTACATTTCAATGTTTCATGGTCAATATGAGTAGAATATGAAATATCATGACTAGCAAAATACGATGCACTATGAAAAAAAAACTAAACTAAATACATATCTATTTTTATGTATTTTTCCCATTGAGTACGTAGTATACGTTAATACATATTATATATTTTAAATTTCAATAATGTATGCTCTATTACTCTTTACTTTTTCCTTTTTATACCCTTCACACAGTGAAAAAGGGTATATATAGGTTTGTCATTCCGTGTGAAATTTCTACAATTTTCATTTCCGACCCCATAAAGTATATATTTCCTGAAAGCTTATGAATAGGGAAGTCGATTAAGCCCTGTCCGTCTGTCCGTCTGTCCGTCTGTCCGTCTGTCCGTCTGTCCGTCTGTCCGTCTGTCCGTCTGTCCGTGTGTATGTTGAAATCAACTTTTTGAAGCCCCCCGACATCGCCCGGACCCGCATGAGGTATTAAAATGTTGGAAATATTCGGGAGTAGATCGCTATTGAAATTCAGAAAAATCGGTACATAAATAACTGAGATATGAGCAAAAAACCACGACCACCTCGGTTTTTTTTTAACAATAGACACTAGATGAGCTTATGTTCGAATCCCAGTTGAGACAAAAAATTTTTTTTTTTTTTATTTTTTTCATTTTTTTTTGTGTTATTTTATTTTTTATACGTACTTACATTCAAAAACTCAATTTATAATTTTTTTACAATGGTACGTTTTTGAGCGGATAAAATACTTTATTATAAAGAATAATAATGAAACATATAGTAGGTATGTATGTATGTATGTACGCATTTATTTAAAGAAAACAAAATGTCACCGCGGCTTTCGCTGCTAGAGATAACAAAGTAACAACAGCTATAACCTTGATCAACGTAGCATGTGTGCGTGTGTAAAAAACCTACATACGAATATTCATTCAAACATATTGCTAATACTTAAATGTATGTATGTATGTATGTATATGATTTTTATTTTGTATGAACCTCATATAGGTTGCAAGCACTTTTGTATATTTAAGTTATATAAATATTTATAGGATGGTAGTGCAGTGGGTACACCACTGAACTATGAAGCTGGTGGTACGCAGTTCGATACCATTAAGTGTTTGCTTAATTTTTTTTTTTTACATTTCAATGTTTCATGGTCAATATGAGTAGAATATGAAATATCATGACTAGCAAAATACGATGCACTATGAAAAAAAAACTAAACTAAATACATATCTATTTTTATGTATTTTTCCCATTGAGTACGTAGTATACGTTAATACATATTATATATTTTAAATTTCAATAATGTATGCTCTATTACTCTTTACTTTTTCCTTTTTTTAATTATTTTTTTAATTATTTTAATTAAACTATATATGTACGTAAATTTATTTTTTTTTTACAATGGGATGTTATTTTTATATATGTATGTTTTTTAAGTATGTACGTATTTTATATGAGATGAATGAATTTGCCATTGGGAGATTAGTAGCAAAATACGATGCACTATGAAAAAAAAAACTAAACTAAATACATATCTATTTTTATGTATTTTTCCCATTGAGTACGTAGTATACGTTAACACATATTATATATTTTAAATTTCAATAATGTATGCTCTATTACTCTTTACTTTTTCCTTTTTTTAATTATTTTAATTAAACTATATATGTACGTAAATTTATTTTTTTACAATGGGATGTTATTTTCATATATGTATGTTTTTTAAGTATGTACGTATTTTATATGAGATGAATGGTGTTACAAACTATTGTTATTGCATGACTACACCTTTACTTCTTCTTAATTTTTATACCCTTCACACAGTGAAAAAGGGTATATATAGGTTTGTCATTCCGTGTGAAATTTCTACAATTTTCATTTCCGACCCCATAAAGTATATATTTCCTGAAAGCTTATGAATAGGGAAGTCGATTAAGCCCTGTCCGTCTGTCCGTCTGTCCGTCTGTCCGTCTGTCCGTCTGTCCGTCTGTCCGTCTGTCCGTCTGTCCGTGTGTATGTTGAAATCAACTTTTTGAAGCCCCCCGACATCGCCCGGACCCGCATGAGGTATTAAAATGTTGGAAATATTCGGGAGTAGATCGCTATTGAAATTCAGAAAAATCGGTACATAAATAACTGAGATATGAGCAAAAAACCACGACCACCTCGGTTTTTTTTTAACAATAGACACTAGATGAGCTTATGTTCGAATCCCAGTTGAGACAAAAAATTTTTTTTTTTTTTATTTTTTTCATTTTTTTTTGTGTTATTTTATTTTTTATACGTACTTACATTCAAAAACTCAATTTATAATTTTTTTACAATGGTACGTTTTTGAGCGGATAAAATACTTTATTATAAAGAATAATAATGAAACATATAGTAGGTATGTATGTATGTATGTACGCATTTATTTAAAGAAAACAAAATGTCACCGCGGCTTTCGCTGCTAGAGATAACAAAGTAACAACAGCTATAACCTTGATCAACGTAGCATGTGTGCGTGTGTAAAAAACCTACATACGAATATTCATTCAAACATATTGCTAATACTTAAATGTATGTATGTATGTATGTATATGATTTTTATTTTGTATGAACCTCATATAGGTTGCAAGCACTTTTGTATATTTAAGTTATATAAATATTTATAGGATGGTAGTGCAGTGGGTACACCACTGAACTATGAAGCTGGTGGTACGCAGTTCGATACCATTAAGTGTTTGCTTAATTTTTTTTTTTTACATTTCAATGTTTCATGGTCAATATGAGTAGAATATGAAATATCATGACTAGCAAAATACGATGCACTATGAAAAAAAAACTAAACTAAATACATATCTATTTTTATGTATTTTTCCCATTGAGTACGTAGTATACGTTAATACATATTATATATTTTAAATTTCAATAATGTATGCTCTATTACTCTTTACTTTTTCCTTTTTTTAATTATTTTTTTAATTATTTTAATTAAACTATATATGTACGTAAATTTATTTTTTTTTTACAATGGGATGTTATTTTTATATATGTATGTTTTTTAAGTATGTACGTATTTTATATGAGATGAATGAATTTGCCATTGGGAGATTAGTAGCAAAATACGATGCACTATGAAAAAAAAAACTAAACTAAATACATATCTATTTTTATGTATTTTTCCCATTGAGTACGTAGTATACGTTAACACATATTATATATTTTAAATTTCAATAATGTATGCTCTATTACTCTTTACTTTTTCCTTTTTTTAATTATTTTAATTAAACTATATATGTACGTAAATTTATTTTTATACCCTTCACACAGTGAAAAAGGGTATATATAGGTTTGTCATTCCGTGTGAAATTTCTACAATTTTCATTTCCGACCCCATAAAGTATATATTTCCTGAAAGCTTATGAATAGGGAAGTCGATTAAGCCCTGTCCGTCTGTCCGTCTGTCCGTCTGTCCGTCTGTCCGTCTGTCCGTCTGTCCGTCTGTCCGTCTGTCCGTGTGTATGTTGAAATCAACTTTTTGAAGCCCCCCGACATCGCCCGGACCCGCATGAGGTATTAAAATGTTGGAAATATTCGGGAGTAGATCGCTATTGAAATTCAGAAAAATCGGTACATAAATAACTGAGATATGAGCAAAAAACCACGACCACCTCGGTTTTTTTTTAACAATAGACACTAGATGAGCTTATGTTCGAATCCCAGTTGAGACAAAAAATTTTTTTTTTTTTTATTTTTTTCATTTTTTTTTGTGTTATTTTATTTTTTATACGTACTTACATTCAAAAACTCAATTTATAATTTTTTTACAATGGTACGTTTTTGAGCGGATAAAATACTTTATTATAAAGAATAATAATGAAACATATAGTAGGTATGTATGTATGTATGTACGCATTTATTTAAAGAAAACAAAATGTCACCGCGGCTTTCGCTGCTAGAGATAACAAAGTAACAACAGCTATAACCTTGATCAACGTAGCATGTGTGCGTGTGTAAAAAACCTACATACGAATATTCATTCAAACATATTGCTAATACTTAAATGTATGTATGTATGTATGTATATGATTTTTATTTTGTATGAACCTCATATAGGTTGCAAGCACTTTTGTATATTTAAGTTATATAAATATTTATAGGATGGTAGTGCAGTGGGTACACCACTGAACTATGAAGCTGGTGGTACGCAGTTCGATACCATTAAGTGTTTGCTTAATTTTTTTTTTTTACATTTCAATGTTTCATGGTCAATATGAGTAGAATATGAAATATCATGACTAGCAAAATACGATGCACTATGAAAAAAAAACTAAACTAAATACATATCTATTTTTATGTATTTTTCCCATTGAGTACGTAGTATACGTTAATACATATTATATATTTTAAATTTCAATAATGTATGCTCTATTACTCTTTACTTTTTCCTTTTTTTAATTATTTTTTTAATTATTTTAATTAAACTATATATGTACGTAAATTTATTTTTTTTTTACAATGGGATGTTATTTTTATATATGTATGTTTTTTAAGTATGTACGTATTTTATATGAGATGAATGAATTTGCCATTGGGAGATTAGTAGCAAAATACGATGCACTATGAAAAAAAAAACTAAACTAAATACATATCTATTTTTATGTATTTTTCCCATTGAGTACGTAGTATACGTTAACACATATTATATATTTTAAATTTCAATAATGTATGCTCTATTACTCTTTACTTTTTCCTTTTTTTAATTATTTTAATTAAACTATATATGTACGTAAATTTATTTTTTTACAATGGGATGTTATTTTCATATATGTATGTTTTTTAAGTATGTACGTATTTTATATGAGATGAATGGTGTTACAAACTATTGTTATTGCATGACTACACCTTTACTTCTTCTTAATTTTTTTAATTAAACTTGCAAACAAGTGCAAGAAATTACATGCCGTTGGGAGATTAGCGGTTACATCAATAAACTTCAAATTCGTTGTAGTGTAAAAATTAATTTTTTTCACATAAATACCTAGATACATTCATACAAATGTCCATATAAATTACATTTATTTATTTCCATTAAGAAATAATTTTAAATGCAATACCTTACTACACCTTTACTTCTTCTTAATTTTTTTAATTAAACTTGCAAACAAATGCAAGAAATTACCTACATGCCGTTGGGAGAATAGCGGTTACATCAATGAACTTCAACTTCGTTGTTGTGTAAAAATTAATTTTTTTCACATAAATACCTAGATACATTCATACAAATGTCCATATAAATTACATTTATTTATTTGCATTAAAAAATATTTTTAAATGTAATACCTTATGCTAAATGTAACAACTCTTAAGGAAAATAATAGATTTTTTCAATCTTCCTCTGGTAACTCTGCTCACAATATTTTTCAATCTTCCTCTGGTAACTCTGCTCACAATATTTAAAGAAAACAAAATGTCACCGCGGCTTTCGCTGCTAGAGATAACAAAGTAACAACAGCTATAACCTTGATTCAACGTAGCATGTGTGTGCGTGTAAAAAACCTACATACGAATATTCATTCAAACATATTGCTAATACTTAAATGTATGTATGTATGTATATGATTTTTATTTTGTATGAACCTCATATAGGTTGCAAGTACTTTTGTATATTTAAGTTATATAAATATTTATAGGATGGTAGTGCAGTGGGTACACCACTGAACTATGAAGCTGGTGGTACGCAGTTCGATACCATTAAGTGTTTGCTTAATTTTTTTTTTTTACATTTCAATGTTTCATGGTCAATATGAGTAGAATATGAAATATCATGACTAGCAAAATACGATGCACTATGAAAAAAAAAACTAAACTAAATACATATCTATTTTTATGTATTTTTCCCATTGAGTACGTAGTATACGTTAATACATATTATATATTTTAAATTTCAATAATGTATGCTCTATTACTCTTTACTTTTTCCTTTTTTTAATTATTTTAATTAAACTATATATGTACGTAAATTTATTTTTTTACAATGGGATGTTATTATACCCTTCACACAGTGAAAAAGGGTATATATAGGTTTGTCATTCCGTGTGAAATTTCTACAATTTTCATTTCCGACCCCATAAAGTATATATTTCCTGAAAGCTTATGAATAGGGAAGTCGATTAAGCCCTGTCCGTCTGTCCGTCTGTCCGTCTGTCCGTCTGTCCGTCTGTCCGTCTGTCCGTCTGTCCGTCTGTCCGTGTGTATGTTGAAATCAACTTTTTGAAGCCCCCCGACATCGCCCGGACCCGCATGAGGTATTAAAATGTTGGAAATATTCGGGAGTAGATCGCTATTGAAATTCAGAAAAATCGGTACATAAATAACTGAGATATGAGCAAAAAACCACGACCACCTCGGTTTTTTTTTAACAATAGACACTAGATGAGCTTATGTTCGAATCCCAGTTGAGACAAAAAATTTTTTTTTTTTTTATTTTTTTCATTTTTTTTTGTGTTATTTTATTTTTTATACGTACTTACATTCAAAAACTCAATTTATAATTTTTTTACAATGGTACGTTTTTGAGCGGATAAAATACTTTATTATAAAGAATAATAATGAAACATATAGTAGGTATGTATGTATGTATGTACGCATTTATTTAAAGAAAACAAAATGTCACCGCGGCTTTCGCTGCTAGAGATAACAAAGTAACAACAGCTATAACCTTGATCAACGTAGCATGTGTGCGTGTGTAAAAAACCTACATACGAATATTCATTCAAACATATTGCTAATACTTAAATGTATGTATGTATGTATGTATATGATTTTTATTTTGTATGAACCTCATATAGGTTGCAAGCACTTTTGTATATTTAAGTTATATAAATATTTATAGGATGGTAGTGCAGTGGGTACACCACTGAACTATGAAGCTGGTGGTACGCAGTTCGATACCATTAAGTGTTTGCTTAATTTTTTTTTTTTACATTTCAATGTTTCATGGTCAATATGAGTAGAATATGAAATATCATGACTAGCAAAATACGATGCACTATGAAAAAAAAACTAAACTAAATACATATCTATTTTTATGTATTTTTCCCATTGAGTACGTAGTATACGTTAATACATATTATATATTTTAAATTTCAATAATGTATGCTCTATTACTCTTTACTTTTTCCTTTTTTTAATTATTTTTTTAATTATTTTAATTAAACTATATATGTACGTAAATTTATTTTTTTTTTACAATGGGATGTTATTTTTATATATGTATGTTTTTTAAGTATGTACGTATTTTATATGAGATGAATGAATTTGCCATTGGGAGATTAGTAGCAAAATACGATGCACTATGAAAAAAAAAACTAAACTAAATACATATCTATTTTTATGTATTTTTCCCATTGAGTACGTAGTATACGTTAACACATATTATATATTTTAAATTTCAATAATGTATGCTCTATTACTCTTTACTTTTTCCTTTTTTTAATTATTTTAATTAAACTATATATGTACGTAAATTTATTTTTTTACAATGGGATGTTATTTTCATATATGTATGTTTTTTAAGTATGTACGTATTTTATATGAGATGAATGGTGTTACAAACTATTGTTATTGCATGACTACACCTTTACTTCTTCTTAATTTTTTTAATTAAACTTGCAAACAAGTGCAAGAAATTACATGCCGTTGGGAGATTAGCGGTTACATCAATAAACTTCAAATTCGTTGTAGTGTAAAAATTAATTTTTTTCACATAAATACCTAGATACATTCATACAAATGTCCATATAAATTACATTTATTTATTTCCATTAAGAAATAATTTTAAATGCAATACCTTACTACACCTTTACTTCTTCTTAATTTTTTTAATTAAACTTGCAAACAAATGCAAGAAATTACCTACATGCCGTTGGGAGAATAGCGGTTACATCAATGAACTTCAACTTCGTTGTTGTGTAAAAATTAATTTTTTTCACATAAATACCTAGATACATTCATACAAATGTCCATATAAATTACATTTATTTATTTGCATTAAAAAATATTTTTAAATGTAATACCTTATGCTAAATGTAACAACTCTTAAGGAAAATAATAGATTTTTTCAATCTTCCTCTGGTAACTCTGCTCACAATATTTTTCAATCTTCCTCTGGTAACTCTGCTCACAATATTTAAAGAAAACAAAATGTCACCGCGGCTTTCGCTGCTAGAGATAACAAAGTAACAACAGCTATAACCTTGATTCAACGTAGCATGTGTGTGCGTGTAAAAAACCTACATACGAATATTCATTCAAACATATTGCTAATACTTAAATGTATGTATGTATGTATATGATTTTTATTTTGTATGAACCTCATATAGGTTGCAAGTACTTTTGTATATTTAAGTTATATAAATATTTATAGGATGGTAGTGCAGTGGGTACACCACTGAACTATGAAGCTGGTGGTACGCAGTTCGATACCATTAAGTGTTTGCTTAATTTTTTTTTTTTACATTTCAATGTTTCATGGTCAATATGAGTAGAATATGAAATATCATGACTAGCAAAATACGATGCACTATGAAAAAAAAAACTAAACTAAATACATATCTATTTTTATGTATTTTTCCCATTGAGTACGTAGTATACGTTAATACATATTATATATTTTAAATTTCAATAATGTATGCTCTATTACTCTTTACTTTTTCCTTTTTATACCCTTCACACAGTGAAAAAGGGTATATATAGGTTTGTCATTCCGTGTGAAATTTCTACAATTTTCATTTCCGACCCCATAAAGTATATATTTCCTGAAAGCTTATGAATAGGGAAGTCGATTAAGCCCTGTCCGTCTGTCCGTCTGTCCGTCTGTCCGTCTGTCCGTCTGTCCGTCTGTCCGTCTGTCCGTCTGTCCGTGTGTATGTTGAAATCAACTTTTTGAAGCCCCCCGACATCGCCCGGACCCGCATGAGGTATTAAAATGTTGGAAATATTCGGGAGTAGATCGCTATTGAAATTCAGAAAAATCGGTACATAAATAACTGAGATATGAGCAAAAAACCACGACCACCTCGGTTTTTTTTTAACAATAGACACTAGATGAGCTTATGTTCGAATCCCAGTTGAGACAAAAAATTTTTTTTTTTTTTATTTTTTTCATTTTTTTTTGTGTTATTTTATTTTTTATACGTACTTACATTCAAAAACTCAATTTATAATTTTTTTACAATGGTACGTTTTTGAGCGGATAAAATACTTTATTATAAAGAATAATAATGAAACATATAGTAGGTATGTATGTATGTATGTACGCATTTATTTAAAGAAAACAAAATGTCACCGCGGCTTTCGCTGCTAGAGATAACAAAGTAACAACAGCTATAACCTTGATCAACGTAGCATGTGTGCGTGTGTAAAAAACCTACATACGAATATTCATTCAAACATATTGCTAATACTTAAATGTATGTATGTATGTATGTATATGATTTTTATTTTGTATGAACCTCATATAGGTTGCAAGCACTTTTGTATATTTAAGTTATATAAATATTTATAGGATGGTAGTGCAGTGGGTACACCACTGAACTATGAAGCTGGTGGTACGCAGTTCGATACCATTAAGTGTTTGCTTAATTTTTTTTTTTTACATTTCAATGTTTCATGGTCAATATGAGTAGAATATGAAATATCATGACTAGCAAAATACGATGCACTATGAAAAAAAAACTAAACTAAATACATATCTATTTTTATGTATTTTTCCCATTGAGTACGTAGTATACGTTAATACATATTATATATTTTAAATTTCAATAATGTATGCTCTATTACTCTTTACTTTTTCCTTTTTTTAATTATTTTTTTAATTATTTTAATTAAACTATATATGTACGTAAATTTATTTTTTTTTTACAATGGGATGTTATTTTTATATATGTATGTTTTTTAAGTATGTACGTATTTTATATGAGATGAATGAATTTGCCATTGGGAGATTAGTAGCAAAATACGATGCACTATGAAAAAAAAAACTAAACTAAATACATATCTATTTTTATGTATTTTTCCCATTGAGTACGTAGTATACGTTAACACATATTATATATTTTAAATTTCAATAATGTATGCTCTATTACTCTTTACTTTTTCCTTTTTTTAATTATTTTAATTAAACTATATATGTACGTAAATTTATTTTTTTACAATGGGATGTTATTTTCATATATGTATGTTTTTTAAGTATGTACGTATTTTATATGAGATGAATGGTGTTACAAACTATTGTTATTGCATGACTACACCTTTACTTCTTCTTAATTTTTTTAATTAAACTTGCAAACAAGTGCAAGAAATTACATGCCGTTGGGAGATTAGCGGTTACATCAATAAACTTCAAATTCGTTGTAGTGTAAAAATTAATTTTTTTCACATAAATACCTAGATACATTCATACAAATGTCCATATAAATTACATTTATTTATTTCCATTAAGAAATAATTTTAAATGCAATACCTTACTACACCTTTACTTCTTCTTAATTTTTTTAATTAAACTTGCAAACAAATGCAAGAAATTACCTACATGCCGTTGGGAGAATAGCGGTTACATCAATGAACTTCAACTTCGTTGTTGTGTAAAAATTAATTTTTTTCACATAAATACCTAGATACATTCATACAAATGTCCATATAAATTACATTTATTTATTTGCATTAAAAAATATTTTTAAATGTAATACCTTATGCTAAATGTAACAACTCTTAAGGAAAATAATAGATTTTTTCAATCTTCCTCTGGTAACTCTGCTCACAATATTTTTCAATCTTCCTCTGGTAACTCTGCTCACAATATTTAAAGAAAACAAAATGTCACCGCGGCTTTCGCTGCTAGAGATAACAAAGTAACAACAGCTATAACCTTGATTCAACGTAGCATGTGTGTGCGTGTAAAAAACCTACATACGAATATTCATTCAAACATATTGCTAATACTTAAATGTATGTATGTATGTATATGATTTTTATTTTGTATGAACCTCATATAGGTTGCAAGTACTTTTGTATATTTAAGTTATATAAATATTTATAGGATGGTAGTGCAGTGGGTACACCACTGAACTATGAAGCTGGTGGTACGCAGTTCGATACCATTAAGTGTTTGCTTAATTTTTTTTTTTTACATTTCAATGTTTCATGGTCAATATGAGTAGAATATGAAATATCATGACTAGCAAAATACGATGCACTATGAAAAAAAAAACTAAACTAAATACATATCTATTTTTATGTATTTTTCCCATTGAGTACGTAGTATACGTTAATACATATTATATATTTTAAATTTCAATAATGTATGCTCTATTACTCTTTACTTTTTCCTTTTTTTAATTATTTTAATTAAACTATATATGTACGTAAATTTATTTTTTTACAATGGGATGTTATTTTTATATATGTATGTTTTTTAAGTATGTACGTATTTTATATGAGATGAATGAATTTGCCATTGGGAGATTAGTAGCAAAATACGATGCACTATGAAAAAAAAAACTACACTAAATACATATCTATTTTTATGTATTTTTCCCATTGAGTACGTAGTATACGTTAATACATATTATATATTTTAAATTTCAATAATGTATGCTCTATTACTCTTTACTTTTTCCTTTTTTTATACCCTTCACACAGTGAAAAAGGGTATATATAGGTTTGTCATTCCGTGTGAAATTTCTACAATTTTCATTTCCGACCCCATAAAGTATATATTTCCTGAAAGCTTATGAATAGGGAAGTCGATTAAGCCCTGTCCGTCTGTCCGTCTGTCCGTCTGTCCGTCTGTCCGTCTGTCCGTCTGTCCGTCTGTCCGTGTGTATGTTGAAATCAACTTTTTGAAGCCCCCCGACATCGCCCGGACCCGCATGAGGTATTAAAATGTTGGAAATATTCGGGAGTAGATCGCTATTGAAATTCAGAAAAATCGGTACATAAATAACTGAGATATGAGCAAAAAACCACGACCACCTCGGTTTTTTTTTAACAATAGACACTAGATGAGCTTATGTTCGAATCCCAGTTGAGACAAAAAATTTTTTTTTTTTTTATTTTTTTCATTTTTTTTTGTGTTATTTTATTTTTTATACGTACTTACATTCAAAAACTCAATTTATAATTTTTTTACAATGGTACGTTTTTGAGCGGATAAAATACTTTATTATAAAGAATAATAATGAAACATATAGTAGGTATGTATGTATGTATGTACGCATTTATTTAAAGAAAACAAAATGTCACCGCGGCTTTCGCTGCTAGAGATAACAAAGTAACAACAGCTATAACCTTGATCAACGTAGCATGTGTGCGTGTGTAAAAAACCTACATACGAATATTCATTCAAACATATTGCTAATACTTAAATGTATGTATGTATGTATGTATATGATTTTTATTTTGTATGAACCTCATATAGGTTGCAAGCACTTTTGTATATTTAAGTTATATAAATATTTATAGGATGGTAGTGCAGTGGGTACACCACTGAACTATGAAGCTGGTGGTACGCAGTTCGATACCATTAAGTGTTTGCTTAATTTTTTTTTTTTACATTTCAATGTTTCATGGTCAATATGAGTAGAATATGAAATATCATGACTAGCAAAATACGATGCACTATGAAAAAAAAACTAAACTAAATACATATCTATTTTTATGTATTTTTCCCATTGAGTACGTAGTATACGTTAATACATATTATATATTTTAAATTTCAATAATGTATGCTCTATTACTCTTTACTTTTTCCTTTTTTTAATTATTTTTTTAATTATTTTAATTAAACTATATATGTACGTAAATTTATTTTTTTTTTACAATGGGATGTTATTTTTATATATGTATGTTTTTTAAGTATGTACGTATTTTATATGAGATGAATGAATTTGCCATTGGGAGATTAGTAGCAAAATACGATGCACTATGAAAAAAAAAACTAAACTAAATACATATCTATTTTTATGTATTTTTCCCATTGAGTACGTAGTATACGTTAACACATATTATATATTTTAAATTTCAATAATGTATGCTCTATTACTCTTTACTTTTTCCTTTTTTTAATTATTTTAATTAAACTATATATGTACGTAAATTTATTTTTTTACAATGGGATGTTATTTTCATATATGTATGTTTTTTAAGTATGTACGTATTTTATATGAGATGAATGGTGTTACAAACTATTGTTATTGCATGACTACACCTTTACTTCTTCTTAATTTTTTTAATTAAACTTGCAAACAAGTGCAAGAAATTACATGCCGTTGGGAGATTAGCGGTTACATCAATAAACTTCAAATTCGTTGTAGTGTAAAAATTAATTTTTTTCACATAAATACCTAGATACATTCATACAAATGTCCATATAAATTACATTTATTTATTTCCATTAAGAAATAATTTTAAATGCAATACCTTACTACACCTTTACTTCTTCTTAATTTTTTTAATTAAACTTGCAAACAAATGCAAGAAATTACCTACATGCCGTTGGGAGAATAGCGGTTACATCAATGAACTTCAACTTCGTTGTTGTGTAAAAATTAATTTTTTTCACATAAATACCTAGATACATTCATACAAATGTCCATATAAATTACATTTATTTATTTGCATTAAAAAATATTTTTAAATGTAATACCTTATGCTAAATGTAACAACTCTTAAGGAAAATAATAGATTTTTTCAATCTTCCTCTGGTAACTCTGCTCACAATATTTTTCAATCTTCCTCTGGTAACTCTGCTCACAATATTTAAAGAAAACAAAATGTCACCGCGGCTTTCGCTGCTAGAGATAACAAAGTAACAACAGCTATAACCTTGATTCAACGTAGCATGTGTGTGCGTGTAAAAAACCTACATACGAATATTCATTCAAACATATTGCTAATACTTAAATGTATGTATGTATGTATATGATTTTTATTTTGTATGAACCTCATATAGGTTGCAAGTACTTTTGTATATTTAAGTTATATAAATATTTATAGGATGGTAGTGCAGTGGGTACACCACTGAACTATGAAGCTGGTGGTACGCAGTTCGATACCATTAAGTGTTTGCTTAATTTTTTTTTTTTACATTTCAATGTTTCATGGTCAATATGAGTAGAATATGAAATATCATGACTAGCAAAATACGATGCACTATGAAAAAAAAAACTAAACTAAATACATATCTATTTTTATGTATTTTTCCCATTGAGTACGTAGTATACGTTAATACATATTATATATTTTAAATTTCAATAATGTATGCTCTATTACTCTTTACTTTTTCCTTTTTTTAATTATTTTAATTAAACTATATATGTACGTAAATTTATTTTTTTACAATGGGATGTTATTTTTATATATGTATGTTTTTTAAGTATGTACGTATTTTATATGAGATGAATGAATTTGCCATTGGGAGATTAGTAGCAAAATACGATGCACTATGAAAAAAAAAACTAAACTAAATACATATCTATTTTTATGTATTTTTCCCATTGAGTACGTAGTATACGTTAATACATATTATATATTTTAAATTTCAATAATGTATGCTCTATTACTCTTTACTTATATATGTACGTAAATTTATTTTTTTTATACCCTTCACACAGTGAAAAAGGGTATATATAGGTTTGTCATTCCGTGTGAAATTTCTACAATTTTCATTTCCGACCCCATAAAGTATATATTTCCTGAAAGCTTATGAATAGGGAAGTCGATTAAGCCCTGTCCGTCTGTCCGTCTGTCCGTCTGTCCGTCTGTCCGTCTGTCCGTCTGTCCGTCTGTCCGTGTGTATGTTGAAATCAACTTTTTGAAGCCCCCCGACATCGCCCGGACCCGCATGAGGTATTAAAATGTTGGAAATATTCGGGAGTAGATCGCTATTGAAATTCAGAAAAATCGGTACATAAATAACTGAGATATGAGCAAAAAACCACGACCACCTCGGTTTTTTTTTAACAATAGACACTAGATGAGCTTATGTTCGAATCCCAGTTGAGACAAAAAATTTTTTTTTTTTTTATTTTTTTCATTTTTTTTTGTGTTATTTTATTTTTTATACGTACTTACATTCAAAAACTCAATTTATAATTTTTTTACAATGGTACGTTTTTGAGCGGATAAAATACTTTATTATAAAGAATAATAATGAAACATATAGTAGGTATGTATGTATGTATGTACGCATTTATTTAAAGAAAACAAAATGTCACCGCGGCTTTCGCTGCTAGAGATAACAAAGTAACAACAGCTATAACCTTGATCAACGTAGCATGTGTGCGTGTGTAAAAAACCTACATACGAATATTCATTCAAACATATTGCTAATACTTAAATGTATGTATGTATGTATGTATATGATTTTTATTTTGTATGAACCTCATATAGGTTGCAAGCACTTTTGTATATTTAAGTTATATAAATATTTATAGGATGGTAGTGCAGTGGGTACACCACTGAACTATGAAGCTGGTGGTACGCAGTTCGATACCATTAAGTGTTTGCTTAATTTTTTTTTTTTACATTTCAATGTTTCATGGTCAATATGAGTAGAATATGAAATATCATGACTAGCAAAATACGATGCACTATGAAAAAAAAACTAAACTAAATACATATCTATTTTTATGTATTTTTCCCATTGAGTACGTAGTATACGTTAATACATATTATATATTTTAAATTTCAATAATGTATGCTCTATTACTCTTTACTTTTTCCTTTTTTTAATTATTTTTTTAATTATTTTAATTAAACTATATATGTACGTAAATTTATTTTTTTTTTACAATGGGATGTTATTTTTATATATGTATGTTTTTTAAGTATGTACGTATTTTATATGAGATGAATGAATTTGCCATTGGGAGATTAGTAGCAAAATACGATGCACTATGAAAAAAAAAACTAAACTAAATACATATCTATTTTTATGTATTTTTCCCATTGAGTACGTAGTATACGTTAACACATATTATATATTTTAAATTTCAATAATGTATGCTCTATTACTCTTTACTTTTTCCTTTTTTTAATTATTTTAATTAAACTATATATGTACGTAAATTTATTTTTTTACAATGGGATGTTATTTTCATATATGTATGTTTTTTAAGTATGTACGTATTTTATATGAGATGAATGGTGTTACAAACTATTGTTATTGCATGACTACACCTTTACTTCTTCTTAATTTTTTTAATTAAACTTGCAAACAAGTGCAAGAAATTACATGCCGTTGGGAGATTAGCGGTTACATCAATAAACTTCAAATTCGTTGTAGTGTAAAAATTAATTTTTTTCACATAAATACCTAGATACATTCATACAAATGTCCATATAAATTACATTTATTTATTTCCATTAAGAAATAATTTTAAATGCAATACCTTACTACACCTTTACTTCTTCTTAATTTTTTTAATTAAACTTGCAAACAAATGCAAGAAATTACCTACATGCCGTTGGGAGAATAGCGGTTACATCAATGAACTTCAACTTCGTTGTTGTGTAAAAATTAATTTTTTTCACATAAATACCTAGATACATTCATACAAATGTCCATATAAATTACATTTATTTATTTGCATTAAAAAATATTTTTAAATGTAATACCTTATGCTAAATGTAACAACTCTTAAGGAAAATAATAGATTTTTTCAATCTTCCTCTGGTAACTCTGCTCACAATATTTTTCAATCTTCCTCTGGTAACTCTGCTCACAATATTTAAAGAAAACAAAATGTCACCGCGGCTTTCGCTGCTAGAGATAACAAAGTAACAACAGCTATAACCTTGATTCAACGTAGCATGTGTGTGCGTGTAAAAAACCTACATACGAATATTCATTCAAACATATTGCTAATACTTAAATGTATGTATGTATGTATATGATTTTTATTTTGTATGAACCTCATATAGGTTGCAAGTACTTTTGTATATTTAAGTTATATAAATATTTATAGGATGGTAGTGCAGTGGGTACACCACTGAACTATGAAGCTGGTGGTACGCAGTTCGATACCATTAAGTGTTTGCTTAATTTTTTTTTTTTACATTTCAATGTTTCATGGTCAATATGAGTAGAATATGAAATATCATGACTAGCAAAATACGATGCACTATGAAAAAAAAAACTAAACTAAATACATATCTATTTTTATGTATTTTTCCCATTGAGTACGTAGTATACGTTAATACATATTATATATTTTAAATTTCAATAATGTATGCTCTATTACTCTTTACTTTTTCCTTTTTTTAATTATTTTAATTAAACTATATATGTACGTAAATTTATTTTTTTACAATGGGATGTTATTTTTATATATGTATGTTTTTTAAGTATGTACGTATTTTATATGAGATGAATGAATTTGCCATTGGGAGATTAGTAGCAAAATACGATGCACTATGAAAAAAAAAACTAAACTAAATACATATCTATTTTTATGTATTTTTCCCATTGAGTACGTAGTATACGTTAATACATATTATATATTTTAAATTTCAATAATGTATGCTCTATTACTCTTTACTTTTTCCTTTTTTTAATTATTTTAATTAAACTATATATGTACGTAAATTTATTTTTTTACAATGGGATGTTATTTTTATATATGTATGTTTTTTAAGTATGTACGTATTTTATATGAGATGAATGAATTTGCCATTGGGAGATTAGTAGCAAAATACGATGCACTATGAAAAAAAAAACTACACTAAATACATATCTATTTTTATGTATTTTTCCCATTGAGTACGTAGTATACGTTAATACATATTATATATTTTAAATTTCAATAATGTATGCTCTATTACTCTTTACTTTTTCCTTTTTTTTTAATTATTTTAATTAAACTATATATGTACGTAAATTTATTTTTATACCCTTCACACAGTGAAAAAGGGTATATATAGGTTTGTCATTCCGTGTGAAATTTTACAATTTTTATTTTCGATAAGTATAAAGTATATTTTTTCTGAAAGCTTATGAATAGGGGAGTCGATTAAGCTCTGTCAGTCTGTCCGTGTGTATGTTGAAATCATTTTTTTGAAGCCCCCCGACATCGCTTGGACCCGGGTAAGGTATTAAAATATCAGAAATATTCGGGAGTAGATCGCTATTGAAAATCAGAAACATTGGTACATAAACAACTGCGATATGAGCAAAAACCCACGACAACCTCGTTTTTTTTTTTACAAAAACAACATTACAACAACAACATACATACATACAAACGTGTATACTGGTTAGAGAAAACGTAGATCCCAGCTGAGCCAAACAATTTTTTTTTTTATTTTTTTTATATTTTTTTTTTAATTTTTTTTATAATTTTTTTATTTTTTATTTAATGTCTTATATATATTTTTATTATTATTTTTTTTTTCATTTTTTTTTTATATATTTTTTTTTAATTTTTTTTTTATTTATTTATTTTTGTTTTATATTCAAAATATATATTTTAATTATTTTTTTTTTAAATTTTTTTTAAAATTTTTTTTTTAAATTTTTTTTTAAATTTTTTTAAATTTTTTTTTTTTTATTTTTTTTTAACATACATACGTAAATTTATAATTTTACAATGGGATGTTTTTTATATGTATGTACGTATTTCATATGGGATGAATGGTGATAAAAACTACTGTTATTGCATGACTACACGTTGTGAAGGGTATATAAGATTCGGCACGGCCGAATATAGCGCTCTTACTTGTTTTTATATATGTATGTTTTTTAAGTATGTACGTATTTTATATGAGATGAATGAATTTGCCATTGGGAGATTAGTAGCAAAATACGATGCACTATGAAAAAAAAAACTACACTAAATACATATCTATTTTTATGTATTTTTCCCATTGAGTACGTAGTATACGTTAATACATATTATATATTTTAAATTTCAATAATGTATGCTCTATTACTCTTTACTTTTTCCTTTTTTTATACCCTTCACACAGTGAAAAAGGGTATATATAGGTTTGTCATTCCGTGTGAAATTTCTACAATTTTCATTTCCGACCCCATAAAGTATATATTTCCTGAAAGCTTATGAATAGGGAAGTCGATTAAGCCCTGTCCGTCTGTCCGTCTGTCCGTCTGTCCGTCTGTCCGTCTGTCCGTCTGTCCGTCTGTCCGTGTGTATGTTGAAATCAACTTTTTGAAGCCCCCCCGACATCGCCCGGACCCGCATGAGGTATTAAAATGTTGGAAATATTCGGGAGTAGATCGCTATTGAAATTCAGAAAAATCGGTACATAAATAACTGAGATATGAGCAAAAAACCACGACCACCTCGGTTTTTTTTTAACAATAGACACTAGATGAGCTTATGTTCGAATCCCAGTTGAGACAAAAAATTTTTTTTTTTTTTATTTTTTTCATTTTTTTTTGTGTTATTTTATTTTTTATACGTACTTACATTCAAAAACTCAATTTATAATTTTTTTACAATGGTACGTTTTTGAGCGGATAAAATACTTTATTATAAAGAATAATAATGAAACATATAGTAGGTATGTATGTATGTATGTACGCATTTATTTAAAGAAAACAAAATGTCACCGCGGCTTTCGCTGCTAGAGATAACAAAGTAACAACAGCTATAACCTTGATCAACGTAGCATGTGTGCGTGTGTAAAAAACCTACATACGAATATTCATTCAAACATATTGCTAATACTTAAATGTATGTATGTATGTATGTATATGATTTTTATTTTGTATGAACCTCATATAGGTTGCAAGCACTTTTGTATATTTAAGTTATATAAATATTTATAGGATGGTAGTGCAGTGGGTACACCACTGAACTATGAAGCTGGTGGTACGCAGTTCGATACCATTAAGTGTTTGCTTAATTTTTTTTTTTTACATTTCAATGTTTCATGGTCAATATGAGTAGAATATGAAATATCATGACTAGCAAAATACGATGCACTATGAAAAAAAAACTAAACTAAATACATATCTATTTTTATGTATTTTTCCCATTGAGTACGTAGTATACGTTAATACATATTATATATTTTAAATTTCAATAATGTATGCTCTATTACTCTTTACTTTTTCCTTTTTTTAATTATTTTTTTAATTATTTTAATTAAACTATATATGTACGTAAATTTATTTTTTTTTTACAATGGGATGTTATTTTTATATATGTATGTTTTTTAAGTATGTACGTATTTTATATGAGATGAATGAATTTGCCATTGGGAGATTAGTAGCAAAATACGATGCACTATGAAAAAAAAAACTAAACTAAATACATATCTATTTTTATGTATTTTTCCCATTGAGTACGTAGTATACGTTAACACATATTATATATTTTAAATTTCAATAATGTATGCTCTATTACTCTTTACTTTTTCCTTTTTTTAATTATTTTAATTAAACTATATATGTACGTAAATTTATTTTTTTACAATGGGATGTTATTTTCATATATGTATGTTTTTTAAGTATGTACGTATTTTATATGAGATGAATGGTGTTACAAACTATTGTTATTGCATGACTACACCTTTACTTCTTCTTAATTTTTTTAATTAAACTTGCAAACAAGTGCAAGAAATTACATGCCGTTGGGAGATTAGCGGTTACATCAATAAACTTCAAATTCGTTGTAGTGTAAAAATTAATTTTTTTCACATAAATACCTAGATACATTCATACAAATGTCCATATAAATTACATTTATTTATTTCCATTAAGAAATAATTTTAAATGCAATACCTTACTACACCTTTACTTCTTCTTAATTTTTTTAATTAAACTTGCAAACAAATGCAAGAAATTACCTACATGCCGTTGGGAGAATAGCGGTTACATCAATGAACTTCAACTTCGTTGTTGTGTAAAAATTAATTTTTTTCACATAAATACCTAGATACATTCATACAAATGTCCATATAAATTACATTTATTTATTTGCATTAAAAAATATTTTTAAATGTAATACCTTATGCTAAATGTAACAACTCTTAAGGAAAATAATAGATTTTTTCAATCTTCCTCTGGTAACTCTGCTCACAATATTTTTCAATCTTCCTCTGGTAACTCTGCTCACAATATTTAAAGAAAACAAAATGTCACCGCGGCTTTCGCTGCTAGAGATAACAAAGTAACAACAGCTATAACCTTGATTCAACGTAGCATGTGTGTGCGTGTAAAAAACCTACATACGAATATTCATTCAAACATATTGCTAATACTTAAATGTATGTATGTATGTATATGATTTTTATTTTGTATGAACCTCATATAGGTTGCAAGTACTTTTGTATATTTAAGTTATATAAATATTTATAGGATGGTAGTGCAGTGGGTACACCACTGAACTATGAAGCTGGTGGTACGCAGTTCGATACCATTAAGTGTTTGCTTAATTTTTTTTTTTTACATTTCAATGTTTCATGGTCAATATGAGTAGAATATGAAATATCATGACTAGCAAAATACGATGCACTATGAAAAAAAAAACTAAACTAAATACATATCTATTTTTATGTATTTTTCCCATTGAGTACGTAGTATACGTTAATACATATTATATATTTTAAATTTCAATAATGTATGCTCTATTACTCTTTACTTTTTCCTTTTTTTAATTATTTTAATTAAACTATATATGTACGTAAATTTATTTTTTTACAATGGGATGTTATTTTTATATATGTATGTTTTTTAAGTATGTACGTATTTTATATGAGATGAATGAATTTGCCATTGGGAGATTAGTAGCAAAATACGATGCACTATAAAAAAAAAAACTAAACTAAATACATATCTATTTTTATGTATTTTTCCCATTGAGTACGTAGTATACGTTAATACATATTATATATTTTAAATTTCAAGAATGTATGCTCTATTACTCTTTACTTATATATGTACGTAAATTTATTTTTTTTATACCCTTCACACAGTGAAAAAGGGTATATATAGGTTTGTCATTCCGTGTGAAATTTCTACAATTTTCATTTCCGACCCCATAAAGTATATATTTCCTGAAAGCTTATGAATAGGGAAGTCGATTAAGCCCTGTCCGTCTGTCCGTCTGTCCGTCTGTCCGTCTGTCCGTCTGTCCGTCTGTCCGTCTGTCCGTCTGTCCGTGTGTATGTTGAAATCAACTTTTTGAAGCCCCCCGACATCGCCCGGACCCGCATGAGGTATTAAAATGTTGGAAATATTCGGGAGTAGATCGCTATTGAAATTCAGAAAAATCGGTACATAAATAACTGAGATATGAGCAAAAAACCACGACCACCTCGGTTTTTTTTTAACAATAGACACTAGATGAGCTTATGTTCGAATCCCAGTTGAGACAAAAAATTTTTTTTTTTTTTATTTTTTTCATTTTTTTTTGTGTTATTTTATTTTTTATACGTACTTACATTCAAAAACTCAATTTATAATTTTTTTACAATGGTACGTTTTTGAGCGGATAAAATACTTTATTATAAAGAATAATAATGAAACATATAGTAGGTATGTATGTATGTATGTACGCATTTATTTAAAGAAAACAAAATGTCACCGCGGCTTTCGCTGCTAGAGATAACAAAGTAACAACAGCTATAACCTTGATCAACGTAGCATGTGTGCGTGTGTAAAAAACCTACATACGAATATTCATTCAAACATATTGCTAATACTTAAATGTATGTATGTATGTATGTATATGATTTTTATTTTGTATGAACCTCATATAGGTTGCAAGCACTTTTGTATATTTAAGTTATATAAATATTTATAGGATGGTAGTGCAGTGGGTACACCACTGAACTATGAAGCTGGTGGTACGCAGTTCGATACCATTAAGTGTTTGCTTAATTTTTTTTTTTTACATTTCAATGTTTCATGGTCAATATGAGTAGAATATGAAATATCATGACTAGCAAAATACGATGCACTATGAAAAAAAAACTAAACTAAATACATATCTATTTTTATGTATTTTTCCCATTGAGTACGTAGTATACGTTAATACATATTATATATTTTAAATTTCAATAATGTATGCTCTATTACTCTTTACTTTTTCCTTTTTTTAATTATTTTTTTAATTATTTTAATTAAACTATATATGTACGTAAATTTATTTTTTTTTTACAATGGGATGTTATTTTTATATATGTATGTTTTTTAAGTATGTACGTATTTTATATGAGATGAATGAATTTGCCATTGGGAGATTAGTAGCAAAATACGATGCACTATGAAAAAAAAAACTAAACTAAATACATATCTATTTTTATGTATTTTTCCCATTGAGTACGTAGTATACGTTAACACATATTATATATTTTAAATTTCAATAATGTATGCTCTATTACTCTTTACTTTTTCCTTTTTTTAATTATTTTAATTAAACTATATATGTACGTAAATTTATTTTTTTACAATGGGATGTTATTTTCATATATGTATGTTTTTTAAGTATGTACGTATTTTATATGAGATGAATGGTGTTACAAACTATTGTTATTGCATGACTACACCTTTACTTCTTCTTAATTTTTTTAATTAAACTTGCAAACAAGTGCAAGAAATTACATGCCGTTGGGAGATTAGCGGTTACATCAATAAACTTCAAATTCGTTGTAGTGTAAAAATTAATTTTTTTCACATAAATACCTAGATACATTCATACAAATGTCCATATAAATTACATTTATTTATTTCCATTAAGAAATAATTTTAAATGCAATACCTTACTACACCTTTACTTCTTCTTAATTTTTTTAATTAAACTTGCAAACAAATGCAAGAAATTACCTACATGCCGTTGGGAGAATAGCGGTTACATCAATGAACTTCAACTTCGTTGTTGTGTAAAAATTAATTTTTTTCACATAAATACCTAGATACATTCATACAAATGTCCATATAAATTACATTTATTTATTTGCATTAAAAAATATTTTTAAATGTAATACCTTATGCTAAATGTAACAACTCTTAAGGAAAATAATAGATTTTTTCAATCTTCCTCTGGTAACTCTGCTCACAATATTTTTCAATCTTCCTCTGGTAACTCTGCTCACAATATTTAAAGAAAACAAAATGTCACCGCGGCTTTCGCTGCTAGAGATAACAAAGTAACAACAGCTATAACCTTGATTCAACGTAGCATGTGTGTGCGTGTAAAAAACCTACATACGAATATTCATTCAAACATATTGCTAATACTTAAATGTATGTATGTATGTATATGATTTTTATTTTGTATGAACCTCATATAGGTTGCAAGTACTTTTGTATATTTAAGTTATATAAATATTTATAGGATGGTAGTGCAGTGGGTACACCACTGAACTATGAAGCTGGTGGTACGCAGTTCGATACCATTAAGTGTTTGCTTAATTTTTTTTTTTTACATTTCAATGTTTCATGGTCAATATGAGTAGAATATGAAATATCATGACTAGCAAAATACGATGCACTATGAAAAAAAAAACTAAACTAAATACATATCTATTTTTATGTATTTTTCCCATTGAGTACGTAGTATACGTTAATACATATTATATATTTTAAATTTCAATAATGTATGCTCTATTACTCTTTACTTTTTCCTTTTTTTAATTATTTTAATTAAACTATATATGTACGTAAATTTATTTTTTTACAATGGGATGTTATTTTTATATATGTATGTTTTTTAAGTATGTACGTATTTTATATGAGATGAATGAATTTGCCATTGGGAGATTAGTAGCAAAATACGATGCACTATGAAAAAAAAAACTAAACTAAATACATATCTATTTTTATGTATTTTTCCCATTGAGTACGTAGTATACGTTAATACATATTATATATTTTAAATTTCAATAATGTATGCTCTATTACTCTTTACTTTTTCCTTTTTTTAATTATTTTAATTAAACTATATATGTACGTAAATTTATTTTTTTACAATGGGATGTTATTTTTATATATGTATGTTTTTTAAGTATGTACGTATTTTATATGAGATGAATGAATTTGCCATTGGGAGATTAGTAGCAAAATACGATGCACTATGAAAAAAAAAACTACACTAAATACATATCTATTTTTATGTATTTTTCCCATTGAGTACGTAGTATACGTTAATACATATTATATATTTTAAATTTCAATAATGTATGCTCTATTACTCTTTACTTTTTCCTTTTTTTTTAATTATTTTAATTAAACTATATATGTACGTAAATTTATTTTTATACCCTTCACACAGTGAAAAAGGGTATATATAGGTTTGTCATTCCGTGTGAAATTTTACAATTTTTATTTTCGATAAGTATAAAGTATATTTTTTCTGAAAGCTTATGAATAGGGGAGTCGATTAAGCTCTGTCAGTCTGTCCGTGTGTATGTTGAAATCATTTTTTTGAAGCCCCCCGACATCGCTTGGACCCGGGTAAGGTATTAAAATATCAGAAATATTCGGGAGTAGATCGCTATTGAAAATCAGAAACATTGGTACATAAACAACTGCGATATGAGCAAAAACCCACGACAACCTCGTTTTTTTTTTTACAAAAACAACATTACAACAACAACATACATACATACAAACGTGTATACTGGTTAGAGAAAACGTAGATCCCAGCTGAGCCAAACAATTTTTTTTTTTATTTTTTTTATATTTTTTTTTTAATTTTTTTTATAATTTTTTTATTTTTTATTTAATGTCTTATATATATTTTTATTATTATTTTTTTTTTCATTTTTTTTTTATATATTTTTTTTTAATTTTTTTTTTATTTATTTATTTTTGTTTTATATTCAAAATATATATTTTAATTATTTTTTTTTTAAATTTTTTTTAAAATTTTTTTTTTAAATTTTTTTTTAAATTTTTTTAAATTTTTTTTTTTTTATTTTTTTTTAACATACATACGTAAATTTATAATTTTACAATGGGATGTTTTTTATATGTATGTACGTATTTCATATGGGATGAATGGTGATAAAAACTACTGTTATTGCATGACTACACGTTGTGAAGGGTATATAAGATTCGGCACGGCCGAATATAGCGCTCTTACTTGTTTTACAATGGGATGTTATTTTCATATATGTATGTTTTTTAAGTATGTACGTATTTTATATGAGATGAATGGTGTTACAAACTATTGTTATTGCATGACTACACCTTTACTTCTTCTTAATTTTTTTAATTAAACTTGCAAACAAGTGCAAGAAATTACATGCCGTTGGGAGATTAGCGGTTACATCAATAAACTTCAAATTCGTTGTAGTGTAAAAATTAATTTTTTTCACATAAATACCTAGATACATTCATACAAATGTCCATATAAATTACATTTATTTATTTCCATTAAGAAATAATTTTAAATGCAATACCTTACTACACCTTTACTTCTTCTTAATTTTTTTAATTAAACTTGCAAACAAATGCAAGAAATTACCTACATGCCGTTGGGAGAATAGCGGTTACATCAATGAACTTCAACTTCGTTGTTGTGTAAAAATTAATTTTTTTCACATAAATACCTAGATACATTCATACAAATGTCCATATAAATTACATTTATTTATTTGCATTAAAAAATATTTTTAAATGTAATACCTTATGCTAAATGTAACAACTCTTAAGGAAAATAATAGATTTTTTCAATCTTCCTCTGGTAACTCTGCTCACAATATTTTTCAATCTTCCTCTGGTAACTCTGCTCACAATATTTAAAGAAAACAAAATGTCACCGCGGCTTTCGCTGCTAGAGATAACAAAGTAACAACAGCTATAACCTTGATTCAACGTAGCATGTGTGTGCGTGTAAAAAACCTACATACGAATATTCATTCAAACATATTGCTAATACTTAAATGTATGTATGTATGTATATGATTTTTATTTTGTATGAACCTCATATAGGTTGCAAGTACTTTTGTATATTTAAGTTATATAAATATTTATAGGATGGTAGTGCAGTGGGTACACCACTGAACTATGAAGCTGGTGGTACGCAGTTCGATACCATTAAGTGTTTGCTTAATTTTTTTTTTTTACATTTCAATGTTTCATGGTCAATATGAGTAGAATATGAAATATCATGACTAGCAAAATACGATGCACTATGAAAAAAAAAACTAAACTAAATACATATCTATTTTTATGTATTTTTCCCATTGAGTACGTAGTATACGTTAATACATATTATATATTTTAAATTTCAATAATGTATGCTCTATTACTCTTTACTTTTTCCTTTTTTTAATTATTTTAATTAAACTATATATGTACGTAAATTTATTTTTTTACAATGGGATGTTATTTTTATATATGTATGTTTTTTAAGTATGTACGTATTTTATATGAGATGAATGAATTTGCCATTGGGAGATTAGTAGCAAAATACGATGCACTATGAAAAAAAAAACTAAACTAAATACATATCTATTTTTATGTATTTTTCCCATTGAGTACGTAGTATACGTTAATACATATTATATATTTTAAATTTCAATAATGTATGCTCTATTACTCTTTACTTTTTCCTTTTTTTAATTATTTTAATTAAACTATATATGTACGTAAATTTATTTTTTTACAATGGGATGTTATTTTTATATATGTATGTTTTTTAAGTATGTACGTATTTTATATGAGATGAATGAATTTGCCATTGGGAGATTAGTAGCAAAATACGATGCACTATGAAAAAAAAAACTACACTAAATACATATCTATTTTTATGTATTTTTCCCATTGAGTACGTAGTATACGTTAATACATATTATATATTTTAAATTTCAATAATGTATGCTCTATTACTCTTTACTTTTTCCTTTTTTTTTAATTATTTTAATTAAACTATATATGTACGTAAATTTATTTTTATACCCTTCACACAGTGAAAAAGGGTATATATAGGTTTGTCATTCCGTGTGAAATTTTACAATTTTTATTTTCGATAAGTATAAAGTATATTTTTTCTGAAAGCTTATGAATAGGGGAGTCGATTAAGCTCTGTCAGTCTGTCCGTGTGTATGTTGAAATCATTTTTTTGAAGCCCCCCGACATCGCTTGGACCCGGGTAAGGTATTAAAATATCAGAAATATTCGGGAGTAGATCGCTATTGAAAATCAGAAACATTGGTACATAAACAACTGCGATATGAGCAAAAACCCACGACAACCTCGTTTTTTTTTTTACAAAAACAACATTACAACAACAACATACATACATACAAACGTGTATACTGGTTAGAGAAAACGTAGATCCCAGCTGAGCCAAACAATTTTTTTTTTTATTTTTTTTATATTTTTTTTTTAATTTTTTTTATAATTTTTTTATTTTTTATTTAATGTCTTATATATATTTTTATTATTATTTTTTTTTTCATTTTTTTTTTATATATTTTTTTTTAATTTTTTTTTTATTTATTTATTTTTGTTTTATATTCAAAATATATATTTTAATTATTTTTTTTTTAAATTTTTTTTAAAATTTTTTTTTTAAATTTTTTTTTAAATTTTTTTAAATTTTTTTTTTTTTATTTTTTTTTAACATACATACGTAAATTTATAATTTTACAATGGGATGTTTTTTATATGTATGTACGTATTTCATATGGGATGAATGGTGATAAAAACTACTGTTATTGCATGACTACACGTTGTGAAGGGTATATAAGATTCGGCACGGCCGAATATAGCGCTCTTACTTGTTTTAATTAAACTTGCAAACAAGTGCAAGAAATTACATGCCGTTGGGAGATTAGCGGTTACATCAATAAACTTCAAATTCGTTGTAGTGTAAAAATTAATTTTTTTCACATAAATACCTAGATACATTCATACAAATGTCCATATAAATTACATTTATTTATTTCCATTAAGAAATAATTTTAAATGCAATACCTTACTACACCTTTACTTCTTCTTAATTTTTTTAATTAAACTTGCAAACAAATGCAAGAAATTACCTACATGCCGTTGGGAGAATAGCGGTTACATCAATGAACTTCAACTTCGTTGTTGTGTAAAAATTAATTTTTTTCACATAAATACCTAGATACATTCATACAAATGTCCATATAAATTACATTTATTTATTTGCATTAAAAAATATTTTTAAATGTAATACCTTATGCTAAATGTAACAACTCTTAAGGAAAATAATAGATTTTTTCAATCTTCCTCTGGTAACTCTGCTCACAATATTTTTCAATCTTCCTCTGGTAACTCTGCTCACAATATTTAAAGAAAACAAAATGTCACCGCGGCTTTCGCTGCTAGAGATAACAAAGTAACAACAGCTATAACCTTGATTCAACGTAGCATGTGTGTGCGTGTAAAAAACCTACATACGAATATTCATTCAAACATATTGCTAATACTTAAATGTATGTATGTATGTATATGATTTTTATTTTGTATGAACCTCATATAGGTTGCAAGTACTTTTGTATATTTAAGTTATATAAATATTTATAGGATGGTAGTGCAGTGGGTACACCACTGAACTATGAAGCTGGTGGTACGCAGTTCGATACCATTAAGTGTTTGCTTAATTTTTTTTTTTTACATTTCAATGTTTCATGGTCAATATGAGTAGAATATGAAATATCATGACTAGCAAAATACGATGCACTATGAAAAAAAAAACTAAACTAAATACATATCTATTTTTATGTATTTTTCCCATTGAGTACGTAGTATACGTTAATACATATTATATATTTTAAATTTCAATAATGTATGCTCTATTACTCTTTACTTTTTCCTTTTTTTAATTATTTTAATTAAACTATATATGTACGTAAATTTATTTTTTTACAATGGGATGTTATTTTTATATATGTATGTTTTTTAAGTATGTACGTATTTTATATGAGATGAATGAATTTGCCATTGGGAGATTAGTAGCAAAATACGATGCACTATGAAAAAAAAAACTAAACTAAATACATATCTATTTTTATGTATTTTTCCCATTGAGTACGTAGTATACGTTAATACATATTATATATTTTAAATTTCAATAATGTATGCTCTATTACTCTTTACTTTTTCCTTTTTTTAATTATTTTAATTAAACTATATATGTACGTAAATTTATTTTTTTACAATGGGATGTTATTTTTATATATGTATGTTTTTTAAGTATGTACGTATTTTATATGAGATGAATGAATTTGCCATTGGGAGATTAGTAGCAAAATACGATGCACTATGAAAAAAAAAACTACACTAAATACATATCTATTTTTATGTATTTTTCCCATTGAGTACGTAGTATACGTTAATACATATTATATATTTTAAATTTCAATAATGTATGCTCTATTACTCTTTACTTTTTCCTTTTTTTTTAATTATTTTAATTAAACTATATATGTACGTAAATTTATTTTTATACCCTTCACACAGTGAAAAAGGGTATATATAGGTTTGTCATTCCGTGTGAAATTTTACAATTTTTATTTTCGATAAGTATAAAGTATATTTTTTCTGAAAGCTTATGAATAGGGGAGTCGATTAAGCTCTGTCAGTCTGTCCGTGTGTATGTTGAAATCATTTTTTTGAAGCCCCCCGACATCGCTTGGACCCGGGTAAGGTATTAAAATATCAGAAATATTCGGGAGTAGATCGCTATTGAAAATCAGAAACATTGGTACATAAACAACTGCGATATGAGCAAAAACCCACGACAACCTCGTTTTTTTTTTTACAAAAACAACATTACAACAACAACATACATACATACAAACGTGTATACTGGTTAGAGAAAACGTAGATCCCAGCTGAGCCAAACAATTTTTTTTTTTATTTTTTTTATATTTTTTTTTTAATTTTTTTTATAATTTTTTTATTTTTTATTTAATGTCTTATATATATTTTTATTATTATTTTTTTTTTCATTTTTTTTTTATATATTTTTTTTTAATTTTTTTTTTATTTATTTATTTTTGTTTTATATTCAAAATATATATTTTAATTATTTTTTTTTTAAATTTTTTTTAAAATTTTTTTTTTAAATTTTTTTTTAAATTTTTTTAAATTTTTTTTTTTTTATTTTTTTTTAACATACATACGTAAATTTATAATTTTACAATGGGATGTTTTTTATATGTATGTACGTATTTCATATGGGATGAATGGTGATAAAAACTACTGTTATTGCATGACTACACGTTGTGAAGGGTATATAAGATTCGGCACGGCCGAATATAGCGCTCTTACTTGTTTTAATTATTTTTTTAATTATTTTAATTAAACTATATATGTACGTAAATTTATTTTTTTTTTACAATGGGATGTTATTTTTATATATGTATGTTTTTTAAGTATGTACGTATTTTATATGAGATGAATGAATTTGCCATTGGGAGATTAGTAGCAAAATACGATGCACTATGAAAAAAAAAACTAAACTAAATACATATCTATTTTTATGTATTTTTCCCATTGAGTACGTAGTATACGTTAACACATATTATATATTTTAAATTTCAATAATGTATGCTCTATTACTCTTTACTTTTTCCTTTTTTTAATTATTTTAATTAAACTATATATGTACGTAAATTTATTTTTTTACAATGGGATGTTATTTTCATATATGTATGTTTTTTAAGTATGTACGTATTTTATATGAGATGAATGGTGTTACAAACTATTGTTATTGCATGACTACACCTTTACTTCTTCTTAATTTTTTTAATTAAACTTGCAAACAAGTGCAAGAAATTACATGCCGTTGGGAGATTAGCGGTTACATCAATAAACTTCAAATTCGTTGTAGTGTAAAAATTAATTTTTTTCACATAAATACCTAGATACATTCATACAAATGTCCATATAAATTACATTTATTTATTTCCATTAAGAAATAATTTTAAATGCAATACCTTACTACACCTTTACTTCTTCTTAATTTTTTTAATTAAACTTGCAAACAAATGCAAGAAATTACCTACATGCCGTTGGGAGAATAGCGGTTACATCAATGAACTTCAACTTCGTTGTTGTGTAAAAATTAATTTTTTTCACATAAATACCTAGATACATTCATACAAATGTCCATATAAATTACATTTATTTATTTGCATTAAAAAATATTTTTAAATGTAATACCTTATGCTAAATGTAACAACTCTTAAGGAAAATAATAGATTTTTTCAATCTTCCTCTGGTAACTCTGCTCACAATATTTTTCAATCTTCCTCTGGTAACTCTGCTCACAATATTTAAAGAAAACAAAATGTCACCGCGGCTTTCGCTGCTAGAGATAACAAAGTAACAACAGCTATAACCTTGATTCAACGTAGCATGTGTGTGCGTGTAAAAAACCTACATACGAATATTCATTCAAACATATTGCTAATACTTAAATGTATGTATGTATGTATATGATTTTTATTTTGTATGAACCTCATATAGGTTGCAAGTACTTTTGTATATTTAAGTTATATAAATATTTATAGGATGGTAGTGCAGTGGGTACACCACTGAACTATGAAGCTGGTGGTACGCAGTTCGATACCATTAAGTGTTTGCTTAATTTTTTTTTTTTACATTTCAATGTTTCATGGTCAATATGAGTAGAATATGAAATATCATGACTAGCAAAATACGATGCACTATGAAAAAAAAAACTAAACTAAATACATATCTATTTTTATGTATTTTTCCCATTGAGTACGTAGTATACGTTAATACATATTATATATTTTAAATTTCAATAATGTATGCTCTATTACTCTTTACTTTTTCCTTTTTTTAATTATTTTAATTAAACTATATATGTACGTAAATTTATTTTTTTACAATGGGATGTTATTTTTATATATGTATGTTTTTTAAGTATGTACGTATTTTATATGAGATGAATGAATTTGCCATTGGGAGATTAGTAGCAAAATACGATGCACTATGAAAAAAAAAACTAAACTAAATACATATCTATTTTTATGTATTTTTCCCATTGAGTACGTAGTATACGTTAATACATATTATATATTTTAAATTTCAATAATGTATGCTCTATTACTCTTTACTTTTTCCTTTTTTTAATTATTTTAATTAAACTATATATGTACGTAAATTTATTTTTTTACAATGGGATGTTATTTTTATATATGTATGTTTTTTAAGTATGTACGTATTTTATATGAGATGAATGAATTTGCCATTGGGAGATTAGTAGCAAAATACGATGCACTATGAAAAAAAAAACTACACTAAATACATATCTATTTTTATGTATTTTTCCCATTGAGTACGTAGTATACGTTAATACATATTATATATTTTAAATTTCAATAATGTATGCTCTATTACTCTTTACTTTTTCCTTTTTTTTTAATTATTTTAATTAAACTATATATGTACGTAAATTTATTTTTATACCCTTCACACAGTGAAAAAGGGTATATATAGGTTTGTCATTCCGTGTGAAATTTTACAATTTTTATTTTCGATAAGTATAAAGTATATTTTTTCTGAAAGCTTATGAATAGGGGAGTCGATTAAGCTCTGTCAGTCTGTCCGTGTGTATGTTGAAATCATTTTTTTGAAGCCCCCCGACATCGCTTGGACCCGGGTAAGGTATTAAAATATCAGAAATATTCGGGAGTAGATCGCTATTGAAAATCAGAAACATTGGTACATAAACAACTGCGATATGAGCAAAAACCCACGACAACCTCGTTTTTTTTTTTACAAAAACAACATTACAACAACAACATACATACATACAAACGTGTATACTGGTTAGAGAAAACGTAGATCCCAGCTGAGCCAAACAATTTTTTTTTTTATTTTTTTTATATTTTTTTTTTAATTTTTTTTATAATTTTTTTATTTTTTATTTAATGTCTTATATATATTTTTATTATTATTTTTTTTTTCATTTTTTTTTTATATATTTTTTTTTAATTTTTTTTTTATTTATTTATTTTTGTTTTATATTCAAAATATATATTTTAATTATTTTTTTTTTAAATTTTTTTTAAAATTTTTTTTTTAAATTTTTTTTTAAATTTTTTTAAATTTTTTTTTTTTTATTTTTTTTTAACATACATACGTAAATTTATAATTTTACAATGGGATGTTTTTTATATGTATGTACGTATTTCATATGGGATGAATGGTGATAAAAACTACTGTTATTGCATGACTACACGTTGTGAAGGGTATATAAGATTCGGCACGGCCGAATATAGCGCTCTTACTTGTTTTTACTCCTTTTGCAATCTAATAGAAATTAACTTGATTTGCTCAAAATCTGCTGTTTACTAGATTTGGCTCAGGTATAAATGTAGTATTAGAGTCAAAAATTGTAATAAAAAACATTTCTTATAACATTTATCCCGAAAATATTTGATATACCCTTTACCTGTGGTCCCAAGGGCATAATTTCTACAATATTCATACGTACAAAAGAATTAATAATAAATCTCGGGACTACGAAAATCCCGGTATTCCGAAAAATCAGTCGCGTTTGACATCACTAATGAAGACACAGCACCGTGTGACACTTTTACAATATTTCAGGAATGAGTTTAGTTTTTAAGTTTTCCGCGTACTTACACACACACCAACACATGCATTAAGTAACGTGGATCGAAACTAAACACTTTGTTTTGAAATAATAATCAAATGCTTTGAACTATATATGCAAAAAAAAACTAAATTCATGGTATGTTATACTTATATAACTAAACGAATATTTCTGAAAATTTTATTTCAATTCAAATGGGAATAATGTTTTAAAAATTATAATTCATATTAATGGATGGTTTTCATATATGTGCGTTTGTGTATGTATAAATATGTATTTATTATTATAAATCAGAATGCTGTCATGACGAAAAATATTAATTTTACAAAATATTTTATAGTTCTTTGCTTATTACACACAATAGTCGCTTGTTAAAATATTTGTATTATAGTAAATTTCATTAAAAACTTAAATACGAAAATCTATCTAATTTATGAGCTTAGGATGAGTATGTTTATGACTCAGAATGTCGTAAAAAAATGTATTTGAAATAAGTATTACAAAATCTCTAACATATACTAAATACATTTATACTATAGCACATGTATAAAACATTTACATATTTTTGACTAAACCACTTATGTCGAGTTTGCAAATATTTCAGAAGAAAAACAAAATTACTAATAAAGAATTTTTATTGTAGCTAAATAATTATGTGATAGCTCCTTTTTTTATTAATTGCAAGAAGACACAAATCAGTGTAAACAAAGAGAATTTGAAGTGTTTAAGTTATGACCAAAACATTTTAATCTAATTTTTAGCAGGAATGAACAAACTTTATTTGCAGCTTATTGTTTAGGTGATATAGACCCCTGTGCGACAGTTAAAGAAATAACTGTTTCAGTTATGGAGATAACACTGTGTACATTTTATCGTATGTAGCAGTGTTATTTACATTTTTCTTTAATTAAAAAATATAAAAAATAAAAATGCTCTGCTGTAAAATTTTGTTTTTGTATCATACGATAATAACGCGCACAGAGGTCGATATGTATCTGTTAAGTAATGTACGCAAAAACACGCAGATCGTAAAGAAATAACTTTTATGATTAAGAAAAATTCAAATTTTTTTATTTCTACTTAAGCTGTTTTGCCAAAGTCCACAGATACATATACGTATGTATGTACATATGTAATTCATTAGACCAAACGAAAGAAAAGTCCATGATATAAAAATGTGTGTTGTAAATAATTTGGTTGTATCACTATAAACCGTATGTTCAGTTGGTCATTATACTTGAGCATAATGTTTAATTATTTAAAATACATCATTTATCAACCTAACCTAACCTAAACAAAAATTTATTAAATAAGCCTTCAATAAACCTAAAATATTTATTATGAAAAGGAATTTAAATTATAACTTACCTTTTAAGTTTCGAAGCCAACAGAATGTTTTGGGATACAAGGCATATTCACACATCACATCTGGAATAAAGTTCAACTTCTCTATTATATTAGGAAAAAGGTCTGTTTTCTGCTATGTACATATGAACTTGCTAGAATTTCAATCTGCTGATAGGCCACCATTATTTTAATATATATCTCCACATTTTACATGATTATACACAACATTTTCTTCAACTGATGATTGAAAATCAAATCTTGACAAAAAATATATTATTTTTTCAATTTAATTTTTCAATACATTTCATTTTCAATTGACAGAAATTTCAAAGTTTTCAAAAAAGATTTGATATCAATTAAAAAAATTATTTAAATTAGTTAGAAATATAATTCAAATTTGGAAATAAATTAATTAGTCATACAAACAATTTTAAGCAATAATTTTTTCTGTGTATATTTCCATGATATTTTTTTATCGAAAAAATTATAAAATTTGTTTTCTTCTTACAGGGTGCCTTGATTATTTGTTTTTTTGTTCTTAATAGAATGAAAGTATCAAAACTGACAAAGTGTGACAATATAAAAATATATTTTTTTAATATAAATAAATATATTATGGCATCTCTCATATGCAACAAGTAATATGACTGAAACAATTTGTTTCTGCCTTATTTAAAAAAAATATTAAAGATTTTTACAACTGGTTTTTATGGAAATTTGATTAAAAAATCTCTTATAAAGCTGTTTTAATTTTTATGAATTAGACCATTTAAATATAAGTATTTGAAAAGAGTAAATAAGTATTTAAAAAGAGTTAAACTTTTTAGACAAAAAAAATGCACCATAAAAAATTAAAAATATTAGTTTTTTTTAAACAAAATGTCTAAACTCCTACGTCAAGGAACAAGTTATCAGCGCTTCTGATATCTAAAGGGTGATTTTTTGGCTATTATCTCTTTGGCAACACTGGCTTAAACAGCTGACGCACGTTTCGTGTTTTGTTTCACTGTCAAACATCTTCAGTTTGGTCTATAATTTAACCATGAATCGTCTTACAAACGAACAACGCTTGCAAATTATTGAATTTAATTATCAAAATGCGTGCTCTGTTAAGAAAGTTCTTCGCGCGCTTTTTATCGAAAAATTGTGTTCAGCGACGAAGCTAATTTTTGGCTCAATGGGTACGTTAATAAGCAGAATTGTCGATTTTGGAGTGAAGATCAACCAGTAGCATTGCAAGAGCTACCAATGCATCCAGAAAAAAATCACAGTTTGGTGCGGTTTATGGGCTAGTGGCATCATTGGACCGTACTTCTTCAAAGATGAGGCGAATCGTAACGTAACTGTGAATGGTGAGTGCTACCGTGAGATGATATCCAACTTTTTTTTGCCCAAAATGCAAGAGCTTGACTTACATGACATGTGGTTTCAACAAGACGGTGCCACATGCCACACAGCACGCTTAACAATGGACTTATTGAGAGGCGAGCTCGGTGAACATTTTATTTCACGTTCGGGACCGGTCAATTGGCCGCCTAGATCGTGCGATTTAAGGCTCATGTCTATACACAAATGCCCGCTTCAATTGACACATTGAAAGGCAAAATAGAAGCATTTATTCATGAGATACAGGCCGAAATGTTGGAAAGAGTATGCCAAAATTGGATTAAGCGGAAAGTCCATTTGAGGCGCAGTCACGGTCAACATTTGCATGAAATAATCTTCAAACATTAAATTATATGGACCGTATTATCGATTCAAATAAAAATTTCCTGCATTTTTCTATATTTTATGTTTTTTTTTAACTTTCCTATAGCTCTTAATAAATCACGCTTTAATACGTTTTTCGTATTGCCATGACAGCATTGTCAGGTGTAAACGCAACATGTAAATGTACTTTTGTGTAGTGCATTTTTTGGGCTACGCAACCATCTTTTATCGCTTCTCTTACTTCGTTTTAAACCCCTCTCCTACAAAAATATTATTTAATAAAATAAAAATTTTAAGAATATCGTCATCGTTTTTAGTTGTCTGTGAATTTTATTAGTTAAAATAGTTTGTGTCTGTGTAAATAATTTCATACAATTAATAAATATTTTGATTTAAAATTAATAATACCTGCAAACGTATGTAAATGTACATCTAACATACATATTTACATGGGAAAGATCTATACCAGGAAAACATTTACAGTAATTTAGGCAGTCACTAAGAACATATTAAGAAGAAAAAAATTGGCAAAGGTATTTTAGAACATAAAAACAAATTTATTTTTTGTTTTTAAAATATTTAACAGGAAGCGATAAAATAGGAAAATTTAAAAAAAAAAACAAGAGAAAATATATTCTACGTTGAAGGAATTTGACAATTTATAACGATCAAATTTTTTTTAAAACATTAATAATAATTTTTACGACTGTATGAACTTTCGAGTTTATGTCTGGCTCAGAAGTACTTACATAATACATTGTAATATAGTCATTAACCTAGCGTTTACACATGCGAGTAAATTACAGCTCGGTGGCGAATTTGGGCGACATCGTCACAATGACATATTCATCAATTAATCATTGCCACAAAATCAGTATCAGTATGCTAAAATTTCGTTAATGTAACTTTTCGCTCACTATTACCTTATTACAATAAAAACCGGTTGAAACCCCGATTTTTTTACTATTTTAGCGGGCGTTTTTTCCAAATGTTGATTTTTCTCATGTCGAATAAACCGGTTTTTTCAGTCTAAGTTTATTTTCATTTACATACCTTTGTAATGGTTCACTTGTATATTTAATACTAAAAAACTTGCAGATGAAGAAGTTTATATTGCGTCTAAAATTTAGAAGACACTATTCAAAAAGTGTAAAACCCAAACGACAACAAAATAAAACATATAACTTAACCCATTAAAGTTACGTTTTTATTTAAATACCAGTCGTAACATCTATCAAAAGTTTGAGTAGAATAAATAAAAAGCAACAAATATAAAATTTGAAAGCAAATATGAGTAGACTTAATAAGTTATATGCGGAATTCGATTGTATTCACTTGCTCGTAAGTATGTCAAACTTCAAATGAAAAATATTTTAGGGCGAATTCAGCAGACCTCCTTCATAAACGGGTCCTCTTTTCGACCCCCTTTATTTCCCAGAGATTACGAGGCTAACAAAAAAGGGGTATACCCGACCTCACTGTGTCCCGTGCCGTCCCAGGCGTTTGCTCTAGACTTTTATGACTTCACATTGTAGACTAATGATTATCTACAATTTTATCACAAAGTCCTTTGTAATCGCCAGCATCAGCCCTAGACTAAAATCCCTCATAGCACTTACTGTCAGTCATTGCCGGACATTCACATACTACATGCTACATGCGCCGCTGTCTCAGCAGTCTCAGGGCACATTCTGCAAACATCATCCTCCACAACCTTAATCATGTACAGATGATATCTGAAGTTGCCATGCCCTGTGATCAAAGCAGTTATACAGCTCAGGGTCCTCCGATTATATCTGATTACTTTGACTTCATTGCTGCCAAGGGGCCTTCCTAGTACCATACGTGACTGTCAACATGTGGAATAATGGAAAATATAAAAAAGACGTCTATATATTCGGCCATAACATTTTTTATTAGAAATTGTCTTACAAAATTACTTTATATTCGTGAGTGTATGGTGCACTTTTTGTTCCTTTTAAAGGTGGTACGGTCTATTATATTTCCATACTTTAGTTTAGAAATATTATGACAAATACATGCATATGTGAGTACGTATATACATACATATGTATGTTAGAAAAGGTGAAAATCTTAAAAATGTGTTAACAAAGCAAATATACATTTTCATCGTCTAATGCTACTAAAATAACATTACAGTCGAACTTCCATAACTCGAACTTCTCTAACTCGAATTTTCTCTAACTCGAACTAATTTGGATGGCAGTAGCGTCTAAAGAACAAATCACACACAATTTTGCTTCCGTAACTCGAACAAAAAACATACACATGAACTCTATAACTCGAAGAATTTTGCTTGTTTAAATGGGTTTTTGTTATAGTTATCGGTTGTTTGTTTTACTCTCGTTTGTTTTTTGAGCTGGTTTGTCTATTTTACGTGCTATTTTTATTTTTTTTCGGGGAATTACAAGTTTGTTTCTTTTTGTTTGCGTAAGTATCAGTTCTATGCATAATTCGGGCTAGATGATAAATGTTGAAATACATTTTTTGTAATTATTATGGCAACTAAACGTATTTTAAAATGCATATCAATTGAAAAAAAGTATTAACTTATAAAAGACGTCGAAGAAGGATTAAAGAAAAAGGAAGCGGCTGATAAATATGGTATCCCGGCAATCACGGTGTCAACAATTTTCAAAAATAAGGAATCAATTATCAACTCATTTGAATCTGGATTTCGTTTATGTAGTAAAAGAGTTAGGATCCCAAAATTCAAAAAAGTCGACAAAGCAGTCCTCGATTGGTTTTCAGCAACTAGAAGCCAAAACATGCATGAGAAACTACTCAAAAGCCAACAAAAAACGATGTAGAAAGTTCTTTCCCAACATTAAATAATTATTTACAGACAAATGATGCACAAGTGATGAGCACACAAAGCTTAAAGTACATTGGAGTTATTTTTTACTGAAAATAACAAAAAAAGTAAAATGTCAGTCATTTATCTCCGAATATTTTACTTCACTGTAATTTTTTAATTACATATGCTTGTTCTTTTATATTCTTAAGTATGTAGTTTTCTATTCGAGGCTATTTGAAATAAAAAAACATAATAAAAAACCTTTTATTCTATTTTAACAAAAAATTCTGTAACTCGAAGTCTCCGTAAGTCGAAGTTTTTTTTGGGATAATGGTGATTCGAGTTATGGAAGTTCGACTGTAGTTTGTTTTGTTTATTGTTTTTTATTTATTTAATAAATTTAAATATAGCATAAACAACAACAGCAAAAAAAAATTATAAGAATTCTTTTCATTTATAAATACAAGCATTAGAGAGAAAAAACAGAGAACCATACAATTTTGTGTGTATGTATGTAAAAAAAATAGATATTAAGACAGAAGTTGCAAAATGTCAAAAAAAAAAAAATTTAAAACATTTAAAAGCAAATCAAAGCAAATTGCTTTAGTGGATCAATCTTATTCTGTAAAACTGTAATCACAAATGGACAGAATTATTTGGGTCTCTTCTTTTTATATGGAGTTTGACAATTCTTTCGACCGAAATCTCCTTTTTATATATGGAGTTTGACATATATTGGGACACAATAGTCTGCTAGGCTGGCATCTGTATACGTGTACCTTGATAACTTACCACATGATTAGAGTTTGGGATTTAACGGATTTTTTAACTTCAAGGGAAAAGGAATGAAGAAACGTTTTTCAAGAATTCCCGATGCTGCCGGGATAAATATGTTTTTAATTAAATACACTTTCTTATTTAAAACTTAAGATATGGATAAAAACATAACAACTAAAGAATCTTAAAATCAAATTCAAAATAACTAAACATTGACGCCTTTATTATAAGACATTTTATTTTCGATGCCTTTTGAACATCAAAAAATAAAATTTTAAATTTTATTATTTTTTGTTTAATGTCCCAGCAAAAAAAAAAAAGACATGCAAAAGAACTAGGGAAAAAATTTAAAATTCAATTAATTGTTACTGATAATGAGATTTAGTTTGCATTACTGTTAAATAACACAGGTCAACAGCAAAAAATAACCACTATACAGATTTGATGCATCATGGATATGTTCCTACATAAGTACAAAAATGGTTAAATTTTTTAATTCTATGGATAATTTTTTTTTTTTTAATTTTTAATTAAAATTCAAGATTTTATTAGACGTTTCTTTACATAATTATTGATAACTCAAAAACGGTTAGTCCGATATTATTAAAATATACTTTGAAAAATTTAGATCTACATAGCCTTTAATCCCTTTATATATTGCTCAGTAGTTTTGGAGTTGTAATAAAAAGTTAAAGAAAAAAATATATTTTTACGTGAAAAAAGCTATTTTTTTTTTTTTTTTAAAAAAATCATGAAAAATCTCAAAACGAAAAAACGAATCACAAACATATCAAAAAGGTTTTTTTCAAAAAATTTTTGTATGAGAAAAACATTAACTACTCAATTTGATGAATGTCAAACAAAAAAACTAAAATTTTCTGAAAATGAGCTAGATCACTTATTTTTGAATAAATTCGAAAGGAATCAACCGATTTTTATGATCGATATCTTATTTTGTTGCTATTACATGTGGGTTTGCGATAAAGTTATAAATTTTGCCGTTTTCGATTTTTCATGATTTTTTGGAAACAAAAAGAAATGCTATTTTCACGTAAAAAATATTTTTTTTGCTTTCATTTTTTATTATAACTCTGAAACCACTGAGGCCTATTAACATAATATTCAGTTAAATAAATTTAACGTAAATATAGATTTATTTAGTTAATAAGTTTTATTTAATTTGCAATTTCTATTTGGCTTTTATAATTTATTTAGTTCGTAAATATTGTTTAATTTGTAATTTTAATTGTAGCGTTTATTCTAGGAACTTAAATTCTTTTTTAATAAACAAAAACTTTAAAAAACAAAACTTCAGCAAAACTTTTATTGTTTCAAACTTTTCAAAAAACTTAACTCGACTGCTCACAAAAAAAATCAACTTTTCTTAACGGCAAAAACTATCTTCTCCTCGAAAAACAGGTACATTCGCCTTTTACACTTAAAAAAAACTTCCTTTTTACAAACCGTTTTAACTGTTTCCTTTTGTTTATCCCTTAAAAAAACTATACAGTATTTTCATTTATTAACTAATGAAAAAAAGTAAATAAATGAAACAGCTAAACATCTGTTATAAACATTATGTGGATCTTATATTTTCCTCTAAGGTTGCCACACCCAAACAACTGTAACACAGGGTGCACACTACATAAAAGTTTACTAACTTTCAGTAAGCTTAAACTGAAGTTTTAACTATAAATTAAAAATGTTCGTTAACAATAGGCAGGACATCTTTCAATTGTTTAAAAATAACAAAAATATAATATATTTAAATTCAAACATCAAATATTTTTTTTTTCCAGTTAAGAACTAAAACGCCAAATAGTACTCGGTTATATTTAACTGAAATTTGGCAAAATAATTTAAAAGTTATAAGATAACTGAACTTTGTGTTAATGGGTTTCGGCTAACCAAGGTTTAAATTTTGATTTTAGTGCTAACTATAGGTTAATTTTTTTATTGTTAACGGCCCTGAGTCGATTAAAATGCAATATATAAATGAATTAAAGGTTAAACGTTTTTCAAAGTTCATATTAATAATATCGGACAAACAGTTTTCGAGTTATCATTGATTATGTGAAGAAACGTCTAAAAAAAAAACTTCTCCATAGAATTTAAAATTTAGACGATATTTGTACTACTGGAACCACAATACATCAAAATTGCGTAGTGGTTTTTGAAGCCTTTAAAATTTTTTAAATTTTGTTGCCTTTTGTTATCTAATAAACAAATCATTTATGCACTGAATAAAACTCAACGCCTATTTATGAAAATCAAATTTAATTTATTAATAATTAAATATTCTGATTGAAAATTGCTGTAAAAAAATGTGTCAGGTGCTTGTAATTTTCAAAGTTTATCTATTCTCTGTTAGCTGCTCTTATTGGACCTTTTGTTTATCTTCTTTTGTTTAATTGTTATTGTTACAAATACTGTTTATTTATTAAACAGTTATTTTATATGTATGTTCTTATCCTTGTAACAATTTTACTTTCATGCACTTTGCTAATGTTTAATGGTTATGCAGTGCATATTTACATTTTGATATTAGCACTTTGTTCAGCACGTGATATTTAGAAACAGTAAAGAATTAAAAACTTATGGAATTATTTTTTTTTTAATTTTAGTCTGAAAAACAAGGAATGCCGTTGAAAATTTAAGCTAAATACAATAAATTTTTTCTGGTAGTAAAATTTTATTTACACTACCCGTCAGTGAGATTTTACTGGTAATGGTAAAAATTAAATTTCGTTATCAGTAAAAATTTACTGAAAATGTAAATTAAATTTCATTACAATACGAAATTACTGATCACTGAAATTTATAATGTAGTCTGCCCATGGTAACTAGTATTCAAATAGAAAGTTTTGAGTTAAGTAAATTGGTAGATTTTGCAAGTACTACAACAATTCCTTGTCGAATGCGCTTTATAATGCCATATGAAAAATCTCTCGATCACTCTTTTTAAAACACAGTCGATAATCGAAGTTTGCTCATAACAAGAAACTAATAAGTAAAGAAAGTTTAAAAAAAATAATAATGGGTCCGCCAAATAACTTTTTTTTTGAAAGTGTTATAAAAAAGTATAGCTTCGGCTGTCCTGTTCGGCGCCATCCTATTGCAACCAAATGTTGCCAATTTCTTCAATTTTTGTGAACCAAAATTCGTTCAACATGGCCCGATAACGATCCCCATTGACTACGGCCACTCCTTGCTCATTTTTGAAGAAAAATGGCCCAATTATGCCTCTGGACCAAAATCCGCACCAATCAGTGACTCGTTTTCGGCTTTTTAATGTATGCGTGCGGGTTTTCTGTGCCCCAAATGCGACAATTTTGCTTGTTTACATACCTGCCAAGATCAAAATGAGCTTCATCTGGTAAGATGATTTTTTGGCAAAATTCGCCAAGGTAAATATTTCGCAATATTTCACAGCGTTGTTCAAGCGAATACACAACCATATTCGTTCAGCGGAAAGATAAAACTAATTAACTGTCAAATCAGAAATGAGCTAAGTGTTACTATTCACGAAACAAGCACTAGTTGAAAACAAACGTTAAATGGCGGACCCTTTAAAAGGAACGGATATTTTTTAAAGCAATTGCATTTGCCCCAAACTTAAAATTCAAATCATAGATTATTTGGAACTCTAAACACGAAACTAAACCCCGTTTTTTTCCGAAGTAAGCTAGTTGTCGAGATAAGGGCAGAATTCGTAGCCAATGTTCAAAAGCCAAATTATGGCATTCGAACGTGATTGCAATTTTCTTTTTAGAATCTCAATACCAAAACCACAGTCAACTGGATTATTCGAATAAATTTCGATAGCACTCGAACTCCATAAACTGTCACCAGGTAATTGTCCAATCATAAGGTAATGTCAAAACATACAAAACAATAAGCAAATGTCAAAATCGCTCACATGTCAAGCAGTCATTGGGGTAAATAGTCATGTCTTGAGGATTAAGCTGTAGTTTAAAATATAATCCTGTAAATAAATTTTTATGTGAATAAATATACCTGACAAAGTTGATTTTTTTTTGCTATCAAAAATTTGATTTTTCATCTTTTTTACGAAATTTATAAATGTAAATGTTTTCTTAGTTGTTTGTTGTTTTCTTCTTTTTCCAAAAATAAAATAAAAATTGTTTTTAACGTGAAACATTTTTAAGAGTGTTAAATAAAATAAATTGACTTGTTTAACACACAAATAGAAAATATAAAAATGTATGTATTCTGTTTATTTTTATAATTTGTTTCTTATGTAAATAAGTATGTACAGTAGATGTTAACGCATTGGCGTGGCTAGACCATTGTTTTGTGGGGGGTGCTACAGCTGGCTTTTGTAAAACGTTTCTAGTAAAATGTGTAAAATATTGTACAATCTCGTAGAAATATTATAAATTTTGAAAGGATATAAAAGTTTTAATCTCAGGCCCCTCCAGGCATGTCTATCTACGACAATGTGTATACGCACTAATGTCTACTTAGATTTTGCTTCGTTTTCAAATGTGGGATTGATTTGTTTGTTTGTTTCATTCAATATGACTGATTAGTTGGTGAGTTTCATATTTAAAAGATAAATTTATAAAATATGGATCATCTAAATATAGAGCCATGTCAGAAATAAATGTTTGTATATTCTACCTGTTGCTATTTACAATATTGTAAACAATAAAATTTTATAAATTATTTGAAAAGTTTTTTCAAGCATTGTGTTAAAGATCAAATATGTATGCTATTTAAGGCCGCTTCACACTATTATACTGAGTATTAAGATTTGTCAAAAACTTAAATAAAATGAGAGAGTATAATAGTGTGAATACAATATGTTATGAAATGTCAAAAAATACGAACAGAAATTTGACAGTCGTATGGCTCTTCTTTTTTTTAAATATTTTCATTTCATCAGAGTTGTATTTTTATTGAAGCACATAGACAAAATCAGTTATGGGTAATAAAAATTCTCAATATATTTTTTATTAAAAGAATTTTTAGACTATAAAGCAGTAAAAATAAAATTCTAGCTGAAAATTATATTAAATCAAAATATTATAATTTTTTTCATTCCAAAACAGATAGCATTTATTAAACCGATCTATGTATAACTTGTCTATACAGTTTTGTGTTACAAAAGATCGACGGCCTATTATTGTCATAATTTTAAAACTCAACTGTTTTTACATAAGTTTAAAATAAACTACATATATTTAAACCTAGCATTTACACGTGAAAGTAAATACCTGAAATTCGCAATACACTTACACTGATTCACTAACACACTAACATTTTTTTATTTTTTACTGAGATTTCAACGACATTTTCAAGAAAGTAATTTTTAATAAGTTTTCAAAAAGGACAATGAAATTAACACACCTCTACAAATTTAAAATTTGTTTGGTAAAACAATAATTGTATATATAACTTATTTTGTAAATATATGAAAAAGACTTATAATGTTTATTCTTTAAATATACATAAAGAATACAGTTGATGTCTTTTCAAAAAAATAATTTAATAAAAAAAAATAAACAAAAAAAAATAATTTCTAGATATTATCTTTAATTTGTGTATGTAATTTTTTTGGTAACTCTAAAGGTAGTAAAAAAATTGAGGTAAATTTAGCTCATTAATGTACCATGTATAGCAATTAATGCAAGTCTTCGCTTCGATAACATTTTTAAATGAACTTTTAGTTTTAGTTTTCTATGTAAACGAAAACGAGTTTTTCATGAAACTAGTCTTTTTCATTTAAATTTTTATTGATAATACGTATACAGAAATTTCAAGAAAGTACTTTCATATGTAAATGTAGGTAAATGTAAATCAATGTGTTTAAGAAAGTAATTAATGAAATGCCATAAAAATCAGTATGGAAAAATACGTTGTCCATCTCCGAGGGAAATAACAAAAACAGCTGTTTATAAACTACACAGATTGTATTTTATTTGAAGTGTGATAGTGTAGACACAAATTGTAATGAGAAAATTTTCTATTTGATTTTTGGACAATCAGACCAAACATCATTTTATTTTGCTTTGACAAAATCCAATGAAAATCTTAAAACTTGTAGAATAATGTGAAGCGGCCATTAGTCAAATATTTTTTATTTATGCCATAAATAAACACCAAATTTTCAAATTGTTTTTAAAGTTATTTTGTTATCATCTCTGAACTAGGTAAAACTGTAATGAAAATAAGAGCTCATAGAACGTCTACAGTTATAACAAAATTATCATAACGTTGATGTAATTTGACATCAATACTATAACGAGTGTCTTCGTTTTTGACTCCATGATACTTGTCGTCATTGCGATGTCAGCCTTTACATCCACTGATTTTGCACAATTTATCAATGGATTTTATATTAAAATTCAGCATAATGACCCCATACTTTCTGAGCTATAAGCAAATAAACACGACTGCCTCTGTTTTTTCCCATATTTTTACCAGCAAAAATAAAATTTTTCAGCCATAGAATAATTTACAGGTACCTTTGCTACTATTTGTAAATATAATATGCCACTCGAGATATTCGTAAAATATTTTGGATAAAGCGTGCTCCAATCGGTAAAGTTATAGGCAAAAATCTTTTTTGAAAACTATATATTCCAAAAATTTTAAAATTGAAATCATTTTTTTCAGCTTCTAGACAACCGAGAGAGTCAATATTGGTATCATCTAAAAGGACTTGACTAGCGCAATATAAGCGCTGTAAAAAAATTAAAATTTATGTTGGCCGCCACTACAAAATGGCGGACATTAAATTTATATTTGGGTCAAATCTGGTATTTTAAAACGTACTTTCTTGAACCCCCTCAATATTGGTATCAAATGAAAGGGCTTCACCAGTAGAATACAGTTAATTATTAAAAATTTAAAATCCAAGATGGCGTCTAAAACAAAATGGCGGAACAAATTTTTTTAACCCCAACAATATGGGTATCAAATTAAAGGGCTTGACTAGTAGAATACAGTTAACTACGAAAAAAATTCAAAATCAAGGATGACGTCGTAAATAACAAAGAAAAATGACGTATAACATGAAAGCTAGATTAAGCTACGATGGGGAATTATATCTATGTACATGATGGTGAAGGGTATTATCAGATTCGGCACGGCTGAATATAGCGCTCTTACTTGCTGTTTTTTTTTTTGTTCTGTTTGTTTTAATTTTTCTGTCAGATATACAAATATTTATTATAAATATTTATCACTTTCTACAAATTGTGCTTCAAAGTAAAGTAGGTAGTTAAAAACAGAACACATAAGTAAAATAAAAAAACAGCTTTTGAACATTTTTGAACTATGAACTAAAATGACCGATCATTAAAATGAACTTATTGGCACGAATCTACATCACGAGTCTATTTCATCTTTAAATTTAATTCACTTCTTTAAACTGTTCAGTTTAGTCTTAAACGCCATTTTATGATATTTAGAAACTTTTTCTTTTAAATTACAAATTTGTATGCCAATATTTTTTAACACTTTGTTGTTTATTTTTATTTGAATTTTTAAAAAATTTTTGTCAATTTTTTAAATGTCAAACTTTTAAAATAATAAGATGTTATTCACCTCACCAAAATTATAACAGTTCAACAAATTAATATTAAAAGATATCATAGCTTGATTGCAACGTAACCATAATATTGTTCACCTTACATTTAATGGTTATTTATAATTTTAAATAATTTTCAATGCAATGTAATATATGCAAAGTTATCATACTATTGTTGTCGTAATTATTGTTTATTTCATACTATTTTTGAAGGATAACATTATCGAAGTTTTAATGAAAAGTAAACATTAAATAATGAAATTAAAACAAACGCTTGATTACCGTGATGAAATAAATAATAAAAGCAAATATAACTTGCTTTGGAAAACTGAATATTGTTATAGAGATTATAATATGACCGTCGTGATTATGTCATAACTATGGGGTTTCTCTGCGTGTACTTAAATTTAACTTTGACAAAAAATATCTTTAAAAAAAAACAAATGTAGTTTATTACTATAGCTTTAATTAAAATAAAAAGCTAATAATCCGATATCAAAAGAAAAAAATGGCCTTATCATAGGTAAATTTGCCCTTAAAAATGATCGATTTGTTCCAAAATAAATAAAATCACTGCTGAAGGATGTTTCTAAAAATTTTTGAGCAATATATTTTTTTTTTTTAGGAAATATACCTGTAAAAATTTATAACTCTACGTCATTGCTTTTAGAGGCTCCTGCTGTTTTTTCGATGCCAAAATCACATTTCTCCACTATATTGTATAACTTCCATTCTAATGGATCTATTTTTCTCCGTTTCATTACCAAACATTTATAATAAAGGGTCCGCCAAATAATTTTTTTTTTTTTTGAAGATGCTATAAAAAAAGTGTAGCTTCGGCTGTGCGGCACATACGCCATCCCGTTGAAACCAAATGTTGCCAATATCCTTCTCTTCAATTTTTGTGAACAAAAATTCGTTCAACATGGCCCGATAACGATCGCCATTGACTACGGCCACACCTTGCTAATTTTCGAAGAAAAATGGCTCAATTATGCCTCCGGACCAAAATCAGCACCAACAGTGTGTTTTGGGTGTATCGGCTTTTCAATGTATGCGTGCGGATTTTCTGTGCCCCAAATGCGACAATTTTGCTTGTTTACATACCCGCCAAGATCAAAATGAGCTTCATCTGAAAAGATGATTTTTTTTGCAAAATCGGCCAAATTAATGTCGCAATATTTCCCAGTGTTGTTCAAGCGTATACAAAACCACATTCGTTCAGCGGAAGGATAAAACTTAGTATCTGTCAAATCAAACATGAGCTAAGTGTTACCATTCACGAAACAAGCACTAGTTGAAAAAAAAACGTTAGATGGCGGACCCTTTAAATTGAAGGGTTTTAGCGAATATTTCAAAATGTTCGACAAACTGAACGACAAAATGAATATACCCTTCATCCATTTTTTATTAATGGGTATAATAACTTGATAATAAAATGTTTTATCAATGACACGCCTAATAAATACATCGACCGTATTATCTTTAAAAAATCATCTTTAGTTATAATTCAGCAAACAAAACTTTATCACTGTTTCCATGACGAAATGTCTGTAGTTATTTATGTATGTCTGTATGTAAGTATGCAAATCATGTCTGCCATAGACATGGCGGTTTACATAAATCAGTGATCAAATTTATTTGTACGACTTACTTTCAGTTACAATGGTTGCGATAAATTCCTTCAAGAGTATAAATCAGTAAAAGAACACAATAAAAGAACAACAAATTTTATCATGTTTTATTTATTTGTTATCTATGATCGATTTTCTACGTGGGAATTTTAACAAGATGTTTTGAAATTATGTTTGGAAATTAAACTAATACAAAATATTTTAGTCAAATGAAATTTAGTATCTTTTTGGTTTAGTCACAGTTTCGGTTCGAATTAACAGCTGCCATTATTGCAACACAATGAGCTATTGGTCGGAATTGAAGGCCTGGCTGTTAAAGGATCCAGCAAAACTGATTCGATATTTAGTTTTATTCGTTTGTTGTATTATTGTCATTGTACAGGTATTTGAGAAGTAACAGTAAAAAGAATTTTTTTTTAGTTTGTTTAAAAATATTTGAAACATTAAAGTGTTCTTCTTTAGTTATACGAGTGCTTTTCAAAATTGGACAATCCACCGATATCAACGCACTCATATTATAATTTAAATGAAACAATTGAAATGCCGGCGGTGACAATTTGTCGGGATCCTCCATATAAAAAGGAGGAATTAAGTGTAAGTACAACAACTCCTTAAGTTTATGAACAATTCTTATTTCGGAAACTAAAATCATTTTTTTACCAGTTATGATTAATTTTCATGTCTGCATCTCTTATTCCTAAAATTATTTATTATTATTCTTTAGGTACAGCTGTTTCTAAATAGTGCAATATTTAATAACCAGATCTACAAATTTCACAACTAGATTGAATGTCAGCTCATTTAACATGGCCAAAAACGTCTAAATATCAACAAAAATCTAATTTTTCATTTTTATGTATTTGTCGTTGGTATTGTTCACAAAAATATCTCAGCAAAAGCTTTCGTTTCTGAATTATAAGTAAAAATGCTTACAATGTTAATACACTACAAACGCATTGGTATTTTAACATAATAATGTCATCGTAGGCAAGTACTTACCGTGACGTTTATGCCATTAAATAAGTTTTTGATTTAAAAAGCCAGTAAATTGTATGGATTTACAGAATTATTTTATTATAAGTTTGTGCAATACTATTTAATAAACAACAAATGAGAATACTCTATTCGGCAGTTCCGAATATTATATAACCCTTTACTATTTGCACATCGATATAATGACGTTGTCGTAATAACTATATATAACGCAAACATTCGCCATTTTATGTAGGACGCCATTTTGGATTTTTAAGTTTTCATAGTTTACTATATTCTGAATTTTTTTCCTTCAATAGTTTTATAATTGAAATCTTTTAGTATTTGCTTCAATAACATTTTTATCATTTTTTAAAGTTATAATCTACCGCTGAGTTTGAAAATTATATATTGACTAACTTAAAACTTAAGTTGATCATTTCCCGAGCAAAACTTTTGCAACGAGGATTTGTTGACAAACAAACTTACACATGTACAACCTTTTTACTTGCCATTTAATTTTGTAATTTCTCTAAATTTTAAAAGAAAGCACAAAAACAGTCAATGTAATAGAAGAGTTTAAATCTGTGGCTTGGAGCTAAAATTGTCAATGTCAAAATATTTACTTTTAAGAAAATTGGAATTGAACTTTAACTTTTACAGATGCTTTCATAGTGACATTGGCCAGCATTTTATTAATAAAGCTTTTCTAGGTTAAGTATGACTTTAGCTGTTTTACCATAATGAAATAGAGCAAGAAAACAAATTTAATGCAATGATTAACTGAAAAGAACAAAAAAGTGATATTGACCCTTTTAGCTCCAAGCCACAGAAATATTTTTATTTATTTATTTATTTATTTAAGTCTATGGATTCTAGATCCTTACAGACTAAAAAGCAGTACATACAAAATGTTTAATATTAGTTATTTAAAAACAAAATAATTTTACATTTTACAATATTAACATTTAAAGAAAAATCAATATGTTGATAAAGTTTATTGAACTCGGTACAAATCCTCAAAAACGGATCGAAGTTGGCATAATTCGTTCTGAAAACTTTGACTGATAGCGGACAAAAACGACGTGTAGAACGACATGGTACATTAAAAAAGATATTCGCTAGTAGGAAATCAGAGCATATACATCCTTTAATTAAATTTAGAACAAACGTAACGTTTAACATTGTTCTACGACTTTTTAAAGTTGGCAGCTTTACTAGTGCAAGTCTACTAGTATAAGGCGGCAGGCTTAACGAATTCCACTGTAAGCCACGAAGACAAAATAGCAGGAACTGTTTTTGCACAGATTCAATGCTATTAATATAAACATTGTAAGTTGGATCCCAAATTATTGAACCATACTCAAGAATAGGCCTGACAAGAGAAATAAACAATTGTATTGTTACATATGGATCTGTAAACTCTTTCGCCCAACGTTTTATGAATCCAAGGACAGCACGTGCTTTATTAACAGTTAAAGAAATATGCTGAATAAAATTTAGTTTAGCATCTAATAGGATTCCAAGATCGGAGACGGGTTCCAGTCTTTTTAACGTAAAACCATTTAAAACATAATTAACTTTAATATAACATCTACGAAAGAAACACATATATTTGCATTTTTCAGGGTTCGGCTCCATTAAGTTAAATTTACACCATACATTAAAAGCATCTATATCCATTTGTAAGAGGGTATGATCGGCGTAATTATTATAACTTAGGAATATTTTTACGTCGTCAGCATACATAATAACGTTTGAGAATTTAATAGCATTTGGTAAATCATTAATGAACAAGGAAAACAGCAATGGACCAAGATGACTTCCCTGAGGAACACCAGAAACAACGGCTATTGGTTTAGAGATAATGTTTTTAAAACGAACATTTTGTTTTCTATTTGTCAAATACGAATAAATCCACTTAAGGGAGTTCTGTTTAAATCCCATTACATCAAGTTTTTTTATTAGAAGTTTATGATTAACTTTATCAAAGGCTTTGCTGAAGTCGGTGTAAATAACATCAGTTTGCTTTCGTTCAATAAAACCACGATTTACAAGCGTAGTAAACTGCAACAGATTTGTAACAGTCGAACAACCCTTACGAAAACCATGTTGTAACGGAGACAATATAGATGTTACATGATGGCAAAGATGGTCAGTTATAATTTTCTCAAAAAGTTTAGGTATTGTACTAAGGTTAGCAATACCTCTATAATTAGCGATGTTATTTCTGCAGCCAGACTTGAATAATGGTATTATAAAAGAGTCCTTCCACATAGTAGGAAAATAACCGGATTTTATCGACATATTGAAAAGTATTGTAAGAGGAGAAACGAAAGCCTCAGCACATTTAATAAGAAGGCTACTAGGAATTCCATCAGGGCCATATTTATAGGAAAATTTTAGATTTTTTAAACTGCTGAAAACCGTTGATTCATCAAGAAATGGAATTGATATAGCTGGATTTGATAATTCCATTAGTGGATAAGATTTTAAATCGTCGAATTTAGCGTCAGAATAAGTGGTAGAAAAAAAGTCAGCAAACAGATTACTTATTATTAAGTCATCATCGGATTCAGAATCAAGGTACTTCATAACAGTTGGAAATGCAACTGTCCTCCTTTTGTAATTAACAAACTTGTAGAAGCTCTTTGGATCAGTTTTAAAATTTTGATTCTTAGAAGAGACAAAATTTTCTTCAGTTCACATAAGTAGATCAAATGTTGCAAATAAATAAATAAATACCCAATTCAGCGCAAGTATAGCTTACTCCAATTGGTGTACAAGTTATTTTTTTTTTTTGCTCACTATATATACACCCTTGGCATCATAAGTAGTTTTTAAGTTAATAAAAGATTTATTGCACAAAATTTTCATTCCATTGTTAATTAAAACAAGTAAGAGTGCTATATTCAGCTGTGCCGAATCTGATAATACCCTTCACCATCATATACATAGATATAATTCCCTATCGTAGCTTAATTTAGATTTCATGCTATACGTCATTTTTCGTTATTATTTCCGACGCCATCCTTAATTTTACATTTTTAATAATTTACTGTATCTTACTGGTCAAGCCCTTTGATTTGATACCAATACTGAGGGGGTTCAAGAAGTTACACTTTAAAATACCAGATTTGACCCATACATAAATTTATTGCCCGCCATTTTGTAGTGACGGCCAACATGAATTTTTAATTTTTTTATATGGCTTATATTATGCTAGTCAAGTTCTTTCAGATAATACCAACATTGACCCTCTCGGTTGTATAGAAGCTGAAAAAATTGATTTTCGTTTGTAAATTTTTGGAATATTTATTTAAAAAAAAAACAAATTTGCCTATAACTTTACCGATTGGAGCACGCTTTAACCAAAATTTTTCACGAATATCTCTAGAAGCATATTATATCTATAAGTAGTAGCAAAGGTATTGATAAATTATTCTAAAACTAATTTTAGTTTTGGTGGTAAACATATGGCACAAAACAGAGGCAGTTGTGTTTTTTTGCTCATATCTCAGAAAAATATGGGGTGATTGTGCTGAATTTCAATAGTGATTTATTCCTGGATATTTCCAAAAGATTGCTACCATACACAGATCTGAGGAGTATATGGTTGCTTCTAAAACTTGGTTCAACCAACACACGGACAGACGGACATGGCTTTCAGAAAATACATATTTTATGGGGTCGGAAATGAAAATTGTAGAAATTACAAACGGAATGACAAAGCTATATATACCCTTGTGCACTGCAGGTGAAGCGTATATATAAAATTTATAAATATGGCTGAAAGTGTTGAGTAACTTTTTAACAATTTCACAATTTGAAACTATTCTGGTTATATGTATTGTATGTAAATTATAAATCAAGCCTATTTATTGGCATGATTTGAATTGAACAAACTATTTTTGATTTGAGTACATTATATAAATCTATAAATAGTCAGCACTCAGTTATAAATGTGATATACAATAGCTTTGTATGTATGTAAATATGTATCTATTTCAGAAAATTTCTGGTAATACTTGCAACCATCCCAAATACAGTAGCTGTTGGTCTAACTACCCTTATGATGAAGTTGAATTAGAAGAGTTTTTTAACAATTCAACTTACAACGAAACTGAAACATTTTCGAATTATCAATACGGTTTAAATGGATTAAAAAGTAGTAAGTGATGATTATACAAAAAATACATACACAAATTCTTTATTTTTATATGAATATTGTTTTCACTTCACCCAAATATGCTTAAGACGTGGATATCACAAGCAGTTTACATTTTTATATGGGGCGTTGTCATACCATACGACCAAAAATATCACTTAAGAGAGTAAGTAAATCGGCCGGATATTCGATCATGCTAAAACACCATCTCACTAGAGACGATATTCAGTCAACATATTTTGAAAAGACACCAGGTTGGCATTTGTTCGTGCACGATATGAGAGAAAGTTTTACAGGTAAATTGAAAGTAAAAAATTTCAAAAATTACCATATTCATAGGACAATAATCGCAATGTCTAGAAATAAATATGAAGGCATCAGGTCGTGTGGAATATATATTTGCCAATATATATGAGGATGTGGAAATTAAATTACAGAGTCAATTTTTTGCAAATATCGAAACGAAAAAACAATATTGCTCAAGAAAGGAGGGTTACAGTGATTTGAAGGTAGTACAACTCAAATAATGTTTTTTCCTATAATATATTGTTGATGTTATTCCACAGTGTGGTGAAGTTTGTATTTGGGGTGAAATTGGTAAACAAACAAATTGTTCCGGACCCTGGATGTTTAATGCTCATGAACCGCCTTGTTCTTCTTACAAAGCAATGATGAAACTTATTGGTGAATATGGAAAGTAAGTATTTTTGTTTTTATACCCTTCACACAGTGAAAAAGGGTATATATAGGTTTGTCATTCCGTGTGAAATTTCTACAATTTTCATTTCCGACCCCGTAAAGTATATATTTTCTGAAAGCTTATGAATAGGGGAGTCGATTAAGCTCTGTCAGTCTGTCCGTCTGACCGTCTGTCCGTGTGTATGTTGAAATCAACTTTTTGAAGCCCCCCGACATAGGTTGGACACGGGTAACGTATTAAAATATCAGAAATATTCGGGAGTAGATCGGTATTGAAAATCAGAAACATCGGTACATAAACAACTGAGATATGAGCAAAAACCCACGACCACCTCGATTTTTTTTTCACAAAAACAACATTACAACAACAACATACATACATACAAACGTGTATACTGGTTAGAGAAAACGTGGCATCGAATCCCAGCTGAGCCAAAAAAAATTTTTTTTTAAATTTTTAAAAAATTTTTTTTTTAATTTTTTTTTTTTTATTTTTTTTTTATTTTTTTTTTATTTTTTATTTAATATATTATTTATATTTTTATTATTATTGTTTATTTTTTTTTTTAATTTTTTTTTTATTTTTTTTTTTGTTTTATATATATTATATACATAATAATTTTTTTTTTAAATTTTTAAAAAAATTTTTTTTTAAATTTTTAAAAAATTTTTTTTTTTTTTTGTTTTTTTAACATACATACGTGAATTTTTAATTTTACAATGGGACGTTTTTATATATGTATGTTTTTATATGTATGTACGTATATCATATGGGATGAATGGTGACACAAACCACTGTTATTGCATGACTAGACGTTGTGAAGGGTATATAAGATTCGGAACGGCCGAATATAGCGCTCTTACTTGTTTTTTTTTTCAAATTAACACACATACATTTATGGCCTTCTGTTGGTGTGCTATTGTATTCTAGTGTCATATTGTCATATTTTTTTGTTATATTTTTTGAATGCTTTAAACTTTTGGCAAAGAATGATATTTTTTGACAATATTTTTTTCAATGATAGAAAATTATGACAATACGTTAGTTCACCAAATATTGCAATTAATTGCCAACTTTATTTACTTACAGAATTTATAACAGTGAGGATGATGCTGAGTGTGATTGTGTGCAGCCTTGCGAATCTAGAATATTTTCGGCCTATATACAGAATCGTAAAAATTTTGATTATGCCGAACCCATTACACAAGTCTACATTTATTATACAACGAAATTGATATCGGTAATAAACTATTGTTAGACATACTACTTTATATAAATACATATATACTTACATATGTATATTTAATAAATACTATAATTGGTATAAATATTCACAAAAAGTCCAAATAGTCATCCAAAAATGTTTAAAATAAATTAAAACTGTTGTATTGTTTATTGTACAAGTTTTCAAAAATTGTGACATTTTGACAATACAACAACAACAACAACTTGTGAATTCACCAAATATAAATTTCAATTTTGTAGATGATGGAAGAGCGACCTAGTTATGACACGACACAATTTATAGCCGATGTTGGTGGTTCTTTGGGTTTTTTGTTAGGTCTTTCCGTATTGGGCTTGATTGGCATTTTAGAACATGTAACTCATTTATATCAGTTTTCCTTAGATTTTATTTTAATTATTTTTCGAATTTCAGATAACACTTTTGCTGTGTGGTGGCGTTATTAAGAAAATGCAACATAAAAATGAAAAGCGCTTAAAGGCGAGCAAAGAAATGGATAAAGACTCGGAAACTACCGTAGATATCGCAGCTATATATAAAGTTTAATATAAAATAATTGCACATGTTTAAGATAACACTTATACAATATCTATCTCATATATAACGTTGAACAGTATTAAAAAAATAATAAACTTGTTTAAGAAAAAAACATGTTGATTTTAAATAATGTTTAGGTATGTAACGAAAATCGCTTCGTTTGCAAGTGTAAGTGCAATGGAAGTTAATTTAACTCAGACGCGGATTTAGGTTAAGGGTATAATACACGGCATGTTTTTTTACATCTGACTTGTGAGACATGTAAATGTTTGTCAAAATTGAACTTTTACAGGCAACCGTCGTTGGCTGCTTTGCAGCAGCAGATATTTCTGCCAACGGCTGATGTCAAATGTTTCGACAGAATAAAATAGAGCACGCTCTAATTGAAATTTTGTCAGATGTCTCAACACATGAAGTTTTTATTAAAATATATAAATTGTTAATTTTATGGCTGTCAACACTATTTCTTATGAAAAGCAAAATCTTATTTTTTGGGGTGGAATATCCCCTCTCTATACTCGCTTGATTTAACTAGTAGATAGGTGGTGTAATCGACTTAAAAGTAGAGTTAAAGTTTCTCGTATAATCCACAATCGATTGGGGCCAAATTCCAAAAATATAATTAATACATACATATGTACTTATTTTATACATAAATTTCAGCAATATGGTTTTCAAATTAGACAAATAAACTTAAGCTCTAAACACTTAGACGACAGCAGACTTCACAACTTCACGGCTTCAAATGCTGCTCTAAAGTCAGCTTCATAGTTATTTTGAAGACAGCAACAACATAATAATCAGCTGATGTGTATTTTAGCAATACAAATTTCAGGGATGCCGCATATAATTTATAATGAATAAAATTAAAGTTATTGATAAAAAAAAATGTAATAATATCACGAAAAACTATAAAAACACATAAATTTATTTCTTTATTGTATTTTTGCAATGTTCTTTTATGTTTAATATTCAAAATAAGTTTTTGTTATTATTTTTCCAATTTAATATATATAATGGCAACACTATATTTGTTTATTGCTGCCCCTCAAAATAGAAAATAGTCTAAGTTGCCAGCAGCAGCAAATGCTGTTGTGCAGTCGTGCTGCTGTGCTGCCGTCAAAATAATCGTTTTCATTTAAACACATGGATTTTATTTTTGACATATTGCTGCTTGCTGTCTGCTGTCGTCTAAGTGTTTAGAGCTTTATACTAACCGCATAAAAAACCATTGTAAATAGTGTATTAAAATTATGACATTTTTAAAACAACTGCAAAATATCTTAAGTAAAATCTTATCTAAATACCACGTCTATGTTAAAAAGGATGTACTTACGGTCACTCCAGATGATGTAATATTTATAACAAATTCTTGTGTAATATCATCGATATATGGGTAGGACCCTTTAACAGCAGCTTATATGTAAGTGTCATACATCAACAGCATTTCATACTTGCCGTATTAATTGCAAGTATATTTTAATTGACGGTCAACCACTGCCAAGGCGAACTTGATCAAGTAGAGGAAACAATTTCAAAAAGTGAACAAGAAAAGTTCTAGCTCCAAGAACATAATGTACCAAAATATTATCGTCTTTTAGTAACACGTTAGTTGTGGACGCAGTATAAAGTGGCTCCATTCAATATGACCCGAAAGTACAGAAAGCCAAAAAATTCTACAGATCCCACCAACACAAACAATTTTCACTCCAATTTTGTATGCCATTTTATAATTACTTTACATTTTTTCATCATTTTCACAAAAATGAATTAGTAAAATAACAAGTAAGAGCACTATATTCGGCTGTGCCGAATCTTTTATACCCACCACCAATTTTGTGTACATTTAAAGCACAATATTTATTATTTTGTTACTCGCTATGGAATAATCTCTTTATAATAAAATATGCATCACTTTCTTTGTAGAGGGTGGTTAAATTTTAAGGGCCCATGTTGAAGGTGAACTACACCTAGTCTTTAAATTTGTTTTCTGCACTTCACTTGACATTTCTCAATCTCAAACTTACTCAATTTGATCCGTAGAAAAATACGCAAATGAGCAACGCTTTAAAGTTATTCAGGTTTTTTTTTAAAACGGGCGTTCAAATTAAAATGCATTTTGTGCACTTCGTAATTCTTTTGATCAATATAATCGTTCAAATTCTTCCACAATCGGGAGAACTGTAAAAAATATTTAAATTTCTGCAAAACAGGTCTTTATAAAATGTTAGAAAATCTGTGAATGCCTTCTTAGTTCGTTGAATGGGAACCATTGCTGTTTTAGTGTGGCAAAAGAGCAGTCAACCTCGACTAATTATCATGCCCAAAAATTGAGCATCAACATTGTCATTGAAAATTTGGACCATCAGATAGAGGAGTGGCGCCAAGGATGTATTTTGTTAAATACATAATTGAACCGTACAAATATTATCATTACAAAAGAAATAATAATAATTTCCTAAATAATTTGTTTTTTATTTAAATTCAACATCGGCCCTTAAAATTTAACCACCCTTCATAACTTCGAAATGCTACTAAAATGCTTTTGTAAATGTAGTCTTTCAATGAAAGTGGGCGTTAAAGTAGGCGAGTCAATAAAGTTTCTGCTAATAAATACAACCTAGATATTTCAATATAGTCCTTTATTTTCTCAAAAACTTTGTCAATAGAGAAATTACATGAATTTAAGATAAACCGTTATATGGTAGGTAGGCGTTAAAGTGGGCATGTCACCTAAACTTTTTGGCACAACATTTACATTGATTAGAAGGACATATGTAGCAAATTTCATCATCATACCTCCAATTTTGACGGTTTTATGAGCTTTTAAATTTCATTAACGGTAGATAACGTGAAAAGTGGGCGTTATAGTAGGCGTGTTAAAGTTGTTTTTGCTAATGAGTACAACTCAGATGTTTCAATATAGTCCTTTATTATTCCAAAATCTTTATTAATAGAGAAGTTATATGAATTTGGGGTAAAACGTTATATGGGAGGTGGGCGTAAAAGTGGGCGTGGCACAGTGATTTTCCGTTACAAAAAAGCCCCTCACCAAAAAGCAAAGTGTGCAAAATTTCAGAGTCGTACATCCAATTTTGTTGCTTTTATGACGTTTTTGTTTTTACTCAGGAAATATATATTCGAAGTTTCATGAGTCTACGTTAATGCGTTTGGACACAATCCCATTTTATTCGATGTTCGAAGGACACGGTTTTTTCGACCTACTCTTGCTTTTCGAGTTATAACTCTCTTCCTAATATTCTGATTTAGCCAATTTTCAATACAAACCTTGTCTATAAGAAAGATTCTGGCAAAATTTGAGCCCCCTAGGTTTTTCGGTGCGACCTCTATCGTGCTTTCAACAGACGGACAGACGGATGGACATAGCTAGATCGTCATCAAATCAAACCCTGAGTTATGGGGTCTAAAATGGATATTTCGATGTGTTACAAACGGAATGAAAAAATGAATATACCCCCACCATTTTTTTGGTGGCGGGTATAAAAAAGGCCCCACTGAATTTATGTTTTTGTCTTTTATGCTATTTTTTATTTGATATTATTTTGAAATAAAAACAAGTAAGAGTGTTATATTCGGCCATGCCGAATCTTAAATACCCTTCACAACGTGTAGTCATGCATAAAACAATTGTTTGTATCACCATTCATCTCATATAAAATACGTACATGCATGTAAAAAGCATACATATGAAATCATACCATTGTAAAATTATAAATTGAGTTTACGTATGTGTTTCTAAAAAAAAATTACAAAAAAAAAATATATTAAAAACAAAAAAAAACAATAAAAAAAAATTAAAAAAGATGTTTAAAAATATATGAAAAAAAAATTAAAAAAAATATACATAAAAAATAAAAAAATATAAATAATTTATAAAATAAAAAAATTAAATAAAAAAAATTTCTTTGGCTCAGCTGGGATTCGATGCCACGTTTACTCTAACCAGTATATATGTATGTTGTTGTTGTAATTGTAAAAAAAACGAGGTGGTCGTTATTTTTTGCTCATATCTCAGAAAGTTATAGGGCGATTGTGCTGAATTTCATTAGTGATTCCTTCCCGGATATTTCTAAGAGATTGATATCATACACAGATCTGAGGAACATATAATTGCTTCTAAAAGTTGATTTCAACCAACACACGGACAGACGGTCAGGGCTTAATCATCTCCTCTATTCATAAGCTTTCAGAAAATAAATACTTTATGGGGTCGGAAATGAAAATTGTAGAAATTACAAACGGAATGACAAAGCTATATATACCCTTGTGCACCACACAATGGAAAATTCTAAGCTATGAATTTATTTTAAAATGAGTTTCAGTCTAGATAAATAATAAAATCCCCCAAACGCATTTATGTGTAATAACTTGTAAGTATTTTTACGTTCGTATATTCGAAATTAAACTGAGGCACAGTGGTGCCGTTCATATAAAAAAATAAATGCTTAAAAAATGTTTTGCAGCTTATATTATGTAATTTTATAAAAAACAGTTTTTGTGTGTTTTTCGTATAAAGTATATTCGATTTTTTTCGAACTACTCTGAACCTAGTTAATGTTTATGAACACATATCATACTTGTTTGTTAGTGTTAAAAGTTATCCACTAATCGGTATTTATCGGCAATAATTATAAACGAGGTTAATATAAAACAAGAAAGAGCATTATATTCTATTATGTTTTTATATCGAACCCTGTGCGCGAAATTATCGTACGTTACGTTTTTTTAGAAATCAACTTTTTTATGCAAATTAGTTCTACATCCATTAATCTGCTGATAAAATATTATAGCGATAACAGTTTAAGTTATGGAGACAACATTGTATATATTTTATTGTATGAAGCAGTGTTATTTACGTTTTTATTTATATAAAAGTAATAGAAACGCTCTCCTGTAAAATTTTTTGGACTTTTAATTGACATTTGTTTCGCCTATATCCTTATCGAAAGTTAACCCATTGAATCAGGATTTTCTGTAAATTACACAGAATCAAAAACAACTATTTTCATTTAAAAATAATAAAATAAAAGTAAAGTAAATGAATAAAAAGCAATAGTGCAAATTAATTTATAAATTTTTAAATATATTAAATATGTATGTGTGTCTCTTTTTCTGGTATGAAAATTTTTGCAGTATGTTTAAGACAAAATCTTAAATTGCATTATCTGATATTGTAAGATGCCTTATATCACCATACATATTTAATACATGTATGTATGTACATTAGTTTACCATTATTATGTATATAGGAATGTAAATATATTTAAATATGTACGTAAATATGTATAAATTGTCTTTATTAAAATGCGAAATTAATTTTAGCTTCGAGAGAAGTAATTTTCAGTGACACTTCTAATAATTGTTTATTTATCATTAATATTATATTAAAAAAAAGAAATAAAGTAAACGGAAATTTGGTTTATATACTACTGAGGTAACGTTTAACTTTTATATAAAGCGTGTTTTAAAATATGTACAACAAATACTATACACAAATTATAAAAATTACATTTAAAATTATGACCTTAAAAAATACATTTAAATAAGAATATGTGAAAATAATTTTTAAAAATTAATATTAAATTAACAGGTTTATCACCTTAGAAGCGATATTATTAAAGCTGTAAGAATGATCAAGTTCGCTGAAAGCACTTGTAATCTAGCGGATGCTGATCTGTTTTTGTTTTTATTGTTATTTGAAGCTGTGTTCAAAATATCACCCAACTTATTGATGATTTCGGGCAGAGGCTTCGTTTTAATATCGCAGGCTGTATTTTCTATGGCATCTTTAACATGAGCGGTCAAAATGCGGAAATTAACTGAATTTGGAAACAGTTCGCCATAGAGGAATTCTTGCAAACGATTAGATAGTACCCATAGACGATCTTGATCATCAACTTTGACATCACTGGGAAATACCATTTCAACTTGGCTCATGTAAACACGGCCTTGAGACTTGATCGTATATGCTCGATTAGAAGTTTTCCAACAAGCAATAGCATTCAAATTGGGCAAAGCGTAAAATAGAACCCCTGTTAATTGGTCTAAAAATGAAGCTGCCGCCTGGGCATTGGGACCTCTGGAACCCAATATTTTAAATTCTTTATAAATAGGGCCCTTGGTAGCCAAGGTTTTATTACGTAAAATCATAGTGTTGACGGTAAATTCCATTGTCGAACTTAATGGATGGAAGTACAATATGGAATAGCCATCAGGTAGCATCTTGCTCAAAGCCAATCCATAGAGCCCATCGTCCCATTGAAAATCACGTCCACCAATACTATAATTTCCAGCTAAAGGATCGGGATGAAAGAAATTATGTTGCACTCTCCAAGACTCTTCTTGTTTCCACGAATACACAACCAAGCCAGGACTACCCAAATCACCAGCATATGCAAAAGTGTTTTCGCAATCTCCATCTTCTACAGCTAAATTTGCATAGAAAGAATTCTCCTTTACTTGATCTCTGGGAAAAATGTGACGTCTGAGAAGGTTATCATTATGTAAATCGTATATTAAAAGTTGGGCTGGGCCATAGAGCATAGTATCTTCCAAGACACTGGATATGCGAGAATCTAAAACCCATAAACGTCCGCAACGATCGGCACGCATGCGAAAGGGTGACACCAATTCAGGACTCATTTCATTCAGGTTGTGTGCCTCCCAACTCGGGTACGGAATAAGAGATGGAGATTTTGTTGAAGTGTCTATAAATAAGAAAAATAAATATACAGCTTATTAATGAAATTAAATTATTTATAACTAAATCTTATTAACAATTAAACTGAATAGCTTAAAATATGTATAAATTATTTAATTTGACCAATTCACTTTACATGAAGAACAACAAGTAAGGATGCTATATTCGGTAATGCCGAATCTGATAATACCCTTCACCCTAAGAAGAACTACATCGTAGCTTAGCTTAGATAATAAGTTATATGGGCATTTACATGTCATCGTACGTGACATCTGTACTCCTATAAAGTGGAGTAATTTTAGCAAAAGTAAGAGTAACTAAAACAAAATTAGATCTTTATGTTCCATTCAAAGGGTACTTTATTACAAAAAATTATTATATTCGAATCATTGTTGTCTAAAATATCCAGAAAAATAAGAATATATCGTACGTGACATAAAACAGAAGTGATTTTGAGGTATATATGGAAATATGAAAAAATCTGCGAATCTTGGGAAGTATTTTTTCTTTTTTTAATTTCTTAAACTTAACCAAATATTTTTCATTTAAAATCCATCATACTTAATTGAAAACAATCTTTAAATGATTTTATAATAAATTTTATTTAATATCGTTCGTGACATTTCGTACGTGACAGATTTTTCTCTAATAGTATTCTTAGGCAAAAAAGCTTAGAAAAAGAGCTTAACTCTAAATTAGGTGCTCTTGCGACTGTTCAAATACGAATGACAAAGACAAATAATGTTTTTGCACTACGTACGTGACATAAAAATATCAACCAAAGGAAATAAAAAAAATGTCGCTAATTGAACTCTATATATTCTTTTTTCTTATGGATCTTGGTAATTGTTGTTATCTTAATTTTGAAGCATATTTACAACTACATACAATTTATTTTTAAAATTTAGTCGATAAAAAATATAGTTGATTGCAATTCTTTAAAATAAGTCAAAGAGAAAATCCGATTAAACTCTTATTATTGCTCTTAAATAATTTAATAAGCTCTTAATACCTGCGCATAGTAAAATTTGAGTGTTTTTTTATCAATAAACTTATATTGAAAAACTTTCAAGGGTTTTAATTTTTACAGTCGTGGTTGATATATTCATGAAAATGTCCATATGCCATTTTTCTTTATTATTTCAACGCCATCTTTGATTTTTGATTTTATATAGTTAACATTATTCTTCTAGTCAAGCCCTTTCATTTGATACCCATATTGATGGGGTTAAGAAATCAAATTTCCGCCATTTTGTTTAAAACGCCATCTTTGATTTTGCACTTTTTCAATAGTTTACTACATTGTACTGGTCAAGCCCTTTCATTTGATACCAATTTATTCAATAAATCCGATTTTTTATTTAGGAAGCCGTCTTAGATATTAATTTGTTCATAGTTAACTGTATTCTACTGGTCAAGGCCTTTTATTTGATACCATATTAAGGGGTTTAAATGAGTTACATTTTTGAGTATGCACATATATAAATTTACTGGCCGCCATTTATAGTGACGGCCACTTAATTTTTTTAGTTTTCGGTTTTTTTTTTTGTGATAGTCAAGCCCCTTAATTTAAGACTCATATTTTTGCGCTAGTCAAGCCCCTTATTTTAAGACCCCTATTGACTCTCTCAATTGTCTAAAGCCTAAAAAATCGATTTTCGTTTGTAGATTGTTTGAATATTTCCAAATTTTTCCACAAAGTTGTTGCCTATAACCGATTAGTGACCGACTTACAAAAAAGTTTAAAAAGCTTTTCCCCTTTTTGTTATTCTTTTAATTATCATTTTTTTATTGTTGCTTTAAACCATAATAATAATAATAATAGTAATAATAATAATAATAATAATAATAATAATAATAATAATAATAATTTAAACATTTAGTTCAAGAATAAAATAAAAATTAAAAATTACACATGGTACAGTGTATCGATGATATAGACCGGTCAGTACCAACTTTCCGTTGAATAACTGACTTCACAAGAATCATGTATGATTGAAAAATGTTGTGAGTATCACAACCAACAAAAAAGCTTTTTATTACCATCAGACTGATGGTTTAAAGCAACAATAAAAAATGTGATAATTAAAAGAATAACAAAAAGGGGAAAAGCTTAAGTTTGGTAAATTTCGTTCTCACTCACTACAGCAAAAATATGAATTTTTGTATGTGAAGTTTAATTTACGAAATCAATTTTCATATAAACTTGTGAGTTAATTCCGATCAAAGAGTACTGATGATGAAACCGTAGCTGGTTTCGAAAATGCATTAAATTCGGCTGGTGTCGGGATTAAAATTTACTTTTCCAGTATATTTTTTTATTATCACAAATAAAAATTTATTTCTTCATATAAAAATGAGAAATTTAGTATTGAAATGAACTTGAGTCAGAATAAAAATAATAAAGTCTTTAATTTTCTATTTCGAACTTTTTTTTTCTTTTTGTGTAATGGCAGTTTTCTGGACGTGATTTTATGAATCCGAATAACAGATGGCATCAATTTGTTATTTTAAACTTTATAACAACACAGTGTTTTAAAGCTCTGATTTGAATTTATATTGCCAAAATAACAAAATATACCTGTACATTTTAATGAAATTACCGAACACAAATCAATGTCAAGTAATTCAATAAAACAAGTTTTAAAACTCAACCCGAAATTCAAGTACTCTTTTGTGTGAAGTTTATGAAATACAAGCAAAAGTATTGAGTGAAGAAGTTTCTTTTTATTTTTTTGTGTTGCACTTACAAAAAAATATTAAAAATATTGGATTTTAAAGCAAAAACAAAACATTACCAACGTTTTACCACAACACAGTTACTTGCATTCTGTAAATCAATCATAAATGCTTAACTCTACAAAATTTTCACTAATGACTTGTACACACATGTGTGACACGCTGATGATTATGCTCAAGATTTGAGATTTTTCTCTCATATTGCCATTATTTAGTCGTACGTGATATTTACAGAAAACAACCATCGTAGTATAATAATAAAACACATATTAAATTTTTACTCAAAACGATCGATTATATTCTAAAACAGCACTTAATTAGGTAAATAAATTTTGCAAGTTTAATAAAAAAAAGCACAAAAATGTTTTTTTATTTGTTTTTTTTTTGTGCTAATAAAATCGATTTTTTATCGAGTGTGGATCAACCACAAACAACAATAAAAAATTATTATTATATGAAAGTAAACATGAAAAAATAAATTTTTTGGTTAAAATGCTTTAGTGATTAAACAGTTAATTAGCAAATCAATTAACATTCAAGATTGTTTAACTACTAATTTTGCAAACAAATATTTGTAAACATTAGAATTAACTCAGCGTCGACCGATCAGTCATAGTCAGTTTAAACACTAATAATGTATCCCCCCTCTGCTTTTTAAGTGCAAACAAAATTGAGGTAATTGATCTTTATATTAATTTTAAGTCATGAAAAAAAAATATTTTGAATCTCTTAATGCACGCAATAAATTAAACACTGTAACATCGAAAAGTGTAGAAGAAATTATAAAAAATTAGATGCATTCGAATAGCAGTTTCGAGCATCTTCAATTAAGTTCCAATCAAATGACAAATTGTTTTTGAAAGATTTAGCATTTAGTAAATCATTTGTCATTACGAAAAAATATTGTGAAAATATAAAAACTATTTGTTTAAATTTTCATTTCAATTAATAAAAATTATTTAAGTGCAATATGAATATTTATTTATAAAGAATGTTAATTCAAAAACTTTTTTTTAGCTATTTTTACTGCAAATGATTCATTTTTAGATCAAGGCAAGCGATGCACTGTGGGACTGATAGATGAAATAATAAGCCACTTTTAAAATGTTATAATGTTTTATTTTAAATCCTCATAAACCAAATGTATGGTATATTTTCATAACTAGCACCAAGTTAGTATATCTTTAAAGCACAAAATTTATTATTTTATTATTAACAGTAATCGCTATGGAATAATCTCTTTATACTTAAATGTGTATTACTTTCTTTGTATAACTTCGATTTGCTTTTAATTTATTTTGTTAAGTTTTTTATTAAAAACGAACCTTAAGTATTTCTACATTAAAACTGATACTACTGACTTTTTTTAACAATGTTGTATTTTTACAGAAACTGAAAAGCATAATTTGGTGTCTAGAGGGCATGGCACTCCTACTTTTAAAATTATATATTAAATGCTTAAATTCTACTAAGATAATCCATTACAGATTACATTTTTTTTAATTTTTGTCCATTTATAAATAATTTGAATTTAAGATGAAGCGCTTAATGGGAGGTGGGCGTGTAACCTTAATTGTTTCGAATTATGCTTATATTGACGAGAAATATACATATATATGCGAAATTTCATCAAAAATACATCTGATTCTGTCGCTTTTATGAGCTTTAAAATTTCATTAGTAGTAAATTATGTGTGTAGTGGGCGTTAAAGTAGGCGTGTCAAAGTCGTTTTTGCTAATAAATTCAACTTGGATATTTCAATATAGAGTCCTTTATTCTTTCAAAATCTTTGTCCATTGAGAAATTATATGAATTTAAGGCACGTTATATGCAAAGTAGACGTGTCAGCTATATTTTTTATTTTTGCAAATCTTTTCACTAAAAAGCAATGTTTGCAAAATTTCAGTATTTTATATCTAATTTTGTAGGTTTTATGACGTTTTAAATTTATATATACCGAAGAAGAAACTGTGCGATAAAAATTGTTGTACATTTTTATTTATAACTCCTTTCGTAATGTATAGATTTAAGCAAATTTCAAGCAAAGATATTTTTTTTAGTTCACTTTCGAATTTGCATCGCTCTACGTTAATGCATTTGGACACAATTGCATTTTATTCGATGTTGGAAGGACATGGTTTTTTTACCTTCTCTTGCATTACGAGCTATAACTCTCTGCCCAATACACCGATTTAGCGCATTTTCAATACCAAACAAAACTTGTGTATAATAAATATTCTGTGCTTTTAACAGACGGACAGACGGAAGGACATATATAGATCGTCCTAAAATGATGACTGAAAACAACTTGTTTTTGTTGTAGTGAAAACTCACTGTAAACTTTAAAATAAATAAAATAAAATTGCGAAAATAAAAATTTTTAGCTTTACAACAAAATTTCATATTAAATTTGTTCAACATTGTTTTGCTTTTAAAAAAATAAATTTATTTCAATCGACTGAGCGCTGAACTTGTATTAACTAAATAAAATAAAATCTAATTTCTTAGAAACAGTTTTTATACCCTTCACACAGTGAAAAAGGGTATATATAGGTTAGTCATTCCGTGTGAAATTTCTACAATTTTGATTTCCGACCCCATAAAGTATATATTTTCTGAAAGCTTATGAATAGGTAAGTCGATTAAGCACTGTCAGTCTGTCAGTCTGTCCGTCTGACCGTCTGTCCGTGTGTATGTTGAAATCAACTTTTTGAAGCCCCCGACATCGCTTGGACTCTGGTGAGGTATTAAAATATCAGAAATATTCGGGAGTAGATTGGTATTGAAAATCAGACACATCGGTACATAAACAACTGAGATATGAGCAAAAACCCACGACCACCTCATTTAAAAAAAAAAAACAACATTACAACAACAACATACATACATTCAAACGTGTATACTGGTTAGAGAAAACGTGGCATCGAATCCCAGCTGAGCCAAAAAATTTTTTTTTTTATTTTTTTTTTTATTTTTTATTTAATATATTATTTATATTTTTATTATTATTTTTTTTTATTTCTTTATTTTTTTTTGTTTTGTTTATATTATATATATCTTAATTATTTTTTTTTTAAATTCTTTTTTTTTATTTTTTTTTTTTTAATTTTTTTTTATTTTTTTTTAACATACATACGTAAACTTATAATTTTACAATGGGATGTTTTTATATATGTATATGTACGTATTTCATATGGGATGAATGGTGATACAAACTACTGTTATTGCATGACTACACGTTGTGAAGGGTATATAAGATTTGGCACGGCCGAATATAGCGCTCTTACTTGTTAGTTCTAAAAAATGACAAACTGTAAAACTTATAAATATATGCTCAAAAACATACACACATTATTATTATTTTTATTATTGTTGACCCCACTGTAGGATGTTTTCCAAATTAAGGTGTGTGTATAGTCACAAAAACCAAACCATATAACACTTAGATATAAAACAAAAATAAAATACACAAATTTTTATTAAAAAAAAGTAAATGAATTATCAAAAGAAATTTTTGTACAATCATTTCTTTATATATATTTATTTTTCTTTTAAACAAAAAATAATTTTTATTTTAGTTTTTACATTAAAATTTATGTAGGTGGATTCAGAGGTATTTCTGTTAATTAAAGCAAAACTAAATAAATAATGCATATTTATTTATTTATAAAATATGGACCTAAAAATATTTGTTTCCAAATAATGTTTATAATACTTTTTAAAAAATTTTCTAATCGTTTCCTAATTTATTCACAATTCCTATATCTCGTTATTAAAAAAATATCGAACCAAAGACATCGAATCAAAGACAAAGGTCCATATGGATCTTTAAATGAAATTTAACACAACAGAGATGGATTAATTGGTACAGTTGTACTTTTTTTGGTACCATTTAAAATCAATAAGTGGCTTATTAAGAACAATTTAGGAACCCTACCAAGTTTAGTTATTTTATATGTCAACTCATCATTGTTGCTGATGTTGAAATATTAAAATTTTACAAAGATTCGAATATTCGAATAAGCGATTTCTGGGCAACACTTTCTTAAATAAAAATATAAAAATTAATGTTTGCAGAACTTAAAAGGAATTAAAATGTCGTCGATGTTTTTTATTTATTGAGCTTGAGGTAAAATTTTACAAAATAATTTTACCACATTAGGTAGCTTCTTCAGGAAAAGTATAAACAATTAAAAAAAAACCTAAACAAATCTTTTTAAATTTAGACAACTTTTAAAATTAGGATGACAACTGATGTAAAAAAGAGTTTCGTTATTTCAAACAGTGTTGGATTGTTTCTACCAAGGCATATTCATACAGGTATATGCAAGGGCGAATTGATACAACAAAGCAACTGTTGAGGGGATGTCTTATGTTAAGGCCAATTCGTATATCAGGGATGGAAAAGTTGTTATGACATATTAAATATAAAAAAATTTGAATAAAAAAAGGATATACATTTTTGAAACACATTATTAATAACGCAAAAATAAAAAATATACATATAGTTAGTACATTTATTATCAAATAAATACACTTAAGTTAATTGTTTAATACCGAAACCAAAATCTCATTTTCCATTCCTGCATTAATAAATGAAATCAAGGCAAATTCAACCAAATTTGACAAAAAGTCTCCCCATCAGCTGGGCTCATAATTTCCCCTGTATAAATTCGCCTTGGTTTCTACCTTTTTTGACATTTCAACATAAAATTTAGTAAAATGTAAATAAAAATTTAATAAAAATGTGATGCATGCAATCATTGCAATTAAAAAAAGGTACTATTTTTGAATAAACTACTGCCATTCAATTTAGTTAAAGCTTTGCAAATAACAGTACATTTATAGCAATAAAATGCACTAGAAATTCGATTTACATTATTATAATTTCGATTTGTATCGTTATAATTTGCTTTGTACTGATTTCGATTTACGTTGCTACACCAAACGCGTTTTTTTTCTGAAACAAATATTATTTAATTAGCATCACCTTAATTTAAACGAAAATGGGTTTCACATTTAATTTTGTCAATTTATGTTAAAACGATTCTTTGCTTGAACGTGCTGAATTAGTTTTTAACAAGTAATTATGTATTACACAGTGATAATAGCTTGACTTAAATTCAAAAGGGAATTTTATTTTTAAATTTTCTTATGTGAACAGAAATGAATTTTAACATAAACAAATGTTATTTTATCTTTAAAAATAAATAATTTTAAATAATTATTGACTGTCCAACAAGATCATCAGACTAAGTTTTATTCTAGGTGATTTTATGAACGTCGCTAGTTTTTATAAATAAGCTCCAGACCCTGGAATCCAAAAAATAAAATGTCTGACAAGTCATGAAGAAATAATTGTCAAAAGTTTAAAATATCATGAAAAATACCATAGATCCAATTGGTGGCGGCCATTAAACTAATATTAAATCTAAGAGCCCAAATAATAACACCATGACTACATCTTGTATTAAAACAAATTTTAAATTCTTTTTTCAATATGTAAAAGAATAAATTTGACAGTGCTTTTTGCTTCCTCACTATTAACCTTTCAAATTATGTCTTTTACATACATATATACACATACAAAAATTCATATGTTTATTCATACTTAAATATGTATGCACGTTTGGAGTATTTTAAATAAAGTATATAAAGTATTATATTCGAAAAATAAAAATTTCATTCGATTTTCGTCTTCGATTATACAAAATATAGTTGTAGTTTTCAAATATGTAATTTTCAAATTGTCATTTAATGGTGTGAGCACAAGTGATTTTAATAACCTTAATAGTCAATAGATATTAGAAAATATTTTATATTTAAATTGAAATAATTAAAGTTTCAAGTCATTTTGTTTTTTACTCTATTTGAAATGGGTTGTTACAAAAAAATCACACTTAAAAACCAATTAACTTAAAACAACTTACCATTTAGATCAAGGTAGGCCAACGAAGCCGGCACACCATCACGCCAACGTGGTAAAGTTACAAACAGTCTTGATTGATAAACTTCAATGCCAAATGGTATGACATTTTCAGGCTTAAATTCATAGCGTTCGATGGCCGACCAACGCTCCTCAGCGCTGGCATATTTAAAATCAATTTCTTTCCATTCGTATGCAACACGCAAATTGTCATTTGAATGCACATGGCCGATTAAATGTGCTGCCAAAATGACAAACAATATCATTGATTTTTTTACTGCTGCTGCTGATGTTGATGTTGCCCACAAATTAGTCATTTTCTTTATTTTAAATATTTAAATGCACATAAATCAATAATCACATGAATAATTTCTATAGATTTGTTGAAGCAAAATTTCTAAATGTTTTTAATTAATTTGTGTTCCTTAATTTTGGCGATTTATACGTTTTAACTCTTGTGCGATTCGTTGTTGCTGTCATTCAATTAATCACAGATTTTTATTGATCTGCAAAAAAAATACAAAAAATACAAGAGATTGGAAGTATTATTTAATATAAACAAATTTATTACATTCAAATTACTGTACAAAAACTACAATGTTTAACAATTTATAAACTTTTAAAATGTATTTGATTAATTGAATATAATTATTTAATTTATCGTTTTTGCTATTTTCTAATAGATACAAAGCTTCAAATGACCTTTAAATACAAGATCAGGTTTTATATTTTTTTTTTTAATTTAACAGTTTGAAAATATATATGGAAGTATATGTATATGAAGGGCACACTAATACATACTTGCATTTATACGCACGATTCTTTTAAAAACCGATTAAAACTAGAATTTATTAGAACTTAAGTCTGCTCTTGACAATCACTTTTAAAGACTTGCGTTTAACATAAAAACTGACAACAAAATAAAAAGAACGACAAATTAATAAATAGTTAGACAGAGAGTCTCATTTAAATATATACAATTTAAAAGTGTTTATTTAATAGATGATACAATGTCAGGCTATCTAATGGAAATAGTTTAACAAAATTATTAATCTTTTTCTAAAAAGCAATAAATAAAGCAATAAAGCAGATCTTTTTGAATTTAACCAAGACATATTTTTTTATTAGGTAACCGCAGTTTGAAAAGAAAATTTTTGTTTGTATTTCTTATGCATGAAGTTTTCACATTTAAAAAATGGGAGGAGAAAATTATTTTTATCTTTGTCAAGGCATATTTATTCAACAAGTACTCTTGTAACAGATCGTATCTAATGCTCTGTATTTAGTGGAACTAATTTGGTGGTCCAAACATAAAACCGTAATATGCCATCATGATGACGCTTGGCCATATATTGCAACACCTTTTTAAAACATAGGTGCCAATTTTATCAAACAATTGATTATAACCCCACCTCTTTTATTTTTATGCTCTCTAGTTTAGTCGTCCATAAGGCAGTGACGAGGGCACATGCTTAGCGGCTGTGTTGATATTTATTCAAGTACAGTGCGTAAAAAAATTATGATGGAATTAGAAAATATTTTATTTTTTTAAAGTCAAATTTAAAACAGCAAAATTTATTGATAATTTTCCATTTTACCAATAATAATTTCATTAATCAAAATGTAGTAAAATTTTTAATAGTTGTTTACACCCAAGACAATTTCTTGTATTAAATTTAAATGAAAATCTTTACGCTTATTTTTTCTTTTAACAAAAAAAAATAGCAAATTTAGTGTGAACTGCATTATTTCACATTTTAAAAAACCAAAAAAAATTTTTATGGCTAAATTTTGATAAAAATCTGGGAGCTTACTTTTTCATAGCACTGTACTTTAAAATTCTTTCACCAATACGGCTGCAAAATATTTTTGCGCATCTATTGTTTAAAACTATTTAGAATGAAGTGGTTGGAAAGTTGTGTCTAAACCGCCTTACAGTCTAAACCTTGTCTTGTACGACTACTCTTTGTTTCGATCGAAGCAAAACGCTCTCTGCGATGCCCTTCACTTCAATAAAGGGTATCCGAAATTAGCTGTATTCATGTTTGGCCTCTAAAAATAATGCAGTTCTTTTCGAGAGGAATCCATTTGTTTACTTTCCATTAATGCATAATTTTAATTATATTAAAGTGTTTTTTGTGCGTGACTAAAATAGAAATTATTTACAAACTTCAAAAAAATAATTGTTAATTTTGTTTTGCCCTATATTGCAACTGTTTATTACATGATGACATACAAATTGATTGTTCATACATTCAATACAGTGTATATACTCGTATATTGTCACAGTGTTAACGATCATTGATCAATAGGCATCATAAAGTTAAAAAAAATACTTGCTCAATTCACAAGTTGTCGTAGGAGAGTTGTACGTCGTAGTAGTTATACACATTTTGTTGATAATTTCTACATTAATTTTTTATACGAGACTAACAACAATTTTACCCATGCTTATAGAATGTAGGTAGTAAGCATACATCACTGCTAGAAAAGTAAGTAGTGTCGCTATTTTTTTCTCAATATGAAGAAGTTAATTTTTTACAACCTACGACTCCTACGACAGGTTGTATTAAGCAATTGATTTGTTATTTAACACAGTTTTCCAAAATGTATACATAATTTAAATTGTATTTAGATCTAGATTCCCTTTTATGTTTAAAAGAATTTTTGAATATATCAAATGTGAGCAATGCAAAATATTGGTTTAATTTCCACTTATTACGAATTTATCTAACCGAATGACAACTCAAATAAACAAGACTGCAGTGTTAAAAACTAATGTTTTTAATTAATTTTGGTTCAAATTCTACCTGAGTGAAAAAAAGTATTTTTAAATCCAGTTACAGTTTAATCGTCAGCAGATCTGTATCGGATATTCAGTGTTAAATATAAATATCTTTCATTTAACTACCAGGTTTTTAGGCAGATCGAAAAAGTTACATCCAGACAAAATGGTTTATTAAGTTTAATAGGCAGGTGGAATCATCATTTCATATTTCGAAACGAAATAACGTACACCATTTAACACAGAAAAATGTTTTAAAAACAAACTTCAGTAAGTTTTTTTGTATGAAAAAGATTAAAATTGAAGTTTTTATTTAAAAATTGCTTTGAAAATAATTATGTATAGCTTAATAAATATAAATAGTAAATTTACAATAAACAATACAAATTTTTTAATATGACAATACGACATGATAACACATCTTGTAAATCCACCATGTACATATCTATAATCTATTCACAAATTTAAAAAAAAAAAATTATGCCCCTAGTATTTGCTGTCCAACAAACTGAATTTAAACAAAACTTTAAACGACAACAACTACTTGTCAATGTCAGTGCAATTATTCAATTAAACGAAAATCACAAAGTCAGTCTTTTTCACCGTTGATATTTAGTTGTTCTGAAATTTTTTAGCCTTTAAGAGTCAATAACTTATTTAATACATACTTGCATATTTACGTACATAGTTTTGTATATAATACTTATACTACTGCAATTTATACGAACAAGACTTCAGTTACCAAAAATAAATTTTAAAAATACTTTAAAAAAAATTATAACGAAAAGACACAATTTCTAATGATAAACTTGACGAGACAAGATCGTTGCATATACAAGTATGAATACATAAACATAATGCTGGTAAATACATGTACATATGTATGTACACTTGACGTAAACATACAAAAATTTTAACAAAATAAAAGTCACTTTCAACGGCTTGAATAAAAATCTGTCTATACACCAACAAAATATATACGGCAGTAAGTATTAATAATAAACTCGACCAAGTAACTATATCTTATTGGAAATCAAAGTAATTGCAGTAAAAAACCTTACATCAAATGAAATTTAAATAGTTGTAACTATGGGCGTAACTAGACAATACTGAGGGGTGCAATGCCCCCTCTCCCAGAAATGTTTTAATGTATTTAAAAAAATTAAATATTTTTGATTGAGATTTTGATCTCCCCCCAGAAAAATTTTTTTACACTTCTTCCACCCCCGGAAAAAATTGTAGCTACTCCAATGGTTGTAACAATCACATTATTCGGCTTTTCTGATATGATACCGATAAAAGCAAGTAAGAGCGCTATATAAATATGTATATATATATATATATGTATGTTGAAATCGACTTTTTAAAACCCCACGTATACTTCAGACTCTTAATTGGTATAAATTTATCAGATATGTTTTTGAGAATTTTGCTATTGAAAATCAGTTGGGTGGGCTCATTAAGAGCTGAGATATAAGCGAAGAACACGACTGCCCCTGTTTTCAAATTCAAATTTTGCAGCTCTTATGGAACTTCTTGCAAAGTTTGTTACCTTAATATAAATTATTTATAGAAAATTCATGCTCAATGGGTATATTATCAAAAAAAAGATATCGGCGGTAATTTTTGGAAAAAAATATCAAATTATTATTCAAATTATTGATCTCTTAAATAAGTTTTGGTCACCATATAATTGTCAGTTATGGTCATTCAAAAATGGTACAATGTTTGTAAAGGGTATATTAGATTCAGCACAGCCGAATATAACACTCTTACTTGTATTTACTATATGAAAGGAAATACCAAAATATTATGACATGTTCTTAGAATAAACAAAATCATGAACTGAGTCCGTTTACAAAATGTTGACAGATATCTCTATTCTTTGCAATTAATCTTAGTTCAATAATCGATTTTGCCGTTAAATCTTTGATTATTCTTCGCCCTCTTTCTCTGTTGCCTTGTGAACTTCACTCAAGTGCTACATGAGCTACATCATCATTGTCCCTCCTTAGCGTGTGTCCAATAAAGCCACACTTTTATTTAATGTTATTATGTTTTATACCTTTTTGTTGTATTATCTCTCACTTGTATCAGCTCTCATTTAATATAGTTTTTGGCCACCGTACTTTTAATATTTGTGGAAGAGATCTATTTACGAAATTATGAACTTGTAGCCATGGTGTAATTACATAAGATGAAAGCGTGAAGGAGAACACAGGCACAGGAATCTCTTTTTTTTATATAGAGTTTGACAAACATTGGCTCACGAAAAAATAATCAGCTGGGCTGGCACCGCCACTTGTATAAGTGTACCCTGCTTGTAGCTAGATTTCATGCATACGTCGATTAATTTATATTTTGTCTCATTGCGTATAGTTGTAAAGTTTTATTCGTTTTTGACTTTTGCAAAGGCAACATTAGTTTCTTGTACACGTCAGTATAATTTTCACCAGCTTACATTTTCAACTCAAAACCAAGAAATTTGCTTTGACACGCATGTTTTCTCTATAGTGTCGTTTATCTTAAGTAAAATTTTACCATATTCAGCAGTTAATACGTTGATGCATTTTACTATTGTTGTGCGATATTAACATTATATCGTTTGTATACTAGAAGTTACCGAGTTTTTTGTTCACTTTCCATTATATACCCATAAACCGAAAAACCGCTTAACTTCACAAACTGTTTTAAGTGATTCACTGAATTCGCCGTAATGTACTCATTAGGCTGTCATAAATACTATTAGTAATGTTAATTATCTCAACTGGAACTCCCATTTTGGAGGTCCCATTTTGCTTCTCTTAACATAGAATCAATGGCTAGCCTCCTTCTCAATATCCTTGGCAATAGAATCTAAAGCCAATTTTCCAACTAGTTGTTTCAAATCAGCGCTGGTGATTTCACTGGTAATGATTTTATGCATCTTGTCGCGCATCTTACGGACCTGGGAATGTTATGCGTAGCAGGTCTTGCATTGTGAAGGCTAGTTACAATAAAAAATTATGTTTAGCGGATTGCTCAAAATATTAAATATTCCCAAAATTTTAATTAAAAATTGTTTAAATGTTAAAACTCTTCAATGGGTTACCACAACTAAAAAAAGGAATATTGTTACTAGATTTGGGCTTTTTCAAAATATTTTATACTTATAATAATCTTTAATCCCATCTTAAGAAACTTCTGCAAGTTTAAAAAAATATTACTATTTAACCGACAAGCTTACTTTATCTTAAGTTGATAATTTTGAAATCAACTCACAAGATTTTTTTAGTGTATAAATGAAAGGAAAAAATTAAAAACGTGATTTGCAGCATACATTTTTACATATGTACAATCAAAAACAAGTAAGAATGCTATATTCGGCCGTTCCGAATCGGGTAATATGCTTCACAATGATGTACAAATAGTAGCGTAACCTAGTTTTGCAAGTAAAATATTATATCCATAGACTTAGGGGTGCCCCGGCGGACTAGTCAGTAGTGTACTGGTCTACTAGTTTGGGGGATGCGGGTTCGATTCCCGCCAGAGACTCTGGACCGGTCTGCTTCTCTTTCTCTTCTTTTTTCTTTCTATTCTAACTATTCTATTCATATGGAGCGCACAACATGCCAATTGGGCATAAGTGTACATATACCTCTCATGGGTTTGGGCTTTTTGTGCCCCTCCTTTTCAACCTAATTAACCTAACCTAAATTCATAGACTCAAATAAATAGAACAAAAGTAAACTTGCCACTCAGCCTAAACTTGAAACTCAGCCTGATTTAAGTGGCACAATCATTGAAAATTAGAGATTTCGAATGCGCGCGTCAGAAAACATTTTTGAATAAAAAAACTTCAATAATATTTCAAGCGCCAGTTACAGAAAAATTTTATGGAAATGCTATTCACACCGTTCCATGATAAAATGCCGGATAATAATAGTTTTCATATTTAATGTTATACACTATTTTACTTTATAATTTCTGACGCCATCTTTGATTTTGCATAGTTAGTTGTATCTTACACCCAATTTACATGATGAGTTTTATGACGTCCAATATTTTTAATTCCCTTTTGAAGTTGTTACCAAAAACTACTCAAATTTATACGATGGTTTTTTTTGGACGTCTAATTTCTAATTTATATTGTAGACTATTAAATTTATATATATAATATTTTTTATTTTCTTTATTTTGAATGTCGAAAAAACTTATTACTGTTTAATATTGTTTTTTATCAGTCAAAAAGCACAGTCCAGTTGATGAGAATATAAAAATAAAACGTAACAGAAAGAAGAGAAAAAAGTGTAAAGCGAAGTGTCAAAAAAAAACCATGAAAACAGAAACCATGTTTTTTTTTCTACCCTTTTTCTTCTCTACACCGCTTGCTACCAAACAAAAAATGACGTCCAAAATTGGACGTCATAAAATTCATCATGTAAACCTACTGTTACTAGTCAAGCCCCTTCGTTTTATATCAATGTTGAGGAAGGTGAGGCCGGAACATTTTTAGTTACTATATTTGACCCCTATACTAATTTACCTTACGACATCATTCATTTTTAAATACACTTTTAAGTATTATTTTTTGTTCTTCAAGCTCTTTCGAAACCTATCTCGTTCTTTATCCAGAAACTGAAAAAATCGATTTTTGTTTGTAAATTTTAGGAAAAACCCCGAAGCATTTGTATTTTTGTGTTTATATCTCAGTTAGTTTCAAATTGATTTATCGGTTTTTCTCAGCAGTTATTTTCGACACTTCGGTTTGGAATTTAATGTCCATAAATTAATAAGGAGCTTTAGTAACTTGATATATTCAAAAAAGCATATTTTTTCAAACATTGTTTTTGCCTAAAACTTTGCAAATTAATGACCGATTTGTCTTGAAATTTTTTTATGATTAGCCCTTAAGGCTCATAGTTATAACTAGTACAAGTACCAAAGACAGTCGTGCTTATTTACTCATATATCATGAAGTTATGGGACGATTGTGTTGGATTTTCATAGCGACTGTTTTCCCAGATATTGCCAAAAGATTTCAAACCACATACAGATCTGTACAACATGTGGTGGCTTCAAAAAGTTAATTTAAACCAACACTTGGGGAGATATACATAGTGACATTGTTCAATCGACTCATAATCTATCAGAAAATATACAGTGCTTGACAAAACAATGGAAACTTTTCTTAAAATTTACTTCTTTAAAGAGTAAATAAAGTAAAGAAGTAAATTTTAAGAAAAGTTTCCATTGTTTTGTCAAGCACTGTATATACGTTATAAGTTCGGAAATGAATATTGAAATTACAAACGGAATGACGAAGCTATATATACGCTGTACAGGTGAAGGGTATAAAAAGCTAAAAAAGACAGCATGCAGCCTTTCATCATATTTTCATTCAATCATTGCCAAGATCATTATACAAAAATTTTTTATAAGTGGATGTACATATTTATTGCCAAATTTTAAACTCCGCATAACTTTTAGTATGTTTGTTAGGAGAGAAGGAAAAAAGCCGACTTCCAAATTAAGTGCTTCTTGCAATACAGTTACAAAATCTTTATTGTTTCTGTTGTTTGTGGTTTCTTATTATGTCGCTGCAACTGGGACTCTGAACATAGAGACGACGTTTTGTGCTGAGATACAAACTTGAATGTTAACAATGAAATACTAATTGTTGTTGATTACAATTTTAAACTTTGTAATAATTTAATTTATTACACATAAATGTATATTTTAATCACTTTGTTTAAAACATTTTTTTTTGCATTCATTTTGTATATTTTTTACGTTCTTTGTTAATGACATTTATTGTTAAATTGTGCAAATGTTGTTTTTTTTATAAAAAATATTCATACTTTTTGCCCAACAGCATTCAAATAGGACAAGTAGATTGTCAATATTATTAAAAGTTTTTGGCAGGAAAATTCAATAATTTATTTAGTAATTGTCTAAACTTAGTATGATCACATTAAAGAAAGTATAAAAATTGTATGGGATATTTACACTTAATAAAACCTAGGTAATGACTTGCTCTTACTAAACAACATACTTTCCAATGACTATTACATTTCGTTTGTCTTACTAAGAAGTATTTTACTAATGACTTGATTTATAATGTGATACGTAAGTATTTCTTTTCAGCCATTTGCTTAGATACACACATTACAATTTCTTGTTGTGAAGTTTGCTAGAAGCCATTCAAATACACAACTTTTTTTCTCCTTTAGTTTAACACGTTAAGGGTATAAGTAATAATTATTTTGACAACAGCGGCAAAGCATTTCATTAAAAAAGTGCTGACTTATAGATTTTCACTGATTTCTAAATTTCAAATTAACGTATCGCAGAAAAATCTAACCGAATTTTCGTCCTTAAAAGAACCGAACGACTTCTGCAAGTCCATAATATTAATGGGATTTTAGGTTATTATAATCAAATACTTATTTTTGTCCCTATTTATAAGCGACCGTAAAAAGTACTTATACGAGTCCCTATTTGTAAGCGAGCGTGTTAAGTACTTGCCTCCAATTATCGTGTTAAAATAATGAGTTTAGATGTCAAATTGTAAGTAGTGATGAACTGTTTTCTTGTACTTTCATCTCATTATTTTGTAAAACAAAACGTTATAAATTTATTACTAACTTCACAAAAATATTACACAGTCAATTAATCCAAATCAAATACTGATGTCTTACTTTGTTTGATATTTTTTTATCAATCCAACAACGTTTAGAATATATTGTACATTTACATCTTTTACTCATTCACTAATAAAAATTAAACAATTTGAATAAAGAATTGACATTAAGAAACAAGCCTTTTATAATTGCAGACTTCAATGTATACAGACAAACATTAATACATTTCCTAAAATGTGTCAAACTCACAATTAAATTTTAATTTTATTTCTACTTGTTGCAACTTCTCTAAAAACTAGGTTGGTCTAAATAATTATGTGATAAATATTTGTATAAATAACACTAGGCAACAGCCATTTTGTTATTTGGTTCTAGCATACTTTTTCTCATGGATTTGGACCTACTGAACACGAAAATGAATTTTAAAAATTTTTCTGTCGATTGGTTTGCGAGATACAAATTTTTTATTTTTTTTTTTTTAATTTTTGGAGGTACACTTACTATTTTGAGCATATCTTTAGTCTTCTTTGACCTATTTTATCCTACTACTACTCAAATTAAAGACAATTGAGCCGTCTACAACTTATTCTCAGAAAATTTTCAAATCGGGTTAGTAGTTTTGACGTTGGCGGCTTAAAAAGGTTAAAAAACTGGGTTTTTTTAGTAAAAATGTGGCTGAAAAATTCATATAAAAATTCATATAAAATATAAAACGCGATGTTAACAGCGATTTTAATTTTTTTACGTATAGCTGACACTTTTCCAAAGAAAATAAGCTCTTACTTAACAAAATCTGATGACAAATGGCCGACTTATTATTTTTTTGGTAAACGACCGAAATTCCGCTATTTCACGATTTTTTGATTTTCATTATTTGCACAGCTTACCTACCCAACGCAAACGAATAAATACATTTGAACTTAATTTAAAATAAACAAATTAGTCTTCGTATATTATTTTTTAATTTATTTACAGCACTACATGCTCAATGTATCGCACAATTAGCTAAACTAACGAAATTAAACTAACTAATTAAATTAAGCAAATCAACGCACAAAAAAAATGAGTAAAAACAAAGATATAAGTGTACATTTTATGCCATGTGGAAAAACTGCTGACTTCTTCTTTGTTTTTTGTATTCGCTGCAATCGGTCTCACGTATTAGGGTCCAAATATAGTCACCCATCATAGCCGTGTCATAGATGCCCTGATAGCGTCGTTCCATAGCCTTCAATTCCTGATGAAAGCGCTCGCCGTGTTCGTCGCTCACGTCTCCTAAATTCTCAGGGAAAAAATCCAAATGAGAATGCAGAAAGTCTATTTTAAGTGACATGTGCACTCCCATGGCTTCATAGTTCTTTACCAGATCCTCAACTATGTCCCTATAATTCGGGCTTTTGTTGTTTCCTAAAAAGTTTTCCACAACAAGCCTGAAGGAATTCCATGCTGCGGCTTCGATGGGTGATAACAGCTTTGGGAATTTTTCATCTTTCAAAATTTTTTTTATCTCGGGTCCTGCGAAGACTCCTTCTTTAATTTTTGCCAGCGAAAGGTAAGGGAAAATTGACCGTAAATAGGCAAAAGCTTCACCTTCTTTGTCTAATTTTTTGGCAAAATTTTTAATCAAACCCAATTTTATGTGCAGCGGCGGAAGTATTATATTTTCACGGTTCTCTATTAGTGTTTTGCGCTGAACATTCGCTTCTCCAACTACAGGTTTCGTTCGTACCGGCCATTTTTTTTTTATATAATGCTGATCATCAGCGCGGCTATTCCAAAGGCACAGAAAACAGCAATGTCGCGTATAGCCTCCTTGGAGTCCACACAGAATGGCCACAACTTTAAGGTCGGCGCATATTTTCCAATTGTATTTCCTATACTCTATGCATTTCAGCAAAATGTCCATAGTTTCATAGTTCTCCTTTGAATGAACCGCATGAGCAATAGGAACAGATGGCTTTTCATTCCCATTATGTAAGAGAACTGCCTTCAAGCTCTCTTTGTTGCTGTCAATAAACAACCTCCATTCGTTGGGGTTGTGAATTTGGTGAAGCTCTTGGAACAAGCCTGAAATGTCGCTGCAAAAACATATTTGGTCTTTCTTTGTATAAAATTTTGCATACTCCTTGTGACGGTTTCTGTACGCTGTTACTTTCACTTCTGAAGCCGCAAATCCACACTGTATCATCCGAGACGCAAAAAGTTCGGCTTTCTCCTTAGTGAGACCAAAATCGCGCACCCAATCGTTTAGTTCGGCCTGTGACAGTAATTTTCGCTTTGCACCCGGCTCAAATTCGCTTGCATTTGACTCGGACTCTTCTTCTGACGATTCTGCTTTTTGAAGAGATGCACCAGGGCACACTGGATATGGCACATCATGCGAATGTGGTACTGGAAGCGCAAACGATCTCACTTGAGCGTAGTTCCATTTAAAAAATCTTCCTACCCCACTGTTTGTGGTGAGGCAAAAATAACAGTCTGTGGAATGGCATAGCGGCTTTTTCCACATCATTGGTGTATCGAATTTCATATGGCGGCTAAAATTAAAATAAATTACTATATTCGCTATGTATAATGTGTTTAAATAAAAATTCTTACCTTCCGCCAGCTGCCCAGTTGGTTAAGATTATATAGCAAAGATCACACAGCGACTTAGGTGTCCATGGTTCTGTGATATTTGGTGAAATACCAAAATAATTCAAATAGTGCAATTGTACTGCTGGAGTAAACTTGTGTGCGTGATTTTTTTTTATAAACTGGCCACAAACATTGCAGAAATTGTCTGGATCGTTCAAACACTCGAACACACGTAGTCTTTTACTCATTGTCTTCCTTGCGTTTTCTAAATATTAACTTCTTTACACTTTCACAGACAGTTTTGAAATGCAATTGATAACCGTGTCTCCTTATGTTTAAATATGTATGAGCATGTAGTGCTGTAAATAAATTAAAAAATAATATACGAAGACTAATTTGTTTATTTTAAATTAAGTTCAAATGTATTTATTCGTTTGCGTTGGGTAGGTAAGCTGTGCAAATAATGAAAATCAAAAAATCGTGAAATAGCGGAATTTCGGTCGTTTACCAAAAAAATAATAAGTCGGCCATTTGTCATGAGATTTTGTTAAGTAAGGGCTTATTTTCTTTGGAAAAGTGTCAGCTATACGTAAAAAAATTAAAATCGCTGTTAACATCGCGTTTTATATTTTATATGAATTTTTATATGAATTTTTCAGCCACATTTTTACTAAAAAAACCCAGTTTTTTAACCTTTTTAAGCCGCCAACATCAAAACTACTAACCCGATTTGAAAATTTTCTGAGAATAAGTTGTAGACGGCTCAATTGTCTTTAATTTGAGTAGTAGTAGGATAAAATAGGTCAAAGAAGACTAAAGATATGCTCAAAATAGTAAGTGTACCTCCAAAAATTAAAAAAAAAAAAATAAAAAATTTGTATCTCGCAAACCAATCGACAGAAAAATTTTTAAAATTCATTTTCGTGTTCAGTAGGTCCAAATCCATGAGAAAAAGTATGCTAGAAACAAATAACAGACAAAAGTTTGTTATTTGTGACCTAGTGTAATATATGCACATACATATGGGCATTTCAATGTCATCGTACGTGACACTTGTACTCCTTTCAAGTGGAGTAATTTTTGCAAAAGTAAGAGTAACTGAAACAAAATTAGATCCTTATGTTCCATTCAAAGGGTACTATATTAAAAAAAAATTTATTATATTCGAATAATTGTTGTCTAAAATATCCAGAAAAATAAAAATATAGCGTACGTGACATAAAACAGAAGTCATATTGAGGTATATATGGAAATATGGAAAAATCTGCGAATCTTGGGAGGTATTTTTTCTTTTTTTAATTTCTTACACCAAACCAAATATTTTTCATTTAAAATCCATCATACTTAATTGAAAACAGTCTATTAATGATTTTCTAATAAATTCAATTTAATATCGTTCGTGACATATCGTACGTGATAGATTTTTCTCTAATAGTATTCTTAGGTAAAAAAAGTCTAGAAAAAAAGTTTAATTCTAAATTAGGTGCTCTTGCGACTGTTCTAATACGAATGACAGAGACAAATAATGTTTTTGCTCAACGTACGTGACATTAAAATAACATCCAAGGGAAATCAAAAAAAATACCGCTAAGTGGACTATATTTTTTTTTTCTTATGGATCTTGTTGTTGTTACCTTAATTTTAAAGCATATTTACAACTACAATTTATTTTTACAATTTAGTCACAAAAAAAGTAGTTGATTGTAATTCTTTTAAATAAATCAAAGAGATAATCAGATAAAACTCTTATTATTGCTCTTAAAATAATTTAATAAGCTCTTAATACCTGCGCATAGTAAAATTTTAGTGTTTTTTTATCAATAAACTTATATTGAAAAACTTTTTGTTTTTACAGTCGTGGTTGACATATTCATGGAAATGTCCATATGTCTGTAAGTAATTATAGTTTTATGTATGAATGCAAGGCATATTTATTCATCAGGTTCTCTTGATTCGCCAGCTGATTATTTTTTTATTACTTATTTTTAATTTCAGCTGTCATAATACATAAATAAAAAACAATTTCTAATTAATTTCAAATGTCAAACTTCATATATAAAAAATATAAAAAAAAATTTTCTCCGAACTGCAATTACCTGATGAATTGGCTTGGTATGAATGTATAAATAATTATTTATATAAAGGGTGTTTAAACTGAATACAATATAAACAACAATATTTTTTCGAAGGCGCGGCATAAAATAGGGGAATCGTATACAAACATAAGTACATGATATATACAACTCTCCATATATTTTAAATTACATTTGGGGAATTCACAAATTGCCCTAAGTGTCGTATTGTCGTATTTTCAAATTCAGCCTGATTTTAGGGAAAATTAACCGTATCAAATTTGCTTTAAAATTTGAAGCCGCGGTGGACTTTTACAAAATGTTATATTTTATACATAATGACACCGATAAGCCTTTTCAACGAATAAAAATACGATTATATTTCATTCACGCTACGTACAAGTACATTTCCCACACAAGCACTTATTTCCAATACTATAAACAGTTCGAAATTTTTAAAAGCAACGTTTGCAATAGAAAATATAAAAGACTTGCAAGATCTGGAACGAAGGGTGATTTCCGCTATAATTTGTATGGGGTTCTATTGTAAAAGGCATTTACAAATAATATTTTTTTTTTAAATTGTCCTAAATGAGTTAATGAACCATGGCATATTATTTCATCCATGGCATATTTATTCATCAGGTAACCGCAGATCAAAAATAAAATGTTTGTTTATATTTTTTAATAAGAAGTTTGGCATTTGAAATAAATGAGAGAAGAGAGAAAATTTTATCTATGGACTTTAACAGATGAAATTTAAAATTAGTGAAGAAAAAAATAATCAGCTGACGAATCAAGACTACCTGATGAATAAATATGCCTTGCTGTCGAGTGTAAAATACATGAAATACCCAAATATGCTTAGAAATAAGATATTTTAAAAAAATACACACATATACACATTTGAAACTAGAATAAATTTGTAAAAAAAAACCATCAACGTTGCATACACACTCACACTTGTATGTATATAAAACATGATTAAAACCGGATTTTTATTCTTTCTATTCAATGAAAACAAAACAATCTAAAAAAATATATAAATTAACATATACATGCATACATACTTACATACATTTTATGATACAAAATTTAATTTACTAACTTCCAGTGAAGTAATTAAGACAACCTGAAAATATATTATTTTTATGCCATAAAATATGATGCCTTAAAATTCTAACGAAATATATGACTGTTTTTTATACCCGCCACCAAAAAAATGGTGGGGGTATATTCATTTTGTCATTCCGTTTGTAACACATCGAAATATCCATTTTAGACCCTATAAAGTATATATATTCTGAATCAGGGTTTGATTTGATGACGATCTAGCTATGTCCGTCCGTCTGTCCGTCTGTTGAAAGCACGATAGAGGTCGCACCGAAAAAGCTAGGGGGCTCAAATTTTGCCAGAATCTTTCTTATAGATAAGGTTTGTTTGGTATTGAAAATGGGCTAAATCGGAATATTAGGAAGAGAGTTATAGCTCGAAAAGCAAGAGTAGGTCGAAAAAACCGTGTCCCTCGAACATCGAATAAAATGGAATTGTGTCCAAACGCATTAACGTACACTCATGAAACTTCGAATATATATTTCCTGAGTTAAAACAATATTTTTCCCCAAAAATTATCTAAATCTATGCATTAGGAGAGGAGTTATCGATCAAAATGTACGAAAATTTTTACCGCACAGTGTATTTTTCGGTATATTTAAAAACAAAAACGTCATAAAAGCAACAAAATTGGATGTACGACTCTGAAATTTTGCACACTTTGTTTTTTGGTGAAACGCTTTTTTGTAACGGAATATCAATGTGCCACGCCTACTTTTACGCCCACCTCCCATATAACGTTTTACCCAAAATTCATATAATTTCTCTATTAATATAGATTTTGGAATAATAAAGGACTATATTGAAACATCTAGGTTGTGCTTATTAGAAAAAAAAATTTTGACACGCCTACTATAACGCCCACTTTTCACGTTATCTACCGTTAATGAAATTTAAAAGCTCATAAAACCGCCAAAATTAGAGGTATGATGATCAAATTTGCTACGTGTATCTCCCTAGGCAATTTCATTACTGTGCCAGAAAATTAAGGTGCCACGCCCACTTTTACGCCCACCTCCCATATAACGTTTTACCTAAAATTCATATAATTTCTCTATTAATAAAGATTTTGGAATAATAAAGGGCTATATTGAAACATCTAGGTTGTACTCATTAGCAAAAACAGCTTCGACACGCCTACTATAACGCCCACTTTTCACGTTATCTACCGTTAATGAAATTTAAAAGCTCATAAAACCAAAAAAAATTAGAGGTATAATGGTCAAATTTGCTACATATATCCTTCTAATCAATGTTATTGTTGTGCCAAAAATTTTGGTTACACGCCCACTTTAACGCTTACCTCCCATATAACAGTTTATCTTAAATTCATGTAATTTCTCTATTGACAAAGTTTTTGGGAAAATAAAGGACTATATTGAAATGTCTAAGTTGTATTTATTAGCAGAAAATTTATTGACATGCCTACTTTAACGCCCACTTTCTTGAAAGACTACATTAACAAAAGCATTTTAGTAGCATATCGAAGTTATAAAGGGTGGTTAAATTTTAAGGGCCGATGTTAAATTTAAACAAAACACAAATTATTTAGGAAATTATAATTATTTCTTTTTGTAATGATAATATTTGTACGGTTCAATTATGTATTTGACAAAATATCGGCCAAATGGCCCCCCATCCTTGGCGCCACACCTCGATCTGATGGTCCAAATTTTCAATGACAATGTTGATGGTCAATTGTTGGGCATGATGATGAGTCGATGTTGACTGCTTTTTTGCCACACTATCGCAAAAAACAGCAATGGTTCACATTCAACGAACTAAGAAGGCATTCACAGATTTTCTGACATTTTATACAGACCTGTTTTGCAGAAATTTAAATATTTTTTACAATTCTCCCGATTGTGGACGAATTTGAACGATTATGTTGATCAAAAGAATTACGAAGTGCACAAAATGCATTTTGACTTGAACGCCCATTTTTATTATAAACCTGAATAACTTTAACGCGTTGCTCATTTGCGTATCTTTCCACTTTTAAGTTGGTCTGAGATTGAGAAATGTCAAATGAAATGCAAAAAAAAACTTGTTGTTTGTGTGGCTCATCTTCAACATGGGCCCTTCAAATTTAACCACCCTCTACAAAGAATGTGATACATATTTTATTATAAAGAGATTATCCATAACGATTAACAAAATAATAAATATTGTGCTTTAAATGTACACAAAATTGGTGGTGGGTATAAAAGATTCGGCACAGCCGAATATAGTGCTCTTACTTGTTTAAATATGATGAAGTTGCTTAATAAAACGTGTATGAAATGGTTGGAAAGAGTCTTCCAATTTAAAGAACTTGCTACCAATGAATGTTTGTGGGTGTTCTTTTAATCTTATAAATAGACTAACCAGTTACAAAATAAATTAATATTAAGTTAGAATAATGCAAACTTTATTGCCGATTATAAAAAATAAAATAAATTAAAATTTAGTTATGGTGTCGAAAAACAAATTGAGTATTAAGAGGAGTTAAGTCCTCTCTCTTTACCTATTCTTTAATGAGAAATTCACTCATATGTTCAATAATAATAATAAACTATGAATTTATATTCAGCCTTTGGTGCCATCATGTTTGATGATTCAGTTTGCATAGACTTTCTTTCAAATGCCAATAAAATTGATTGCATCATATAAAAAAAGCAAAAATAAACAAGAATACGCACAAAATACATAAATACAAATATAATAAGAAGTAACAAACAATTCGAAAAAAACTTAAATTTATAAGCAGCATATTGTTAAACTTATACAGTGGGACAGTTCATCATAAATGTCTGTTTTGATCTTAATGTAGAATATAAATCCTTGTGATTTTAAAGATTTTTGTAATCAAAAGATTAGGTAAATTTTAAGTAAAAGTTAAAGAAAGTTACAGAAATAAAAAAATGAATATACAGTTCACCTGAAGCCAGTTTTACTATTGTAACTTTAGAAAAGAAAAATATACAATAAAAAACCTATAAAAATAAGTATTAAAAAAATCAATCTTTCTAGTATTTAATATAGCTTTTCTTTAAAATGTATTGAAAAATACTTTGTCAAGTCATAACATTTTTAAAATTTTTCATATTATTACAAAGCCATCTCAGTGGCTCATATAATTGAAGTACAGAAACTCTTTCTTTTCAAAATCAATTTGAAGGGTTTTTGCACATAACTCAAAGAAAACAATCTTTTAATAAAATCAAAAGGTCTGTCTTCTCCAAATCCTTTTAAATGGTTTTCACACATAACTCATTTAAATAAAGAAAAAAAAATCTTTTAATAAAATCACCGACCATGGTGCAATATATTTCGGATAAAATTGGTTTTAACATTTTTGTGTAAATGCATATGTATACATAAAATGTATGAAATTTTTACATTTGCAAAACAGCTAATGATCAGCTTATCAATTGAAACTACCTTATTAAGTGTACTCTGGACTAACAAAAACAAGTAAGAGTTCTATATATGGTGGGTATATTTTTGATACCCACCACCAATTGTGTGTACTTTTATAGCACAAAATTTATTACTTATTATTTATTTATTTATTATTAACAGTAATCGCTATGGAATAATTATACTAAAATATGTTTTACTTTCTTTGTGTAACTTCGATTTGCTATAAATTTATTTTCTTAATTTTAGTCTTTCAATGAAATATTAAGAACTTCTACATTAGTAATGATACTACTGACTCTTTTTCAATACAATGTTGTATTTTTACAGAAACTGAAGAGTATAATTTAGTACTCAGAGGTAGTTAAAAGATTATATCTACTTTATGTGGGCATGGCACCTCCTAATTTTAAAACATTATATTTAATGTTTGAATTCAACTTAGATAATCCATTACGAGTTCTTTTTGCTTTTTAAAACTTCATTGACAGTAAATTATGTGAGAAGTGGGCGTTAAAGTAGGCATGTCGAAGAATATTATACTTAGATTGAGAAGAAATGTATATATGCAAAATTTCATCATCATACATTTAATTCTGTGGGTCTTATGAGCTTTTAAATTTCATTAACACTAAAATGTGTAAGAAGTGGGCGTTAAAGTAGGCGTCTGATAAATTCAACTTCGATATTTCAGTATAGTCTCCTGTATTCTTCCAAAATCTTTGTCAAGAGAGAAATTTTATGAATTTGAAATAAAGCGTTATATAGGAGGTGGGATCTTGAATTTAGATAAAACGTTAAATGGGAGTACTAATCCTTTGACCAAAAAGCAATGCTAACAAAATTTCAGAATCGTACATCTAATTTTGTCAGTTTTATTACAATTTAAATTTTAAATATACTGAAAAAGACACTGTGCGCTATAAATTTTCATACATTTTGAGCTATAACTCCATTCGTAATGTATAGATTTTAGCAATTTTCAGGAAATTATATTTTTTTACTCAGGAAATATGCATTCGAAATTTAATTTGCTCTACATTAATGCGTGTAGGCACAGTTACATTTTATTCGATTTTGGGAGGACACGGTTTTTTGACCTACTTTTGCAAACCCACCTTGTGTATTAGAAATATTCTGGCAAAATTTGTTTCCCTACCTTTTTCGATTTGAGCTCTATGTTCTTTCAATAGACGGACAGACGGACGGACATCACTAGATCGTCCTAAAATGATAACAAAACTTAGAATATATATACTTTATTGGGTCTAAAATGGATATTTTGATGTGTTACAAACGTAATGACAAAATTAATATACCCCCACACCTTCTCTTTGGTGGTGGGTATAAAAAATTAAACAAAGGCGAAAATTTCCTACGAAAACAGTTTAAAATTTGTATTTATGTCTGTATATATATACATTCATATATAGCATACATATATGCTTTTATGTATGCATATATGCAAATTGTTTTTATATTATTTATTCGTTTATTGATTGTTGAATCAAAATTATTCATCAAGTTTGTTACTTAAGTCTTTTAATTTTACCGAACATTATCACACACAACACAGTAACGCATTTGCATGCAAAATTTACATACATGCATACATAGTTATGTATGTACATTAGGGTAATCAAATTTAAAAAAAATACTCACTTTATTTCACTTATAACAACACTGCAATGACAAGTCCGAAAAATTTAATATCACACTGAACAAAGAACAGGGTGGTAAGTTGAATTGTTTTTTTGGGGCAAACAAAGTACTAAGAAAAATTATGTTACTTTGTCGATTTAAATATTGATTTGCATATTCTTAAGAATATTTTGAAAATGTTTTTCTATAAAAGGAATAAGTTTTTGCTCGTCATTACCTAAACTTGGCTTCCTGGCTTTCAACCCAATTAATATTAATGCAACCAAGCAGATAAACATACAAACATACATACATATATAAGTAAGTGTATATTTAAAGAAGAAAAATTTTAAACCTTAACTATGTAAAATGGCAATAATAAATAAATATGCAAATAATCAATAATAATATTCGTTATTAATATAACGTTAGCTATCACGTGCTAATAAACTGAATTTAGGTTATACCCCTAATTTGCATGTGTATAGTAAATATTGTATAGTTTTGTTTATATTATTTATATATGCATGCATTCATTTAATGCAATATAACCACAAGCATACAAACATACATATGGCATATTATCAATAACGGCCGGTAAAAATAATATATGCATATCTGAACTAAGCTCTTCAAGCGATAAAAAAAAACCTGTAAGAATGGAGGGGTGAACCAAACGAAAGCACCAATACGTGTTCAAATTGGTTAAAATAACATTTTATAATTATTTAATTATCTTTCACAATTTACAAAGAAATTCAATTAACAGAATGATTTTTCGTCTATCTCTTACCGCATACCAAAAAAGTGTTAACGAGCTAAATAAATTGATTTGGCCATCTTAAAAACTTCATCTACCAATACCACCATAATTCAAACTACAACAATTGTTTGCCAAGTTTTCTTTTATTTAAAGCAAATAGATATATTGTTGTTATATTTTATAGAAAAAAAAATCACTTAAAATTTGTTAAAGCAAAATATTTTACGTTTGTAAATATACACCGAAATTAAATTTTTATTTTTATACAAGTAATGACCAAAAACTTAATACTTAAATGTAATCATGTCCAGTACAATAGCAACAACAAGAAACATACATAAATATTGACTCTTTACGCACTGCTTAACATTTGTTGTTGTTTTCTGTTTTATTTTTATTTTAATTTCAATTATGCCTTCTTTTAAACACTTTCCAAATGGCTTAATGTGTATGTAAGTGTGTATTTTTTAACACTTCAAATTTCTTAAAAACACATATGTACATATTTGTCCACGATAGCCAAACCATTTAAACTTTAAGTTTTTAATTATTTTACTTAAATTTTAAAAAATTAATTTGATCTTATAAATATTTAGTGGAAACACACAACCAACCTTTTTAATGTTCACAATAAAACTAAAATGTTATATTTTACTTGCACTCATAATAAAGTCAGTTAAGTCACATTATGAATTTTAATTTTAGCTTAACGGTTATTAAGTCTCTCTCGCATAACAATTTTCTCTCCTCTTTTTGTTACTGTACGAATGTGTGTATTTATCTACAATGAGTGTTTTTTTTTATGAAAAGACCTAAAAATAATAAAACAAATCAAAGAAGAAAAAACAAAATTCTATAGTTAGTTTTTTCAGATGTTTTTGGTAAATTGTGGAATCTCCAGATAAATGAATGACGTATAAAATAGCTCTGCTAATTGTGGCTGCATAGTGGTACATATAACAATTAGGGCTAAAAATTTGATTCAAAATAATATTTGTTGCCAGTAACTAAATTATTTTTAAATCAACTAATTTTAAAAACAAGAAAACGTTAAAGATAATAACAAAATGACGGAGGATAAAAGAACAGCTGGGAGTAATAAAAGACTCGGACGCAAAAGTTATCATAGAAGAAAATCACCGTTTCATGAATAGATAAATACAACGTTCTGTGCGGAGAGATAAAAACAAAACAAAGTAACTGCCTTGCAGAAAAAGCCAAAAAAGATGCACAAGCCGCGTATACCCGACACTTTATAAGATCGTGATCTTGTAGATCACAACAGAACACCCTCTAAGAGATCTTCAAGGCAATCTACTCAACACTGATCACAAACACTTTCAACGCTGAAGAGAGTATTTTCCAATGTTTTAAACTGTGTTATATATTCAACTCCTCAACCTCTTATTTGTAAAAATACTTCACCCTTCTTTGTTATTTGTTTTTGCGCCGGAAAACAAATTGAAAAACATTGTTCATCAAATCGCTCTCTACTGATTCCACTCAAATAAATCACATTGAAAATTTAAATATATGTGTTGTGTTATTACTCTAGAGTTGGTCTGAAGGCTTTAAATTGGGGCGAGGCAAAGTTCGACGGGTCCGCTAATTTTCTATAAAACTACAGGATATAATATATATATCATAAAAACTAAGAAAACTAGATACTTTCCTGGACAATGAAAGATGTTATAATTGTCTTAATTTTGAAAAAGGAAGACCACAAATTGCGCAATTACTGGATACTCAGTACCCAATTACTAGGGTGATCGACTTGGTTTTATAACCGGTTTTCATCAGCCGGTTTTTTCAAATGTTATTTTTTCGAATGTCGAATACACCGTTTTTTTTACCACAAAAACCGGTTTTTTTTAATTTTCAAGTTTTTGTTTATCTATCATTGTAACCAATCGTACCATAGTATATTTATTACTCAGAAAATTTATAAAATACTTTTCCATAATACAAACATTAAACAAAGTTTGTATACAAACCTACTAACTCCCTTTTAGCAAATTTTACTGGAAAAAAAACTTCTTATATATTTTATATCTGTAGCTTGAGAGGAAAACAAAAATTATAGTTGGCTTATTTTATGGTATTCTTTATGTATGACTACAATCTACAAAAACAACAAATTGGAGTTAGTAATAAACATTTAGCAGTTTTTCTTATCAAACCTTTTTACAAATTTCAAGACTTAAATTGAAGGAAAACTACATGCTGGTCGACAAGACGTATCTTTATCTACCACACGGTATCAAAATCTCAATTTACTTAAAAAATGGATTTAGCAGGTTCGTGCATATTTGGATATCATTTTTATTTTAATCATTTTACTATGTTTTTAGTTTTTTCATTAGGAAATTATATTTTAATTCGAACCGGGTAAACGGTTTTTTCAAAATTTTCAAAAAGCAACTGGCTTATTTTAAATTCTATATTTCAAACTAATCAAAAACCGGGTTTATAAAAAAGTCGATTAATCAATCACCCTAATAACAACTAAACTTTTTCATTAATATCAGTTTAAGTTTCGACAAATCGTATTTGATTTTCATTTTTATAAATTTGGAATTTATTATTGGCTTTTTAATTAAACAAGTAGAAATTTCTATTTGTAAATTATAAAAATATAATTTACAATATCATACAAGTAACCATTGTTCCCGTTTATCGGCAATACATACTTATGCATTAATTAATTAAATAAAGCAATTTTAAAATCAGTTCTAAATAAAGCATAAAGGCGGAATATTTCTCAACTAGCATCCGCTTAATTTCATTATTAAGTTTAAAAAAGCAGCAGATTAATTTAAATCTGTTAATTTAACATTCAATTTTATAATTAAATATTTTCTATAAGCAAAACATACGAGCATTGTTAATATTCATAAATCATTGCAAACTTTCTCAAAATTGTTTATTGTCAATATTGTTTACAAAATACTTCAAGGTTAATTTATTTTATGTAGTTTAAACAAATCTTAGTTTTCAAAAAATTTAATTTTGTTTCTTTTTTTTTTTTTGGCTAAATTTAGGCCAATAACAAGTTAAAAAGAATTGAGCATGAATCCCACATAAACTATGAAAAATAATTCATAAATCAGTTCAATTGGAATACAATTATTTTTTTAAGGTTTTTCCAAAACTATGTCAGTAATATAGTTTCGTTTACATTGTCAAGTGTTTTTATAAACCTCAACTGTAGCGGCAACAGTATATATAGCTCCGTCATTCCGTTTGTAATTTCCACAATACTCATTTGGGACTTTATTAAGTATACATTTAATGAAAATTAAGCGATTAAGCAAAGTTCGTGTGTCTGTTACACATACCTGTGTTTGGTATCAAACTTTTATATATATTCGGAAGAAAATTATTATTGCAAACCAGCAAAATTGGTTTATAATCTACTGACTGCCCCTGACTGTAACAAGTAAGAGTGCTCTGTTAGGCCGTGCTGAATCTGATAATACCCTTCCTAGCCTAGATTTTAGATTTCATGGAATACATTTTGCTTTATTATTTCTGACGCCATCTTTGATTTTGAATTTTTATATAGTTAACTGTATTCTACTAGTCAAACCCTTTCATTTGATACCCATATTGTTGGGGTTAAAAAAATTCACTACGCCACACAGTGAGACAACGCCGGCATTAAATACAAGGAGTAATTGCAGAGTTCTGAAATTTTGCACAGGTTACTTTTGAGACAATTCCAGTTTAAAAAAAAAAATTAAGAAAATTCGCCCACTTTTACGCCCACCTCCCATACAATCGAAATTTGTAAAATGCCGTATTGTCCGTAATACTTAAGGGATAACTTTAAATTTTGGTATACTTGAATGTTATATTGTTACAAACACTATCGGAATAAAGTTTTGGACTTTGGCCCACTTTTACCCCCACCCCCCATACAACCTCAACATAAAAAGTGCCATATTTTCTAAAATATTTTAGGTACAATCTTTGATATTATTATTATTTATATAATTTAAAATGTTTCATGCAAAAATTACAATAACACGCCCACTCTTACACCCACTTCCCATTAAAATGCTTAAAAAAGAACAATTTTTTTCATTCTATCAATAATTTTTTAATATCATCATGGTATTCTAATTTTTTCAATATCTTTATTGCTATCGATCCAAATATCAGAAATTGCACTATAAAAAATTATTGAATTATCCATGACCTTGTAAACTTTTTTTAACACTTTATATAAACTTGTATAAACTTGTACTCTCAAATATGTAGATTGTGAATTAAACATATACATAATTGCAATTACCGTTTGTTAATCAATAATATTTAAAACAACAACAATGTAATATTTTTTTACAGTTTGTTTTTAAAAAGTTTGTGAGCACAATATAAAATATCAAACAAACAATTAAAAAAAAAAATAAAAATTTGTAAACATGCTATTGCATGCTAACATATGTACATACGTATAGCGACAAAATGTGCACGTTGCGTATTTTTTGTAGTTTTTTGTATGTTTAAAGTACTTTTGCAAACTTTTGCTATATGTCCTCTACTTTAAATGAAAGCTGAGACTTCAATCTTTCATTTGATATAAGTCTGCACCTAGGGCGAGGGGCTGCTCTATATTTCCTAGTCCATTGAAAATGCAAAATGTTAAATTTTTACACCACAATTCTGTTGTAAAGAAATTTTTTTTTGTGCTTCTTTTTTTAAATTTATTTTTTTATCTACTCATTCTACAACAACTAAATTAATTAAAAAAATACTTTAAGGTTATATTTATTATGTATTTTTTTATTGATAAGCTTTTGAATATTACATATTGAACCAACATATTTCAAGCGCGTTAGCATACCTCAACTTTGACTTGCTCTAGACCAAAAAGTAATGAAGTTATGAATCTCAAATTTCAGGGAATTGTTACTCATATATCTGTTAATCTGTGAAAATTTCATCCAAATTGGACGACACGCCAAAAACTATTTTTTGCCGCTGTTACTTTAGAGCTGTCTCACTGTGCGCCATTGTGTTTCAGACGCCATCTTGGATTTTTCACTTTTTTAATAGTTTACTACATTGCAATGGTCAAACACATTTTTTGATACTAATATTGTGGGCGTTAAAGGGGACTACTTTATATATATTCACCATTTAATCTAGGACGCCATCTTGGATTTTTTTTGCAGCTAACTATTTATATTTAACACTCAAGCCCTTTCATTTGATCACCATATTGGCTCTTTTAGTTGTTTTGAAACTGAAAAACATCGATTTTCGTTTGTAATTTTTAGGAAAAACACCGAATCACGAAGCACTGAACTTTGGTGCTTATATCTGAGCTGATTTCAAATCGATTCGTTAGTTTTTCTTAGAAATAATTTCTAAGATTATGATTATGATACATTTAAAAAAATAAATTTTTTTCAAATAATTTTTGCCTTTAACTTTGCCGATTAGTGACCAATTTGTCCAAAAATTTTCATGAGTATTTCCAGAGAGTAACAACCGTGTCTATAAATTATATTAGGGCTGGAAAAATGTAATTTTTATGATAAATATAAGCGAAAAAACAGAGGCAGTCATATTTATTTGCACATATCTCAGAAAGTTATAAGGCGATCATTCTGATTTCTAATAACGATTTGCTCCCGAGTATTTATGAAATTTTGATACCTTACGGGTCTTGCCGATGTCCAGGGGCTTCTAAAAGCTGATTTCAATATACACACGGACAGACGGATAATGCTTAAGGCTATAATACAGGGCATGTTTTTTACATCTGACTTGTTTGATTTGTTAGACATATGTAAATCTACACGTCTTTCAAAATTGTACTTTTACAGGCAACCATCGCTGACTGCTTTGCAGCAGCAGAGATTTCTGCAAACGCACAGGAGTATTTGGCCTGAAAAGCTAGAAAAAAAATATTAAACGTGTTTTTTGAATTAAAAGTTTAAGTTTTTTGATAGTTTTAGGTGAAGTATGATAAAAAAAAAGTCTAGTGGCAGATTTTAAAAAAATTACACTGCGAAACAAAAGTACACTGAACAACAGAAAAAATTTTTCTCTTCCCTAGAAATAAAAGTATGTGGACTATATGGATTTTGATGCCCTTTATTCAAATCTGTTTTCCGTTTTTCTCTAGTACGTAAGGATTTTTTAAAGGCGTGGCATATTTCACCCCCTAAATCGTTGGGTTGCCTAATATATTCTGTCATGACTTAAAAACGGGTTCTCTGATTTTAATAGCAGGAGGATCATAAGATGCACGCCGCATTCCTGCTTGAGTAAAAATGCCCTAATTCGTATTTTTAACGAAATTAAATTCTTCAGTGATCCTATACATTTCATACAAATACACCTTGACCAAAAAATTAACACAAGTAAACAAAGTTTCATTATGATAATGCAGTATCTAATGTTTTTATCTTCTTTTGTAAAGTGGTAGCAATTATTTGAGTTAGGGCCTTTCTACTTGTTACAATCGATATGAACCTCATTTCAGTAAAAAAAAAAAAAATAAATCTTTCATATTTCTGTGGCTTGGAGCTAAAAGGTCCAATGTCACTTTTTTGCTCTTTTGAGTTAATCATTGCATTAGATTTGTTTTCTTGCCCTATTTCATTATGGTAAAACAGCTAAAGTCATACTTAACCTAGAAAAGCTTCATTAATAAAATGCTGGCCAATGTCACTATGAATGCATCTGTAAAAGTTAAAGTTCAATTCCAATTTTCTTAAAAGTAAATATTTTGACATTGGCCCTTTTAGCTCCAAGCCACATTTTTAAGGCGGACTATACTTTACCTTTTTATACCCGCCACCAAAAAAATGGTGGGGGTATATTCATTTTGTCATTCCGTTTGTAACACATCGAAATATCCATTTTAGACCCCATAAAGTATATATATTCTGAATCAGGGTTTGATTTTATGACGATCTAGCTATGTCCGTCCGTCTGTCCGTCTGTTGAAAGCACGATAGAGGTCGCACCGAAAAAGCTAGGGTGCTCAAATTTTGCCAGAATCTTTCTTATAGACAAGGTTTGTTTTTTTGAAAATGGGCTAAATCGGAATATTAGGAAGAGAGTTATAGCTCGAAAAGCAAGAGTAGGTCGAAAAAACCGTGTCCTTCAAACATCGAATAAAATGGAATTGTGTCCAAACGCATTAACGTAGACTCATGAAACTTCGAATATATATTTCCTGAGTAAAAACAATATAATTCCCCGAAAATTATCTAAATCTATGCATTAGGAGAGGAGTTATCGATCAAAATGTACGAAAATTTATACCGCACAGTGTATTTTTCGGTATATTTAAAAACAAAAACGTCATAAAAGCAACAAAATTGGATGTACGACTCTGAAATTTTGCACACTTTGCTTATTGGTGAGACGCTTTTTTGTAACGGAAAATCAATGTGCCACGCCCACTTTTACGCCCACCTCCCATATAACGTTTTATCCAAAATTCATATAATTTCTAAATTTATGTAGATTTTGGAATAATAAAGGGCTATATTGAAACATCTCAGTTGTACTCATTCGAAAATACAACTTTGACACGCCCACTATAACGCCCACTTTTTACGTTATATACCGTTAATGAAATTTAAAAGCTCATAAAACCGCCAAAATTAGAGGTATGATGATCAAATTCGCTACGTATATCCTTTTAGGCAATGTCATTACTGCGCCAGAAAATTAAGGCGCCACGCCCACTTTTACGCCCACCTCCCATATAACGTTTTACCTAAAATTCATATAATTCCTCTATTAATAAAGATTTTGGAATAATAAAGGACTATATTGAAACACCTAAGTTGTACTCATTCGCAAAAATAACTTTGACACGCCTACTATAACGCCCACTTTTCACGTTATATACCGTTAATGAAATTTAAAAGCTCATAAAACCGCCAAAATAAGAGGTATGATGATAAAATTTGCTACGTATATCCCCCTAGGCAATGTCATTACTGTGCTAGAAAATTGAGTTGCCACGCCCACTTTTACGCCCACCTCCCATATAACGTTTTACTCAAAATTCCTCTAATTTCTCTATTAATAATGATTTTGGATTAATAAAGGGCTATATTGAAACACCTAAGTTGTACTCATTCGCCAAAACAACTTTGACACGCCTACTATAACGCCCACTTTTCACGTAATCTACCGTTAATGAAATTTAAAAGCTCATAAAACCGCCAAAATTAGAGGTATGATGATCAAATTTGCTGTGTATATCCTTCTAATCAATGTTATTGTTGTGCCAAAAAGTTTAGGTGACACGGCCACTTTAACGCCTACCTCCCATACAACGGCTTACCTTAAATTCATGTAATTTCTCTATTGACAAAGTTTTTGGGAAAATAAAGGGCTATATTGAAATATTTAAGTTGTATTTATTAGTAGAAACTTTATTGACACAGCTACTTTAACACACTTTCATTGAATTTCATTTCATTTAAGGACCGATGTTGTATTTAAATAAAACACAAATAATTTAGGATATTCTTATTTCTTTTTATAATGATAATATTTGTATGGTTCAATTATGTATTTAACAAAATATCGGCCAAATGGCCCCTCCCCATCCTTGGCGCCACTCCTCTATCTGATGGTCCAAATTTTCAATGACAATGTTGATGCTCAATTATTGGGCATGATGATGAGTCGAGGTTGACTGCTCTTTTGCCACACTATCGCAAAAAACAGCAATAGTTCCCATTCAACGAACTAAGAAGGCATTCACAGATTTTCTAACATTTTATACAGACCTGTTTTGCAGAAATTTAAATATTTTTTACAATTCTCCCGATTGTGGACGAATTTGAACGATTATGTTGATCAAAAGAATTACGAAGTGCACAAAATGCATTTTGATTTGAACGCCCATTTTTATAAAAACCTGAATAACTTTAAAGCGTTGCTCATTTGCGTATCTTTCCACGGATCAAAATGAGTAAGTTTGAGATTGAGAAATGTCAAGTGAAATGCAGAAAACAAATTTAAAGACTAGGTGTAGTTCACCTTCAACATGGGCCCTTAAAATTTAACCACCCTCTACAAAGAAAGTGATGCATATTTTATTATAAAGAGATTATTCCATAATGATTAACAAAATAATAAATATTGTGCTTTAAATGTACACAAAATTGGTGGTGGGTGTAAAAGATTCGGCACAGCCGAATATAGTGCTCTTACTTGTTTGAATTGTTTTCTGGCCATTTCATAAAAAGATGTACGAAAAAGAAACAATTTTTTTTATTTTATTGAAATACAGAACAGATTTAATATATTTTTCAAATTAAAATTATCAACTAAATAATGTGAGTAGGTATTTGTTTTTATAAAGCTTAAAATAAATGCAAACCAAATTATAATATTTTCACAAAATAATATTTATATAATTTTTTTTTTTTTTTTTAGTAAAACTTGATACAAATAAAGAGCCAGGCTGCTTTTGCACTGTATGTATTTAACAATATAATTTTTTTTTATCTTGAACAATATTATATTAATGTTAGAAATAAGTTGTAAAAAAGTAAGCATCTTAAAACCAAACCTGTGAAAAGAGATTTTATTTATGTTTTCCAATAAAAATTTGAATATTTACTTATTAAAGTTAACATGTGACAAGGACCGAAAAATCCAACAGTTTTACTTAATTTTCTTTAGATTTTCATTCACACAATAAAAAAGAAAATAAGCAAACTGTGATGTATTTTGAAACACATCGCTTGCTTCAAATAGAGAAATTTTTGTTTCAATGATTTGAGGGGCAAGGAACTTTGTCGATCAGTAAAATTAATGTGACACTTTTTCATATGGCAGCACTTTTGAACAGCCAACGAATGCAGAAAAAATTTATAAAAACGCGACTTCAACTCCTTTAGATACACTTTTAGCTTGTGTTTGAATAGTGAGTGTGTGTGTGTTTGTTTGTGATTAAAAGCATAGTAATTTTAACTTTAGTTACAATAAATATAAACGACACAGAGAGCGTAAAACAGGGAGCTGGTGAAATTGTGATTGATGCTGCCAGGTGGATTTGATTTACTATTGGAAATTCTTTAGTTTCAACTTTCTGTAAATCGCATAGCTTTTTCAAGGCTTTAACCATTTACTCAAGTGTCGCCCAGAGCTTATTCAGACAGTTTTTTTTTAATTTATATGTACGTGTTTAAAGAAAGTAGTAAGTAGATATATAAAATTTTGTTTAACAAACTTCCAAAAACATTTCCACTATGTTTTGCTAAATAGAGAGTAAGAGAAGAGATAAAATGAAAAAAATAAAATAAAATAAACTAAACAGAGAAATATAAATGAAAAAACAAAAGGTTTACCAATTACCAAGTTCTTAAAAGAAAACTAAAACATTAAGATAATATTAAAAAAATAAACAAACTTTAAAATTATTCTAATTCAATATTTTTTTTTAAGTTTTATTCTTTTAAATTGTCTAAAATTTCTTTGTATTTCAAATTAACAAATAAACAAGCTGTATTTGACTACAATAATTAATTAATTATAAGTATAGAACAGAAATAATATTTGTATTCGAAAATCAAGCTACACATATCACAAAAATATAAAAATATACAATTATGTAAATATGAAACTGTCACCTTTAATTGCACTCTTTAAGACCCAGAAAAATATATAGATTTCGAAAAAAAAAGAAAGAAAATACAAAGTTTAGCAATAACTTAACAAGCCAATATTCATGTATATTAAAAGAAAGTAGTAAGTGCTAAATTCATAAAACCATAACTAAATAGTTATTCTAAGAAATGAAATAAAATTGAATTTTTAACTTAAAAATATTTAACAACTTTGTTTGCAAATCTGTCTGAATTCACTTTGAGGTACCTTCAGCTGAAAATATGATAGAAAAACATATTTTGCCTCAAGTCCAACATTAATTTTACGCAAGCCATAGAAGGCATCATCCATTCAATTTTTGTACTTAAATAAATATGTATGTTACGCATACTTATATATGTATGTATGTGTGTATATTTTAAAGTAATAATTTTCTAATGATACAAAAACTTAAAAACTAAATGAAATAATTTACAAAGTGAAATCATAATTTAAAATAAAAGATGGGATTCAAAAAATTAATACAGATAAACACTAGAAGATAAAATAGAAGAATGAAATGCCCTACGGCAATCACTTGTCACATATTTCCTTCGAATTGAATACAATACAAACTATACATATGTAAATGTTAAACGTCGTTATTATTAATTATTTATTAAATATTTTAATATGTTTTAGGAGTAGTATGTGTGTATGTAATAGATTGATTATAGACTATATTAAGTATACCAATTTGTATGTTTGAATACACATTACGCACTATATAAAACATAGTAAAGAGTGCACAAGAGTATAAATTTCAATTTTATTAAAAACAAAAGCAAACAATATTCTTACAGTATTTCCTTCTTTTCCTCTGTCGTTTTAGTTGTTCTTTTTTTTTAATGACCCAAAAAAAAAATATCTAAAAGTAATGAGTGAGTTTTATGTGTGTTAAAGTGATGACAGTGGAATGGAATTAATACGTGTGCCAAGTTTTTGTGTTTAGCATTAGATTAATAAATATGTATGGTTTTTATTTTTAAAAAAATATTGAATCAATAACATACATAATATTAACTTATGCCCAGATATCATATTTAATAACATTTTGATTTTGTGTTTAGTGTAAGTGAATGACAGCAGTAGGGTACATTTATTTAGGCAGGTTTAGTTGCCTAGTTGTAATTTAGTAGTCAACTGTTTTTTCCAAATCTCATAATTTCATAAATTTTCTATCTTCTTCCGCAATCAACAATTGGAAAACTTTTTTGAGTTACAACCATTTTTAAACTTAATAAAAGGTTTTCCCATAGGGATGGTATGATTTTGAAGTGACGTTTCGGCCATTTGTAATATGTCACGATCTGTCATTTGTTTTTCATTGTATTCAGAAGTTTTTACAATTTCATCATGGAGAAAATAACGCAAGAACAACGTTTACAAATTATTCAGTTTAATTATCAAAATAATCGTTTTCCAATGGCAGCTTTTCGTGCGCTTTTGCCCTTTTATGGTCGTAATAATCGTCCAAGTGTGCTCGCTTTTCATCGAATTGTTGAAATTTTCTTTACATAATGTTCAAGTGCCATTAAGACAAAGAACCGCTCGTAGTAATGCAAAGATTGCTGCCGTTCAGGCAAGTGTTGCTGAAGACCGCAATTTGTCGATTCCAAGACGTTCGCAACAATTGGGACTGTCTCAAACCACAACCTGGCGGATTTTGAGAAAAACTTTGAGTTTGCATCCTTATAAAATTTATCTTACTCAAGAACCGAAGCCATTGGACCACCGTAAACGTCGTGAATTTGCTGATTTTGCCTTGGAACAACTTGAAAACGATAAGGACTTTTTTAAGAAAATCATCTTCTCCGATGAGGCTCACTTTCATCTGGAGTGGTGCAGTAAAAAAAACAAAACTGTCGATTCTGGTGCGAAGAAAATGCACAAATTTTTCATGAAAAACCATTACATTCACCTAAATTAACAGTTTGGTGTGGTTTTTGATCTGGTGGAATCATCGGTCCGTACTTGTTTCGAAATGAAGCTGGTAACACCGTTACTGTCAAAGGAGAGCGGTATAGATAGATGATAACAAACTTTTTATGGCCCAAATTAGAAAAAGTTGTTCTTGACAACTTTTGGTTCCAACAGTACGGGGCTACGTGCCACACAGCAAATGCAACAATTGAATTATTGCGAGAAAAGTTTGGAGGTTCGATTATTTCAAGAAATTGTGATATTAAATGGCATCCAAGAAGTTGGGATTTAACACCATTTGACTATTTCTTGTAGGGTTATTTGAAGTCATTGGTCTTTCGAAACAAACCAAACAAGCTTTACACGTCAATATTGAACGTGACTTTCCAGACATACGACTTGATTTAGTGGAAAAAGTTTTCGAAAATTGGGATCATCAAATTCGGTCCTGCAGAAGAAGTCGTGGAGGCCATTTCAATGACGTTTTATTTCAAACTTAATTGTATCGATTGAACGTCACATTAAATAAAAAACTTTTAAATTTCCTTAACAATAAGAAATCATATCTCTCTTATTGGAAAACCTTTTATAATCAATTGTGTGTGATGGAAACAGGACGTTTTTGAAAACGTGTGACGAATTCCGATAGAGTTCAAGAATCATTTTTAAACCAATCCCAAACTAATGACTTTTAAGAAGCATACTAGAATATAAACAATAGAAAAAAACTGTGAAACAAAATTTATCAAAAACCATTGAAAAAACAAGTTTTAAAAATGTTTGGCAAAACAACGACTATAAAACAAACACATCACACCTTTCATTGTTCTCAAATAGGTTTTATGTCGGAATCGTTTTTCAACACATACTTGTTTATTTTTATTGAGTAAATAAAAGAAATGCAATTAATTGGTTAATTGGGAAAGACGTTGTACTTATATGTAATATGAACAGTGACAAAAAGCATAATGAAGAGGATATGTTTACATACCTAGAACTTTCTACTAATTATTTCTACGGTATAATTATTTGAAAAAAATTACTTTTTATCTAAAAGCTAAATTTTCTTTTTTTATTGTCTACTTGTGATTTTAATATTCTATAAACAATGGTAAACATTAGTACAAGTGTGATTGATGATTAGTTACTATATTTGGATAGGCGGGATAGGATACATCTACTTGATTAAGGGATTGTTTGATTGTTATGATATATACATAGAGAATTCTGTTCTTTGAGCCGACATACATATGTGGTTACAATCAAATTAAGAACAAATAAATATTTAAGTGTAAATCTTATTAAGCATTATTTAACACGTACGTGCGAGTAGCATTTTTTTTAATATGAAATATGTTTTATAGTATGTACTTACAAAAGGATTTAATTTTTGTTATTTTGTATATATGTATGTATATACAAATATGTTAAGCACTTAATTTAGTTTACTCAACGTAAACATGTCATAACTTGAGAAGAAAAAAAAAACAATTATAAATTTTTCTTGAAAATAATTCTGCATAAAAATGTTAGAACAATCAGATATGAGATGAAAATAAATCGATAAAAATTAGGGGTTTGAAATTTTTGAATCTAGAAAGTTATAAGTTAAGTTGTTACACTGTTTTACCATACACATAAAGCACTGCTTTTGCAAAAACAATTTGTATCAACAGATTACTTTATTTATTTATTTATTTTTTTTTTGTTTTGTTACTAGTTAGTAGCAACTAAAATACTAAACCAATGCACATCTACAGAAAAATTCCTTTTAAATGGTATATTATTTATTAAAATCGGTTTTATGAGAGCGTAAACCGCGTTACAAAAAATCGACTTGACTATTAATATATGACAAAAATAGAACACATTTAAAAAAAAACCGTTTGCGTTTTAATTTTGTATCCACCGAATGCGAAACATTACAATTTACATTTACAGTGTGCACATTAGCCCTTTAAAAAAGTTTTGGGGCGAACATGTATTTTTATCATTTTTATGCCTAATTTGTTTGCAAAAGAACACGCTCGCTCTAATTTCTAAACATTCGCAATTTTTTCAAAATACAAAAATTTACAAAATGTAAAATGAATGCACTTTTCTTGTCAGAAAAAAAAACGCAATTAAATTTGTTTTTAATCAATGTTTTCCTGTAAAATTGCAAACCAAATTATAAATAAAAAAAAAATAATTATAAAGATAAAAAATTATGTTACCAAAATGAAACTGAGTACCCAGAACCTTTTAAAAGCTGGACCAATGGAAAGAAGCAATGACATCAACTACAACACATTATTTTTAAAAAATTAAAAGTATAAAATTAGCAGTTATCCTCTGTATTTATTTTAATTTGTTTGCAAGTTCGGACAAACTTCTTCTACCACTATACGAATGGAAAGCCTCTTTACATGTATACAGTGCCGTGTAATTTAATAGCGGTGCAAACCGATGAATAAAGCAGCTGTTACTTTTAGTTTTTTACTTTAATTGTTTTTTGTAATTGTAATTACATCTAAATAAATAGCAGTACCCATTACTATGCCTCACAAAATGTTTAAAAATTGTTTAAATTATGCTTTAATAAATGACAGGAATTTTCCGCTATTGATTTAGAAGAAAAGGTACGTTCATTAAAGGTTAGAAAACGTTTAATATAACATAAAATGCCAACAAGATCACTTCATAAAGTTCAAAACCGAGGTGGTTCCATAAATATTTATATGAATAACTGCATTGCGTATAGAGAAAGACAAATTAAAATATGCCGTCAAATTGGATTTTCTTAAAATGATGGCCGATACCAAACATATAAAAGTTGGACAGCAAAATCGCAGCATTAAGCTCGATAGAATCTAACTGGCAGTGTGTAGCACTGGTGCAACAGAGTTACTTTTATATACATATTTACAAATTCTTTTTTTAACATCAGATTTACTAAGTCTAAGGTCACACACGACGATTATAGTTGGGCAATTCTTGAGTTTATAAATGTTTTTTACACTTTAAGATGAGGGGAACAAAAAGGGAAAAATAATCGCCGGTACTAGGCTATTTAAAACAATTTTTTTTTTGTTAAATATTTGACATTTCTTTTCATTCAGTGTTGCGCTTCTTTGTGCGTAAGTAATTTAAAATTTGAATTAAAAACGTGGCAAATTAAACGTTTAAAATATTAAAAAATAAAAAAACACAAAAAAAATATTTTAGTGAAAACATTTTAATTAAAAGCATTAATTAAAATCAATTATATTATTTTATGTATGTTTTTATTTTTATTATTACTATTTACGGCTAAAGCACAAATGTCAAATTGTAAAAAAAAATAAAAGCTAAACAAAACAAATAATCGTAAAAGAAATTGTCGTGTGTGAACATAAAAGCAAGTTCAAAAGAAAATATTGAAAAAGTTGGTCAATTAAAATCGTCGTGTGTGATTTCGACTTAAATTTGGTAAATTTAAAGAAAAACAAGTAAGAGCGCTATATTCGGCCGTGCCGAATCTTATATACCCTTCACAACGTGTAGTCAGGCAATAACAGTGGTTTGTGTCACCATTCATCCCATATGAAATACGTACATACATATAAAAAACATACATATATAAAAACGTCCCATTGTAAAATTATAAATTCACGTATGTATGTTAAAAAAACAAAAAAAAAATTTTAAAAAAAATTTAAAAAAAAAATTTAAAAAAAAAAAAATATTATGTATATAATATATATAAAACAAAAAAAATTTAAAAAAAAAATTTAAAAAATAATTAATAATAATAATATAAATAATATATTAAATAAAAAAAAAAAATAAAAAAAAAAATTAAAAAAAAATTTTAAAAAAATTAAAAAAAAAATTTTTTGGCTCAGCTGGGATTCGATGCCACGTTTTCTCTAACCAGTATACACGTTTGTATGTATGTATGTTGTTGTAATGTTGTTTATGTGAAAAAAATCGAGGTGGTCGTGGGTTTTTGCTCATATCTCAGTTGTTTATGTACCGATATTTCTGATTTTCAATACCGATCTACTCCCGAATATTTCTGATATTTTAATACCTTACCCGGGTCCAACCTATGTCGGGGGGCTTCAAAAAGTTGATTTCAACATACACACGGACAGACGGTCAGACGAACAGACTGACAGAGCTTAATCGACTCCCCTATTCATAAGCTTTCAGAAAATATATACTTTATGGGGTCGGAAATGAAAATTGTAGAAATTTCACACGGAATGACAAACCTATATATACCCTTTTTCACTGTGTGAAGGGTATAACAATGGTCAATATTTTCTAAAGAGTTTGAGATTTTTTTTTATACCCTTCACCTGTGGTGCACAAGGGTATATATAGCTTTGTCATTCCGTTTGTAATTTCTACAATTTTCATTTCCGACCCCATAAAGTATATATTTTGTGAAAGCTTATGAATAGAGGAGTCGATTAAGCCCTGACCGTCTGTCCGTCTGCCCGTCTGTCCGTGTGTTGGTTGAAATCAACTTTTAGAAGCAACTATATGTTCCTCAGATCTGTACATGGTATCAATCTCTTGGAAATATCCAGGAATGAATCGCTATTGAAATTCAGCACAATCGCCCCATAACTTTCTGAGATATGAGCAAAAAACCACGACCACCTCGTTTTTTTCACAATTACAACAACAACATACATACATACAAAATTTAAAAAAAATATAAAAAAAAATAATAAAATATAAATAATATATTAAATAAAATAAAATAAAATTTTTTTTGGCCTCAGCTGGGATTCGATGCCACCCACATATATTCTAACCAGTATATACATATGCACGTATTTTATATGGGATGAATGGTGATACAAACAATTGTTATTGCATGACTACACGTTGTGAAGGGTATATAAGATTCGGCACGGCCGAATATAGCACTGTTACTTGTTTTTTTGCTATAAAAAATATAATTAATTTAAGATTATATTACATATCAATTAAGAAGTATAAAAAAATGAAATCTAGAGAAAATTTTATCAAAAAATTTTAAGTGGAATTAACAAATTGGGAAAATAATTTAGTTTAAAATTTAATCGAGTTCAATTCGTGCTGGGTAAAAGGAACAATATATTTTCACCTTTATGTTGTTTACAGTGATTAGTGCTGACTCAAGGTTTAGATTTGATTGTTATATTTAAATATCGGCTTTATTATTTAATAATTCAATGAAAGAAAGTCCTTAAAAACGAGGCAAAGAATGATTTCCCAAAACATTACTTAACTGCTATAGCTTTTTTAATTATTAATTTTTTTTAGGAAAACAATATGTAGTATTTAATTAAATATACATGCATATCGTCGCTGTTCTCACGAATTCAGTTATGTGTCTTTTACTAATTTTAATTAATTTAATTACTTCATAGCATTTAATTTTGTTACTTCATAGTATCGACTATTGTTTATTTCTGAACCAATCAAGATATCCTTAAACAGTTTGGTGGAAGGTTCAAAATAGTGCAATAAAAAAAATTTCAAAAATTGTCACATAACCGTTAACGTCAGAGCAGATTACCTTGCTGTAAGAATTTTAATATTAAGAGTTAAAAAATGTTTTTGTACCAAACCAATTAGAAAAAATACACCCATAATAAATTATCAATGCCATAAGAAAATATATGAAATTATTACCTTTTTATTCAGTATGTATGTGTGTGCGAGAACCGAGATTATAGTGAAATTATTTTAATAAAATGTAATGGAAATAATAAAAAAAAGTCAGAAATTAAAAATTAAAATGAAAAACTTACTGAATTCGTAAAGAAATCAACATACACTCCAGGCTTTAATTACTAATGGAAATAAAATCGTAACATACGAAACTAGTCCAAACGAAACGAAGTGGTTGGGTGTGGTACACGATTATAAACGACACAATAAAAAAACGAACAAACATACGAATACGAAAAAAATATTTTTTTTTACCATTAAACAATTAAATGAAGACAAACACTAATACAATAAATTTTTTAAAAATAATAAAACTGTTTTAAAAAATTAACAACAAAAAATAATAATAATAAAATTATAATAAGAATTATTTCTAAAAATACAAAAGAAATGATGACAGTTTTTAACATACCGAAAAGGTTGAAACGGATCAAACGTTAGTGTTAGGACGTGGGCACGCAGGGATTGTTGCTAAATTATATAAATAAAATTAAGCTTTTTTATTTACTTAATCTTTTTGCACTAAAATCCTTAATATTAAAATACACACGACAAACGAGTAATTAATAAGGTTATTAATAATGCAAGTAAAAAAGATATTAAAAAATATACTCATCCACTGCATAAAAACGTAATTAGTAATATGTAGTCATATTTTTTTTAAGTTTTAGGATTAAGTGAGAGAACATTCAATTTAAGAAGGTTGTTCAAAACGCAGAGCTTTCGTAGGAACCCGTTGAGTGTGTACGAAAATTGTCCTATTTACTGGAGAAAGAAAAAAATATATAAAAAAAAACGAAGAAAAATATTAAGTGACATATTAAATAAAGTTATTATTAATAATCAGATTGTTTTTATTACTATCAATATTGTTAAATGTTAATTTAGCTATTCCATTTTGTTTATTTAAATTATTTGAAGATCTAAGAGTTGTACTGGCGTGTGACTTAAATCTATAGGATGCTTTTTTATTTGCATAGTTGGTTGGTTAGTAACAACAATAACGGCAAAACTAATAATTAGCAAAAAAAAAATTAAACATTGCAGGAAGACAATTTACTACAAGAATTCAAAAATAATGAAAGTATATGATTTTTGTATTAAACAATAACTTATTGAGGAAAAAATAATAAACGTACGAATAATAGTGATGCAAAATAAAGCAAAGCCGTATTTCACAACTTTTATAAAATTTAAAAATTATTACTGTTCCATATTTTTTTTTAATTCTAAAATGTATTTCGCCTGCCAAATTAGATTTTGTTAACCGAAACCTGTGTGTTAAGGTATGTCCACTAGGGATACAACTTTTTTGAAAATATCAAAATGGCCCTATCCATACCATGTAGTGCATAAAAAAACAATTAGAACTGCAACTTTAGATTTTCGATATCGTAAAAAAAGGTTCCGCGTCAAATACAAGTAAGTTTGGGATCAGTAAGTTCTGAAAAAATAAAAATATTTTCTTTATAAATTCATTAAATGATAAATAAATTATAAGTTTTTCCATTAAATATTGAATAATATTCTGTAGAAATTCAATTAATCGTGGTAAAATATCGCGACTTGCCTACGCTGTCTTATGCAAATTTGCGAAATATTATAATTTAATACTAAAAGTATAAAAATAAAGCAGGCACTTTCACTTTTGTTTGTTGTGCATTCATTTTATAATAATCGAATTTAAACGTTTGTTTTCGTTCTTTACTAATGCTCACAAATACTTTCTAAGACATTGGGTGAAAGATGAATCAGAAATTCCAAAATCACAACGCAGCAACATTTGTGCGGAACGCGTTATCAAAGTCGTACAAGATATTTTCCCCCAATGCAAATCAACACGAACTCTTAATCTTGAGTTAAATTCACTTAACAAAGATAGTTTTTAGATTGTGATTTTGATTATAATCATATATGTAGTTACATTAAGAAATGTAAATAGTTAAATAATTATAAAATAAAAAATTTTGAAAAAATAAAAAAATTTGGAAAAATTAAAAAATTTTGAAAAAATAAAAAATTTTGAAAAAAAAATATTTGGAAAAAATAAAAAATTTTGAAAAACAAAATATTTTGAAAAAAAATTTTGAACAAATAAAAAAATTTTGAAAAAATAAAAATTTTTGAAAAAATAAAAAAATTCTGAAAAAATAAAAAATTTTGAAAAAAAAAATATTTTGAAAAAATAAAAAAAAATCTAAAAAAATAAAAAATTTTGAAAAAAAAATCCAAAAAAAATAAAAAATTTTGAAAAAAAAATCTAAAAAAATAAAAAATTTTGAAAAAAAAATGTTTTTGAAAAAATAAAAAATTTTGAACAAATAAAAAAAATTTAAAAAAAAAAATTCTGAAAAAATAAAATATTTAAAAAAATAAAAAATTTTGAAAAAATAAAAAAATCTTAAAGGGCTTTCAGAAATCGGCTTCGATGCACAACATCGGCTACAGCGTGGTGATAGGGCCTTATTTTGGTTGTACCCCTAATGTCCACATTAGGCAAATATTTAGCGATTTAGATGTGACCACTAAAATTTAATTTCCGTCCTAATAATTTACTTTTCCATTGCTTTATTTTTAGACTACATACATACACATCGCACCTTAATATAGAAAGGCCCTAACTCAAGCCTTTTTGTACATTTAATTAGGGCTTTTCTATATTAAGGTAACAATATGTATATTCGGTGTGAGAGTTGCACATAGGAGTGCAACGTTAGATATTAACCAAAACTAGTTGGCTTTAGCTGTTTCGGAAGGTTTTTAAAATAATTTCCAGACATATTTTTGATAAGTTAAGTGTCGTATTGTTGTAATATTATAATTTTAGAAAGATTTTAAAATATTACAATAAAAAATGCACTTTTTATCAATTTTCAAATTGATTTTTTTGCCTATTTATTTATTTATTTATTTATTTATTTATTTCGACTTGAATTTTTTTTAAGTAAATCCAATAAACTGTGAACACCAAATCTAAAACGGGGAAAAAAATAAAACAACAAAACATATTTTAAATTCGAGTTTTAAAATTGTCATACTACTCGCTTTGTTTATTTTTTTGTTACACACACATGGTTTGTGTTAGTAACAACTTTAATTGCTTATAACTCCTAAAATACTGAAGAAATTTTAATAGGAAAATTGTATAAATTTTTTTTAAATCGGTTGTATAATGAAAGCGTAAACTGTGTAACAAAAAATTGACTTGTGAGTTGTGAACTTTCTAAATTATTCTTTCTTCGGTCGACATTTTAATTTCTTCACATAAACTAGAAATTTTAGGCTGTTTTTTTTTAACTTGGCGGAAAATTCCGCACATACAAGACCTAACTATTAAATTTATTTATAAAAACGATTCACAATAGAAATTTTGGCTCTTAAAAAATTCAAACTCTATCAGAATTGCAAAAAAAAAAAAAGCTTACTTTGCACAAGCCATGCAAGGTTTTTGAAACAAATTCTGCCAAATTCTTTATATTGCTACTACTTTAAACAAAAGTAACTACCCAGCAAAAAACCATGAAAAAGACGTGATTTTGCATAAGTTCAACTGGTGACGAAGTGGTTAAATTTAGGTGAAAATACTAAAGTTTTTTCCATTAGCGTGTTATTGCAGATTAAATTAATAAACTGCTCTTCATTCTAAAAAAATGTTTAGAACTAATTAGGTGAAAAAAATTAATCTTTTTGCACTAGTGATTTAGAAGTCCCGAAAATAAAATTCACTTTGCAATTCTTCAACATTTTTTTGCTGGCTAATAGAATAGACCAACTCAAAGAGTTTGCGTATCAGTCGTATTCTACCTAATTTATATTATATGAATGCATAATGTTAATGTTGTTAGTTTTTACACAAAAATAATCACTCTCTCAGAGAGATTCTTGTTTCTTGTATTAAATACAGTGTTGCCACAACGACACAATTTGCCAACTATATTAACAAAAGTAGCCAAAACCATATTTCAGATTTTTTCTGAACTGCAAATGTATATTTATTTTATTAATCAATAAATTAAATTAGATTCAAAAATATTTTTTAAAAAATAACCGTGAACATGACATCGTATACGCTTTAGAACAAAAAAATGACGGCAACTTTTACCAAATACATTTGTTTTAATTTTTTACAAAATGTTTTTAGTCTCTCTATATAAGGAATTGTACAATACGAGGGTCTGATTTAAATTGGCTATATATATCTACTAAAAACTATATAACTTCTCTTCAAATTGTTTTCTTTTAATTAGTTAAACGCTAACCCTTGTATTAATAACCTGTTTTTAATAATATAAAATAGATTTAAAAAAAGGATTTTTTATAAAAAATTCGTTTGTTAAGCCCATATTAAATTTTGAAATTGATTAGAAATATGGGGTAATAAAAAAAGTTTAAAAAAAATATGTATGAAAGAAATAATAGAAGTGTCGAAAAAAACACATAGGGCCAATTCAAAGTAGACTCTCATATTGTACTATGTCATATAATTCATATTAATATGACTAGTGACTTTGAACACCTTTTGTTAACAAATCATGTATTTAATACAAGAAAGAAGACAAAGAGATGACGCTGTTAAAAATTGTATGTACACAGGAAAGAGAATAGAAAATATTCTCTCTGAGAGGTGAGAAGCGAAGAAATTCTCTCTGAGAGACAGTATGGTTAAAAGTATAACATAAACAATTTCTTATACATAGGAAACAAATGCTAAATTACTAACAAAAATTTTATGCATGCATAAAATAATATGAAATAGTACAAATATGACTGATATGCAACCACTTTGAATTGGCCCATAATATTTAGAATTTTGTATGAAAAATAAACTTAATTCTTAAATTATTAATTTGGGAAAAATATGTTTGTTTCAGCTAACAGTTTTATTAGTATAAATTAAAAAAAAAATATCTTCCTTTTATTTCGATAATCAATTTTAGCACCATGAATTACTTAACACTTTACGGTTGTGGTTTCTTTTTTAACCCTGGCTTATTCAACACTGATTGTTCACATCAAAAAATGCGTCGTAAATATATACCATAAAAATTAAATTACAAAAAAAAATTAAATTCAAAAAAAACGAAATTCAAAAAAAAATTAAATTCAAAAAAAATTATATTAAAAAAAAATATATTAAAATCCAATTAACGAAAAAAAAACAAAAACACGAAGATATAAGAAAACGGAGGGTTACACGAAATAAACTAAAAATAAACAGTAAAATAGTGAGAGAGAAAAAGTTGCCTATTATGGATTAATTAAAGTGATTTGCAATTACGAGGGTTAGTTAGTTATTGAATATGAATCCGTGTGATTTACATTTTATGTATTAGAAATACGTAAATACTTGGTAATTATAAACAAATAAAACAACAGCAAAAATGTGTAAGTAAATAAAGATGTTAACAAGTTTTACAACTATATAAAACGAATAAGAAATAATGTGTTGTCTGCATGTAGGTATGCAGTAGCGAACAAACGTCTAGGTGAAATCAACAGTTTTCAAAGTATATATATGTATGTATATATTAAAGATACAATCAAAAGTAAAATAATTAAATATCAAACTAAAATATTAATAATGTAGATATGTAAGTATGTAGTAGAAATAAATTTGGCATATATCAATCACCCTTATTCTTCTGATTATTGCATATGTATACACATAGTATATATATAATGTATGATTTAAATTATTTTTTATATTGCAAACAGTTATATTAAATAGTATGTATGTATTTATGTATATTAATATTTACCATTTCATTTTGATTTGACTTTTTTTACTATACTAAAGTTCTTTGTGTATTTGTTTGTTTTTTTTTCAAACTTTACGCCGAGTTGCTAATATGATTCGTATCAATCAGCCTTTTTTCTTTTTTGATTGTGGAAAAAACAAAAGAACATATTGTAAACTGGCTTCTCAAGCGATTTTGCCAAAACGAATAATGAAACAAAAAATATCAAATGGTATACGTTAAAATAAGTATAAAAAAAATAATTAACATTAAGAAAATTAAAAGATGGTTATAATCAATTTTAAATTTGTGTGCAAAGAAGAGAATTATTTTTGTTTCAAAACTTGCTTGTTGTAGAAAAAGTATAACAGCAGTTATAGTTGCAGTAAATGACTAGTTCAGAACTAGTCTAATGTGGTTTCAATTCATATATTTTAATTTAGTTATGTTCTCAGCATTTTGTCCAGGTGTACTATACAAGGATGGTGTTTGTTGATAATAAAAGTTACATTTTTTCTCTACTTGTACTCCCCTCCTGTGCCATATATATTCTATGTATTAAAAATCAGGCTAATGCTGCCGACAAACGAATAGAAAAGTGGCGTTGCTTAATCTTTGTAATTGCGGTATATAACAGATTGTATAGGCACGTTTGTAACGGGCGCTATACGAAATTGCCCTGCAGGAGCATATGATCACCGAAAACGTGGCATCATTTGTAACATTGGATTGCCTGGCAGCATTACACCCATACCGGGCATACCGGCCATAGGTATTGCTTGCATTGGTCCTAAAAGACCTAAGTATGTAAGTAAAGTACAAATACCATACAATTTAGATATATATACATATTCTTTTATGTAATCCATTCCAAAATTAATGTAAAACTTACCTGGCATTCCCGGAATAGCGCCCGGTGCTCTCAACAAATTACCACCAAGTAAGGCAGGATGATGTGGATGATGATGGGCCGCAATTGCCATTGCAGGGCGCATCATGGGTTGTACTAATTGCATTTGACCCGGTAATTGCATCTATTTAGATTTCACCATCAAAAGTGTGTCATTAACCCATCACCAACACCAACATGCAAACATACGAAGACGAAGACCACGTACATACAGATACACATCAAATGAAAACGTAGAAACGAAAAAAAATATAGAAGATAATTGGCATTAATAGAAATCTTAATCGATTAATGTGAAAAAAGCAAAAAACGAATTTAATAAATTAAGGACCCACACAATTTTAGGTCTAGTAAAATTAAAGTTATACACGAAAATATATATTATAATATTATGTATGTAGTAATTTTCTAAATGTTATTAAGATGTTTGTTTCCTTTAAATTTTATTTATTTATTTTTTTTGTTCATTACTTTAAATTAGTTAAAATAAATAAATAAAAATTATTATTATAAAAAAAAATGTGTAATTATTATAAGAATAGTAATTTAAATCACAATGATAATATTATTTCAATAGTAAATCAATAATTGTTTACATTGTTTTTGTAGTGATTTGTATTGCAAGTTCAGTTTTAATAATTTTTAATAAAGTAAAATGCTTTGCAATGAATACTTAAAAAAGGCAGTTTGTTTATATTTTTTGTTTTATTTTTGTAATAGAAGTAGTAGTAGTAGTAGTAGTAAGAAGAGGTATAATCAAAAAATTTGGAATATGTAAATTATTAAGAAAAACAAATATGAAACGTACTTACTATTCGTCGTCATTTCAATTTGAAATCGACACACATAGTCTATATATAATTATGCATTTTTGTTTTACTCACTCACTGTCAGTTACGTAAAGTTTCTACATTGAAATTTTTTGACTATTTGGGTGAAATTATTTTGAATACATATGATAAATTAATTGATGTCAAAACAAAAAATGTGAAATTAAATGAAAAAATTAACTGAAAAGTGATTAAAAAATAAATAAAATTGTAAATGTGTACTAACCAGTTTCCCTTTTGACTTTTGTACGTACTCGAGTTCCAATTAAATTTAATGCAGATATGAACGGATTTCTATTAGCAATTTTAGAGACTTGACTTGTTAGAGTTTATATTTTGTATTCTCAAAAGGTTTTATCGATGAAAACAAAATAAAAACTCAACAAGTAAGAGCGCTATATTCGGCCGTGCCGAATCTTATATACCCTTCACAACGTGTAGTCATGCAATAACAGTAGTTTTTATCACCATTCATCCCATATGAAATACGTACATACATATAAAAAACATCCCATTGTAAAATTATAAATTTACGTATGTATGTTAAAAAAAAATAAAAAAAAAAAAATTTAAAAAAATTTAAAAAAAAATTTAAAAAAAAAATTTTAAAAAAAATTTAAAAAAAAAATAATTAAAATATATATTTTGAATATAAAACAAAAATAAATAAATAAAAAAAAAATTAAAAAAAAATATATAAAAAAAAAATGAAAAAAAAAATAATAATAAAAATATATATAAGACATTAAATAAAAAATAAAAAAATTATAAAAAAAATTAAAAAAAAAATATAAAAAAAATAAAAAAAAAAATTGTTTGGCTCAGCTGGGATCTACGTTTTCTCTAACCAGTATACACGTTTGTATGTATGTATGTTGTTGTTGTAATGTTGTTTTTGTAAAAAAAAAAACGAGGTTGTCGTGGGTTTTTGCTCATATCGCAGTTGTTTATGTACCAATGTTTCTGATTTTCAATAGCGATCTACTCCCGAATATTTCTGATATTTTAATACCTTACCCGGGTCCAAGCGATGTCGGGGGGCTTCAAAAAAATGATTTCAACATACACACGGACAGACTGACAGAGCTTAATCGACTCCCCTATTCATAAGCTTTCAGAAAAAATATACTTTATACTTATCGAAAATAAAAATTGTAAAATTTCACACGGAATGACAAACCTATATATACCCTTTTTCACTGTGTGAAGGGTATAAAAATAAATTTACGTACATATATAGTTTAATTAAAATAATTAAAAAAAAAGGAAAAAGTAAAGAGTAATAGAGCATACATTATTGAAATTTAAAATATATAATATGTATTAACGTATACTACGTACTCAATGGGAAAAATACATAAAAATAGATATGTATTTAGTGTAGTTTTTTTTTTCATAGTGCATCGTATTTTGCTACTAATCTCCCAATGGCAAATTCATTCATCTCATATAAAATACGTACATACTTAAAAAACATACATATATAAAAATAACATCCCATTGTAAAAAAATAAATTTACGTACATATATAGTTTAATTAAAATAATTAAAAAAAGGAAAAAGTAAAGAGTAATAGAGCATACATTATTGAAATTTAAAATATATAATATGTATTAACGTATACTACGTACTCAATGGGAAAAATACATAAAAATAGATATGTATTTAGTTTAGTTTTTTTTTTCATAGTGCATCGTATTTTGCTACTAATCTCCCAATGGCAAATTCATTCATCTCATATAAAATACGTACATACTTAAAAAACATACATATATAAAAATAACATCCCATTGTAAAAAAATAAATTTACGTACATATATAGTTTAATTAAAATAATTAAAAAAAGGAAAAAGTAAAGAGTAATAGAGCATACATTATTGAAATTTAAAATATATAATATGTATTAACGTATACTACGTACTCAATGGGAAAAATACATAAAAATAGATATGTATTTAGTTTAGTTTTTTTTTTCATAGTGCATCGTATTTTGCTAGTCATGATATTTCATATTCTACTCATATTGACCATGAAACATTGAAATGTAAAAAAAAAAAATTAAGCAAACACTTAATGGTATCGAACTGCGTACCACCAGCTTCATAGTTCAGTGGTGTACCCACTGCACTACCATCCTATAAATATTTATATAACTTAAATATACAAAAGTACTTGCAACCTATATGAGGTTCATACAAAATAAAAATCATATACATACATACATACATTTAAGTATTAGCAATATGTTTGAATGAATATTCGTATGTAGGTTTTTTACACGCACACACATGCTACGTTGAATCAAGGTTATAGCTGTTGTTACTTTGTTATCTCTAGCAGCGAAAGCCGCGGTGACATTTTGTTTTCTTTAAATATTGTGAGCAGAGTTACCAGAGGAAGATTGAAAAATATTGTGAGCAGAGTTACCAGAGGAAGATTGAAAAAATCTATTATTTTCCTTAAGAGTTGTTACATTTAGCATAAGGTATTACATTTAAAAATATTTTTTAATGCAAATAAATAAATGTAATTTATATGGACATTTGTATGAATGTATCTAGGTATTTATGTGAAAAAAATTAATTTTTACACAACAACGAAGTTGAAGTTCATTGATGTAACCGCTATTCTCCCAACGGCATGTAGGTAATTTCTTGCATTTGTTTGCAAGTTTAATTAAAAAAATTAAGAAGAAGTAAAGGTGTAGTAAGGTATTGCATTTAAAATTATTTCTTAATGGAAATAAATAAATGTAATTTATATGGACATTTGTATGAATGTATCTAGGTATTTATGTGAAAAAAATTAATTTTTACACTACAACGAATTTGAAGTTTATTGATGTAACCGCTAATCTCCCAACGGCATGTAATTTCTTGCACTTGTTTGCAAGTTTAATTAAAAAAATTAAGAAGAAGTAAAGGTGTAGTCATGCAATAACAATAGTTTGTAACACCATTCATCTCATATAAAATACGTACATACTTAAAAAACATACATATATGAAAATAACATCCCATTGTAAAAAAATAAATTTACGTACATATATAGTTTAATTAAAATAATTAAAAAAAGGAAAAAGTAAAGAGTAATAGAGCATACATTATTGAAATTTAAAATATATAATATGTGTTAACGTATACTACGTACTCAATGGGAAAAATACATAAAAATAGATATGTATTTAGTTTAGTTTTTTTTTTCATAGTGCATCGTATTTTGCTACTAATCTCCCAATGGCAAATTCATTCATCTCATATAAAATACGTACATACTTAAAAAACATACATATATAAAAATAACATCCCATTGTAAAAAAAAAATAAATTTACGTACATATATAGTTTAATTAAAATAATTAAAAAAATAATTAAAAAAAGGAAAAAGTAAAGAGTAATAGAGCATACATTATTGAAATTTAAAATATATAATATGTATTAACGTATACTACGTACTCAATGGGAAAAATACATAAAAATAGATATGTATTTAGTTTAGTTTTTTTTTCATAGTGCATCGTATTTTGCTAGTCATGATATTTCATATTCTACTCATATTGACCATGAAACATTGAAATGTAAAAAAAAAAAATTAAGCAAACACTTAATGGTATCGAACTGCGTACCACCAGCTTCATAGTTCAGTGGTGTACCCACTGCACTACCATCCTATAAATATTTATATAACTTAAATATACAAAAGTGCTTGCAACCTATATGAGGTTCATACAAAATAAAAATCATATACATACATACATACATACATTTAAGTATTAGCAATATGTTTGAATGAATATTCGTATGTAGGTTTTTTACACACGCACACATGCTACGTTGATCAAGGTTATAGCTGTTGTTACTTTGTTATCTCTAGCAGCGAAAGCCGCGGTGACATTTTGTTTTCTTTAAATAAATGCGTACATACATACATACATACCTACTATATGTTTCATTATTATTCTTTATAATAAAGTATTTTATCCGCTCAAAAACGTACCATTGTAAAAAAATTATAAATTGAGTTTTTGAATGTAAGTACGTATAAAAAATAAAATAACACAAAAAAAAATGAAAAAAATAAAAAAAAAAAAAATTTTTTGTCTCAACTGGGATTCGAACATAAGCTCATCTAGTGTCTATTGTTAAAAAAAAACCGAGGTGGTCGTGGTTTTTTGCTCATATCTCAGTTATTTATGTACCGATTTTTCTGAATTTCAATAGCGATCTACTCCCGAATATTTCCAACATTTTAATACCTCATGCGGGTCCGGGCGATGTCGGGGGGCTTCAAAAAGTTGATTTCAACATACACACGGACAGACGGACAGACGGACAGACGGACAGACGGACAGACGGACAGACGGACAGACGGACAGGGCTTAATCGACTTCCCTATTCATAAGCTTTCAGGAAATATATACTTTATGGGGTCGGAAATGAAAATTGTAGAAATTTCACACGGAATGACAAACCTATATATACCCTTTTTCACTGTGTGAAGGGTATAAAAAAAATAAATTTACGTACATATATAAGTAAAGAGTAATAGAGCATACATTATTGAAATTTAAAATATATAATATGTATTAACGTATACTACGTACTCAATGGGAAAAATACATAAAAATAGATATGTATTTAGTTTAGTTTTTTTTTTCATAGTGCATCGTATTTTGCTACTAATCTCCCAATGGCAAATTCATTCATCTCATATAAAATACGTACATACTTAAAAAACATACATATATAAAAATAACATCCCATTGTAAAAAAATAAATTTACGTACATATATAGTTTAATTAAAATAATTAAAAAAAGGAAAAAGTAAAGAGTAATAGAGCATACATTATTGAAATTTAAAATATATAATATGTATTAACGTATACTACGTACTCAATGGGAAAAATACATAAAAATAGATATGTATTTAGTTTAGTTTTTTTTTTCATAGTGCATCGTATTTTGCTAGTCATGATATTTCATATTCTACTCATATTGACCATGAAACATTGAAATGTAAAAAAAAAAAATTAAGCAAACACTTAATGGTATCGAACTGCGTACCACCAGCTTCATAGTTCAGTGGTGTACCCACTGCACTACCATCCTATAAATATTTATATAACTTAAATATACAAAAGTACTTGCAACCTATATGAGGTTCATACAAAATAAAAATCATATACATACATACATACATTTAAGTATTAGCAATATGTTTGAATGAATATTCGTATGTAGGTTTTTTACACGCACACACATGCTACGTTGAATCAAGGTTATAGCTGTTGTTACTTTGTTATCTCTAGCAGCGAAAGCCGCGGTGACATTTTGTTTTCTTTAAATATTGTGAGCAGAGTTACCAGAGGAAGATTGAAAAATATTGTGAGCAGAGTTACCAGAGGAAGATTGAAAAAATCTATTATTTTCCTTAAGAGTTGTTACATTTAGCATAAGGTATTACATTTAAAAATATTTTTTAATGCAAATAAATAAATGTAATTTATATGGACATTTGTATGAATGTATCTAGGTATTTATGTGAAAAAAATTAATTTTTACACAACAACGAAGTTGAAGTTCATTGATGTAACCGCTATTCTCCCAACGGCATGTAGGTAATTTCTTGCATTTGTTTGCAAGTTTAATTAAAAAAATTAAGAAGAAGTAAAGGTGTAGTAAGGTATTGCATTTAAAATTATTTCTTAATGGAAATAAATAAATGTAATTTATATGGACATTTGTATGAATGTATCTAGGTATTTATGTGAAAAAAATTAATTTTTACACTACAACGAATTTGAAGTTTATTGATGTAACCGCTAATCTCCCAACGGCATGTAATTTCTTGCACTTGTTTGCAAGTTTAATTAAAAAAATTAAGAAGAAGTAAAGGTGTAGTCATGCAATAACAATAGTTTGTAACACCATTCATCTCATATAAAATACGTACATACTTAAAAAACATACATATATGAAAATAACATCCCATTGTAAAAAAATAAATTTACGTACATATATAGTTTAATTAAAATAATTAAAAAAAGGAAAAAGTAAAGAGTAATAGAGCATACATTATTGAAATTTAAAATATATAATATGTGTTAACGTATACTACGTACTCAATGGGAAAAATACATAAAAATAGATATGTATTTAGTTTAGTTTTTTTTTTCATAGTGCATCGTATTTTGCTACTAATCTCCCAATGGCAAATTCATTCATCTCATATAAAATACGTACATACTTAAAAAACATACATATATAAAAATAACATCCCATTGTAAAAAAAAAATAAATTTACGTACATATATAGTTTAATTAAAATAATTAAAAAAATAATTAAAAAAAGGAAAAAGTAAAGAGTAATAGAGCATACATTATTGAAATTTAAAATATATAATATGTATTAACGTATACTACGTACTCAATGGGAAAAATACATAAAAATAGATATGTATTTAGTTTAGTTTTTTTTTCATAGTGCATCGTATTTTGCTAGTCATGATATTTCATATTCTACTCATATTGACCATGAAACATTGAAATGTAAAAAAAAAAAATTAAGCAAACACTTAATGGTATCGAACTGCGTACCACCAGCTTCATAGTTCAGTGGTGTACCCACTGCACTACCATCCTATAAATATTTATATAACTTAAATATACAAAAGTGCTTGCAACCTATATGAGGTTCATACAAAATAAAAATCATATACATACATACATACATACATTTAAGTATTAGCAATATGTTTGAATGAATATTCGTATGTAGGTTTTTTACACACGCACACATGCTACGTTGATCAAGGTTATAGCTGTTGTTACTTTGTTATCTCTAGCAGCGAAAGCCGCGGTGACATTTTGTTTTCTTTAAATAAATGCGTACATACATACATACATACCTACTATATGTTTCATTATTATTCTTTATAATAAAGTATTTTATCCGCTCAAAAACGTACCATTGTAAAAAAATTATAAATTGAGTTTTTGAATGTAAGTACGTATAAAAAATAAAATAACACAAAAAAAAATGAAAAAAATAAAAAAAAAAAAAATTTTTTGTCTCAACTGGGATTCGAACATAAGCTCATCTAGTGTCTATTGTTAAAAAAAAACCGAGGTGGTCGTGGTTTTTTGCTCATATCTCAGTTATTTATGTACCGATTTTTCTGAATTTCAATAGCGATCTACTCCCGAATATTTCCAACATTTTAATACCTCATGCGGGTCCGGGCGATGTCGGGGGGCTTCAAAAAGTTGATTTCAACATACACACGGACAGACGGACAGACGGACAGACGGACAGACGGACAGACGGACAGACGGACAGGGCTTAATCGACTTCCCTATTCATAAGCTTTCAGGAAATATATACTTTATGGGGTCGGAAATGAAAATTGTAGAAATTTCACACGGAATGACAAACCTATATATACCCTTTTTCACTGTGTGAAGGGTATAAAAAAAGGAAAAAGTAAAGAGTAATAGAGCATACATTATTGAAATTTAAAATATATAATATGTATTAACGTATACTACGTACTCAATGGGAAAAATACATAAAAATAGATATGTATTTAGTGTAGTTTTTTTTTTCATAGTGCATCGTATTTTGCTACTAATCTCCCAATGGCAAATTCATTCATCTCATATAAAATACGTACATACTTAAAAAACATACATATATAAAAATAACATCCCATTGTAAAAAAATAAATTTACGTACATATATAGTTTAATTAAAATAATTAAAAAAAGGAAAAAGTAAAGAGTAATAGAGCATACATTATTGAAATTTAAAATATATAATATGTATTAACGTATACTACGTACTCAATGGGAAAAATACATAAAAATAGATATGTATTTAGTTTAGTTTTTTTTTTCATAGTGCATCGTATTTTGCTAGTCATGATATTTCATATTCTACTCATATTGACCATGAAACATTGAAATGTAAAAAAAAAAAATTAAGCAAACACTTAATGGTATCGAACTGCGTACCACCAGCTTCATAGTTCAGTGGTGTACCCACTGCACTACCATCCTATAAATATTTATATAACTTAAATATACAAAAGTACTTGCAACCTATATGAGGTTCATACAAAATAAAAATCATATACATACATACATACATTTAAGTATTAGCAATATGTTTGAATGAATATTCGTATGTAGGTTTTTTACACGCACACACATGCTACGTTGAATCAAGGTTATAGCTGTTGTTACTTTGTTATCTCTAGCAGCGAAAGCCGCGGTGACATTTTGTTTTCTTTAAATATTGTGAGCAGAGTTACCAGAGGAAGATTGAAAAATATTGTGAGCAGAGTTACCAGAGGAAGATTGAAAAAATCTATTATTTTCCTTAAGAGTTGTTACATTTAGCATAAGGTATTACATTTAAAAATATTTTTTAATGCAAATAAATAAATGTAATTTATATGGACATTTGTATGAATGTATCTAGGTATTTATGTGAAAAAAATTAATTTTTACACAACAACGAAGTTGAAGTTCATTGATGTAACCGCTATTCTCCCAACGGCATGTAGGTAATTTCTTGCATTTGTTTGCAAGTTTAATTAAAAAAATTAAGAAGAAGTAAAGGTGTAGTAAGGTATTGCATTTAAAATTATTTCTTAATGGAAATAAATAAATGTAATTTATATGGACATTTGTATGAATGTATCTAGGTATTTATGTGAAAAAAATTAATTTTTACACTACAACGAATTTGAAGTTTATTGATGTAACCGCTAATCTCCCAACGGCATGTAATTTCTTGCACTTGTTTGCAAGTTTAATTAAAAAAATTAAGAAGAAGTAAAGGTGTAGTCATGCAATAACAATAGTTTGTAACACCATTCATCTCATATAAAATACGTACATACTTAAAAAACATACATATATGAAAATAACATCCCATTGTAAAAAAATAAATTTACGTACATATATAGTTTAATTAAAATAATTAAAAAAAGGAAAAAGTAAAGAGTAATAGAGCATACATTATTGAAATTTAAAATATATAATATGTGTTAACGTATACTACGTACTCAATGGGAAAAATACATAAAAATAGATATGTATTTAGTTTAGTTTTTTTTTTCATAGTGCATCGTATTTTGCTACTAATCTCCCAATGGCAAATTCATTCATCTCATATAAAATACGTACATACTTAAAAAACATACATATATAAAAATAACATCCCATTGTAAAAAAAAAATAAATTTACGTACATATATAGTTTAATTAAAATAATTAAAAAAATAATTAAAAAAAGGAAAAAGTAAAGAGTAATAGAGCATACATTATTGAAATTTAAAATATATAATATGTATTAACGTATACTACGTACTCAATGGGAAAAATACATAAAAATAGATATGTATTTAGTTTAGTTTTTTTTTCATAGTGCATCGTATTTTGCTAGTCATGATATTTCATATTCTACTCATATTGACCATGAAACATTGAAATGTAAAAAAAAAAAATTAAGCAAACACTTAATGGTATCGAACTGCGTACCACCAGCTTCATAGTTCAGTGGTGTACCCACTGCACTACCATCCTATAAATATTTATATAACTTAAATATACAAAAGTGCTTGCAACCTATATGAGGTTCATACAAAATAAAAATCATATACATACATACATACATACATTTAAGTATTAGCAATATGTTTGAATGAATATTCGTATGTAGGTTTTTTACACACGCACACATGCTACGTTGATCAAGGTTATAGCTGTTGTTACTTTGTTATCTCTAGCAGCGAAAGCCGCGGTGACATTTTGTTTTCTTTAAATAAATGCGTACATACATACATACATACCTACTATATGTTTCATTATTATTCTTTATAATAAAGTATTTTATCCGCTCAAAAACGTACCATTGTAAAAAAATTATAAATTGAGTTTTTGAATGTAAGTACGTATAAAAAATAAAATAACACAAAAAAAAATGAAAAAAATAAAAAAAAAAAAAATTTTTTGTCTCAACTGGGATTCGAACATAAGCTCATCTAGTGTCTATTGTTAAAAAAAAACCGAGGTGGTCGTGGTTTTTTGCTCATATCTCAGTTATTTATGTACCGATTTTTCTGAATTTCAATAGCGATCTACTCCCGAATATTTCCAACATTTTAATACCTCATGCGGGTCCGGGCGATGTCGGGGGGCTTCAAAAAGTTGATTTCAACATACACACGGACAGACGGACAGACGGACAGACGGACAGACGGACAGACGGACAGACGGACAGACGGACAGGGCTTAATCGACTTCCCTATTCATAAGCTTTCAGGAAATATATACTTTATGGGGTCGGAAATGAAAATTGTAGAAATTTCACACGGAATGACAAACCTATATATACCCTTTTTCACTGTGTGAAGGGTATAAAAAACACAAAATCCCCAAGAAGAAAAAAACCAAATCAAAATCCACAAATACAAAATCCCAAAACACAAAATCCCCAAATACAAAATTCCCACATTTTTTGGAGATAGTGTCACAAAATTCCCAAATACAAAATTCCCAAATTTTTACGATATTACCTAATTTTAATGTATTTTACACAGAAAATGAGGATTTTGTGTTTGGCATTATTCCTGAAATTAAAAATCAAAACAAATTGTACGATAAATTCACAAATACTTAATAGGTATGCCATGAATAGTACTAAACTAAAATATATAACAATAAAGAAAAAAAAAAATATTTCGTTATAAAAGTAGTTCAGTTTGAAATTAATATTTAAAAAAATATATGATATATTCACGCGCGCGCGATTTTTAACCTAATTTTAATGTATTTTACACAGAAAATGAGGATTTTGTGTTTGGGGATTTTGATTTGGGGATTTTGATTTTGGAAATTATGTGGTACACCCGTAAAGGCTATAATACACGGCATGTTTTTTACATCTGACTTTGAAATTTGTGAGTCATATGTAAATCTACATGTCTGTCAAAGTTGTGCTTTTACAGGCAACCGTCTCTGACAGCTTTGCAACAGCAGAGATTTCTGTCAACGGCTGATGTCACATGTTTTGATAGAAGAAAATAGAGCGCGCTCTAATTAAAATTTTGTCAGATGTCTCAACACATGTTTTTTACAGAAGTAATGTTTTAAAGGTAACACACGACATGTTCGTATTTATCAGTGTGAAATTTGTAAAGTCAGATGTAAAAAACATGCCGTGTATTAGCTGCTTAACTGTTTTTTAAATAAAAAATTGTATATTAATTTTAAATATATGTACGTACATACATACATGCATGCACCGAAAAATATTTGACAGGTGTTACGACTTGTGTATTGCCTAAATTTTCCTTTAACGATGATAGAAATATATTTTCATATACAGTGCATTCGCGGTAACGTGAAGACCGCCTAACTTGAACAAGCTTTTGTTAACGTTGACTGCTGAGTAACGTGAACACACTCAGAAAGCTTTATAACTTAAACAATTTTTTTCACTTCAAATGTTTTTTAGGCATGTAGACATTACTAAATATGCTAGTTTCGATTTTTAAAATTTAGGGAATCCCCTGTGTATCCTCTAAACTTTTTTGTATGTATGGCATCTTTTTTTATGTGAAGCGGTGAATCAATCACCAGGAGTGTTAAAAAATCCTAATGTCTGGAGTTAAAAGAAAATTCAGTCTTTATATATTCATATATTGCAAAAAGGAATCTCGTGATCTTGTAATGAATTATAAATAATAATTTTAATAATACAAATAATAAAATAATTTCACGTTCAAGCGTGTAAAACACAGGTTTATATTGTAAAAATTTATATTTCTCTCATTAAACTCGACAATCGCTAACATGAACTGCTTTGATTTTAATTAGTTCACGTAAGCGCGAGTGCACTGTATAATTAATTGTAATAGCAACCAAACCTAGGATTACAACAGGCAATTGTAAAGTTTTTAGGTGGTTACGTAACTGAATCTTAATTATAATCCGTAATCGATGCGTAAACTGCTGAAAGCAGCACGTAGCTTTAGAAAAATATTTCTTTAAAACCTTTAATTCTAGCCTTATACATTTTTGCAATATAAACGAAAGTTTTATATGTATAAGCTATGAAATAATGTAACGAAAGATTTTTTTGTTAATTATGTAAAATAAAATTCTAACCTGATTTTTTTTTTTGTGATGTGTACGAAAGTTTCGTAAAACTATTTTGCAAAAGTCTTTTTAGCCCTCCGTCATGCACATGTATCTGGGCAGACATTTTACAAATTTATTTGTGATCTAAATATATTTCTAAATTGGCTAGGGGTTTGAGTCTCCAGGTACCCTCTACAAATATGGTTAGCTCTCGTTTTAGGAAAAAACCCATTAAGATAAAAAATAACAAAAAAAAATTATTTGGATTTTTTCATCTACACATCACATACGTTGCACCATGAGTCTGGCCAGATACACACATACTTAATATGAAGAATAGTGTACTTTATTTGCATTTTTTATTTTTCTTAGCGTTTGTTTACTCAAATCAACTAAAACTGCACTTTATAGGTACTCTGCATAGTTTTAGCTGGGAAAGGAAACCCAGAACTTTATAATAACTATTTTTTTTTTAATTAAACACAAACACATATGCTAAAAAAAATAAAAAATTATATCTGCCAGGCGTGATAACAAATAAACAATCACTAAAATAGCATTTTTTTTTCATATAGGTTACCAAAACTTTAAATAAAACAAGAGCGCTATATTCGGCCGTGCCGAATCTTATATACCCTTCACAACGTGTAGTCATGCAATAAAAAAATAAAAAAAAATAAAAAAATTTAAAAAAAATTAAAAAAAAATTTTTTTTAAAAAATTAAAAAAAAATTTTTTTTTAAATAATTTAAATATATAGGGCCGTATTCATAAAAAATATTTTAGGATTATTAAAGGCTTATTTGACAGATGTTGTAGAGAAATTTGTCAAATAAGCCTTCAATAAACCTCAAATATTTTTTATGAATACGGCCCATATAATATAAAACAAAAAAATAAATAAAAAAAATAAAAAAATATTAAAAAACAAATAATAATAAAAATATAAATAATATATTTAATAAAATTTAAAAAAAATATATAAAAAAAAATTAAAAAAAAAATAAAAAAAAATTAAAAAAATTTTTTTTTGGCTCAGCTGGGATTCGATGCCATGTTTACTCTAACCTGTATACACGTTTGTATGTATGTATGTTGTTGTAATGTTGTTTTTGTGAAAAAAAAATCGAGGTGGTCGTGGGTTTTTGTTCATATATCAGTTGTTTATGTACCGATGTTTCTGATTTTCAATACCGATCTACTCCCGAATATTTCTAATATTTTAATACCGCACCCGGGTCCAAGCGATGTCGGGGGCTTCAAATAGTTGATTTCAACATACACACGGACAGACGGACAGACTGACAGAGCTTAATCGACTCCCCTATTCATAAGCTTTCAGAAAATATATAATTTATGGGGTCGGAAATGAAAATTGTAGAAATTTCACACGGAATGACAAACCTATATATACCCTTTTTCACTGTGTGAAGGGTATAAAAATAAATGTATTGAGACACATAGTGGGTCAATTCAAAGTGGTTGCATATCAGTCATATTTGTACTATTTCATATTATTTTATGCATGCATAAAATTTTTGTGAGTAATTTCCATACAAAAAAAATAATATGACTTTACACATTTGTTTTCTATGTATAAGAAATTGTTTATGTTATACTGTTACCATACTGTCTCTCAGAGAGAATTTCTTCGCTTCTCACCTCTCAGAGAGAATATTTTCTATTTTCTTCTTTCCTGTATACATACAATTTTTAACAGCGTCATCTCTGTCTTCTTTCTTGTATTAAATACATAATTAGTTAACAAAAGGTGTTCAAAGTCACTAGTCATATTAATATGAATTATATGACATAGTACAATATGAGAGTTTACTTTGAATTGGCCCAGTGGGTCTAGCCAGACTCATGTGCTAAGTACATATGTGACTATCTGAAAATGTGAATGACGGAGGGTTAATATCGTTAACTTACAAAAATCTTGCCTAAAGTTGTTGTTCGTAATTTGTATGAAAAAGTTTTGTATATTTTACGAAAATAACAAAATACATAAGGTTTTTATAATTTCGTAACGCGGTAGTTTTTTTGTCTAAAATTTTTTCGTTATTTGTACAAAAGTATCGTACGTATTTACGTAAATAATAATTACGAAGGGCTTTTATTACTTTCGTAAAAGAACAAAAATTTTGCCCACATTTTTTTCGTGATATTCGAACGAAAGTTTTTTCGTAAAACGTTGCATAGTTATTTTCGGTGAACACATACATATGCTTTACAAAAAATATGAAAATATTGATATTAAATCATATAATTAGTATTTAAACAGTTTACTAGATTCCAAGGCATGCATTTTTTTTTTTTTGTTTTTTGAATCCATAGTACTACGCATCTTTTAATCCGTTCATATTTGCATACAATATTTGTATATTGTTTTATAGTGGTGATAATTACGTACTAAATAAATTGCATAAATTATAAAAAAATGTTAAATGGCCATAAATTTTAAAAATAAAAAGATAAAGATTTAAAAAAAAAATAACCTGCAACCATAGCGCTCGGTTTAAAAATCTTACTCATTCTCGGATTTAGAGAGTTGTTTGTTGCCTTTAAACAGAAATTCATTTTTAATGATTTGTTTGTTTTTTTTTTATAATTTTTATTAGTTTTAAATGTATTTCCTAAAAATTAAGCACAATTTGTTTGGCTTGAGCATATTACAACAAAAAAAAATTATAACAAAAATAATAATAATAATAATAATATTTATATATGTATGTAGATATTTGTATATTGTTTTGTAAATGTATTTAAAGAAAAAAAGAATGTATAAGTAAGATTACACTAAAACTGACCCATATACAAAATTTGTTTTGCTTAAAACTTACAATTTACAAAAACATTTAGATATACGTATAATTTTTAAGACATTTTAATCCATCAATCAATCAATCAATCAACCAACTCAGCAACCATTACGACAATTCAATAATAGTAATAATTTGAAGAAGAAAATTTGTACTTACTTTGGTTTGCTAAATTAAACATTCGGATTTATTTTAAATATTTAGCAACTTTATCATTTAATACTTGTCTCTCTAGGTTTATTTAATTAATGATTCAATATTCACTACTAGATCACTTACTTTGTTTATTTGACGTTTCTTTTTATCATACTTTTTTTTTTTGTTTTTGCATCAATTCGAATTGTTCAACAAAACTAAAGTACGTAACAAATTGTATTGGTATTATTAGATTGGCCCTGTTTATTACATAGAAATGTGGTCTAGTTCTGTAATTTATACCAATTATACATTTTTAAATTATAAATATTAACACATAGTGTATTATTATTGATGATAATAATCTAGACTATTTTTTATATTTTAAAACTCGTAATTAACCTTTTTTAAATCTCATTAATCATTAAACAACCTTACAGTGTTGCAGTCGTCAGTCAGTAACTATTTAAGGTTAAAAGATTAGTTATCAGTTTTACCAAATACAAGTTCAATTAGCTTAGTAAGCTATTAGAAAGTGTTTAGGCACTCTGACAACACGAATTAAAAACATTTTCAATTTATTGTCCCTAACTGTAATTTTATAGAATAAATCTGGTTCCGGACCGCAGTTAGTCCCCACAAAGTTTTATGTCATTGCCAAAAAAATTTTAAGGAAATTAGTCTCACACATATAACATCTATTACAAGGCGAATCTAAACAGGTGAAATTATCAGCCCAGCTGATGGGGAAACATTTTCTCAAAATTTATTGAATTCGTTTTGATTTCATTTGTTAATGCACGGATGGAAATTGATATTTGAATATCAGATTGGTATCAAAAACCAACTGCTTCAGGGAGACTTATTAATTATTTTTCGAAGCATAATAAGAATTATTATTACTTCGAAAAACTTTATAGATAGAGTACTTACTATAAGTGACAGGTATTTTCATAAAAAGAATCGAAAAATTGTTATAAATATTTTTAAGGATAATGATTTTCCTATTAGATTAATTTATAAATTAATTGGTAAATTTGACTAAAGAAATGTTAATAATTCAAGAAATATTGTTGAGCCGAAAATCTATAAGTCATAGACTTATGTACCGGGAGTATCGCAAAGGATAAAGAAATCTAAAGTTTTTGCCACTAATAGATATGGGATGGCCTATAAAACGTTTAATACAATAGGTAATTTATTTAGTAAGACAAAAGACAGAATACAAAAATGGGATAGTTCTAATTTAGTATATATGTACATAAGATACCTTGTGGTGGTAATGATAGTGAAAAATGTAGTAAAGTGTATATAGGTACGACTAAAAATAAACTAAAAACAAAAATTGTAAATGTTTTCAAAAGTTTGTTATTTCAAATTTATTTTTTTACACAAAAAATTAAAAAAAAAAATAAAAAAAAATATTTCCTGACGATGCTACACAACGGAGTCTCGAAATATTGGAAGAATTAATAAAAATTAAAGATATTATTTAAATAATTAAAAGACCTCAAGCTTAAATAATTTTAGTTAATATTTAAATTGAAATGGTCAAAAAACTAAATAATTATTATAAAACAATTTTATAAATTATAAACATAAAATAACTGCCGAATTCAGAAAAAATATATGTCAAACTTCGTTAGTAAAAATAAAAAAAAAACCAATTTTCTCCGAACTACGATTACCTGATAATTAAATATGATTTGCATTTAACATATGAAAACAAATATGTATATGGCAACACTGTTACGATTTTTGAAAACTACTTCCGTTGTACTCGTATTTAAAACGAGTGATATATTTATGAGTTTTTGTGTTTTCAATCATGAATGCTAGAATAAAGATTAAGATTTCCCGCGAATAAAATTAAAATTTTCTGCACATGTTGTACCAATGACGTCACTCAAACTGTGATCTTAATGGCTAATAATAATTTCGAAAAGCCAGTGGTTTTATTGACAGTGGGCAAGCTCTTAGATAATATACATACATATATATATTTTTCGCAAGAAATTTAAAATTTTATATATAAAACCAGCTGGCAACCCATGCTAGTACTTAAACTTCACTCAACCTGTGTTTTTATTGGCTACTGATTTTAAAGAGGGAAAGTTATTTTAATTATAGTGCTGCCAGCTCCGACAAAATACATACAGAAGACCTATAATGATGGAAATTATTTATATTTTACTTAGCCAAATGCAAACATAGTAGGCCAATAAAAAGTGGTTGCATATCAGTCGTATTTGTACTATTTCATATTATTTTATGCATGCATAAAACTTTTGTTAGGAATTTCCATACAAAAAAAATAATATGACTTTATACATTTGTTTCCTATGTATAAGAAATTGTTTATGTTATACTTAGGGTTTCGTTCCCGGGAAGCGTCGGGAATAAATTCCCGGGAAAAATGCAAATTTTAACTTCCCGATTCCCGGGAATTTTATGTCGGGAATCCCGGGAAATAAAAAATGCAACCATGTTTTTTGTAAACACATTAATGCAACTGTAATAGACATAAAAAACAAGCAAATGAAAACAGAAAACAAATTAAGGTTAACGTACAAATTTGTCTAACATATCTACACATATTATTTAAAGCGAAGTGAATACTTGTACATATAGTAATTAGAAAAGTAAATGCATATTTAAAATTACTTTAGTTTCTCTTTATTTATTAATTCTTATTCATAATTAACTTCACATAGACAATGCAGAAATCTTTCGTTTGGGATTATTTTACGAAAGGAACGAAATCCAACGCTCAGTGCAACTTGTGCCCAAAAATTTTGGCATACAAAGGTTCATCCACCAGTGGTTTAGTGAAGCATCTTTCGAAAGTTCATCACCTAAATGAAAGATTAAGCAACAATAACGTCACTGTTGATGACCACTCTTCGGCCAAAAGACAAAGAAAAATTATAGAATTTGTGAAAAATAGTGGTTTAAATGAAATTTTGACCAAACTAGCAGCATTTGATGGAATATCGATAAGGGCAATTACTCGTAGTTCGTTTATCCGGGAATCATTAGCTCAAAAAGGTTTATCGAGCCCCAAATGTGAGACCACTACGATGAAATTAATTTTAGAATTTTACGAAGAAATTAAAACTAAAATGACCAACGATATTTCAACCATTGCAACAAATAATGGTCGATTCAGCTTAGTTTTTGATGAATGGACTACCTTAAGAAATAAACGTTATTTAAATATTATATTGCATGGGCCAAATAATAAGTTATTTAACCTTGGCCTAGTTAACATTAAAGGGGGGCGTTAGAATTAAGGAAGATAGTTGAAAAAAAACTTGCAGACTATGACTTAAGCTTCGTTTAACATATTGTTTCAACTATTTCAGGTGTTCCAAACGTAATGAAAAAATTTGTTGCCGAAAGCCCAGCATGTGGAGTATTTTGTCTTAATCATTGTATTCATTTAGCTATATTAGATGTTATTTACAAAAAAACTATAAAAACTGTTCAACATGAAAATTCTTTTTTCAAGAATTCTTCGAAAGCAACTACATTACTTTTTGCAGACAATTTGTACAAAAGATTATTTCCAAATGAACTAAAACCTTCTACAAAATCGGAATCAGATACTGACCTTGAAGATGAAACGGAATCCTTCCAAGAAAAACTTAATCGAGCTATTGAAAATGCAATGAGTAAGGGTAAAAAACCAAATCCATCGAACTCTGAACTTTTAAAAAAAGAATTTTCAATATTTGAAGTAACTGCCATAAGAACTGGAAATTTAGACAACTTGTTTAATGCATTGTTAACGATTAGACCAACTTCAATCGAAAGCGAACGGGTTTTTTCAGTTTCTGGAAGTTTTGTTAATAAAATCAGAAACCGCTTATCGGATGAATCGATTAATGCATTAGTGGTTCTGAAATATCACTTTATTGAAAATATAACTAATTAATACATTTACGCCATAAAATATGGCATACACTACTAGTTTTTATCAATATGAATATTTTTGATAAATATTTTGAAAATATTTAATATTTTTAAATATTTATTTTTATTAATTTATTTCAAATTACCTGATTTTATTTTACGTTATAAAAAACATGTCCTGAGTTACCTGAACTGTTATTATTTCCTTTGTTTTCTTAAATAAAATTATATACATATAGTATATACAAAAAATTGGAACATTACAGTGTTTAATATTTTTGTATTATTTTTTCGGGAATTCCCGGGTACCCGGGAACGGAACAAATTTTTTCCCGATTCCCGGGAATCAGAAATAGTCGGGAATTTAGAAACCCTAGTTATACTTTTAACCATACTGTCTCTCAGAGAGAATTTCTTCGCTTCTCACCTCTCAGAGAGAATATTTTCTATTTTCTTCTTTCCTGTATACATACAATTTTTAACAGTGTCATCTCTGTCTTCTTTCTTGTATTAAATACATAATTAGTTAACAAAAGGTGTTCAAAGTCACTAGTCATATTAATATGTATTATATGACATAGTACAATATGAGAGTTTACTTTGAATTGGCCCAGTAATTATATTTATATTTATTTTTTATATTTGAAGCAATCTGGTATTCATAAAAAATAAATAAAAAATAAATACATACTCAGCATTGATTTTGCTTTTAATTTATTTAATTTGTTGTATTAAACATTTTATCGGCTGTGTTTCAATAGGATAGTTGTTACTTGGTAACCCTTACTGTGGGCCAAATACGTCATCTAACGGGAAACCATGCACATGGCGTAAACTTTATTTATATTATACATATTTTAAATAACCTCAATTGCAACCAAATAGTTTTACTTATACAGGGGGGAAATTAAAATATGTGCACCAAATTGTCAGCTTTTTTGAAAATTTCATATGCTATCGTCGTTTTAAAATTTCCGTAATCCTAGTCCTCAAGTATATAAATAATTCTAAACTTCCAAGTAGTGAATTGAGTCGCAAAATAAAATGGGTACTAACAGAAATTGTCAAATATAAATCGGAAAAAAATTTTACAAATGTATATAGCAGATTTAACCTTTTTTTGTTCTTTTTTTGGGGGGGGAGAAAATGTTTACTATTTCTATGAAAATGAAATACAAACTTACCATGCCAGCAGGACGAACAACATGGGCAGCAACAGCAGCATCAACAGCTGCTTGGGCTTGCATGCGTTGTATCATAACAGCACGATTGAGATCTTGCAGTTGTTTTTGTTGTTGCTGTTGTTGAGCGGCAACTGCTTGAACAACTTGAGCTTGCGCATGAGCAACTTGTGCCTGAACCTGAGCAGCTTGTACTTGTGCTTGAACTTGAGCCTGAGCTTGTGCTTGCGCTTGGGCCTGTGCCTGGGCGTGAGCTTGCGCATGGGCTTGAGCTTGGGCCTGAGCCTGAGCCACAGCAACTATAGTAACAGCCTTTTTTACATTAATATTTATATACATTTAAGCACGCACATCACACGCAAAATTTTAAATTTGTGCATGAAAAAATTTTAAAATGTTTGAAGAGTAAAAAAACAGGAAAAGAGAAAAGAAGAAAGTACAGAAATTAATTTTAAAAATTTTGTTGTCGTTTCTATTAAAAGGGTAAAGATTTTTTTATTTACACATGAAACCAAAAACTATAGAAATTGTTAAAAAAATTTCTCTCAACTATGGTGGGTATTTTTTATTTTATACATTTTAAAATCTTTACCAGGGAGGTCTTTTCAATTGGTTCTATTTTAAAATCTTAAATTACGAAAAAGAAACATGATTTTTTTTTAGTTTTTCATTATGAGTTTATGTTTATTGTTGTTATACTTTCTTTTTTAATTTAAATATCAAGTTTTTATTATTTCACAATAAAAATTTAATTTTGCCTTTTTCGTAAAATATAAAAAATACACACACATATTTTTTAAATTGTTTTTAGTTTATTATATATATAAAAAAGTCTGTTAAATTAAGTTTTAATTAACATATTAAAAAAAAAAAATATGTTGCAAAAAAATGATGTGAATTTAAATATTCTTTTTATCTAATATTTATATGTCGGCAAAAACTTCAAAATTTTTAACAAACTTCTAACTTAGTAGAAAATAATTAAGAATACAAATTCAAATATTATTATAATTTATTATCTATTTATTTAATAAAATAATTTTAAACTGCATATTCGAAGGCAAGTCTTACGCCTCAAAATGTATTTTTTAATATGAAAATTTTGCAAAGTAGATTATGGGAAACGATATTTTTATCATTGGAATATGTAAATGCGTTATAATTGCAAATTTTATTGAATAACAAATATTCTATTGGACAAACGTTCCATCTAGTAAATCTATTATTTTTTATTGATGACATAGCTAACTAAACTATTTAAATGTTTTTTCGTTTGTAAGTACTTGTTTAATGCATCTGGGATGTGTATCAGCTATGTTCATCTTGATGAATATATAACTCAGATAACTTCACTTTTAGAAAAACAAACAACTTTTCTTAACGACACTTCTCAGAAGAAAATTAAAACTAAAAATAAGGTAATTATTTATAATAATATCCCAAAATCAGAGAAGAATTACAAAACTTCTGAAAAGCTAAAAGAAAAATCTACAGGGGCTTGATTAGCTACTTTTTTTAAAAAACGTATTGCAGTAAAACACTTTTTCTACAATCAAGTATTAACCATGCTATTAACGATGTAATAGAAATCGCTTTTGAAAACTATGAATGGATTTGAAATTGTAAGAAAACTATATTGGTAATTTAGTTAATATATGTATAACATATTGATAATTTTTTCGATATTTTACAATTTGAAAAATATTGAAAAAGAGTTTTCAATTAAACCAAGGCTTAAAATTCAAGTATTTCTAACGAAAATTGAAAAATTAAATCCAATTTTTGATAGAAGCATTATGAAATAGGTAAACAAATAACTCAAAATTGATCAAAATAGATTGCTGTTTAAACAAAATTTTTAACGGTCAATTTTCATTACATAGCTAAACCTTAAAGAACAGAAGAATTATTTACCAATTCCATTTGTAAAAAAAAAACTTGTTTGAAGTACAATGCACTTTGATAATAAATTTAAAAACCTTTTATTTTTCGATTTGATTTTTAGCCTGACATTTTATTAAAAACAAGTTAAATTAAGCAATAATCTGTTTTCAGAAATACTTCCAGGGTTCTATAAAACTATTTGGCAACTTCCAACTTAAAGTAAAAAAAAATTCGCCCATGTTTAAAAACACTATTTAATATTTTGAATATAAAGTGTTTTGCAAACATGATTAGCTTTGTGTTTATTGTACATCCTTTTGTTGGCTCTTTATAATTCAGTTTAAGCAAATTACGTGCATAACTTACAATTTTAAGTCGCAATTGTAAACCACATAACATCATTATGCGATTGAAAGAAAATTAGCGAATGTGTTTATGCATTCAGTTGTGCATTTTTTTTAATTTAAGTATAATCCAGTAATTTTTTTTATAGATATTGAACTTAAATTCTTAAGGCATACGCTTTGCCTTAAATATTATAATTTAAGCTTTAATAACTAAATGTTAGTTAAAACTTTTTAACTGAGTAGAAAATTACCGTTTCTTATCAACCCTTAACAATATAAAACAGATTATGAATTGCTAATTAATTTTCATTAAAACATTATCTTTGATGTCTCAGACTCACTTGGTCATCAAGCTAATAAAATAATATTCCATTAAGCTCTACACTAAAACCCCCCTGAAAATATATACATACGTGCCACACACACCCCCTGATATTTTCCATTTGCCATTAATTTTGAGCATTTTTGCCGATGCGAATGTTAAAATTTAGTCTGAAAAATGGTTCTTTTATCTTTACAGCTTGTTTCTACTTCTTAGTTTTTTTTATTATTGACTATAATTTTTATATCTATAATAAGAACTCACTTCCTGTGCCTTTGTAATGGCCGCTGCAGTGGCAGCAGCAGATGCGGCTTGCGTTGATGACGTCGTGGAAGACGTTAATGCTGTAGAAGCAGCTGTAGAGTAAATACTAGTACCATGGCTGTTAGTATTTGGTACTGAGGTAGATGTTGACCTTGTTACAGAGGCCCCACCAGCTGTACTTAATCTATGTTGAATTTTACGGGACTTCAACTCTTCCAAACTCAAATCCTCGGGAGGATGCATAATTTTCGATGTAATACCACTTGCATTCGTTACTGCTTGGCTCTTGTTGTTAGTTGCGGAAACATCAGACGTTGTAGATGTAGTACCTGTTGCAGTTGATGTTGTTGACAAGGAAGTTGCTGCATTTGGATTGTTTGTTGTAGGTGGCGCACTTATGGTAGCATTACTGAAAAGTTATCAAAATATTTTTTGTTAATTTCTAACAAAATAGAAAGAGTTTGTAAATTTTAAAATTTTACCTATAAGCAGGAAACGTTGGTTTCTGCTGGGCAGCAGCTGCATGCGCCGAAGCAGCCACATGAGCCGCTGCAGCAGCCGCTGAGGTAGTTGCCATTGCTGCAGGAAATAGCGGTCGGGGAGGCATCATATGTGGAGGCATCATGTGTATACCACCAGGACCCATAAATGGAGGCATTGCCATATGGGGCATCATGCCATACTGAGCATATTGTCCCATCATGTGCGGAGGCAACATATTAGGTGGCATCATCATGGGCGGTGGAGGAGCCGTTAAGGGAACTAAAAAATTGAAACAATAACAATTACTTATTATCTACTAAATTCTTTGCAGAAAACCTTTACAAACTAACAAAAATGATTGAAAAAACTTTATGTAAGAAATGAGCCTTATTGTGAGTGTCGTTACCATATCAATTTCTTGTCGAATACAACAGACACAAGGTACCATTTATTTTGCATTTCAACAGTAGAATTGTGTTAAGCGTAAAATTGATAACACTGTGCAAGAAATTGATACTTTTTTTTGTGACAAGCTGGGCGTTTTAACATAATTCAGATACGCTGAATCCAGTGGTGCCCGCGGTTTTATGTGTTTTATGAAATTCTTAAATTAATTAAAATTTGTCAACTTTTGTGAATAAAGTCAAGAGCTGCTAACAGATGTTAATCATTTATGGCCTGTTTTTTTGCAGCTTTGTTTTTTATGTCTGCAAAATATTAGAAGCCTTGCTGCATTTTTTAATTTTTTATGAATTTTTAAAAAACAAAAATTTCGAAATTTTGATAAAAAAAAATTAATTAAAATAAAAAAAATATGTTTATAAACGATATTAGAAAGGTGTTTTACTTTTCTTAAAGAAAATTTTATTGCGGAATTTCGGTTTTTAAGTTTTTTTCAATAAGCTAAAGCGTTTTTGAGTTACGCGAACATATGTTGTGCAACATCCTCGATTTTCAAAATAACGATATATCTCCAAAACCAGAGCCAATCTTAAAAACCCGCGGGGACCACTGGATTCAGCGTGATGGATTTTATGAGGGATGTGCAACATAATAGTGGAAACATCAGGAGATTTTACATACTTTCTGATAATTTTAGCATGTCTCAAGTAGATATATTTGCTATCTGTAAGACAATGGATTTCAAAATAGAACATGTTCCCAGGGGTAGGAAGGTTACTCTTTGCGTGGCGTGGCGGTTTTCAAGGCATTGAAATTGTTGGTAACACCAAAAAATTTTTTTAACACCAAAAATAACATGGACATAATCAAAGTCAACATTAACGTCATATTTTCTTACAGAATACCAAACATAGTAATATTGACACCGGGTATACGAATCTACAACTAATAAAAAACAATGTTTACGACGCAAAATGGAATAGTGTAAATAAATTCTTGATATGACTTTGTAATATTTACTAAAAATTTTGGTTTAAATATAATGCAATGGGACGCGAATTGAGATGTGAGACTAAAGTGGAAACATGTGGCTAAAAACGAATTATGTTACTTTTAAAGTTGAAGCACTGTATCCTTATATATCCTTTTAATAGCAATTAAAAAAGCATAAACCGTCAAGTGTGGAAATTATTCGTTGTAGATTGCGATCTCAGCAGTTAACAAAAAGTGCACTACTTTCTTAAAGTATGTAATTTGGTATATATGTATATAACCTTTAGAGGTTTAACTTTAAAAATAAGCATTGCAGACATTTACCATTTTAAATTTTATTTTTAAATTTTTTTATCCCCATATTTAACTTTTGTTCTGGTTGTGCGTTTGTAAACTAGATTTAAGCCATTATGCCATTAAATGAAACCGAAAATTATTGACACTAACTGCAGAAATACCCTTTTTATTCACTATAGTCTATAACAATTAGGAAAATTATATATGCAGGTAACTACCACAGAACCTATTCCATATTGACAATTTAAAAAATAACTCCAACTAATTTGATTTTACTCGGAACACAGAAAAGGCGGAATTATTAATACTACTAATTAAAAAATAACTTACTTTCAACTTTTTTCTTTGCCTGAGGTTCATCATCATCCGAGTCGGATTTACCGCCATTCTTTTGTCTTTCGTGCTCGCGCAAATCATCAGCCGGTATACCGTCCATACCAAATATTTCAATTTCAATATTAGAACGATTTGGCAAAGAATTTGGCACTTTATCAACAGTCTCCTTGTGAACCTGCATACAGTGTATGGATAGTCCGGGACCTGTGTAGAGCTTCTTGTGACATATATGACATTTGAAGTGTTTTGCCTTTTGATGTTGCACCAAGATTTTTTCATCGTCAAACTCACGATTGCAATACCTAGTTATTGAATATGTAATTAAGGAAAACAAAGATACAACAAAAAATATAATGAAATTTAAAAATAAATTTCCCGCACAAACTTATTGTAAACCACAATCACAAGAAACAGCACAGCAATCCTTTGATTGAAAATATAAGTTTAGGTTATATAAAAACAAGTATACACAATACTCTTTTCACCAAATCACAACGCCTTGCTGTTTCTTATTTTTTCACAAATTGAATTTTCGTGCTTTTTGATTATTATTGAAAAGGATACCAGCACCAAGGTTTTGAAGCTTTCTTTTTTTTACGACCCATTTTTTGTAGATTTAATATACTTTATTTTAAATACAATTCTTTATTACAAATTTTATTTTATAATTATAATAAAGATATGATTCTTCCACGGTGACCAACTGCAGCAGAACACAAAACAAAATGGCTTAAATATTTTTTCGTACTGTAATAAAGTAAAGTTGCCAGATGCACTAAAAATTTAATATAAGTTTTTTTTCATCTAAACAATTTTGTAAAGGGTTTTCTATCGAAAAATATTTAAAAATGTGAAAAATATAACAACATTTATTATGATCACTATTAATATTTAAGGCTGTGGCACAATGAATCCGTCGTCAAACTTCAACTTTTTCAACTGACATCAACGTATTGACGGGGAGGGGTTGTCACAAAAATAGGGCAAAATAATATTTTTTTAAGAAAATGTCAATTTAGCTTCAAATTTATACAATCTATATATAAAAAAAGAGTTTTGAACCGAAAAAAACTGCATGCTTCTGCGGCTGCTCATGCATCACAAAAAACTACGGCGGCTGCTGTAAAGCCGGTTGACTTCGCTTTTTGCGCACAAACATATGGTAGTTGTCAAAGTACTCGACGTACGTCAAAAGTTGGTCAACTTTCGTACTTTGCGTTGAATGAGACGTACTGAATGTGACAACACTCATAAGAAAAAATGTATTTTAACTTAGTTGTCAGTTTAAAAAGTTAAAGTTTAACAGACGACGGATTCATTGTGCCACAGCCTTTACTAAAAAGTTTCCGTACTATTAAAGTATAAAATTTGTCAGTATGGCAATATTAGTTCGGTTACCTAGAGATGGCATGCGGGAATTGGGATGATAGTGATCGCCAGCGATGGGAATGTGTGCTTCCACGATACATTCAATCACTTAATTGGCTTTTTAAATTATGTAAGTGAATTACCCCGTTCCCACGACATATTGTTAAATTAATTTGACAGTTCTTCTTCGTGCTTTTTTTTAATTTAAAATTATCGCTTTGTTTTTTGGCAGTAAACATTAAGAAATATAAAATTTTATAGAGAAAATTATAATTATTTTTTCAATGGAGGCAAAAAGTAAGTAATAACAGTAATAATATTATAAATTTATAAGAAATAATATCATTATTTTTTAATGACAAGAAAATAGAAAAGGTGCAAGAAAATAGGACCAGTGCAACCAGCAAAGCCTCTAAACACAATTTCGTCTCATCCAATCATTTTTATGTGGCCAAAAGTCTTATTCCATAACAACTTTTTATAAAATTTTCTTTTTTGCTTCCATATTATTTTTTATAAATTAAATTGGACTTTTTTCTTTTCGCTTTGCTTATATTTTTTTGACAGCTGGATATAATAAAATATCGATAAAAATTAGAGAAGACACTGATTTTATTATAATTCGGATGGTAATTCTAAATGCATGCTATAAAAGCATGTTTCCACGGCAACGATATTTGTAATTCGATGTCTTATTTATAGTTCAAAGCCTAACTACGAACCGAATTACATAATTTGTCATGAAAATTTTCAATGCGAATTACTATTTTTGTGCGTATTCATTTAGAATTACCATGCAAATTATAATAAAATCAGTGTCTTCTCTAATTTGTATCGGTAGTTTACCATCTCCAGCTGTCAAAAATATCAAAGCAAAGCGAAAAGGAAAAGGAAAAAAGTTCAATTTTATATATAAAAAATTAAAAAGCAAAAAACGAAAATTTTAAAGAAATTTGTTATGTCTAGCAGATTTTTAGCCACATAAAAATTATTGAATGAGACAAAATTGTGTTTAGAGGATTTGCTGGCTCACTGCTCCTATTTCTTTGCACTTTTTCTATTTGCTTGTAATAAAAAAATAATGATATTATTTGCATACATTTGTTACAAATTTACAATATTATTACTATTATCACTTACTTTTTGTCTCCATTGATAAAATAATTATAATTTTCTATATAAAATTGTATATTTCTTAATGTTCACCGCCAAAAAACAAAACGATAATTTAAATAAAAAAGGCACGAAGAAGAATTGTCAAATCATATTAACAATATGTCGTGGAAACAGGGTAATTCACTTAAGTAATTTAAAGAGCGAATCAAGTAATTGAATGTGTCGTGGAAACATGCTAACTAACTATTTTCGCGTCAAATCAAGTGATTTCAAAATCAGCATTTTTACTGCCTGGAATTCCGTGCCAATAAAGCTCTAAGGTTGTTTGTGTAACTAAACTCCACACATATTATTTCAGAATAAACATTGTATTTTCAATGATGTTAAATATTCTAATGACATCAGTTTCGCAATTTTAACTCCCAATTTTAACGTAATTTTCAGGACACTTGTAAAGTCCGAAGATAACAAAAAAACATATATAAGTCAAAGTTGAAAGTTTAAATAAATTAGTATAAAATTGTATGTATTACGTTATATTTTGACTTTTGTTTCGTTATTTGTAGCTCTGAATTTAATTGTTCATTGTTGTTAATAATGAACAATTCCCGGTTTAATATAAGTATTGGTTTGGGTTCAAACTATAGAAGTTTTTGTAATAGATATCAATTCAATACTCGTTAAACTCTTTCGCTTTTAATTATTTATTTTTTTTTTATCGATTTTTTATCGATTTTTTTTTTTGTTTGATTTTTTTATTGGTAAAAAATTAAGTTTTTGGTTTCGTATCAGCTACTTTCTACCATATATTATGATATTTAAATAAAGAAAGTTATTTTCGTATGATTTATTAATTTTTTTTATAATTTTTTAACTATTTTTTTTATTATTTCCTTTTTAGTATATTTAACAATTATAAATTTATAAACCACTGCCGAAATACTTCACCGAATAGTTAGAACACTTCTTAATATTAGTAATAGTATAATTATTTTAGAAAATCTCGATAATAAAACTCAAGTTATTATTAACATTAATGCTTCAGGGGAACTAGTATTCCATAGAGGAAATACTACCTATTTACAAAATATGTATTCTTCTTCTTATGACCTATGGTCTAAAATTATACAAAATAAATAAAGGGTCCGCCAAAAACCTTTTTTTGTTTTGAAAATTCTATAAAAAATGTAGCTTCGGCTGTGTGGCACGTAGCGCCGTCCTGTTGAAACCAAATGTTGCCAATATCCTCCTCTTCAATTTTTGTAAGCAAAAATTCGTTCAACATGGCCCGATAACGATCGCTATTGACTACGGCCACTCCTTGCTCATTTCGAAGAAAAATGGCCCAATTATGCCTCTGGACCAAAATTCGCACCAAACAGTTTGGGTTTATCGGCTTTTCAATGTATGCGTGCGGGTTTTCTGTGCCCCAAATGCGACAATTTTGCTTGTTTACATACCCGCCAAGATCAAAATGAGCTTCATCTGAAAAGATGTTTTTTTTTTGGCAAAATCGGCCAAAGTAATGTCGCAATATTTTCCAGCGTTGTTCAAGCGTATACACAACCATATTCGTTCAGCGGAAGGATAAAAGTAATTATCTGTTAAATCAGGCATGAACTAAGTTTACCATTGACGAAATAACCACTAGTTGAAAAAACGCTAGATGGCGTACCCTTTATTTAAAAATTAATTTAAAATCTACCTTTTATATATTCCAATTTTCACTAAATATGAATTTTAACAATTAATTTTAAAATGTTTAATTCGTTAACAAGTGCATTCAACTGCCAGTTAATAAAATATGCAGATCGTCTAATTATGATATAATAAAAAATTTGTTCAAAACCCATTTTAGTGATTGCTTTAAAACTTCCTTTAACTTTCAATTTGATACGAGCTTTTTCGTATAACTTTTCCTTAAAACTATGATAGTGGTTTTTTTTATTTAATTATTTAGTTGTTAAGTGTTGTAACTTCAATTGTAAATTCTCATAATTATGTTAATTATATTGATAATAATTTTTTAAATAAAATCGATAACAAAAATATAATTCATCTAACTTTAGTTAGTGCAAAGTGCCTTTGGTGGTAAAATGTATTTAGCATAACTTGCATTTCATATATGAAATATTCTAATATATATTCGGGTGTTGGGAGACAGAACATTGCAACACTAACTCAATGTATTGTTTATATTTTTTACTTATATATTGGTAGCAATGCACTAATATTTTTGAAAATCAAGCTCAAGCGTTATTATTCGCCGCTGTCAATTGTTTTTACTACATGTATTTTAGCATTTGTTTGTGCAAATAATTGTTATTAAGATTTTTAATTAAATGTAACAACTGACGACTTATTTTAATTACCACCACTTTTTAGTAATAACAAACGATAATACAAACAGTATTTTTCAAAGACACGATTACATTGAAGTTCAAAACCTTGTAAATAAAAAGGATTAAAAGGCGCCAATATGACAACGCGGCGAAGACCAATTACAAAACTAGTTGCGGAAAATGTTGCTACTGAACGGCGATCCTTTGGAGCAAATAATTCAAAACAATCTCTGATAAGTACAAAAAATTTGAAGGTAAATAGTGGACAGAATGAAAATATTCCAGAACAGCTAATGGCAGGTGATGATTTCGCCGATGCCAACATTTCAGATGATGAAGAGGGAGGTACACGTATAGGAGATATTTATATTCCGCCACCTATACCACCTCACTGTTCCACAGAGAGCAAGGGACCTCGCCTAATAATAAGAAAAATAGAAAATAATAATTTTAAAAGTTATGCTGGTAAAGTAATTCTTGGACCCTTTCATCATGTAAGTAATATAACAAAATTTTTAAATGAAAGTAATGTTAAAAATGTGTTATTTTTTGCTGAAGTGTTTTACAGCCATTATTGGACCTAATGGAAGTGGCAAGAGTAATGTTATTGACTCAATGTTGTTCGTATTCGGATACCGGGCCAACAAAATTCGTTGCAAAAAAATTTCTACATTATTGCACAATTCCGCAAGGTATTCAAATATCAACATGTGCTCTGTAGCGGTTCATTTTCGCCAAATTTTAGACAAGGAAGATGGCACATGCGACGAAGTGCCTGACAGTGATATTGTGGTTGAACGAACAGCCTTCAGAGACAATTCTTCATACTACACAATTAACGGAAAGAGAGTGCAGTTTAAAGAAGTTGCTAAACTTTTGAAGAAGCATCATGTAGATTTAGATCACAATCGATTCTTGATTTTACAGGTACATACATATGTTTAATAAATTTAAATAATTCATTTATACGCTTACTGTTTTAAGGGTGAAGTTGAATCAATTGCTATGATGAAACCTAAAGGACTTACAGAAACTGAAACTGGTATGTTGGAATATTTAGAAGATATTGTGGGTACAACACGTTACAAAGAGCCATTAGTTAAAATAAATGAACGAGTAGAACAACTGACCGAGGAACGTACCGAAAAACACAATCGCTGCAAATTAGCCGAAAGGGAGATGAATGATTTAGAACAACCATACAATGAGGCAGTCGAATATTTAAGACAGGAAAATGAAAATACCCGCACAAAGAATTTAAGAATCCAAAAATATCTCAGTGAAAAAAATAAAAAACTCCAGGAATATACAAAACAACATGATGAGATAAAGGCCGATTTAAACGAACATGAGATAGAAGTAGACGCTTTAAAGAAAGAACGGGAGGAAAAAGAAAGTCTTGTACAAAAAGAAATGCAGTAAGTAATAAATTCAGTATTTTTGCAGACTTCACTGAACAATTTCCTTAGTATAGTATCGCTGACAAAATACAAAATAGACTTTTTACCATAAATTAAATCCGTAAATTTGTTTTCCAAAAATTTCTTTCTTAAACTGAAAAAATACAGTTGTAGCAATTTTTTATATTTTCATATTTTTTTATTTACATATGTATGTACATATATCAAAAATTACTAATATTCTTTATATTATTTATTTTTTTGTGTTGTCGATTTTACCAAATCAGTATTTAGCCTCTCTTAGCATCTAGCAATTTGAATTAAATACTGTAGACACATTTTCTTTTTATTAATTTTTTACAGTTAGACTGTAAGCTTTTAATATAAAAACTATTTTGTATGAATTTTTAAGATTTTTAAAATAAAGAATTTGGTTAGAAATCCTTACATACGGTTCTTTACAATTTGCTATTTGTGTTTCAAGTTTTTATTTCAATTCATTATAATTTAGGCGTACGAATTTCTCTTTACTAAAATTTTAGAAATCACGAAAATATGCGCAAAAAAAAAGAAGATCTAGAAAAGAAACTTGAAAAAGCCAACAGTAATTTTGCAGAGGTTCAAGAAACAATGACCATTTCAAATAAGAGACGTCACCACAATAAAACCCAAACGACTCAAAATGAAAATCAATTGGAAGAATTACGAAAAGTACCCGAAAAGAATGAACAAGAGATTAAAGAATGCGAAAAAAAACTTGAACGATTAGTGAAGCAAAAAGGTGAACTCGAAGAGGAATTACAGCGTAACTACACGTCGTTAAAGGAACAAACAAAACCGCTGATAGAAGAGCGTGAGAAGCTAGAAACTGAATTAATGGAATTGAAAATTAATGTAGACGAGGCTAAAGCTGAATTGGCTCTGTCAGAATCGGAATTGAAAATTTTGAAACATGATGAGACAGCTGAAAAGCGTAAATATGAAAGTATGAAGGGTTCTTACGAAGAATCCGAACAAAGTTTAAAAGAAAAAAAGGTGAAGGTAGAAGAACTAAGGGAACGTGTGCCTGAAATAAAAAGGGAGGTGGTACAGAAAACGCATCAGTTGCAAAAGCTACAAAATGAGGAGGAACAACTAAAAAAACAATTAATGTCGATCAAAGCAGAGGTAAAGAACATCTTTTAGTTAAACAGTTATAGTTGAACGGGAAAATAATATTAATATTGACATGTTGTAGATTAACGAAAAAACCGTTAGCATGCAGGCTATGCGTTCCAATAACAAAGTTTTGGATTTTCTAATGCGCCAAAAAGCAGAAGGAAGTATACCTGGTATATTAGGACGCTTGGTAAGCACTGTTATAATTTAAAATACATTAGTTGGGAAGCATTTGTGTAATGCTTAATATATTTGTGTGTTTTTTAAATCCTTCATAACGAATGCGGTATGTATGTATATGTACGGTAAATCATACATATGATAAACCTTAAGGATAGGATTAGTCGACTGAACGATTTTATGTTTGCTCAAAATAAAATGATTTTCAACATTTCAAAAATATTCGGTAGAAAGTCGGTCCAAAAAACGCGACTAACTTTTTTTGTTTGTGAAATGTTAAACATTTTTTTAGCTTTTAGGTGTAAATCTAAGACCTAACTTTCATTATCACATACCTTGAACGTTGCAGTAGGGTATATTAGTTTCGGAATGGTCGAATATAGCATTATTTTTTTATCATTTTTATAACAGGGTGATTTAGGTGGTATCGATAGTAAATATGATGTTGCTATATCTACTGCTTGTGGACGCCTTGATAGTATTATTGTAGATACAGTGAATACTGCACAGGAATGTATTGAATATTTAAAACGATATGATGTAGGACGTGCGTCATTTGTTGCACTGGAAAAGGTAGAATACTTAAGAAATCAATGTGGACGCATACAAACGTAAGTATAAAATGTTTTAAAATGTTCTTTGCATATTATTTTAGTACCATACATTTTAACGGCGTTATGCATAATAACAAACCGCGTGTTAACTAACGAGCTGCTAATTTTTTTAAAATGACGTTGAAGCACACAGATTGTTATTATGCATAAGAGCCGTACGAGTTTTTTTTTTAACGAATATATATTACTTTAAAGAAAAACGTAAAATGTATTTTTTTAAAGGAAGTTTAATAAAAAAAATGTGTTTGGTTTTAAAAAATTATGTATATACAAATATTTATAAAATTTCTAGTCCTGAAAATGCATCACGTCTTTTCGATTTGGTACGTGTTGAGGATGAACGCGTAACGCCAGCATTTTATTTTGCTTTGCGCAACACACTGGTTGCTCAGGATTTAGAACAAGGCACACGCATCTCATATGGTGCAAAACGTTTTCGCGTTGTTACACTCAATGGTGATGTTATCGAGACTTCTGGTACGATGTCTGGAGGTGGCCGCACACAAATACGCGGCAAAATGGGTACAAAAGTACGCACCAACACTAGCAAGGAAGCTGAAAACTCAATGATTTCACAAAAGGCTCTCGAAGACATGCAAATAAAAGCTGAAGAATTGCAATCTCAAATTAATTTTAACCAAGAGGAACAAGGAAGACTGGAGCGCGAAGTTAACCAATTAAGTACTACTCTACAACGCAATGAAGCGGAAATTCAAAAACTTTTGATTTCCTTAAAAAGTTTAGAAGAGCAGTTGCCGCGCATTTTTAAACAGTTAGAAGCTCAAAAGAAGCGCATGCAAGAGACTACCACCGATGAAGGCAAAGTAAAAAACTTAGAGGCTAAAATAGCCACCAAAACTAAAACACTTAAAATGGCTGAAGATGCCGCCGTTGAAGTTAAAGATAAAATTACAAGTATTAAGACTAAGATTGATGCAGTACATGGAGAAAAAATCAAATCGGTACAATCAAAAATTAATAGTATAGAAAATCAAATAAAAAAACTTAAGGCAAACGTTTCCAAATTAAAAGTTGAAATGACCAATAACGAACGCAATGTGGCTAAACTCGAGCAACAAATTGAACGTTTAAAGGCGGACGTGCTAAAAGCTCAAGAAGAACTAAAAGAACTCAGTGAAAAGCGCCAACAGTTTGATGATGAAATTACTGCTTTTACCAAAGAACTGGAAGAGGCTAAAGAGGCTATTGATAAGGCCAAATCGGATTTTTCGGAAGTGCATAAGGAAATAAAAGCCATACAAAAGAAAGAAAGTGACTTAAAGCTTAAAAAAGTGGAAATTGATCAAAAACTACAAACCGTGTCTTCAAAATTGTCCGATGTAAAGGCTCAGATACCACATTGGCGTGAGCAGTTGAAACCTCTGCGCTTGCACGAAATACCGGGAGATACAGAACCACAGCCTCCTCTAAAGACCTACACAGAAGAGGAATTGTCCACGCACACTTTGCAAGATATCCAGTACAAAGAGAGTGTACAAGAAGAGTTGTTAAAAAAGAAACCGAATCTATCCTGTATTGCAGAGTACATCGAGAAAAGGGATGTTTATCTAGAAAGAGTAAAAGTGCTGGAAGATATTACTTGTAAACGTAATGAAATGAGACAACTATATGATGATGTACGCAAAAAGAGATACAACGAATTTATGCAGGGCTTCCATATTATAACGAGAAAACTCAAAGAAATGTATCAAATGATTACTCAGGGTGGTGATGCTGAACTTGAATTGGTGGATTCAATGGACCCATTCACAGAAGGTGTGTCCTTTAGTGTCAGACCTCCTAAGAAAACCTGGAAGAACATATCAAATTTATCAGGTGGAGAGAAAACGTTATCATCTCTCGCATTGGTATTCGCCTTGCATTATTACAAACCTTCGCCTCTCTATTTTATGGATGAAATCGATGCTGCTTTGGATTTTAAAAATATCTCAATTGTGGCCCATTATATTAAGGAGAGGACAAAAAATGCTCAATTTATTATCATTTCTCTGCGTTCAAACATGTTTGAGTTATCCGACTATTTGGTAGGCATATACAAAGTTAAAGACTGTACTGACTCAGTGTGCATTCAAAACGAACCACCTAAAATGCCGCTTATAGAAACCCAGCAACATCAAAACCACTCACAAACCCAAATGCTACATTCCGAACCAGCCCATATGCATGCTGTCTCCACAATAAATGCTTCCAATATGACTGCAGCACAACCTTTACAAGTATTGGTTGATAAGTCGGTTAGCCTTAATGACTCCATAGATGTTCCGGCTTCTCTTGATGGTGGAATAAAAAAACATATTCTTCCTAATAGTCAGCAAGAAAATAATGAAAATTGTGTATCAGCTGCCACTATCTTGTCACATTCAGCATCTTCACACCCCAGGAATAACTCAACATTTGCTCCTCAAGGCGAAAGTACCGGCGTAACACCTAGTCAATCAGATGGACGACCGAGTGGTAATATGACCTTTATGCCCCAAGGCGAAAGCACGGCACTGTCACAGACGCTTCAAATGGAGATGAGTCGCACCTCTAATGTGCACGGCAGTCAGCATGCTCTCATTGACACTCAATTTAAAAAACCATTTCCACCTGTAACCTCCAACTGATGTTTGTTGCTAGTTGTAAAATCCCCGTCGAGCCTGGAATATACAGAGTTTGTAATACTTTTTATTATTAATTGGCCATATATATCTATCTGTTTTAACGAATTAAAAACGTTTTTTTCCTATTTTCCTTTATATTTCACATTTGGACAAAATAATCATTCATTTATTAGATAACCTGACCATATTCACAATCCTTAAAATATCATTATTAATTTTTACATACATATACACTTATAAATCAAATTTCTACAGAAATTCAGTTTTATAAACCCTTAACAATTTATGTGAATAAGGCAGTTCGTTTTTTTTTAACATTATTATTAAAAGCATGTTCATATTCTAAAATATTAACTAACGATAATACACTCATCTTTTAATATAAAACTAATAATTAAAAATTGTAAAATACATAAGAGTTCTGTTCACCTGTGTACTAGTTTAAATAAATAAAGGGACGAAATGATTAAGCAAAAGTGTTTATGTTCTTTTATCCTAGTTTTTGTCTTTAAATATCTACACCGTTTATTCGTAAATTCTGTGGATTTACGGCCATATTCATAATCAATGAATTAAATAAAAAGCTACGTCAGTTAAGGGGATAGTAGTTCTTTTTACATAATAATTTAATAGCAACTGCCAAAACTGAAAAAATGCAAAAATAACTATATATATAAATTAAAAAAATAACAAGTTTATTTATGTTAATGGTATATTCCAGAGAATGGCGTAATCATAGATTTCTGGAATTACTCAAGTTTACAAATTATTTTTCAATAACAGAATCAATTCGCTTTGCATTGTGTTCATAAGGAAGTAAATTTTAACATTATCTGACACTATTTAATTATGAAATAATTGTCTTTAGTAGTCAGGTGTGATGGAAAACGATCGTTTTGAAAATTGTCTTTTTGGAAGCTTGTGACAAAAAGCATACTAAAAGATCAAATATAAACAATATAATAAAACGGTGAATTCAAATTTATTAAAACGATTGAAAAACAATTTTGAAAATGACTGACACAACGACTACAGCAAATACATATGTACATCACACTAGGGTACTTAAAAGTAGCTCGTAATTTGTTTAAGCCAAATAGATATTAGTTATCCAGAAATAAAATCAAATAGGTGTATTTTTTGGGGCACCACACACAAAATCCGTAAGAACCATTCCAGAGCTATATAGATTATTTGAAAAAAACCTAAGACAACCGGTCTCAAATTTTTAATAAATGTAATAAGTGGGCGTAGCAAAGATTAACGAAATCGGTGCAGCCGTTCTTAAGTAATGCAATTACCAAACAACGACATTGACTTTATTTGTTAGCTTAGTAAAATTTTAGTTCTGATCCAGCGTGAGATATCCTTGAACCTGCAGTACACTGAAGTAACTTTGATTTTTTTAAGGTAACCTATGGCCAAAATACGAAATTCGTTAGCTAACGAAATTTTACTCTACTTTTCGTGAGTTTTTTACAAATTTTTTTATTTCAAGGTGTCGTGCGACGAATAAGAAAGAAAACTGGAGACTTAAGAAAAGTCTTCTATAGGTATCTAAATATTTTATTGTAGGAATGATCAGAAAATTTTAGCAATATTTTTACATATTTTTTCTAATGCTTCGGTTGTTGAATTCTGTAGAGATGTAATGTCTTCGCCTTTATCACATGCTTTTGTCAATTCTGGATCCAGTGGCAACGAGCCAAGAAATGGCACATTCATTTCCTCGCACATTCCTTTTGCGCCACCAGTTTTTGCTGGGAATATTTCTGACGTATTGCCGCAGTGGCCGCACCGAAAACTGGTCATATTTTCAATTACTCCCAATACCTGTATTCCTTGCTTTTTACAAAAGTTAATCTCCTTACGTACGTCCAGCAGCGACACCTCCTGGGGCGTAGTAACAATCAAGGCTTTTAGGGAATCGGGTTGTGTTTCATCCTGCAGATATGAAATCACAGAAAGATGCTCATCTGAAGTACCAGGTGGCGTATCCAACAGTAGTAAATCCAAAGTACCCCAATCAACTTCACTTAGAAATTGTCTTATCATGCCATTCTTCTTCGGACCTCGCCAAATAATCGCATCATCTACACATCCTAACAAAAAACCTATTGACATTAGACATATATTATCATCTACACTAACTGGAGACCACCCAGAGCCAGATTGATGAACGTTTTCTCCTTCTACACCCAATAGCCTGGGTTGCGATGGGCCGCAAATGTCAATATCCAAAACACCAAAATTTTTGTCATTGTAACTTTTTGCCAAGTAACGAGAAAGTAGCATTGTCACTGTACTCTTGCCAACGCCTCCTTTACCTGACAGTATTAGTAATTTATTACGAACGTCCTTCATGGCTTCTGCTACAAGGACTTTGCCGGGATCTTGAAGTTTCTTATTTGGATCACTGCAAATCTTTTGATTAGGACAACCTTGACAGGCATTTCCTAAACCGGCATTGGCGCTTTGTACACCCGGACAATTTTCGGGTTCGGGCATCATATTTTTCCGCTTATTTATATGAAAACACGGAGAAGGCAAATATCACTTATCTTATACTGAAAAACTTATTTTTTGTTGTGAAATTGTAAAACAGCTGTTGGAGTTACCAGATGTTAGTTGTCAAACTTTTTAAAATAAAGACCTTGGTTACAATAGGTTTGTTCATTTATTTTGCTAGGTATAAGTCAAAATACTTTCAAGATCTGTTCATCACAATGTTTTTGACTAAATGGCATGTTTTTCATCTCAATTTTAATTCGTCTGCGCCATATGTGAGCTAGTCCTAATTATAAAATTTTACAAAGTTTGGAAAAAGTTTTATAGAACTGATTTTTTATGGAAATTTAATATATATTTTTAATAACGTTATAATATTTTTCTTTAGTGTTAACATAAAAACTTTGTTTTGAATATTTTATTTTACATATAAATCTCCAGTACTTATAATAAATAGCTTTTATTTTTTTAAATACGCGATTTTGTTAAAAGTTATTTAAACAATAGTTAAATGTCCCAAAGCTTTGTAAGCCATTTTACAAGAAACTATGCTTCTTGAGTTATGACACTATTAAAGTATATGAACTATATATTGTTTTAAGTGACAATTTTGATAGACATGCAAAGTCATGTGTAAAATATATCTTGCCTGAAAACATTTAAAAAAAACACATTTAAATTCTGTTTTGCAATGCCTAAAGCTATCACACACTAGAAACAGACACTGAGATGAAAAAGTAATGTGAAACGAAAGCAAAAATAAAAAAACTAAAATAAACTAAATGTCAAGTACAGATATATGGGTTTTTCGCGGTAAGTGTCGAAAACATGACTTTTTCCTAATTTTCTTTTGAAGAATCTTCAAAAAATTATTGGCAATTTTATTTTTAAATGAACCAAATGAGTGTAAAAGGAAATTGAAAAACAAAATCATGAAAAGCAAAAAATATGACCATTTAGATCCTCATATTTCCAGGATAGACGTCAAAAGCAAGGGTATTCTACGTTGGTTCCATCTCTGTTATATTTAAAAAAATCGCAGCAAATGATCCCGTTTTGGTATAAGCTGACATCACTGTATTCTTTTGCTATTTTGCCTACATCAGCTGTTAATGTTATTTATTTTTTTTATACCATACCAACATTAATTTTATTCCGTTAATTTCACAACTATACGACAATATTATCGAGTGGTTCGATATTTGTGCTAGCTTGGTTAAAACCGTTCATTCGCCCGTCCATAGCTAATAAATAGATTAATTATTTGAATTCAATTTGGGTTTAATTTATTGCTTATAAACTTTATGCTTTAAAAATTGTTGAAAAAAATTATCTGACAACATGGACGGTGCGGGCAACGTTCATTTAAACAGCACCACAACAAATTGCAGTACCATCAATGGATCTTCCGTCAGCCAAACATCTAGTAAGTTAATTAATCAGTTAAGTACCTGGCTGATGTAAAAATAATCGAGTTCAAAGTCTAAAAGTTGAACTAGTTTTGTGTTCGGTTTTTATATTTGCATCTATAATCTTAACTACATATATGTCGATATTACTAAGATTTTTTTTATTTTAGATACTGTTAAAATATATATGTATTATTGGTTTAAGCTGATCTACAAATATCCATTTCACTGGTTTTTATGCCAGATAATCATACCGACCCAAGGAAAATTTATTTATCAGATATTTCTGATTCGTTAGCTGATTATTATACCCTTCACCTGTGGTGCACAAGGGTATAGGTATATAGCTTTGTCATTCCGTTTGTAATTTCTACAATTTTCATTTCCGACCCCATAAAGTATATATTTTCTGAAAGCTTATGAATAGAGGAGTCGATTAAGCCCTGACCGTCTGTCCGTCTGCCCGTCTGTCCGTGTGTTGGTTGAAATCAACTTTTAGAAGCAACTATATGTTCTTTAGATCTGTATATGGTATCAATCTCTTGGAAATATCCAGGAATGAATCGCTATTGAAATTTAGCACAATCGCCCCATAACTTTCTGAGATATGAGCAAAAAACCACGACCACCTCGTTTTTTTTCACAATTACAACAACAACATACATATATACATACATGTAAAAAACATACCAAACAAAAAAAATTACAAAAAAAAATATTAAAAATAAGAAAAAAATAATAAAAAAAACTACAAAAAAAAAAATTTTAAAAAAATTAAAAAAAAAAATTTTAAAAAATTTTTTAAAAATTTTTCTAAAAAAATTTTTTAAAAAAATTTAAAAAAAATAAAAAAAAAATATAAAAAAAAATAATAAAATATAAATAATATATTAAATAAAATAAAATAAAATTTTTTTGGCTCAGCTGGGATTCGATGCCACATTTATTCTAACGTGTACGTATGCACGTATTTTATATGGGATGAATGGTGATACAAACAATTGTTATTGCATGACTACACGTTGTGAAGGGTATATTAGATTCGGCACGGCCGAATATAGCACTGTTACTTGTTTAATGTTGTATTTGTTGTAGAATTACAACCACCTGATAATTAAAGGCTTCATTAGTCTTTACTTTCTGTTGTCGTTCTGTGACGTGCCGTCACAAACTAATACAGACTGTTAAACTTTGACGTTTCAAAAATGCCCAAATCATATGTTCATAACACGATTATTGAAAGAGAAAGAAAATATCGTGAGAAAATATCTAAAAGTTGATTTCAACCAACACACGGACAGACGGCAGGGCTTAATCGATTCCTCTATTCATAAGCTTTCAGAAAATATATACTTTATGGGGTCGGAAATGAAAATTGTAGAAATTACAAACGGAATGACAAAGCTATATATACCCTTGTACACCACAGGTGAAGGGTATAATCAAGGCGAATTCAATATGGTGAACTCGTTTTTTATTCACTTTTTTTAAACTTCAGCTGTTACAATCAATAGTTAAAAAACACTTTTCTCTTCTCTCGTTTGTTTTCAATGTTAACCTTTATCTATTGTATTCATAAAAAATATTTAAGTTTTATAAAAGGCTTATAAACCGATATCGTATAGAATTCTGTCAAATAAGCCTTTAATAAAACAAAAATATATTTTATGAATACGACCGTATATGTATATAAAAAAAAAAACATAAAAAAATCCTCTTCGAACTTTAATTACCTCAGCTTATACTTATACAGATAGGGGTGCCAGTTTAGCTGATTTTTTTTGAGTCCCAATGTTTGTCGAACTCCATATTTAAAAAAAAAAGTTTTCAGTCCCAGAAACTAACAATTCATTTCACATTTTTATTCAAATTCATGAACTAAAATATAATTCTTAAGTGATAATTTTAAGTAAAAAAATATAATAAAAATAATATCTCAAAATATACAGCTGCCCAATTTCAAAACACAGTAACTGATAAAAAAAGAATACAAATTTGGGTTGTAATTTGTTTAATTTAAGGACAATGAGTACCTATTACAAGTTTTATATATAAAAACCTATATCTGTGGTTTTCATGGGCAACCGCTTTGTTTTAGACGGTCTTTACTTGTTTTTAAAAATTTCTTAAATAAGATCGACCCATTCCGATTATTTTAATGGAATAACAACGTAACTTCTATATATGTATGTATATTCAAAATCGTTCAGCACTAACACGGTTTTGTAGCTCTTCTCAAAAATTTGATTTTAAGACATATATAATTTTATTCATAGAATATTAAATCGAACTTTCAAAATTGCTTCGTTTTCGTTTTCGATTTCCATCACATGCCTGTATGAGTTTAAAAATTTAATATCTTTATCGTTTATGTAAATAATGTCACCTAAATGTTTCGCAATGATGGGTTCGTTTTATATCATTTCCATAACATCTATTAAAATTTGTGACTGTGGCCCTCGAAATTCTGCAACGATGTTGGCCTTAAGTTTGAGGATTGTCTTCTTCTTGTTCAAATAAATTCGCTTTTTCAAGTAACCTTAAACGAAATAGAGACGTGCTGAAAACTCTGGCAAATGCGCTGGCCAATTAATTTTCAAATTTCTGGAAATTATTTCCTTTATAAAATTTGGACTTAAAAGTGTGCATAAACTTTTGGTCCATCCTATGTATAAGTATATTTATTAAATTTATTAGCTTTTTCATATGTATACTAATCTTTAAAAATTAAATAACAGCGTTTTCTTTGTTAAGTTTTTATTTATTTAGATTAATTTTATTTATTTAGTTTGACAAATGTTGATTATGTGAATAGTACTAGAATTTTTTAGTTTATTCAATACTAGCAAAGTATCCGCTACTTCGATAGAGCAGTTCTTACTATTTATTGAATACTCAAGTTATTTTTTTAAATTACTGAACTTAAGAAAACGTGTTTCATCGATTCATTTTATTAAGAATAATTAAAAAGTACTGTAAGGAAATTTTGAAAACTATCTTCTATTTCAGCCAAAATCAATGCTTTTGAATTTCCAAATTTTAAATTCATAAATTTAGAAAATGCAAAAACGATTATAATAATAAGAAAAGTAAATTTTTTTCCTCATCTATAATTTTCAAACACAGTTTTGATTAGTCGTACTTAATACAAAAATTCTATGTATAGTTTTAAACACAAAAAATGTCATAAAGATGCAAAAAAGTAAATTTTCTGTCGCCCATAACATTTTTACTTTTATATCGAATCAATGGCCACTAATTTAAAAATTCTAACTTCATAAACGTAGCAAATACAAAAAGTACCATCAAATGCAAAAAAGTACCTTTTTAGTCGCCCATATCTTTTTCAGTCTAACTTTGAATCAATAGTTAGTTATTTGACATTTCTAGCTTCATAAACTTAAAAATATAAAAAGGACCATAAAAATGCAAGATGTACCTTTTTGGTCGCCCATATCATTTTTAGTCTAACCTGTACAATAGTGCCCTATTTAACAACTCGTCCTTGATAAATGTAGAAAATACAAAAAGTACCATAAAAAGTACCTTTTTGGTCTGCCATAGCATTTTTAGTCTCACCTCGTATTGATAGGCACTAATTTCGAAATTCTAGCTTAGACTCAACTAGAATCAATAGTTTCTAATTTTTCGTGGAGTAACTAATACAATATAATTTTTTTTTCCTAGCTTTATGTGTTTGAAAGTTACATAGGGTACCAAAAAAGTACCAAATTATAGTTTTTAATACTTTTTTCCCCATGGTTGTTGAAAATTCAAAAATAAAAAAAATTCAGCTTATTTCTTATTTTGAGTAATTTACTATATGCTTTCAAGTTAATTTGTGTCATTTTTAATTTAGCAGATATAAGGTTACCTATTTTTAACCTCCTTAAAGTACGAATTTCCTAAATTCCCTTCTTGTTACATATACGCCAGAAGAGGAATCCACTATCCGAGATTCATGTCTCTAGCTTTTTTGAGTTTAAACTTTCAATCAGTCACGTTACTCTTTTATATATTTATATTTTTACAGATTTATTTTTAAATAGCTTAATTTACATTATAATTTATTTTAGTGGTAGTAGTTTAAGTTACTGTAGTTTATTTGTATTAGTTTATTTCGCTGGTTGTTCGAACATGATGTTTGTTATTATGTGTAGCATACTTTTAGGCACTTCTATTATTCCTGCCTATTACTTAACGTCTTAATTTAAATTTAACGGTTTTCAAATGTACTAGAATGTACATACGAGAACTTTGTCGAATGTTACCAAACACCACTATGTAACTATAAATAGCCGAACAACACAGCTAACATGATCAGCATTACAGTAGAGTTTGTAAAGTGTGTATCAAAGTGAGTTTGATAATATAAGTGTATAACCACAAGTGTAATAAGTAAAGTGATATAAAAACAATATCTGAGTGTATTTAAATAAATAAAGTGCTCTTAATTTTATAACTAATTTCAAGTGCTTGTAATTGCAATAAAAGAACTCAAGGTTTATTTAAAGGAAATAATCCAACGTTTATAAAAGGCATAAACGTAACAATATGTACATATGTTTAAGATTCACAACCAAATACTTACACTTACACATATTGTCAAAATAATAAGTACACCTGTTTAGTTTTTCTTTATGTTTGATTTTAGTTACCTATAGTCTACACCACCCATCGAATTGTACGAACAACGAACAATTTTTTGTGCGCACATGAGTTTACCTGGTGTGGACCGCTGTTGTCGATGTTTTGTTCTTGTTCAAACAGCGTTTTCAGAACATTTGTTCGAACAACGATGTCTGATATTAAAAGGCATTTTGAATATGTGAAAGAAAGAGACAACACATAAAAATATTAACAAAATACATTTTATACGTTTTCTACATAACAAAGAACATGAACAATTTTTTGATAGTTGCTCTGCCGACGTTTTGTTCTAGTCTAAACAAATCGATGGCTCGTCAAGACGTAAAGTTACTTTAACGAAAAGTAAACATGGCAGTTCTTTTTTATTTAAATAACTTTAATATGGCAATGTCTTTAATCAAACTGGGGCATTCCCGTTGTTTTCATTGTGTGTTAGTTTTTTACAGGTGTGATTTCTGTACTTGGTCAAAATAGTAAATTCAATGCTGAATTTTTCAGTATTTTCGTAGTCCGCTCTAGTTTTGTGGAAGGGATAGTTATTTTACTCTTAGACCCTTTTCAGATTAGGAAAGTCTCTTGCGCAAGAGACTTGCGCAAATCTTGTGTTTATAGATAAAAGGGGTAAGGTCGGGTTAAGAGGAAGAAAATTGCTAATATTTGAGTACACACTTGCCTGTACTCGGCAAGTACAAGGAAGTTCTTGATTGAGAAACCAACAACAAATAAGAAATGTCAAAAATTAAGTAAAAGAAAACGAAACTTGGGAAAGTTAATTGCTGTGTCTGAACGTGAAAGCAATTTCAAAGGAAAATAAAAAACTAACTTGCGCAAGAGACTTGCCTAATCAGAAAGGGGACTTATATATCTTTATTCATAACGAAATATATTGTAAAAAAATCAGCGATGGGTCGAAAAATTCTTTGTTCTTCTGAGGAAGAAAATTTGTTTGAAGACTAAGAGAAAGTGGCCAAAGTCTCCGTTCTATAGCAGAAACTATGAATCTTTCGTTATTTTTGATAGAAAATCCTTTAAAGTCTCAAAATTCAATAGAAACTCGTGGAAGAACAAAAAAAAACTTATAAACAACAGATATCCGTATTGTAACTCTTGCAAAAAAGAATCCATTTGTGTCTTCAAGGGCGAATTCAGCAGATACTGAAAATGTAATTTAATCGCGAACAGTTCCTGGTCGACTACAAGAATCTTTTTTACCAGGACAAATAGTCAGAAGATTCCCTTGGCTTAGACAAACAAATTTAAATACTAGGTTGGCGTTTGCAAGAAGTCATTGCAATTGGTCCGGAGCAGACGGTGAAAAAAATGGTGAAATATTTTGTGGAGCGATGAAACAAAAATTAATTTATTTAAAATCGACTGTACGCAAAATGTTCGACGCCCTAAGGTACGACAGTCAAGCACGGGCGGCAATATTATGGTCTGAGGTTGTTTTTCGTGGTATGGTGTCGGTCCGATTTATCGAAATACCGACACTATGACCAGATTCCACTACAAAGATATCTTGGAAAATACGCTGTTGACCTATGCTAAGGAAAGTATGCCTCTTATATGGACAATCCAGCAGGATAACGACCCAAAACATACTTCTTTTTACTATTTTGCTTATTCTAACCAAATGGTTTTATTATTTTGTCCAATGATTTTTGATTAATTACTTACTTTTTGAAGAATACTGAATTTATTTTTTGTTATTAGTTTAGTTTAGTATTTACAGTCGCACAGTAAAATCTGCATACCCCCTTGAAAAAAACAGGTTTTGAGTTATCTATAAACAGTGTAGCAATAAAGTTAATTTCAAACAAATTCAATTGAAAAACAAACAATAAATTACGATCAAAAATTTTTTTCTCCAACATTTATTAACAGAAATATATAAAACTAATTTTTCAAACACAAAACAAAGTCTACGTAAAAAAATGTATTTCAGGTAAAAGTATGTAACAAAAACAACTTTGCGTCTCCATTAGCTATTGATGTGTCCGCAAAATATAATGGAAACGTTTAGAATTTTTTTTTTGTTTTTTTTTTACAGATGGCACTGTGCGTAATATGGATTCATGGGAAGAAGTCACCATAGAGGTTCCATGGGGTACAGTACAAGGTAATCAGAACAAAAATTATATATATATTTAGCACAAGTTTAGTCTCTATTTTTAAAAACGGTTAAATGGTTGTCAAAAATTTGGTGGATTAACATTAACTGTTTACATAATAGTACTAAAATAAATATAAGCACATTACATTTGTTCTAAAACTAAAAGTCGAAACTGCACTCCTCTATACTCTTTACAGTGAGTTTAAAATCGAATGGCATTTTGAATTGGATAATCGATATTCTCGAAATGAGAACTTTCGCATCTGTAAAATTTTCTTTGAGTATTGTCAATCATTTGAGTTTTTTCTCAACATCAAATGCGTTCCGCTGCATAGTTTAAGTTTGTTAATATTTCGAAGCATATTGACTATCATTTCAATCTTCAGTTGTAAATTGTGCGTTGGCAAGCCAGAAAGATACTACTTTGTTTTTTGTACAGTTATAGCGACTGGCCGAATGTAAAAGACCCACAAACTGATTTTGAATTGTAAAGTTTAACTTATCCAAATCTTTGTTTTTTGCCTCAATTATGATTTTTGAGGTTAGCAATGACGTTCACGAACATTTTGTTCATGAGGTCGTTGTGACGAAATTCCAAAATTTCGGTATAAACAAAATCAATCTATTCAATTCGTCGGCAGAAACATAGTCAGCAATTTTCTGGATAAATTTTCAATGCAATAAAAGAGGAGACAATTACTTGTGAAATATTTTTTTGATCACACAGTTAAAATAATTAAATTCAAAAACACTTTGGATTAATCTGCAAAATTAAAAAGTTGTATTGTCACGTGACGCTTCAAACAGGGAACATATGCCGGCAAAAATCGATTATCGTTACTCTACAGCCGCGGCAGCGGGATTACCAATTAACGTTTCAAAAACCAAAGCGTGTACGATTAAACCATCTTACATGATTAAGGTAAACAACGAAGCTATATAGAACGTCAACGACTATAGCTACTTAGGTAGCATAATTACCCCTACGGACGGCGCCGCACGAGACGTTCAAAAGAGCAAGCACTGCTTTCGCCTGTTTACCCAACATCTGGCGCTCAAATAAACTATATTTCAACAAAAATTAAAGTGTATAACGCATGCGTCAAGTCTGTGCTACTGTATAGCTATGAAACGTGGCTAGTCAGTCAGTGCTAAAATAAAGCAGATGCTACAAGTTTTTACTAATCGATGCCCGCGCAATAGATCTGGTGGCCCTAAGTAATATTAAATGAAAACCTTCTTTAACTCACAACTCAAGAAGACATCAACACCCATGTTAAAATAATATAAATAAATTTAGTAGAAAAAGAATACATTTTTTATTGGCGTGACACTGTCCACTTTTTAAACCCTTTACACAAAAGTCAAGAAGGGTATATATAGGTTTGTCATTCTGTGTGAAATTTATCTAATTTTCATTTCCGACCCCATAAAGTATATATTTTCTGTAAGCTTATGAATAGGGGAGTCGATTAAGCTCTGTCAGTCTGTCTGTGCCTATGGTGAAATCAACTTTTTGAAGCACCCCGACATCGCATAGTCCCGCGTGAGGTATTAAAATATTCAGGAGCAGATCAGAAAAATAACGACCTATGTCGTGAGAAAAGGAATAGACATATCTGAAAAAAAAAGCCAGTGGAGTTCTGGCATAATGTATTATGGACGGATGAGTCCTCTTTTCAATTTGAAGGGTCATTTGGAAAAACTTATATGTACCTTTCCAAAGGATCGAAGCATAATGCAGTACAACCTCTTAATCGTTTCAGCGGGGGCTCAGTAATGTTTTGGGGATATGTCTCATACAATTGAGTTGGAGGCAGGATATCTAAATATTTTGAATGACCATACTTTTACTTCGGCTCAGAGATTATTTCCTGATGAAAATTGGATTTTACAGCATTATAATGCTCCATGCCACAAAGCATGGTCACCAACAACGTTTTTTAATCGAGTTGTTCTTCCATGGCCACTCTAGATCTAAACATAATAGAGAATGTATGGGCATTAATAAAAAGGCCGAGATCTAACCAAATGGGGCGAAAACGAGAGGAAACTATTGATGAAATAATAAATATCTGGAACAGCCTAGAAATCGAGTTTGTACGCAATTTGATTGCATCTATTCCAGCTAGACTACAAGCTGTCATAGATGCTGAAGGAAATTTAAGTGGCTACTGATTATTTTTGTTTTGTTTTTATACCCTTCACACAGTGAAAAAGGGTATATATAGGTTTGTCATTCCGTGTGAAATTTCTACAATTTTCATTTCCGACCCCATAAAGTATATATTTTCTGAAAGCTTATGAATAGGGGAGTCGATTAAGCCCTGTCAGTCTGTCCGTCTGACCGTCTGTCCGTGTGTATGTTGAAATCAACTTTTTGAAGCCCCCCGACATTGCTTGGACTCGCGTGAGGTATTAAAATATCAGAAATATTCAGGAGTAGATCGGTATTGAAAATCAGAAATATCGGTACATAAACAACTGAGATATGAGCAAAAACCCACGACCATCTCGATTTTTTTTTCACAAAAACAACATTACAACAACAACATACATACATACAAACGTGTATACTGGTTAGAGAAAACGTGGCATCGAATCCCAGCTGAGGCAAAAAAAATTTTTTTTATTTTTTTTATATTTTTTTTTTTAATTTTTTTTTTATTTTTTATTTAATATATTATTTATATTTTTATTATTTTTTTTTTTATATTTATTATATATATTTTAAAATTTTTTTTTTTAATTTTTTTTTTTAATTTTTTTTTTTAATTTTTTTTTTAAAATTTTTTTTTTTAATTTTTTTTAATTTTTTTTTTTAACATACATACGTAAATTTATAATTTTACAATGGGATGATTTTATATATGTATGTTTTTTATATGTTTGTACGTATTTCATATGGGATGGTGATACAAACTACTGTTATTGCATGACTACACGTTGTGAAGGGTATATAAGATTCGGCACGACCGAATATAGCGCTTTTACTTGTTTTTTTTGTGTGTTTTATAATGTTTTTTTCTATTGTGTAAATACTTTTGACAGACAATATTAGTGTGTAAATAATTTTGAAAGTTAAGGTGTAGACTTCATTTGTAATTTAAATCAACAGCCGCCAAGTTTTTTGCTAAAAAATTTTAAATAGCATAAACTACATTTTAAGGATTACAATTGAGTAGATTTCATTTGAAAATTTATTCGAAAAGCTCAAACATTTTGTTTTATTTCTAAACATACTAACATTTTTTTAATTTGTGTAATTATATATGACTATGTCTGTATGTATGTATGTACGTATTTCATATGAGATGATTGGTGATACAAACAATTGTTAGTGCATGACTACACGTTGTGAAGGATATGTAAGATTCGGCATGGCCGAATATAACACCCTTCCTTGCTTATGTTATCCGTGATCAGAAAAATAGGTTCAACGTTTTGGGGCTAAAAATAGTGTAACTAACTTGACTTTTAAATACATATGTTTGTACATACATACATATGTATGCTAAGATATAATTTGAATTGTTGTAATTAATAAATATTCAATATAATTGCAGGAAAATGGTGGGGAAGTCGTAACAAGCAGCCAATATTGGCATTACACGGGTGGCAAGATAACTGTGGAAGCTTTGATAAATTGTGTCCACTAATGTTACAAGAAATTCCAGTATTATGTATTGATTTACCTGGCCACGGAAAATCTTCTCATTATCCTAAAGGAATGCAATATTTTTTGTTTTGGGATGGTATATGTCTGATTCGACGCATTATACGCAAATTTGGTTGGAAACGTGTAACTTTAATGGGCCATTCATTAGGTGGCGCTTTGACATTTATGTATGCCGCAAGCTTTCCTACAGAAGTAGAAAAATTAATAAATATTGACATTGCCGGACCCACAGTACGCAGTATTGAAAAACAGGCTGACACAACCGGCTGGGCGTTGGATAAATTTCTGGATTATGAAACATTACCTGAGACCAAAGTACCTTGTTATACATATAATGATATGGTAAAGCTGGTATTAGATGCTTATGAGGGCTCTGTTGATGAGCATTCGGTGAAGGTGTTGCTGGAACGTGGTATGAATATGGCTCCGCAACACTTACACAAAAATGGTTATCATTTCTCCCGGGACTTGCGTTTAAAGATTTCCTTACTTGGCATGTTCACAGCCGAACAAGTGTTGGTCTATGCTAAGCGCATACGTTGTAAAGTACTTAACATTCGGGGTGTTCCTGGCATGAAGTTCGAAAATCCCCATGTCTATGAGGAAGTTATTGAAACACTTAAAAGAAATGCTAAACTTGTGATATATAAAGAAGTACCTGGCACACATCACTTGCATCTTTGCACTCCCGAACGTGTTGCACCGATTATTAATGAGTTTTTAATAGAAACATAAAGGCAAACAACAACAAAATTAAATCATTTTCTTAGGAGCACATGTGAGGCTTAATAAAAATTCTTTAAGATAATTATTAGTCTTATTATACCCTTCACCTGTGGTGCACAAGGGTATATATAGCTTTGTCATTCCGTTTGTAATTTCTGCAATTTTCATTTCCGACCCCATAAAGTATATATTTTCTGAAAGCTTATGAATAGAGGAGTCGATTAAGACCTGACCGTCTGTCCGTCTGTCCGTCTGTCCGTGTGTTGGTTGAAATCAACTTTTAGAAGCAACTATATGTTCCTCAGATCTGTATATGGTATCAATCTCTTGGAAATATCCAGGAATGAATCGCTATTGAAATTCAGCACAATCGCCCCATAACTTTCTGAGATATGAGTAAAAAACCACGACCACCTCGTTTTTTTTCACAATTACAACAACAACATACATACATATATACATGTAAAAAACATACCAAACAAAAAAAATAAAAAAAAATATTAAAAATAAGAAAAAAATAATAAAAAAAACTACAACAAAAAAATTTAAAAAAAATTTTAAAAAATTTTTTAAAAATTTTTCTAAAAAAAATTTTTAAAAAAATTTAAAAAAAATATAAAAAAAAAATAATAAAATATAAATAATATATTAAATACAATAAAATAAAATTTTTTTGGCTCAGCTGGGATTCGATGCCACATTTATTCTAACGTGTACGTATGCACGTATTTTATATGAGATGAATGGTGATACAAACAATTGTTATTGCATGACTACACGTTGTGAAGGGTATATAAGATTCGGCACGGCCGAATATAGCACTGTTACTTGTTAATAATTAACTTTGAAACAAGACATGTAAGAGTTTACAGATTTTGAATTTAAAATATTTTAGTGATATACGTACGTATGTATGTATGTACATATATACGTACTTTTATATAATTCTTTGTGTTAACATACTTTAAAATTTGTGTAAAAATTTTTAAAATTTTTAATTATGGAAAAATTTTGTTATAAATTTAAGATAAATTTTAAATTGGAAATGCTTGGAGCTGTTAAAAAACCTATTTCTTATAGAATATTTTTAATGTGGATTGTATAGAAACAAATGTATTTTAAAGTAAGTGATCAAACAGAACAGGGGCGTTTTTACATCAAAATGTTTTGTTAAGATTGTAAGAAAACAGTCGCGAAGTATAATCTTTTTTTTAAGAGCATTAAAAGGCTTATGCTCAAATTTTAACACACAGTTTTTCGATGATATTACCATATTTACGTAAAATTTTATTCATTTTGCAATCAAAACAAAATTAACACTTTGTTTTGTGTTCTGAGCAGAATCAATTGTTCAAAATTAACATAGCTTTATTCTGAGTGGTGTTATCGTTTCAATTTTAAGATCCATTGTAATTTTTACATAATACAATAAAATATGACATGACACTCAAAATAAAGATATTTGTTATAAACAAGACTGCAATTTTACTTAGAATAGAAAACAGAACGCAACAACCTTAACTTTAAATTATTAAATATTGCTTTTGCGAATTAAATGACGTTATTCTAAAACTTTAGGTAAAGGGATTCTATTTTATAATTTTACACGTTATCGAATGAGTTATTTGGTCCTTGTTCTGTTTTATCGTTTCGACGACGATGGAGAAGTATTATTTGCCTGTAGGTCTGAAAATTTTCATTAATGTTCTGATATAGTACTATAAATTCGGTGATGTTTAATAAAAATGTATTCTTTATTGATCGAATAATTTTTTTATTTATTTATTAAAAATTTTGGTAACCTAGCCTCTAGGCCATAATCGGTCATAAACTTCTACTAAAAAAAATGTACAATACTTTTTACTTAAAATATAAAATCATAATAATATATGATTTTTACCCAAGCTGTGGATCACTTTTTTTGTTTTTTCGTATAAAAAATTATTTATTAATAACCAATATTTCGCTACCAAACAATACGTATGTAGCTTCTTCAGGGTAAATATGTATACAAATTTTATAAAACAAAAAAAAATAATATAAATTAATCCTATCCTACTTATATAATAAATGTGAATGTTTGTATGTTTGGATATTTGTTACTCAATCACGCAAAAACGGCTGAACGAAACTAAATGAAATTCGGCACATAGGTAGATAACAACCTAGATTAACACATACATAGGCTTTTTATCGCGATAATAACGCGAAGTCGTTGGCAAACTTATCATAACACATTCTAAACGGGTTGTTTGTGTTGTAAATATTTTTGTTGTTAATACTAAGTATACCTTTTATCCCGATAAAGGCCATGACTGACTATCCTACAAAGTCGTGCGATTATGTCAAATAAAAATCTGATAGTTTTCTGTCCTATGAAAAAATCGCAACAAAATGTGTTATTGGATGCCACACTGTCATACTTGCTTAGAAAAAGCAACTCTGATCGCACAGACTCTATTATTTTATGAAAATTTTCAAAAGATTATCAAATCGGACACACATGTCAAAAAATCTGTCACACATGTGCACTTTGTGTCCACACTATCACACTTTCTGAACACACATACAATTTTTGACATATCGAACGACCAAATCTGATAGTCAGTCATGGCCCTTGTGCCAGTACTACGCAGACGAAGTCGCGGGCACAAGCTAGTAATGAATAATTTTTTATAAAAAAACAAAACAAGTGATCTCAAGCTTGGATTAAAATCATTTATTATCAATAAAAAGATCAAGAATTTTAGATGATATATAAAACTAACTAACTACTAAGTTATGATGTCATGAACCACCAGTTGACGTATATTCTCGTAACCCAGCATAGAAAAAAACAAGTAACAGTGCTATATTCGGCCGTGCCGAATCTTATATACCCTTCACAACGTGTAGTCATGCAATAACAATTGTTTGTATCACCATTCATCCCATATAAAATACGTGCATACGTACACGTTAGAATAAATGTGGCATCGAATCCCAGCTGAGCCACAAAAAATTTATTTTATTTAATATATTATTTATATTTTATTATTTTTTTTTATATTTTTTTAAAATTTTTTTAAAAAATTTTTTTAGAAAAATTTTTAAAAAATTTTTTTAAATTTTTTTTTAAATTTTTTTAAAATTTTTTTTTTGTAGTTTTTTTTAATATTTTTTTCTTATTTTTAATATTTTTTTTTTTTTGTAATTTTTTTTGTTTGGTATGTTTTTAACATGTATGTATGTATGTATGTTGTTGTTGTAATTGTGAAAAAAACGAGGTGGTCGTGGTTTTTTGCTCATATCTCAGAAAGTTATGGGGCGATTGTGCTGAATTTCAATAGCGATTTATTCCTGGATATTTCCAAGAGATTGATACCATATACAGATCTGAGGAACTTATAGTTGCTTCTAAAAGTTGATTTCAACCAACACACGGACAGACGGGCAGACGGACAGACGGATAGACGGACAGACGGTCAGGGCTTAATCGACTCCTCTATTTATAAGCTTTCAGAAAATATATACTTTATGGGGTCGGAAATGAAAATTGTAGAAATTACAAACGGAATGACAAAGCTATATATACCCTTGTGCACCACAGGTGAAGGGTATAACAAGTAAGAGCACTATATTCGGCTGTGCCGAATCTTTTATACCCACCACCAATTTTGTTTACATATATAGCACAATATTTATTATTTTGTTAACCGCTATGGAATAATCTCTTTATAATAAAATATGTATCACTTTCTTTGTAGAGGGTGGTTAAATTTTAAGGGCCCATGTTGAAGGTGAACTACAGCTAGTCTTTAAATTTGTTTTCTGCATTTAATTTGACATTTCTCAATCTCAAACTTACTCAATTTGATCCGTGGAAAGATATGCAAATGAGCAACGCTTTAAAGTTATTCAGGTTTTTTATAAAAATGGGCGTTCAAATTAAAATGCATTTTGTGCACTTCGTAATTCTTTTGATCAACATAATCGTTCAAATTCGTCCACAATCGGGAGAATTGTAAAAACTATTTAAATTTCTGCAAAACAGGTCTGTATAAAATGTTAGGAAATCTGTGAATGCCTTCTTAGTTCGTTGAATGGGAACCAATGCTGTTTTTGCGATAGTGTGGCAAAAGAGCAGTCAACCTCACTCATCATCATGCCCAACAATTGAGCATCAACATCAGAGTGGCGCCAAGGATGGGGGGCCATTTGGCTGATATTTTGTTAAATACATAATTGAACCATACAAATATTATCATTAAAAAAAGAAATGATAATAATTTCTTAAATAATTTGTGTTTTATTAAAAATCAACGTCGGCCCTTAAAATTTAACCACCCTTAATAACTTCGATATGATAGTAAAATGTTTTCGTAAATTTAGTCTTTTAGTGAAAGTGGGCGTTAAAGTAGGCGTGTCAATAAAGTTTCTGCTAATAAATACAACTTAGATATTTCAATATAGTCCTTTATTTTCCCAAAAACGTTGTCAATAGAGAAATTACATGAATTTAAGATAAACCGTTATATGGGAGGTAGGCGTTAAAGTTGGCGTTTCATCTAAACTTTTTGGCACAACAATTACATTGATTAGAAGGATATATGTAGCAAATTTCATCATCATACCTCTAATTTTGTCGGTTTTATGAGCTTTTAAATTTCATTAACGGTAGATAACGTGAAAAGTGGGCGTTATAGTAGGCGTGTCAAAGTTGTTTTTGCTAATGAATGCAAATTAGATATTTCAATATAGTCCTTTATTATTCCAAAATCTTTATTAATAGAGAAATTATATGAATTTCAGTTAAAACGTTATATAGGAGGTGGGCGTAAAAGTGGGCGTGGCACCTTTATTTTCTGGCACAGTAATGACATTGACTAGAAGGATATACGTAGCAAATTTTATCATTATACCTCTAACTTTGTCGGTTTTATGAGCTTTTAAAATTCATTAACGGTAGATAACGTGAAAAGTAGGCGTGTCAAAGTTAATTTTGCTAATGAGTACAACTCAGATGTTTCAATATAGTCCTTTATTATTCCAAAATCTTTATTAATAGAGAAATTATATGAATTTTAGGTAAAATGTTATATGGGAGGTGGGCGTAAAAGTGGGCGGATGGGACATTGATTTTCCGTTGCAGAAAAGCCTCTCTCCAAAAAGCGAAGTGTGCAAAATTTCAGAATCGTACATCTAATTGTGTCCGTTTTATTAGGTTTTAAATTTAAAATATACTGAAAAATACACTGCGCGGTATAAATTTTCGTACATTTTTATCTATAACTCCTTTCCTAATGCATATATTTTTTAAATAAAAACTATAAATTTATTTAAAAAAATAACAAATATCAAGACACAAATCCAACAAAAAACTAATATATAATAAAAAAACGTTTATCCTGATGATGCTACACAAAGAAGTAGCGAAATATTGATCAAATAATATAAAACAAAACAAAAAGATTTTTTATTATTAAAAGGACCTTAAGCTTAAAAAACTATTAAACATATCTTAATATCTTTATTTTTTCTCAATACTCTTCATATATATATTAATGCAAAAATTAGCTGAATTATATACCACAATTGTATGAAATATGAGTTAATAAAAAACTCAGTATTTAACAACACTGTTTTTTTTTTGTCTTGTCACTTTACTTGCCGTAGAGTGAAAATTTTACTTGCTTAAAAACTTCTTTGCAAGCTAAGTCGCAGGTAGCAAAAGTGTTGTTGGGTTATTAAAAAAATGTTTTTTTTTTTTTTTTGGGATTTTGACAGCAAAAAATGGCTAAGCAGTTGCTTATATGCCAGGACTGTTTGTGTCAGAAAAGACATTTATTCATACAGATGGTACCATCGGTACATTTGACTTGACAAAATTAAAGTTATGACGTTTTGAAGATGTATACGACGAAAAATTTTGTGTAGGTTGAGGTGATAGGTGACAAAAGTGTGTTGCAAGATTTTTACTTAGCTGAAATGATGTGTTTCGACTGTTTAGAGAAAGGGAGGTAATTATAGTTGAATCTGACATTTTTGGATGAAATTGAGTAGATCCGTATAGACAATAATCTGTTTGGATTTTAGGAGTTCCAATAGGTTGTTGTACTTGCTGAAGAAGCCAAAGTGTTTCCTTTGAGCATTGAATTTGGTGCAGTGAAATATGACATGGTCATCATCTTCCGTGACAGCGCAGGTGTCGCAAAGATCAGTGGGGGTTGAGCCAATCATTTTGAGATATGGCTTGTTGTAGGTGTGACCAACTAGCAATCTGTTAATAATCTTTATTTGGCGTGGGGTTAAATTGGTATTTTTGAACCAGTGAGTTTTCGGTAGTTCTGGAAATATCTTATGAAAAAATTTTCCTTTTTGCTGAGATTTGTAGTCCGTGTCCCACAACTGCCACAGCTGTTGGAAGATTTTTGAGTAGGCATCCTTAAGGGATAGTTGAGGGGTAATTGGGCAGCCGACGTCTGCAGCATGTTTAGCCAAAAGGTCTGCACGCTCATTAAAAGGGAGACCAAAGTGCGAGGGTGTCCAGACGAAGACAACAGCTAAAATTTGAGAACATTGTATCTTTTTCATGATTTTTGCTACTAAGAAATTATGAGACGAATTATTATCTAATAATAGACAGGCACTTTTACTATCTGTGAAAATAGCGGCACTGGTGTAACCATCTTCTATGATTATATTGATCGCTTTGTCAATGGCATAAAGTTCTCCGGTAAGAGATGAGACACGATTAGGAATTTTAAAGAGAAAATCCTGATTGCACGAAATGTTGCACACGGCACAACCAGTGCTGTGCGACATAACAGAGGCATCTGTCGCAAAAATCACAAAGCCTTGTGATTTAAGATCTTGAAAGAGTTCTCGATAGCAAGCAGTGACAACCTCTTTAGAGGTAGCACTTTTGGCAGTGGTGATTGTATCTATTTTTATAGTGACCTTTTTTGATCGGGGGTAAAAAACTTCGGTTGAGGTGTTTTCGAAAATATTTTCAAAGAGTCGATATGTGGTTCCAAGACTAGATTTTTTGACTGGATTGGTCGCAATGTTAGCGTATAATTGTGGATTAAAAATTTTAATCTTTAAAAGCTCCTTAGCAGCTAAGTACAGAGATCTTTGCAGCGGTGGTAGAGTAAGTGACAAGGCATATAGTAGATGGGTTGGTGTTGCAGGGTTTAAACCAAGACTCTTTCGCAGCATGTTGTTTTGAAGTGTCATAATTTTTTTGTTAATATATCGCGGTGCGTGAGCAACTGTTTTTTGTAAGTTGATTTCAAGATTGAGGTTTTTGGCTTTCCGAAAAAAGGAATTTACTTTGCTTTGCAAATTTTTGACCGACGTTTCATAGTCCTTGTGCGAGGATAAAATAACAAAGTCATCCGCAAATTGAAAAATGTGTGTATTTGTGTCTTGGTCTTTATGAAGATCAATCGTATATAGGTTGAACAGAGTGGGGCTTAGACAGCTACCCTGCGGTAGGCCATTGAAAATATCGATGTTACTTTTGTTGAGTGTAAGAGTCCTATGCTTGAGGAATTCATAAATCCAGTTTATCCAATGTGGGGGAAAAACCAGTTCAGTGAGTATTTCAAGTAGTTTTTTAAGCTTTACACAATCATATGCTTTGGAGATATCCAGCACCACAAGAGTGACTTTTAAGTTGGCTTCCTTAGCGGCAGTAATTGTATGATGAAGATCATTAATGCAGATTGAGGCTGAGTGATGTTTCCTATATGCATATGATCTGGTTGGAAGAATATTGTTTTCTGAAATAAAGTTAGAGATTCTTTCCTTGAGCATAAGGTTGACAACTTTCATAAAAACGGGTATAAGTGAAATGGGTCTGTAATTGGTGAAAACCATTGGGTCTTTGTTACTTTTGTGGATCGGTACGATACGAATTTGCCTCCATGGATCATGAATTTTACATTCAAGCCAAGCTTTGTTTACTGCCAATAAGAAGGAAGATTTAGTGGTTTCAGAGAAATTGCGCAGCATTTCATATGTGATACCATCCGGACCAGCAGCTGACGGTTTGGATTTATTTTGAATAACAGCATGAAATTCCTGAGCTGAGAAAGTGTCAGTAGGCAAGAAGTTAGGCGGAACGAAAAGATATAAGGTGTTTTCAGGTACCTGGTTTTTGATGTATTCCAAGAACTCATCGTCCTTTTCAGAATTCCATCTGGATATGTTGTGAGAAGGAGAGTGTGATTTGCACGCCTTGATAAAACTGTAAAAAGCTTTTGTGTTGGGAATCTTGTTGAGGTGATCGATTTTATCTTGAAATGATTTACGTTTGGCTAGTTTAACTTGAAGTCGGAAATTTTTAATAGCATGTGCGAGCCTTTTTGCATTCTCCTGATTTTTGAGATGATTAAAACTTTTTTGAGCCGCTGTTTTTAGTCTAAAGTGCTTATCAACTGTATCATTCCACCAAAATTTTGGGCATTTCGTAGAGTTGGGGTCAATCTTAAATTTAGAGTTAGTAATGAGGGTGTTTAAGGTATTATGAAAATTATCGAAATCAGGTAAAAATGGAGTGTTATTTATATCTTTGAGTAGTTTTCTTTTTGCCAGGAAGGATTTAAGGCAAGGCCGGATACTTTCAATGTTAATTGAAATGGGAAAATGGTGACTGCCGCCTATCATAGTCTGAAGAATATTCCATTTAGTGTTTAAAAATGAGTTAGTGAAAGATAAATCCAGGACTGAACCACGACAACTTGGATCGATTAAAGAGGCCTTAAAAGTGATATTACCATTGTTGAGTAAACGAAAACCAGAATCATCAATTAAATTTCTGATTGTGTAGCCTCGAGGAGAGTTTAGAGGATCACCAAAAGCTTGCAACTTTGCATTGAAATCACCACATAAAAATACATTTTCCTTCATGTCTAGGAAATCGATTAGTTTTCTCAATTCTGTTTGAAAAGTTTTTGTATTTATGGTTTGTGGTATGTATAACGAGACTAATGTTAAATTAGTAGAAAGATTGGATGTTTCACAAATGAGACATTCTAAAGACGTGTTAAAAGGGATTTGCTTGACAGTTATAGATTTTTTGAACATTATAGCGACTCCTCCAAAGCTGCTGTTTTCCCTTCTTTTAGTAATGATGTTGTGATTAGTGAAATGTGAGCAGGAGATATCATTAGGAAAATTGAAAATTTCACTTAATAGGCAAATATCAATGTTGAATTTGTTAATAAAGTGATCGAGAAAGTTTTTGTTGCGTGACAAGCTTTGAATATTGTATTGTAGAATATTAACCATGAGAAATAAGTAAAAAATTAATAACGAGAAACTTATAGAAATTATTTGCCTAGTTTAATTAACAGTATATGGTTCGAGACTTGTGAAAATCATTTTTGCGTTGCCTGTTGGGTCAAAGTAGCTGTATCTGGGTTTGCCAAAGGCGTAAGTTGAAAATTGGATAAAGTGGATTTGAAGTTTTCAAGAATATTTTGACGATCATCAATGTTGACCTTTGAAAGTAGAGTTGAAATCTGAGTGAGTAAATTGTTCATCACTTTCTCTATCTCTGAGGTTTTAAAATGTCTAGGGTGCTCAAAAACCGGAACAGACGGAGCAATTATAGTTGGTTGTAGTTGAGTAAAATTTGGTTTTGGACGAGGTGCAGCAATTTTGCTATATTTGATTTTGGTAACTCTTCTGTTTATTTCTTCATCATAGTTTCTCATGTAGTTATCCTTGTTTCTAGTAAGGGGGGGGAAGTTCGATGTATATTGTTCGTCAGACAGAATTTCATAGTAGTTTTTGTTTAAAGCATATTTTTGAACCACTTCCTTTCTTGAGAGATTGGAAAGGGCCATTAGTTCTCTTACATCGTTTTCTTTTTTCCATGAAGGGCATCTACGTGAGTCATAAGACACATGCTCTTTAGAATTGCAGAGTATACATTTTTTTTCCTCACATTCTGGGTTACATTTTGTACTGCCAGTACATTCATCACATCTCTGATCTTCACAATTGAGAGAGCATAAAAGAAGTTTACCACATTCGAGGCATCTTTTTTTAGATCTACACCTAATTGCTATATGACCTAGTCTACCACACTTTTTACATTGACGTAAGGGAGGGACATACAACTCAACATCTACAATTGAGTTAAAAATTTTGAGATTTTTTGGAAAATCAAGAGAGCCAAAACCAACTTTAACGGTAGTTGAGAAAGTAGTGTTATTTTCGTTATTTGTTCTACGGAATCTGTATACCGAAATAACATCCAGACCATTATTGTCCTCAATTTCAGCCCGAATCTCATTTTCAGAGAAAGATGTTGGGACATTTTTGATTATACAATATCTTTGTATAAACCTGTCTGGGATGAAAGCCTCAAGGCCTATATCTTTTAGCTTTTTGATCAAAGCAAAATTGTTTGCTTCATCTGCAGAAGAAAACGTTAATCTATAGAGATTAAAACCTACTTCCTTTATAATAGCGTTGGCTGAAATGTCATTATTTCTTAGTTTTTCGTGAAGAAACATTTCTATATTTTTCCTAGAGGATGCAAGTTTTGTGGCAGATTTTACCAAAACATTGAATGGGCCAGCATGAGTAGAAGGGTACCAGTTGATCATTTGAACGTTGACTACCGATTCACTATTGACATTTGTTGCATGTAAATTGCCAGCTTGATCGACTGTATTTCGTTCATGTTGAGTAGACCAATTTTTTTCACACTGCGTGTTCATTTCAATAGAATTTACCTTGTGGTTGGAGGTACTATGAGTAGTATTGATATTTGAGATGCTGCTTATGTCAGAAGCAATTGACAGATTTGGGTCACTGACATCCCTGAGAGGATTGCCGTCTTTATCCTTAAGTAATTTATTGGTGCTTTCACTTACCTTACCCTTTCTCTTCGTCGTCCCCCCCGAAGGGGCATCATCATCGTCGCCAGCCATGCCGAGGCGAGATGATCATTGAGTTTGTAAAAAACACACTGATAGTTTGATTTGAGTCACTGTCACTATTATCACACAAAATTGATTACGCGCCAATCGTATGTATGAGGAAAAAAAAGACACAGTTTTTATTGCACAAAAAATAAGTTCTTTTTCTTTTTTTTTATATTTTCAAAAGAAAAATAAAGAAATGTAAAACGATTTAGAGTCTCTGTCTCTGTTTGGTTAAAGTGAAAAGTTTTTTATTTTATTGTCCTGTTCACTAAGGCACAAAAATAAAAGTAACGGATGTCCCGTTAGTTTTGTATGTAACAATTTTTTATTTTTTATAAGCTTCTTGACTTTGACACACTGCTAAAAAACCCGACTGCTCTCCAGCAGAGTTGAGAAGAAACTGAAAAAAAATGTTTATATATTGGTTTTTTATCACTAGCAATTGCATGTGGCAACTTAGTTCCTATCACTGGCTTTTAATTGTAGACTATAGAGTTGTATTCGATTTTTTGTATAATAGCTTTCATATATATTGGCGAATGCAACTCAGAATATATTGGATACTGAGTACACGAAAATTTCAGGTACTGAATACTCTTGTACTATTTGACAAATTCAAAGAACCGGCCTGGTTGCGTCTAGTTTTTTTTTTGCTGTTAACAATAGATTTTCTCAGTGGTGTGATTTTTTAAATTTTTGTTTAAGTATTTAAAGTTAACAACAGAAAAATCATTTTTAAAAATTGTGTTGCATTAAAATAAACGTTTTTTTTGTCTAAATTTATAGTTGCAAAGTAGAGTGAAGAAAAACTTAAAAATATTTTTGTGTGTACTTAACAAGAGTAAAGCAATTTTTCAAACAAATTAGCTTGTAAAAAATATAAATAGAAAAAGTTTTTGGACAAGTTTTTAGTACTGCTGTTGTTCGTATCCACTTTTAGTGAAATTGTTTCCAAGGCGTCAGCGTTCGCTGCTACTGTTTACATTTAATAAAAAGCGCTGTTGAATTTAAACGTTTTCGTTCATTAACATCAGTTTAGTACAGTTGCCGTATGTGAGCATTTGGCTGTCTGTAAATTTTCTCTTGTGACTTTAATTTTATATGGCTATCTCCGTGTTAAATTATAAATATTTCGTTTCTTTTTCAAATAACTCTAAAAATATTTTTGTATAGTACATGCATAAATAATATATGATTTTTTGATTGCTACTTCTTTTGCATTTTAATTTTATATTTATTTTGTGTGCGTGTGCGTGTTTGTTTTTTTTTTCTCGATCTTTTCTAAAGTGTGTGTTTAGTCAGTCACTGAGGAATTTTATCAGATCGCGGACGTTGGGATTTGTGCAAAACGAAAAAAAAACACAACTTGTCAAGTTTGTGGAAAACATTTAAGCCAGAAAAAATAAAATATTCAGAAATAAAAACAAAAGTGAAATGGCAACAAAATCTAAACGTGCGGGTACTGCCACGCCCCAACCTGGTGGCACTAGTACACCCTCGATGGCTGGTGTTAATCGTCCAGCCAGTCCTTTAAGCCCAACTCGTCATTCTCGTCTCCAAGAAAAGGCTGAATTACAAAATTTGAACGATCGTTTGGCGGCTTATATTGACCGTGTCCGCAATTTGGAAACTGAAAATTCCCGCCTATCAATTGAAGTGCAGACAACACGCGATACCATTACTCGTGAGGCCACTAATATCAAGTCTATGTATGAAAATGAATTGGGTGATGCACGACGTTTGTTGGACGATACAGCACGCGAGAAAGCAAAGTTGGAAATCGACATTAAAAGACTCTGGGAAGAAAATGAAGAATTGAAGGCAAAATTGGATAAGAAAACTAAAGAGTGTTCAGTGGCTGAAGGTAAGTTTTCTTTTTTACATATGTGCATTAATTTTTTTTGTATTGACTTACTGCCGTGGGGGCTTGTACGCTCTTTATATATGTACATGTGTTTACGTTCCAGTGTTGCCCATTTCGTGTTTTATTACTTTATTTAGAGTATTTTTTTTACAACGAATTTAGGTTTATATTTAACTGAAAAATTATCTGCCTGTTCAACGATGTCGAAAGAAAACCCAACCAGAATTTCATTCGTACAAATATATTGAAAACAACAACAAAAACTAAAAATTTGTTTTTGTTTTCAACGTATTTGTACGAATGAAATTTCGCTTGGCTTTTTTTTCGACATCGTTGAACAGGCAGTAAATGTTTAAATGTATGTACATATAGTTGTTTTTATTATACCCTTCACCTGTGGTGTACAAGGGTATATATAGCTTTGTCATTCCGTTTGTAATTTCTACAATTTTCATTTTCGACCCCATAAAGTATATATTTTCTGAAAGCTTATGAATAGAGGAGTCGATTAAGCCCTGAACGTCTGTCCGTGTGTTGGTTGAAATCAACTTTTAGAAGCAACTATATGTTCCTCAGATCTGTATATGGTATCAATCTCTTGGAAATATCCAGGAATGAATCGCTATTGAAATTCAGCACAATCGCCCCATAACTTTCTGAGATATGAGCAAAAAACCACGACCACCTCGTTTTTTTTCACAATTACAACAACAACATACATACATAGATACATGTAAAAAACATACCAAACAAAAAAAAATTACAAAAAAAAAATATTAAAAATAAGAAAAAAATAATAAAAAAAAAAACTACAAAAAAAAATTTTTAAAAAAATTTAAAAAAAAATTTTTAAAAATTTTTCTAAAAAAATTTTTTAAAAAAATAAAAAAAAAATATAAATAATATATTAAATAAAATAAAATAAAATTTTTTTGGCTCAGCTGGGATTCGATGCCACATTTATTCTAACGTGTACGTATGCACGTATTTTATATGGGATGAATGGTGATACAAACAATTGTTATTGCATGACTACACGTTGTGAAGGGTATATAAGATTCGGCACGGCCGAATATAGCACTGTTACTTGTTTTTAATTACATAAGTTTTAACATAATTTAAAAACTGCGAATATAAATTCAATGCTTCTTGGGCTAATGGATAATTTAATGAAGTGCTACTACTAAGAAAATTTAGTTTTTAGTTAAAGGTATAATTAACTGTTTATTGGTGGTAGAACTCTGTAGATAAAAATTGAGGTCTGTACTTGGTAATAATACGAAGGATTACCACATAGCTGCTTGGTCTAGGGAAACGCTACTAGGTAGGTAGGTAGGTAAGTAAGGCCGGCGTGAAGTAAACGCTACTAACTAAAAACGCTATGCAATTAACAAAAAACTATCTGTTATTATTATAAGTGCTCTTTCCATTGGCTGCTTTAAATTCTTATGCTTTAATTCCATCGTTGGAATTGTATGTATAGCGTTTTTTATTGAAGATCCCTTTAATACTAAGAGAATTGGGCGTCTGGTGTAATTCAGAATTAGGGTACTCCAGCATCTTGATATAGATGGAAATAATAACATAGTGGGTCGCAAAAAAAAATAGTCAGCTGGGCTGGCACCATTTTTAATACCAAACAAACCATGTGTATAAAAAATATTCTGGCATAATTTATCCCCCCTAACTTTTTCGGTCCGACCTCTATCGTGCTTTCAACAGACGGACGGACATAGCTAGATCGTCATCAAATCAAACCCCGATTCAGAATATATATACTTTATGGGGTCTAAAATGGATAAATGGATGGTTACAAACGGAATGACAAAATGAATATACCCCAAACATTTTTTTGGTGGCGTGTATAAACATAAAATCGCGACTACAAAACATATTTTTATTTATTAATTTTTTTTCATTCTCCTGTAGTGTTATAAATAACCTGTTAGAGCCACTCTTTATTAAGGTAGTAGCGATGTGTATTAAGAGAAAAATAATTATTGTAAAAGATAGTTCAATTTTAAGGGCCGATGTGGATTTTGAATAAAACACAAATTATTTTGGAAATTATTGTCATTTCTTTTTATTATGATAATATTGGCAAGATTCAATTATGTATGGAACAAAATATCGGCCACATAGCCGCCGCTGGTCCAAATTTTCAATGACAATGTTTTTATTCAATTGTTGGGCACGATGATGAGTCAAGGTTGACTGCTCTTTTGTCACACTATCGCGAAAAACAGCAATGTTTTCCGTTTAAAGAACTAAGAAGGCATTCACAGATGTTTTCACATTTCATACCCGATTCTGGACGAATTTGAACGATTATGTTGACCACAAGATTCACAAAGTGCACGAAATGTGTTTTGATTTTAAGGCCCATTTTTATAATAAGCCTAAATAACTTTAACGCGTTGTTCGACTGTGTATCATTCCATGGTTAAAATTGAGTTAGTCTGAAATTGAGAAATGTCAAATGAAATGCAGATGTGGTTCACATTCAGCATCGGTCCCTAAAATTTAAACACCCATTATAACATCGTTTATTTTAGATCATATAGATTTTTTTGTCAAAAATTTTTACTAAGTAGGTATAATCGTTAATTTCGGATTCTGTTTAAAAATCTAAGTACATATTTTTATACCATTCACAGTGAGTGTAAGGGTATATAAGTAGTACATATAGGTTGTCATTTCGTGTGAAATTTTTACAATTTTCATTTCCGACCGCAAAAAAAAATATATATTTTCTGAAAGCTTATAAATAGGGGAGTCAATTAAGTACTGTACGTCTGTGTGCTGAAATCAACTTTTTGAAGCCCCCAGACATTTTCAAGACTCGTGAGGTACCAAAATCTTAGATATATTCGGTAGCGGATAGACATTAATATCAACAAAATCTCTATAAACAACTGAGATCTGATGAAAAAACCTAGACCACATTGCACTTGCAATTTCAAAAAAAGAATTATGTTTTGTAAAAGTAACTTTTAACTAAACATATAAAACTTATTTCAATTCACTTATAGGAAATGCCCGTATGTATGAAGCACGTGCTGCTGATTTAAGTGCTAAATATAATACTGCCAATGCCGATCGCAAGAAGGCTGTCGATGAATTGAAAGATGTACAAAATGAACTTGATCGTTTGCGAAAACAACTTGATGAGGCTCGCAAACATTTGGAAGATGAAACTCTAGCTCGTGTTGATCTTGAGAATAACATACAGAGTTTACGTGAAGAGTTAACCTTTAAGGATCAAATTCACTCGCAAGAGATCAATGAGACTCGCTCTCGCCGCCAGGTGGAGATAAGCGAAATTGATGGTCGCCTTATGGAACAGTACGAGGCTAAGTTACAGCAATCCCTACAAGAATTACGAGATCAATATGAAGCTCAGATGCGTGCTAATCGTGATGAGATTGAAATGCTTTATGAACAAAAAATCAAAAATCTTCAAGCTGCTGCTAATCGGAAGTTTGGTACTGCTGCTAATGCCATAGATGAATTACGTACAACACGTACTCGTATTGATACATTGAACAGTCGTATTAACGAATTAGAATCTACGAACGCTGCACTAAATGCTCGCATTCGCGATCTCGAGGAATTGATGGATAATGAGAGAGCTCGCCACAATGCCGAGATTTTATCTTTAGAAGCGGAATTGCAACGTATGCGTGATGAGATGGCTCACCAGTTGCAAGAATATCAAGATTTAATGGATATTAAGGTTAGTTTAATTAGTTATGAAACAAGTTTACTAATTTTGTTTTCCTAATCCTAAATATTTGAACGATCTCGCGTTATAATAAGGCTAAATTTAGCTGCTTTCCAGCTCTAAATATTCCAGTGTTAGAAAACTTAAGCAATATATTTTTGAAACTTTTGTAAAGTGCAAACGTTAGTATGTTTTGTTTGTTTTGGCTAATACATAAATTTTAAAAAATGTCGGCTTTTATTTGTAGATAAATTTGTATGGTACATAAGATTGACTATCTTACAAGTACACCGAACGTAGCGGTCGTATAAAGTTTGCCCTGAGGCCAATAAACTTTCAGCGAAAACATTGGTCTCTCGAAACAAAATCATCGATGTATCGCACTTTAAATGTTGTACAATTTAAAATTAAATACATTTTTTTAAGTTGCATATAAACCGTTCCTCGAGGGCGGAAAGCATTTTCTGTTCTTATTTTTTTATAAATTTTTTTATAATATATATATTTTTTTAAATATATTTTTAACAATAGCGCGTTTTTTCAAAAACGTTAACATATGTATTTTCCAAAAGTTTTTTTTCAAAAGCTGACACAATAACAAGTCATAATTAATTAAAATAGGAATATGAAATCTACCTCGCAAAATGTTTATATTGATATCGCTCAATACTTCTCCGTTGAATGTAATGATTTAACTCGTGCTATTTGCAGAAATGTTTTTGAAAATTGCCGGCTTGCTTACTAATAATTAATTAATTAAACAGCGATGATATTTTGTATAAAGTTTTTAACTTTTAATTATCAAGGATTAAGTTTCAACTCAAAATGAAAAACTTTAATTTTTATTTAATTTAATTAATTTTAATTTAATTTAATTAAATTTTACATCAGAAATGAAGTTTAACCTTAAGATTTAAAATTACGTATGTTAAAGCGACAAATGCGTATGTAATATACATATATAGTATGTTTTGCCAATAAAGTATGACTTGATAAAAAAAAATTACATATAACGTTCTTTATTATTTAAGGTATCTTTGGACTTGGAAATTGCCGCTTACGACAAACTCTTGTGTGGTGAAGAATCGCGTCTTAATATCACACCATCAGCTGGTGGTGCCACTGTTACATCTTTAAGCCAATCTTTACGTTCTTCTCGTGCTACTCCTCACCGCAAGACACCAATGCGTGCACCTTCAACCGCTCCTGGTGCCTACAAGCGTAAGCGTAACGTTGTAGATGAATCCGAAGATGTCAGTCAATCGGAATTCTTTGTTACCGGCAGTGCTAAAGGTGATATTGAAATATCGGATTTTGATCCCGAGGGAAAGTTTGTTAAAGTTCGCAACAAGGGGCAAAATGAGATACAAATTGGTGGTTGGCAATTAAAGCGTACAGCCGATGGCAAAGAGAGCTCATTTAAGTTTCATCGCAGTGTAAAAATTGATGCTGGAGCCACGATAACAGTTTGGTCATCAGATGCTCCAGGTGCAACTCACGAACCACCAACTAATATTGTTATGAAGACACAAAAATGGTTCGGCGGCGACAGCATAAAAAATTCTCTCTTCAACAGTGATGGGGAAGAAGTAGCCGGCTCTGAACGTATCAAGCGCACGGTTGTACGCCATGTTTCACGTCACAGATCTGGTGCCGGTGTAAGTGGACGGTCTAGCGTATCTGTATTTGACGGTGTGGGCGATGAGGAACTTTATCATCAGCAGGGTGATCCAAATCAACAACAAGGCGAAGAAAAGTGCCGTTTGATGTAAGAAAGATAATAAGAGAAAGCTGTCGAAGTTTTTTTAGTGTAGATTTAATATAAATTAAAAAAAAAATGAATAGATTAGAGACAGTATGTTAGATACTTGTCCAGAAAACATAAGAAAAACAAACGCGCAACATTACACATTTTTGTTTAAAAACAATGAAATTGTATTTGCCTTTACCCACATATTCTATGTTCTCTTTAAATAATTTATATTTTAATTAATTTTATATTTTGAATTTAAAACGTCGAATCAACAAACTAATTATAATAACAATTAACTACACCATAATAGATTCTAACCAAACTTAATTAATATATTTAACGAGTGAATGTTTCTCTTCCATCACCAAAAAAGCTCTGATTTTCTCTTAATATTTAAAGTAGTAAATATACTTAAAATAGAATATTGCCATAAGTCCCAATGTATTTGCTTATTAACAACAAACTATACAATCAACATATAAAACGGTCTTTAGTTTTTCTTTAAACCTTTACATTAACTTTTTTATTAATTTACCGTTCTTTTTGTTTCTTTCCAAAAATTAGGAATGACAAAAAGTAATTAAGAAAATACAAATTGAAAAATGTACAAATTTCTGTTCCATTAATATTTGCTCTAAATTTTACGTTTCGCTAACAAACTTTTGTCCAATTCTATATAAACTACAAATATATATATATTTTTTCTTTTTTTAAATAAAATTAAACCATTAAATATACAAAATATATACCTATTTTTAATTTTTAAAATTTAAAGTTCTCTTTTATTTTTTTACAATAAAATAAAGAAAAAAGTTAAATAAAAAAAATCAAATCAAAAATAACATATTTTTCAAAACAAAAAAAAAAAAAAAACAAATTTATATATGGGTCAGTATTAGAAATACTTATTGGTTTTTGGAAGTTGGAAATCCGACAAAAAAAAATTCGACTGATGATCCAAGGCATATCCATAAGGTATATGCAACGGCGAATTGATACAACAAGGCAACTTTTCAGGGGATGTTTTATGTCAAGGCCAAGGCGAATTCATAAAGGTGAAATTATCAGCCCAGGAATGCTACAGTCAAACTCCATGTATAAAAAATTATTGTGTATTTTTTATATGTGGCGTCTGACAGCGAACATCACAGCAAATTCGCCGTTACATATACCTGTATGAATATGCCTTGGTCAAGGCCAATTCGTATATCAGGGATGGAGAAGTTGTTTTTACATATTATATATAATAAAATTTGATTGAAAAATTGATATAAAATATTAAATACATTATTAATGACGCAAAAGCAACAAATATACATAAATTTAGCACATTTATTATCAAAAAAGTGCATTCAAGTTAAATGTTTAATACCGAAACAAAATCATATTTCCTATCCCTGCATTAATAAATGAAATCAAAGCGAATTCAACCAATTTTGACAAAAAGTTTCCCCATCAGCTGTGCTGATAATTTCACCTGTATGAATTCGCCTTGTGATGATCGTTACAAGCGAATACGTACGTCAAAGCTTTAAATTAATTAATACAGGGATATCTGATGAAAATTGAATAACGATTTTTTTTAAAATAATTTTTATGAATTTTTACGTATTTTTTAAAAGTGAAAATATCATCTTTTAATTCGAGGGAAATGAAAATTTTATAGCAACAAACAATTGGGAAAAGAAATAACGAAAGATAATGTAATAATTTTTGCCAAATGTTTAAAATATCTTAGGTTTAAGTTTTAATGAGCACAACCTGCAATCACATTTTACAATATAAATGACAAATGGTAAGTATAATTCATTTTAACTTGAACGTTAATTTCAATTTATAAAATGCAATTGAAGTTTATTATATTAATTTAAATAATTTTAAATTAAAATAATTAATCCTACTAATATGATAATGTGAATGTTTGTTACTCAATCACGCAAAAACGGCTGAACGGAACTAAATGAAATTTGGCACACAGATAATCTCGATAATCGATCAGATTCCCGAAAACATGCAATAAATACATATATTTTTTTAACTAATAATTCTAGTTAACATGAATGTTTGTATGTTTAAATTAAATTTGAGCCACACAGATAGGTGACAACCTTAATTATTATTTAATGAGGCTTTTGTTCCAATAACTACGATATCGAAGTCGCGGGTATAGGCATGTTAATAATATAAATAGGTTAATTTTTAGTAATTTAAATAGATTATTCATAAATAATTTAAATATATAAGTTATTAATAATTTTAATTTGTAAACAAATAATTAGGTATTAAATTAAAAAATTTTACTCGAAATCGTTGTATGAGATGATTAGATATCGGAAATAATTTTTGGTGTTTCCCTGGCTTATAATATAAACAACAAATTTTAAAAATGTCTTTCTAAACTGTATGGATATTGATAAAATTTATTGTGGAGATTTTTCTTTACCTGGGGATAACTTGAACTTTGTTGGGTATTGCAATCGCATGACGTGATATGGCCCTAGAACCATTTAATTATTTAAATTTCTAAAATTATCGTGTGATATTTTTACTCTTCGGTTTTTAAGGTAAATTCAATATATATTTGGGGGGATATATGAATGTCTGCCGTCAGTGGCTACGCCGTAGGAAAGCTGTAAGCTTGCATTTTGGCATCCTGTTTTTAGCATTATGGCCGGTATCTCACCAATGGCTGCTCTAAAGGGCATGGTGTAATTAAACAAGCCCAGCTGATTATTTTTTTTTTGTATGTCAAACTACATATCAAGGCATATTCATACAGGTATATGCAACGGCGAATTTGCTGTGATGTTCGCTGTCAGACGCCACATATAAAAAATACACAATAATTTTTTATACATGGAGTTTGACTGTAGCATTCCCCATCAGCTGGGCTGATAATTTCACCTTTATGAATTCGCCTTGCTACATATTTAAAAAATGATTTCAACTCCGGAAATTGTCAAACTCAATACATAAAAAAAGAGAGACAAAAATTGCTCTCCTTTACGCTCTCACCTTATGTTATTACACCATGCTAAAGGGCTGGTTTGTCTCTGTACACGAGAGTGACTTACAGTACGAATCACTATAAAAAACGATAAATTATGGGCGTAATGTGGCGCTGTCCTGTAGAAACCACATGTTCAATTCTTTCATTTTATAAAAAAGTTGAGACACATCTCTTAAACAGCACTAATTTCAAAAATAAAATTCAATAATTTGCAACTGATATGGCAACCTTATTGAGCATTTTTTGCATTGCTACATGTAACGTTTTTTTTTAAATTGAAACATATATGTCTACAGATAACGTTCAATAGTGACTATTGGCAACACTTAGTTAACAGTTGAAGTAGGGTTTTTATTTGAAGTTTATTTGTTGACGACATTTTACCCTCATACCTAAACAAGAGCGCTGAGCGTCAAGCGTTGCAATTTTGCATGTATTTTGTTATTGTAACAAAAACAAAACACATGTAAAACTCCAACGCTTGACGCTCATCGCTCTTGTTTAGGTATGAGGGTTAAAAATAAACTTGCACTGTGCTGTGTAACCACTCAAAAAATAGCTTGTGCTTTTTCGGCATTTATAATGATTTTCGTTAGTAATACGTATACACTACTTGCAAGTAAATACTTGCTAGTGGCAACGTAGGGTAAGTGTTTTTCTTAAAAAATTATCAACATTATTTTAAAAAGGATGAATTGATTATAACTATGTACAAACATATGTTTTTTATTTCTTATAATAAAAATTAATTCAATATAATTTCAGTACAATTTGGAAAAAGTACATTTTTTTGAAATTATTTACAATTAATAAAATCACATTTATCATCACTGTGCAGTAAGAAAGAAAATAAAATGCACACTATCAGAATAACTTTTAGATTTGTAGCAAGTGGAAGCGCTTAAGTTCTGTATTCGCACTAAATTAATTTTACTTCGTTTTGGTACTGTGTAGTAGTAGTTTTCGTGGTTGGTTTTAATAATTTTGTTATTCAGTTCATTGACATAGCCGTGTGTGTTTTGTTTTTTGCTGTGGTATGTTTCTCAATTGTTGTTATTTGTTTAAAAAGATTTTAGTTATATACATACATATACTTACATATATGTATGTGTTTGTTTATTCATATCAATATCAAGTGCAACCTGATTTTATAAAATTTTAAGTTTATATACATATGTATGTATGTACATATACATATGTATATGCCTTATTCATAAAATCATTGAAACTGATTTGCTAAAATAAAGTTGTTTTAGTTCATGCATACTTATGTACATATACAGAAAAAAACAAACTTTAGCTAATAATATTTTTATTTTAAACAGAAGATTATATTATTGATTACTCTTATACATACTGTAAGTACCTATATTTGTATTCATCAATTCATTTACCTGTACATACTTCGAAAAATAATTCAGTTACATTGTTTTTTTTTACAAGATTTACTTATACCGGGTGTTTTTTTTATAGAGGTATGAGATTTTCAGTTGGCAACTTTTTTTTAACTGCCGACCACTTTGCCAGCTGTCAATTGATTTGTGTATATTTAGTTTGGCATTTTAACATGAAGGCATTTCAACGCCTGAATAGCAAGGCGTAGATTCGGCAAATGGGCCCAAAACAAGATTGCCGTTGATCCAGATTTTCATAAGCGAATTTTGTTTAGCGATAAAACTCACTTTTGTTTTAATAGTGTATCTTGAGACACCGATACATCTAGAAAAGCTGATTTTTTTGTGTGCTTTATGGGCTAGTGGAATCATTCTTTGCAAACTATTCTGGTCAGATTGCTTTAGTCAATGGTGACCGCTATAAAGCAATGTATACTGACTTTTTCGTTTATCAATTATATAACCATGATTTGCAGGAGCTGTGGCTTCAACAAGACGGCGCAACATGTGCTACAATTTATTTATTGAAGAAAATGTTTGGTAACCGCATAGTTACACAATATAGCAGTGCTTTAAGATTGCTTAAGCCTTTTACGAAAACTGTCATTTAAATCAAAATGCATTTCGTACACTTTGTAATTTTTTTGTCCAACCTCGGCTCGTTGTCGTGCCCAAGGTAAATAAGGTCGGCCAAGCAGTTATAGTAAATAGTGTTCGGTATCACGAGATAATAACGAACTTTTTGTGGCAAGAAATTAAGGATGTAGAACTGTACATGTGGTTCCAACAGGTTGATGTCACACAACCAACGAAACAATGGCTTTTTCGCAAGAGAAATTCAGTGGCCGTATTATCTGACGTCATGGCGATGTTAATTGACCGCCACGGTGATGTGATTTGACACCGTTGGACTTTTTTCTTTGATGATTTAAAAGAAAAATTGTTCGTTAATAAGCCAAAAACAATTCAAGAGCTAAAAGATAAAATTGTTTGCATATTAACGGCACTGAAGCTCAATTCTGTGTGTCATTAAAAAAATATGGACCATCGGATAGAAGTATGCCACCGAAGCCGTGGCAAACATTTGGCCGATATTTCGCTTCATGCATAATTGTCATAGATCGACCATTCTATCAATATAAGAGTCGCCCAAAACATTCTCAGTCTCACCTTGTATCAATAGTCCTTTATTTCACAATTTAAGCTTCATTATTTCATTAATTTCGAAATTCTAGTTTCATAAACGTAAAAAATACAAAAAGTATTATAAAAATACGAAAAAGTACCTTTTTTGGTCGCCCATAACATTTTCAGCCTCAGCTTGAATCAATAGTTTCTGATATCATAATTCTACTTTTATAAACGTAGAAAATACAAAAAGTGCCAAAAAAGAGAAAAAGTACTTTCCATATCAATGTATAAGAGAAATATTTTTTTGTCCAAGATTACTTAACAAAAATTTTTAAAATTAAAAGGTGTGCGGAAAAGTTTTTTCGGTACGGTCTTATGTACATAATGTACACTTTGTTGTGTTTTTGTATTAACATACATAGTTATAAAAAGAGATAAGCATAAATGCATGAGGTGATAAGAGTCTCATGCATGGAGTTTTATTATAATACCGATAGATGTTTGATTTTGATTTCAGTTTTGTTAAATATGTATAAATAAATTAGTATTAGAAATATACTCAAGGAGGAAACAACATTATTTTACAATAAATTTATAATTCTGTAAGCTTTCATAACAAAAAATTTTTGTGAATAACTATGATTTAATAAACATTTATTTAGCGGTTTAATGTTTCTTTTTGTGTATAATTTTAAGAGATTATCAATTGATAACAGTGTTAATAAATTAAATTATAAATGAAATTTCAAATCAGCTCTTTGTAAATTGGCAGAGTGTAACTCGTACAGTTTATTAAAAAAACATTAATGCTACGCTATCCCCTTCTGTATTATGCTAAGTTGAATTTTTACAAAAACCATTTGTTATTTTGCAGGAATTTTTAAAATTTCTAAACAAGTTTTTTTAACTTTTTTTTCATATAAACCAGTCTTGCGAATTCTTTACCAGAAAATCGAAAATTCCCTAAAATTTTTTGATTAAATGTCTACGATAAATACAAAGTATATTTTTATACTTTTAAATTACGCAAATACATAAAATTCACAAAAAAACTTAGTTATATCGATTCCTGTGCGCGAAATTATCATATGTTACGTTTTTTCAGAAACCGGCTTTTTTGCAAATTGGTTCTACATCCATTAATCCATCTGCTGATAAAATATTATAGCGATATTTGTTTTAGTTATGGAGATAAATAACACTGTGTACATTATATCGTATGTAGTAGTGTTATTTATGTTTTTATTTACATATTAAAATGTAATAAAAACGCTCTCCTGTAAAATTTTGGTTTTGTAACATACGATAATTTGGCGTACAGCGGTCGATATATAGTATATGTATGTATGTTCCTTGAATTTTGTTGTACGATTTTTTCTGTTTTAAAAATTAAAATTTTTTTTATTCAATTTTATTTAAGGTAAAACAAAATGAGATTAGTTATTTTGGATACATCTGAGTCGGTTGGATTATGGGCTGCCAAATATGTTACGAAAAGGATTAATGACTTTAAGCCTGGCCCTGACAGGTATAGACTCTTATTATATACATACATATATAGGTCAAAATCACATTTATTTTGTTTTTGAAATTTTATTACAGATATTTTGTGTTGGGGTTGCCAACTGGTAGCACCCCATTGAGTATGTATAGAAATCTTATACAATTTCACAAAGAAGGCAAATTATCATTTGAATATGTGAAAACGTTTAATATGGATGAATATGTAGGTAAGTGTAATATTTATAACTTATCTATGTGTACATATTTATATCGATTAAAATTTTGTTGCAGCTTTACCACGTGATCATCCAGAAAGTTATCACTTCTTTATGTGGCAAAATTTTTTCAAACACATCAATATTAATCCGGTCAACGTTCACATACTTGATGGAAATGCTAGTGATTTAGTAGCTGAGTGCAATAAATTTGAAGACATGATAAAGGCAGCTGGCGGTGTTGAACTGTTTATAGGCGGAATTGGTCCAGACGGTCATATTGCATTCAATGAGCCCGGTTCCTCATTAGTGTCACGCACTCGGGTTAAGACACTAGCACAAGACACTCTCGAAGCAAATGCTCGATTTTTTGATAATGATATAAGTAAAGTGCCTCATAAAGCTTTGACCGTGGGCGTGGGCACCGTTATGGACTCGAAGGAAGTTATGATTCTTATAACGGGTGCTCATAAAGCTTTTGCTTTGTACAAGGCCATAGAGGAAGGCATTAATCATATGTGGACTGTTAGTGCTTTTCAACAACATCCTAATACTTTAATGATTTGTGATGAAGATGCCACCCTCGAATTACGTGTAAAGACTGTTAAATATTTCAAGGTAAGTACAAAGATGTAAGTATGTATGTATGTACATATATGTATATGCACATACATACGTACATAAATATAAATGGTTTAAATGGACTTGATAAATAACACCGTGAAACAAAAAATTAGTTCCCCAGAACAAATAAAAATGCCATTAGCGAAGAGAATCTCCACATTATTAACATTTTGACAAGAAGTAAAAAATAATAATACATAAGGTATGTTTATTTACTTTTCTAGTAAATATTTGCAACGAGAGAGTAAAAGGGAATTGTGAAAAATTACTTTTAAAAATATTAAAAATAAATGAACACATTACCAGCCAAAATTTGCAAGCAATTGTAGTGTTGTAATATAAAGGTGTATATGAGTACTTAACAACTATTCTTAAATTGAAATATAATTGGCCAAAGTACACAAACGATCCCTATATCATATCATATAAACATAAAATATTAATTTTATTTATTTTCAAATGTATTGTTGTAAACATTTAAAATTTATAAATATATAGCTACTTACAAAATAGTATTATTTATTTAATGATTTCTTTGCAATGCTTGTAGCCTTTTGGCCAAAAAAATATATATTACAAGTATTCTATAAACTCCTACAAACATTTATTAAAATGTTATTTATTTATTATCAATTTCTAAAAAACCTTTGATTATCAAGTATAATTCAAAATGAAATACATAATAGGTTTGTACTCAAAATTCTATAACTGACATCAAAAAGCAACTATAAAATTAAATTTGCGTCTGTTATGAACTTCATTTGACTTTAAAATGAAAACCGAATGAAGCTTAATCATTATTTAAAAATATCAATCCGATTTTGTATGTCCATAATTAATCCCTGTTAAAGGCCATGACTGACTATCAGATTTAGTTGTTCGATATGTCAAAAATTGTATGTGTGTTCAGAAAGTGTGATAGTGTGGACACAAAGTGCACATGTGTGACAGATTTTTTGACAAGTGTGTCCGATTTGATAATCTTTTGAAAATTTTCATAAAATAATAGTTTCTGTGCGATCAGAGTTGCTTTTTCTCATCTGGCATCTCTGCCTCAAACCGTGAACATCGTGTTATTTTTTACTCTAAATTGTTAAACCAATTTTATATATTAAAAAGTCAATAAAAATAAAACTTTAAGTGATTGTGTATTTCTGACAATGTTGTCGCAGAAAAGAAAAAAACTCTGGGGTAATAACCCAAAATTTAAAGTGCCAAAAATATCCGACGTACCTAGCAGCAGTGCAAATAGATTTCAGCTACTTGCAAATGAAGAAGAAGAAGAAGACAGTACTCACAAGGAGAAAATACCACCTATTGTAGTGGACTCAGTTCATAGTTTTTCGTCAGTTTTTGGGCTAATTGGAGAAAGGTATAAGTTTAAAAGAATGTCAATTGGAACAAAAATATTATCTAGTTCAAGAACTCTTTATGAAGAGGCCTTAAATCTACTAAGAACCAAAAAGTACCAGTTTTACACGCATGAAATAAAAGATGCGAAAACCTTTAAATTAGTGTTGTTTGGTCTTATTCAAATGGACACTAAGATAATCAGTGATGAATTTAACAAATCACACAACATAAATCCGGTAAGTGTTAAGGAAATCACTACCAAAAGGTCTACCGCCGACGATACACTATATCTAATTGAGTTTGACCGCCAGCAAGTGTCGAAGAGGGATATATTAAAAATTAGGTATTTTAGTAATATTGCCGTTTACTGGAGAAATACACTCAAGGGCAGTAAAGGTCCTACACAATGCACCAAATGCTCTATGTATGGTCATGGTGCTAGAAACTGTAACAGAGTAGTAGTGTGTGCAGCCTGTGCTGGTAATCATGAATTTGCAGATTGCCCATTGAACAAAGCTGCAAATAGTGATAACGTCGTTTATAAATGTCACAACTGCACAAAAAAGAATTTTAGAAATGTGAAGCACAGAGCTGACGACCCTAAATGCCCATGTCGTCAGGAATATCTTGAGATTCGACAACGTACCACAGCCAGAATGAAGGTGCCACAAAGGAATTATATGATGAACTTCAACGTCAATGAAGTCAATTTTCCACAACTGCCCGGTAAGGAGCATCAAAATTATCCACGTGACTCTGGTGCTAAAAATATACTGTACTCTGATGTAACAAGAAGTAAAAATCTTGTGAACAGAAATGAAGATGATATTTCCAATGAGAAATTAATGGAAATATTTTTTGATGCTGTCGATGCACTTCAAAGATGCCAAAATAAGTACGACAAGCTACGAGTGCTGGGAATGATGCTTCAACATGCCATATAAATCAACAGTAAGTCACAATGTTCATGTTATGCACTGGAATGCTCAAGGCATAACGACTGAGTCAGCAGCTTCACAGCTGGAAAAATTTTTATACGACAAGGAAGTTGATATTCTCCTTGTCAATGAGACTTTTTTGAAACCCTACCATAAATTTAAACTTGGGGGCTACAAAATTTATAGAGAGGATAGACCAACACATGGCGGAGGTGTACTCATCGCGATAAAATATAATGTTGAACACGAAATATTACCAACTATAAATACGCGTGTGGCGGAAAATATTTCGGTACGAGTAATAATAAATAGGCGCCCTGTGATATTTACATCTGCGTACAATCCGGCTCACACTATACATTTTAAAACTGATATGGATGCCTTAACTAATCGTTCAAATGACTTCTTTTTATTCGGTGATTTAAACGCTCAACATACTCACTGGAATTGCTTTTCAAACAATATTGCTGGTAATGAGCTTTATAGCCATTGCCTTCAATCGAACTACTATATTTATTACCCGAATGCATTTACTCGTTTTGGACAAAATATAAATCCAGTACAGCCGTCTACAGTAGACATCCTTTTAACTAACTCTTGTCTTCCTTTTTCAACCTTGGAAACACATCCAAATATTCTGCAGTCGGACCATGTACCAATATCTTGCGTCATTTATGGAGAGGTATATAATAGCATTTTGTTGGTACCCCTATATAATCGAGCCGATTGGTTATCAATAAAAAACTGGGTGGAGAATGAAATACTATTACAAGATATAAATCAAAATATTACAAACACAGGTAATCTAGATGTATCATTAAGTAAACTAATATATATTGTAAAAGAAGCTACTAATAGAATACCAGTTGGTCATAGAAACCCCTGGCAACGGCAAATTTCAGAAATTAGCAAAATGCTAATTGCTCAGAGAAACAAATATAGACGTAAATTCCAAAGATGTAGGGATTTAAATTATAAAATGCATTTATATTGTGTCTTGAAACAGCTAAATAGGCTTATTCACTTTCACCTGAATAAAGACAGGAATGAGTCTTGGTCGAAATTCATTTCAAATCTGCCTACCGGTTCCAAAAAGTTTTGGAAATTAACTAAAACTTTAAAAGGCAAGAATCCTACATATTCTAAACTTCATGTAGATGGATCAATTCTGAATTCTGACGTCGAAAAGTCAAATGCAATAGCTGACGTATTTGCTAGTTCACATACTATTACTATTAACAATCCATCACCCATGGACTCGGTTGTATCAATATGCATTAATGACCTTAATCAAACTCTTATCGACAATACAAGTATTAAACTAACAAATTTGGCTGAAGTCAAATCATTTGTCCATTTGCTGAAAAATAATAAAGCTCCTGGCTTAGATGGGATTAACAGTATAATACTAAAAAATATGCCCGACTCCTTTTTTGAAATTTTAAGTAAATTATTTAACTTCTGCCTGAGCAATGGGTACTTCCCACACGTTTTTAAAATGGCTAAGGTAATTCCAATCCACAAATCTGGAAAGGATCCTAAATTGCCCTCCAGCTATAGGCCAATAAGTATTCTTAGCCTATTGGATAAGGTGTTCGAGAAAATTATTCACTCCAGAATTTTAGATTTATTAAATTGCAATAATATCATAAATAAAGAACAATTTGGTTTTCGAAAAGAGCACTCCACTGTACATCAACTTAAGAGAGTTGTTAACTTTCTTGAATGTAATAAAAGTAATCGAAAAAGCACTGGAGTCGTTTTTCTTGATATCGAAAAAGCTTTTGACTCAATCTGGCATGATGGACTAGTGTATAAATTAAATACGTTAAATTTTCCAATTTACCTTCAAAAACTTATCAAAAGCTTTTTAGATAAACGTACGTTTGTTGTATCTGTCAATAACAAATTTTCTAGTGAAAGGCAAATACCTGCGGGCTTGCCGCAAGGATCAGTATTATCCCCTACACTATACTCGATATATACATCTGATGTTACTCTAAGAAGAGACCATGATGCAGCTTTTTACGCGGATGACAGCGCCTTTATTTGTTGCGGTAAAGTCTCGAATGCGATTATTAGAAGAATGGAAAATAATCTTAAATTAATTCGTAAATACTATGACAAATGGAAAATAAAAGTCAATGACGATAAAACTCAAGCAATTATATTTCCATTCAACAAATCGCGAAAACGCTTTCCTACTAGATATTTATCGTCTAGGGGAACAATTATCCCATTGAAAGACGAAATTAAATATCTAGGAGTAATCCTTGACAGAAAACTTTTATTCAAACAGCATGTTAATTACATTTGCGAGAAGGCAATTAAGTGTAGTCGTGCCTTATACCCCTTAATTGGCCGAAGATCTAATCTTAATATAAAGAACAAAGTTCTTATTTACAAAATGTGTATTCGACCGATTATGACCTATGGTTGTCAAATCTGGTCCCAAAAGGCTGCTAAAACGCATACAAAACAAGTAAGAGCGCTATATTCGGCCGTGCCGAATCTTATATACCCTTCACAACGTGTAGTCATGCAATAACAGTAGTTTTTATCACCATTCATCCCATATGAAATACGTACATACATATAAAAAACATCCCATTGTAAAATTATAAATTTACGTATGTATGTTAAAAAAAAATAAAAAAAAAAAAATTTAAAAAAATTTAAAAAAAAATTTAAAAAAAAAATTTTAAAAAAAATTTAAAAAAAAAATAATTAAAATATATATTTTGAATATAAAACAAAAATAAATAAATAAAAAAAAAATTAAAAAAAAATATATAAAAAAAAAATGAAAAAAAAAATAATAATAAAAATATATATAAGACATTAAATAAAAAATAAAAAAATTATAAAAAAAATTAAAAAAAAAATATAAAAAAAATAAAAAAAAAAATTGTTTGGCTCAGCTGGGATCTACGTTTTCTCTAACCAGTATACACGTTTGTATGTATGTATGTTGTTGTTGTAATGTTGTTTTTGTAAAAAAAAAAACGAGGTTGTCGTGGGTTTTTGCTCATATCGCAGTTGTTTATGTACCAATGTTTCTGATTTTCAATAGCGATCTACTCCCGAATATTTCTGATATTTTAATACCTTACCCGGGTCCAAGCGATGTCGGGGGGCTTCAAAAAAATGATTTCAACATACACACGGACAGACTGACAGAGCTTAATCGACTCCCCTATTCATAAGCTTTCAGAAAAAATATACTTTATACTTATCGAAAATAAAAATTGTAAAATTTCACACGGAATGACAAACCTATATATACCCTTTTTCACTGTGTGAAGGGTATAAAAATAAATTTACGTACATATATAGTTTAATTAAAATAATTAAAAAAAAAGGAAAAAGTAAAGAGTAATAGAGCATACATTATTGAAATTTAAAATATATAATATGTATTAACGTATACTACGTACTCAATGGGAAAAATACATAAAAATAGATATGTATTTAGTGTAGTTTTTTTTTTCATAGTGCATCGTATTTTGCTACTAATCTCCCAATGGCAAATTCATTCATCTCATATAAAATACGTACATACTTAAAAAACATACATATATAAAAATAACATCCCATTGTAAAAAAATAAATTTACGTACATATATAGTTTAATTAAAATAATTAAAAAAAGGAAAAAGTAAAGAGTAATAGAGCATACATTATTGAAATTTAAAATATATAATATGTATTAACGTATACTACGTACTCAATGGGAAAAATACATAAAAATAGATATGTATTTAGTTTAGTTTTTTTTTTCATAGTGCATCGTATTTTGCTACTAATCTCCCAATGGCAAATTCATTCATCTCATATAAAATACGTACATACTTAAAAAACATACATATATAAAAATAACATCCCATTGTAAAAAAATAAATTTACGTACATATATAGTTTAATTAAAATAATTAAAAAAAGGAAAAAGTAAAGAGTAATAGAGCATACATTATTGAAATTTAAAATATATAATATGTATTAACGTATACTACGTACTCAATGGGAAAAATACATAAAAATAGATATGTATTTAGTTTAGTTTTTTTTTTCATAGTGCATCGTATTTTGCTAGTCATGATATTTCATATTCTACTCATATTGACCATGAAACATTGAAATGTAAAAAAAAAAAATTAAGCAAACACTTAATGGTATCGAACTGCGTACCACCAGCTTCATAGTTCAGTGGTGTACCCACTGCACTACCATCCTATAAATATTTATATAACTTAAATATACAAAAGTACTTGCAACCTATATGAGGTTCATACAAAATAAAAATCATATACATACATACATACATTTAAGTATTAGCAATATGTTTGAATGAATATTCGTATGTAGGTTTTTTACACGCACACACATGCTACGTTGAATCAAGGTTATAGCTGTTGTTACTTTGTTATCTCTAGCAGCGAAAGCCGCGGTGACATTTTGTTTTCTTTAAATATTGTGAGCAGAGTTACCAGAGGAAGATTGAAAAATATTGTGAGCAGAGTTACCAGAGGAAGATTGAAAAAATCTATTATTTTCCTTAAGAGTTGTTACATTTAGCATAAGGTATTACATTTAAAAATATTTTTTAATGCAAATAAATAAATGTAATTTATATGGACATTTGTATGAATGTATCTAGGTATTTATGTGAAAAAAATTAATTTTTACACAACAACGAAGTTGAAGTTCATTGATGTAACCGCTATTCTCCCAACGGCATGTAGGTAATTTCTTGCATTTGTTTGCAAGTTTAATTAAAAAAATTAAGAAGAAGTAAAGGTGTAGTAAGGTATTGCATTTAAAATTATTTCTTAATGGAAATAAATAAATGTAATTTATATGGACATTTGTATGAATGTATCTAGGTATTTATGTGAAAAAAATTAATTTTTACACTACAACGAATTTGAAGTTTATTGATGTAACCGCTAATCTCCCAACGGCATGTAATTTCTTGCACTTGTTTGCAAGTTTAATTAAAAAAATTAAGAAGAAGTAAAGGTGTAGTCATGCAATAACAATAGTTTGTAACACCATTCATCTCATATAAAATACGTACATACTTAAAAAACATACATATATGAAAATAACATCCCATTGTAAAAAAATAAATTTACGTACATATATAGTTTAATTAAAATAATTAAAAAAAGGAAAAAGTAAAGAGTAATAGAGCATACATTATTGAAATTTAAAATATATAATATGTGTTAACGTATACTACGTACTCAATGGGAAAAATACATAAAAATAGATATGTATTTAGTTTAGTTTTTTTTTTCATAGTGCATCGTATTTTGCTACTAATCTCCCAATGGCAAATTCATTCATCTCATATAAAATACGTACATACTTAAAAAACATACATATATAAAAATAACATCCCATTGTAAAAAAAAAATAAATTTACGTACATATATAGTTTAATTAAAATAATTAAAAAAATAATTAAAAAAAGGAAAAAGTAAAGAGTAATAGAGCATACATTATTGAAATTTAAAATATATAATATGTATTAACGTATACTACGTACTCAATGGGAAAAATACATAAAAATAGATATGTATTTAGTTTAGTTTTTTTTTCATAGTGCATCGTATTTTGCTAGTCATGATATTTCATATTCTACTCATATTGACCATGAAACATTGAAATGTAAAAAAAAAAAATTAAGCAAACACTTAATGGTATCGAACTGCGTACCACCAGCTTCATAGTTCAGTGGTGTACCCACTGCACTACCATCCTATAAATATTTATATAACTTAAATATACAAAAGTGCTTGCAACCTATATGAGGTTCATACAAAATAAAAATCATATACATACATACATACATACATTTAAGTATTAGCAATATGTTTGAATGAATATTCGTATGTAGGTTTTTTACACACGCACACATGCTACGTTGATCAAGGTTATAGCTGTTGTTACTTTGTTATCTCTAGCAGCGAAAGCCGCGGTGACATTTTGTTTTCTTTAAATAAATGCGTACATACATACATACATACCTACTATATGTTTCATTATTATTCTTTATAATAAAGTATTTTATCCGCTCAAAAACGTACCATTGTAAAAAAATTATAAATTGAGTTTTTGAATGTAAGTACGTATAAAAAATAAAATAACACAAAAAAAAATGAAAAAAATAAAAAAAAAAAAAATTTTTTGTCTCAACTGGGATTCGAACATAAGCTCATCTAGTGTCTATTGTTAAAAAAAAACCGAGGTGGTCGTGGTTTTTTGCTCATATCTCAGTTATTTATGTACCGATTTTTCTGAATTTCAATAGCGATCTACTCCCGAATATTTCCAACATTTTAATACCTCATGCGGGTCCGGGCGATGTCGGGGGGCTTCAAAAAGTTGATTTCAACATACACACGGACAGACGGACAGACGGACAGACGGACAGACGGACAGACGGACAGACGGACAGACGGACAGACGGACAGGGCTTAATCGACTTCCCTATTCATAAGCTTTCAGGAAATATATACTTTATGGGGTCGGAAATGAAAATTGTAGAAATTTCACACGGAATGACAAACCTATATATACCCTTTTTCACTGTGTGAAGGGTATAAAAATTGCAAATCATTCAAAATAAAAACTTGAAAATAATACACAATCTACCTTTTAGATATCCAACTTATCTTCTACACAGAAACTTTGACTTCAAAATGTTTAATTTATTGACAAGGGAACTGACGCTGTCATTTAATGAAAAATGCAGAAGGTCAAATTTTGAAATAATAAGAAATTTGCTGAACAACCACTAAGGGTCTTTTGTTTAAAAGACACATTTCAGTGATTGTTTTAAAATCTCTTATAACTTCTAAGTTGATGCGAGGTTTTTTATGAACAACTTTTCCTTAAATCTGTGATATTAGTAGTTTCTTTATTTTATTAATAAGATGTTAATTGTTGTAATACTATATGTAAATTCTCATAACTCTGTTAATGATATTGATAAAATGAATAAGTTTTTAATAAAGGATAATAATAATAATAATAATAGTTGCTTTTTCTAAGCAAGTATGACAGTGTGGCATCCAATAACACATTTTGTTGCGATTTTTTCATGTAGGACAGAAAATTATCAGATTTTTATTTGACATAATCGCACGACTTTGTAGGATAGTCAGTCATGGCCTTAATTAAATACACGTTTATTTAATAATTGTATACTAAATTCGAAATTTAAATTTTGTAAATAATTTTTTTGTTTGGAAACACATTTCTAAAATTTCTACTTTAATAGTGTTAAGTACCGGGTACTTAGGTACTCAAAATAGTTACAATACTAAAAATGTGAGCTGACATATTAAAGGCGATATGCATGATCATTATTAATAATTTTACATTAAAGAAAATCAGATACTGCATATATTAAACATTAAATCATCCAAATTACAAAATTATGATTTATTAGTGTTAATACTTTTTATCGTTTAAAACAAGGCATATTTATTCATCAGGTACTCTTGATTCGCCAGCTGATTATTTTTTTCAACACTTATTTTGAATTTCAGCTGTCAAAATGCATAAATAAAAAACAATTTTCTCTCTTTTCTTATTTATTTCAAATGTCAAACTTCATATATAAAAAATATAAACAAAAAATTCTCTCCGAACTGCAATTACCTGATGAATAAATATGCCTTGGTTTAAAAGTTACATTAAAATTTTTAACTTTTTTTTAAATATTCTTATTTTAAAGTTCTTTTAGAAAACTTATTTTGAAAATATAAACACAAAACAGCTTAATTAAAAAGTAAAAATTTTACTATCCAAAACTTTCAACAATTTTTAATGCCTCAATTATTTACTCTCTTTTAAAGCTCTCTCCTGCCAATTTTTTAAGTTAAAATGAATACTTTCTGGTAACAGTTGTTACAAATTTTTAGTAACATTTTAAATATTTTAACTATATTCTTTAACAATATGGAAAGATACATTTACTTTATTATATTTTTATTTATTCTACTCATGATACCCATACTGTTATACAATACTAGATAATTGTTTTAATATAATATTTTTATGTCGTATCCTTAAAAATTCTAAAATCCTATAAAAAGTACAAAAAGTAAAAAAATGCGGAGAATACATTTTTATTACATTTGGTCAGTAGGTTAATGGCTATATCGAATTGTTTGTGTGGTCAAAATGTTGTTACACGGTGCTATTACTTAAATTATGCTTTTGGTGATGGTTATAGTTTGCGTATTTTATTTCTAATACATGTCTTAGCGAAATGATGGTATTGGGAATATTATGTAGGTTGTTTGTACGTTATAATAACTAACAGTAGGAACTTACGTTCATCGAATGGCAAAGGAAATTGAAAGTAAAAAATTTAATTCAATTTATAGAAAATTGTAATGAATTTCCTCTTTAAATTTTTATTTTAACAATTTTGATTGCCATTGCTTTAAAGGTTAAGGAATAATTGGCATTTCCAATTGAAATTAAATATAAACATATTTTGTATATACTATTTACCATAAACTCTAGTACGACCTTGCAAATAGATATAATTTAATTCTTTTACTATTACATTTCTAATAATACTAAATTCTATTGGGTAGTTCTGCTTCTGAATTTGCTTTGAAGTTTTCAATATTTTAACGTTTAATTTTTTATTTTATTGAAATTTAGGGCATTCAAAGAGATCTTTATGCTGCTGAATATGAAGATAAAACTGAATAAATTCAAATAGATCTTTCCAACTTATAACCATCAATTAATTCATTATTCGTTAGTATATGATCAAGTCTATTACAAAAGAAAAAAAAAAAAAAAATAAGAAATTATCACATAAAGGGTATTCATATCACCGCTTTGCGAAAATATAAAGTTTTTTGTTTTCAAGCATGTAAAATAATTTAAAAAAAATTTTCCTCTGCACTACCTCTTACCTAGTGTGTTAGTTTAAGGTAAAGTTTCACACAAAATGTGCTATGATTAATTGCGTTTTCAATCGTCTTAAAAACAACGTTTTTATATAAAAAAGTACCGAGAAAAGCAGCAATAAATGTATTATTTACATAATTCAAATGCAAAGAAAAACGTTATTTTTTTCAAAACTCTTTAACATTAATTTTAAGTTTTCTTCCCACGAACAAAATGGCTGCTGTTTTATATTTCCCTTTAAGTTATCGACGTTTTTTTTTGCAGTTATGGACGTCGTTTTTTTTGTCAACATTACTTTTAACGGTTTTATGCGATAACTGATTTTTTTCCAACTCTCTCTTGAAAAATCTTAAAAAAAACCATTAAAATGATCAAAAGGCGACTTTTTGCATGCTTCATGGCTTCATGGTGTAATCACATAAGATGATAGCTCAAAGAGAGAGAGAGAGATAGAGTATTTTTTGTCTCTCTTTTTTATATATAGAGTTTGACAATTGTTGGGACTGAAATCTCTCTTATATATATGGAGTTTGACAAACATTGGGACATCATCTGTGGGCAAATTACGGCATTCGATCACAATCGAAATTTTACTCGAACGATCGAGTTCGCTGTGCTTTACCCTACGTTGCCACAGGCAAGTATTTACTTGCAAGTAGTGTATACGTATTACTAACGAAAATCAGGAGAAATGCCAAAAAAAACACAAAAATTTTTTGAGTGGCTACACAGCACAGTGCAAGTTCATTTTTAAAATGTCGTCAACAAATAAACTTCAAACAAATTTGAAACAAATGGCGCTGCTTCAATTGGTAATTAAGTGTTGTCAATAGCCACTATTGAACGTTACCTTTAGACATGTAACTTTTTAATATAATTTTTTTTATTAAATATTGATATTTATATTAAAACTTACATTTTAAATGAATATTTATATTTTTTTCTTAATATTCTTCATATACATATAAACATATTTATTAAAAAAAACTAGCTGAATTATTTACCACAACTGTATGATATATTATTGAGTTAACAAAAAACTCAGTATTAGACAACACTGTTTTTCGGCTTGTCACTTTACTTGCCGTAACTGTAAAAATTTTACTTGCTTAAAAATTTCTTCGCAAGCTGAGTCGCAGGTTGCCAAAGTGTAGTTGTGTTAGTATAAAAGTGTTATTGTATTGGTTTATTTCTCACTTGCACTTGCATGTGGCAACGGTAGGTTAGGTATAGAGATTCTAATAAGAATTTTTAAATTTCGATCACGTTTGAATACCGTAATTTGCCCCCTGGGCTAACACCGCTATCTCTGTATATAAGTGTATCCTAGTTAAATTTAACAGAGCCAAACGAGTATAAAGAAAATTAGAAAAAAATTCATGAAAAGCACAAAACATATCATTTTACTACCCCCTTTCAGCTCTCACCCGGTCATCAACAACAAACTAAAAAGTCGTTGTGGGCAAACATGGGCATCACTTAAAAGCCATATTGTTTTCTTCCGATATAACGCTGGGTCTCCACGTAGCAATTTTCATTGCTAAGCATAAGCAAAAACGTCGGCAGAATAACGGCACTTTATTGCTAAAGTGTGTTTATTTTAATTGGGTGGAGAACACGACACAAGTAATTTATTTATAAAATTTAATATTCATACTTCAAAGAAAATTAAAAGGATTTTGACAGCTAATTGCAGCAATAATTGCTCAAGCAATCAGCAGAGCAATGATTGCGCAATGCATTGCTACATATATCAATTTGCGGTCTACACATCGCAATTTCTATGGACGCAATCAAATTTGACAATTGCGGTAATAAATATTGCTACGTGGAGACCCCGGGTAAGAGGTATGTTTTTGTTTTACGAAAATAAATGCTAGGCAGACAACGTCATCGAACGTGATATTTACTCAAACACAAACACGAAAACTACGTTGAAAACTGCAATAAGAAAGATTAGTTTTTGCCAATAAGAGTAAAAATACTAATTTCGCAACACTAAGATTGTTGGCATGAATACTTTATTTGTGAGTTATAGCCAGTTAACAATTAAAACACATGTATTCATAAACATACATACATATAAATATGTAAATACATATTTATAAAATTTAAAACTTGTTATAAAACCAATATGGATTTAAATAATTAAAATTTAATTTATTAATATCTAGATGACCCTGAGAAGTATTGCCAGCTTTACAAAATTTTTCAAAGTGATTTTATTAAAAAATAGAATATTTAAATATTTGTTTAATTAACAAACCTCTATTGTATTTTGTATTGTCTATTACAATACAGTTTTAGTTTATTTAATTGTGTACAGAATTTATGTTGTATAGATTGTAGTTTTGTTATATTGTTGAACGTCAAATAATATTAAATGTCAAGTAAAAAAAATATAATAAATATAACTCAACAAAGCATTGGAGCATATACTACATATATGTGTTTTTTATATCCTGTATGTAATTATATGTAACAAATTATTATTTTATTTTAAAAGTTTCGATATTCTTTTTCAACCTTGCTAAACTTAATATTGTCTTAATATTTTTTTAAATGCAAAAGTAAGATTTAATAAACTTTCTAATTTCTGATTTTACGTTTAATGTCATTTAACGTTTAACAGTAAGACATAAATTAATAAATATTGTAGTTTAGTACTCTATGCAAAATACCATGGAGGACTAATGAACAATTAAATATACATACATATACACCACCACAAAAATTTTAAATTAACATTTTTTTAGAATCTGCCCGCAACAAGTATGGAAACAAGTATAAAACGTATCGGGTGATTTATCGTGAGGTTAGATTTTCAACATAATACTTTTTTTAACAGATCACGCATGTCACATATTAAACTGCTTTGTCATTTTTGTTCAGTATCGTTTGTCTTTATGGAAAGACCCACACCATAAAAGTGTTTCCAAATTGTTCAGCTCTATAACGAAAAACGGCGTTCTGTAGAAAATATTTTTCGTGCGATGCAAAGAACTTACGGTGTACATAATCGACCTAATGAAACCACTATTGCCAATATGATTTGCAATTTTGAGTCTCAGTGGATGATACTATTTCCGACCCCATAAAATATATATTTTCTGAATGCTTATGAATAGGGGAGTCAAGTAAGCTCTGTCAGTCTGACCGTTTATCCGTGTGTATGTTGAAATCAACTTTTTGAAGCCCCTGACATCGCATTGACCCGGGTGAGGTATTTAAATATCAGAAATATTCGGGAGTAGATTGGTATTGAAAATCAGAAACATCGGTAAATAAACAACTGAGATATGAGCAAAAAACCTCGTTTTTTTCACTACAACAACATGCATACATACAAACGTGTATACTGGTTAGAGAAAACGTGGCATCGAATCCCAGCTGAGCCAAAAAAAAATTTTTTTATTTTTTTATATTTTTTTTTAATTTTGTTTTTATTTTTTTTTGTTTTATATTTATTATATATATTTTAATTATTTTTTTTTTAATTTTTTTTTAAATTTTTTAATTTTTAAAAAATTTATTTTTTATTTTTTTACTTTTTTTAAACATACATACATACGTAAATTTATAATTTTACAATGGGACGTTTTTATATATGTATGTTTTTTATATGTATGTACGTATTTCATATGGGATGAATGGTGATACAAACTACTGTTATTGCATGACTACACGTTGTGAAGGGTATATAAGATTCGGCACAGCCGAATATAGCGCTCTTACTTGTTTTACAATGGGATGTTTTTATATATGTATGTTTTTTATATGTATTTACGTATATTGATTACACGTTGTTAAGGGTATATAAGATTCGGCACGGCCGAATATAGCACTCTGATTTATTTATTAGTGTCATGTCCAATATATACATACGTACACATTTATAAAAATATTGAAATAGTACATATTGTACGTACATACATACATATGTACTATGTGTATTGTTAACTGGCTACATAGTCTATTTTAAATTCAATTTAAATTATTTTAAAAAGTCTTAAATATTTTTAACAATTTTATTTTTATAATCTATTTTTTTCAAGTGCCTAATGGATGTTCATATGAAACTTATTGATGGGATGTGAACTCCAGCTTCAATTTAACTTTTGACGAAACACTTTAAATATTTTTTTATTATTACTATTTAAAAATTGTAAAACAAAAGCCATACATTTTTTCTAAAAATATTTTAGTTTTTTAATAAGATAAAACTTAAACTAATTGTACACACCACTAACTTTTTTAAATATACTTGTATGTATTAGTTTTTAAAAATAAAGGTTTTATAAAAATATACATTTTTAATATTAATGTTAAAATTAAGTTTTTTTTTTAAATATTTAAATTACTAGCTAAACCCTGGATTGCTCGTCTCAAAATAAATACAGAATATATCGGGATATTTTTATACATACACATATATACATTAACATACATACATAGCAAGAAAGTAAATGTGTATTAGGTCAACAAATTTCGATGTCTTTTCGTAATTTACAGGTCAGATTCAAAAAGTTTTTGAGTTAAAATTTCAGAATTTAGTACGAAAAACAAACGATTTAACATTTCCTTTTTTTAATTTTATTTTTTGTTATATTTCAACAGTATATTCTTCCATACCAATAACATTCCCAAGTTGCTAATTTTTACTCATTTCTTTCTTATTGATGATAAAACAGGATCAGATGTAGACTTGTGCGCGACTCGTTACTTTAGTTAATTTTTGCCAACAACTAGACTTGTGCCCGACTCGTTACTTTAATAATTTTTGCCTACAAAAAACCCAATGTATTGTTTTTACTCATTTTTGCCAACCACCTAGTTTATTTTTGTCACGAATCACTATTAAATAACATGGTGGTTTAGACTTGTGCTAGAATCTTTACTTTAGTTCATTTTTGCCAACAACCTAGTACATACGAGCCACAATGTAAATTATTAGGGGTAAGTACAAATCTAATACACGGTATATAATTTTTAAAGATCTGGTTACACTCTTTATGTCTTCACTAAGCAAATGTAAATATAAACAATTCACAATAACAATAAAATAATAAAAACTTAAAATTATCCAAATGAAAAACAGCGATGACACGAACAATATAAAAAATTATATAGTTGGCAATTTTAATTGTTTTTAGTATTAAAATCTGAGTTACCGTTGAGTGAGATATAGTGAGTTTTCACTGCACCAATACAAGTTGTTTTGTGATAAAAATCTCGAACTGTTTTCACTATGTCATAAAAAGTGTGGCCACAGCTAGAAGAAAAAATGGATGTCGAAGTGGGCTCCAAATAATGCTACACATGTTAAAAATCAATTTGGAAATGCTACAATTTTAGAGATTTCATTTAAATTATATCATTACTAGCATATTACCAGCTACTATTTATTGAATACTCAACTTCTTTTTTTTAATTACTAAATATTTGTTCGTTAAACTTATGAAAACTTCTTTCTCTGATTCATTTTACTTAAAAAAATATGAAAGTTATATAAAGGATATATCAAGGACGTATCTTCATATATATCATATCTCAGCCAAGATTAATTTTTCAGCGTCTCAAAATTTTAGATTCAGATTCAGATAATTAAAAAATGACTATAAAAATAATAAGAGTCATATTCCGTGCTTCACTATAACCTTTAAAATCAACTTGGATTATTAGTTTGTACCTACTTTCCGAATTCTGTGCACATACATACATATATTCCAAAATATAAAACAATACAAAAAAAAAATGTCATAAAAATGAAAAAAAGTTATTTTTGGTCGTCCATAATATTTAGTTAGAGCTTGATCAATAATCACTTATTTAAATAATCTATGTTAACAAACGTAAATACACAAAAAGTACCATAAAAAGGAAAAGAAGTACCTTTTTGGTCGCCCATAACATTTTCAGTCTCACCTCGTACCAAAAGTTTCTAATTTTAAAATTCTATCTTCATAAACGTAGAAAATACAAAAATTACCATAGAAATGGAAAAAGTACCTTTTGGGTCTCCCAATCAACGTACAAATTGCAAGTGTAAAATTTTCATAAAATATTTAAAAAAGATTTGATTAAAAGTGAATGAATCTACTCTTTATTGCATAAAAGCAAATATGTTCTCTTTTCTCCAATTTTCCCTTTTATACCCCGTCTGGCGAAACTTTAATTACAAATTTAAGCAGAATTAGACTTGTAATAAGATATTATACACTTTTTTATAGATTTGGTACGCTTCTGGAGATATTCATGAACAATTTTGTATAAATTGGTCACTGATCGGTTAAAGGCACAAATTATTTGAAAATTTATATTTTTGTTACAGATTTTTGTTTGGCTTTAGGTCATAAAAATTCAATTTTGTTGTTTTATTTTTAAAGAAAAGATTTTAAATTTCTTTATTTATTTTATTCCAATATTTCGATTTACTTCGTAGATCATCATCAGGGATATTTAAAAATATTTTAGATATAATTTTATATCGAGTTGAAAAACAATCTTATTTATTTATAAGTTAACTAACAACATATTTTTTAACAACAATATTTTTTTTTAAATATATCAAATTTTTTCAAACTCCTAAATAGTTTTTGAACGCGCTTAACCCTTTCGACCCGACATTTGAATAGCAATGCTAAAGGCAATATATAACTTATTGGTAAAAAAAAATGGAAAACTATTATGGGGGGATTTTTCGCTAAAAACACCACTTGCAACAGAGCTTTCGTCGTCTAGTGAATCTTCGTTGTCGCTGAAACCAGATACATCATTTGGTACAAATTCTTCAGAGCTTCCTCCAGAAAAATCTTCTAAACTTCAACTTCTAGGAAAATAAAATATTTTCTTCAAGGCAGGATATCATACTCATCGGACTACTGGTACATATGTGTACCACCCATACCATACGAATGGTACGCATGTGTACCACCCATATCATACGAATGGTACATATAGGTAGCATAAAACAAATGTTTATTTATAAATATTTACCTTTATTTTGCCGCAAAAATTAAAATTCTTTTTTATTTTGAATATTTTCTGCAATTTCACGCACAATATTATACAAAAACCAATTTACACTTCACTATAGTTGCGTTGCAAGTCACAAAAAACCGTACCGTAAATACAAAAAATAAAAAAAATCTAACAGTACATACTGAAATGTATTCAAGAGAACTTAAAGACTATATGGTACTATATGGCAACATTAAATTTGAAGCTTTTAGAGATGTTTAAACTTTAAGTGGTACACATATGTTCCATACGGGTCGAAAGGGTTAAGGTATCAAATTATAAGCCGTAATCTTAGAAATTTTTTCTAGAAAAACTAACAAATCGGTTTGAAACCAACTGAGATATAAGCACCAGAGTACGTCGGCTTCGGTGTTTTTCTCAAAAAATTACAAACGGAAATCGATTTTTTTCAATTGCTATATGAGCAATTTAAAGTATTAAATATAGTTATCTATATAAAGAAAAAATTCCAATATGGCGTCCTTGATTAAATGGCGAATATAAGAGTCAAATATAGTAGTTACAGCTTTGTCCCCTTTAACCCACATAATATTGGTATCAAATAAAAGGGCTTGATCAGTAAAATGTAATAAACTATTAAAAATGTGTAAAATCCAAGATGGTGTCTGAAACAAAATTGCGGAGCAATATTTTTAACCCCAACAATATGGGTATCAAATGAAAGTGCTTGACAAGTAGAATGAAGTTAATTATGTAAAAATTCAAAATCAAAGATGGCGTCGGAAATAATAAGGCAAATGTCGTATTACATGAAATCTAAAATCTAGGCTAAGCTGCGATGTGGTGTTTATACCTATGTAGATGACGGTGAAGGGTATTATCGGATTAAATTACAAATAAGCTTACAAATTATTATTGCAAATCGACGGGCTCTTCCGAAGATGGGGCAGAATACTCATTTGCCGCTGTTTTTAATTAATAATTAATTTTATATTTAACACATAATATTTGATGTATAATTAAATAATTTTTAAGTAAATTTGCATATCCTTTGATTTTTAAAATTTTTTTTTGTAAATACTAAATTTATCAATTAATTTTGTGTAAAATATTTATACATTGACATATATACGTAAGACTGAAAGTAGGTTTTATAGCTGTAAGATTTTTATGTTGAATACACTTTTTGTTGTTGTTTTTAAACAATTTTGTTTTGTTCAAGTAAAATTAAGTATTTATGAGGATACCACAACAAACAAACTCCTAACGCTCATACAATAAGGAATATACATTATTTTAAAATTTAGCATTATTTTTTAGAAGTTTGAATATTTTTTTTAGGATTTGTTAGCATTACTGATCAGAACTCTGTATCAACATACTAATATTTGATTTGAAATTTCTATTTATGTTACAATTTAATTACATTTGCTTCGAATGAATATAAGTTTTCAATTAATTAAAATTATTCTTATTTTCAAAAAAAAAAAATAAACATAAAAGCGATGTAGTTATCTATATGTATGTAAGTAAGTATGTAGTATATTCAATTTGAAAATAATTAAACAATTTTTTAAAGACCTGATGCTTAGCAATATCAGCCACTGGGTCAATTCAATTTCTTTCGGTCATTGGCACTAGGATGCTTTTAAAACAGGTAAATAATGAGACGCGCATGACATCAAGTAATTAAAACAATTAGGTTTAACGGAAATTCATTCAACTTTACTATTTGCTGGTTAATATCTTTAATTATTGATGTCCCTTTAGCATAGTTGTAACAAAGTAAAGGATATTGTTTTTCCTATTTTTTTTTGCAATCTGGCAAAATGGCAAACAAATATAAAGGAATACGAAAAAAGACACATCATTGACTCATTTATCTACAATCTGCGGAAACATTGAACTGTTTGTAACTATAAATAATGACGATTTAAAAGCATTTAAAAGATAGCACTAATAAAAACAAGTGTATGTGTGCATGTAGATAAAATAAATTGTAAATAAGAAGGAGTGAAGTTAAATAGAACTAATCAAAATGGTGATGGTGTATAATATCCAGGAATTAAAACTTTACACAAAATAAATTTTTAAATTAAATTTTAATCGCTAAATCTATCTCAAAACATAAAAATGTTTATTTGCGGTGTAATTATTGCCAAAAGTTAAAGCACAAAGAGTAATTTTATGCAAATCCGAAATAATCTACTTAATGAAACTGCTCAAGTCAACGCTGACGGAAAACTTTTTAATGATTGCAAGTCCTTAAATGCACTCGAATCATCACAAAATACTTTTTCCACTCGTCGTAAATTGCCAAGAGTATTAAATAAAGTTAAATGTAATCCCAATTTAAATGTACTAATTATACATAATACAACTCTAATTGTATTAAATTTCTACTTAATGTTCCGAAACCATTGAAAAATGTTATTGTACTGAACGATGTCCAATCTTCAATACCAATAAAATCTAATCCAGCCCCATTCTTATCTCAGACTTCCGTAAATTTTGATTGCCTGATTGAACTTGATGCTGCATCTCATTTAAGATAATAATTATAGAAGAACTTTTTTTTAACAAATTGTTGATCCCAATTTTGTTTAATAATGCATTTTTGATGGAACGTAAAATATCGGGATGAGGACAATGTTAGAATTAATGCATGAAAAATGGTTCCAGATTCTAATTACTTTAACCCATCCTATCGTTTTAAGTATTTAGTGAGTTTCATTAATGTAAAAGCAGTAAATTAATTAATTCATTGCGATAGTATTCTAATTCCCATAAAAATGTAAATGGTTTAAAAAATCTACAATTAGAAAGTTCAATGGACAATCGCGTATCTCCATTTTTTAAATGGTTGTCGAAATTTTGGAAATAAGATGGACCATAAATATGAATCGTATATTGGGGAAAAAATCTTATATTAGAAAGTTCTTAAAAATATTGAATTTTTTATAAAAAAGTTTTTTTCGTCAGTTCTCTTTATTGGCATACATTGGTTAACATGCTTTTGATTAATATCAATTGGTACAGAATTGGACGACGCACAGAGGAGTATTTGGCCTGAAAAGCTGGCCAAAAAGGAAAAGCTGAATTTCAGGAAATCTTAAAAACTAAATACGCAACTCGACAGACAACAATATTTTACATTATATTGTAAATTTTTAAGACTTTTAGTTGCGATTTGTAGCCCTGAGACCCTGCTCAATCAGGAAAGTGAAAAAAATTATATTAGATTTAAATGTTTTTTTCGGTTTCTGACTGTTTAAAGGATATTTTTTTGCGGCTAAACGAATAAGGGTTTAACAATGATTTTTTTTCGCTGATAGGTTTGATTAAAAGTTATTTAAAAAAGAAAAAAAAATTTAAATATGTTGAATATTCATGTTAAAACAATTCGCTAAAAAACTAAAAACAAAAAAAATTATACACTTTTTTTCCAAAAAAAAATAAAAAGAAGAGGTTTTTGAAAGTGAGGTTAGCATCTCTACGAATTATGTTTGAATCTCTAATTTTAGAAACAAAAAAAATTGTGCGCAAGTTTGCGCCATTATTTTTGACGATTTTTTAAAATTTTTACATTTCTTCTATTTTTGCTCATCAGGCACTTTTTCTTATACATTTATATCGTCATAAACTTTTATGTATTTTGAATTATTGATTTCAACTGCAATTCACATCACTCTTAACGCTTCACAATGTTAATACCTGCCTATAATTATAAATTTAAAAAATTCTTTATTATCGATAATAGTTATAAGGAAATGTCCCACGCATCCCCATAAAGGATATTTTTATATACCTGCTCTACAAAACATTAAATGTTGAAAAAATAAATATACGTACCTAATTAGAATAATTATTAAAAGCATTGATCACAAAAATAAGTTTACAAAAAATAAATACTGGTACATAAAAAATACATGGGCACCCAGGTATGAGGCTACCATCCAATTGTCAGAAGAAGCCGCCGAGGCCAGAAATAAGCACTTACGATTATATCGTACGAATTATTCGAGGAAATTCAGCAGAAGCGATACAAATCTAGATGTCTTGAATAGGTTATTTCTGAGCAGTGACCCTTTCCTAAGCTGCAGTACGCAAAGAGAACGGCTTAATAAAAAATCTTTTTCATCAGACACCATCACACTTCTTCTTCCTGACACCGATGATGCAGCTAATAAGGATATACATACGACATAATAATTATTAAGGAATTTTTATTAGTTTAACTCTTCCGTATATTAAGTATTATTTAATATAAAATAAAAATATAATAAAGCCTTTTTTCATAAAAAATACTGTTTTTTAAGAGTCTTACAATTTTCCAAAAAAAAATTTTTAATTAGACCGAAAATCATATGTATGCATGTACATACAGTCTGTTAAGAATGAGTTTAAACCATTAAAATCAACATTTGCTAATTGAGTTTTACTATTTATACCGTCTTTTATTCCTTAGGAATGTGGCTTTTGGAAAAATCTTAAAAATTTAAACTTTTTGGTTCTTTAATTTTTTTTATTGTATTTTGAAAACAAACAATTTGACGAATTTTACAGGAAAATTTTTTTTCGCCATTAAATTTTTGATAACTCCGAAATAGAAATACATAGAATGTGTTTGGTTAACTTAAGCAGAATTTTCCGGTGCATCTTCTGATCCTTCTGTTATTAAAATCGGAGAACTCGTTTTCAAGTTATGACAAAATATATTAGGAAACCCAACGATTGGGGTGAAATATGCCACGCCTTTAAAAGAAAATCCTTACGTACTAGAGAAAAACGGAAAACAGATTTAAATTAAGGGCATCAAAATCCATATAGTCCACATACTTTTATTTCTAGGGTAGACAAAAAATTTTTTTGTTGCGCAGTGTACTCTTGTTGAACAGTGTAATTTTTTCAAAATCTGCCTAAAACTATCAAAAAACTAAAACTTTTAATTCAAAAAACACGTTTAATAATTTTGGCCAGCTTTTCAGGCCAAATACTCCTCTGTGCGACGAGAACTAGAAATATTTTGGTAACTACATTATCAACATGATCACTGCACGTTAGATTCGAATCCGGATAAATACTTAGATATTTCACGCTACGAGCCGCTAAGGTAAAGTTGTTAATAAAGTAAAAAATATCTACTCTATTAAATGCCTTAGAATAATTCGCTCATAATTTTCAATTGCCAAACTTCATAAAAATTTTTTAAATAAAATTTTATTCCGAAATGTAATCACGTTATAAAGGGTTCCTAGATTTTAAGTATCATTTTAATTTTGAAATCACTAAAAGGAGATGATCCGAAGCTTTTTAGGCAGAAAACTGTTGATTTAAACGTAGAGAATAGAGTATGTGGTTTCTACAGGATGGTGCCACTTGATACACATCAAGAAAAACAATAGGGGAAATCACCCTTCGTTGCAAACAGATCATGCAAATGTTGCAGATCTTGCAAGTCTAGTATATATATTCTTAAGTTTGCAACAACACAAAAACAAGCACTTATTTCCAATACTAAAAACAGTTGGAAATTTTTAAAAGAATATATAAAAAACTTGCAAGATCTGCAACATTTGCATCATGTTTGTAACGAAGGGTGATTTTCGCTAATATATCTTTAGAAAGAAAATTAAAAAAAAAAAAAATAAAAAAATATAAAAAATAAATAAAAAATTCTCGATGACTAAAAAACAACCAGAGGCCTGGTTGGTAGATGGTTATCCGGCTGGAGCTTAGTTGTAACAGTAGCATTCTTTATAGTAACACACAAACAGATATGCATCACACGAATCTCAAAACAATCAAGAAATATTAAATTAACTGTTACAGAAAACAGTGTTGCCAATTAAGGGTTAAAAATACACCTATAATATGCAAAATAAGGCATTAATATTATTTTGTGAGTGAGTAATTAACATCAACTATTTTTTATACCCTTCACACAGTGAAAAAGGGTATATATAGGTCTGTAATTCCGTGTGAAATTTCTACAATTTTCATTTCCGACCCCATAAAGTATATATTTTCTGAAAGCCTATGAATAGGGGAATCGATTAAGCTCTGTCAGTCTGTCCGTTTGTCCGTGTGTATGTTGAAATCAACTTTTTAAAGTTCCCCGAAATCGCTTGGACCCGGGTGAGGTATTAAAATATCAGAAATATTCGGGAGTAGATCGTTATTGGAAATCAGAAACATCGGTTCATAAATAACTGAGATATTAGCAAAAACCCACGACCACCTCGAATTTTTTTTTTCACAAAAACAGCATTACAACAACAACATACATACATACAAACTTGTATATTGGTTAAAGTAAACATGGGATCAAATCCCAGCTGAGCCAAAAAAAAATTTTTTTTTTATTTTTTTTGTTTTATATTTTAATTATTTTTTTTACATTTTTTTATTATTTTTTTTTAACATTTACACACAATAATATAATAATAATAATTTTACAATGGGATGTTTTTATATATGTATGTTTTTTATATGTATGTACGTATTTCATATGAGATGAATGGCTATACAAACTACTGTTATTGCATGACTACACGTTGTGAAGGGTATATAAGATTCGGCACGGCCGAATATAGCACTCTGACTTGTTTTTTTCTAATTGTGTATTATTTAATCTTGGGTGTGAATTTTTGCTTATGCAATTTTTACTTAATTCTATCAATAATGGTTAAAATTTCCCATTAATATCAGCAGTTGCTTTAATATTATGCATGCTGACTTTAAAATGCTAAACAATTAATATGTGTTTTTTAATTTTTTTAAAACAAATTCTTTGTATGTTCTGAGTATAGAAACATATTCCACTTTTATTTGCACATTCACATATTTGATATAATTTTACAAAAGTAAAAAAATAATACAATTATGACACTCGAGTCAAATGCCACCAACATTCCTTTTATTTACAAAAATTTACGTACTTACTACAAACACAATTATCCTGATATACTTATATTTTTTATTCTTATTTTTGTGCTTGTATTTAAATGCGTTTGCATGTGTATGTATGATGACACAAATTCTCTTTCATGTGAATACTAGTTAACGTGTTTATCATACCAATATTATACAAACCATGTCAATCCTCCCACTGTATACATTTTTCCATTATTTTCAAACATCCTATCCAATTTCTTGCATCCATCCAGAAGCACTTGGTAAATCTAATATCAAAAATTGTTAACATATATGTCCTTTAAACTCAACCGGCATACACACAATGAAAAACACATACAGATACATGCTTGGTGGTAAATGGCACTTGTACGCGTTTATGAGTAAATTGCAAAATGTTTTTAACTAAATGAATCATAATTGTCATAGCAAATGATGGTACATGTGGAATTTTTTTATGATGTTTCGTGGCACAGTGGTTCCTTTTGAAGAAAAAAATAATAATTAATATTTTACTTCTATACTCTTTATGCGAATTAGATGAAACAAACTGGGGCCTGTAGCAGAGGATCTAATTTTTTTTTATCGTTGCATTCAATCACTTTTTCTCTCACACAGTGAAAAAGGGTATATGTATATAGGTTTGCCATGCCGTGTAAAATTTCTACAATTTTCATTTCCGACCCCATAAAGTATATATTTTCTGAAAGTTTATGAATAGGGGAGTCGATTAAGCTCTGTCAGTCTGTCCGTCTGTCCGTGTGTATGTTGAAATCAACTCTCGGGTAAGGTATTAAAATATCAGAAATATTCGGGAGTATATCGGTATCAGAAACATCAGTACATAAATAACTGAGAAATGAGCTGAAAACCAAGGCCATCTGGTTTTTCTAAACACAAAAACAACATACATACATAAAAACGTGGTATACAGGTTAAAGTAAACGTGGCATCGAATCCCAGCTGAGCCAAAAAAATTATTTTTTATTTTATATATTATTTATATAAATGTCTTAAGCAAATTGTTGAGCTCGAGGTCAAGGTTTAATATCAAAAGGTCGAATAATAATATAAAATATATTTTGTATTATTTATATATTTATTATTTTTTAAAAACTTTTTTTTATTTTTTATTATATTTTTATTTTTTTTTTATTTATTTATATATTGTTTTTAATTTCTTTTTATTTTTTTTTTATTTCATATTTAATATTTTATATTTATATTTATATTTTTATTATTTTTTTTTAATTTTTTTTAAATTTTTTTAGTTTTTATTTTTAATTATTTTTAACATACATACGTTAATTTGGTGAATAGTGATAAAAATTATTGTTATTGCATGCTACACGTTGTGAAGGGTATATAAAATTCGGCACGGTAGAATATAGCACTTTTACTTATTTGAAATAAAAAAAGTTTGCACGACTCGAGAACGGCTTATTTCATTAAAAAAACCCGATAATCCGATAGTCAGTAGTAGAAAGTAATACATACTTTAATATAAAAGATTATTCCATAGTAACTACTGTTAATAACAAAATAATAAATTTTGTGCTATAAAAGTACATCAAATTGGTGGTCGGTATAAAAAATTCGGCACAACCGAATATAATGCTCTTACTTGTTTATGTAGAATTTGATTTTATTGAATTTTATTTATGTATTGTATATATGTTTTTGTATTGGTGGATAGGTAAAGTTATCGACCGATTACAATCAAAGTAATTAGGGCACATTCTCGTAAAACGGTATGTCTGTCCAAGTTTGCAAGTTACAGATTATTTTGTCTCCCATAGATGATGAAGAAATTATATTTTCAAGATGATTAATGTTAGTTTTCAAATGCATAGTTTTGCCAATGAATGAAGTGAAGTAAAAAGGGGGTGTAATAAAATAAAGAATTTCTTATATGTTACATTCAAATATGCAAAATTTAAATGTGTTGTCTACGATACGTTATAAAAAAATGAAATATATATGGGGGAAAAATTATGTTTCGAATGCTTTACTTAATTATTTGTACGCCTGTAAACAACACATTTATCAGGATTAGGGTGATTTAGATACATCCCTTTTGGGAGAAATGTTCATTGACAACATAACGTGTTAGTTTTAATGTTCTCTGCTCTTAAACATTTTAAAGTCCGCTTATAAAACTAAAGGGTAATTATTTTGCTACTTGGTTTTTCAGTGTAATTTTGTTCATTTTAAAAAAGATTCGTGTGGCAATACAAAAAAGGGTCATTAAGGTGTGCCATTTCACCATTAATAGACGAACAAATTTTAAATTTCCTGCTGTGTGAAACAAGTACTTCGATAATTATGTCAATTTTACGGTCATCATAATCGATCCTTCTGCAGTGACAAAATTTTGCATCGGTTTCATTTTATGGGACATTAATGCATCATTCCGTATGCGAGGAGTATGTTATCGACTAGTGTCAATGAAAATCGCTATATGTCAATTCATCGCTGCTATTAACAACTGGGAAACTATACAAACGATACAGCTGCTGCAAGAACTGATGCCAGGTAAAGTAAAACATTGTTGTTTGGTTAATGGACTTTTGGAAAGTTGGTTGGAGATTCTTTTTCTATTGACAAATTGTCTTTAGCGACGAAGCTCATTTTTGGCTCAATGGGTACGTTAATAAACAGAATTGTCGTTTTTGGTGTAAAGAGCCGCCAGAGGAACTGACAATGCACCCCGATAGATACACTGTTTGATTCTGAACAATACTTCTTCAAAAACGACGAAAATCACACACAATGAAGCAATAACTATCCATTTCTTTTTCCATAATCGAATAATTGATCTTGGTTGACAAATTATTTCAACAATACGGTGCCACATGTTATACGCCACGTGATACCATATACATATATATATTTTTCATACATATAGTTTATTCACTTTTGCATAATGCCTGTGATTTTTTCAATTTTTAAAACCCAAACATTTGAATAATCACTCGATATTATGCATAAACCATATAAGATTCAATTGATGATGAAGTGATTCAATTTATGTGAAAACACTTACATTAGAGTGTCATTGATCATGTATTTATATACATTTATTAATGAACTGCACTGCATTATAATATATACGAGTATATAAATATATATTGTTTTTTTATATCTTTTTAAACATTGGTTTATTTCCCTTAATAAACCGAAGATTCTTTTATGTTGCATTCCAACTTCTGACACCAGTTGTTACGTTTATACCTTTTATACACGTTGGCTTATTTTCTTTAAATTTACGGGGGATTCATTTGTATTGCAAATAATAACACTTGGAATTTCTTATAAAAGTAAGAGCACTTTATTAATTAAAACACACACAGATCTTGCTTTTATGACACGTTTTTTATTTCAATTGTTGTTATACACCTTTATTATAAAACTCACTTTGATACGCGCTTAACAAGTTCTACAGTTATACTGATCATGTTAGCAGTGTTGTTCGGCTTAAACCGCCGTCTTGTTGAAACTAGAGCTCATCGAGATCATGCGTTTGAATTTCAGGAAGCACATATTCCATTAACATGGTGAGATAACAGTTACTGTTGATGGTAACTTTCTGATTTGGCCTATTTTTGAAAGAAGTAGGGACCATTAATTCCACCAGACCATAAACCACACCACACCATTTTTTTAATGGATATAATGTTTGCTCTTCAGCATTTTCTTTATTAACGTATCCATTGAGACAGAAATGTGCTTCAGCACTGAACATATCATCGATTATGCGCATTGTAAGTTCTTCGAATCCCACGAAAAACAATTCTTATAGAACGCTGTTTTTTGTAATACAGCTAAAAAATTGGAGACGCTGTTAAGGTGTGACTCTTTCACTGATGACTTGATGCTGAACAAAAATGACAAAGCAGTTTGATATGAGGTATGAGTAGTCTGTGAAAAAAATCCTATTAAATATCAAACCTTACGATGAATCACCCGATAAAAGCTTTTAGTTTTCGGTTAAGGGCAAAACTTTGTATTTATTTATAATGTTCATTGTTGAAAATAAAAAAATTTTAATTAATAATAATTACGATATACTATACCCAATTATATAAAGATTAATAATGATAATATATTCAAACTTCTTTTTTATGTTTTCAATATATTTGTAGAAAAGAATGTGTCGTTCGTATTTAAAGAAACATTCATTTAATAAAAAATTTTATGCAAACAAATATGGGACCTTATTATGATCAATTTCTTTTTCGGACTACAAATAATAAAACAGCAGAAGTAATGGTGTATGGAACAACGTTACTGAAAAATCTAAACTATCGTTGATTATAATATTTAGCGTTTCATTTATATAACCTTTTTCACTTTTGTGTAAAGGGTTTGTCATTCCTTGTGTAATTTCTACAATTTTTATTTCCGAACCCAATTAAGTATATATTTTCTGAAAGATTATAAATAGAGGAGTTGAATGAGCTCTATCTGTCTGTCCGTGTGTGTGTTGAAATTAACTTTTAGAAGCCCCCTGACATCGCCTGGACCCGCGTGAGGTATTAAAATTTTAGAAATATTCGGGCAGATCGGTATTAAAAATAAAAAAAAAAAATCAGTACATAAACAACTGAGATATGAGGAAAAACCCACGACCACCTCGTTTTTTTCACAACAACAACATACAACACATACAGTAGCATCGAATCCCAGTTAAGCCAAAAAAAATTTTTTTTATTTGTTTTATTTTTTTTTTAAGTTTTTTTTAAGCATACATACATAAACTCAATTTATAATTTTACAACGGAATGTTTTTATATATGTATATTTTTTATATGTTTGTACGTATTTCACATGAGATGAATGGTAATACAAACAATTGTTATTGCATGACTACACCTTGTGAAGGGTGTTTAAGATTCGGCAAGGCCGAATATAGCACTCTTACTTGTTTTATGCTCGCAGCTGTAATTTTTCGAGGGAGGTTTTTCTCATCATACGAAAACATATTACACACATACATGTATACATACATATGTATGAATGGATATTTAGTAGGGTTATGTTTTGAATATGGGACTATACATGTAAATGTTTTTTGGCAAATTAATAATAGGCAGGCAACCACTAGTTGAAATTTTTTTTGCCAATAGGGCTAAGAGTAACAGCAGCAATAAAAACAATACATGGCACTCATATCACCATTCTTATCATATTAATAGAGATATTTTTCCATCATTATTATCACATCTAAAGAATTTTTTTCGATTCTCTCTTCTAGTGAAATAAGTAAACATACTTGACCATCGATGAGTGTGTAAGTAAACAATAGTTGTGATTTTAATTTTTATTACTTTCGTTCAGTTAGATTCTACTTTCACTGTTGGTTAAGAGCAGACGTATAATTTTCTAACGTTTAACGGTTATTAGTAAATTGAAAATAATATTTAATAAATATATTCATAAGTAGTTACATTAAAAAAAATAAAAAAAAATTTATTTAATAAAATTAAATAAATAATAAAATACAACATAAAACAAAAATTTAAACAATAACAATTGAGTTGACCTTTAGCTTTTTTGTCAATAACATATTTACATATGTATGTATGTATGTATGTACAAACATAGACAGATTTAAAATAAATTAAAAGCTATCGACTCAGCTCTTATTCAAATCGTAAATAATATTGATACAAAATAGTGCATGCTACCATAAATTGACGCACTTAATTTAAAAAGAATGAAAATGATTCGTAAATAAAAACTTATTCTCAAATAAATATATTTAAATGAAGAAAATAAAAATTTTAAAAATAATTATAATTATTACTAAATTCAAAATATATATACATACATACATATGGATGTACATATGTGTGTGGTATTTTGACCAAACAACATATCGTCATCTTAATAATAACCTATCTTCAAAAATTTCAAAATTATGTTTTTTATGGATTATTATTCCTCATATCATAACGCATATGTGTGCATAATTTTGAACATCCAATATTACAAATGACCAAGTTATTACCAAAGTAGTACCTAGAGGACCGTTACGCACTAAAAAAAAGAGAAAAATAAATCATCAAAAATCACGATAAAAGTTTAATTTTGTTGTATAGTGTAATTTAAACAAACAGTAAATACTTTTTTTTTGCTTAAACCAGTAAAAGAAACTATAACTGTTATTATTTAATGTACATATATAATATTCATATGTATAAACAAATTGTTATTTATTCATACTAAATAATACTGCTAATAGGTTATTTGGTTTCAGATTTTTGCAATTCCAAATAACCTAAGTGACATAACATGAGCTGTGTTTAGGAAAACGAAATTTTCTCAACCGATATATGTATATGTATATATAAATAAATATAAAAATCAAAAAATGTAATATTTGTTTCAATATTGCAATTCGTTCCAATTTTTTAACGTTTTTCCCTCTCCTGTAAACATTTGAAAACTGTAGATAGGTTATTTCGTCTTTAAGGTGACGACATGTACATATTTTGAATTCTCAAATATATTAGAAGAAAAAAAAAACACAACAAATAATAGAAATTAAAAATATTATTTTTTCATAAGATAACTGTTATTCTTTGCAAGACGGGGAAATAAATCCAATTTTATAATTTTGTGGGAATGCAAAAAATAAAGAAACAGGAATTAATTTGCAAGAATACCACTTAAATTATGAATTAAAGTCTTTACTACAATTTGTAAACAAAATTAAATATATAAATTTATATAGGTTATATCTGTGGCTTGAAGCTAAAAGGGCCAATGTCACTTTTTTGCTCTTTTGAGTTAATCATTGCATTAGATTTGTTTTCTTGCTTTATTTCATTAGGGTAAAACAGCTAAAGTCATACTTCACCCAGAACAGCTTCGTAAATAAAATACTCGCCAATGTCACTATGAAAGCATATATAAAAGTAAAAGTTCAATTTAAGTTTTCTTAAAAGTAAATATTTTGACATTGGCCCTTTTAGCTCCAAGCCACAGATACATATATCGTTGGTCTACAGGCCATTACTCAAATAACTGTTATTTTACAGGAGATGGCAAAAACGTATTATCATAATGTAATTTCGTTTGTAAAATTGTCTGTAAAACTATTATTTTTGATAATATTACGAGAAATTTTTATGTCGAGGTGTATTTGTATGAAATATATTGGAATCACTTTCTACCTGTGACCATCGATATGTAAGTTTAATGATTATACTTTAGTTATTTATTTCATTCTTAACATTAAAAAAATAGTTTTTTCCTCATTTTAAGAATTAAAAAAATGTTTGTGTTTTATTTCATACTAGCCAAACCCGGCGCGCGTTGCTACGCCCCTTAATGAATCGAAATGCATTCTGAATTTTAATTGAATATCAAGTGCAAAAACCTAAAATTTTTTATGGGCGTGGCATTGCCCACTTTTCTAGTCACGAAATTGTAAAGTCATAACAGCTCAATATGTGTGCAAAGTTTCAGAAGAATCGGACCAGTGCAAGTACCTCAAAATTAAAATTGTTTTTATGGGCGTGGCCCTGCCCACTTTTCTAATCACGAAATTGTAAAGTCATAACAGCTCAATATGTGTGCAAAGTTTCAGAATAATCGGTCAAGTGCAAGTACTTCAAAATGATACCTTTTTTTTATAGGCGTGGCACTGCCAACTTTTCTAATCACGAAATTATTTAGTCATGACAGCTCAATATGTGTGCAAAGTTTCAGAAAAATCGGTCTGGTGCAAGTACCTCAAAATTGTAGCATTTTTTTATGGGCGTGGCCCCGCCCACTTTTTTAATCACAAAATTATAAAGTCACGACAGCTTAATATGTGTGCAAAGTTTCAGAAAAATCGGTCCAGTGCAAGTACCTCAAAATTAAAACTTTTTTAGGGGCGTGGCCCCGCCCACTTTTCTTATCACGAAATTATTTAGTCATGACAGCTCGATATGTGTTCAAAAATTCAGAAAAATCGGTCTAGTGCAAGTAGCTAAAACTGATAACTAATTTCTTATGGGCGTGGCCCCGCCCACTTTTTTTCACCCATAAACACTCCTCGGTATGTGTACAACAACTTACCAAAGTTTGAGCCCGATCGGTTTTGCAGTTTCGGAGTCTATAGCTAACACACACACACAGAGTTTCACTTTTATATATATAGATTAAAAAACAGCCAGATTAAAGTAAATATTTTTTAATTTCTTTGTATATGTTAAAGTCCTTGTTGTGCAGAAAATCAGAAAAAATATTGTTAAGAAAGTTGATTTCCATGTTTGATGCATACACTTTAATTTTCTTAAAAAAGTTAAAATAAGAATTAAAATAAGTAAAAGTGCTACATTCCGCCGTGTCGAATCTGATAATAATCTTCACCATCATTTAAGTACATAGGTACAATGAACACATTGTAGCGTAGCCTAAATTTTAGATTTAATGTTATAAGCTATTTTTCTTCTTATTTTCTACACAGTTAGCTGTATTCTACTAGTCAAACCCTTTCATTTGATACCCATATTGATGAGGTATTTTGTTTCAGACACCATCTTGGGCTTTCCACTTTTTCAACGTTTATTGTGTTTACTGAGGGGGTTGAAGGGTTACATTTTAATATACTAAACTTGACCCTTATATGTATATACATTTGTTGTATGTCATTTTGTAGTCGCAACCATCATGTATTTTACAAAGTTTTTAATGCTTTATATTTCGGCCTTTTTTTAATACCCATATTGGCTCTCCCCGTTGTCTAGAAGCTGCAAAAAATCAAATTTCTTGTGTAAATTTTGGGAAAAACATCAAAGCAGTTGTATTTCGGCCCTTATATCTCAGTTACTTTTAAAAAGATTTTTCGAAAATTTTTCTGAGACTACGTTTTGTAATAAAATGCTTTTTTATTGTCCAAAAATTACTTAGGTGCTAAATAAACTTGATAAATTTGAAAAAAAATATAGATTTTTCCAAAAATTTTTTGCCTATAATTTTGCCGAATAGTGACTGATTTATTCAAAAATTTTTACAGATATTTCTAGAGACAAATCATCTATAAAAAGTGACATAATACTTATGTATGAAATGGATGAAAATGTTGAATTTATGTTAAAAATTAGGGAAAACAGAGGCAGTCTGGTTTATTTGCTCATATGTTAGAAAGTGATGGCTTTCAGCAAATATATGCATTATGGGGTCAGAAATGAACAGTGTAGAAATTTAAAATGGTATAACAAAGCTATGTATGTATGTATATAAGAGTACCCTTGTGACCTCAGGTGATAGATATAAAAAACTACTGCGTTATGTATTCGAATATGAATTAAACAAATTTCTCTAACTTATAAGTGAAAATGTTTAACCAAAACATAGCTATAATTTAAAAGGATGGACAAACCTACGATTGATTTATAATATTTATATGTACATGTATATTTATATGTACATACATACATATGTATCTGTCCTATAAAATAACTTAAAAATCAAAAATTTATTTTCGAAAAAAAAAATATCTGACAAACCATTGTAAGGTACATATGTATGTAAATACAGTTTTGTAATATTTCATGTTAATATAAACAACAACAAAAAATATTTATTATCAGTTTTCCAGGAATCTGTCATGCGACCAAATGATTTACAAAAAAAAAATATTACTTATACGCACTATCATTCCATTTTATAAAAAGCATATTAAAATCATGCGTACAAACATGATGGCTAAACGTCTCAAAATTACGGTAAACATTACACTTGCATACAAAAAATAACTCACTAACACACTAACAATCATTTATATTATATCGCTCTCTCGCACGCACCCAAATCAACTTCGTAACGATAACGAAGTCATCCTTTTAAGGTATTCTGTGTGTGTTCGTGTTCGTGTGCTTGTGTGTAAAACCAGAAAACAACAAATATAATAAAAAAAGGTTGTAGAATTCAGGCATGGAAAATTTAAAGTCGGATTTACTCCATTATAAAAATGGTACTTTTTGAAATTATCTAATCTACAAGATTTCAACAGCGAAAAAATGGGATTGAAATCAATTTTTTAATTTTTAATGTTTTTTAACTTTTTAAATGTCCATTATGAAAACAACAACAACAATTGTAGCCCTTTTGAAAAATCTATATCGGTGACAACCTTAGAGAAACGAATATCTTATTAATTAAATTTAAAAATGAGAAAATAAAAATTAATGAAATATGTTTAAATTTAAATAAATTTTTAAAAAATAGAAAATTTTAACAAATTTTTAACAAACAGAAAATATTTCACATAACGTGATTTTTAACGATATTTTTTAACATAAAAAGTATAACAGTATTAAAGGTTCCATCCCTGTTAGAAAAGCATGTTTATCACAAATTTTTCCTCAAACATGCAAACAGTTTAACTTTGACTTTCGCATAAAACAGACGTTTAACCAACAATTAAATATTTAGAAAAATAACGGTTACACCGCCGGTTTTATACGTTTAATAAAAGAAAACATAATCAAAAATAAAAAAATATTGCTTTAAAAATTATTAGTGTAAAAAACGTTTAAAATACTTAATAATAAATAAATTAATAAAAACGGATATTTATATATAAAATTGTTTTTTTATATTTTTTTTATCATTTATTATTGTTTGTTTATGTTTTAATATTGTTATTGCAAACAATTAACATGAAAAATTAAGAGAAATCTACAAGAAACACCGTTATAAATAATATTGCCAATTACTAGTGAGAAACAGCAAGCAAAATAACACTCATACATACATACATAAGTATTTATGTATGACATCCAAACAAGCAAGTGTGTTATTTCCGTGTTTTTATTTCATTCAGTTGATTGTTTGTAACAAGTGTTTTGTTGCCATTGTCGCTGTTACATATTTTTGTTAATGTTTTGACTGTAATTTGAAAAAAAGTGGAGAATTTATAAAAAAAAGTTTAAAAACAGAAATAAAAATTAATGAATGAGGATAAATCCTCTTGTTGTAAATTGGTTTGAATTAACTAAAATCTTGTTTGTGTAAATGCATTTCTGAAGGTATAGCGTGTAGTATGTTGTACATTCAAGTGACTTTTTTTTGTATTATGCATCTCTTTTGCTGCATCTTTGTGGGAACTTTATGAAAGCCAGCATGCATGTACGTACATGACTAAATAGTCGCTGTGACTATTGTAAAGATTTTTTCGCATTGCTGAATAGATATTGTTGCAGTTCGCAGGTACTCTGTGTAACTCCGTTTGCAATTTAGTGTCAAAGTAGTTTTAAGATTATTGTTGTTGTTGTTGCTTCTCTGTTGTTGTTATGTTTAGCGTTTTGTCACTTTTAAGCTGCTGTGTGTTTAGAGTGTAGTTTAGTTGTTATTGTGCATAAATGTGTGAACGATTCAAGTATGCCTTTTTCTGGCTTTGTCTATGCGTACTTATTTATTCAGTTTTTTATTTTTTTTTTTAAATTTTAAAAACATACATATATTTTTTGTTGTTGTATTCATGCAAAAATACTGTATCCAATACATAGTATGTTTGCAATTAAAGTGATACAATTTGCTTCTGTAAATAACGGATATTCATAGATTTTGTTGTATTTTCAAATGTTTGTGTATTTTTTACACGAAACAAATTACAATTGATATCAAAAGTTAATGCAAATTTTCTTGTAATATGTACATATGTATGTAGGTACACATATGTATGTATGTATGTACATTCAATATATTGTTCGATTAAGGTTAAAGTAATATTATTTCGCTGTATCTTAAACATTAAGGAAGCAGCATTAAGAGGTTCGTTGGAATTTTTTTCCAAGTTTCAACATTTTTGTTTTGTTTTGTATTTTGCTCTTTATAGGGATATGTGCAAATGTTGGTAATTTATCCTAAAATGAATTCTTTATCAAAATATATTTAATACGAAAAACAATCACAATTATTTAAAAAACACATAGTACTTTCATAAAATATTCTCAGTTCCGTAAAAATTCTCAAAAACGGCAAACATTTAAATATTGCCGATTATTTAAATGAATTATGTCGATGCCTGCATCTCTTTTTCAATGCTAATAATAGCATGTTTCTACGGCAACGATATTCGTAATTCGATGTCTTATTTATAATTCAAAGCCTAATTACGAACCAAATTACGTAATTTTCCCATGCAAAATTTGTAAAACAAATTACTATTTTTGTGGGTTATTCATTTAGAATTACCATTCAAATTATAATGAAATCAGTGTCTTCTCTAATTTTTATCGGTAGTCTATCATACCAGCTGTCAAAAAAATCAAGGCAAAGCAAAAATTAAAAAGAAAAAAGTTCAATTTCATATATAAAAAATAAAATGGAAACAAAACATACAATTTTAAGAAAAGTTGTTCTGTCTAGAAGACTATTGGCCACATCAAAATTATTGGATGAGACAAAATTGTGTTTAGAGGGTTTGCTGGCTGCACTGGTCCTATTTTCTTGTAATTAAAAAAATAATGTTATTATTTGCATACATTTCTTAAAAATGTACAATATTTTTACTAATATTACTTACTTTTTGCCTCCATTGATAAAATAATTATAATTTTCTATATGAAATTTTATATTTCTTAATGTTCACCGCCAAAAAACAAAACGATAATTTAAATGAAAAAGCACGAAGAAGAACTGTCAAATCAAATTAACTTATGTCGTGGAAACAGGGTAATTCACTTAAGTAATTTAAAGAGCGAATTAAGTAATTGAATTTGCCGTGGAAACATGCTATAAAGGATAATAAAGGACATTCGTTATTGGTATATGCGGAATAAAAACCTTATTAAGTTACTTATATTTCATAAAGTTCGTAACCTCAATAATATTTGCCATCTTACAAAAATATAAGAAAAAAATAATACTTTAATGAGTAGCATAAATTTTATCTAATTAATTTGGATTTATGTATGTTAAATTGAATACATTAATAATATCTACTAGTTGCACTGGGGTTGCACTGCTGGTCCCAACAATATTATTGTATTGTATTATTTTAAGAAAATAATTCTAATTCTAATATCGTTGATAGTGCAAATTAATAGTTTATTGTTGCTGGCGCAATTTCTTTTTTATTTCTCCTTCTGTCATGTCCGCATATGCATTTTCCATTTTATGTTAGAAATGAGATTTAATTACTCTGTAAAAAGTACACTTTGTGTTAATCCTGGTCCAATCGAGTTCAGAAAGACAGGAAAAAATTCTAAATAGTAGTGTTTTAGATCTTCGGCTATTTTTATATACCACCATTAAAATTTTTGTCAAAAAACAGACACAACTTTAATACATTGATTTTGTACGCATTTTGAGTCTTTTACAGGCCACTATGATTTGCTTAAAACTTAGTATACCTTGTTTTTGTATATTGCAGTCACGAATTCGCTGTAGCAAAGTGCTCACATTTTAAAAGATTTTTTTTAATTTTAAACTTTTAATAAGATTTTTTTAACTTTTAATAACTTTGCCATTATGAATAATAAATACAATTTTCTCATGTCGATTAAAAAGAAGATAAATGTATTGAAAAGTTTTTGCAGCATGCTTCGAATGAGTGTAGTAGTGCTGTATTAACTAGATACGAACAACTTAATTCTTGTGATTTTCATAAACAATTCATCATGTGCTAGAGTTTAATATTGTGCCCATGTCAATAAGCAAATCTATTTAAATATTATTCTATTAAACGCGATATATAATTGCAAAACAATATATATTTTGTATTCTTATTATTTTTTTATTGATACAAACAATTAGATCATTAGGAAGAAAAAGCAATGAACCTCAAAAAAGTTTAAGCGATAAAAAAACATTAAAGTTAGGAGGCGTCTAAACTAATAAAAAGACAATTAACTGAAAAAAATTAAAAAAAAACTAATAAAAACTAAAAAGAAAAACATTGTAATGGAGCATAAAACAACCAAAACAATTTGTGTGCATGACAAGTACACTTACAAATTTATATGTGTATTAAACTAAAACAACAATATTTGAAACAACAACATAGAACTTAAAAAAGCCAGATAATGAAAACAACTAGATATGTTCAACAACAACAACAATAGACAACAATACCAACTAATAAATGAGAAAAGTAAATATGTATGTAAATATAAACAAATTATATATTGTATTAATTGACAAATAGTAATTAGAAACAAATAAATATAAAAATAAATAAATAAATAATAAAAACCATCAAGCACTTAAACCTTTAAGCAAAAGTGACACTTACTAACAACTAGAACATTTATTCTGTTAAACATTCATTTTACTTTAAGTACACTGAACAAGATTGTAAACAAAAACAACAATTGTGATCTTGTGATAAAAAGTTGTGATAAAGAGTTAAAGAAGATCCCGGCAAGTAAACAAAAATAAAGTGTTGAAAAGAGTTAAAGTAACAAACAACCACAAACAAACCAATAAAAACTAGTAAATACACAACAACAACATTTTGTTGTCTTAAGGCAACAAACAGCATCATTTACCTGCCAACATCTATGTCAACAGTAACATAACAGCCACTAAGATGTCAGCCATATGTTGCAGATTAAGACTGTTAATTGCCATCATTGTGTTTGTCACTTATGAAAACGGCAACAACAACAAACATTCCTGTAATGGTAAGTTACAATTATAAAATGTTTTTGTTTTCATACAAACATTCTATGTATGTACACATTCATAAATAAAATCGTCTTAAGATAGAGCTATCTTGATACATTTGCTTTTTTCTGTAGTTATGTACCCTGCGGGAAATGTGTGTCAATTGTTTAAGTACAGTAGTAGGATTTTTCAATAAATTTACAGGTTACTCGAAAAAAGATTGAAATCTTATCTTTTATCATTATTATGTTTTGTGTTTTGAATACAGGTCAAGTTCGCTAAGGTCAGACGGAATTTAACAAGTTTCGTGTCAACTTTTTTCCTTTTTTAAAAAACAAAATAAAAACATTAATTTAATTAAAGAAAATTATAATTTCTTGTTTTACTACATTTAAATTAAATGAGTAAATCTTTAATAGATAATTACATGTAAATCTCGATATAACGAATTTCGCTGACACGAAAATCCGATGTATCGTTCGTTATATTTTTTTTAAATTGACTACTTTATATAGCGAGTATTAAAAAAAATTTAATTAATATAAAGAATCAATATAATTTTGAACATTGCAAGTGCTTTAAAACAAGTTTGTATAACGAATGCCAAAAAATAAAGAAAGTCCTACGCACCAAATTATGTTAAAGCAATTAAGTCGTTGGAGTACCGTTGCCTTTTTGTTCGACTACTATTTGAGTGTATTTCAAAAAGAAAAATAAAAAACTTCTATAAAGAAAATATAAAAGTTTTGGATGATTGTAAAAAGGGTATCAGACTTTATAACATTTCAGTGAAATATGGAATTCCAAAATTATTAATAAGTTCATAAGCAAAAATTTTTCTTATTAATCCTCGATAATACCCCTAGTGAACCTCCTCAGCAACAATAAGTAGAAACTACAAGAGTTTGTAACATTTGGGCAATATTTATGCCTCCTAGCGTTACACGACAAAGTTTTTTTTATCGTATTATACAACATAGCTGTTAGTGTTTTTTATTTTTGTTTAGGTTCTTATATTATTGTAAAATTTAAAATATTTAATATTTGTACATATATGTACATATGTATAACCTGCATAATTTATGTAAATTTCAAGGAGGAAATAGTAAAAAAAATTCGCCATATAACGAATTAATCGATATAATGAATATGCCTGAAATTATGTTGTTCGTTATACCGGGATTTGCATGTAATTAAGATTAGCACAAATTCTTCTCAGTGTATCTGCATGGCAAAATTGGTACGATAACTATTGATTGTAAGGGAATGAATTTAATGTGAAAAAACTGTAACTAAAATAAAATTCCCAGTTTATATTGCCAAAGATAAAACGTATAGTCCTCTACGTTTTGATCAAGGTGAATTTTTAATAACAAGACGGTAAATTTACTGCTGAGTCCCATATGGTTTAAGGATTTCCCTTTTTGGAGTTTTAACAAATTTAAAATTTCTATTATTAAATACACTTGTTTGAATTCATTTTGGTATTTTTTGTCCCTTTTAATGTCAATACAATTTTAAAAACAAAATTTTTAAATGCTGAAGTACACTAAAATTATTGGTATATTCCTTATACTAAAAGAAAATTTAAATAATAAATTTGAACAAGCTACCCAAGATGTGTATGATATATTTTAAATAAGGAACATAATTGAAATCAAAACTTTGTAACCAAGGCATATTCATAAGATGTATGCATCGCGGCATCAAACACAACTAGTTATTAAAAAACACATGCAGCATATGTCACAAAATATTTTTATTTTCTTCTTTAATTTTAATAATTTTTAAAAACCTTTAAAAAAAAAACTTTTTGTTAATGGTTTTGTATTTATTAAAACGTTTTAAACGAATTGAAATTCGCAATTATATATTGTAAAAAAAATAAAAAAATTAAGTTTGACAAATGCAGTCAGCTGATTGGATGTGAGTTCCTTATTAATCTACCTTGGTTGTAACGACACAGTTACAGTTGTTGCATTTTTTTAGAGTTCGAATAGTGATTATTTGTCATTAGATTTTTTCAATAAATTAGGACATGCTTTAAAAAGGTTTATAATTAAAATGTTTACATAATATTTTTACATTTATTTTTTTTAATATAAAGTTTGACGTTGGAAACGAGCAAAAGTAGTATTATTTTTTAAGTATAAAGTTTGGCAGCGAAATTACTTTTTAGAAACCCCTACCTGTTTGTAGTATTAATATTTTGAAAATATATAAGAATGAATTGCTGATGAGATTCAGCACAATCGCCCAATAATTTTCTGTGACATGATCGCATATACACAACTGCCTCTATTTTTTCCTATATTTTTAAGACTTAAATTAACAGTTTTCAGCGCTACGAAAATTTATAGACACGTTTTAGATAGAGATATTAATACAAATTAAATAAATAAATAATCGGTCACTAATCGACAAAGTTATATCCTTTATTTTAATTTGGAAAATATTTTTTTAATACATCAAGTTTTTGAAGCTCCTAAATAATTTTTGAACATACTTGTGACACCATATTGTAAGTCGTAATTTTGAAAATTACTCCAGAGAAAAACAAACTGCTTCGGTGTTGTTCATAAAAATTAGGACTGAAAATCAAAATTTTCAGCTTCTAGACATACGAACGATTTAATATGTATATAAAATCAAAGTCTAGCATAATATAATACATATACCATAAATAAATAAATAAATAAATAAATAAAATTAAAGATGGCCTTTTAAATAAAAAATAATAATCATTTATATATGGCTCAAACCAAGTATTTAAAAATGTATTTCCTTTAACTCCCTCAGTATTGGTATCAAATAAAAAAGGTTGTCTAGTAGAATACAGCAAACTATTAAAAAGTTAAAATCAAATATGGCGTCCCAAATAAAATATATAATAAGATAAATGGGTCATAAATAGTAATTACGGCTTTGTTCCCTTCAGCCCACACAATACTGGTATCAAAATAAAGGGCTTGACCAGTGTAATAAATGAAGAAATGTAAAATTCAAGATGTTGTCCGAAAAAAAATGTCAGATAACTATTTTCTTAACCTCATCAAAATGTTTATCGAACAAAAAGATTTGTAGAATATGTAAAAATTCATGACGTCGGAAATAATAAAGCTTAATAACGTATAACATTAAATATGAAATCTAGGCTACTTTACAATGTACAATATGGTGAAGGGTATTTACAGATGGCACTTTAACTTATTTTTTCCTTTTTTTTTTGTAAGTGCTTGTAGTATCACAAAAAAGTAATAATAATTTTTTGTAAAACAGCAGTTTACTGCTGCACTCTAAAGTTGAAGAAAATAACAAAGTAACAACGATGACATTAATGTATAAATTATAATGGGTGAGAGGTTTCTATTCAAAGTTGATTTAAGATAGAGTTTAAATTTATAGGCAAACAGACAGAAGGACAGACAATAATACAAATGTTAGTTAATGTTTAAGTACTTAAAAAATTTATGAAAGGGGTCATTAATAAATAGCAAAAAAAAAAAATACCTACATACATACATACGCACATGCATACAAAAATATATGTTAAAAAAATATACTTATGAAAAACATTTATGATTTTATCTTTGTCAGAGATAAGTATAGCTTTTTTAGAAAAAATGGTCGACTACATAGAATTTATATTCGAAGGTGTATACAGTGACAAGTAAAATGATATTTGCATATGTATTTATAATAGTTAAAATAATTTAATTACGGGTGTTAGCACTTTAGAGGTTTGGGCATTTAATTTCGTGTAAACAAACAAAAAGAAAAAATCCCGGGATTTGTTGGGATTTTGGTATTTGATTAAACGCAATTTCGAACACCTTAATTATAAAATAAAATATTTTTGTTTTATTACACTTAAGTAAATTTAATTTATATATGTATGTGTATCTTTTTATAAATTTGATTTAGTTCAGTAAAATTAAAAAATTTAGTAGAGTGAAAAAAGTGATAAATTCTATTATTATATAAAAGTTTTCTATATTTCAACATATTACTTGTTTTATACTTTAATATTAAGATTAAATGATTTTATGCTCTTATAAATAATTAAGTTTATATATTCGAAAATGCATTCCACTCGGCTAATATCGGAAATACTTTTAAAGAATATTCCTCAAAATGATTACAATTTAATTTAATTTGAATTATTAAATTAAATAATAGAATAAATGAACTTAAGCCAGAATACAAATGATTCACATTAAAATTTAATAATTAAGTTTTTTCAGATAATCGTTTTTGAATTACGACCACAATACATACATATATATACAAAAATATTTTTAATTTAAAGAAAAATTAATATTTTATCAATTTGTAATATAAGAAAATATGAAAAAAAAAATTCAGAATTCAAAAATTCCCCAAGTCATTCCTAATCTATATATTTTGGGCCGTATTCTTAAAAAATATTTTAGTTTTATTAAGCGCTTATTTGACAGATGTTGTACAGCAATTTGTCAAATAAGCCTTCAATAAACCAAAAATATTTTTTATGAATACGGCAGTTAATTTACAAGCAAAACCTTTCGTAACCGAGCATAAAATATACATGTAGTAATTTTAAGATTTCTTAAGGATGTACTAGAAAAAGTATTGTTACTGACATTTAGATTTTTTGTTTACAACTTTTTTGGTTTTAAATTTACAGTTTAAAATTTAAAATGGATAAATGCACCTTCATACATGCATACATGCAGTGTTTAAATCTTTATTATGCATACAATCATATACATACGTACTTGCTCAAGCTTTTACTGCAACTAACAGACCAGAATTTTGTTTTGCTGTTCTTTAAGTGGCATGTTTGTATGCTAATTGCTTGACAGTGACACTATTGCAGCAATTATTTGTGTGCCAAAAATCATATTTTAAAACTAACTTAATTACATATCTTATGTAACTGTAACTATACAATATGCATTTTTCAATCCATGGGTATTTGCTTAATACTTGTAAAAAAAACTTTTTATTTTTTAGCTTGACTTTTAACAAAATAAGTTAAAATACGTAGTGACAAGTAAATTTGTAGTTTTTTTTTATAAAATAAACCAAGGCATATCCATAAGGTACTCGTATCCAATCAGCTGACTGCTTTTTTTATATAAATTTTTTAAGCGTTACCAAGGCATATTCATACAGGTATATGCAACGGTGAGTTGATACAACAAGGTAACTTTTTATGGGATTTTTTCTGTCAAGGCCAATTTGTATAACAGAGATGGAACAGTTATTTTTATATGTTTATTTCAATAAAATTTTATTAAAAAGAGGATATGTGTTTGTAAAGCACATTATAAATGCAAGAACAACAAATATACATAAAGTTGGTAAATATATCATCAAAAAAGCACAATTAAGTTAAATGTTTAATTCGGAATCCAAAATCTAATTTTCTATTTCTGCATTAATAATTGGAATCAAGGAGAATTCAACAAATTTAGACATTGTGTTTCCCCATCATCTGCCTGCAGTTGTCAATCTTAATTTTTTTAAATTTATTATACAATAAGTAATTAGAAATTTCAGTTGGTTTATAACGTTTTAAAAAATACGAAACCATGAATAAAAAGTTTTCGCTTAAAAGTTTTTTAAAAATTTATAAAATTAAAGAAGAAAATAAAAAAATTGTGTGACATATGCCGTCATATATGTATACAAAAACAAAATACATGTGTTTTTTATTGTTGTGTTTCTTGCCGCGATGCATATACCTTATGGATATGCTTTGAAATAAACTAAGAAAAAAAAATAAAGAAATTTTAAGTTTTTTTCGTGTAAAAGGGACCTTGTGTGTCGAAAAACGGGGTTGGACTTAAGGGTGGATTCTGGTACCTAAAAGGGTGTAGAATAAGATGAAATGAGTTAGATTTCTGATAAAAATTTATTTACCCAAATAAAAACGTTGTTGCGGCTTAAGAATCAAGTATCGAGATCATAACAAACAGAGCAGCAACAATAGCAAAGATATTGTCACACTAAAAGCCAAAAAAATACGTCACCACATAGGCATGACGTCACCAAAGTCGGCATCCAATCATAATTAACCATACCAAATCGCATCTCCCAACTGAAGGTGTGTTCACAGTGATGTGTTATGATACTTTAAATGCGTTTTTCTTAAAACTTCGTTTTCACACACTAGGTCTCTTTTCACGCAGAAGGTCACATATAAAGAATAACTTAAAAATATTTGAAGATAAACAAAAGTGTTCATACTGGTACAAAATGGCATTTGAGTGGTTTCGAAAACAGCTGATCCATTTTTCTTTTTGTTTTATTATACAATTTTTATGTTGACTATTGTTCTGATATTTATGTGCTGTTTTTACAAGCCGATTGAGTGATTGTCTTAGACGATTTATGTGTAATTTGTTTTTGTTACAATAATAAAATACACATAAATCGTCCAAGACAATCACTCAGTCGGCTTGTAAAAACAGCACATTAATTTAATTTAACGATATTTTTTATTCTTCTTAAGGCAGCAAATTCCTCATGGTTTGAGTTTTTTTTGAGAAACCAACTTAAACATGATTTCGAAAAAAATGAAATTCTTTAATTTGGCGTCAGTTTGTCTCTTATTTTAAACAAATTCAGTTATTGAGCAGTATGTCAAAATGATAAAAACTAAAAAAATATTATTTTAAAATCAGCGTTAGTTTAAACATCAATTTGATAAAATTCTATTTTTTTAGTATTATTTTTAAAGCAGTGGATAATATTATAGCTAACTCCTTTTAATAAATAAATTAAATTTTTATAAATTAATAAAAAAGAGTCATAATACTATTGAAGAATTTATGTAAATTTTTTCAATATGCATAACTTCTAAGCATGAAAACAAGCTTTACAAAATATTTATTTTAACGAAAATCGTCAAATTTGTGTTCAAAATTGTGAGTGTTTTTTTTATATCCTTCACCTGTGGTGTACAAGGGTATATATAGCTTTGTCATACCGTTTGTAATTTCTACAATTTTAATTTTCGACCCCATAAAATTATATTTTCTGAAAGCTTATGAATAGAGGAGTCGATTAAGCCCTGACCGTCTGTCCGTGTGTTGGTTGAAATCAACTTTTAGAAGCAACTATATGTTCCTCATATCTGTATATGGTATTAATCTTTTGGAAATATCCAGGAATAAATCGCTATTGAAATTCAGCACAATCGCCCCATAACTTTCTGAGATGTGAGCAAAAAACTACGACCACCTCGTTTTTTTTTTCACAATTACAACAACAACATACATATATACTGGTTAGAGTAAACGTGGCATCGAATCCCAGCTGAGCCAAAAAAAATTTTTTTATTTTATATATTATTTATATTTTTATTATTATACCCTTCACCTGTGGTGCACAAGGGTATATATAGCTTTGTCATTCCGTTTGTAATTTCTACAATTTTCATTTCCGACCCCATAAAGTATATATTTTCTGAAAGCTTATGAATAGAGGAGTCGATTAAGCCCTGGCCGTCTGTCCGTCTGTCCGTCTGCCCGTCTGTCCGTGTGTTGGTTGAAATCAACTTTTAGATGCAACTATATGTTCCTCAGATCTGTATGTGGTATCAATCTCTTGGAAATATCCAGGAATGAATCGCTATTGAAATTCAGCACAATCGCCCCATAACTTTCTGAGATATGAGCAAAAAACCACGACCACCTCGTTTTTTTCACAATTACAACAACAACAAACATACGTACATACATACATGTAAAAAACATACCAAACAAAAAAAATTACAAAAAAAAAAAAATATTAAAAATAAGAAAAAAATAATAAAAAAACTACAAAAAAAAAATTTTAAAAAAATTTAAAAAAAAATTTAAAAAAATTTAAAAAAAATATAAAAATAAATAATAAAATATAAATAATATATTAAATAAAATAAAATAAATTTTTTTGGCTCAGCTGGGATTCGATGCCACATTTATTCTAACGTGTACGTATGCACGTATTTTATATGGGATGAATGGTGATACAAACAATTGTTATTGCATGACTACACGTTGTGAAGGGTATATAAGATTCGGCACGGCCGAATATAGCACTGTTACTTGTTTTTTAAATAATTTTTTTTTTAATTTGTAAAAAAAAATTTTTTAGTTTTTTAAAAAAAATTTTTTTTAAATTTTTTTTAATTTTTTTATTGCTTTTTTTTTTGTTTTAAATACATATTTTTTTTGTAATTTTTTTTTCTGGAAACATACATACGTAAACTCAATTTATAATTCTGCAATGGGATGTTTTGTATATGTATGTATGTACGTATTTCATATAAGATGAATGGTGATACAAACAATTGTTATTGCATGATAACACGTTGTGAAGGGTATATAAGATTCGGCACGGCCGAATATAGCACCGTTACTTGTTTTTAATAAAAATTTTCAGAAGTACTATAAATCGACAAAATTGAGGGGCTGCAGAACATAAGTTTCCACCAATTTTTCTTTATTTTTTGTTGTTATATTTTGTTAAAATCTACTGCAAACAAAGAAAAAAGAAAAATTTCCCGAAAATTTTAAAAAAGAGAAAAGTTGTTGTTTTCTGATTCCTCAACTGTCCCTAATGATACTGAGAAAAAAAAAACATAATCGATTACATTTCAAAATTCTAATGAATCTCTAGGGTATTGAAGAATAATATCCTAAAAATGTTCCTAATTTATATTTTCAATAAAAGTGTGAGAATAAATTTGTAAAACATATTAACTTTAAATCGAATCCTTTTGTTGGAAATGCAAAGTGATTAAAATTACTAATAATGAACAACACTGCTGTTGGAAAATTATGTTGTAGTTGTTTGTTTTTGATATTGTTGATGTTTTAGCAAATAAATATGTATGTAGGTACACATAAACACGTTGTAGTATTTTAATGTCTGTCTGACAGACCGTCTGTATGTTTATAGACATGTGTTGACATGTTAAGGTGCAGGCAAATAAATACAGAAAATGTACCGGTAAACCACCTTTGTACATACACATACATACACTTACAATTTCTATAGCATGTACATAAGTACATACATACATACATACATATTTTCTCTGTGGTTCAGTGTGTGTTTAACCAAAATCCGAAGGAGGCGCGCTTTTAAATTTGTTTGTGAATTTTAGTCATTTTCTCATAGACATCGAAATGATGAGCAACAATAACAACTACGCATAGTTCTTTTGATTTGTTTTTGTTGTTGGCTTTTTATGTTTGTTTTTCTTTACGAAAAACACACACCTTAAAATTTTATTGTTTTTTTTTTTTTTTTTTTTTTTTTTAGTCGGGTATGAGTTTGAAATTGACTTTTTTGTTACTACTTATCATTGTAACCACCAATTTTTAAAGTTGAAATATATACAAACACATGTACACTAAGTTAAGTACATAAAGACACTTTAATATGCAAGCGCGCATACTATGTATTTTGGGCTTATGTTTATGTATTTGCCACAGGGTTGACCATTTGGCATTAATGACCTTTTATTAAATGAATATCGACTATCAAACGAAAAATGTCTACTTGCTTTTGGATGTACATATATTGGCTACACTTAACACTATTACAACCAGATTGACTACAAATTAAAATTCGCGCATGCGTTAATGAAAAATTACATGCAACATAATTGGTTTATTTATTTATTTTTTAAATTATTTATTATTAATTATTTATTATTATTTGTGTATATAGTAAATATTATAATCTGTACGATTTTGATTTATGTAATAAACTAACAGCTGATGTGTTAATTTAAATGCCGTAAAAATAGTATCATCAGTATATTTACATACGTATGTATGTATGTACATACATACATAAAGAGTACGAAAACAATTTTATATGTTTAATTTTTTTTTTACCAATTGCTGCTGATTTTTATTTTATTATTTTTTGGCACAAACTTCTCCCAAATATGTGCATAATTTGAATAAAATTTTTCTGTGCGTATTTTTAATTAACAAATAAATTTTAAATATTTGTACATATAACGGGTAGTTAAATTGTAAGGACCGATGTTGAATGTGAACCACGTCTAAACGTCAAGTCTTTTTTCTGCACTTCATTTGACATTTCCCAATTTCAGACTAATTAAATTTTAGCCATGGAAAGATACACAATCGAGCAACGCGTTAAAGTTGTTCAAGTTTATTATTAAAAGCGCCTTCAAATCAAAATTCATTTTGTGCACTTTGTTATTCTTTTGGTCAACATAATCGTTTAAATTCGTCCACAATCGGAAGAATTGTGAAAAACATTTAAATTTCAGCAAAACAGGACTGTGTGAAATATGAAAGCATCTGTAAATGTATTCTTAGATTGTTGATCAGAAAACATTTCTGTTTTTCGCGATAGTGTGGCAAAAGAGCAGTCAACCTTGACTCATCATCGTGCCCAACAATTGAACATTTACATTGTCATTGAAAATTTGGACCTTCGGATGGAAATGTGACGGCGAGGTCGCGGTGTCCATTTGGCCGATCTTTTGTTCCATATATAATTGAACCATACCAATATTATCATAATTAAAAGAAATGGAAATAATTTACCAAATAATTTGTGTTTTATTCAAAATCAACATTGACACTTAAAATTAAACCACCCTTTATTTCTTATCATTCGTAAGTCAATTATATTTATCACACTTAATTAAGCCATTTGAAAATTAGGGACATAAAATCAATTCAGTCAGTCATCCTTTTGTAAAGTTTTTTTTTATAAAAATCGAAAAAGATACTGTGTCAAATATATTTACAATTATTGTAAAGAACTTATCAAAATTTAAATAGGTATTTCTGTATAATCAGTACATATGTATGTACATATGTCTTTAAAAATTCATACACGTCTTCGACGGAAGAAAAGTTCGATTTACACTTTTGAAAATTGGAGCAAAATATTCGATAAATCGCACTTTAATATCTGTTACCCTGTTAATACTTATAAAAAATAAAAAAAATAATTTAAAATTTAAAAGATGACCTCTAAGGTCGGAGGCACTTTTTCTGCTTGTAAGGTGGTATGTATTGCATACATATATGTACGAACTACTCAAAACATGAACAAAATATTGTTAAATTTCTTTTAAAAATGTTTTAAATCTGTTGCATAGTATTCCTTTGGCATTTAGTTGATTATTCTTATTAGTGAATTGTTGCTGCTCTGATGATTTAAAAAAACCTGGAGCATCACCAATGTGGCTTTACGTTACGTAATATCACTTTTATTCATTTTTAAAACATTCTTCATCCTTCAATAAAAATAATATTTTTAATGACTTAAATATTTAAATTTGTGCATACCTTTGGTCACAGGTAGAAAGGCCCTAAGTCAAAAACCTGTAACTTTACAGGAGATAGCAAAAACGTTATAGAAACTGTTTTATCATAATGTAACTTCTCTTGTAAAACAGTTATTTTTGATACTATTTCGAGAAATTTTTGTGTCGAGGTGTATTTGTATGAAATATATTGGAATGTATTGAAAAACTCAATTTCGTACAAAACACGAGTTAGGGCCTTTATACTTATGACCATCGATACATACATTATGCATATGAACAAAAATATAATTTTGAGAAAATGTAGTAGTCCTCTATAACTACAGATTTATGTATATATTTTTTTATAAATAAAGTAAATTGCCTGCAAAGTAAATAAAAAAAAAATTTTTTTGATTTTTTAATAAAAAATTGTGTGCCACCAGAAATGTTTGTCACCTACCAATATGAGTGTATATATTTGGTATTGACTTACAATATTATGGAAGAATATTTAATAGTTTTTATTTTCTGATTTTTGGAAACTTTTCGCGTACTAAATATTCTATGGTATGATTGGTTATATAGACATATGAAAATAAACTTAAAAATATAAAAAACCGGCTTTTTCGGATAAAAAAAACCGGTGTATTCAATCTTCGAAAAATCAACCGGTTGTAAAACCGAGTCGATCACCCTAGTTTTACCCTTGATGTAGTGATTGACCCAGGTGTTACTGTGTCAACATAATTTCGTACATTCAAATATTTTAAGTTCTATTTACTTAAACAAACACGTACATACTTACGAACATACATATTTCTAAATACCAGAAACAAATTATATGTATGACAAAACATTTGCTAATCATTGACCGAAATACATTTAGTAATAAATGAAGTTTGTATGTTTTATGATGCTATCACGTCTGTAATATCTTTATGCGGTATTTTGGAAATTTATTTATAAAAGAAATGTATTCATTAAAATTTTCATGCGTAATTCAGAGACAAAACAAATTAATTTATTATGTGACGATACAATGGCCGGATTTTTTTTTCATTTTTATGGGACAAATACTGACATAAAGTAAAGAGTAATGCCTAAAATTTGTTCTTTATTAGTGTTACTTTCAATTCCCCATAAATATTTTTGTTTCTTTTGTACAGAATGGTTTATTATTATTTTATTTTATTATATCATAATAATGGGGAAGTTGGTTAATTTAAAAGTGATACTAATGATAATGTCGTGTAACTGAGACGCCTTCCCAGTATCCTTTACTAACTGTCTTCAATATTATTTTCTAGTTTTTGTGTTATCTGCGGCTTATTTAATTACCTCCATAATCTCTGCCTCTTAAAACAATGTGTTCTATATACATATTACGCAACTACATCGGTATAATCATATCTTTTTAAAGTGCATACGTAACGTAGATCTAGCGAAAGTAAGCTTTTGAGACGACAAAAGAGCACATCTTTTAATATCCATTTTAAGTAAAGAATTACTTTTTAATTGTTTAAATTTTCGAATTCAATAAATTATTCAAATATAAATATAATTCTAAAAGATATACAAGAAAAGGCACAGCTTTTTCTTTCCATATAATACAAATTCTCTCATAATTTCATTTATCAAAAAAATTCTAAATGTAATGTTTTCTATTTCATACTATTTCCAGTTTCTATATTTTAGTGTAAATATAAATAACAAAACAAACATAACAGAATCTTAGTCTCACTAAATTAAAACAACCATAATTAAAAAAAATGGTTCTTTACAGTTTTGCTAGTGTTTGTGTAGAATATCAAAACAAAACACGACAATGAGATGCTCTCTTCTTGGTTAAATTCTCTAAAGTAATCCGAATTTGTAATCTTGTCTCATTATTTAATTAATTAAATTTGTAAATTTTGTTTATTTATTTTAGTAGTTCTGTCGGCCACTGTTAAAGCAAATAAGCAATTGTTTATTAAACTTATGCACTTATTACATCACTGTGGTGGTTTTACAATAGTCTGACAAAAACTTTCTGTCAATGTTGTCAAGTTTTTTGTGGCTCATTTCTCTGTTCAGAGCTAAACAATTTTCCGAGTAATGACTTCCGAACAAAAAGTATTGATCGTTTTTGATTACTTGATAAAATTAATATACACTAGAGATTAAGTGTTAAAAAAATTCGGATTTTGCAAACTAAATATAAATCTAAATGGCAGTTCACGATATCAAGTTTTAACAAACTAACAAAATTAGTGACCGATTGGTTTAAAATTTTTCAAGAATATCCCTTAAGACATATCATAAATATTTATAAAAAATAATAAACGTTTCGATAAATTATGCTAGGCCTGAAAATTTTTGATTTTTATGGTAAAAATATGATAAAAAACAGAGACAGTCATGTTAATTTATAGATATCTCAGAAAACTATGGGGTGATTGTACTGGGTTTCAATTACGATTTATTCTCAAATTTTTCTAGAAGATCCAAACTATATAAAGGTCTGTGCAACATGCGTGATCTTTTAAAAGTGGATTTTAACCAACATTGACGAACAAAAATTTCTCAATCGACTTCTCTCTTCATAATCTTTTAGAAAGAATATAATTTATGGGGTATAAAAACAAAATACACTCACATATACTATGAAGGAAAAGTTGGGTACTTCTCGAGTTTTCTGGAGGCAAAAGTATTGATGAAGAGAGTTAATACAAAAGTTGTTTATATGGACAAGGACATATGTTTTAAAGCAAACAAAACTATTGGATATCGGTTTCTCCAATAATTCGCAAGCCGTCAAATTTAAAAAATCAAGAAAATATAAATAACCGGTTTTTCGAATTATTCGGAAACCATTGTTAACAACTCTTATTGTAAAGCGATAATTTCTGTAATGAAAACAAAGAAGGTGACTGGAATTGGTAAAATATCAACAAAAGATGATTTAATTCATATTGGGCTTTAGAATTCTCTAATTATCAACAATTTATTAGACTGTTTACCCAAATAACTGTTCTATGTACATACATGAACATAAATCTGTCTGTGTTTTTAACGGTTTGTCTATGTTTATTATATGTAATTTATCTATTCAATGCACTTTGTTTAATGAAAGAAAACAAAGAGATTAACAGGATTCACTGTTTAAACATCAAGGGAAACAAAATGTAAATTATATAGAAATCACTCATTAAATGACATTAACGAGTTGAAATGATAAGGAATGAATGAAAGAGGTTGAGTAAAAACAAATATTCTTTAAATGACACAAATAATGTCATATTTACGACGGTTGTTTAAAAAAATCGTTGTTGTGTTAAATCGTTTTACGGTCCCAAGAAAATAACAATTGTGTTCTATGGCCTGTTAACACCATATAAAATAACTTCACTCAGCTGTCTAGAAATATATCAAATCTTTGGAAGGTTAGAAAAAAATTAAATATCGCACACAAAATACAAAAGGGGCACTATACAAAAATTCCAAAATCGGGTTTCTTTTTGTCATAAATCAAGTCAATGTATACATTTCTAATTACTGAAAATGTATTTCTTCAATACTTTCTTCTTTAACTAGAAAAATAAAGTTAAGAAAGTTTAAAGTTAAATTTAAAAGTTATCTTCTTTATCTTTAAAGTGTTTGAGATTTGAGCTATGCCCTTTTTAATACCCACCACTAAAAAAAATGGTATCGAATATATTTTTTGAGTAAAAAATTATGTTTCCCCTAATATTGCTTAAATCCGTACACTACAAAAGGAGTAAAAAAACAAAATGTTCGAAAATGTATACCGCACAGTGTTTTTCTGAGTTCTGAAATTTTGCAAACATTGCTTTTAAGTCAATAGATTTGTAGCAACGGAAAATTAAGCTGATGCGCTGACTTTTACGTTAACCTCCTATTTAACACTTTATCTTAAGTTTATATAATTTTTTTATGTGGACAAAGATTTTTGAAGAATATATTAAAACGTCTAAGTTCCTAAGCAGAAATTACTTAGACTCGCCTTTCTTTAACGTTAACATTTCACATAAACTACACATTCACATTAAATTATTATAGAACAATTAAACTTTACAACTTATATAGAGCTGTATATCATTAGCATACAGATGAGATTTACAATCTTGCAGTACAGTTTGAAGATCATTGGAATACAGAGAAAATAAGAGAGGGAGAAGAACAAACCCCTGGGGAACAACTCTCCGCACAGGCAAGAGCCTAGACTTTGAGGTAGGAGTTTTTACATATTAATTCCTATCTTTAAGGTATGACTCTTCATGTTCTTCACTTTGCCATACAACATTGTAGTTAACAAGTAAGAATCTAATAATATCCCTCATCATCGTCTACATATGTAGGTATAGTGGCCATATCGTAGCTTACCCTAGATTTAAAATTGCTTTATTTTTTCCGATGCCAATTTTGATTTTGAAATTTTGCATTGATAGTTGTATTCTACTAGTCAAGACTTTTCATTTGATACGCATATCAATGGAGTTGAAAAAAATGCTACCTACAATTTTGTTTGGAGCGCCTTCTTGAATTTTAACCTTTTTATAGTTTACTGTATTCTATTGGTCAAGCCTTTTCATTTGATACACATAAAAAGGGAGCTGAAGGGGCATGCCGTAATTACTATTTTCGACCAATATATCTGCCATTTTATTTCGGATGCCATCTAGGGTTTTTACTTTTTCATTATTCACTGTATTTCAATGGCTAAGTCATTTCGTTTGACACCAATATTGAGGGGGTTGAAGTTGGTACATTTTTAATTACTAGATTTGACCCATATATAAATTAATTGTACACCATTTTGTAGTGGCAAAAAAAAACAATTTTCGTTCGAAAATATTAAGAAAAAAACTGAAGGATTTGTACTTTTGTGCTTATAACTTAGTTAGTTTAAACCGATTTGTCAGTTTTTTTCGGCACTAATTTTTGAGGCAACGGTTTGTATTCTGGTTTCTTAAGCATCTTCAAAACTTAATTAGAAGCTTCAATAATTTGATATATTTAAAAAATATATATTTTTCAAAATTATTTTGGCCTATAACTTTGCAGGTTAGTAACCGATTTGGCATATCATATCAATAAATAGTAACAAACGTCTCTATAAAATAACATGGGGCTTAAAAATGTTGGTTTTTGTGGTCAAAAAATGGGAAAAAACAGAGGCAGTCTTGTTCATTTGCTCATATCTCAGAAAGTTAAAAGGCTGGATTTCAATAGGAATTCTTTTCCGGATATTTTCAAAGATTAACATCACATACATATCTGAGTAACATGTGGGGGCTTTCAAAAGTTGATTTCAACCAACACACGGACAGACGGACATGGCTCAATCGACTACCCAGTCATAAACTTTATAAAATACTAGCCAAACCCGGCGCGCGTTGCTACGCCCCTTAATGAATCGAAATGCATTCTGAATTTTAATTGAATATCAAGTGAAAAAACCTAAAAATTATAATTTTTTTATGGGCGTGGCATTGCCCACTTTTCTAGTCACGAAATTGTAAAGTCATAACAGCTCAATATGTGTGCAAAGTTTCAGAAAAATCGGACCAGTGCAAGTACCTCAAAATTAAAATTGTTTTTATGGGCGTGGCCCTGCCCACTTTTGTTATCACGAAATTGTAAAGTCATAACAGCTCAATATGTGTGCAAAGTTTCAGAATTATCGGTCCTGTGCAAGTACTTCAAAATAATACCTTTTTTTTATGGGCGTGGCACTGCCCACTTTTCTAACCACGAAATTATTTAGTCATGACGGCTCAATATGTGTGCAAAGTTTTAGAAAAATCAGTCTGGTGCAAGTACCTCAAAATTATAGCCTTTTTTTATGGGCGTGGCCCCGCCCACTTTTTTTATCACAAAATTATAAAGTCACGACAGCTTAATATGTGTGCAAAGTTTCAGAAAAATCGGGCCAGTGCAAGTACCTCAAAATTAAAACTTTTTTAGGGGCGTGGCCCCGCCCACTTTTCTTATCACGAAATTATTTAGTCATGACAGCTCGATATGTGTGCAAAGTTTCAGAAAAATCGGTCAAGTGCAAGTAGCTAAAACTGATAACTAATTTTTTATGAGCGTGGCCCCGCCCACTTTTTTTCATCCATAAACACTCCCCGGTATGTGTACAACAACTTACCAAAGTTTGAGCCCGATCGGTTTTGCAGTTTCAGAGTCTATAGCTAACACACACACACACACACACACACACACACAGAGTTTCACTTTTATATATATAGATGTACCTTACGGGGTTGGAAATCATTATTGTAGAAATTACAAATGGATTGACAAAGCTATATATACCCTTGAGCACCACAGGTGAAGGTTATAAAAAGAGTGAGTAGTATAACTTTTAATATAGAAATACTGAAGGTTCCATTGTAAGACTAAATTTAAAAAAATAAATTAACAGCAAATCGAAATTGCACAAAGAATGTAATATATATTTTAATATAAAGAGATTATTCCATAGTGTCTGCTGTTAATAATAAATTTTTTGCTTTAAAGTAATAAAATTGGTGGTTGGTATCGATAATTCGGCCTATTATAGTGCTCTTACTTGTTGTACTTAGTCTGCGGCATCTAAATTTATTTAATTTGTTGAGAATTTTAATAAAACATATTTCTAATAAGTATTTTTTGGTACATACACCTCACACACACAAAAAAAACCCAAAACAAAAAATAAACTTAACTTTGTAGACTACCGGTTAACATGGGCAAGTATGCCACATGATTCTATATCCTTTAACTGTAGCTAGCACACCATTTCACGACAAACGCTATTAAAAGATATTACATTGGACACATAAACAGATATGGTGAACTTACTAGAAGTGCTAACTGTCGTATTGTCATAATTTTATACAATTTTAAAACGAATAAAAAGTATTTAATTGTTTAGTTTACAAAATTTTAAGCCATTTGGAAATTATGACTTTAAGACAATACACCTTGTGAACTGAACTCATCAATAAACCAAAAGGCAGTTAATTGAACGGACATACAAAGTGTAACTGAAACGAATAAGAAACAAAAACCCACATTTTAAACAAACAACATTTATTGTTGTGGTAAAACATTGTTTGGTTAGAAGAACAATGTCATTTTCTGTAATTTTTTCAATTTGTTCTTTCTGCTCACTTGGAAATCCATTAGAACTGAAATGGCTACAAAAAACTCTAACACTAACGAAAGGGTTTGGAAGTAAACAAAACGACTTTGCAAAAATGAGAACATATTACTGATATAAGTTAGGGATATCTAAAAAAGGTTGAATAGAATCGGTATTCAACACTTATTCTTATACAAACTGCAATTGACTTTTATTAATCTGTGCCATAACGTGAAATTTTCATAGATATGTAATACACAAGTATATGTATATGTATTTTTTTGAAACAAATAAAATCAAAACATACATATTGTTACGTTTATACCTTTTATAAATGTTGGTTTATTTTCTTTAAATATCGGGGATTCTTTTTTATTGCAAATAAAAACACTTTAAATTTCTTATAAAAGTAAGAGCACTTTATTTATTTATCAGATTTATTAATGCAACACTTAATTTATCTCAATTATTGTTAACACCTTTAAGCTCAAATTAGACGTGACATTAACGCTCTTCTGTAAAATTTTGTTTTTGTAACATACGATAATTTCGCGCACAGAGGCGTATGCATTAGTACCAACTTTAATCGTGGATATCTTCTACAATATTGAATTTATTTATTTTTTTATTAAAATCGGTTGTATAATGTAAGCGTAAACTGCCTATTAATATAAAATTCAACTCAGAATTTTAATTGAAATTTATGCTGCAGATCTAGAACTAAATAATGGCATTTTAGCGAAAGCCGTGATTCACTTTTTAGCCTTATAATATCATGGGCCAAATGTTTTTTTTTTAAATAAAAAATCACAAGAAATTTTATGGACATAAAATTATGTATGGATTTTACAAACCTTTAGCACCGCCAACCTAAAAAATATTCTTTAACTTTTATTATGTTTTATTCTCATGTTTATAGTACTGTACTGCTATACTTGATGCATATTTAGTAACTAGCAGGAAGAAGTTCTCTTTGGTGCTGGACTAACGTGGTTTGATGTTTGGCATTAAAGGTTTTTATTGTTAGACACAATATAAACAAAATATGTATGTGTGTTTGTTGTAACTTACATCGTGGCTTAAGCAAACAGGTTGATTGTTGTTCTACTCCATCATACAGGTGTGGTAGTCAAAACATAATTGTATGTACGTACATATGTATGTACACATTACAATAATACATATGTTGCTATTAGGATACTAATTAACGGCGGCTTTTAATTAATCTTCATTAATTCTTAATTTCAAGACTCTTGCCATTACAAGGAATAAAAAGTTGTTTTACATGTTTTTGTTCATAGAGTATGAGGATGAGAAATTACCACTAATTACGAGTTTTTATAGCGAACACTATTGCATCATTAGGTTGACATTAAATTTTCTTTTTAGTTTTGAGGTTTTCAAATTACTGTTCTCTTTATAACTAGTGGGTATGTGTGTGGAAAAACCAAAGAAAATTGCTAGATTTATTGCTCTTAATCTTAAGTTTTTACCATTTAATTTTAATGCTTTCTTTCATCCAGCATCCACATGAGTCATTTCGCTGTGTTGTCATGTTGTTTTTCCAGTGATTCTTCTATTTTGTTGTTTCTGTAAAAAAAGTATTCTTTTATTTGTTTTTGTTGATTGTAAATATGTAAATACTATCTCTACATTATGTTATTATTAAATTGTAAGAGTAATAGAAAAGTTTTTAAAAACCAGTGCATTTTTTGAACAACAGTTAAAATGGCACTGCTCCAAGTACGAAAAATACAGATGCTGGCATCTTTCATGTGCCCAGTATATCTACATACAAACATTTGCATGTACATATTGTAGATAAAAAATATTCTAGATATTTTTGCATTTGTAGACATCATCGTTTATTACATATAAGATAATTTAAGAAGGGGTGGTCCAACCTAATACACGATGTTAAATGTGAGTCACACCTTAAAGTCGAGTTTTTTGCCCAACTTAATTTGACATACATATATTAAAGTAAATAATAAAATTTTGTAGATGCACGACCCCTAAAATGATATTTCTACATTCATGAATAAATTTTTTTTATTTAAAAATTCTATATCATCATAGTATATTATTATAGTGTATTTTATAAATATACTTATACCCACCATTACTACATCACATTCGGTTTTTTTTTAACAATTGGGAAATTTCTTTTAGTCGTCTCGTTCAATTGAATTTATTAGAATGTTTGTCTACAACTTTTACTTCTACTTTCAAAAGAGCCAAAAACAATTTCAATACTAACAAGTAACAGTGCTATATTCGGCCGTGCCGAATCTTATATACCCTTCACAACGTGTAGTCATGCAATAACAATTGTTTGTATCACCATTCATCTCATATAAAATACGTGCATACGTACACGTTAGAATAAATGTGGCATCGAATCCCAGCTGAGCCAAAAAAATTTTATTTTATTTTATTTTATATATTATTTATATTTTATTATTTTTTTTTATATTTTTTTTAAATTTTTTTAAAAAATTTTTTTAGAAAAATTTTTAAATTTTTTTTTTAAATTTTTTTTTAATTTTTTTTTTTTAGTTTTTTTTTTGTAATTTTTTTTATTTTTAATACATTTTTATTTGTAATTTTTTTTTGGTATGTTTTTACATGTATGTATGTTGTTGTTGTAATTGTGTAAAAAAACGAGGTGGTCGTGGTTTTTTGCTCATATCTCAGAAAGTTATGGGGCGATTCTGCTGAATTTCAATAGCGATTCATTCCTGGATATTTCCAAGAGATTGATACCATATACAGATCTGAGGAACATATAGTTGCTTCTAAAAGTTGATTTCAACCAACACACGGACAGACGGGCAGGCGGACAGACGGTCAGGGCTTAACCGATTCCTCTATTCATAAGATTTCAGAAAATATATACTTTATGGGGTCGGAAATAAAAATTGTAGAAATTACAAACGGAATGACAAAGCTATATATACCCTTGTGCACCACAGGTGAAGGGTATAACAAATTATTCGTCTTGACCTTTGTCAGCCAGTTTGTTTGAAAAAAAGAAGAAGAAAAACATTTTAATGCAAATTGAACATGGAAGTGAAATTACATACAAGTATGAGTGCAGAGATGACTTGTTCGTTCACATATTTATTCGCATTGTGAACAATTAAAACAAACACTAATCGTAATCTTAATAAAAAAAACTTTTTTTGTTTTTGTTGATATCCTTGGCTAGACAACAATTAATTTCATGTCGGATTATGTAGAAAAACTGGGTTATATTTATGAAGTCAATCAATAAATTTAATGTGAAAAAAAATTATTTATATTTTATTAAATTATGAAAATTACCACTAGAAATGCATCTTTATTTATTTATATTCAAATAATATTATTTTATATCGATATACATTCCATCTATAAATTTCTCATATAAGTATGTATAACTGTCTGGATTTCGAATGCCAATGCAAGAGTATTTATGGCGTATCCATAGATGGAGATATTGATCAGGTGTGGTACTTAAAAATTAAATGATAATAAATTTGCGCAAACAAGCTTGTAAATGTACAACTTTCAGCCCTTAATGAGGGAGTCAATGGACTTAATGGAGCAGAATGTTTTACACAAAACATTTCCATCCTAGAAAATCAGAGAAACTATAGAGTGTTAACAGATCTGTGGTCAAAGTTTGAGGTGACAAAAACTTAACAGTTTTTAAGCATAATGCTTTGAACGCATGGACCTAAATATGTATGTATATCGAAAACAAAATACACACGCCTATTAGAAGACAATTATTTTAAGGTTTTTATACCCTTCACACAAAAGTGAAAAAGGGTATATATAGGTTTGTCATTCCGTGTGAAATTTCTACAATTTTCATTTCCGACCCAATAAAGTATATATTTTCTGAAAGCTTATGAATAGAGGAGTCGATTAAGCTCTGTCAGTCTGTCCGTCTGACCGTCTGTCCGTCTGTCCGTGTGTATGTTGAAATCAACTTTTTGAAGATACCCGACATCGCTTGGACCCGGGTGAGGTATTAAAATATCAGAAATATTCGGGAGTAGATCGGTATTGAAAATCGGTACATAAACAACTGAGATATGAGCTAAAACCCACGACCACCTCGATTTTTTTCACAAAAACAACATTACAACAACAACATACATACAAACGTGTATACTGGTTAGAGTTAACGAGGCATCGAATCCCAGCTGAGCCAAAAATTTTTTTTTATTTTTTTATATTTTTTTTAATTTTTTTTTTTTTAATTTTTTATTTTATATATTATTTATATTTTTATTATTATTATTTTTTAAATATTTTTTAATTTATTTTTTGTTTTATATTTATTATTTATATTTTAATTATTTTTTTTTTAATTTTTTTTTTTATTTTTTTTTATTTATTTATTTTTTTTTGTTTTTAAATACATACGTAAAATTTTAATTTTACAATGGGATGTTTTTATATATGTATGTTTTTTATATATGTATGTACATATTTCATATGAGATGAATGATACAAACTACTGTTATTGCATGACTACACGTTGTGAAGGGTATATAAGATTCGGCACGGCCGAATATAGCACTCTTACTTGTTTAAGCTATGCCAAGGCATATTTATTCATCAGGTACTCTTGATTCGTCAGCTGATTATTTTTTTCTTCACTTATTTTAAGTTTCAGCTGTCAAAATGCATAAATAAAAAACGATTTTCTCTCTTTTCTTATTTATTTCAAATGTCAAACTTCATACATAAAAAGTATAAACAAAAAAGTTCTCTCCGAACTGCAATTACCTGATGAATAAATATGCCTTGAAGCTATGCTTTTTTACGACTACCCTTTCCAATTTGTTAAACTTCTATTTTCATTACCCAGCATTCACATCTAATAAGACATGCACACTTTTTCACTAATACGAGTACGTGAGCATCTATTTTATTGCCTAAGCTTTTATCTGGAGTATTGCGATGACATTAAATTTAGACAGTGATCAGGAGTTCGCTTGCCATAACTTTTGTTATGCATGACAATTCGCACAAAACTTGTATTGCTACAACACATAGTTTAACGTTCGCGTTTTATATTTTGCTTAAAATTATTTGTCATAATTATTGTCTAGAGCCTACATCAAGAAGACAATTATCAAAACTTCATATTAGAACAAGGCATATTAATTCATCAGGTAATTGCAGTTCAAAGAGAATTTTTTTATTTATATTTTTTATATATGAAGTTTGACATTTGAAACTAATGAGGGAGGAGAGAAAATTGTTTTTTATTTATAGACTTTGACAGCTGAAATTTAAAATAAGTGAAGAAAAAAATAATCAGCTGACGAAACAAGACTACCTGATGAATAAATGTGCCTTGATATTAGAAAAAATATTTAAAATCAAGTTCATATTTTTTTCTCTCTCTTCTATTATCTTTTTCTCTCACACCTATTAATTCTTGAATTTAGAAAGATGGAACTAAATGGAATTCATTGCCAATCGATGCAGAAATCATAAAATACGCAGATAATATTATTATTCGAGGACCAACATATAACATAGTTTTGCCACCAGGAAAGCATATTAGTTTTGTAGACATTCATTTCGTCAATTGTTATGAACACCAATATTCATGGAAGCAATATACATGGAAAAAATGGCAGACAGTGGATGTCATCGAAATTTATACTTTTTTTGGTTTATTATTGAATGCTGGCGTAAAAAAGAAGGTAGAACGAGTTACGAAGAATTTGGCTCCTATTATTTGGTTTCAACATATTCCGATCCTGTATGCTAAGACATAGATTCGTAACAATACTACGCCATATTCGTGTTGATGACCAGTCTACTCTATCACAACGTAAAGCAAGGGACAAGTTTGCTTTTATTCATGATTTTTTGGAACGCATCGTTTGGAACTTGTTAAAGTCATATATACCTGGTGGCTACTTGACAATTAACGAGCAATTAGTGCCATTTAGAGGGCGAGTATCGTTTCAGAAGTATATTCCATCAAAGCCAGACAAATGCGGTCTTTTTAAATTTGTGATGCAGAAACTCGTAGAATTTTGTACCTCGGATAAGAAGGTCCTGATAAAAGCAAAATTATCGCTAAAAAACTGTTGAAGTACTTTGTAAATTTAGTTCAAAAAGTAAAATTTGAGTGTTTTTTTTTTTTATCAAAAATCTTTATTGAAAACTTTCAAGAGTTTTTATTTTTACAGTCGTGGTTGACATATTCATGGAAATGCCCATATGTAACCTTCAAGGGTTGATATGTAAAATTTGGCAACAAAATAGATAAGCTCAGTTAGATAAGTAATATTTGAGAAAGTCATATATATAACAAATAAGTAAATAAATAGAATCCAGCAAGTTCATAACTAATTTTCTAAAGTCGGGTTTATGTTCTGCCATATATTTAAGTATTTTTTCATTTACAATTTTGAAAATATTACAAACAAACGTTGCTTTGTCTGCTCAATAAAAATAATCGATTTTTATTGCACTTTTCCCTTAAGCATGATAGCATTAGAAAATAAACATTTCGAAATCTCTTCGATGTGTCAAAAACTCATCAGACCATAATTTCATTTAATACGTTTTCATTTTTATTTTCAACCATAACCAGAACTGATAAAAAACCCTTATTTCAAGTTCTTAAAAGAAATGAGCTTGAATTCAATTGTGATTACATATTTGTAATGCATTGTACTATTTCCGACACAATTCTTATTCTTTTGTTCGTTCCATTGTCTGCAAATAAATATTTAATTTGTGCGGAAATTAAGAAGTTTTTTTTTTTGTTTGTTCTTTGTTATAAGTAAATGATGTGCATTGTAAAAATGAAAGTTTCGCAGTGATGAAAAGTTTAAGTTGACCAAAAAATTAGCCCCAGTCGGAATTGTTCGAAATAAAACATGTAAGAGCATTATATTTGGCTGTGCCAAATTTTTGCTACCCACCACCACCAATTTTAGGTAGTACTTTTTAACAGCTAAATTTATTATATTGTTAACAACTCTAATGACTATAGAATAACTTCTTTATATTAAAATAAGTATTACTTTTTTTGTTTAAGTCTAATTTGCTACTAATTTAAATATTTTCTTTTAGTTAGTCTCAAAATAAAAGCTAAATATTTTTACAATGGGAGTGATATTACCCACTTCTTCTTAACACAAAAGCTGAAAAGTGGGCGTTCAAGTATGCATGTCAAAGTAATTTCTATTAATAAATTCAGATTAAATATTACAATATAAAGTCCCTTATTTTTCCCAAATATCCATTATCCATTGAGAAATTATATGAATTTAAGACAGATCGTTGTATGGAATGTTTAAGTGGCTGGTGTTACCTTCATTTTCCGTTATTACAACAATATTAACCAAAAGCCTATATTTGCAAAATTTCAGGATCGTACATTTTGTTCTGTCGGTTTAATAACGTTTTGAATTTTAAATAGACTAAAAAAGACACTGTTCGGGATAAATTTTCATACATTTTGATCTAACGTAAAAGCTTGTTATCATTTTAAAGGGTGTCCAAATTGAAGTTATCACATTAATTTTAATAAAACCATTTTTTTGAGATATTAAAAATAGTCTTACTCCAGTTTATTACAAAAAGGTTCCGGTTAAAAATTAAAACTTTATGTTGGTCAATTAAACCGCCTACTGGTTCGGCATGCTCCCAATTTTTTACCAAAATTCTCAACCACGTTTTCCAATAAACTGTTGTCAATGATTGATATCTGCTTGATAATATTGTTTTCAAGCTCTTGAGCTGTTGTGGGGTAATTGCTGCACAATTTCGATTTCCAAAAGCTCCACAAAAAATAGTCTATAGCTGTCAAATCGCACTATCTAGGTGGGCAATTCACTTTACCTTTACGAGAAATAATGAGATAAAAGAGCCAAGTGACACTATCCTGTTGAAAGCACATATTCTCTACGTCTAAATCATTAAATATGCCCCACGAAAAGCTTCGGAACATCTAACTGTAGCGATTTCAAATTACCATTGATACTTGAAATTTGGACATCCTTTCGTTTCAAAAGAAAAGAATAGGGCATAATTTTTTTATAATATATGCATACTTTTAAACAGTTTGTTACAATAACAAAAAATATGCAAAAAAATTTTACTCTAAGCATCTTCTTAGAATATTGTCAATTGCACTAACAACAACATTAAAATATATTTTTGATAACAACATGACAAAAATGTTGGTAGGAGTAGCAAAACGATACAATTATGCTAGTCCTACAATAATTCGTAGTGTTGCGATGCCATCTGCGAGCTCTAGCTTTATCAAGCAATACTACGTAATGTTCCCTATAGAAGTTCTCAGGCACATCCTAATTAAACCCAGTACAACGCTAGTGCCTGCAAAGTGTCCTCTTCACTAGGGATGTGCAAATTAAATATAAAATATCGATATACATCGACTTCGATATATTTCAAAATATTGTTATTTTTAAAAATATTGAATTGATATATATATTTTTTTTTGTCAAACCCATCATAATTCCGTAAACACTCTTAAGTTAGGTTTCTCCATGAAATATTTTTCCTATCTGAAACCCATCCACTAAAAATAGTATCTCGTTGGTAATGTCACCATATAATCTCTTTATACGTCATCTTTAGAACAGAGCCGCCTCGAATCAGATTTGCAAGCAATTTCTCGTGTTACATTATAAGATTTATGATCTTAAAAATGGGTAATATCTTCGTTTGGGACATATTACAACCAACAGGTATTCTAAATCTCCTGTTATTTTTCCCTATATCAATGATCAATTAAAAAAATTTCGTTCATACAATCTGTCAGATTGTAGCCAAAGGGATCATGACGTAATTATCTCTTTCGTTCTTTTTATACCCTTCACACAGTGAAAAAGGGTATATATAGGTTTGTCATTTCGTGTGAAATTTCTACAATTTTCTTTTCCGACCCCATAAAGTATATATTTTCTGAAAGCTTATGAATAGGGGAGTCGATTAAGCTCTGTCAGTCTGTCCGGCTGTCCGTGTGTATGTTGAAATCAACTTTTTGAAGCCCCCGACATCGCCTGGACCCGGGTGAGGTATTAAAATATCAGAAATAACAACATAAAAAACTGAGATATGAGCAAAAAACCACGACCACCACAACAACATACATACAAACGTGTATACTGGTTAAAGTAAACGTGGCATCGAATCCCAGCTGAGCCAAAAAAATTTATTTTTATTTTTTTTATATTTTTTTTTTTAATTTTTTTTTTATTATTTTTTTTTATTTTATATATTATTGATATTTTTATTTTTTGTTTTAATTTTTTTTTAATTTTTTTTTGTTTTATATTTATTATTTATATTAACTATTTTTTTTAATCTTTTTTTTATTTTTTATTTTTTTAACATACATACGTAAATTTATAATTTTACAATGGGATGTTTTTATATACATATGTATGTTTTTTATATAAGTATGTACGTATTTCATATGAGATGAATGGTGATACAAACTACTGTTATTGCATGACTACACGTTGTGAAGGGTATATAAGATTCGGCGCGGCCGAATATAGCACTCTTACTTGTTTGACATCAAGTATATTTTTAGACACCACTTTCCCATAAAATCCTAGTGAGGCCAATGTTAAGTAACTTCCATAAGCCTGTCTTACTAAGCCTTATTAAACCTCTTGCCCTTCTTCTAACTTATTACGACTGCAAGCAGTTTTCCAAAGCGAAAAGTTCCTTTTTAAAATAACGGTATACAAATCTGAGGTTGTTTTTAAAAGTATTACTAAATTTGTTTTTAGCAAACAAAAATTATTAGGTGAACTTGCATAAAGAGATTAATTAAATTAAAAAAAAAACTTTATAATAAAATAATTTTCAAAAAACAAATAGAGGGTTTTGCATTCTCAAAAATTTACTCTGTACAATACAGAAATCAAAGAAATTACAATAAAATTTTAAATATTTTTTATACCCGCCACCAAAAAAATGGTGGGGGTATATTCATTTTGTTATTCCGTTTGTAACACATCGAAATATCCATTTAAGACCCCATAAAGTGTATATATTCTGAATCAGGGTTTGATTTGATGACGATCTAGCTATGTCCGTCCGTCTGTCCGTCTGTTGAAAGCACGATAGAGGTCGCACCGAAAAAGCTAGGGGGCTCAAATTTTGCCAGAATCTTTCTTATAGACAAGGTTTGTTTAGTATTGAAAATGGGCTAAATCGGAATATTAGGAAGAGAGTTATAGCTCGAAAAGCAAGAGTAGGTCGAAAAAACCGTGTCCTTCGAACATCGAATAAAATGGAATTGTGTCCAAACGCATTAACGTAGACTCATGAAACTTAAAATATATATTTCCTGAGTAAAAACAATATTTTTCCCCGAAAATTATCTAAATCTATGCATCAGGAGAGGAGTTATCGATCAAAATGTACGAAAATTTATACCGCACAGTGTATTTTTCGGTATATTTAAAAACAAAAACGTCATAAAAGCAAAAAAATTGGATGTACGACTCTGAAATTTTTCTCACTTTGCTTTTTGGTGAGGCGCTTTTTTGTAACGGAAAATCAATGTGCCACGCCCACTTTTACGCCCACCTCCCATATAACGTTTTACCTAAATTTTATATAATTTCTCTATTTATAGAGATTTTGGAATAATAAAGGCCTATATTGAAACATCTAAGTTGTACTCATTCGCAAAAATAACTTTGACACGCCTACTATAAAGCCCACTTTTCACGTTATCTACCGTGAATGAAATTTAAAAGCTCATAAAACCGCCTACTACAACCGTTAATGAAATTTTAAAGCTCATAAAACCGCCAAAATTAGAGGTATGATGATAAAATTCTAATCAATGTAATTGTTGTGCCAAAAAGTTAAGGTGACGCGCTCACTTTAACGCCTACCTCCCAACGGTTTATCTTAAATTCATGTAATTTCTCTATTGACTAAGTTTTTAGGAAAATAAAGGACTATATTGAAATATCTAAGTTGAATTTATTAGCAGAAACTTCATTGACACGCCTACTTTAACGCCTACTTTCATTGAAAGACTACATTTACAAAAGCATTTTAGTAGCATATCGAAGTTATAAAGGGTGGTTAAATTTTAAGGACCGATGTTGAATTTAACTAAAACACAAATTATTTAGGATATTACAATTATTTCTTTTTGTAATTATAATATTTGTATGGTTCAATTATGTATTTAACAAAATATCGGCCAAATGGCCCCCCCATCCTTGGCGCCACTCCTCTATCTGATGGTCCAAATTTTCAATGACAATGTTGATGCTCAATTGTTGGGCATGATGATGAGTCGAGGTTGACTGCTCTTTTGCCACACTATCGCAAAAACCAGCAAAGGTTCCCATTCAATGAACTAAGAAGGCATTCAGAGATTTTCTAACATTTTATACAGACCTGTTTTGCAGAAATTTAAATATTTTTTACGATTCTCCCGATTGTGGACGAATTTGAACGATTATGTTGATCAAAAGAATTACGAACTGCACAAAATGCATTTTGATTTAAACGCCCATTTTTATAAAAAACCTGAATAACTTTAAAGCGTTGCTCATTTGTGTATCTTTCCACGGATCAAATTGAGTAAGTTTGAGATTGAGAAATGTAAAGTGCAATGCAGAAAACAAATTTAAAGACTAGGTGTAGTTCACCTTCAACATGGGCCCTTAAAATTTAACCATCCTCTATAAAGAAAGTGATACATATTTTATTGAAAAAAGATTATTCCATAGCGATTAACAAAATAATAAATATTGTGCTTTAAATGTACACAAAATTGGTGGTGGGTATAGTGCTCTTACTTGTTTTATTTTAAAATTTTTACAATAGACAAACGATACTTCCAAAATTATAAGCATTCATTTGTAGGCAATTTCATAATGTTTAAATAATAAACAGTTATTATTGAATATATTTACATGCTATTTCACTCACTCCTCGTTTCGACTCTTTTTTCACACATCACAATATTTACACAACTGTTAATGTAAACAATTTGGCTGGGGATGTGGAGTCCTTTAGAAAAATATTAAATATGATATTAAAAAAAGCAACTTGACTATTTAAATACATTTTTTATTCACAATAGTATTTTATTATGCGAGTAAATTTAAATTTATCAATGCTGAAATCTTTTTTTCTCTGTCCTGTATAAAAGACATTCAAACTAAAATTCAAAACAAATAGAATATGATATAATAACGGTTTATAATAAATAACTTTAGAACTTCCGCACAATGGCAACAGCAACAAGAGACACCATCCCTTATAAACACTTGTATTGCAACACTGTAGAGCAAAAAAAAAAAAGATGCATGCAATTAAACTTAGTATGATTCTAAAGGATTGTACGAAGTCAAGTCTAATGCTACTTTTGAGTCACTATAAAAACTATTTAGGCTATGTCGAACATATGTCGAATTATGAAATACTAGCCAAACCCGGCGCGCGTTGCTACGCCCCTTAATGAATCAAAATGCATTCTGAATTTTAATTGAATATCAAGTGCAAAAACCTAAAAATTATAATTTTTTTATGGGCATCGCATTGCCCATTTTTCTAATCACGAAATTGTAAAGTCGTAACAGCTCAATATGTGTGCAAAGTTTCAGAAGAATCGGACCAGTGCAAGTACCTCAAAATTATAATTGTTTTGATGGGCGTGGCCCTGCCCACTTTTCTAGTCACGAAATTGTAAAGTCATAACAGCTCAATATGTGTGCAAAGTTTCAGAATAATCGGTCCGGTGCAAGTACCTCAAAATGATACCTTTTTTTTATGGGCGTGGCACTGCCCACTTTTCTAATCATGAAATTATTTAGCTATGACAGCTCAATATGTGTGCAAAGTTTCAGAAAAATCGGTCTGGTGTAAGTACCTCAAAATTATAACTTTTTTTTATGGGCGTGGCTCTGCCCACTTTTCTAGTCACGAAATTATATGGTTGTGACAGCTTAGTGTATGTGCAAAGTTTCATAAAAATCGGTCCAGTGCAAGTACCTCAAAATTAAAACTTTTTTAGGGGCGTGGCCCCGCCCACTTTTCTTATCACGAAATTATTTAGTCATGACAGCTCGATATGTGTGCAAAGTTTCAGAAAAATCGGTCAAGTGCAAGTAGCTAAAAATGATAACTAATTTTTATGGGCGTGGCACCGCCCACATTTTTCCACCCATAAACACTCCCTGGTATGTGTACAACAACTTACCAAAGTTTGAGCCCGATCGGTTTTACAGTTTCGGAGTCTATAGCTAACACACACACACACACACACACACACACACAGAGTTTCACTTTTATATATATAGATTGCAAATATGTACATCAACTTTAAAATTAACTTCGCTTTTTCGCCTTGTTTCTAAAAGAATGTTCACATTTGGCAAATATAGAGTGGTCTAACCAAAACGAACGATGCACAGATGAGTATTTGGCCTGAAAAGCTGCCCAAAATTATTAAACGTGTTTTTTGAATTAAAAGTTATAGTTTTTTGATAGTTTTACGTGTAGTATGATATAAGAAATCTAGTGGCAGATTTTGAAAAAATTACACTGCGCAACAAAAGTACACTGGGAAAAAAATTTTTTTTTGCCTCCCCTAGAAATAAAAGTATGTGGACTATATGTATTTTGATGCCCTTAATTCAAATCAGTTTTCCGTTTTTCTCTAGTACGTAAGGATTTGTTTTTTAAGGCGTGGCATACTTCACCCCCTAAATCGTTGGGTTGCCTAATATATTTTGTCAAAACTTGAAAATGGGTTTTCCGATTTTAATAGCAGGAGAATCAGAAGATGCACCGGAAAATTCTGCTTAAAATAACCGAACACATTTCTTTTCTATCTACTACTATTTCGGAGTTATTATACATTTAATGGTGAAAAAAAATGTTTCCTGCAAAATTCGTAAAATTTTTTGTTTTCAAAATGCAATAAAAAAAAGTAAAGAACCAAAAAATATAAATTTTAAAACGGTTTTTTTAATGAAAAAAGACTTTATTATATTTATTTTATATTATTTAATATTTAAATAATTATTAATAATTATTATGTCGTATGTATATCCTTATTAGCTGCATCATCGGTGTCAGGAAGAAAAAAAGTTTTTTTTTTAATCCGTTCTCTTTCCGTACTGCAGCTTATAAAAGGGTCACTGCTCAGAAATAATCTATTCAAGACATCTCGATTTGTATCGCTTCTGCTGAATTTCCTCGAATAGTTCGTACGATATAATCGTAAGTGCTTATTTCTGGCCTCGGCGGCTTCTTCTGACAATTGGATGGTAGCCTGATACCTGGGTGCCCATGTATTTTTTATGTACCAGTATTTATTTTTTGTAAACTTAATTTTTTTATCAATGCTTTTAATAATTATTCTAATTAGGTACGTATGTATATTTATTTTTTTAACATATAATGTTTTGTAGAGCAGGTATATAAAAATATCCTTTATGGGGATGCGTATGACATTCCCTTATAACTATTATCTATAAAAAAGAATTTTTCAAATTTATAATTATAGGCAGGTATTAACATTGTGAGTTGAAAGTGATGTGAATAACAGTTGAAATCAATAATTCAAAATACATAAAAGTTTATGATGATATAAATGTATAAGAAAAAGTGCCTGATGAGCAAAAATAGAAGAAATGTAAAAATTTAAAAAAAAATCGTCAAAAATAATGGCGCAAACTTGCGCACAATTTTTTTTTTGTTTCTAAAATTAGAGATTCCAAATTTTATTGTGGTATCAAACATAATTCGTAGAGATGCTAACCTCACTTTCAAAAACCTCTTCTTTTTATTTTTTTTGGAAAAAAAAGTGTATAATTTTTTTTTTTTTTAGCTTTTGAACAAATTGTTTCAACATGAATGTTCAACATATTTAAAATTTTTTTTTCTTTTTTAAATAACTTTTGATCAAAACTTTCAGCGAAAAAAAAAATATTGTTAAACCTTTATTCGTTTGGCCACAAAAAAATATTATATAAACATCCAGAAACCGAAATAAACATTTAAATCTTATGTAATTTTCTTCACTTTCCTGACTTTAGCAGGGTCTCAGAGCTACAAATCGCAACTAAAAGTCTTCAAAATTTACAATATAATATATAATATTGTTGTCTGTCGAGCTGCGTACTTCTTAAAATTTCTTAAAATTCAGTTTTGCCTTTTTGGCCAGCTTTTCAGGTCAAATACTCCTCTGTGTATCGTTTAGATCTCATGACTTTTTAGTTTTAAAGTGGCTCATACTTTATTTTTAAAGAAATTTATGTCTACTTAGAATATAAATATTGAATAGATACACATAATTGCTACTCACTATAAACTATATATGTTTAATGTTTTGCAAGTGTTTATGTTGGATTGTGACACAAGACTCGTATACATATAGTATGTAAGTGGGAGTTGTTTTTGACGCTAGCTTCAATGTTGAAAGTTAGTAAATATTCAATTATAAATTTCATATTTTTTTTCTTTTCGTTTTGTAAGTTTTTTATCTTTATCTTTTCCATAATTCATATTATTACCAATGCTAGTGTAAGTGTAAATGAAATGTGGCTGTGGAAGTGTATTTCATACAAGGATGAAAAGTTGGTTCAAATACGAATACGAGTAAGTATTTATGTTGCTATTTTGAGTGATGTGCGTGAAAATATTTTTTTTAGCTTTTTGTTATAAAAAGAATATAAATATGTTTGTTTGTATATTAAAACATCTATGTATTTAACTTGGTCACAAAATGGAGCAGACACTTAACAAAAAATAAAATGCGGTAATTCAGATGCCTGATGACATCTTAGACAACAACAATAGCAATAACAAATAAATATTTAGAATTTTGTAACGACACTAAGACGCCAAAAGATTGCAACTTATTTGCTGGTTTTATACGTCATTTTTTGTCTCAGAAAAAGAAAAAACAATAACTGAGAGAAGGAGAGAGAGAGAGAGAGAGAGAGAGAGAGAACGGAAAAAGTAAATACTAGATTTGTTTATAACTTTAATGGCAAATAATTAATATGTAGAATAATGCATAGTGGCATACAAATGCTTTAAACGAAACTTAAAATCATTTTTATTAATTAAATTTTAATACCCAAGAATATCCTATTTTTAAGTCAAGAGTTTAACGATATACATTCTGCTTGTAATAGTTAGCTGTATAATGTTTTAGATATTTTCCGATGATAAAGGATATTTAAAATCAAACCTTTTACAAATTTGTGATTTGTTTTATGCGTGTAATTATTTATTAAAAAATAAATTAATGGTTTCGATCTTTTTAATTTATATCAACAGTTGTTTTTTGCATTGAGCTTGAGAATACTTATTTTATAAAAAATCGAATACAAGAAACCGGTTATTTGAAATATGTATAATTTATATACGTTTCCCTTACTTTTGTTGTAAATATACTTAAAACCACCACTTTTTCGAGCATATCCGGTCTTATGTGCGTCAAAAGTTTGCTTCTCTTCCTAGTTGTTCAGCATTGACCATATATTCGATGTACTAGTACAAAATTAAGTACAAATGTATAAGACAACATGAACGAGGTGGCCAATTTACAGAGATTATTTGGTCATTAGACTTTTGACTCAACATAGCGATTGTAATGACATGAGAAATATAAAAAAAAATCACGAATCATTACGAGGTCAACCTTATACTAGTAACCACAAAAATCTTTTTTTTTAATTTTTCTGAAAAAAGTTTACGCACCCATTGGTTTTTCTAAACAGGTATATAAAAAATTATTTAATAACTTATAATTTTTTAAATAACTCAAAGTTACATATACATATATGTATGTATGTATAACAAAAATAAGATAAATTGTAAGTTAATTATTGAAGGATAAAAATTTAAGATTTAAAGATCGAGGAGATTTACAGAAAGAATAAATAACCTGAACAATTTTAATAGCACGCTCCGCACAGATATTACTTCTTTGTTGGTTTCGGATTATGCTTAGTCCCCGTTTAGACAGGGAAACATCTGGAATTCTCCTTTGTATTTTCCTTCGCGGTCATACAGGGAAACATTGTTATCGGAAACATTCCAGTTTATATTTTAATTTTTTTTGTACATTATTTATTTTTTTATTTATATTTAAACAAAGTCAAATATAAAACATAGAGAACAAAGCACACCGAAAAGATATAAAGCAAATGTCAAAAAGCATTTCAAATATAAACAATTAGAATGAAAGCACAAAGCGTGCCTTCGAGAACGGGAAACAAACTTCATATTCTCTTCCCCACCCGTACCTCTCTCCCAAACAAAATGTTTCCCTTCCAAATGTTTCCCTGTCTAAACAGGGACTTATAATACTTTTTTTTTGATAAGTTTTTAGCCTTATATACATAAGCAAATGATTCTATCTTAACCAAATTGGAAATTGCTAAAAGGTTCATAAGGTTTTTACTATTTTTTTTAAGTAAAACTCATGTAAAACCTAATCGGTTTAAATGAAAACTTCAAATTATTCAGTAAATTTAAAATTTTTCTTAAGTTTTTATTTTAAAAGCTAAGTAAATTTTTGCTAAACCCTTTATATAATTCGTCAATATGTCATTGTGTACCAGCAGACACTGACAATAAAATATGAATTATTGTTTATTTTGGAAAAAAAAAAACGTTTTGATATTCTTGTATTTAAACGATAACATCAGGATTTTTATACCCTTCACCTGTGATGCTAATCGCATATATAGCATTGTCATTCCGTTTGTAATTTCTGAAATAAAATATATATTTCTGTACGTGTGTTTGTTGATATAAACTTTTAGAAGAAGAAGAATCGTTCTTGAAATCCAGCACAATAGATCTATAATTTTTTGAGATTAAAGCAAATAAACACGACTATCTCCACATTTTTATCGACATGTTTGTTACTATTTACACCTCTAGAGCAGGGGTGGCGAACCTTTTTTGATGATTGTACCACAAAGTCATAAAAATTCTTTTTTTAAATAGGTAACGTGCCACAATAACATTTTATTCGAAATGTTAGCTTGGTGAAACTTTACGTAAGTATAATTAAATAAACAAATAAAAGTAATTCTGTTAATAACAAATTTTTATTAATTAATGTTTTACAAATAGCAATATGGTAGAAACAAATGCACGTTAAAAACAATTGTTTTAAATGTGATTTTTGTTGCTGTACACAAGATGATAAAGATTTAATATCTTGTTCATATTTAGTTAATTTCAATAGTACGCATGCAGAGCTCGACTCATCCGTCATTCTATTCCTGTATTTGTTTTTTATAAAATGTAATTCTAAAAATATTTAGAAGCGGAATTTACTCTTGGTAGCAATTAGTGCAAATATGCACTAATTTTTTGCTACCAAGCGTGAATGCATTTTTCATGTGTGTTGCAAACTTATGGCAACGAGCTGATTTTTTAGGTATTTAAGAAACAACAAATCTTTTTTTTTAATTATTAAGTAAGATTCTGTGTTTTATTATTCTCCAAAAAGAAAATTAATTAATTTTAAATAAATTCAATGCCTAAATCAACGGAAAAATATAATATCACAATGCCATGTATGAAATTGAATTTGTGGAGATTTTAAATTCTGAGAGTAAAAAAATTGTGTATCTGTTGTGCAAATTTGTGTGACATTACTTTGCACTGATTTTTAGTTGTGCATATTTGCTCAAGTGATGCAAATTGCAATTTAATAAAGATTCACATGCCCACGTCGATAAAAATATTGATAAAATTGCCTTTGCTAATATTTTTAAATAATTAAATGTGCCAGGAATTGTATTCTATGTAGTAAGAATTTTATCTTCTGCAATTTTATTTATTTTATCCAATAATCTATTACCAAAGACTATAGACTATGTAGTCTATAGTCTTTGCATTTCAATAATTTCTAAATCCTTTCTTAAATCAACAAATTTTTGGTTCCATATGGTACTTTACTGAAATTCAACTAAGTAATTCCATTTCTATTTCATTAAAATTTAACCACTCCAAGACTTTTAAATTTAATTTTTTAAATTGAAAATTGAATAAGGGATTGAATTACCATTGAAAATTCTTTCGTTAATGACTCTTTTTGTTTTTTGTGTGTGTTAGCTATAGACTCCGAAACTGTAAAACCGATCGGACTCAAACTTTGACAAGTTGTTGTACACATTCCAGGGAGTGTTTATGGGTGGGAAAAAGTGGGCGGAGCCACGACCATAAAAAATTAGTTATCATTTTTAGCTACTTGCACTTGACCGATTTTTCTGAAACTTTGCACACATATTGAGCTGGCATGACTATATAGTTTCGTGATTAGAAAAGTGGGCAGGGCCACGCCCATAAAAAAAGTTATAATTTTTAGGTACTAGCTCTGGACCGATTTTCATGAAACTTTGCATACATATTGAGTTGTCATGACTAACAATTTCTTGATTAGAAAAGTGGGCAGTGCCACGCCCATTAAAAGTTATAATTTTTGGCTTTTTGCACTTGATTTTCAATTTAAATTTAGAATTCATTTTTATTCATTAAAGGGCGTAGCAACGCGCGCCGGGCTTTTCTAGTAACTTATAAAAAAATAATATTGTTTTTGTGCGTGTTATAAAAATTTTCAAACGTGGGGCACGCTTGCCATTGGTTCGTCATTCCTGCTCTAGGGATATTTGTAAAAGAATTTTAGATAAATCGGTCACTGATCAGCAGAGTTGAAACCAAAAATTATATGAAAAATATATATACATACATGCATATGTATTTCTTATATCAATTTTCTCAAGCTCCTAAATGACACCTAATCGTAGCTTTGGAAATTATTTCTAAGAAACAATAATAAATCGATTTGAATCTGAGATATTAGCACCAAAATACAACTGCTTCTATGTATTTCCTAAAATTTATAAACGAAAGTCAATTTATTTCAGTTTCTATTTATGACCTTGACTAACAGAATATAATACACTTTAAAAAACTCAAATTCATAATGGTCGCCAGTACAAAATTGCGTAAAATAAATTTATATATGGGTCAAATCTACACAGAAAGAAATAAATATGGAATTTAATTACCAAATTAATATTATTAATTAAAAAATTGTTTAATTTTGCTCCAATCATCAAATTGATACTATTAATTAAATGAAAATTAATAATTTTAATTGAAAAAATATGGAGAAAAATATCAATTAAAACAGTATTAAAAAATTAATTAAAATTTTCAATAATTTTCAAAAATGATTTTAATTAATCTAATCATGTCTTTATTTGAGATTTGGGTTTTATAATATTAAAGCATTTATTATATCAATAATATAATTTATTAAACCTGTATAAAAAAATCCAAAAAAAAAAATATTCTTTTTTTTATATTTGTTTATTCTTTATATACTACATTTATATTACAAAGGAATCTATATTTTTAATTATATTTCGTTACTTATATAATAATTAATTAATGATAAGAAATAATGTTCCACACACATACACATACTATACCATATCAAAAGCCGGATTTCCAAAAATAATTTTTAGCATCAACGACCTAGATATAAAGGAACATTAACCGGTAAAAAGGCTTGATCAGTCAGAGTGAAGAAATTCAACTAACTTACCTATTAAAATGAGAATTCTGAGGAATATAAAGGCACACAATAAATATGTAATGAATTTTGGCATACCTACAATGAAACCGAAACCATTTATTATATTTAAAGCAGAACATATTGTTATATATGTACGTATGTATGTGCACTTACCAGAACTTTCTCTTGCAGATTGGCGACAATTTTTCATTATTTCGCTCCTTGAGTAACAATTGTATTAAATTTATTCTTAAAATTAAATTTTCAAGTAAATGTCATTTAAAATAATATATATTGTATTTTTTAAAATTTTTTTCAACTGACAGAAATCTCTTTGTTTTTTGAAAATATTTAATATCAATTAAAAAATTTAATTAAATTAATGAAAACTATAATTAGAATTCAAAAACAAATTAAAAATTTAATTAATTAAACAAATTTTAGCAATATTTTTTTCTGTGTAGTATTTAAAAATGTACCGCCTTCAAACCCCTCAATATTGCCATCAAATGAAAGGGCTTGATCAATAGAATACAGTAAACTATGAAAACTTTAAAATTCAAAATGGCATCCTAAACAAAATGGCGGTTAATTTGTTTAACCCCGTTAATGTGGGCATCAAATGAAAGGGCTTAACTGGTAGAACACAGTTTATTTTGTTAAAATTCAAAATCAAAGATGACGTCGAAAACAACAAAACATAAGTCGTTCAATGTTAAATCTGAAATCCAGGCTATGCTACCATGAGGTCAATTGACTTATGTACATGATGGTAAAGGGTTTTATCAGATTCAGCACGGCCGAATATAGAATTCTTACTTGTTTTCATTATAATTTATTTTCTCTTTTATTTTAAGCAGCGCAATTCTGGATAATTTTTTTAAGGGTGTAAATTTATATTACCAACAGTTTGTGTGTGTGTGTGTGCGTATGCCTTGGATTATATTGTATGAGTTTGGTTTTTATTTAATGTATTAATATGTGTAAAGTGTGTTTGTTACCAAGGAGGCAGGTATCCATCGTTTTGGGAGTTCGCTAATGGGTCTTAATTAAATTGTTTAACACAAACAAATACATCATCAAATAGGCGTCTAGCAATTTAAAAAAAATTTCATTTAATAAAACTAAAAGTGAAATTTTGATGTTTGGATATATATAACTTACACGTCATTTCCATCAGCAAAGTTTTTACAATAATATTATACATAACAATTTAAGATTAAATTGGCTGAAAGTTAAATGTTGTAAAAAGTATTATATTACACATAATATTCATGTATTTACATATACATACATGTATAAATATATGTGTGTACCTATGTATATGTATATATGTACATACGTACTAAATTGTAAATTTTATAAAATACATATATATACCTATAGTTTCACAACTTTTTCTTTAGCCGAAAACCTATTGATTCCTTAAATCTTGTAGAAATTTAAAGGTAGACATTTTTTTAAATTATCCACCCCGCTACTAACGGAATAGTTTTTCAATGTTTTAAAATGATTACAATTTATTTGATTTTAAAAAATGTTTTAGAAAGTTTAACAATAGAAAAAATAACTCAAGCGAGAATAAAAATAATTCAACGATCATGGGCATAACTAGACCTTTCTAAGGGGTGCAATTTCTCCCTAAAATTGTTTTTTTTTAAGAATTTAAAAAAATAAGCTATTTATATTTAATACACACCTACAATAAACTCATTTTAAGATTTAACAACACACCCTTAAAGCGAGATAATTTGCCACTTGACGACAACTATACTGCAAGAAGAATCAAGGTTGAAGAGGTTCTTATTTAGTGATCTTCGAGAATCCTAACAGTTTCGTAATTCGTGTTTAAACGAGTTTAATGTCCTATTCGTCTTCCATTTGTCATAACGTTTAATAAAACACAAGGCCAATCATTGATTTTTTCCTTCTGAATCTAAAAATTTTATGTTTTTTTTCATGTTAAAAAATCTACTTTGTTCACACTTGTACCTAGCAGTCAAACAAAAAATATTCGCATATCACAAGGACCTTTAGTAAACGACCCGAATGAAGATTTCTTTCTACAAAGAAATTGACTTTCTGACACATCATTAAGTACAATAATTCAATTAAGTTAAAATCCCAGCAAAAGTTAGGCAATGACTTGCTCTTACTAAACAACATATTTTTTAATGACATTAACATCTCGTTTGTCTTAATAAAAAGCACTTTAGTAATGACTTGATTTATAGTGTGACACGTAAGTACTTTTTTTCATACATTTACTTAGATACAAACACAACAAATTTGCTAGAAAATATTCAATACATAACTTTTTATAATTCTTATTTAGTATAACACGTTCAGGGTATAAGTATTAATGTTTTTGACAGCAGCGGCAAAGCATTATATTAACAAAGTGATGACTTATAGATTTCCACTGATTTTTAAATATAAAATTAATGTACATATCGCAGAATAATTATAAAAATAACTGAATGACTTCTGTAAATCCATAATACTAATGGGTTATTTATGTTATTAAAATCAAGTACTTATTTATTGCTTTAAAAGTAAGTACTTATTTAAGTACCAATTTATAAGTGATCGAAATTAGTACTTATACGCAGGCCTGCCATATTTGCCGATTTATCGGCATTTTGCCGATTTTTTGCCTCAAAATTGTAAAAGTGCCGATTTGCCGATTTTTGCTCCAAAATTGCTGATTTTTCGATAAACATTTAAAAAACGTTTACTTTGTTTGTTTTAGTATAATTTATAAAGTTTGGCAAAACTGAACCACTTGTTACATTTAAAAGATACAACTGTTAATAAGTCAGGACTGCAACTAAAAAAAAGGTTGGATTTCTATAGAATTATATGCAGTGTTTGTATGTGGATGTTGGGTTAGTTGTTAGAATACTACATTTGTACGAGGCGTTCAAAAAAATACTTTTCTTCTGCTGCTAATGTTAATCAAATCGATATAGCAAAAACTATTATAAAAAATTCAAACGAATCATATAAAATATATTTATCTTTTTTAAAATATATTCTGAAAATTGTTAATAAAATTAACAAAATATTTCAAAGCGAGTCAACAGAAATACACAACATATACAACCAAATGGAAGGTTTTATAAAAAAAACGATATTTAAAATAATAATTAAATTTATTTCACTGAATTTATGAACACAAAGGATTTTTTGAAATATAATGTCAAAACTTAACATAAGTGAAATTTTCAAAATTGTAAATAATTGTATAAATTTTTATATAGAACTTTCAAATAAAATATTAAAGCGTTTTGATTGTGGTCATAAATCGTATAAATTCTTAAGTATGATTAACCCTATCAAAATTATGAATAATACAATAATTTCTTTACGAAAATTCTGAAACAATTCCCCAGCTTTGTTTCTAACTAAAACAAATTTTAGACTCTGAATTCAGAGAGTTAAATTTTTAAAATTTTTAAGATATTTTTAAAAGAAGTGAGGTAAATCTGCAAACTTTTTGGCAAAAAATTTCAGATTTTAATAGATCTACAGATGCATTTCCAATACTACCAAAGTTTATAAAACAAATTATGGTCCTTCCACATTCATCCGCAAATGTAGAAAGAATTTTTAGTCAAGTCAACCTAAATAAAACAAAATTTCGATATTCTCTGGAAAATTAATCTTTACAAGGATTTTTTTTTTCTAAAGAATACTTAAAATTTAATAATTCATACTGTTTTAATGGTGATATTAAAAATGATTTAATAAAAATGTCAAAATCCGATATGTATCTATAAAATATGTGTTCATATAAAGAAGTTACAAAAAAATTCTTTAGTTTTTAAAACAATTAACCCTGTGGTATAAAATATATGTATACATACATATATATTTTTATACCCTTCACCTGTGGTGCACAAGGGTATATATAGCTTTGTCATTCCGTTTGTAATTTCTACAATTTTCATTTCCGACCCCATAAAGTATATATTTTCTGAAAGCTTATGAATAGAGGAGTCGATTAAGCCCTGACCGTCTGTCCGTCTGTCCGTGTGTTGGTTGAAATCAACTTTTAGAAGCAACTATATGTTCCTCAGATCTGTATATGGTATCAATCTCTTGGAAATATCCAGGAATGAATCGCTATTGAAATTCAGCACAATCGCCCCATAACTTTCTGAGATATGAGCAAAAAACCACGACCACCTCGTTTTTTTTCACAATTACAACAACAACATACATACATACATACATGTAAAAAACATACCAAACAAAAAAAAAATACAAAAAAAAAATATTAAAAATAAGAAAAAAATAATATAAAAAAAACTACAAAAAAAATTGTTAAAAAAGTTTAAAAAAAAATTTAAAAATTTGTTTAAAAATTTTTCTAAAAAAATTTTTTAAAAAAATTTAAAAAAAATTTTAAAAAAATATAAAAAAAATAATAAAATATAAATAATATATTAAATAAAATAAAATAAAATTTTTTTGGCTCAGTTGGGATTCGATGCCACATTTATTCTAACGTGTACGTATGCACGTATTTTATATGGGATGAATGGTGATACAAACAATTGTTATTGCATGACTACACGTTGTGAAGGGTATATAAGATTCGGCACGGCCGAATATAGCACTGTTACTTGTTTAAATTATCTACGATTTATTTGTAAAACGTTTTTTATACTATTTATATGTTATAAACATTAGTAAATGCTGAATTGTTATTTTATGTTATTTTTTTGTTAATAAAAATATGTTTTATTATATTTAAAATTGATATTTTTAATTTGCCGATTTTTTGCTGATTATTTTAAATTGAAGTGCCGATAATGCCGATATTTTTCTGAAAATATGCTGATTTTTTATCAAAATTATCTGGCACCCCTGCTTATACGAGTGCGAGCGTGTTAAGTACTTTTTTTTAAATTTCTGTTTGTAAGCGTGCCTCCAATGACATCGCCGTTTTAATATTTTAGATGACATATTGTAAGTAGTGAAGAATTGTTTTTTAGCACATTCAACTCATTATTAATGAGAGTTTTTGCTGGGATACTATTATTTTTGTTTATCTTCGAACTTAGTTCATTTTAAATATTCATTTGATCCTAAAGCAAGACTGTATGTACAATACACATTAGACCGTACCGGAAAGAACGTTTACCAAACACTTTCGAATATAGAATATATTTTGCCATATAATTATACCCTTCACCTGTGGTGCACAAGGGTATATATAGCTTTGTCATTCCGTTTGTAATTTCTACAATTTTCATTTCCGAGCCCATAAAGTATATATATTCTGAAAGCTTATGAATAGAGGAGTCGATTAAGCCCTGACCGTCTGTCCGTCTGTCCGTCTATCCGTCTGTCCGTCTGCCCGTCTGTCCGTGTGTTGGTTGAAATCAACTTTTAGAAGCAACTATATGTTCCTCAGATCTGTATATGGTATTAATCTCTTGGAAATATCCAGGAATGAATCGCTATTGAAATTCAGCACAATCGCCCCATAACTTTCTGAGATATGAGCAAAAAACCACGACCACCTCGTTTTTTTTCACAATTACAACAACAACATACATACATAGATACATGTAAAAAACATACCAAACAAAAAAAAATTACAAAAAAAAAATATTAAAAATAAGAAAAAAATAATAAAAAAAACTACAAAAAAAAATTTTAAAAAAATTTAAAAAAAAATTTAAAAAAATTTTTTAAAAATTTTTCTAAAAAAATTTTTTAAAAAAATTAAAAAAAAATATAAAAAAAAATTAATAAAATATGAATAATATATTAAATAAAATAAAATTTTTTTGGCTCAGCTGGGATTCGATGCCACATTTATTCTAACGTGTACGTATGCACGTATTTTATATGGGATGAATGGTGATACAAACAATTGTTATTGCATGACTACACGTTGTGAAGGGTATATAAGATTCGGCACGGCCGAATATAGCACTGTTACTTGTTATAAGTATGTACGTATTTCATATGGGATGAATGGTGACACAATCTACTGTTATTGCATGACTACACGTTGTGAAGGGTATATAAGATTCGGCACGGCCGAATATAGCGCTCTTACTTGTTTTGAAAATGAAATTATTTTTTCCGAACTTATACTCCTACAGTCGCCTTCGTATATATATCATTTCATTATAGTTAGAGACGTTTATAAAAGTGAGATATAGTAATGCTTTTGTTTTAAGGGGACCAATGTATTGTTTTATTGTTTCACCATTGACAACAATTAAAATGCAAAAAGGTGATCGTTACGTTCGGCAACAAAAATAATGGTATTAAAATAGTTATTACAATACTTTCTTACCAACAGTTCAATTATTTTTTTGCGAGCTTCAATTTTTTTGTTTAATATTAGCGTGGTACAATAAGGTGTTTGAAACTGAAATTAAATGTAATGGGTAAATAATAGAACGGGGGCTTAAGGTCCGCAAAACAGCAAAAATATCTTAATATTTAAAATCCGGCTGACACTTCATCTGTCAAAAGAAATATTGTTTTTAAAATTGTCTTTTTAAAATATTTGGGGGATTCACAGTAGTGTCATAAAATCATATGTCCTATAATAATAGCATGAAAAATTAAGACTATTGTGAACAACCCCTCATAATTAAGTGTGCTATTTTGAATTTAAATCAGCTGATGTAAAACAATTGTAAAAATTAATATTTTTTTGTAATGCCAAAAACAATTGAAACAAGTAACAGTGCTATATTCGGCCGTGCCGAATCTTATATACCCTTCACAACATGTAGTCATGCAATAACAATTGTTTGTATCACCATTCATCCCATATAAAATACGTGCATACGTACACGTTAGAATAAATGTGGCATCGAATCCCAGCTGAGCCAAAAAAATTTTATTTTATTTTATTTAATATATTATTTATATTTTATTATTTTTTTTATATTTTTTTTAAATTTTTTTAAAAAATTTTTTTAGAAAAATTTTTAAATAATTTTTTTAAATTTTTTTTTAAATTTTTTTAAAATTTTTTTTTTTTAGTTTTTTTTCTTATTTTTAATATTTTTTTTTTTTGTAATTTTTTTTGTTTGGTATGTTTTTTACATGTATGTATGTATGTATGTTGTTGTTGTAATTGTGAAAAAAACGAGGTGGTCGTGGTTTTTTGCTCATATCTCAGAAAGTTATAGGGCGATTGTGCCGAATTTCAATAGCGATTCATTCCTGGATATTTCCAAGAGATTGATACCATATACAGATCTGAGGAACATATAGTTGCTTCTAAAAGTTGATTTCAACCAACACACGGACAGACGGGCAGACGGACAGACGGTCAGGGCTTAATTGACTCCTCTATTCATAAGCTTTCAGAAAATATATACTTTATGGGGTCGGAAATGAAAATTGTAGAAATTACAAACGGAATGACAAAGCTATATATAACCTTGTGCACCACAGGTGAAGGGTATAAAAACAAAATAATAGCCAGTTTGTGCGAAAAGTACATTTTAGATGTTGTAATGGCAGACTTAAGTAAATAAATCACAAATAAACAAGTAACAGTGCTATATTCGGCCGTACCGAATCTTATATACCCTTCACAACGTGTAGTCATGCAATAACAATTGTTTGTATCACCATTCATCCCATATAAAATACGTGCATACGTACACGTTAGAATAAATGTGGCATCGAATCCCAGCTGAGCCAAAAAAATTTTATTTTATTTTGTTTAATATATTATTTATATTTTATTATTTTTTTTTATATTTTTTTAAAATTTTTTTAAAAAATTTTTTTAGAAAAATTTTTAAAAAATTTTTTTAGAAAAATTTTTAAAAAATTTTTTTAAATTTTTTTTTTAAATTTTTTTAAAATTTTTTTTTTTATTTTTTTTTTGTTATTTTTTTCTTATTTTTAATATTTTTTTTTTTTGTAATTTTTTTTGTTTGGTATGTTTTTTACATGTATGTATGTATGTATGTTGTTGTTGTAATTGTGAAAAAAACGAGGTGGTCGTGGTTTTTTGCTCATATCTCAGAAAGTTATGGGGCGATTGTGCTGAATTTCAATAGCGATTCATTCCTGAATATTTCCAAGAGATTGATACCATATACAGATCTGAGGAACATATAGTTGCTTCTAAAAGTTGATTTCAACCAACACACGGACAGACGGACAGACGGATAGATGGACAGACGGTCAGGGCTTAATCGACTCCTCTATTCATAAGCTTTCAGAAAATATACACTTTATGGGGTCGGAAATGAAAATTGTAGAAATTACAAACGGAATGACAAAGCTACATATAACCTTGTGCACCACAGGTGAAGGGTATAATTAAATTTTGTTTCATAAACAAAAACAGCAGAGTCCTTTGCCGATCTTATTTGACGCCGCCAGTGATTTGTTATCAAAATTTAGCAACTGCGCTTAAATTTAGATGTCGGCCCGATAAAATTATACAATGAACGGCGACGGCTTACAAAAACTATTGCGGCTTGACTTAGCCGGCTGAGCCGTTTAGCACAGGTCTCTGCTTATTAAATACGATAGCACAATAAACATAGCGTACAAAGTTCTATCATTATAAGACACTTTTTGTTTGAAAAGCAACAACAAAAATTTTAAACCATTGTCAAATTTTAGAACAATATGACACTATGACATGATAAGACACCTTGTGAATCACCCAATTATGTATTCGAAGGTGTACGGCGAACTTTTCTTGTTTATAGAGTGGTACGCTCTAATCTACACACTTACTATACATATGAACTTAACCATGAATGTGTGATAACAATAGTGTGATAATCATAAGCATGAATAAACATATATGTATGTCTTTTTAATTTATATTAAGATGAACAGATGAGCACACACGTACACGCACACCATCGTATGTATGTAAACAACCATATCAAGTGATTGTCAATAATAAATATACTTAGTCACCCAAAATACACACACGTATTGTTAATCTAAACACAAATTTATGACTATTAATAATAAAATCAAATTAAATAGGAAAAACTTGTGGCGAATACAAAAGAAGAAAACCAATGGTTTGTTACGATATGTTCATAGACAAATTAATTAGTGTCCAACTGTAAGGGCTGAAATCTATATATATAAAAGTGAAACTCTGTGTGTGTGTGTGTGTGTGTGTGTGTGTGTGTGTGTGTGTGTTAGCTATAGACTCTGAAACTGTAAAACCGATCGGGCTCAAACTTTGGTAAGTTGTTGTACACATACCGGGGAGTGTTTATGGATGAAAAAAAGTGGGCGGGGCCACGCCCATAAAAAATTACTTATCAGTTTTAGCTACTTGCACTTGACCGATTTTTCTGAAACTTTGCACACATATCGAGCTCTGATGACTAAATAATTTCGTGATAAAAAAAGTGGGCGGGGCCACGCCCATAAAAAATTTTTAATTTTGAGGTACTTGCAATGGACGGATTTTACTGAAACTTTGCACACATATTGGGCTGTCATGACTTTATAATTTCGTGATTAGAAAAGTGGGCAGGGCCACGCCCATAAAAAAAAGTTATAAGTTTGAGGTACTTGCACTCGACCGATTTTTCTGAAACTTTGCACACATATTGAGCTGTCATGACTTTATAATTTCGTGATTGAAAAAGTGGGCGGGGCCACGCCCATAAAAAAGTAGTTATCAGATTTAGCTACTTGCACTGGACCGAATTTTCTGAAACTTTGCAAACATACTGAGATGTCATGACTTTACACTTTCGTCATTAGAAAAGTGGGCAGTGTCACGCCCATTAAAAAAAAGGTATCATTTTGAGGTACTTTCACTGGACCGATTTTTTTGAAACTTTGCACACATATTGAGTTGTCATGACTATACAGTTTCGTATTTAGAAAAGTGGGCAGTGCCACGCCCATTAAAAAAAGGTATCATTTTGAGGTACTTACACTGGACCGATTTTTCTGAAACTTTGCACACTTATTGAGCTGTCATGACTATACAGTTTCTTAATTAGAAAAGTGGGCAGTGCCACCCTCATAAAGAAAAAGTTATAGTTTTTAGCCTTGCACTTGATATTCGATTAAAATTTAGAACGCGATTAAAATTCATGAAGGGGCGTAGCAACGCGCGCCGGGATTGGCTAGTAAAGGATAAAATAGGATAATAAAGTATCCAACAGTTTGTTCAAAACTCCATTTGAATTTGTTTGGTTTTATTTATTTGTCGCTCAGTCAGCAATCACTGCCTATTTATCAAAATGAAGCTATTTTCAAAATAGTTATCAAGGCAATCAAATGCAGCAGTTCAGAAAGTACTAATTAAACTGTCGTTGCAGTGTTGATGTTTATGACAATTTTAAGTAATTTGATTCCACACGGAACACAGAATCAGCACGAATATAATTTTCTAGACTGGAAATAAAAACACACATTTTTTAAATACTAAAAATAACGTCTTTGGGATTCTCAAATAAATACAATTTTTGATTTTGAAAAAGCATTCATAGTACTTTGAGATATGTACTACATACAAACTTACATACATACATACATATCAAAATAATAATAAATTAAAAAGCAAATTAGCCAAATCATTGAACCTTTACTAATTCGATTCATTTCATTGCGTAACTGCAGTTTCTTCTAATTAAAGCCATGATCGGAAATAACGCGTTGAAATCACGCATGCTTCATATAAAACGGACCAGTTATTATTATCAGTAGAACCAATTTATGTATATTCGGCTTTCTTTTTGTACCGAAAAAATTGTCTTGTATATTAAATCAAAGGCAATATGATAACCTTTTAAATGCGAACCTGCTGAACTACATACCTATAATGCTTTTTTAAAAAATTGCTATTAACTAAGTGCAACTTTGTATGTTTTTATGTGGCTTTTCCCTATTTTTAAGACCTCATATTATCGGAAGCAGATTAGTCAGTGATCTCATACTTCGAACTTTTCTTAATTCTGTGATACACTTTATACCTACCAAAATTTAACAAATTTGTTAAAAGTGATATCTAACCAGCAATTTATTTTTGCTTTCTAATGACAATATGGCTTTTGTAAAGTTGAGGCAAAGTTGTGTTGATATTAACATATTTTTTTATGGGAAGACAAAAGAAATTCATTTTCAATATTCAATTTGTTGAACATGTCATGTTCATAAAACGTAAACACTTTGTATTAATCACTTGCAGATCAACTGTTTTTTTTTTCTAGTGGTGCGATTCACCAACCTCTAACGATCCGACAATCACTTATTGTTAATACTTTTTAACGATACCCGACAACTGTTACATTAAAATGGCATCTTTGTCATAAAAAAGTGTCTAAATAAATTCACCACCATCATCCCTTTCACAGGCAGTCACGCCAGAGCCGAGACTTAAACGAGTGGTTCTTGAGTAGGGTATAAAGTTTAAGTTTTTGTCGATAAAATAAACAACAACAAAATTACTGTCTTTTAGATAACAATTATAACTGTCGTTAAAATATGTTACTGAATACCAAAATCGATAAAGTTGTTGTTAACACTTTTAACGATACGATTATCGTTAAAATAAGTTAGTGAATCGCACTACAGGTCTTATCAATTGGTAAAATTAAGTTTTTCTAAATCTTTGAAAAAAATTGTGTTCTATATTGTGAACCTAGTAAGGGGGGACGGGTGAACTCTGAATCGCATTCCATGTGTGCATGGAGTTATGTTGTTATGCTGTTATGTATTAACTAACGTAGTATTTATGTTTTGGGAGCAGCAGCAACCGCTATATAAAACTGTAGGCAAAGAAAGATTTACCGAGATAACTAACGTCCTGACGCCGGACTAAAAATGTTCCGATTGGTCAGAAGCTTTCCAGATATTTTTTTTATTTTAAAACAAAAGTATTGGTGGGTGGAACCTTTACATTTCCAAATCTATATATATAAAAATGAATGAATATGTTATTGTGTTCTATATGTATAGGTTTTATATGTCACATAGAACACAATAATTTACGAACGACGATATATATGTATGTTTTATATGTCTTATATAACACGATAGTAACGACAATATGTCATTTTGCATGGCGCTTGTGAGATTTGCATACAAAGTTAATAAGATAAGAATCCATTAGGGTTGAAAATCTTATTTTTTACCACAAGAACCAACAAAGTTAATTTCGAAAAAATTGGGCTTACGTGTTTTAAGAAGAAACGCGACGATGTTCACTTCTTACTTCTCATGTCTCTCTGTTTGCTGAGAGAGCATATAACGTATTAACTATATAGTCTGTTACAAATGCGATTACAAGTAAAAACATAAAAACAGTTAAAACTTTTATAAAAATTTTGAAATAGACATTTTTAAGTGTCTACACCATTTCCAATTATATTTCAGAAATTTATAATTGTATTTCAGAAATTTCCATTTATATTTCAGAAGTTTCCATTTATATTTCAGAAATTTCCAAATATATTTCAGAAATTTCCAATTATGTTTCAGAAATTTCCAATTATATTTCAGAAATTTCAATTTGTATTTCAGAAATTTCTATTTGTATTTCAGAATTTTCCAATTGTATTTCAGAATTTTCAAAATGTATTTCAGAAATTTCTATTTGTATTTCAAAAAATTCAAATTGTATTTCAGAAATTTCTATTTGTATTTCAGAATTTTTCAATTGTATTTCAGAAATTTCTATTTGTATTTCAGAAATTTCTATTTGTATTTCAGAATTTTCCAATTGTATTTCAAAAATTTCAAACTGTAGTTCAGAATTTTCCAATTGTACTTCAGAATTTTCCAAATATATTTCAGAATATTTTTTTTTATTTACATATTCTTTCCTTGTCTAATAAAATTTTTATAAAAAGTATACGACTTAGTAGACACCTATATACTTTGAAAGGGCTTTTTTTTCTTCAAATCTTGTTGTAACTAAAATATTTTTATTTATAATAAAGTAATTTTGCGGGAATATTTTAAAGTCTTATGTTTGTCAAATAAGAGCAATAAAAAGTCTTATGTTTCCTTAAAAATATAAAAAATGTAAAGTTCCTTTTCTTACCAATATGTCGCAACTTTGAATAACACTGATAATATTTAACTATATTATATTAGTTTAAGAAACCAAGTTTTATTATTTGTAATTTACATTAAGTAATAATGTTTGCAATCAGTCCTCAAAACAAATATACATTACAAAATGTAGTAAACTAAACTCAATATTTCTGTTTCATGTTCTGAAATACAATTGGAAATTTCTAAAATATAATTAGAAAATTCTGAAATACATTTGGAAGTTTCTGAATTAAAATTGGAAATTTCTGAAATACAATTGGAAAATTCTGAAATACATTTGGAAAGTTCTGAAATACAAATGGAAAATGCTAAATTACATTTGGAAAATTCTGAAATACAAATAGAAAATTCTGAAATGCAAATAGAAGTTTCTGAAATACAAATAGAAATTTTTTATATACAAATAGAAATTTCTGAAATACATTTGGAAAGTTCTAAAATACAATTAGAAAATTCTGAAATACAATTGGAAAATTCTAAAATACAAATAGAAATTTCTGAAATATAATTGGAAATTTCTGAAATATAAATTGAAATTTCTGAAATATAATTAGAAATTTCTGAAATATAATTAGAAATTTCTGAAATATAATTAGAAATTTCTGAAATATAAATGGAAATTTCTGAAATACAATTAGTAATTTCTGAAGTACAATTGGAAATTTCTGAAATACAATTGGAAATGGTGTAGTGCATTATCGAAGTTGAATATGATTTTACAAATATATTTTCAAATATTTTATATTAAAATTAGAATAACAATTTGTATATTTTTCTTTTTCAGGATACGAAGTATACTTTCCCATGTCTGCTATTCAACTAAATCTGCCCCTAAATGAAAAATCACAAAGTATATTCTCCAAAATACCTATAGGACAATTTCAAGTGCTCGCGACCAGCAATAACAGTGTTGCAACCGATTATGTATATAGTTTAGAAAATAATGATGTCCTGAATATAAATGGTACTACAGGTGAAGTTTTTATTCGAAACGATTACAAGCCCATCGAGAAAAAAACCAAATATATTCTAACAGCTCTTAGTAAAAGTACTGAGGATGTAACAAAAATATCACACATGTCTCTAGAGTTGAAGCCGTTGGCGGAACAAAAATATTGTGCCAATCTGGAAAATATATGTTTTTGGTCATCGGCTCACTACACCATACTTGAGGATGTTAAATTGAGTGCTAAAGAGAACAAAGACAATTTCAAACCCATACAAATTGGTTCCCTAAATCCAAGAGCTGCAAAATATATTTGTCCTTACATGAATATGACATACAATCTTGTAAATGGCACGGAATATTTCATATTAAAAAATAATCTGCTATTTACACGAGCTCCATTGGACTATGAGTCGTTGAATGCGACTCATCAGGCAAATCTAACGGTGGCTGTTAGTTGCCACGTTGAAGTGGAAGCAAAAACATTTAAAGAATTTCGCAAAAACATCAATGTGCAAATTGTCGATCGTAATGATAACGGGCCAGAGTTGCAGTATAAAAAGATTTACAACTTTTATTTGGATGACCCACACTTTAAAGTGGTAAGCAAAAAACAATTTTTTTCTATAAAATAATTATTTTTATTATTTAAGGGCATACACAAATACAATCATAAAGGTTATATACATACTTATGTATGTTTGTAGGCCAAACAAATTAAAGACATATTTTATTACACTTTTTACAAATTTAAACCACACTACAATAAAAGTAACCAAAGCCGAAGAAAATTTAAAAATTATTTTAATTATATATTCCGATAATCATCTTTTATATTAAAATTAAAGGTAGTATTTAATTTTTAGCATAATTGCTTTGCAACAATGCAACTTTTCTGTAATTATTGGTTAAAATTTTCCATCGAAAGGTGCGAACAAAAGATTCCACCAATTCTCTATGTGGGCATTTCCATGTCATCGTTCGTGACATTTGTACTCCTATAAAGTGAAGTAATTTTTGCAAAAGTTAGAGTAACTGAAACAAAATTAGATCTTTATGTTTCATTCAAAGGGTACTTTATTTAAAAAAAATTTAATTATATTCGAATCATTGTTGTCTAAAATATCCAGAAAAATAAGAATATATCGTACGTGACATAAAACAGAAGTGATTTTGAGGTATATATGGAAATAGGAAAAAATCTGCGAATCTTGAGAGGTATTTTTTATTTTTTTAATTTCTTACACTAAACCATATATTTTTCATTTAAAATCCCTCATACTTAATTAAAAACAATCACTAAATGATTTTATAATAAATTCAATTTTATATCGTTCATGACATATCGTACGTGACAGACTTTTCTCTAATAATTCTTAAAAAGTATTTAAAAAAAGTTAAGTTCTAAATTAGGTGCTCTTGCGACTGTTCAAATACGTATGACGGAGACCAATAATGTTTTTGCACTACTACATGACATTAAAATAACATTCAAGAGAAATCAAAAAAATACCGCAAATTGAACTCTATATTTTCTTTTTTCTGATGGATCTTGTCAATTGTTGTTGTTACCTTAATTTTAAAGCATATTTACAATTACATACAATTTCTTTTTACAATTAAGTCGCTAAAAAAATAGTTGATTGCAATTCTTTTTAATAAGTCAAAGAGATAATCTGATTTAATTTTTATTATTGCTCTTAAAATAATTTAATAAGCTCTTAATACCTGCGCATAGTAAAATTTGGGGGCTTTTTTTTATCAATAAACTTATATTGAAAAACTTTCAAGAGTTTTTATTTTTACCGTCGTGGTTGACATATTCATGGAAATGCCCATATGTAAATAAATTGCGGAAATTGTGAAAGTATAAAATTTTTAATGTCAATGGTTTAAAAACTGCTTTATAGAAGAAAAATAAATGCTATAATCGGCTGTGCTCAATCTGAAAAGATAATGACCATAACGTAGCTTAGTCTAGACTTTTACATTTAATGTTATATGTATGTAATTTTGCTTTATTATTTCCGACAGAATTTTTGATTTTAAATTTGTACATACATAGTTAGCTGTATTTTAGTAGTCAAGCTCAATTCTAATATCAAAATTATCTGCCATTTTGCTTAGGACGCCACGTTGGGTTTTAACTTTTACATAGTTAACTTTTTCACGCCCTTTCATTTGATGCCCATATTGTGGGAAATGGGCAAAGCTGTAATTACTATTTTTAACCCATATATCCATCATTATACCCTTCACACAGTGAAAAAGGGTATATATAGGTTTGTCATTCCGTGTGAAATTTCTACAATTTTCATTTCCGACCCCATAAAGTATATATTTTCTGAAAGCTTATGAATAGGGGAGTCGATTAAGCTCTGTCAGTCTGTCCGTCTGTCCGTGTGCATGTTGAAATGAACTTTTTGAAGCCCCCCGAAATCGCTTGGACCCGGGTGAGGTATTAAAATATCATAAATATTCGGCAGTAGATCGGTATTGAAAATCAGAAACATCGGTTCATAAACAACTGAGCAAAAACCCACGACCACCTCGAATTTTTTTCACAAAAACAACATTACAACAACAACATACATACATACAAACTTGTATATTGGTTAAAGTAAACGTGAGATCGAATCCCAGCTGAGCCAAAAAAATTTTTTATTTTTTTTATATTTTTTTTTTTTTAATTTTTCTTTTTTATTTTTTATTTAATATATTATTTATATTTTTATTATTTTTTTTTAATTTTTTTTAAATTTTTTTTTTAATTTTTTTTTTTATTTTTTTTAACATACACATTGCATGACTACACGTTGTGAAGGGTATATAAGATTCGGCATGTCCGAATATAGCACTCTTACTTGTTTTATTTCGGACGTCATCTTTGATTCGAACTTTTAATTGTTTTTTGTATTCCACTGGCAAAGTCCTTTCATTTACTTAATACCAATATTGAGAGGATTAAAGTGGGTACATTTTTACTTACCAGATTTAATATAAATCAATTGTACGTTATATTGTAGTACTGCACATCTTCGATTTTTAATTTTTTATTTTATGTCCTACATAATTCTTGTCAAGCCCTTTCTTTTGATACGACCACGCTAACTTATTTCAATATAACTCTTTAACGGCTTTGTTCGATTTAAAAAATTTTTTATATATTTTTTTTTCATTTTCAACTGTTTTGGAGTTATTCAGAAACAAAAATTTTTTTTCTTCCAAAAACTTGTAAAAAAAAACTTAAAACAACACAATAATGCTTTCACTAAAATTGTCAAAACTTATGATTAATTACACTGGTCTGCAAAAAAATTGGTCCTTGATTATAAATATGTGGAATATAGTGATCTTAACTCATTAAATTAAAATCCGCTTTCAGTTTTCGCGTATCACGTACAGATTTTTTTATGGGCATGGCTAATACTCTCCCCTAAATTAGGCGACCACGCTAACTTATTTCAATATAACTCTTTCACGGCTTTGTTCGATTTGAATAATTGAAACAGCAAAAGATGTGGGATAAAATTACCTTTAAGTCAACCTTTATAATTTTTTTTCCATTCTTAACTGTTTCGGAGTTATTTAGAAATGAAAATAATTTTTTGTTTGTCATCAAAAACTCGTAAAAAACTTTGTCCTTATTCGGAAAGCTAGCCATAAATGTTGAAAATCGATGCACAAATGTGTTGATTTTATTCACAATTACGTGCTGGTACCAACTTTGACAAACATTATGTAACAGATTTATGCGCAACATATGTACTTGCATTTTGCGGTTCAGATACTCAAAAATCTAAAAACAAAATATCCACAAACAGTTTAAAATTCAGCACACAAAACTCTATTAAAATCATATAACAAAGTAAAAGCTCCCGACTTTTTTTGACGACCAGTGTAATCAACCACTTTCTTGCATACAAGAAAAAACAATAATATTTTTCGTTCTAATAGTTGTTGCCCAGTAGAGTGAGTGGGTGACAAATGAAAATTGTTAAAAGGAGCAGCAAAAGCACCGGTAGCGTGACGCGTTAAAATTTATTATTGCTTTTGTTATTGGTTTGTTCAAAAACCTTTCTTAAATACTATGATTTTAATACACACAAACTTAACAATCGTATATAATTGTTCTTTATGTATGTTTGTTTGTATATAAACTATAATTTTTTATCTATCATTGTTGTTTGTTGTTGAGATATCAATGAAAATGGAAAATACTTTTGGCAGACAAATGGTAGTCAAGCGGACAAAAACGTAAAAAAGTTGGTAGACACCAACCTAGACATGTTATCAATAAAGAAAATATACAAAAAAAAAAAAAAAACCAAAATTATATTTGAATCAACAGACGTCTTTGGGGCGATGCGCCAATGTGAATCCTTGAATTTTTATGACTTTGACAAAGAAACTTTATAAAAATAAACGTATAAAACGTATTTAAAATTATAATCGATACTAAAGTCAAATGCATTGCATTTCCTTAAATAATTTTCAATTTAATATTGAACAAAAACACCCAAAGGGTTATTTAAATTCAGATGCATTATTTTGTTAACGAAAACTCTCTTAAACAAGAAATATGCTCAAATGTATGGAGATAAGTATATTCTTTGAATAATCTATACTTATATTAAAATCGTAAAATAAACTGCCTGCTTATAAAATATTTGTGGTAAAAGTCAACGATTTAGAATACAAAAAATGAAAGAACGTTTTTATGGGCTTTGAAAATAGCTTTACTTTGATGCAATAGTTAAAGTGAATAAATGAATAAAAAACAAGTAAGAGCACTATATTCGGCTGTGCCGAATCTTTTATACCCACCACCAATTTTGTGTACATTTAAAGCACAATATTTATTATTTTGTTAATCATTATGGAATAATCTCTTTATAATAAAATATGTATCACTTTCTTTGTAGAGGGTGGTTAAATTTTAAGGGCCCATGTTGAAGGTGAACTACACCTAGTCTTTAAGTTTGTTTTCTGCATTTCACTTGACATTTCTCAATCTCAAACTTACTCATTTTGATCCGTGGAAAGATACGCAAATGAGCAACGCTTTAAAGTTATTCAGGTTTTTTATAAAAATGGGCGTTCAAATCAAAATGCATTTTGTGCACTTCGTAATTCTTTTGATCAACATAATCGTTCAAATTCGTCCACAATCGGGAGAATTGTAAAAAATATTTAAATTTCTGCAAAACAGGTCTGTATAAAATGTTAGAAAATCTGTGAATGCCTTCTTAGTTCGTTGAATGGGAACTGTTGCTGTTTTTTGCGATAGTGTGGCAAAAGAGCAGTCAACCTCGACTCATCATCATGCCCAATAATTGAGCATCAACATTGTCATTGAAAATTTGGACCATCAGATAGAGGAGTGGCGCCAAGGATGGGGGGGGGGTCATTTGGCCGATATTTTGTTAAATACATAATTGAACCATACAAATATTATCATTATAAAAAGAAATAATAATATCCTAAATAATTTGTGTTTTATTTAAATACAACATCGGTCCTTAAATGAAATGAAATTCAATGAAAGTGTGTTAAAGTAGCTGTGTCAATAAAGTTTCTACTAATAAATACAACTTAAATATTTCAATATATGGCCTTTATTTTCCCAAAAACTTTGTCAATAGAGAAATTACATGAATTTAAGGTAAGCCGTTGTATGGGAGGTAGGCGTTAAAGTGGCCGTGTCACCTAAACTTTTTGGCACAACAATAACATTGATTAGGAGGATATACACAGCAAATTTGATCATCATACCTCTAATTTTGGCGGTTTTATGAGCTTTTAAATTTCATTAACGGTAGATTACGTGAAAAGTGGGCGTTATAGTAGGCGTGTCAAAGTTGTTTTGGCGAATGAGTACAACTTAGGTGTTTCAATATAGCCCTTTATTAATCCAAAATCATTATTAATAGAGAAATTAGAGGAATTTTGAGTAAAACGTTATATGGGAGGTGGGCGTAAAAGTGGGCGTGGCAACTCAAATTTCTAGCACAGTAATGACATTGCCTAGGGGGATATACGTAGCAAATTTTATCATCATACCTCTTATTTTGGCGGTTTTATGAGCTTTTAAATTTCATTAACGGTATATAACGTGAAAAGTGGGCGTTATAGTAGGCGTGTCAAAGTTATTTTTGCGAATGAGTACAACTTAGGTGTTTCAATATAGTCCTTTATTATTCCAAAATCTTTATTAATAGAGGAATTATATGAATTTTAAGTAAAACGTTATATGGGAGGTGGGCGTAAAAGTGGGCGTGGCGCCTTAATTTTCTGGCGCAGTAATGACATTGCCTAAAAGGATATACGTAGCGAATTTGATCATCATACCTCTAATTTTGGCGGTTTTATGAGCTTTTAAATTTCATTACCGGTATATAACGTGAAAAGTGGGCGATATAGTGGGCGTGTCAAAGTTGTATTTTCGAATGAGTACAACTGAGATGTTTCAATATAGCCCTTTATTATTCCAAAATCTACATAAATTGAGAAATTATATGAATTTTGGGTAAAACGTTATATGGGAGGTGGGCGTAAAAGTGGGCGTGGCACATTGATTTTCCGTTACAAAAAAGCGTCTCACCAATAAGCAAAGTATGCAAAATTTCAGAGTCGTACATCCAATTTTGTTGCTTTTATGACGTTTTTGTTTTTAAATATACCGAAAAATACACTGTGCGGTATAAATTTTCGTACATTTTGATCGATAACTCCTCTCCTAATGCATAGATTTAGATAATTTTCGGGGAAAAATATTGTTTTTACTCAGGAAATATATATTCGAAGTTTCATGAGTCTACGTTAATGCGTTTGGACACAATTCCATTTTATTCGATGTTTGAAGGACAGGGTTTTTTCGACCTACTCTTGCTTTTCGAGCTATAACTCTCTTCCTAATATACCGATTTAGCCCATTTTCAATACCAAACAAACCTTGTCTATAAGAAAGATTCTGGCAAAATTTGAGCCCCCTAGCTGTTTCGGTGCGACCTCTATCGTGCTTTCAACAGACGGACAGACGGACAGACGGACGGACATAGCTAGATCGTCATAAAATCAAACCCTGATTCAGAATATATATACTTTATGGGGTCTAAAATGGATATTTCGATGTGTTACAAACGGAATGACAAAATGAATATACCCCCACCATTTTTTTGGTGGCGGGTATAACAAGTAAGAGTGCTATATTCGGCCGTGCCGAATCTGATAATACCCTTCAAAACGTGTAGTCATGCAATAACAATAGTTTGTATCACCATTCATCTTGTATGAAATACGTTCATACATACATATAAAAAACATACATAAAGGGTCTGCCAAATAACTTCTTTTTTTTTAAACAGGGCGCAAAACATCAAGTGTAGTTCGGCTGTGTGGTACGTAGCACCGTCCTGTTGAAACCAAACTTTGCCAATATCCTCCTCTTAAATTTTTGTGATCAAAAATTCATTCAACATGGCTTGATAACGATCGCCATTGACTGTAACGGTCACTCCTTGCTTTTCGAAGAAAAATGGCCAAATTATGCCTCTGGACCAAAATCCGCCCCAAACAGTGATTCGTTTTGGGTGTATCGGCTTTTCAATGTATGCGTGCGGGTTTTCTGTGCCCCAAATGCGACAATTTTGCTTGTTTACATACCCGCTAAGATCAAAATGAGCTTCAGCTGAAAAGGTAATTTTTTTTGGCAAAATCGGCATCTTCTGTAAGTCGATCGCAGGTCCACTTATTGAAGCGTATACACAACCATATTCGTTCAGCGGAAGGATAAAACTAATTATCTGTCAAATCAGACATGAGCTAAGTGTTACTGTGTGTGTGCTAGCAAAGCCGCGGCGGCCATCTGCACGATATATTGTTCCATACATAACCTCATTCTGTCTACTTTACGATATATTAAAGTTTCACGATTTTTTTTTTAAATATCTGTGTTTTATTTAAAACTAGAAAAGCCCGGCGCGCGTTGCTACGCCAATTAAAGAATAAAAATGCATTCTGAATTTTAATTAAATATCAAGTACAAAAAGCTAGATATTATAACTTATTTCTTATGGGCGTGGCACTGCCCACTTTTCTAATCACGAAATCGTAAAGTCATCACAGCTCAATATGTGTGCAAAGTTTCAGAAAAATCGGTCCAGTGCAAGTACCTCAAAATTAAAACTTTTTTAGGGGCGTGGCCCCGCCCACTTTTCTTATCACGAAATTTTTTAGTCATGAAAGCTTGATATGTGTGCAAAGTTTCAGAAAAATCGGTCAAGTGCAAGTAGCTAAAAATAATAACTAATTTTTTATGGGCGTGGCCCCGCCCACTTTTTTCCAGCCATAAACACTCCCTGGTATGTGTACAACAACTTACCAAAGTTTGAGCCCGATCGGAGCTAACACACACACACAGAGTTTCACTTTTATATATATAGATAGAAGATTTAAAAATTGCGTTCTAGTTGAGACACCCGATATGTAAAAAAAAAAAATTTTAAAAATTAAAAAAATATAATAAACATAAAATAAAAAAAAATTGAAATAAAAATTAAAAAAAAATAATAAAAATATAAATAATATATAAAATAAAAACAAACATTTTTTTGGCTCAGCTGGGATTCGATGCCACGTTTACTCTAACCAGTATACACATTTGTATGTATGTTGTTTTTGTATGTTGTTGTGAAAAAAACGAGGTGGTGGTGGTTTTTTGCTCATATCTCAGTTGTTTATATACCGATATTTCTGATTTTCAATACCAATCTACTACCGAATATTTATGATATTTTAATACTTCACCCGGGTCCACGCGATATCGGGGCCTTCAAAAAGTTGATATCAACATACACACGGACAGACTGTCTTGAAGTGTGTAAAAAAGTTTGATAGGAAAAACTAATAAATCTAATAAAAAACTAATAAAATTAATATTTTTGGTCTAGTAATTGTGACTGAAAGTTGCTACAAATTTCTTACACCATTTTAATAATGTGTTAACATGTTACTAAATTTGTTGCAACAACTTTTTCTTAATTACTATCATTCTTTTAATTTAAGTTAAGCCATCACTTTGGGAAAAGAATTTAACCCAGTTAATTAGCAAACATACTACGTAATAAAAATTTACATTTTAATAACAATAAGTATGCGTATTGTACTCGTATGCATGTGAATTAATGTAGGTTTAGGTAAATTGACCTTGTGATGCGTATGTTAACTTTGAATGGTCAATGTAAAATGAATAAACCTGTTGAGGGAATAAAAAGTGTATTATTTTGGGATTTCACGGCTTCCTTTCAAAATAAGACCTTAAAATTATTCAAATATTTAATTAATTATGATGTTCTTAGGCAGAGTGGCAAAAGAACACTAAGTATTTTTAATTAAATGAAGAAATGTTTTGTTTTTTTATTTTTGTTTTAAATGATTAAATTAAATATTTAATGTATGTATGTTAAATTTTAATTTTAGAATGACACTATTGGCGAGAAAATAATATTTGTTGACAAGGATTTAATGGAAACGAATGCTCATCAAACGTATAAAATTCTGAATGATACAAATGATCTAATACGACCGCTGTGCAATGCCTATGAAGCAGATCATACGGGAAGAAGAAATTCAATAATAAGTTGTCGTAAGTTAATACAATATTCATATGGTATGTTCAGATTGGGCAAATATTTAACGAAATAGTCGCAACCACTAAAATGTTTTAAATGATTAATTTTGATTTAAACCAATTGCTATATAAATTGTTTGCAATATGTTTTCACTATATTTAGTGTAAAGAGAATAACATAAAATGAAATAAAATGGTCAAATATTTGCCTAATGTGAACTAAACTTTAGATGGAAAAAGTAAGAACACATCTAAATGAATTAATTTCACTTGAAATACAGAATAGGTAGGCACATATATTTCAGTTGGCCTTTATTTTATTACTGGTAACTTTTATTTGGCCATGTACGAGCTCATTAGCTTTATTAAAATCTTTTTGGCCTCCATCAGAAATTTCGTTATGCTCCTTTGTTGTCGTAAAAATATTATTCCATAGCGATTACTGTTAATAATAAAATAATAAATTTTGTTCTATAAAAAAATGATTTTATTTATTTATTTTTAGAAATTGTTTTTGCAAGAAATGGAATTCTCAGTCAACCCTCGTACTGTTTTATATTGGAAGCTACAGATAGGACAATCGATGTCCATGTTTCAAATACTGTAAGATAATTTCCTATCACAAATATTTTATCATAGTCTTAGTAATATTCTTCCATTATTCTCTAAGGCCAAAGCGCATATTTGTATTAAATCCGATCCCAGTAAAATACACGAAGCTGATCGGCCAAAAGCTTTAGCACTCCGATCAAGACAACATCGAAAATCAAACGTTATAAACTCTGAAGAGTTGATATTAAATTCGGAAGGTTTTGGTCGCACCATAACACGCAGTGTACTGAGTACCTATGAAAAAGATGCATATGTATATCGCACGGCACAAGCAATGTATCGGGTTACTCAACCGAAAGACTTTTTAGACCTAATGAAGATTCCTGACTTGAAATACACTATCGTTGAGGACCGTAGCAAGGCATTCGCTATAACATCGGTAGCTGGTATTATTTATGTCAAGAATACAACAGCTTTGGAAAATGCTCCAGAAACGGTATATTTGTAAGTATTTTATTTAAAATTCATAACTTATCTACGCATGCAAGCACGTTTTAAACATTAAAACTTTGTATTCCCTAGTCTAAATATCTCTTGGCATGACATACATCAGCGTTCATTTGTAATAAATGTTCATTTAGTAAATGGACGCCCCGATAATGCGACATGTGAACACAAAGTAAAGTCCAGGTCACAAACTTGTGCTCAAATTAAATATGCATCACAGTGTGGCAAATTTTGTGGCCTTGCAACTAATGGAGGTAGTTGCGTTTGGCGTGGTTCAAGTGCGGGATTTTTTGGTCGAAATTACAAGTCCTGTGTGCCAAATCCAGAATTTTGCCCCGATAATGTCTGTGATCCTTTAGAAGAACTTCTTACAGCCGCTTGTCCTCAAGATTGCACACCCAGCAATAAGATTATGGGCCCCCATTCAACCAATGATAATCGACGAGGTATACTGTCCGCCTCGGGCACCTGCACATGTGAAGATAACGGTAAATGCTCTTGTGCTCCTTTAGATGATGACGAGCCCAAACCAAAACGTAAACGTAAAAATGAAACCAGAACGGAAAATGCAGACAAACTCGAAGGTGCTGTGAACAATTTAAATTCTGAAAAAAGAGAAAAGGGTGCTGTTGAAGAAATACTCAATCTGGCTGGCTGGGAGTGTGATAATACATGTGTGATTGTAGCAATAACCTGTCCCATGATTTTTACTATACTAATTGTATGTTTGATTTTAACCAAAAGAAGTTTCAACAAACGCTCTTTTACTAAAGAGAGTACCACAAATAAGAAAAAGGATCATTTGTCAGATTGTGATGTTAAAAATGGTGACTTACCGTTAATGCAATTGGAAAATAGTTTCAAATTTGACAATTCCATTGCCGATACTAAGTGGGAGTTTCCACGCGAATCATTGGTTCTAGACTGTGTTTTGGGCGAAGGTGAATTTGGCAAAGTTATGAAAGGATATGCCACCAACATCTCGCAACGACCCGGTGTTACAACTGTCGCAGTTAAAATGCTTAAAAAGGGTGCTAACTCAGTTGAATATATGGCGTTGGTGTCAGAATTCCAGCTGCTACAGGAAGTATCTCATCCAAATGTCATAAAGCTTTTAGGAGCCTGCACGAAAGGAGATGCCCCAATGATAATTATAGAATATGCTCGTTATGGCTCATTACGCAGCTATTTACGTTTGAGTCGTAAAATCGAAAGTGCCGGCTGTGAATTTGCCGATGGTGTTGAGCCCGTAACAGTGCGTAATATATTGTCATTTGTCTTGCAAATATGTAGAGGCATGACATATTTAACAGAAATTAAGGTAAAATTAAAAAAAAAATTAACAATAACCAGTCATCAAAATTAATGTCTGTATATATGTATGTACATACATATGTATGGGCAATTCAAAATTGTCCTTATTCATGTATTCCTGAAATAAGAAAGTGAGAAATTTATTAAATCATTAAAAAACGTTTTAAATTTATGTTAATCACAGTTCTTAATACATTTTTGTGTACATGTTTTAGTTGGTTCATCGTGATTTAGCGGCACGTAATGTCCTCTTGGCCGAAGGTAAGATATGTAAAATATCTGACTTCGGCTTGACCCGAGATGTCTACGAGGATGATGCATATTTGAAGAGATCCAGAGATAGAGTGCCAGTTAAATGGATGGCCCCTGAATCACTAGCTGATCATGTTTACACCACAAAGTCTGATGTTTGGGCATTTGGCGTACTTTGCTGGGAGTTAATAACACTGGGAGCATCACCATATCCCGGTGTACCACCACAAAATCTTTATAATTTGCTTAAAAATGGATATCGCATGGAAAAACCAGAAAATTGTTCCGATGAAATGTTAGTATTTCGTTGACTTTAAATTTACTAAATAATAATGGTTTTTTATTTCATTTTGCCTTTAAGATATAACCTTGTAAAATTATGCTGGATAGATGAACCCAACGCCAGGCCATCTTTCAAGTATTTGGCCTCAGAGTTCGAAAAACTATTGGGCAACAATGTAAAATACTTAGAATTGGAAACAAATGCTTTCTCCAATCCCAACTACTGCCTTGATAACGATACGGTGCCTGAAGAAGCCTGCAATATAGCAGAGACTAATTTAAGCCAACAATCAATCCTACAATGGGGTGAACCGGATCCTTTGGATCATCTTTGGAGACCACCTAAAATAAGTTATGATTTGCAAGATTGCTGCAACAGCCGAGAAACCACAACATTCTGCAGTAGTTTTCAACCGCCACCAGGCTATGATATGCCAAGACCACTTTTAGAGACTCACACAACCGAACAACGATTACGTTACGAAAACGATCTTAGATTTCCGCTCAACATACGTAAATCATCTATAGCAACAGAGCCAACAAACAATATACACGCTTTGTATTCTGTACCAGTTAAGCGGGGACGTTCTTATATGGATATGACCAACAAAACATTATTATGCGATAACCTAGACAACGATGATTTCGAAAAGCATATTTCAAAGACAATTTCATTTCGATTTTCAAGCCTTTTAAATCTAAACGAGCAAGAAGATAGTATGGCTTAAATGATTTTAAAGCAAAGTCGTTTTAATTGCTTTTGATAACAGATTGTATGTATTTTGTGTGAAGCATTTAAGTTAGATATATTTTGAGTAACATGCACATTAGACTATACCGGTAGTTTGCAAAGCAAATTTTAAAGAAAAAAACTTCAAACGTATAGGACGCCTTTTTGCATTTTTCGTTATATCTTTGGTAATAACAGCATATTTAGTGAAAAGCATCAGATGTTTCATGAGTTGAATTTGTTTGTTTACATGAATTCTTTAAGATATTTTGCATGATGTGGCATTCATTTTTAAGCACTTCATTTATGACAAATTATTTTGCATTCATGATGTCATTTATAATGAATGCTTATACACAATTAATTTAGATGTCTTGTAAATGTAATTCGCTTTGCACTACTTCCAATCTTTTTTTGCTGGGATATATGTATAGGCGACCAATATTTTGCTGTGTCATTGTCTCAAAAAATATTAAAGAAACGATCTCTATGTTTGGCAACAAAACCATATCATAAATATAATACTTGAGTTCAATGTCTTTAAAGCAATACATTGGTCTTCTTGCGACAAAATCATATGACCCCTACACTCGGCAAAAGAATATAACTTGCATTGCAAAACTACTTTATATTCAAAGCCGTATTGTGCGTATATGGGCTATTGTATTTCGGTGCTTATATTTCAGTTAATTTTAAATCAGTACGTTTTGTTTTTATCTGTAATGATTTCGGTGTCCAAGTATTAGGAACTTGGTTAGTATATTAAAAAAAAATATTTTTCAAAATAACTTTTACCTATAACTTTTCCAATTTGTCTAAAATTTTCTACGAATAGCCCTAGAGGCATATCATATTTATAAATAATAACAATCGTGCTTATATCTCAGCAAATTATAGGGCGATTGTTGATTTTCAATAGCGATTCATTCCCGAATATTTATAAAAGATTGATACCACAAACCAAACATGTCTGTACAATGTTGGGGGCATCTAAATTGACTGATTGACATCACTTAAATGATTTCCCTATTAATAACACAAGGGAACAAGGTTTTGTTTAAGGTTATTTAAGACGCTGAATCCAAATCTGCACTTGTTTTTTATTTTCTATCAGCTCGACATTTCGCGAACAAAGCGAGCCATATTTCATTAAAATCGACTACAACTTTTGATTTTATTTATTTTTTTTTTTTTTAAGATTGCATATGTACATATGTATATTAAGCTGATGTATATTTAGCGATTTGTAACACTAAATAAACGTTTTTTCATTCTTTTCAAAATGAAGTACCTTCACTTAATTGTGAATAAAAGCGAAACGCGTTCATCGATTTTTATGATCGTTGTCTGATTTTAATCATAGGTTATGTGGCTTTACGTGAAAGTAATAAAAATTTACACTTTTTCCTATTTTGGAGTTTTCATGATTTTTTTAAAATAAAAAATTTGAATTTTATTTTTTACTTCAACAACCATTTCTCAGTAATTTTTTTTTCTAATTTTCAAAAGTTTGATTGTTTTTTTTAAAGGTAACAATTACATTAAAAAAAACAATTTTGAAAATCGCTTAATGAGGACTAAAGTTATATATTTTTTTTAATTTTTGAAAAATAGTCAGAAATACGATTAGTACCTTTAACTTTAAAATGAGAGCTGATGGAGAAAAACGGAGATTAGATTTGAAATCAGCGACCTTAAATTAATAAAAAGTTGCAATAAAGTTCAAGTCAACACAAAAAAAGTTCAATTTTGTTTCCTTGTGTAATTAATATTCATATTGTAGAAAATTCAAACGGAATGACAAAACTTGGCACCACAAGTAAAGCGTATAAAAATAAAAAATGTGTGACATTTGCAGGCAAATACAAAAACAATTATATAATGTTAAACAAAAACAACTACACATGTAGTTTTTTTATATTTTGAATAGTTTGTACTTCAAAACTCATTAGATTACATTTCTTAACTTTAATAAGACTGTTTTTTTATTTATTAATAATTTTATATAGAGTAATTTTAATTTATATAATTTTATTTAATGCCGATAGATTGAACTGTTAATTAGTATTAGTTAATTGTTATTGTTTCAAACTTGTTTTTTTTTTAACTTAAACACTCCGTGTTTAAAATTAAACAATTCAAAAATTATAAACATCTTTAAATCTTATTAATATTAAAAATAAAATAAATTGTTGTAAAACTAATTAAAATTTTCCCAACAGAAGACTTTGTTTTACCCGTGCAGCATATGTATATGGGCTTATACAAATTCTCAATGTGAATTTTAATTAAAAAAATAATTGCTTTGTATTCGTGTATTTATAATAATTCAAACTCTATTTAATTAGTTTTTATATTTTTATTCAAGCAAAATGATTGACGTGATATCTTTTGCAAATTCAAGCTTGCCAAAAAAAAAACAATAATAATGTTTTAGTTTATTTTTAAAACAAATTTTGTAAATATATTTTGTAATACATTCTTATATAGATTTACACAAATATACACAACTATTAAATGTTTATGCTTAAATAAAAACGATGTATATAAATAAAAAAGTTTTTTTCTTTTAATAGTTGCATTTAAATCAATTTATAAATATTCGAGAAAAAGGTACTTTGCTAGGATATTATCCTTTTCTCCTAAAGATCAAGTAAAAGCACTATATTCGGCTGTGCCGAATTTTTAATACCCCCCACCAATTTTGTGTACTTTTATAGCACAAAATTTATTATTTTGTTATTAACAGTAGTCGCTATGGAATAATCTCTTTATACTTAAATATGTTTTACTTTCTTTGTGTAACTTAGATTTGCTATTAATTTTCTTTCTTTAAAAATTATATAATTAAAGTTTGAATTCAACTCAGATAATCCATTAGACGTAATTTTTTTTGTCCATATACAAATAATATGATAAAGCGTTATATGAAAGGTGGGCGTTAAAATGGGCGTGTCACCTTAATATTTTCGAATTACAGACCGGTACAATGAACATAATTTTTTTTAAACTGACTACTCTGTAGCGTGAACACAGTGAGAAAGCCTTATAACGTGAACAAATTTGACGGTTATCCAAATCGTTTTCATAAAAAGGGGTATTCCCGTAAATGATTGCACAGGTTTAGTTTACTGCTCGCTGCTGATTTAGCATGATCTAATCTAAAGTTTTTCGTGAAAAATGTCACCAAAAACAACCAAAATTCTAAAGTTAAACTTCTTGTAATTGGAACGGCCAAAAATCCGCACTCTTTTAGAAATTTTTAATCTCCCGTGCTCTAAAATTGCTTCAAATCGTAATAGATGACAGCTGCCATTTTTGAAAATTGGTTAAGCTATTAATGGACGCTATTGGCTATTAAAATTAAACTTGGCAACGTCTTGAAAAGAAAACAAGTAAAAGTGCTATATTTGGCAGTGCCGAATTTTATATACCCTTCACAACGTGTAGTCATGCAATAACAATTGTTTGTATCACCATTCATCCCATATGAAATACGTACATACATATAAAACACATACATACATAAAAACGTCCCATTGTAAAATTATATATTTACGTATGTATGTATGTTAAAAAAAAATATAAAAAAAATTAAAAAAAAAATAATTAAAATACATATAAATAAATGTAAAAAAAAATAAAAAAAAAATTAAAAAAAAATAAAAATAAGAATAATAAAAATATAAATAATATATTAAATAAAATATAAAAAAAAAATAAAAGAAATATATAAAAAAAAATTTTTGGCTCAGCTGGGATTCGTACCACGTTTACTCTAGCCAGTATACACGTTTGTATGTATGTATGTTGTTTTTGTGAAAAAAAAAATCGAGGTGGTCGTGGGTTTCTGCTCATATCTCAGTTGTTTATGTACCGATGTTTCTGATTTTCAATACCGATCTACTCCCGAATATTTCTGATATTTTAATACCTCACCCGGGTCCAAGCGTTGTCGGGGGGGCTCAAAAAGTTGATTTCAACAAACACACGGACATACTGACAGAGCTTAATCGACTCCCCTATTCATAAGCTTTCAGAAAATATATACTTTATGGGGTCGGAAATGAAAATTGTAGAAATTCACACGGAATGTCAAACCTATACATACATATGTATATACCCTTTTTCACTGTGTGAAGGGTATAACAATAGCAAAATGCTGGCTGAACATTTTTAGCTCTTTAGGAGATGAAGAAGACTGTGAAGAGGATATCCCGTTAACGTTTTTAAGAGAAAAAATTTGTTCAGCAATAAAAATTTAAAAATTAAAAGATAATCCAAAGAGGTAACACATTTTTTGAATTAATTTTAACGTACTTTTTTTTTCTTAACAAAATATATGTACATAACAATTCGAAATACAAAAATATATATGAATTTGAGTTAAATCACATATCTAATTTATTTGGAAATTTTAAAGTTACACCTTCTTCAACATGAACAACTTCGCAAACGTGTACACCCTCGGTTTTTAATAGTTCACGTTATTGCGAGTCTAATGTATACTTAAATTGAGGATAAATGTATATATGCAAAATTTTATCATCGTACATAAAATTTTGTCGGTTTTATGAGCTTTTAAATTTCATTAAGAGTAAATTATGTGAGAAGTGAGTATTGAAGTAGTTTCAACTGATAAAATCAACTTAAATATTTCAATATACAGCCCTTTATTCTTCCAAAATCTTTGTCTACAAAGTATTATATGGGAGGTGGGCGTTAAAGCACCTTAATTTTTGTCTTTAATCGTTATTGTTAGTCTTCTGATCAAAAAGCAATGTTTGCAAAATTTCAGATTTTGTAAGTTATATTTATTACGTTTTAAATTTTAAATAACCGAAAAATTACTAATTTCGTAATGCATAGATTTGAGTATTTTTTAGGGGAAAATTATTTTTTTTTTATTCAGGAAATATACATTCGAAATTGCATCGCTCTACGTCAATGCGTTTAGACACAATTACATTTTATTCTATGTTGAAAGGACTTGATTTTTTTTTACCTACTCTTGCATTACGAGCTGTAACTTTTTTTCTAATATACCGATTTAGCTTATTTTCAATACCAACCTTGTGTATAAGAAATATTCTGGCAAAATTTGATCCCCCTAACTTTTTCGGTTCGAGTTCTATGGTGCTTTCAACAGACTTACGGGCATAGCTAGATAATCATAAAATGAAACCTGGACTCGAAAATATATACTTTATGGGGTCTAAAATGGATATTTCGATGTGTTACAAAAGAAAAGACAAAATTAATATATTTCTTACCATTTTTATGGTGATGGGACGAATATAGTTCTTTTACTTGTTTACATTAATTTAATACCCATATTTATGGGGTTGAGAAAAAATTATCCGCCATTTTGTTTAGGGTGCCATTGATTTTTTCATAGTCTACTGTTTTCTACTGGTCAAGCCTTTTCATTTGATAACAATATTGCGGAGGTTGAAGGAGGGCAAAAGCATAATTACAATTTTTGACCCATATATTAGCCATTTAATTAAGGACGCCATCTTGGCTTTTCATAGTTTACTGTCAAGACCTTTTATTTGATACTAATATTAATAGGATTGAATTTAGTACATTTTTAAATTTGACCCATATATAAATTTCATGTACTAAAAAAACGATTTTTGTCTGTAAACTTTTCGAAAACACCAAAGTGTATTTTTGTATTTTTTTTATTTAATAAACTTTTTTTTATATATAAAAATATATTTATTTTTAATAAAAATATATTTTTTTATTAAATTTTTTAGGGCTATTCGTAAAAAATTTTGGACAACTCGTTTAAAAATTTATATTTTTTGTAAATATATCAAGTTAATAAAATATATTTTTAATAAAAAAATATTTAATTAAAATATAAAATTTTTAATAAAGAAATATATTTTTAGTAAAATAATATATTTTTTTATTAATTTTTTTTTAAGGCTATTCGTAATATTTTTAATAAAAAAATATATTTTTAATAAAAAAAAATTAAATTTTTAATAAAAAAAATATATTTTTAATAAAAAAAATATATTTTTAATAAAAAAAGAATTTTTTGTCTTGATTCCACCAAAATATTGCGCACTTGAAAAAAAAATTATAACAAGTGGTCCCCGAAATGTTAGCTGATTTCTGCTGGGAAATCAGTCGTGAAACAGCAGATAACACATATGAAAGAAAGCGATCTACCAACTTATAATTAATTTTTAATAATATTTATTTGGTTGTTGGGTTTAATTTTTAATGTTATATTAATATTAAATTTCATTTCAATTTTAGTTTATTCAATAGAAGTCACCTAGGTGTAAGATTATTTACTTTTGTTATAATTTATACGTATTAAATGTTCCAATATCAGTATTTTATTTAAATAAGAAATCTCTAAAAATAGACGTGATAGAAAAAATAAGCACACAAAAGTCCATTAAAATCACAAGGTTCGAGCTCTCAACTTTTATTTTTATTTTTTTAGACGACCAGTGTTATTATAGTTTTTATTTAAACAGGTTTTTTGTCTCTTGTAAAATGTTAAAAGTATTTTAAATTCAAGATAGGACACTGACATATTCTGCAACATTTAATTTTTTTATATACATATATGGAAGAATATTTTATGTTTGAAAACGTCTGAATCAAACTGGATATATTTCTCTGCAGGTTTGTTCGTAATAGCTAAACGTGCCTGAATCTGATATCACCTTTCACCATCATGTACATAGGTATGGTGACCACATCGTAGCTTAGCCTAGATTTAGGATTTAATGCTATACTTTATTTCCGACACCATCTTTGACTTTGAATTTTTAGATTGTTAGCTGTATTCTATTATTGAGTCAATTCGTGTTTATTTGCTTATATCTCAGAAAGTTATGAGGCGATTGAGTTAAATTTAAAAAGAGATTCATTCCCGAATATTTTCAAAATATTGATACCACTACAGGTTTGTGCAATATGTAAGGACTTCTAAATGATTTCAACAAACACATGGACAGACGGACATTGCTAATCGACTCCTCCCTCTTCATAAGATTTCAACAAATGTATACTTTATGGGGTATAATAGCCAAATATACTTTGCACACACTATGAAGGAAAAGTTTCGTAATTATTGTGTTGGAGACCGGTTTCTCAAATAATTCGAAAACGACAAATTTAAAAAACCGGTTAATAAAAATGTTTTCGAATAATTTACTGCCTGTTCAACGATGTCGAAAGAAACCCCAAGCGAAATTTCATTCGTACAAATACGTTGAAAACAAAAACAAATTTTTAGTTTTTGTTGTTGTTTTCAATACATTTGTACGAATGAAATTTCGCTTGGGTTTTCTTTCGACATCGTTGAACAGGCAATTAATAACCGATTTTGACAATTTTACACTGGCGCCGAAAATATTGTTAAAATTAAAAACTGTACGACAAAGCTAATAAATGAATAACTTACGACCATTTTCAAAGAGAAAATTACTTTTATCAAACTTTACACCCACAGAGAGTTCTCGTAAAACATTTCATACACATAGAGTTCCAGTGACAATATAAGGAAAAAGTGGGTACTGCCATACCCATACGAAGTAAATAATTTTTTCCAACATCTACTTAGTCAATTTTATGATACAAAGTGTTGACGAATTGGCTAAATTTGTTTAAACGAGTCTTCTAAAATGAGAACAACTTATAGCGTATGACAAATACTGAACGACTAAAAACAGACATAGAATATTTGGTAACACTTAACAATGCCTAAAGTTTAGGAAGACCATAAATAACTTAAATGAAAAACAAAATTATTTTGTTTAAATTATTATTTGTAATAAAAACTTATGATATAAACCGCTTAAATAATGAGAATAAAGTATAGGTAATATTAAATCTAGATAATAAAAAAAGTCAATTTAATTTTAAAACGTTTATTCCAAAAAATTCATCCCTATCGTGAAGTGAAATTTTTATTCCCATAAAATTTTCCTCGAGGTAAAAATATATTATTTCGTGGAATTTTTTTTTCCTTCCTTAAACAGCTGTTTAAAATAAAAAAAAAAAAACTATACAAGTACATTGAATGTATATAAGCAAAATGAGCGAAAATGTCTTTGGGGAATAAGTGAGCAGCATTACATGCCTACCTGTTACACCTAAACATCAGGGACGGCTAAATTAAAATTAGCTTTACCCGAAATAGAACCAATAAACATTTCTTCATCACCACGTAGAGACAAACTTTCAGATCCATTGCACACCTTGCGCTCACGTATCATACCACAACGTTCCCAACGGGAGCTTTGACAATTTTTACAACTAAATTTAGGGAGTTTAAAAACCGAAACTGTACGATTACCGCAGTCTTTGCATTGGAAGAAACGTTTCTCGGCATCGATTACTTTTAGAGGATGACTTTCCTTCTTACAACGTTCCGATGCAGAGAAGGCAGTATATTTGCAGATTTTGCAAATAACAGCTTTGCAGGCAATTTTATAAGTATTTAACATTTTTTCTTCCAAGGCCTCCTTCTTTTCCAATTTATTAAAATATTTATCCTGTTCCTCGCGTTCGCGCATATCGACCAGGTTGGTGTGCGACGAAGATGCTTCCATAATACGTTGTATGCGAGTTTTATGCTCCTGTTCTTTTTGTTCTTCTTCCTGTTTCTGTCTTTTAGATTCATGCGACAAAAATTGCTCGTTGAGATCATCGATGGCTCGACGTTTACCATCTCGTGAACCTCTTGTAGAATTTGGGTCAACTTTTTCTATTGGCTTTTTCTTAAGAACTTCTATCGCCTTCGTTTTAGCCAATTGGGCTTTTCGATCTCCTATTTTCACTTCTATACAAAAATTGTCTTTGGACAATTGGGGTGATTTCGTGGAAGCAAAGGAAAATTCACGATTCAAAAATTTGTCTGGTAATGCAGGAATTTTGGAGATTGGTGTAGACATAGAAGGTGCAGAAGAAACAGGATTCGAACAGTTAGTGGGAGTTTGTAATTTAGTAAATAAAGATTCTTGATTTCTTTCTGTTTTCGGTGTGTTTATCTTAGTTTCTTTTTTAATTTTTTCCAAGCTCAGTGATTTTTTTTCAGATTCTGCCTGCAGAATTTTTAATCTTTCTAAATCTTTTATTCGTTGCTTTGATGAGGCTTCGACATTGCCAGCTAGTCTGGAAATAGGACCGTCTCGTGCTGCATATGGTACAATAGATGCTTTTATAGTCATTGGATTTGAGACATGATTCGCACTGGCAGAAAAAGGCGAAACGGCATACTCGGATAGTGAACTAATTCTTATATTGTCCTTTTGAGTTAATTTAGCGCTTTTTCTAGCTGGTACGGCTGAAAAAGATTGGCCGCCATAAAAAACTTCACTTTTACCTAGTACCTTATTGCGTAACTCGTTAAGACCTCTTCCAGCGTTAGCCGACTGCAGTTCCGAACGTTTTGACATTTTGCCAAATTCTTGTTTCATGTGGAAAATGCAACAGTCACATTCACTCAAATTGACAATTGCATTACAAACTTCCCCATTGCGTTTGCTCGCCTTGCAATTTCCCAAATCTTTCGACTGACCAAGTACCATTACTTTTTGGGCCGTGTCTATACTAAGACAAGCGATATCTTTGCTTTCGACTCGTTTTTCGAAAATTGTAGGATTTAGTACCGCTATGCACATTCCCTGAGCAGTTTTCCACAGTTCCTTGTGGGCACCTTTAAAAAGAAAGAGCGATATAGTCTTTATTTCGCCCTTCAAATCTGAAAGACGCCAAATGGAGTAAGGTTGATTTTTTTTGCTCATTTGTACGGGATTTTTATGCACAATAGCTCCAGCGATGACCCAATCCTTTGAAAGATCGCCCCTTTGGGTATGAAAGGCAACTCCAGCAAAAGGCACCGATTTGCGGCCGTTCATACGTTCTGTGAGCATAGTACTAGACACTAAAGGATTTATTATACGTAAACCGAACACAGGATCAGTGTAAACAGAGCTTTTGGCAACTGGAGCAGGCAGAGACCCTCTTACTTGATGTAATTCAACTGCTGAGGCTTTCGGTTCTGAAATCTTTTTGAAAGAATCACTTATAAGAGACTGTCTCTTAATGGGGTTGTTCGGGTTTTTAATGTGAATGGACATCGAGTTGGAACTTCCTGCACACGTGTCAATATTTCTATCTTTCTCTCTTAGAAACTTGTCGATTTCATAGTCGGCCTTTGACTCTTTTTCCGCTTGTTTTTGTTGCTTTAGGTTTTTGTTTATATCACAGCCATATTCATTGTACTTACGTTCCAAGAAGTTTTTTATTTCTTCATCGTCAGATGAATCTAATTCCTCGGTACGACTAGCCACATGCTCTTCAATTTTCTTCGCCAGCTTATGGTCTACTTTATAACCGAAAGCGTCAGCAAATGAGCTATCTTCCTTTAAAAATGGTCTTATTTCACTGATGTGTGAAGACACAGATTTATCCTGGCCTACTTTGTTCTCGTGTTCCTCAGCTTCAGCAAGTATTTTTTCCAGAGCCATAATTTCATCATCATCATTAATTGATTTGTCAGAGTTATTTATATCTTTTGGCGTCATCTTTAAATAAATTAAACTTTAAAAAATTATTAAGTAAACTAAACAAAGATGTCAACAAAATCAAATAAAACATCAAAAACAAATTTTCGCGCTATTTTTATTAGGGATAATATCTTAACGATAACTTTGACAATTACAAAATTATACATGGTTGCACATAAATGTATACAACTAAATGGACTATGTATATGAACAAAAAACGAACGAAAAACCAATGTTAATAGCCTTTTTACACTTGCTCACATCTTTGCGAAATGCGTGAAAGATGTTGAAAATGAAAAAAACTTGTTTACATTTGCAACATCTTTCATCCTTCATCTGTCATTACATTTTTATAGTTTAAGTAAAAAGCATTGTAAATTTTTTTTAGTAGAAGCTTGTAGCCACAAACTATTATTAGTTTGTGCTTGTAGCCAATAATGGCCTAAAGGCTTGGTTGCCAAAATTTAAATAAATTAATAAATAAATAAATATTTATTTTACATGTTTGCGCAAATAATTCCCTTGGAGGAAATTATTATTACAATATGCAGATTTTGTTAGAGGATGAAGATATCTTATTTTATACGACATATTTCAAGTCCACTCGTAAGAATTGTTTTTTTTTTTGCACTTGTAATCCGAACACGTTTGTTTTTTGCTGTTCTTTGGTAATCCGATATTAAGACAGAAGGAAATTTACCAAGCAGCAAACCTTTTTCTGTTTGTTATCATTTTTCATTTTACAACTAGTTTTGTCCTTTCATTTATCACAATTAAAAATTTTTGTAATAATAAGAATGTTTAAAATGAACTCGAGCCTTAATAAAAATTTGTATGTTAGTTAAAACGGAAAGTTCGACATATAAATTAAATTCAACCTAGTATATTTGAGATAAAATTTTTATCAAAATTTACATTATTGTTTTTATACCTTTCACCTATGGATGACAAGGGTATATATAGCTTTGTCATTCCGTTTGTAATTTCTACAATTTTCATTTTCGACTCCATAAAGTATATATTTCCTGAAAGCTTATGAATAGAATAGTCCATTAAGCCATGTCCGTCTGTCCATGTGTTAGTTGAAATCAACTTTTAGAATCATGAATAATTTCAAATAAAGTATTTTGTGTGCACCAAGTTCATAACATGTGTTTTACTTTATTACAAAGCTTTAAAAAGAGATTTTTTTGACTATTTTTTATAGAAATAATGTTATAAATATCTGCATAACAGTTTCCATTTGATAGGTTAAAAGTAAAAATTTTGGATTTAATTTTTTTATTTTATTTAATAAAAAATTTTAAGTTCCAATGTTCGCTTTTGACCCACCTTCTTTTATTTTGTTATGGTTTGTTGGGTATTCAAATTTGAGTACACATGGGCCAACTCTGTTTATAGATTTGAAGCAGCGTTGTCAACTCGTTGATTTTGGAATTTTATTTGTGCTTTTTGAAATCTTTGATGCGGAAAATATTTGTCAGTCCTTGGTGGTTTTTTTATGATTAATTTATTGTGCTTTTCTTTCCTCTTTGGTGAAACCAAATGAGCTTTCAAATGAGCCTTAATTTTATATTGAAAACAATTTCTGTAAGGGTAATTTAAGATACAAAACTGATTTAAAAATGATATTAAGTTGAAAGTAATGAAAATATATATAGGATAGGAGCCATTTAAATTCCGATACTCGTTTTTTTTATTCTGAAGGGCTTATTAGATATAAAGCATCTACTTTTTATGAAACTACATTGCCACGAGAACTTATGTAGTTAATTTTATATTGATCGAACTTATGAATATAAAAAAAATACCATTGATATATTGAACGTTTGTTTTGAGATGCTTAAAAAAAGGAATTTATATGAAAAGACTTTTAATTTTACAATTTTATAAACATCAATTGATAAGGTAAATATTTACATTGATATAAATTTTCATATTGATAGCATTATGATGTTTGGCCTGAATATCTATACTTATAAGTCGATTATCGTTAGAATTAAAACTTCAACTCATGGAGCAACTAGAGTCTAAAACTGACAATTTTTTTTTTAAATAACGATTGTATTGACAACTGTGAAGTTAAAGTTACGAAGGGATCTTATTATATCTTTCTTTGGAAATTTATAATCTTATGAAATAATTTGCAAGATATTTAAGCATTTTTAAACTCAGTGTTTTTTTATATATATATAACCAGGGTACACTTATACAAGGTGGCGGTGCCAGCCCAGCTGACTATATTTTTGTGTTCTGGAGTATGTCAAACTACATATTTAAAAAAATTATTTCATCTCCGGAAATTGTCAAACTCCATACATAAAAAAGAGAGACAAGAATTGTTCTCCTTTACACTATCACCTTATGTAATTACACCATGTATATAGCTTATTTCACATTTTTAGTGCTTTTTGAAATTTTAAAGTTGACAACGCTGATTTGAAGTTTTATTTTGACATTAGCATTTAAGCGCCATTGTAACAGCATTAGCTGTGCTCTTCTTACACAAGTAAAATTCGTACTTAAATATTTTTTGATATTTTTTTGTACATATATTTATTCACGATTTCTTTTATTCAACGCATTCTTGGGCTTCTCTTATAAATTTATTTTCCTCAATTTCCGATTTTATTTTGTGATTTGCGGGCAACTATTTTCCGATATGTCATTATTGGGAAAATAGAAAGTCGGAAAATATTAATTAAAATAATTTTGTAAAATACGGTCTGTTGATAATACATATAACTAAAGTATAATCCTTCAGTTTGATAAAAATTCTAATGAAATATTCAACAGTGTTTTGTAAATCTAATTCGTTATAAAAAGCTTCGTCTTAGCTGCAAAGAAAGGAAAAAATAAGCCCACAAAAGGAATTTTGCAAATTTTTTTGTGGACCCATAGTTAAAGTAATAATTGTGTTTAATAAAGAAATAAGTAAAAAACAACGGCTTTGCATAAATTTCTGCAGAAAGGTAAATCTCTGAATAGAAGTTATTTTAATTTTTTCCGGTTTAATCAGAAAATTTGTTAATGCTGCAATTTAATTTTTACTTCCAAGGCCGTCTGCCTTATTGCAAATGTTCTAATTTAGTTTTATTTTCAGGACCGTAATTTTATCTTAATACCGCATTTAGTTTTAATGTATTATAATGTAATATTGTTTAATATGCCTTGTAATGTACTCTTATATTTACCTGACAAGACTGTGTTACACGTGCTTTTTTTAAAATGCTGATATTGCTCTAATTTTGATTAACATGATGGAGTAGTGTATGTTTAAATGTTTATGTTTTAAATGATTACGAGGTTATCTGTTTAAGATTAAATTAATTTTTTTTGCTCATCTTTTGTTTATAACATTAATTCTTAAGTCAAGAAATGACGTCTGTAGATTTTTGTATACCTAATTTTCTTTAGAAATATATTTTGTTCTTTTATTATTATTAATTAAAACTTATAATTTTAAACAATCTTATCAAAACAGTTTATGATATTACAAACAGTACAACAAATTCAGATTAATAAAATAAACTAATACTACCTATCACATCAACCTAGTATCAACTAAAAATTATAAAAAAAAAAATTAAAACGATCACTAAGATATGTACTTTTTTACAAAAGATTCTCAATGAATAAAAATTTAACATTTTGTTGTAAAATATTTTCTAAATACTTTATCTAATAAGATTAGAATGCTGATTGGCCTTTAGCTGGAAGCTTATTTTTGAGTTTATCTTTGAAAATTGATTTCCTTTTAAATAAAGACTTACATAAATCTCGTAATGTACTAATATCGAGTTTCGTACATTTATCTTTTATATAAAATAAGTTTATTTCAAAATTTTGTTACGCTATAATTTCCTATAAAGTTTACCAAAATATTAAAGACTATATTATTTTTTTATTCCGGCTCAAGTTATTTTATATTAAATTTCTCATATATTTTCCTTTTATATAAATATGAATAAAAAATAATATAGTCTTTAATACATTAAATAGTTCGACAATTAAATAAAAGGAAAAATTTACCAAAATATTTAAAAACTTAGGGTAGTTTAAAATTGCAATAGTGTTAATATCTCAATTTAAGATTATGTCTACTTAAGCAGTTATTACTTATTGCCACATATCTTGAAACAGAAAACAATTTTTACAATATTATCTATGTGGAGGTTATACATTCGCAAAAATTTCGGCCAACAAATCTTAAGCTGTGGCAAGCGAATTTAAATTTTTAATTTTAAAATAAATAATCCAATAAGATGCAAATAATGTTATACGCTATCTTTGGTTTTGAATTGGTACATAGTTGTATTCTACTAGTTAAGCCCTTTCATTTGATACCCACATTTCTGGGGTAGAGAAAAAATTATCCGCCATTCTGTTAAGGGTACCATATTAAATTTTAACTTATTTTTTACTGTAATCTACTTGTCAAGCCCTATCATTTAATTCCAATAATATGGGGTCAACGCCGTAATTCTATATATGACCCATATATCTGCCAATTTATTTCTGACACCATCTTGAATTTTCAATTTTTCGTGACTGTTTTCTACTGGGATCCGTTTCGTTTGATAACAATACTACCGAAATAGTTCTATTTTTGTACTTATATCTCGGTTAGTTTGTAGCCGCTTTGTCAGTTTTTCTAAGTAATAGTTTTTGAGACTACGACATATAAATTTATATTGGAGTCTTTAGCGTGTCCTAAAATTAATCAGAAAAATGCCCCAAAACCCTCGACGCCAGAGGAACTACAATTATTATTAGGAAAAGCAACCTACTACAATGCATTTATACCAAATCTGGCTAAAAGGGCCAGACCACTAAGAAATATGCTTTTGGAGAAGGAATTTAAGTGGACGAAGGATGGTGAAAAGGCGTACCAGGATATTAAATCAGTCCTTATATCGCCCCAAGTTCTGACGACATACAACCTTAAACAAGAGGGAATACCAGAAGATGGTTATTGGTAAAATCAAATAAAATTGTATAAGCACATCTCTTAGGGACTTGGCCTACTCTGCGTTTCCCCTAAAATATAAGCTATACCTGATATGTATTTTATCAGTATTGAAACAGAGTTAAGAACGTATTTTTGTATCTAGCTAGAAAATTTAATGCCTATTTCTATCCTGCCAGCATTTTCTAAAGCTGTTGAATACATACTAGGGGATCAGGTATTAACTTCTGTTCGGTAACTGATTATTCCCTTTCAATAAGATTTTCGTTGTGGAAACAACGCAACTTCTCTCCTGCTTGTTATGAGAGATGATATTAGGCATCACTTAAATGATGGCAAAACTTCTGCTTTGGCTTCCTTTGGCTTAGCTAAAGCATTTAACTTAATTATTCAGTGATGATATTGAGTTATTTGGTTTTGCTATCACTACTTGCTTCTTAATTATTTTCTTTTTCGGGACGAATTCAACTTGCTGTGCCAAATCGTTCATTTCAGTGAACCCCGTTTTCGTTAAATTTTAAGATAACTCGTTCGTTAAATCGTTCGCTTTAAACGACAGTACGGCAACGTGTTATTTTTTATGAATCATTAATTGGTAGCACTATTGGATTTAAAATTAATTATTAATTAATTATTAGTATGATGCTTTACATATATCAGATCATCAACTTTTTTTTACAGGATCTTTCTACTTGGCAATCGGTACCCTGGACATATGGCACTTTAGTTATTTGCTTCCTGATTGCAGGCTTGTCCATTTGTGAAATGCAACCATATTTCACTGATTATTAGTATACTTTAAAAAAACGTTTTTTTCAAAAAAAAGACTGCTAAATAGAATTTGCATTGCCACAGCGATGTTTAAAAGACACAAATAAACGAATGAATATTAGACATAAAAAAGTCCTGAAGAAATAAACATTGAACCGAACAATATTGAAACAAAGACGCTCAGTAAAATTACAGGATTAATTCGTTCAAATAAGTGATTCTTTCATGAGCTACACAGCTCTAATGACCAACATTCTAATTTGATCCTATTTGCTCTAGAATTCTCCGTTTCTATGATCATCTGCAGTATATTGGCTATTAATTTGTCTAAGACTAAGGTTCTTTTGTTTAGAGTTTCTGTTAATGTTGAAATGAGTAATAGCGGGTTTATTAATAAATCTTCAGTTTTGATCACCCAAAATGTTTGTGAATTTATATTAATAAGCATTTAAATTTTGATAATCACGATGATTATTTGTATTAAAGGATTTTTGTGTAAACTTTATTCGATGGAAATTTATATACCTTTTTGGATTAGGTATCGTTTGACATACTCACTTTTGATGTTTTTGGCATTGTATGGTCTAGAGAATGTGTTAGGTACACATTTCTTATAATATGTTTCGGTTAAGTAGAATTTTTAATGTGATTGTGAGGTATGTTTTCCAGGTCTGTAAACGGAAGCAAATCTCTGAATACTTTAAACTTGTGCTTTTCTTTTCCAATATTTCTCGATATATTCGTTGTCGTAACTTACTCTTTTTTACAATATCATTAGGAATGGTTTGCCTACCCTACTTTGCTCTCAATTTTCTTTAACGTAATCTATTAGGAGTCTGTAGATTTTTATCACTAGAATTAATACTGCTCTGTATGAGCGATCGTTTGTATTAAGAATTGCTATGTAAATACTAGAATTATTTCCGCTTTAAACTGTTAAAGTATCTATCCAAATAATTGTGTAACATTATATAAAAAAAAGCTAAAAATTTAAAATTTTTTTAATGGGCGTGGCACTGCCCACTTTTCTAATCAAGAAATTGTAGTCATGACAACTCAATATGTGTGCAAAGTTTCAGCAAAATCGGTCCAGTGCAAGTACCTCAAAATTATAACTTTTTTTAAGGGCGTGGCCGTGCCCACTTTTCTAATCACGAAAGTATACAGTCATGACAGCTCAATATGTGTGCAAAGTTTCAGAAAAATCGGTGAAGTTCAAGTACCTCAAAATTATAACTTTTTTTTTATTGGCGTGGCCCTGCCCACTTTTCTTATCACGAAATTATTTAGTCATGACAGCTCGATATGTGTGCAAAGTTTCAGAAAAATCGGTAAAGTGCAAGTAGCTAAAACTGATAACTAATTTTGTATGGGCGTGGCACCGCCCACTTTTTGCCACCTATAAACACTCCCTGGAATGTGTTTAACAACTTGCCAAAGTTTGAGTCCGATCGGTTTAACAGCTTCGGAGTCTATAGCTAACACACACACACAGAGTTTCACTTTTATATATATACTAGCCAAACCCGGTGCGCGCTGCTACGCCCCTTAATGAATCAAAATGCATTCTGAATTTTAATTGAATATCAAGTGCAAAAACCTAAATATTATAATTTTTTTATGGGCGTGGCATTGCCCAGTTTTCTAATCACGAAATTGTGAAGTCATAACAGCTCAATATGTGTGCAAAGTTTCAGAAAAATCGGACCAGAGCAAGTACCTCAAAATTATAATTGTTTTTATGGGCGTGGCCCTGCCCACTTTTGTAATCACGAAATTATATGGTTATGACAGCTTAGTATTTGTGCAAAATTTCAGAAAAATCGGTCCAGTGCAAGTACCTCAAAATTAAAACTTTTTTAGGGGCGTGACCCCGCCCACTTTTCTTATCACGAAATTATTTAGTCATGACAGCTCGATATGTGTGCAAAGTTTCAGAAAAATCGGTCAAGTGCAAGTAGCTAAAACTGATAACTAATTTTTATGGGCGTGGCCCCGCCAACTTTTTTCGGAGTCTATAGCTAACACACACACACACAGAGTTTCACTTTTATAGATATATAGATAAATAGATAAATGTGTTGTTTACCATTTTCAACGATTTTAAATTTGTCATTGTGGTTCTATTATACTTATGATTTTCAAATAGTACTAAAAAAGTATAAGTGTACTAACTTCTGCATATGTATCCCTGGTCAGAATACAACAAAAATTAAAGAGAGAATAAAGATAATAAAATGTGTTTTATCACAATGACGCTTAAAATAAATGAATATTTATAAACCGGTTGGGAAAATTTTAAAACTTCTTTTATCATCCCCTAAAAGTACATTACCATCAGTGTTACCAGGATTTTTATAAGTCATATCCGCAAAAATCCAAGATTTTTTTTTACAAAATCTTTGAAATCTGCACCAATTACCAAAAATCTTGAAAAATCTTCACAACTCTTTTTTTTTAATTTAATTTTTTTATTTAAATTTTATTTAAAATATTATTTTTATAAATAAGTTTTACACAAAAATTAAAAGAAAAAATCAATTTAAATTCATTAATATTTACTTTCAAAAATACAAAACTAAATAACATGTACACATAAATTAAAAATTATGGCAGCATAACGAGATCGAATTTAAATGCATAAGTATATAGGCATTTATTTTTTACGTTGATATTTGTTTTTTGCATAAACATCGAAAAATAACATTTTAAGTAAATCGGATGATGTTATTGTGTCAAAACAGTGAAAGTTAAATTATCTTTTGTTAATAAAATTCCTTCTAAACATTCTTTTTCTAAACAATATCGGACTTTTTATTAAGGTTTACCTGGCTAAAAATTCTATCTATATTTGCCAATGACAGTAGTAAAATCATTATATTTCCAACGAATTAAGTTACGAGTTGGAAACACCTAGTCAGAACCAGCACGTTTGATTTCAGTTATTTTTTTCAGAAATGGATTAGATGTATTTTTTTCGGTAATTATATTTTTTAAGTTTAAATATTTTAGTTCTCTAAACTCTGACTCTATTTCTTGTCTTTCGTTTTCGTAAAAAAAAAATGGAAAATGCTTCACAATATTGAAATTGAATTGGTTTCACCATTTATTATTAGATTTGGACTTAAGCGATTTAATTTGATAATCAAAAACAAATCTTTTTAAACTTTAACTTAATTTTGATATAATATTTTTTTGTACATCACTGAGAAAGATTTGTAATTAAAAGTATTTCATTTGCGTAAATTCTTAAGTATACACTTTTGTAATTAAAAAAAAAAATAAGGGGTTTTTATAATCTACAGAAACAATAGTTTGACATAAAAAAATTAAAGAGTTGTTTATTTATATCTTAATTCCGAATGATTGATTTTTACGTTCTTACGTTACAAAATAAAATAAATTTTAAAGTTAAAGATGTAACGATACATTTGTTTTAAGGAATCTGAATTTTTCGAGTAATAATCCTCATATATGCGTTTTAATAGTTTCTAGTTTCTTAATCAACAACATTTTCTTTTATGTCCCCCATCACGTAATTTTACACTACTAGTGTTTCCATTTTCTTAAATGGACCCCTTAGTAAGAATGTGTATTAATTTTAACAAATATAAATTTATAAATTTTTCTTTAGCTTCTAATGTAATTAAAAATAAATTAATAATAATAAATTAATAATTGTATTTCGTATTGTATTAAACGTTATATAATTTTTTTATATAATTTTTAATTGTCTGTAAGGACATTCCATAGACAAAAATATAATAAATAAAAAAAAATATTTTTGGGGGTAAAAAATCTGTACTTCTGGCAACAGTGATTACCATAGCAACTTTTAAAATCACCCTATTAAAGGTGCCTTCAGACGACATGTATTTTGCATATCATTTGTTATATAATTTTTAATTGTCTGTAAGGACATTCCATAGACAAAAATATAATAAATAAAAAAAAATATTTTTGGGGGTAAAAAATCTGTACTTCTGGCAACAGTGATTACCATAGCAACTTTTAAAATCACCCTATTAAAGGTGCCTTCAGACGACATGTATTTTGCATATCATTTGTTAAAATGTTCACCGCATAATTAATACGTGTGTGAATTTTTTGAAACTACGAATTTCGACTTAAAGTTCAGCAGACAAAATAATATGGACTAAACCATTTTTTTTTATAAAAAAAAAACCGAATAACCATAAATATCGTATAGAAAGCCCGAATAACTTCCAAGTGGTAAAAAAAGAATAATAAAAATCGTACAGAAAAACCGCATTACTTTATAATCGCATTGTATTGATATTAAATAAATAAATAAAAGGGATTTTGGTGTATTTCGTTTTCCTTTGTTTGCTTAATGTTTTGCCGACAAACATGGTTGTATTTTCGAAAAAAAAAAAATTTATCGATATCAAATGCTTTGTCAGATCAAAATGGAACACGCTGTAATTAAAAAAAAATGTTAGATGACTTACATGTATATTTTACATATGCAATGTTTTACACTTCAGATATCAATTGTGTGGTAAAACCAAGCCTTTTTAATATTTGCCTTTAAAAAACAGAAAATTGGTATTAAAACTAGTTTTACAAAATTTTTTAGATAACACTGTATCAAATTTGCAAAATTCATTTTACATGTGTTAAGGCCAATATGCAGTTTAGGGGCTGAATTCTTATTTTGTATATAAAACTGTGATATGAATAGTTTTTGTACAGCAAAAAGGTATGGTGGATTTTTTGAAATTTTTTGTCTAATACATGGACGCTATTACACGCAGCGGATAATTTTTTCCGTCAACCTAAATAAAAATTAATGTTTTCACAATTATTTCGCCAAGAAATTTTTGACGTTTCTTATTTCTTTTGCACATTTACATATTTTTGAAACATTCGGATTTCTTGAGGTTTTTTGTCATTTTGTGTATTTTCAAAATTTTCTACATGGTTAGTTTACCGTGTAGGCATAAATGAAAAATTTCGTACCTAAAATTCAGGCATACAAAAGCATCAAATCATGTGTAAAATACATCTCGTCTGAAGGTACCTTAAGGTAATACCTTGTATTTCATATGCATATGAAACATGTTTAAAATAATAAAGTGTCACTTCTATTTTACATCTTAAGTACTAAAGACGTGTTTTAATGTGAAATATAAAACATGGTGTCAACAGTGGTTTCTTCAACATCTTTAACTGTTAATTTCGAAAAAAAAGGAAATCAAAAGAAAGAAAAACAAAGAAAAAATAAAAATTGTAAAAACTTGAAAATGTTGCAAGAAGATCAAAAACCAACTAACATTCAATTGTTTGGTGCTACATTGCAGCCTTTAAATTTAAAAGCACCAAACATGGCGAAAGAGTGGAACACTTGGCACACACATTTTAAAATATTTTTAAGGGCGGCCGACTTGGAATCACTATCTGATAAAAGAAAGGTCGCATTGATGTTGCATTATTTGGGCGACAAATCATTGGAAACTTTAAACTCACTTGATTTCGATATCGACACTGTCAGATATGAAGACTTAGTTAACAAAATGGCATCATATTTTAATGCTCAAACAAATGTTGTAATAGAAAGACATGCATTTTTTACATACAAACAACAGGAGGAACAAAGTGTTGATGAATTTGTTACTGCCTTAAAAAACCTCAGTTTAAACTGTGAGTTTAAGAATTTGCGTAATGAATTGATTCGTGATATTTTTATATGTGGGTTGGCACCTAAATTGTCTAATATAAAAGAAAGACTTTTGACTGAAGGCGATATTTCTCTAGAAAGAGCAGTTTTTATTGCCAACTCGATGGTAAAGGCAAAGCAATATTCTATAATATTGCAACAAGATAAATATGCCGAAGATTTAGAAAATGTCGTCACTAAAAAAAACATAAAAAATAACAAAACTAACAATGACAATGGTAGAAACAAAAAAAGTAAAAAGAACAACAGAAAAATTAATATAAATTTAATGAAATTCGGACAAGTTCATAACATCAAATTGCAAGCAGAGGGTGTGAAATGTTATGAATGCGGAAAGATGAACCATTTTGATAAAATGGGTTTCCTAAAAAAAGGTTTAATAAAGCAAATGGTGGCCAATGGTGAAGAAAAAGAAGAGGAGAAATTCGAGGTTGTTACCAAAGAAAATAATAACTTAAAAGAATGGAATGGAGAGGTAAAAATAAAAGACCTAAATAAATAACCTATTGTAGAAATTTTACGTGGTTGTAGTATAAATATTTTGTTGGCAATTTCTCCATTTATTTTTTGTACAACAATTTTACCTTTGTTTATAGAAAGTATAAATAAATCAGAGATGGAAAAATCAATCATATTGCCGTTTTCCTTCGATAGCAGTGTAGCGGTGAATTTCTTACTTCCTACGACATATTATAAATTGACATCTAAAGATATATTCACATTATATTTGTAGTATGTGCTTAATTCACAACCTTTTACTATTGGTATTTTTTTTTTATTATTTTACAGTAGTGATTTCTCTTTGTTGGTAATTTCTATTTAAAGATTTTTTAAAACAATACAATTTTATTTTACATCTTTTTGATATGTTGTATCGAATTCATACAGACATATTTTTTCTTTTTGGAATCGAAAAGTATTTTTGTATTATTTTTTCCACCAAAATAACATTTTATATACAGTCTTATCTTGAATATTTTTTTCCATCGAAATATGTTCCCTTTCCCCAAAATATTAATCGTGAATAAATTTCCCAAAGATCTTTTCGCTAAGTTTTCTTATTTACATTCAGTGTGCATTGAAAGTTTACTTTATTTTTAACATCTATTCAATGTGTCAATGTCAAAAAAAAAAAAAAAAACTCCACGGGACATTTATAACAGTAATTTTCAAATCTTAAATATATTTTAATAGATGATACAGAATACAATGTGTGGTTGTGAAAATTTTTACTTTCAGTGGAGAAAAGGATCCAGAACTAGTTACAATCGATTTGATTGCTATTTATACAAATATTTTTTTTGTAAAGTTTTTATTGCAAATATACGTTGTAAAAAGTCAATTAGGAAAGTTAGTAAAAAAGGTATTTTCTTTACTGGTTTTAATGTACGCATTTTCGCAAGAGTAAAACGGGTGAACTGAATACCTTTAATATTTCAATAAATTGAGCCGTTGAGAAATTGCAGATGTGTTTAATAGTTTTGCAAAAAATATGGCATTATTGGTGAGGAAATAAGTTTTGAAGTAAACCACCGCCTAATGTATCCTTAAAATTTATCGATTGTTTGAAAAGGAAATTTGACAGGATAAGCATGAACCAACAAAAAAAATAATTCGTTATTACAGTCAAAAGGCAATTAAAAAAAATATTTAGATCCTAGAAGCTTAAATAAATAAATAATAAATTATATAATTCTTTATATTTTTTATCAATGAATTTCTTATGTAATATTGCTTTACTGTTTGTTAAAAATATAGATTTAAAATATTTATTAGGGAGGCATATTTGCATTTACGATACCGAAGAGACTCCGATCTATTCTCTCTCTGTTGGTGGATTTGTCATGTTTTTTAATAAGCGAAACAAAAAAATTAAAAAGTCTGATATTGACAATATAAATATCACCGATGCAAATATACCGGCAAACCTGAAGTATTGCCGATACATCGGTATAGTATACATCCCTAATTCTTTAATGTTAATTTTTAAAAAAATATTAACATTTTTAAAGTAAGTTGATTAATTAATTGTCGTATCCAATCAGCCGGTTTTTTTTTTGTTATTTGCCTAAAACTGTCAAATTTTATTTTTTATTGTTATACCCTTCACCTGTGGTGCACAAGGGTATATATAGCTTTGTCATTCCGTTTGTAATTTCTACAATTTTCATTTCCGACCCCATAAAGTGTATATTTTCTGAAAGCTTATGAATAGAGGAGTCGATTAAGCCCTGACCGTCTGTCCGTCTGTCCGTCTGCCCGTCTGTCCGTGTGTTGGTTGAAATCAACTTTTAGAAGCAACTATATGTTCCTCAGATCTGTATATGGTATCAATCTCTTGCAAATATCCAGGAATGAATCGCTATTGAAATTCAGCACAATCGCCCCATAACTTTCTGAGATATGAGCAAAAAACCACGACCACCTCGTTTTTTTTCACAATTACAACAACAACATACATACATACATACATGTAAAAAACATACCAAACAAAAAAAAATTACAAAAAAAAAAAATATTAAAAATAAGAAAAAAATAATAAAAAAAACTACAAAAAAAAAATTTAAAAAAATTTAAAAAAAAATTTTAAAAAATTTTTTAAAAATTTTTCTAAAAAAATTTTTTAAAAAAATTTAAAAAAAATTTAAAAAAAATATAAAAAAAATAATAAAATATAAATAATATATTAAATAAAATAAAATAAATTTTTTTGGCTCAGCTGGGATTCGATGCCACATTTATTCTAACGTGTACGTATGCACGTATTTTATATGGGATGAATGGTGATACAAACAATTGTTATTGCATGACTACACGTTGTGAAGGGTATATAAGATTCGGCACGGCCGAATATAGCACTGTTACTTGTTTGTCTACAATAAATAATTTGATGTTGCAGTTGGTTTAATATTAAAATTAAAGAAATTCTTTGACATATACAAGTCAATACATTATGAATGTTCCTTTTCAGTTCCCACTTCATCATGGGTTCAACTAATGCATATCATAAAAATCAACAAAAATGCGAAATATTGAAAAAGGATAATAACATCAATTTTGCATTATTTTTATTATAAAAGACCTAAAGCTTGAATAACTTTTGTTAATCTTAATCTATATAAGTAAATAAAAATATATGTATAATATCCGTTGCTTAGCGCATTACCAAATCGGCTGGATCGATTCTTTATTTTAAATTTTAAAATATTTCGAGAAAGGTTTTTAAGAAAAAAATTTTAAAAGTATTTGCCTTTGGGAATTTTACAACAAACCGACTCATATTCAGAACTTGGGCATCTTTGGTGCAAACAAGAAAACCTTAAATTGTGGACATGTTATTATACCCTTCACAGTGAGTGTAAGGGTATATATAGGCTTGTCACTCAATGTGAAATTTCTACAATTTTCATTTCCGACCCCATATACTTTCTGAAAGCTTGTGAATAGGTGAGTCAATTAAGAATTGTCAGTCTGTCTGTGTGTATGTTGAAATCAACTTTTTGAAGCTCCCAGACATATCCAAAACCCGTATAAGGTACCAAAATATCAGATATATTCGATCCATAAAATCCACAGTACCATTTCAAAACGACGCCGCAAACAATGCATCGGTTTTATAGTTGATGCAGTGTTTCGAAAATTTGCATATTTATGTGATTTAAATATAGTAGCAATACTGTATACGAACGTTTTGGAAGTCAGCCAAACTGGATGAACGTAGGTTCGAATCCCAGTTAAGACAAACAAAAATTTTTTTGTTTTTATTTTTTGTTATTATTATTTTATTTTTTGTTATTATTATTTTATTTTTTGGGTTTTTATTTTATTTTTTGTTTTTATTTTATTTTTTGTTGTAATTTTATTTTTTGTTGTAATTTTATTTTTTTTTATTTTATTTTTTATTTTTTTGTTTTTATTTTAATTTTTTTATACCCTTCACACAGTGAAAAAGGGTATATATAGGTTTGTCATTCCGTGTGAAATTTCTACAATTTTCATTTATATATAATATATTTATTTATATTTATCATAAAGTATATATTTTCTGAAAGCTTATGAATAGGGGAGTCGATTAAGTGCTGTCAGTCTGTCCGTCTGTCCGTGTGTATGTTGAAATAAACTTTTTGAAACCCCCGACATCGATTGGACCCGGGTGAGGTATTAAAATATCAGAAATATTCGGGAGTAGATCGGTATTGAAAATCAGAAACATCGATACATAAACAACTGAGATATGAGCAAAAACCCACGACCACCTCGATTTTTTTTACAAAAACAACATTACAACAACATACATACAAACGTGTATACTGGTCAGAGAAAACGTGGCATCGAATTCCAGCTGAGCCAAAAAAATTTTTTTTTATTTTTATTTTTAATTTTTTTTTTTATTTTTTATTTAATATATTATTTATATTTTTATTATTTTTTTTTTAATTTTTTTTTTTTAAATTTTTTTTTTTAATTTTTTTTTTGTTTTATATTTATTATATATATTTTAATTATTTTTTAAAAAAAATTTTTTTTTTAATTTTTTTTTTAATTTTTTTTTTAATTTTTTTTAAATTTTTTTTAAATTTTTTTTATTTTTTTTTTCTTTTAACATACATACATACGAAAAGTTATAATTTTAAAATGGGTTGTTTTTATATATGTATGTTTTTTTATGTATGTACGTATTTCATATGGGATGAATGGTGATACAAACTACTGTTATTGCATGACTACACGTTGTGAAGGGTATATAAGATTCGCTATATAGCGCTCTTGTTTTTATCTTACTTTTTTTATCTTATATTTTGTTTAATTTTTTTTTTCAACATGCATACATAAACTCGGTTTATAATTTTACAATAGGATGTTTTTAAGCGGATGAAGTCATTATTAAGATAATGAAACATATATGTACATATGTATTTACGTAGTTTATATTAATGAGATGAATGGTGACACAAACAATTGTTATTGCATGACTACACATTGTGAAGGGTATATAAGATTCGACACGACCGAATATAGCACTCTTACTTGTTTTTGTAGTCAAATTTTTTTAAGTACTATGTACATATGTACATACATACCATGTCTTTTATTTATGAAGAGTTTATTCGTAATTAAGTTCATTTTTATTTTACGCCTAATTAATGCATTTAATTGTTGGTAATTGATTAAAAATAAATTAATTTGAATCATTCGTTTACAGCTCTGATACTCGTACATACATATATACCGAATGTGTGAATGTACATATACAAGTGTACATTTTGGCAAATTTAGTTCTGTTTTGTTTATTTTTATTTGGCAATCAAAATTTTTATCAGTTTTCCTTTCTTTTGGCATTTCTTGGCGATTTTTGACAATTTTCCACCTTTTTCCATAATATGCTCAATTGTTGTTTTTTCTTTCTTTTATTTGAGTGTGATACCATACAATTCACGTAATTTTCTTGGATATTTGTGTCATGCTCTCCTATTGCTTTTGTTACTACAGCTGCTGATAATAATACTGATACATAGTATAACTTTTTTTTTTAGCACAGCAGTCTGTTTGTCATTTATCTGCTACTATTGTTGTTTTGCTAAGTTGACCCACTCATATGATTTGTATAAATTTTCTTAATATACCTATTACGGTTAAAAGTCGAACGCAATAAACTAAAAATCATAAAAAACAAGAATAACTGCAAAAATACTATTCCAATTTGTTTTTTTATTTTTTTATTTTTGTACTAAACGTAGATTGATTATATCTACTGATGACATTTACTTTTTGTTTTTCTTTACAAGCAGAATTTTTATTTGGATTTTCTCAATTTACGCAAGAACATTTTATATTCTTAAGAAATTTTAGTGGAATTATGACTAGTAATTTTGGTGGAAATGCAATAATTGCATCAAATATGCATTAAAAAAAACTTTTACACTGCTACAGAGTGCCAACGAATGTTGTTAATTTTTTTTTTTTTTTTAATAAAAGAGTAATAAAATTTTAATTACAAGTGGGCGTGTAATCACTATGCCAAAGTGAAGTTGTGTGTCCGCTGTTACAAATGAAAATTGACTTTTTCAATGTTTGATAATCTTTGTTAAATTTTGCACCCATTCAAATGCTTTTTATTTGCTGTTTGTACGTATGTTGAATGTTCCTTAGAGTCTTCCTCAAAGTATTGCCGGTTTGTATTTCTTTAAATACAGGAATGTTATAATAAATATATATTTTATTACATATACCTACATAATCTTATTTTAGTTACTAACCACAATACACATACTTATTCAGGTATTGTAGGAAATCGATTTCGAAAAAGAATCGGATTTAAAATCAAAAAAGAATGTCATGTACTTCTAATTTTTATTTCACCTTTTATCCAAGTTATTTTATTTTTATACCCTTCACCTGTGGTGCACAAGGGTATATATAGCTTTGTCATTCCGTTTGTAATTTCTACAATTTTCATTTCCGACCCCATAAAGTATATATTTTCTGAAAGCTTATGAATAGAGGAGTCGATTAAGCCCTGACCGTCTGTCCGTCTATCCGTCTGTCCGTGTGTCCGTGTGTTGGTTGAAATCAACTTTTAGAAGCAACTATATGTTCCTCAGATCTGTATATGGTATCAATCTCTTGGAAATATCCAGGAATGAATCGCTATTGAAATTCAGCACAATCGCCCCATAACTTTCTGAGATATGAGCAACCACGACCACCTCGTTTTTTTTCACAATTACAACAACATACATACATACATGTAAAAAACATACCAAACAAAAAAATTACAAAAAAAAAAATATTAAAAATAAGAAAAAAATAATAAAAAAAACTGAAAAAAAAAAATTTTAAAAAAATTTAAAAAAATTTTTTAAAAATTTTTTAAAAAAATTTAAAAAAAATATAAAAAAAATAATAAAATATAAATAATATATTAAATAAAATAAAATAAAATTTTTTTGGCTCAGCTGGGATTCGATGCCACATTTATTCTAACGTGTACGTATGCACGTATTTTATATGGGATGAATGGTGATACAAACAATTGTTATTGCATGACTACACGTTGTGAAGGGTATATAAGATTCGGCACGGCCGAATATAGCACTGTTACTTGTTTTATAATTATTCGTTACTTTTCATCCTTTCTAAAAATTTTAGAGAGTACTTAAGCATTCAAAATCGATCGAAATTTATTACACTTTTTTTATACGATTCAATTTGAAAACAATTGATAATTTTGGTTATTAGTTTCTCATAAATATGATATTTTTTGCCAAATAAAAACCCAGCAATAAAATATGACTAAAATGTGATTTTGCAAGAGTTAAAGTGACTGCAGAATAGCAGGCTGAGATGGCTAGGTAATAGATTTCTGGGTGAATTGGGGAAATCTCTGGCTGTGGGCTCAAGAATCTGATAGGTCGACGACCGGACAAATGTAGGGTAGGGCTCTCTTTTAACAACCACTACCTGATTTTTCTTAGCTTTTCTTAATTCTATATTCACTCCTCTACTCTTTTTACTATCTTTTACTAAAGCGTCACAATGGACCATATTGGTCTCTGGGTGGGGGTGTGAAGGTAACTTTGCACCAGCCTTTTTACCTAACCTATCTTAGGCCTTTTTACTTATGGCCATCGATATACTGTGGAATGAGATAAGATCTAACACATACCCGTTATAGGATTGTCTATGAATTTCAGTTTTTTCTTGTTGCTTTTAAACATTTTCTAAGATATGACTGATATTGTCGGATGGAGTACAAACAGTCGGTTGTCATGTGTTTAGTTTACAATAACGCTAACCATTTAAGATAAATTTTATTAATTATTTATTTTCAATTCAAAACTAATAAAATTATTTTTATTTTTTTTTCTTGTTAGTGTTGCAGCAATAAAGACATGAGTGCACCAAATAAATTTCTTTCTGCTGAAAATGGTTTGTGCCATGATAAAGTTGCTATTCTTGATGCGGGATCTCAATACGGAAAGGTATTATCTTAACAGCCGTCCGTTGTTTTTGTAAACTTTTAAAGTAAACAATTATTGTATGTAGGTTATTGATCGAAAAGTACGTGAACTAAGAATTGAATCAGATATTTTACCATTGGAAACAGAGGCTACAACTTTACGTGCGACTGGCTATCGTGGTATTATTATTTCCGGTGGCCCTAATTCTGTTTTCGCCGAAGATGCTCCTCACTACGATCCTGATATTTTCAAATTAAAAATACCGGTTTTAGGTATTTGTTATGGCATGCAAATAATTAATAAGGAATTTGGCGGTACAGTCCAAAGAAAAAATGTACGTGAAGATGGTCAGACCACGATCGAAGTTGAAACGTCATGCCCTTTGTTTAAGTAAGTATAGTAAAATTGACAAGATTTACGTACGTTTACAACTCCAAAAATATAATACGAAGGATAAGAAAGCGTTTATTAGATAAGTTTAAATAACTGCTGATACAATCCTTCAAAACTAAAAAAAAAAACTATGAACACTTCATTATTGTCAAGTTTACTAAATTGAACTACATGTAGTTTTACATTTACATATATTAACAATCTTATTTAGTTTACACATTATTTACCTGTTTCCTTTTGATGTTATACATTTATTTTGAATTTCTAATCAATTTAGCCACTTGAGTCGCACGCAAACTGTACTTCTGACACATGGCGACAGTGTGGAACGCGTTGGTGACAAACTAAAAGTTAGTGGACGTTCGTCTAGCAATATTATAGCCGGCATTTATAATGAAAGCTTAAGAATATATGGTGTACAATTTCATCCCGAGGTTGATCTAACTGAGTGTGGCAAACAAATGCTGAAAAATTTCCTATTTGATATTTGCGGATTGGTGCCTAATTTTACTTTGGGCTCTCGCAAGGAGGAGTGTGTTAAATATATAAAGGATAAAGTTGGCAACAATAAGGTGTTGGTAAGTTGAACTTAAACATAAGTAGCAAAGTGATTTTTTTTAATTTAATTTTTAATTTCGTTTTTAAGTTACTTGTTAGTGGAGGTGTTGATTCGACTGTGTGTGCTGCCTTATTGCGTTATGCTTTACATCCCAGTCAAATAATAGCTGTACATATTGACAACGGTTTTATGCGTAAAGATGAGAGTGAAAAAGTAGAGAAATCTTTACGTGATATTGGCATTGATTTAATTGTTCGCAAAGAAGCCTACACTTTCCTAAAGGGTACGACACAAATTAAAAGACCTGGTCAGTTCTCGATTGTGGAAACGCCCATGCTGTGTCAGACTATTAATCCCGAGGAGAAGCGTAAAATTATTGGTGACATTTTCGTCCGAATTACAAATGACATAGTAGCAGATATGAAACTGAAACCAGAAGAAGTTATGTTGGCTCAGGGTACTTTAAGGCCAGATTTAATTGAGTCTGCTTCCAGTACAGTCAGCAAGAAGGCGGACACCATTAAAACACATCACAATGATACAGAACTTATCAGGTACACCCAACAAACCATTTAAGCATAAAGTTTTATTCAATTTGTTTTTTATCTTTGTTAGAGAGCTTCGTAATGCAGGTCGTGTAGTTGAACCTTTAAGTGATTTTCATAAAGATGAAGTTAGAGAATTAGGCAATGATTTGGGTTTGCCGGTTGAATTGGTAGAAAGACAGCCATTCCCTGGCCCCGGCCTAGCCATACGTATTTTGTGTGCTGAAGAGCCCTTTATTGAAAAAGATTATTCGGAAACACAAGTAAGTTACATTATATTTAAGAAAATATATATATTTATAAAAATTTTATTCTTCAGGTTATTGCCCGTGTTATAGTCGACTATAAAAATAAATTGGAAAAGAATCATGCTTTAATAAATCGGGTAACTGGCGCAACTACAGAAACCGAACAAGAAGAACTTTTACGAATTTCTTCAAATTCTTTAATCCAAGCCACTGTGCTGCCCATACGTTCAGTCGGTGTACAGGGTAAGAGTTGTTAGATTTTTGGTTTTTTGCAGTTTTTGCAACTAATAAATGGGGCGGGCAACCAAATATTTTTTTTTATTTTTTATTCGGTTTAACTGTACTTCTTGTAAGAGCGAAAAAGCATATTTAATGTTTTTGTCTAACGTTTATTTTTCAAGTAAAGGCCTTCTAAAAAATGGTCGTAATTGAAATTCGTTTTTTTAAGTTTTTGCAAAATTAAAAAAAAAAAAAAAATACATCGCTTAGAAAGGAAACCGTAAGTAATCATTTTAAACGAAAATTTTTGAATGATAAATCGAGCGATCATTTTTATTTTTTGTTTGTTTTTTTAAATTTTTTTTCGATATTAGCTCTAGGTAAGTATTCTTATAATACAATAGAAATTTTTATAAATACGTACATGTAAGCTGGTTTATGGAATATGTATGTGATGCAAATGCCATATTAGGGCTAATTCGAATAAAAAATTGGTTGAAGTTTCAAAAAGATTAATTTTCTACATCGACAAAACATTTTTAAATTTTAATTTATTTTTGAAAAGATACAATTTACTAACCAATTGCTCACATTAATATAATAACAGAATTTTAACTTCAAAGACCATAACTTGATTAATAAATTTTGGACATAAAAAAATATATCATGTACTAGAAGTACAGTTAAGACACATTTCAGGAAAAATATTTTTTTGTTCGTTTTTGTTCGCCCCATATAGATGGCTTAATATAAAAAGAGTGTATCTCGATTTTTAACGAAATCGCGTTTTTACGAAACCTCCTCATACAAACACATCACCCCTAAAATATATAGTGAGCTATGTTCGAAAATAACAATTATATAGCTACATAAAACACTCATTTCATTCTTTTAAATTTTATTTATTTTTTTTTTTCTTTTCGTGTAAGGTATTTGAAAATCGAGACATTTTTTTGTTAAGCTATCGATGGTGTAACATTACTTATATCTCTCTTTTGTGCTTTAGGTGATGCGCGTACCTATAGTTATGTAGTCGGTCTTTCTTGTTCACATGAACCCAATTGGGATGATATGTTATTCTTAGCTAAATTAATACCTCGTATTCTCCATAACGTCAATCGTATCTGTTATGTGTTTGGCGAATCAGTTCAATATCAAATTACAGATATCACCTACACCACCCTTAACAACTATGTAATTAAGCAACTGCGCCAGGCTGATGCCATAGCTAACGAAGTAAGTAATTGTAGTTATATTTTTCCAACAATTGTATGTTTATTTGTACGAAATTGCTTTAGAAGTTTTTTTTTAAATAATAAGATAAAAACAATCAAAGACTAATTTCTATATCTTATATATACATCTTTGTCAATGTATATTTTATTTGTTAAGTAACCTTATTCAGATTAAAAAGCCCGCTGACGATGAGCACTATTGAAATTATTTTATTTTACCAACACTAAATTACATTCCCTAAATACACAGCCAATGATCTTTTTGCTTATGTTACAATGGTTCAAGATCGAACAACACTTTCATTTGTAATATTATTGGCGAAAAGATCTTATGCTCAATTAAACGGATTCAATATAATTTACAGATACATTTCATTAACATAACATTAACAATGCGCATTAAATGTAAATAAGAAAAATACGGGTTAACCTCTTTGGAAAATTTACTCCCAATTGGTATTTATAAAGAAAATATTTCGAAGTGAAAAATATTCGCAATAGGTGTGATAGTTTGCCATTGCGATATCATATCATATCCCAGCACAAAAAAATTGGAAGTAGTGCAAAGGGAATTATATTTTAAAGACTTCTAAATTAATTGTTTAAAAGCAATAATTCTAAATGATTCCTTAAATGCGAAGCAATTTGTCATAAATGATGTGCTTAAAAATGAATGCAACATTATACAAAATATCTTATACAATTCATGTAAACAAACAAAATTAACTCATGTAACAGCGGGTGCTTTTCACAATATGTGCATGAGTTCTGTGCAGTTCATTAAAATATTCATGTAAACAGATGATCTCCAATGACACCCTAATGTATCATCAGTGTTTTCACCTAAATTTAATCACTTCGTCGCTAGTTGAACCCCTGCAAATACACTTTTTTGTCATAGATTTTTTTGCTGGGATATTATGGATTAGTAACATGTAAAGGGTGTCTCAGCAAGAATACACTTTTTCATTTTAAAACAAACACATGTAATTTTTAGATAATTTTATTTGGATTGTAAAAAGACATGTTCCGATTAAGTATAAAATAAACTATCCGCGGCTCTTATGAGTTGATAATTTGCCAATTCTGTGTGTTTACGAAACCATTCAGATGGAAATGCGCTTCATCGGAGAATATGTCTTGTTTCGAAAAATGGCATTGATTTCACTTTGTTTTACTAGAAAAACTCGGCGCGCGTTGCTACGCCCCTTAATGAATAAAAATGCATTCTGAATTTAAATTTAATATTAAGTGCAAAAAGCTAAACATTATAACTTTTTTAATGGGCGTGGCACTGCCCACTTTTTTAATCACGAAACTGTATAGTCATAACAACTCAATATGTGTGCAAAGTTTCAGAAAGATCGTTGAAATTTAAGTAGCTGAAAATGATAATTATTTATGGGCGTGGCACTGCCCACTTTTCTAATTACAAAAATGTATAGTTTTAACAGTTCAATATGTGTGCAAAGTCTTAGAAAAATCGGTGCAGTGCAATTACCTCAAAATTATAAATTTTTTTTATGGGCGTGGCCCTGCCCACTTTTCTAATCACGAAATTATATAGTCATGACAGCTCAATATGTGTGCAAAGTTTCAGAAAATCGGTCCATGGCAAGTACGTCAAAACTATAAATTTTTTATGGGCGTGGCCCCGCCCACTTTTGTAATCACGAAGTTATATAGTCATGACAGCTCAATATGTGTGCAAAGTTTCAGGAAAATCGGTCAAGTGCAAGTAGCTAAAAAACGAAAACTAATTTTTTATGGGCGTGGCCCCGCCCACTTTTTACCACCCATAAATACTCCCTGGAATGTGTACAACAACTTGCCAAAGTTTGAGTCCGATCGGTTTTACAGTTTAGGAGTCTACAGCTAACACACACACACAGAGTTTCACTTTTATATATATAGATTTTCCATTGAATGAATTGCCGGCGGTTTCCATGGTCTGATGGCTTTAGCTGCTTAGTAAGCTGAATATTGTGAGCATAAAGGTGGAGGTTTTTTGTCGAAATTTGCTGCGTAGACCTTGGTGAAATTTGAAGTTGTTGATAACGATGCCTAATTGATGTTTTCGGGTTTTCGGCTACACTTTCGTTTGCAACAGCAACGACACTAAATTTAAAAAGTATATTCTTACTGAGACACCCTTTACAATATTAAACCTTTCAATTTGTTGTAATTTTGAAAGGAGCTTTATAGCAGAAAACAATGTTTTTTTTCTTAAGTTGAGTTTAATTTTAAATTTAACTTGTTCTCAGATTGCAAACGTTTTAAATTTTTTTTTAAAATACAAAGTTTCTAAACAAAAAGTAAGTCGGCTGGTGTCGGGGTAAAACTTACTTTTTCAGGTTATTCTTTCATTATGACAATTGGAAAATTTAACCTCTTGGTATAGAAGAATTAAAAATAAATGATCTCGAGCCAGAAATAAATAAATATTGTCTTTAAAACATTAATTTAATTAGAAAATATTATTTTTTAAGCAAACACACGTCTGAACTGCATATCAAACTAAAACATAGATCAAAATTATTTAAAAAAAAAAAATAATTTTATTTTATAAGTACTAAACAAAGTTGGTGGTGTGTATAAAAAATTCGGCACAGATTATAGGTTCCTACTTGTATTTAAGTCGAAATATGTGCTGTATTATAATATATTGATGCTTGAATTCAAAACATTCAAAATTGGCAAAGAATAATTACAAATTTGATTAGGTCCGATTTTTCTTTAGTTTTAGGAATAATTTTAGAATACCACTTTATATTAAACTGATAATTATTTTAAAACAAATTAAATCAAAATTATTTAATTAGCTATTAACCTTTTTGGGGGGTCCCAAAAAAAAATAAAAAAAAAAACATTAAAAAAATCGTTGCTATTTTTCTTCCCTATAGATAATAATGCAAGCTGGACTTTATCGAAAAATTTCACAAATGCCTGTTGTTCTAATACCTGTACACTTTGATAGAGATCCCACAAATCGTACGCCTTCGTGTAGTCGATCTATTGTGTTAAGGCCATTTTTAACTAGTGACTTTATGACTGGGATGCCGGCTATTCCAGGTTCAGAACAATTACCATTATCCGTAAGTTTAAATTAAAAGTTAAAAGTGAATTAAGTAACATTAAATTTAAATATCAACATCAGGTGCTACGCAATATGGTGCAACAAATTTCCAAATTAGACGGAATCTCGAGAGTTCTTTATGATTTGACTTCAAAGCCACCAGGTACAACAGAATGGGAATGATTAAATCAAATGCACATGCTCTATACCCTCGCTGCAGCTACAGCCGTTGCCGCTACCACCGCCACAACAATTTTAACAATACAACAGCAACAACACCCTGAACATCAAACTCAACATCAAATGTTGACAATATAAAAACAGCTTCAACAACAATTATACAATTGAACGAACACAATCAATCGAATTCAAAACCAATGTTGAAAATTGTAGAAATAATGAATCTAGCGACAAAACAACCAACAAAATAAATAAACATCTTAATGAAATGTGTCGTTCGTTGATCATTAACATTTGGTAATAACAGAATCTAACAATAACAAATATAAAAACAAACATTAAACAAAAAATTACTACCTTTTTTTTTAGCTTTTTTCATTTGCATATGAACATTTTATTTTACTATTTTATAAAAAAAGTAAAGAAAAAATCAGAATTAGATTTAATAAAGTAAAAGGAAATTCATACTATAATACTGACTCTTAATAATTACGGTTGCTTCAATAGGAAACCGCACTTAAAATAATAGTGTTATGCGTTTTATGTTTATATTTAGTAGCGTTGTTGTCTGATTAATCCTTAAAGGGTCTTTCTTAACTGAAAATGTTTTAACACAAATGCAAAGCGGTTGTGATGGAAAACGATTTACAACACAATATACCTATTTGAAAATTATGGAATGTGTGACGTGTTTGCTAAAGTCGTTTTGTCAATCATTTTCAAAATAGTTTTTCAGTCGTTTTTGATCAATTTCGTTTCACAGTTTTATTATATTGTTTTTATTTTGTCTTTTAGTAGGTATTTTAGAAGCCAATAGTTTAAGATTGGTTTAAAAATTATGTATCGGATTTCATTACATCCTTTAAAAAAGATCGTTTTAAAAGCGATCGTCTTCCACCAAAATATAAAAGTTTATTATTTTTATTTCGAATTATTGAAAGTTTAGAAAAGAAAGTTCGATGCATACAAAAGAATATGCAAATATTTTATTTATTTTGTTTTTGTTAGATTTACGTCTTCTTTACGTAGTACGTTATTACTGCAACGTACATATTAAGTGAATGTATTCTGTAAACAACACAGTGTTTGACAATTAGTCTCATCTTAACTGTACTCCATGATTAAATGAGTCATAATAAAAAAATCTTAAGACAAAACTTAAAATTCTTAATTTTTTTAGTATAAATAAAACTAAAATTTTTCACGATGACTGTGTTTTTTTCTCGAAATTTTTAACTTTTTCGATTTTGAAATCATTTAAATTTTTCTTTAAGCATTGTGTGTCCATTAAAAACTTTTAATGGTAGCAATAAAGTTTTTTTTTTAAACATACGATGCATATGACGATAGTTTTTCAGTTATTAAATTAACATAACTAACAGACTTCACTTAAGATATGTTCACATTTGACAATCAATATTTCAAAATAGTGAAAACATATAAAAATGGGTTGATACTACAATTTGTTAAAGTGAAGACAATTTTTCATTAAAGAAAACATTAATTTATAAGAGCAGATAATTTTGTATTTCAGTGTTAACATATATTTCATCAAAGAATAATTAGTTTCGTAAAAAAATCGTAAAGGTTAGGTAGAACAGGCAGCCGTTGTGAAGCTCTCTTGGGTCCATCAAATTAAACACTTTGTGGTATGCTTTCAAAGTCAAAGTCAAAGAAAATAAAAATATATATATTTGTATATGTATAAATATTTCATTCAAATCAATACAAAGTAAAAGTAAAATAATTTTTAATATTGTCATCTAACAGATCGTCATTGCAACACTAGAAATAATTTTTGTTAAATCAAAAAGTGATGTAGTTTCCAGAAGCGGTAGTTTATTTTTCTGTTTGTTTTTTTCGTTCAATGTTTGTAAATTTTTATTTAGTTTAAAAATTGTCAGATGGTAAATTATGGCATTCTAACTCAATTGAATTTTTTAGGGCCAATTCAAAGTAGACTCTCATATTGTACTATGTCATATAATTCATATTAATATAACTAGTGACTTTAAACACCTTTTGTTAACAAATTATGTATTTAATACAAGAAAGAAGGCAAAGAGATGACGCTGTTAAAAATTGTATGTATACAGGAAAGAAGAAAATAGAAAATATTCTCTCTGAGAGGTGAGAAGCGAAGAAATTCTCTCTGAGAGACAGTATGGTTAAAAATATGACATAAACAATTTCTTATACATAGGAAACAAATGTGTAAAGTTATATTTTATTTTTTTTGTATGGAAATTACTAACAAAAATTTTATGCATGCATAAAATAATATGAAATAGTACAAATATGACTGATATGCAACCACGTTGAATTGGCTATTAGAATTCTAGTTAAAATCTATACCAAAAGCATAGAGAATTTGAAAGTTTGAGAAAAATTTCGATAGCGTTCGAATGCCGTAATTTGTCTTCAAACCTCGGACATAAAATGAGATCTGAGTGTAGGTGAACTTAAGAGACATGACAGCTTTTTATTTACAGCTACAAATACAACATCTTATATTTACAATTTTTAAATATATAGACATTTCGAACACAAAACACAGCTTATGCCGTTAAACATATAAACATAAAATACAAAGCAAATTATGGCATTCGAATGCGATCGAAGATTTAGAATTCCTATTACAATCAATATTAAAAGTACAGCGAACGCAAACTTTCCAGTAAACTTTCGATGCGTTTATTTGGCTTTAGCAGTTATATACATACATATATACGTCCTTTCACAATTATTCCTTGTAATTAAAAACATTATGTTTTTTGTGTAGTCGTAGTTTTATCTTACTCATGTCTGGCTACATTTTTTTTTTAACTTTTTGTAAAATAATTATATAAATAATTTAAAAGTCTGCAAAAAATTAATAATATTAATCAATATTTTCATAATTAACATATGTATAATGGAGTTATATAAAAATTCAAACACAAACACACACACACTATAACATAAAACAAAAGAAGTTTTAAAGAATTAAAATGAAGTAAAAGGAATAATACAAATTGAAAAACGAACTATAATTTAAATGTAAAATTAACAAAATAATGTTGTTAAAATACTTCATAAAGTTTATTATATAAATAAAATTATAAAAAGAAATAAATTCATTTACAATATAAAATAAAATATATAAAAATACATACATACATGCAAAAAAATTTGTATGTATGTATGTATTAAACAAAATATATGTATATTTAAGAATTCAAGTTATTACTAATTTAAAACAAATAAACAAAAATTATTAAAATGATAATGATTGATAATGATGATGATGGTGATCAAGACATGAAATAAAAATGAATATGAAATGAAATGATGATAGATGTGCTGCATTTTAATAATAAAATAATTATAATAGAAATACATATTTATATTAAAAGCCTATAACAAAACATATTTTTAAAAATAAAATAAAAGAATCAGAAAACCATCCTTTAAATTATCATTTACTTTTGCTTAAATTCTTTTGGTATTTTTTGCTTTTTCCTTCGTTCTGCCTTAACTGTCCTGTGACACCCATGTCAAATTCGCCACTACGCCTTGCCGAACAATACCAACAATTTATTTTCTACTAGCGTCGGGACATTGTTTTGCTGGTTTTGCTCATCAGCTACTAAATACTTCGGCAGTTTTACCATTGAGCTCGAAGCAGCGCTGGATATGCTGGTAACATCCAAGTACTCCTCTCAATTGTGCCATCCCTTTTATGATATCAGAAATATTCGGGAGTAGATCGGTATTGAAAATCAGAACCATCGATACATAAACAACTGAGATATGAGCAAAAAACCACGGCCACCTCGTTTTTTTCGCAACAACAACATACAAACGTGGTATACTGGTTAGAGTAAACGTGCATCATCGAATCACAGCTGAGCCCAAAAATTTTTTTTTTAATTTTTGTTTATAATTTTTTTTTGTTTTTTTTTATTTTTTTTTGTTTTATTTTATATTTATTGTTTATATTTTTATTATTTTAAAAAATTGTTGTTTAATATTTTTTTATTTTTTTTTAAATTTTTTTTTTCTTTTTTTAAATTTTTTTCTTAAATGTTTTATATCTTTTTTTATTTTTTTCAATTTATTTTTATTTTAGTCAATTTTTTTTTTATTTTATTCAATTTTTTTTTATTTTAGTCAATTTTTTTTTTATTTAAAAAATTTTTTTTTTTTAACATACATGCGTAAATATATAATTTTACAATGGGATGTTTTTATATATGTATGTATGTTTTTTATATGTATGTACGTATTTCATATAAGATGAATGGTGATTCAAACTATTGTTATTGGTTGACTACACGTTGTAAAGGGTATATAAGATTCGGCACGGCCGAATATAGCACTGTTACTTGTTTATTATTATATTAATTACATTTTATATGAAAATTTGTGTTAATTAACGCAATGCGGTTAAGTTTAGTAAAAAAAAAATTACATTTGAGTCAACGAACATAATGTCGGAATATTTTATTTGCTGGGATAACAAAATTAACCGTTACATTATATATTTGTAAGTGTATCTACATACATATCGTCACCTATAATGAAAAATTTTATTTAAAATACTTTTCTTTATTTATAAGATCAAGATCAAGTTGGTAGTGCAAATTATTTTATATTCCACTTTTTGTCATGTCTGTACATGCATTTATTTCTTACTAACTTTTGAGTTCCAGTTTTTTTTTATTTCAAAAATCAAAAATTCCTTCACTAAACAATTGCTTGAATATACATTTTTGTTTAAATGACTGAATAAAGTTTCACTAAACTTTAATCACGTCCTGTTGTATTCAGGATACAGCTCAGCTGATTATTTTTTTGTGTCCCAATGTATGTCAAACTCCATATATAAAAAAGAGATTTCAGTGCGAAGAATTGTCTAAATCCATATATAAGAAAAAGTGATACAAAAATTGCTCTCCTTTACGCTATCACCTTATATAATTACACCATGAGTTGTATTTTAAACTTTTAAAGAGTCAGCCTAATAGTGATGAGCTCAGAATAGTAAGAAAAATTTAAAAAAAATTTTTACAAAATAAAGCATTTACTAAAATAGGAAAAATCACTTCTTGTCTACATTATTACACACATACAATTTTTGACATATCGAACGACTAAATCTGATAGTCAGTCATGGCCTTAAGATAAGAAAAATCAACAAAAAATTTAAATTAAAAAAGCAGAAAGTCTTTTAACAGGTTTTTACACAATGAGTACTAAAAAGTGCTTCAGCAGATAACTTTTAGAAGCCTCGATATTTGAAGCGAGTGTAGAAGTCCTTGCTCTACATCCCAACGCGTGTAAAACATAAATAAGTACGCATTGGGTATAGGAGTCCTTGTGTCTAATAAATAAGACCTACTTCCCTCTTGTTTTCAACGCTGGCTATGCATACATACATATATAGATTATAATTCGTTGTTTTGCATTTCATATGACGATATGTACCTACATACATACATACGTACATAAGGAGTAGTGATAACTTTTCGCAATAAAACAAAACTGCAGTAATTTCATTGACTTGCCAATTTTGTAAAATTCTTAAAGTTTTCAATAGTGTTCAAATATAAACGGAATGGATTTGGGAGATCCTTCGTTAAAACCGATAAAAGTACTGGGAGCTGGCTCCTTTGGACGTGTATTTCTTTGCAAGTATCGTAATATTCAAATGGTTTGCGCAAAGCGTATAATTGTGCAAAATCCGAAGCAGGATATGAAAATGATCATGGAAGAGGCATGTTGCTTGCACAAAGACAATTTGAGAATATCTAATGACAATTTGCAATTGAATCTTTAAAACAATAGGTCTATATAATATCACAGCTTCGTCATCCAAATATTATAAAGTTTATCGGTTCCTTTGTTCATGCCGGAACTGTCAATATAATTATGGAATATGCGCCAAATGGCACACTCTTGGATATAATTAACAAAGTTGGTCCGGTGGGTCTTTCAAACGGTAACATTCTACGCTATTTTTGTGATATCCTAATGGGCCTTGAATATTTGCACATTCGCCATATTTTCCATCGTGATCTTAAGCCGGCCAATTTGTTGGTCGATTTGAATGATAATATTAAAATTGCTGATTTCGGAATTTCTCTAATACACACTGCAAACAAAGCCAGTGTCAATGCAGCTGGTACTGCATTTTATTCGGCACCTGAAGTTTTGCGTGGTGATAAATATGATTATAAATCGGATATTTGGTCATTGGGTTGTATACTTTACGAAATGTGTGTGGGTCATAATCCGTTTTCTCAGGCCCACAGCATGCAGGATCTGCTGTATTTAATTAAAGTTCTAACGCACAAGAAATTAAACTGCAATCATATACGAAATAAATACGGTTCTTTGTGGGCGTTATTATGCGAACAAATGATTGTGACTAATTTACAACAACGCATTTCCCTACCCGACATACTGTGTATGGATCCGGCTCTAACTATACCTTACTACAACAAATACTTTGATTACAAATACTGATAACAATTAAGCCTGTAGTGCACGAAATGTAAAAAGCCACATACGCATGTGGCTGTGACGTAGTTTTGACGTCATCATAAAGCATAAATGTATCCGCTTCGGCCACATGTGTTTTATTTGCATTTTTGAACTAAAATACATTTCGTGTAATATCAAAATCTTACCGCATGCAACCACTACGAATATTTAAAAAAAAAATGTAAACAAAGTGCTGAACATTTTAGTGACGTCAGACTCACATGTGCATGTGGCGATTTACATATCGTGTACTATAGGCTTTAGTTTAGTTTTAAGCTTATTTCGTGTTAAGATCGATGTCATATATTTAATGTTAACCGTTTATTGATGTAATGTTTGATTTTCTGTTAAAATGTAAATTCTCAATTTATTTTTGTAAATGTAGGAAAACTTGATTAAAAATTTAAGGTTTATAATAAACTAACGATACCTACGACTCGGTTTCATACGGAAAAAATACTGTTGATATATCAAGACGTTTACAATTTTAGTTCCCCAAATATCTTTTAAAATGTATTTACTTTGTATGGGAGAAGCCACGCCCATTATTTCCTACAAATCTTTTCTTTTGTAATTACCAACACAATAATCTGTCAAGCAGTTATTAAAGGAAGCATGTGTACATGCGACAGTTGTATTTTAAATATAGAAATTGTTTTTTTTTCATGAAAAGTGCCACGCCTACTTTTTCAAAATTTTTTTACAAACTTGGTAAATTTATATAAAACAATAACAAGTCTGACTGATTCATCATCCCACGGCGCAATCGCACAAAGACATGAACTTTGGACAGTGGGATCCTCTTCTAAAGTATAGATCCAGGAATTTTTGGAAGTTCGAACGTTAAAGGGGTAAAAACGGGGAAAAATAGTACATGAATTAATTATTATTGCTTAATATTTGGCTGGGCAATTTTTCAAAATTTTGTAACGAATTTCTACAGAAATAGAAAATTATGTGCTTAGGAAAAGATATTCATAACGGGGTTGAAAGTGGACAATTCGCGAAAACATTTTGCTACTTTTTTTAGAGCAAGTGTGTTTTTTATACAAATAAAACTAATTTATTTACTTTAAATTATGTATTTTAAAAGATTTTATTGATAAATATTCCAACATTTTAAACTTGGAATTTGTACATTGATATGGGAAACCCCCAAAAAAGTACTTTTTTCACTTTAATGATACTATTGCTCAATTCACTACCTGTCGTAAGAGGCGTAGATTGTGAGATATTTACTTCTCCATTTTGAAGAAACACGGCAATAGGACTTATTTTCCATTTTGGATGTAATATTTATACGACATTGCCTCTTTTTTATTTTTTATTAAATGCATACTTACTATTCACGAACAATTTACATATTAAAAAAATTAAAATTCTTTATTGATTTAAATCGATTTTGTTATATTGAATTACATCATCTGAACTACATATTTATATAATAAATATACGTATCAAGTAATAATAGGTCATTAACAACTTTCGTAATATTGACGTAAATATGTATTTGTGAACGAAATCTTAGCTACAAAAAATTATTTTTTTCTAATTTTTTATTTTTTAACAAAATTAAAAAAAAACATCTTTTATTATTTGTCCATTTTTGCAAAAGTGGTATTCGATATTTGATGAGTTTTGCTCTGCAAAATGATGCATATACAAATTTTTGTCATTGATTGTAAGGGTAAGAATTTTTTTTTAATATCAAGAATCTGTCTCACCTTTTATTTCCATTCGCTTTTTTCTGAAACCAATTCTACGACATTTGCATTAACACTTTTGCAGGAACATTTGCATCAAATGCTCAATTACGCTATTCAAACAAGTTAATCTTTTTTGTATATTTTTGTTTAATAAAAATTTTAATAAGTATATTATATACATACATCGTGTAATGAGTTTTTCGCAATAAGTTTTATATAATATTTTTTGCTCTAATTGTCGCATTTTTTGTTAACTAATTAAAAAAAATAATTTTGGTATATCATTTAAAATAAAATATTGTTAATGTAGAATTATGTAGAAGTATATAATTGATTTTTTACATAAATTGAAAAGAAAATATTACAAAATTATTTAAACAACCCAACAACTGAATGTTGAACAAAATGACTAAATTAATAAGACCTAAACTTAAAAAAAAATATATATAAACTGGCGGGATAAATGAAACAAACAAAATAGGAATTTTTATCCTAATCAGACATGCAGTAAGTTTTTCAATTTAGTTTCCAGAAAGTTCTTTCATGCGGTTAAGGGCACTGCCGGCTTTAAACCATCCAATTTGTTGTTCGTTCAAGGTGTGATTCAACTTGATCTTGTCGACTTTATCGCCGTTCTTAACTTCACAATCGACTTGTTTGCCCGGTGCCAAGTTGGCAAGACCCAACAAAGAGATTTTGCTAGTGGGTTGAATCTGAAATAAAATGAATATTTGTTATGTACATATATCTTTTAATGTGTATGTTATATGTTTGTTTTTTTACTAAATTACCTTATCGTAATCGGCAGGGTTAGCGAATGTCAAGGGTAAAAGACCTTGTTTCTTCAAATTGGTTTCGTGAATACGGGCAAAGGATTTGACTATTATGGCACGACCGCCCAAGTGACGGGGCTCCAACGCGGCGTGTTCGCGAGATGAACCTTCACCGTAGTTTTCATCGCCAACGGCAACCCATCTGATGTTGTTGGCCTTGTAATCGCGCGCAACATCGGGTACACCACCCCATTTTCCGGTACGTTGGTTTTTGATATTGTTCATTTCATTATTTTCATAGTTGGTGGCACCAATGAACATGTTGTTGGAGATGTTGTCCAAATGTCCACGGTATTTTAACCAAGGACCAGCGGCAGATATGTGATCAGTGGTACACTTACCTTTGACCTTGATTAGTACGGTCAAGTCGGTATAATCTTTACCGTCCCATTTGTCAAATGGAGACAACAATTGCAAACGTTGACTTTTAGGATCGACATCAACTTTAACGCTTTCTCCAATCTTAACAATGCAATAATGTTAAATAAAATAAGTAATACACGATATTCACTACTTACAGCTGGAGGAGCATCATAGGTATCCATGCCGGGATCGAAGCCCTTGGATGGTAGTTCATCACCAAAGGGAGAATCCAATTTAAATTTTTTTCCATCAGCACCAGTCAGTTCATCTGTAAGAGGGTTAAAATCCAAGCGACCAGCGATGGAAAGTGCTGTTACCAATTCAGGGCTGCAAGAAGTTTTTGTTTTTATAACCGACATAGAAAGTTTTAGCTTTTTTTTTACCTGGTAACAAAAGCATGGGTAGCAGGGTTGGCATCGTTACGACCAGTGAAGTTACGATTGTAGGAAGTGACAATGGTGTTCTTATCGCCTTTTTTGATGTCCTTACGATCCCACTGTCCAATGCAGGGACCACAGGCGTTAGCTAAAACGGTACCACCGAATTTGTTAAAAACATCGGCGATGCCATCACGTTCAATGGTGGCACGGATCTGCTCAGAGCCTGGGGTTACGTTGAAGGGAATCTTTGATTTCAGACCATGTTTCATGGCGTTATTGGCAATGCTGGCACAACGTCCCATGTCTTCGTAAGAAGAGTTGGTGCAGGAACCGATCAAACCAACTTTAATGTCCAAGGGGTAACCGTTCTTTTTGGAGTTTTCGCCCAACTTGCTGATGGGATGGGCCAAATCGGGAGTGAAGGGACCGTTGACATGAGGTTCCAATTTGTTCAAGTCAATTTCAATGACTTCGTCGTATTGGGAGTTGCTATCGGCGGACAAGATCTTTGATTGGAATTTTTTGGCTTCACCAGCGATGGCAGAGCGGCCAGTAGATTTTAAGTAAGCAGCCATACGTTCGTTGAAGGGGAATACCGAGGTGGTGGCACCAATTTCAGCACCCATATTGCAAATAGTGGCCATGCCAGTGCAAGAAATCGAATCGACGCCATTACCGTGATATTCAATGATGGCACCAGTACCACCTTTTACGGTTAAGATATCAGCTACCTTCAAAATGACGTCCTTCGGTGAAGTCCAACCACTAATCTTACCGGTCAATTTGACACCAATTACCTTGGGACACTTCAGTTCCCATGGTATGTTGGCCATAACATCGACGGCATCGGCACCACCGACACCAATGCACAAACCGCCAAGGCCACCACCATTGGGAGTGTGAGAATCAGTACCGATCATTAATAAACCAGGGAAGGCATAGTTTTCCAAAATGATTTGATGGATAATGCCACTGCCCGGTTTCCAGAAGCCTAAACCGTATTTAGCACATGCGCTCGACAAGAATTTGTAAACTTCCTTATTTAAGTCTTTGGCACGGGCCAAATCTTGTTCACCGCCAACTTGAGCTTCGATCAAGTGATCACAGTGTACCGTGGAGGGTACAGCTACCTTTTTTAAGCCAGAAGAAATGAATTGCAAAAGTGCCATTTGTGCGGTAGCATCTTGCATAGCTACACGATCGGGACGTAAACGCAAGTAGGAAGTGCCACGAACAATATCTTGATTTTTTGGATCATCCAAATGAGAGTACAAAATCTTCTCGGACAAGGTTAAGGGACGATTAAGACGACCCTTCACGATATCTAAAGTTTTGCTTAATTTTTCATAAGGTAAAAAGACATCGGTATCGAATTTGGACAGCGCAACCTTGGAAGCGGTGTAGCAAGAAGCATGGAATTGACGGGCATGTACATCAAAACCATATTGTCCGGCTTTACGAACCTAAAATTATATATAAAAAAAACAAACAAGAAAACCAACATTTTAAAATTGTAAAAGAGACAAATTATATATAGTTTATACCGGTTAACAACAAATTGAATGTAGGCATGTTCTGCCTGTTTATCTAAATGCGAACGAAATTTTCATTCTTACAAATATATTGAAAACAACAACAAAAACTAAAAATTTGTTTTTGTTTTCAACGTTTCGTACAAATGAAAATTTCGCTTGGGTTTTCTTTCGACATCGTTGAACAGGCTAGTTATGTCACGCCAATGTGCAAAAAATAATATTTATCTCTTATCATACAAAATGCGAAATTCTAAAGGTAAATATTCGTTTCACAAGTATCATTAAATTAAACAGCAGAGAAAATTTTTAATTCACGATTTAATGATTAAAATGGTCTGCAGCAAAAATCGCCTTTAAAATAAAAATATGTGGACTATAGAGATTTTTACACGATAAAGTCAAATTTTTTATTGGCATGCCTAATATTTCGTCCAAAATAAAGCGGTAATGCCGATACATTTCATTATAACTTGAGAACGATTAGTCGATTAGAAATGACTGAAGTACTTATTTCTGCCTATGAGGTTTTAAAATACAATATGCCCCTTAAAATATATTTTTTGAACTCGCACTTAGACTTCTATTCTGAAAACCTTGTTCCGGGTACCAACTATTTTGCACAGCCGAATATAGTGCTCTTACTTGTTTCTTTTCATTTGTGTGTGCATTTGTAACGTCAGTGTGTCTTTGGTTCTGCCTTTTATATTTCACGTATAAGGCATTTTGTTCTGCTATATTATATTTCAACTCTCTTTCTAGATCTTCGTTTAAGATTTGTACTCGTAAAATGCTGGGATGATGGCAAGCAGCCAACAAGTCTTCACCTACGATTACATTAATTTCCTTCAACTTGGAAACACGTCAACTTTTTCATATGGGCTATAATATAGTCCTGTGGTTGTATTCGAAAATCAGCACCAGACATTTAATTTTTTTTTTCGATAGAAATTTAATTTATTTTTCAATAAATAGAAGGGTAATAAAAGTGCTAAAATTATATGTACATAATATAAACAAATTTTGTTTATTTTAAAACTAAAAATTATCTAATATATAAAATTCTCGTGTCGTGGTGTTTGTAATTTAACTCCTCCGAAATGGCTTGACCGATTTTTATGAAATTTTTGTGTGCATAACGGGTAGTTCTGTGAATCGGTAAACATCTGCTTCTCATACCCCTCAATGACACGCCTTTTTTCACGCCCCCTCAGGTAGGCCAGACTGCTGGACCGATCTTCTTGAAATTCTCACATTATATAACTAAGATTCTGATATGATTAATAGGATACTTTTTTACCACGCCTACTTTAACGTCCACTTTTTTTAATTATGTACTTACATCGATATAGTTTTTAGTATTTTTCTTCAAATCGTACACAATTTATAGTCCAGCCAATGCAGAATAAACGTTTAAGAATCGGCCAACGTCTATTTTTCATACTCCTAAATATTTAGGGTGACTCACCCCAAGGGACAATTTATGCCTTACGTATGCCACATATGGCTTAAGTTTTTTTAATTTAAAAAATATTTCCTACAAATAATGTATATGGGAAAACAACGTTTGCTGGGTCAGCTAGTATTATAATAAAAAAATTAAGAACATTTACACATACATACATATGTAAAATATATTAAGTGGTTAAAGTGCTTGCCTTTAAAACCAAGCACCACAGGTTCGACCCACGGCAGAGAGGACAAAAAAATATTTCATCATGATTTTTCAAGTTTTAAAAATTAAGTTTAATCCCCCTTCAGACAATCCATCCAAGAAGCATTTTTTCAAATGTAAATATTTAATTTTTTGCTGCAATAGATCAGCCATTCATGCAATTTCTGTTAAGAATTAACAAAGTGCAATAAAAAATAACAACTCTGATTGCCAAAACATTTTTGATTCAATACTAGTGCATAATTTACCAAGATTGTTCTGAAGAATTTGCAAAATTTTATATAAAACAATTCAAATTATATCGTCTTTTAATTAAGAAGTGTTTAAATTGAATAAAAATTAAAGTGTGCAAAATCATGCATATACACACATGCATACAAATTGTTATTGTATAATTGTATTTTTTATTTAGCCTTCAAACAATCAAGAGGAATGTCTGGTTTACTCTTAAAATACTATGCTGATAACAAATTCATACTACACCATTTGCAATTGTATTTTATAAATTTCCATTTATATTTTAGAAATTTCGAGAGAGATAAGCCCCCGTCCATTATAAGCTGTGTTTTTTTTTTCTTTCTAAAAAAACGAGACACAGATCAGCTTCTTTACTTATGCTGTGATGTTTTACATACAATTTAAAAAGAATGTCCGAAAATAATTTTTTCAAATAGAGCTTAAATTAGACTTGCCAAAATTACAATGCCATGATCATAAAAAACAAAAATTCAATTGGTTTCTATTTTTATGGCGACATTCACCTACATATAATCAAATACATTGGGCCAATTCAAAGCAGACTCTCATATTGTACTATGTCATATAATTCATATTAATATGACTAGTGACTTTGAACACCTTTTGTTAACAAATTATGTATTTAATACAAGAAAGAAGACAAAGAGATGACGCTGTTAAAAATTGTATGTATACAGGAAAGAAGAAAATAGAAAATATTCTCTCTGAGAGGTGAGAAGCGAAGAAATTTTCTCTGAGAGACAGTATGGTTAAAAGTATAACATAAACAATTTCTTATACATATGAAACAAATGTGTAAAGTCATATTATTTTTTTTGTATGGAAATTACTAACAAAAATTTTATGCATGCATAAAATAATATGAATATAATAAAATATATCAAATATGACTGATATGCAACCACTTTGAATTGGCCCATTGTTTCTCATAAGCTTGGTTCAAACAGCTGTTTTGTAAAGTTATGTCACGCCTAATTTAACCATAAGTTCTGTCGCTACAGTTGATGTTCAAAAAGAGTTGAAAAATTTCGAAACAGACGATTTTTTAGAATGATCTGTTTTATTAATATAAATTTTATTAATATCAATTTTAAGTACGTAGAGCTCATTCTACGCAGTATCAGTTTTGTAATTTTACCTTAAATTAAAATACACGTATCGGTATTGCCGATAAATTTTTTGGTACTCAGTATCATATATATTTGAGGATACCAAAAATCAGCGTGGTCAACTTTGAAATTTCTAAAAGCAACTTAACCAAGAAAAAAGCGCGCAGTTTTGAAAAAAAACACCGAGTTTATAATTATTGACTTTTGATTCAATTTATTTAATAAAATTATAAATTTCCGTATAAAAATATAATAAGTTCCCTTCGTTAATCATAAAAGCATAAATTTTAAAATAATTTTAATTTAAATAATACATTTTTCAACAGTGTTTCAACTTTAACTTACCCCTTAAACGATTTAAGGATGAACTTAAACGTTGGGCGATGAAGGAACATGTCAGAAAATGGCAAAGCAATGATGTCGGTAAGGTGACAAGAATACTATGGGGTGACCCAAATCTTGAGAAATCAAAGGAAATTCTGAGACTGAATAGACCAACACTTATGAGACTTACCCGTGTGATTACAGGTCATACGGAGTTGAGAACTCATCTAGCTGGCATGAAACTATCTGAAGAGACAACATGCAGAGCATGCGAGGAAGAGGATGAGACTTTGATACACCATCTCTGTCATTGCCCTGCGTTTGGGCATATTAGACGCGAGAGTTTTACAGTGGATGCTATGCCGAATTTGGAGTACCTGGGGAACTCAAACTGGAGATCCATAAGGAATTAAATTGAGGGGACTGAGTTCTTGAACTAGTCCGATATTTAATTATGGGAAATTATGATTATGGTTTTAAATTTGGAATTCCGGTTCCCACATGGAGCGCACAACATGCCAACTGGGCATAAGTGTATACCTGTCATGGGTTTGGGCTTTTAGTGCCCCTCCTTTTCAACCTAACCTAACCTTAATAGTCACCAATATAATAACCATTTTAGAGAAAAATTGGCAGCTTTTAGACGGCAGTTTCCCTCTGGAATAACTTAGATTACAACTTGCAACGAAACTGAAGTTTCATCAATGTAAATATTTACCTCATCAGGGTGTCAATTGTTTTTATGTAAAATTTTAAAACGAAACGTAGTGCACACGCTGCTCAAAATGGAATACTATAAATGTAAACGAAAATTAATTTAAAATTATTAAAATTTTCTTATAGCGTTTTTTGCGATTGTTTTGTTTTTATTAATTTGTAACTTGACTTTATTCAAGGCATATCCATAAGGTACTCGTATTCAATCAGCTGACTGTTTTTTTTTATATACATTTTAAAAGCGTTACCAAGGCATATTCATACAGGTATATGCAACGGCGAATTGATACAACAAAGCAAATTTTTAGGGGATTTTTTCTTTCAAGGCCAGTTTGTATAACAAGGATGGAAAAGTTGTTTTTGTATGTTTTATCAATAAAATTTTATTAAACAAAGGATATGTGCTTGTGAAGCACAAGAAATATACATAAATTTGGTAAATTTATTATCATAAAAAGCACAATTAAGTTAAATGTTTAATTCGGAATCCAAAATCTAATCTTCCATTCCTGCATTAATAAATAGAATAAAGGAGAATTCAACAAATTTAGACATTATGTTTCCCCATCATCATGTGCTGATAAGTGCACCTGTATGAATTCGCTTTAGCATTACCAACTTTTTTTAAAAGTCATGCCTGCAGTTGTCAAACTTAATTTTTTAAATTTTATTGTACAATAAATAATTCGCAGATTCAGTTGGTTTAAAGCGTGTTAAAAAATACAAAACCGTGAATTAAAAGTTTTCGCTATAAAGTTTTTTAAAAGTTGTTCAAATTTGAGAAGAAAATAAAAAAAATTGTTTGACATATGCCGGCATATATACAAAAACAAAATACATGTGTTTTTTATTGTTGTGTTTGTTGCCGCGATGCATATACCTTATGGATATGCCTTGACTTTATTGAACAAATAAATGAATGAACCTAATAATAAAATTAAATACAATGGGCCAATTCAAAGTAGACTCTCATATTGTACTATGTCATATAATTCATATTAATATGACTAGTGACTTTGGACACGTTTTGTTAACAAATTATGTATTTAATATAAGAAAGAAGACAAAGAGACGACGCTGTTAAAAATTGTATGTATACAGGAAAGAAGAAAATATTCTCTCTGAGGTGAGAAGCGAAGAAATTCTCTCTGAGAGACAGTATGGTTAAAAGTATAACATAAACAGCGTTGTCAACTTTAAAATTTCAAAAAGCACCTAAACCCCTAAAAAAGCGCGTAATTTTCATAAAAAATCACTGAGTTTAAAATGTGTACAAATTTAACTTTACATTTGCTAATATAATCATTACTTAAAAAAAATTAAAGCTTTTAGATGCCAGTTGCCCCCTAAAATAAATTATTTTACAAATGGCAATAAGACTGGAGTTTTGATTGATATCGATAATCGAAATACAAGTCTGAAGACATTCTGTTCTTTATATTATTAGGCCAAAACATCCAAATGTACTATCAATGCAAATATTAACCTCATCAGGGTGTCAATTTGTGCTCTAAAAAATTTTAAAATGAAAAGTATTTGCATATTAATTTCTCTTTTTTTATTTTCACCAAGGTTTGATCAACTTGAAACTTTACTTACAAAATAAATTCTCGTAACAATTTCATTATATAAAAAGTAGGTGGTTTATGTCTCATAAACCATACAGGATATCAACAAACCAGTATCGGAAATAAGTTTCAATTAATAATAAACAAGCAAAACACTCAAATAACAGAAACATTGTATACTATCAATCCTTATAATCTTCTTAATTATTAGTTTTAGTATCATAAGCTGAAAGTATTATCAACATAATATCATTTTACAATGAGTAAATATTTTTTAGCTTTGTTAAGATACAAAATACGTAAGGGTAATTAAAGATATTTACCCTTACAAAAATTGTTTTCAATTAAAAAAATTATTTTCAAATTTAGTATTTGGTGTCACCGAAATAAAAATAAAAGCACTAAAAACTTTAAAAAATCACCAAGCACTAACTCGCAATTTTTTCGCTTCCAAAATGTTAAAAATCACCAAAAACGGTGATAAAATCACCGAGTTGACAACGCTGAACATAAACAATTTCTTATACATAGGAAACAAATGTGTAAAGTCATATTATTTTTTTTGTATGGAAATTACCAACAAAAATTTTATGCATGCATAAAATAATATGAAATAGTACAAATATGACTGATATGCAACCACTTTGAATTGGCCCATAGAATAAAAAAAAAATAATAGTAAGGAAATGACACCTGAAATTTACGGTTAATAATTTTAATAAAATTTTTATCGAAAATACATTTCAAATAACTAATTTTTTTAAATATAAACATGAGCCTACACGATCAAATTGAACATATTTTAAGCAGTCAAGAGATAAAAATAAACTTATTTGGATATATTGGATATATGTATATTCATATGACTAAATGTAGTATAAGATACTTTTGATTTCAACAAATTTAAGTAATCTTAAAATAAATATTAGTTTGGATTAGAGAAAAAATATATACATACATATGTATTTGATGATATGACATGTATACTTTTGTATGTGTGTTGACCTTAGAATTTAAATTAATTTACGTATAGTGAAACTAATATCAATGATACATATTTTTCATTTTTTACATAATTTTAAACTTAATCAGCAAAAAAATCTGCTTAACTTAAAAAAATAGCAATGATAGACAATTTTAAGGTGAAAAGGTAAGGAGAAGATCAAAACTCAGAATAATTTTTGTAATAACAGATCACCCAGGGTTGAGAACTTATCGATCTGACACTATCATATATAAGAATAGGCAGAGCATGTGAAAAGAATAAAACATTGGATCTTTGTTATTGATCTGCATGTAAACGTATTAGCTATAAGAACTTAAGCTTGGAATTTATGTTAAAATTATAATACCTTGGGATTTCAGTCTAAATTACCCTAAGGAATTACATTTCTTGATATATAGATTTAATATTCATTGACACACCAAAACTCAGGTCCTATCACCCTAATATCAGAATTTTAAACTCGTAAAAAATCACTAAACTTTTGCAATGAAGTACATATTTCAATAATTACATCAGAACTAATATTTTTACAGCGAACCTTAAATTTCTATTAGGGTTGTAGGAACTGAGATTTGGTGGGTAAATACTAGATAAGGAAATTTGGGATATTGAAGCAAAACATTGGTCTTCAAGGCAAAAACATCGTTATATAACACTTTAAGAACAGACTGTAAATGCCGACGATATAACGAATAATGTATTTTGGCGAATCTTATATTCGGCAAAAAAATTTTTTTCTACACAGCCTTGCACCGATACTTTATTTTTAGTTGTGTACGACGAACTTTTTTCTAAGATACACCCTAGTGTATTAATTTTTTTTGATTCACTGTATATAATATTAAAAAAATATCTACAAAAAGAAAAAATAAAAACCAATAAAAAGAAAAAAAAAAATTATATATATGGGCAATTCCATGAATATGTCAACCACGACTGTAAAAACTAAAACTCTCAATAAAGGTTTAATGATAAAAAAACACTCAAATTTTACTATGCGCAGGTATTTAGAGCTTATTAAATTATTTTAAGAGCAATAATAAGAACCTAATCTGATTATCTCTTGGTAAAATGTCTAGCTCATTCCAAAGATAAAAAAACTTCATACGTTTTCATATTATGACAAGCACTTTATAAATGTCTCTCAAACTGCATATTTATTAAGGGAAAAAGTTCGAATTTAACTAGTTTGTAGTAGGCTAAGGTGGCAGTTAAAACTTAGAACCTAATTTAGAATTTAACTTTTTTTCTTAACATATATACCTAAAAATATTATAAGAGAAAAATCTGTCACGTATGATGTCACGTACGATATTAAATTATATTTATTATAAAATCATTTAAAGATTGTTTTAAACTAAGTATGATGGATTTTAAATGAAAAATATGTGGTTTAGCAAGAAATTAAAAAAAGAAAAAGTACCTCTCAAGATTCGCAGATTTTTTCATATTTCCATATATACCTCAAAATCACTTCTGTTTTATGTCACATACGATATACTCTAATTTTGCTCGATATTTTAGACAACAATTATTTGAATATAATTATTTTTTTTTAAATAAAATACCCTCTAAATGGAACATAAAGATCTAATTTTGTTTCAGTTACTCTTACTTTTACAAAAATTATTCCACTTTATAGAAGTACAAATGTCACGTACGATGACATGGAATTGCCCATATACAAAAATGCTTGCACGATAAGGGTTGTTGAATGACCAGTGATCGTGCAAATACCTGTAATATACGAATATTTCTCATTTGTGGTTATCTTTAACCATTAATGGTTGTACATCTATCCACCAACTCATTTAAGGGTATCTTGATTGGTTAAAAAGTAAATAATAGTCAGTAGGAGTAACTTTGATACTGTAAAGTAAATAAAATTAAATGCTTTTTTCGCTATCCTAAAAACTCAGTAAAAAACACAACTGAATTTGGCCGATTTTGCCAAAAAAATCATCTTTTCAGATGAAGCTCATTTTGATCTTGGCGTGTATGTAAACAAGCAAAATTGTTGTATATGGGGCACAGAAAACCCGCACGCATACATTGAAAAGCCGATACACCCACAACGAGTCACTGTTTGGTGTTAATTTTGGTCCAGAGGTATAATTGGGCCATTTTCTTCGAAAATGAGCAAGGAGTGACCGTAGTCAATGGCGATCGTTATGGGGCCATGTTGAACGAATTTTTGTTCACAAAAATTGAAGAGGAGGATATTAGCAACATTTTGTTTCAACAGGATGGCGCAACGCGCCACACAGCCAAAGCTACACTTTTGTATAGCATTTTCAAAAAAACAAAAATTATTTGGCGGACCCTTTATATGTATGTATAAACCATTTATAAAATGTTTTATAGTTGTATTAACAATATCAATTATGATTAAATATTTTCTTGATTAGCTTTTAAACATCAATAATTATTATCTCTATTAATATTTGTGCAGCGTCGTTTAAACACATTCTTCACTATCTAACTGCCTAATTTATATGAATAATGAAAGATTTTCTTATTTAATATATAAGTAAAATGTGGAAGAAACCAATGTTATTTTATTAAATTACAAAAGTAATAATTTTTTTTCAGCCCGTCTTACAAAATTTTCTTTTTTCGAATAATTAACAAATAAATCAAAACATATTTAAACATATAAAACACATACAAAAGTATAAAACAAGAAAGTGTTTTAAATTAAACTAATAATTATACAACACCCTCTCTTAATTAGACAATTTCAACAAATCTCTAATTACTATAAAATTATATTTATCTAAGGACTTTGTAAATACATCAGCAACTTGATCTTTGGTTGAAATATGATGTATCTTCAGATTACCTTTCGATACATGATCTCGTATAAAATGATGTTTAATGTCTATGTGTTTTGACCTTTTAGATTCCGAATTTTTGGACATAGCTATGCAACCAGCGTTATCTTCGTAAAGTATTATTGGTTCTTCAGATGTTGTAACCTTCATGTCATCTAAAATGCCTTTCAACCATATGCCCTCGGAAGTAGCTAAACTTAGAGCCACATATTCAGCCTCACTTGAAGACATTGCTACTGTTGTTTGTTTTTTACTACACCAAGACACAGGGCAACCATACACATAATAAATATACCCACTTGTTGATTTTCGATCAGCAATATTAGAGGCCCAATCAGCATCTACATAACCAACCAGAACATCTTTACTTTCGCAACAGTTGTCAAATTTTAACTTTAATAATTTAGTTCCTTTAAGATATCTAAGGATTCGCTTAAGAGTTGACCAATGTATCTCACTAAAGTTTTCTTGAAATCGACCCATGTATCCAACAGCATAGCAAATATCTGGACGAACGCATAGCATCAAATACATCAGACTTCCTAAGAGTTCTCTGAATGGTTTATCGCAAGTCTCCTTTTCATTACATGGTAATTGAAGACCTTTTTCCATTGGGGTATCAATATGGTTACTTTCAGTCATTTCAAATTTAGACAATATTTTCTCAATACTAGAAGTTTGGCTGAGATACATTTTACCATCTTGATTATACTCAATTTTTATGCCAAGATAATAGCTTAGTTTACCACAGTCAGACATTTCAAAAACTTCAGATAATTTATTTTTAACATATTCGATGTCTTCCAAGTCATTTCCAGTAATTAAAACATCATCCACATAAATCAGTAGAAATATTATTTTTCTGTTAATACTCTTTATATAAAGGCAATAATCGTGTTGTGATCTTTTAAAACCAAGTTCTTGAAGAACTGTGTTGATCTTTTCATTCCAACATCTAGGACTTTGTTTTAATCCATACAACGATTTTATTAACTTTAATGCCATTCCTGATTTTGCCTTCATACCTTCTGGAACTTCCATATAAATTTCTTCTTTAAGTTCACCATGCAAAAAAGCGGTTTTAACGTCTAACTGGTAAAATATGTAGCCTCTTTTAACACCTACAGCTAATACTGTACGTAATGTGCTTAATTTTGCAACAGGAGAATATGTTTCAGCATAATCAACCCCAAATTTTTGTAAGAAGCCTTTTACAACTAACCTTGCTTTGAAACGTAGAGGGTTCCCATTTGAATCAGATTTTATAGCAAAAACCCACTTTGATTTAAGCAGTTTTTTATTACTTGGTTTTTCAACCATTTTCCAAACTTTATTTTTATCTATGGAATCTAGTTCGCTTTTAATTGCCTTAAGCCACTGATCTCGATTTAATGTATTTTCAATTTCTGAAAACGAATTAGGAACCTCATCATTTGAAACAGCTTCAAATATAGATTCATATAGTTCGGTAAATCTAGTTGGAGGTTTTCTTTGTCTCATACTTTTTCTAGGTTCTGTTACTACCTCAGCTTCTTGTTCTTGTACACTTGTTTCAGAATTCTGGTTATCCTGGTCTATTATTTCAACCGAAACAACACCATTATCTCCTTCCCCCTCTGGTTGGTTTGGTTCTACAAATCGATTATCTATGTCATTTGTGTCATCACTATTATTACGTTCTATTAGTTGTATTTTCGATGCATTATTTTTGATATCTTTAAATGGAAAATTTGATTCGTTGAATTTACAATCACGCGCAAGGATTACAGTACGTTCCTTTTCATTCCATAGTCTGTAACCATTAGGACAATAACCCACCATTATATATTTACAACTTTTAGCATCTAACTTTTTCCGCTTTTGATTCGGAATCCATGCATATACAGAGCAGCCAAAAACTTTGAGTTTTGTTAAATCAGGTTTTTCATTAAACCACATTTCAGCTGGAGTTTTTTTATTACATATTAACGATTTAGTGGGGCTTCGATTTATTAAATAAGTACTAGTATATAATGCTTCACCCCATAAAAATGTTGGCACTTTAGATTCAATCATAATTGTTCGAACTTTTTCTAAAACAGTCCTATTAAACCTCTCCGCCACACCGTTTTGCTGAGGAGTATACGCAATTGTATGATTAATTTGTATACCTTTGTTTTTACAGTACTCCAGCATTTTATTAGAATTATATTCCCGACCTTGGTCTATTGTTAACATAGAAATTCTAGTACTAAACTTAGCATTAACAAGGGCATCATATTCTTTAAATTTGTCAAAAACCTCAGACTTATTTTTTATTAGGTACACAAATGCAAAGTGAGTATAGTCATCTATAAAGGAAACAAAGTAATTTGAACCATTGTATGCGACAGGACTAATAGGGCCACAAACATCTGAATGAATGTGCTCAATAGGGCGGGTGGTTTTAAAACGAGTTCCATTAAATGGATCACGACATTGTTTACCTTGTGCACAAACTTCGCAAAAATCAGTAGGTATTTGACTTGGTACACCTATTGCCATACTATATTTTACCAAATCATCGTAAGCTTGCTTGCTAATATGACCCATACGTTTATGCCAAAGAAGTCCCGATTCGACTTTAGTTAAATTTGATACTGACCTTAAGATCTTGATTTTTAGCTCAAATAAGTTTCCTATCCTTTTTGCTGTAGCTATATGATTTCCATTCTTTACTAGATCAGCTTTATCCTTCATAAAATTGACTTTGATACCAGCTTCTACAATACGACTCACACTTAAAAGATTTTCTCGAAAATTTGGACTATATAAAACGTTTTTTATATTTAAATTTACATTATTGTTGCTTAAGCCTTTAATTTTTCCAATCTTATTGACTACAACAAATTCACCATCTTTTGCAACACTTATGTGACGTGATTCAGTTAGTTCATTTATTTCCGAAAATATGCTTATATCATTTACGAAATGATCGGTAGCACCTGAATCTAAAGCAAAAGATACCACTTCTGCTTTATTGTAATTTTTACATATATTTGAGTCTGCCATAAAACTAACACTTGAACTAGCAGCTGTTTTTGCCTCTTTCACACGACAGTCTTTTTTCATATGTCCAAAACGTCCACATTTATGACATTTTCCGTTAAATGTTTTCTTTTTTCTTGTCGTAAATGCAGTAATTTGTTCTTCAACAGTTTCCGTTTGTCTTTGTTTCTTTTTTGATTCTTCAGCTAGCAACCGTTGTTTAACAGTTGACACATTTAGCTCTTCAGTTGTTAAATTTTCCAAAGCAGTTACCACAGCATCATATGACTCTGGGAGAGTTAAAAACAGTTGAGATACTAAATCTGCCTCTTCTGGCTTTGCACCAGCCGACTTTAGTTGACGAATCAAATTATCGAATTTCAGTAAATGACTTGCCATATCATCTCCATCATGCAATCTTAATTTTGCAAGTTCTTTTCTTACCAATGTTTGATTTTGGGCTGATTTCTTTTCAAAGGCTCCACACAGAGATTCCCACATTTCCTTTGCAGTCTTCTTGTCTCTTACATATTCTATGTAGTCATCATGAATAAACGAGACTATAACATCTTGAGCTCTTGCATCCAATTTAAGAAATTCATGTTCAGCCTCGGTAGGTACTGTCTCAACAGCCTTTAAACAACCTACCGATGAAAGATGTCTTTCTACCCTGAACTTCCAATTATCAAAATTAGTGCCAGCAAATTGCACAATACCAGTTGATTTTTCCGTGGGACCCATAACCTCTTATTTAATATATAAGTAAAATGTGGAAGAAACCAATGTTATTTTATTAAATTACAAAAGTAATAATTTTTTTTCAGCCCGTCTTACAAAATTTTTTTTTTTCGAATAATTAACAAATAAATCAAAACATATTTAAACATATAAAACACATACAAAAGTATAAAACAAGAAAGTGTTTTAAATTAAACTAATAATTATACAACAGATTTATAAAGCGTTAATAAAACTAATTTCCTATGAACATTTGACTTATTAATGCTGCTAAATAACTCTTTTATAATATATCTACCTTAAAATAAAATTATAAAAGTTCGTAAATCTATATGATATAAAAACTGTAAACACAATTTCGTTTTTAATAATTATTAGAATTTAAGTTGTCATTATTTTAATTAAATAGGCATGTAGGTACCTACCCATGTTAGAAAATTTTATAGTATCTGTAAGATGGTCTTCTAATGTTTTAAATTTGTTTTTAAAAACAGTATGACATTAATTTATTGACAGCAAAACAGTTTTTTTTAACATTTGAAAACTACCTATGTGCTCAACAAATCTGGAAAATATTAAAAATCAAACACTTTAAAACAAACTGTTAGTAGTTTACGTATTTTACTAACAGTATGGGCTTTAGTTCAGTTTGTGCATTCCTTTGAGAATCGAGTTCATAAATGTTACTGATGTTGGTCAGAGTGTGGTTAAAAATCCATCAATATCAACGCTCCCAGATACTACACATTTGCCGCACTTTTCTGATAGGTTATTTTCGAGCCAGCATTGAGTTCACTTAATTATACTGTTTTAAATGTTAATGTTCAAAACAAAAATTTTTAAAAATATTTATTTTTATAGCAGATTCAAAGTAAATGTCTCACAACTACACAAATAAAAAAACACCCGGTATATATACGTATATGTAAATGCTATCAATTAACAAAAAAATGTTTAAAAAAAGAATTTTGATTGCTTTGATGGTCTAAAAATCTTTTTTTAAGATTCTCATAACATTTTTAATTATATTTTGCATTTTGTATTATGTTAGCTCTATATTTACGAAAACATGTATAAAACACCTAACAATTAGCCTAAAAAGATACCACATCTTTAAGATAATTAACTATTGTCCTCCTCTCCCCGCTTACAAACTAATAAAACTAAAGATGTCAAAGCAACCAAAAAAGAAGTCTATTGTCTTTGTACAAATAGACGATCAAATATTTGGTTAGATAACAGTCATTTGAGGTTAGAACCGTTTTTTATGCAAGCCTATTTTTTATTTTAGTCCGTTTTATTGCACAACTGGCCCAACGTTTGTTTCCAAAATTCAAGGCAGTCTTTCCATAGATATGCTGACAAAAAATTGCTTCGATGTTTTTAAAGTTTTTCATGGCAAAAATCATTAGTTAAAAATGCGAATAATCAAGACTCTCTTTAGATACAACAAAAAGGTACGTTCTTTGACATTCAATTTAAAAAATTTTTACGTATAGCGAATCAACTTACCTGTGATTGGAACAACCTAATTGTGGCCATAATTATCCAGAAACACAAAACTATAAGATATTTCTAAATATATTATTTTTTATAAAATTTACTTGACGAACAACAAATCTTCAGCCTTCTTAGCTGGAAGATTTCAATTCTGACTGACGACTAACGAAAAGAGAATACGCTCTCAAAGAAAACATTTTGACATTTGCTTTTTAATAAGTTGTTTGACATTTGTTTTGATCATTTTCGTATAGTTCAAATTGTATGTCAAAGTGTTACCAGATATACCAAAGATTTTGTATATAATTACAAAATAAAAAAATATTTAAAATTTAGTGAATGATATATTCTGGAATATTAAATTTATAAATATTTACAAACATATATAAACATATACTGTATTCACAAGGCATCTCACCATGTCATAATGTTATAAGATTTCACAACAGCATAAAAAAATTGTTGTTGCTGTAAAAACTGTCCTATAATAATACGACTTTGTAAGGTATGTTTATTGTGTTGTCATAACTATTCAGGTACCTGCGGCGATAGGCTCGGAATAGACTCGGAGAACAACGTTTAAAAATTGTTTAAATTTATTTTGAAAATCATGGTTCGGTTCGACAATTTAACTTTGTTTAGTGTTTTTAATCATCTATTTATAGATATATAAAAATACTAGCATTTAACCCGCTACTTCGTTAGCGCAGTTCTTACTATTTATTGAATAAAATACCAAAAGTATCATAAAAATCAAAAAAGTACTTTTTTGGTTGCCCATGACATTTTCAGTCTCACCTTGTATCAATAGTCACGAATTTCAAAATTCTAGCTTCGCAAACGTTGAAAATACAAAAAGTACCATAAAAATTCAAAAAAGTACTTTTTTCGTCGCCCATAACATTTTTTGTCTCACCTAGAATCAATAGTCCTTGATTGTATAATCCTATATTTATAAACGTTGCAAATACAAAAAGTACCATACAAATACAAAAAAGTACCTTTTTGGTCGCCCATTACATTTTTAGTCTCACCTTGTATCGATTGTCACTAATTTTAAAATTCTAGCTTCGCAAACGTTGAAAATACAAAAAGTACCATAAATATTCAAAAAAGTACCTTTTTGGTCGCCCATAACATTTTTAGTCTCACCTGGAATCAATAGTCCTTGATTGTACAATCCTACCTTCATAAACGTAGCAAATACAAAAAGTACCATACAAATTCAAAAAAGTACCTTTTTGGTCGACCATAACATTTTCAGTCTCACCTTGTATCAATAGCCACTAATTTTAAAATTCTAGCTTCGCAAACGTTGAAAATACAAAAAGTACCATAAAAATTCAAAAAAGTACCTTTTTGTTCGCCCATAACATTTTTAGTCTCACCTGGAATCAATAGTCCTTGACTGTACAATCCTACCTTCATAAACGTTGAAAATACAAGAGGTACCACAAAAATTCAAAAAAGTACCTTTTTGGTCGCCCATAACATTTTTAGTCTCACCTGGAATCAATAGTCCTTGATTGTACAATCCTACCTTCATAAACGTAGAAAATACCAAAAGTACCACAAAAATCCAAAAAAGTACCTTTTTTGGTCGACCATAACATTTTCGGTCTCACCTTGTATCAATAGCCACTAATTTTAAAATTTTAGCTTCGCAAACGTAGAATATATAAAAAGTACCATAAAAATTCGAAAAAGTACCTTTTTGGTCGCCCATAACATTTTTAGTCTCACCTGGAATCAATAGTTCTTAACTGTACAATCCTACCTTCATAAACGTAGCAAATACAAAAAGTACCATACAAATTCAAAAAAGTACCTTTTTGGTCGACCTAACATTTTCAGTCTCACCTTGTATCAATAGCTACTAATTTTAAAATTCTAGCTTCGCAAACGTAGAATATATAAAAAGTACCATAAAAATTCGAAAAAGTACCTTTTTGGTCGCCCATAACATTTTTAGTCTCACCTGGAATCAATAGTCCTTGACTGTACAATCCTACCTTCATAAACGTAGCAAATACAAAAAGTACCATACAAATTCAAAAAAGTACCTTTTTTGGTCGACCATAACATTTTCGGTCTCACCTTGTATTAATAGCCACTAATTTTAAAATTCTAGCCTCGCAAACGTAGAATATATAAAAAGTACCATAAAAATTCGAAAAAGTACCTTTTTGGTCGCCCATAACATTTTTAGTCTCACCTGGAATCAATAGTCCTTGATTGCACAATCCTACCTTCATAAACGTAGCAAATACAAAAAGTACCATACAAATTCAAAAAAGTACCTTTTTGGTCGACCATAACATTTTCAGTCTCACCTTTTATCAATAGCCACTAATTTTAAAATTCTAGCTTCGCAAACGTTGAAAATACAAAAAGTACCATAAAAATTCAAAAAAGTACCTTTTTGTTCGCCCATAACATTTTTAGTCTCACCTGGAATCAATAGTCCTTGACTGTACAATCCTACCTTCATAAACGTAGAAAATACCAAAAGTACCACAAAAATTCAAAAAAGTACCTTTTTGGTCGCCCATAACATTTTTAGTCTCACCTGGAATCAATAGTCCTTGATTGTACAATCCTACCTTCATAAACGTAGAAAATACCAAAAGTACCACAAAAATTCAAAAAAGTACCTTTTTTGGTCGACCATAACATTTTCGGTCTCACCTTGTATCAATAGCCACTAATTTTAAAATTCTAGCTTCGCAAACGTTGAAAATACAAAAAGTACCATAAAAATTCAAAAAAGTACCTTTTTGGTCGCCCATAACATTTTTAGTCTCACCTGGAATCAATAGTCCTTGATTGTACAATCCTACCTTCATAAACGTAGAAAATACCAAAAGTACCACAAAAATTCAAAAAAGTACCTTTTTTGGTCGACCATAACATTTTCGGTCTCACCTTGTATCAATAGCCACTTATTTTAAAATTCTAGCTTCGCAAACGTTGAAAATACAAAAAGTACCATAAAAATTCAAAAAAGTACCTTTTTGTTCGCCCATAACATTTTTAGTCTCACCTGGAATCAAAAGTCCTTGACTGTACAATCCTACCTTCATAAACGTAGAAAATACCAAAAGTACCACAAAAATTCAAAAAAGTACCTTTTTGGTCGCCCATAACATTTTTAGTCTCACCTGGAATCAATAGTCCTTGATTGTACAATCCTACCTTCATAAACGTAGAAAATACCAAAAGTACCACAAAAATTCAAAAAAGTACCTTTTTTGGTCGACCATAACATTTTCAGTCTCACCTTGTATCAATAGCCACTAATTTTAAAATTCTAGCTTCGCAAACTTTGAAAATACAAAAAGTACCATAAAAATTCAAAAAGTACCTTTTTGGTCGCCCATAACATTTTAAGTCTCACCTGGAATCAATAGTCCTTGATTGTACAATCCTACCTTCATAAACGTAGAAAATACCAAAAGTACCACAAAAATTCAAAAAAGTACCTTTTTTGGTCGACCATAACATTTTCGGTCTCACCTTGTATCAATAGCCACTTATTTTAAAATTCTAGCTTCGCAAACGTAGAATATATAAAAAGTACCATAAAAATTCAAAAAAGTACCTTTTTGGTCACCCATAACATTTTTAGTCTTACCTGGAATCAATAGTCCTTTATTTTATAATTCTACCTTTATAAACGTAGAAAATACAAAAAGTACCATAAAAATTCAAAAAAGTACCTTTTTGGTCACCCATAACATTTTTAGTCTTACCTGGAATCAATAGTCCTTTATTTTATAATTCTACCTTTATAAACGTAGAAAATACAAAAAGTACCATAGAAAAGCGAAAAAAATTTTCAAATATCTATGTAACAAAATATTTTAATAGACATGATTTAAAGTCAGTAAATCTACTCTTTTTTGCATAAAAGTAATTATGTTCTAAAAAGTACCAAACTCTTCCCGATTTTTCCCTTTTCTACCCTGCTATGAATGTGTTTCAATTTTTAATAAATTACATAATTTTTTATGTCTAGTGAAATCCCAATTAAAAATTTTGTGAAAATTGGCCGTCTAATTAGGAATTACTTACATTTTCCGGAATTTTCCCCTTTTTGGTACCTTTTTTGTCCCCAGAAAAGTTTCCAAAAATTTCACCTAAATAGTTGTCCATATTCTATTAGGAAATATTAATTGTCAAATGTTGTCCCATTGAATAATATAAGAAAAGTTTCTTTTAAAAAAAGTACCAAAAAAAGGGACAATTTTTACCCCTTATACATGCGAATTTGAAAAAAGTGGCGAATTCCTATTAATATTTTTTCGCGGATTACTTAATACAGTTTAAATTTTTTTCCTAGCTTTATGCGTTTGGAAGTTACATAGGGTACCAAAAAAGTACCAAATTATAGTTTTTACCCGTTTTTTCCCCTTAGGGGTTGAAAATTCCAAAAAAGGCCAGACACCTGTCAGCTTATTTTTTGTGCAAATTAAAATACTTTTTCAATTTAATTTGTATCATTTTTAGTTTAGCAGATATAAGATTACCGATTTTACCCGTTTTTACCCCCTTAAAGTACGAATTTCCAAAAATCCCTTCTTAGTGGAGCTATACATCGAAAGAGGAACCGATTGTCCAAATTTCATGTCTCTAGCTTTTAGCGTTTGGGCTGTGCGATGATGAATCAGTCAGTCAGTCACGTTACTCTTTTATATATATAGATTAATAGGATTAATGCACTTTTTATACCCTTCACCTGTGATGCACAAGGGTATATATAGCTTTGTCATTCCGTTTGTAATTTCTACAATTTTCATTTCCGACCCCATAAAGTATATATTTTCTGAAAGCTTATGAACAGAGTCGATTAAGCCCTGACCGTCTGTCCGTGTATTGGCTGATATTAACTTTTAGAAGCAACTATATGTTCCTCAGATCTGTGTATGGTATCAATCTTTTAGAAATATCCGGGAATGAATCGCTATTGAAATTCAGCTTCATCGCCCCATTACTTTTTGAGATATGAGCAAATAAACACGACTTACTCTGTTTTTCCGCTTATTTTTACCACAAAACTTATTTTTACCTCACGGTCACTTGCCCCACATAATTTTTCATTTTTAACCAGAACCTATTTGTATAAACTAAATTAAAATATTTTTGATATCTCAAAAAAACTATTTTTTTATTAAAATTACAACTTTAGTGTAGTTGCTCAGAAAATTATATTTTTTATATTGTAATTGCCACGCCCACTACTATGTTTTTTTTGGAGTTTGTATAATGAAGTGTTGTCAGGCGATCTACATGTGTGAGCAAAGTGTTATAAAAATAGGTAACCGAAAAACGGTATAGATTTTGTATGAAGTAGTGGAAGTAAAGCTGTCCTACTGAATATAAATTTTTTTGGTTTCTTAATTTTTTGATTTTAAATAACAAAATGTTTAGTCTTGCTTTTTGAAACTATTTTATTTTTCTTCAATAAATGCTTGAATAAATGAAAGAAAAATTTGTAAACAAAGGTTGTTTTTCTTTATAAGTATTTGTGAATTTGTCAACAACTTTTTGACATATCGTTTTGTTTTACACTAACAAAATACACGTTGTATTTTTTCACTTTGTAGTTGTTTTAGCGACGAGTTCACCTTATTGAATTCGCCTTGATTCTTACCTTTTAATTTAATTCAGGATGCGATATGTTTTCTCATTTTTTTGGCAACACTATTACAAAAGAACTTGTCACCCGTTTATAATATTGCATATATAAAAAAAAAAGAACACAAAAAAGGCATAGGGCGGAATTAATGCAATATTTATGTCAGCAAAGAAAATACCATTAGTCATTTTATTCAAACTGAACTAAAACATTTAAAAGCCGGTTACATGCAAAATTATGGAAATTTATTTGAACGTTTAAATAAATAAAAAAATCAATCAATATAATACTGAGTTAAATAGTTGATATTTACACACAACACCTATAGTTCTGATCAAAAGAGTATCGGACGACTAACTTTTCCTTGATATTCTGTCATTATCGCATTGAACTTATAGCCATACTGCTGTATTCATAAAAAATATTTTAGGATTATTAAAGGCTTATTTGACAGATGTTGCATATACATTTGTCAAATAAGCATTCAATAAACCTAAAATATTTTTTATGAATACGGCAGTAAAAATTTAAAAATAAAACAAATAGAAAGTCCAAAAATGTAATATTAAAAGTACAACAAAAAACACCTTGGCTTGGTGTAAAATGAAAGTTTTAAATTAATACCATCTTGTTTAAAGCATGTGACATATAATTCAACTGCATAATTGCAAAAAATTGCTTTAGCGACATCTTACGCTAAAGGCAAACATTAAACTTGTGGTAATGACGTGCAAAAAAAAAACATGAAAAACAGATGTTGCTAAATTTCGTACTAACTCAATGATATGTGTATTAAATAACATGAAATCAATAAGGAAAATTAATTCTATGTTTCAATTTTCAATACAATACTGAGTAAAATAGTTGATATTTACACACAACTCCTGTAGCTCTGATCAAAAGAGTGTTGATGATGAAACCGTAGCTGGTTGCGAAAATGCATTTCACTCAGTTAGTATCCGATGACTAACTTTATCTTGATATTCTGTTATTATCGCATTGAATTTATAGCCTAAAAAATAAAAAAATGTCTTGTATTTTTGAGCTAAAAGAACTTAGTGAAATAAAAAAATTGCGAGATTTGTTTCGACGGGATTGGCCTGAGAATTGTGTTGGCTACTATTGTTTGGATAATTTCTTAAAGTGGAAAAAGAAAAATAAACATCTGAAAAATCTAAGTATTTATACTTCAACTAAAGAAGAAGGACTCTACGTCATTATAGATCGTTATCAGCTATTTGTTGGCTCTTTAAGTAAAACAAATTGTGAAAATTTGACAACAGTTTTAATGAATTTAGATTGGTCGAAATCTTATAAAGTTAGTTCATTTTTAGAATGTCATAGGCCGGCAGTTCTAAATACGGTGGATAGTAAAAAACTTAATTTAGAATACGACAGCATGACTTTAATGTATTATTTACCAAACGCTGATGCTAAACTTATTCAAGTGAGGTAATAAATTTTTTAAGATAATTTTTTAAAGTGCAAAATATCTACACATATATGTACGTGCATACATGAGTATATTTGACTTGTTTGAAAGGCGTTTCATTTATTATACCCTTCACACAGTGAACAAGTAAGAGTGCTATATTCGGCCGTGCCGAATCTTATATACCCTTCACAACGTGTAGTCATGCAATAACAGTAGTTTGAATCACCATTCATCTCATATGAAATATGTACATACATATATAAAAAACATACATATATAAAAACATCCCATTGTAAAATTAAAAATTTAGGTATGTATGTTAAAAAAAACAATAAAAAAATTCAAAAAAAAATAATTAAAATATAAATAATAAATATAAAACAAAAAAAATAGAAAAAAATTAAAAAAAAATAATTAGAATATAAATAATATAATAAATAAAAAATAAAAAAAAAATAATAAAAAACAAGTAACAGTGCTATATTCGGCCGTGCCGAATCTTATATACCCTTCACAACGTGTAGTCATGCAATAACAATTGTTTGTATCACCATTCATCTCATATAAAATACGTACATATGTATATACTGGTTAGAATAAATGTGGCATCGAATCCCAGCTGAGCCAAAAAATTTTTATTTTTTTTAATATATTATTTATATTTTATTATTTTTTTTTTAAATTTTTTTTAAAAATTTTTTTAAACGGACATCGCCTGGACCTGGGTGTGGTATTAAAATATCAGAAATATTCGGTATTGAAAATCAGAATCGGTAGATCGGTATTGAAAATCAGAAACATCGGTACATAAACAACTGAGATATGAGCAAAAAACCACGACCACCTTGTTTTTTTTACAGTGAATTGCTGGACCGATTTCACTAATTCTTTTTTTGTTGTATTTGTTATTATTAGGAGAAGATTCATCTGTAAGAAAATAATAATAATGTGTCACTGGCAGTAATATTCACGTAGTTGACATTAAAACAAAGAAACGTAGTTTACATGCTCTTTGCAAATATGTATATCAGTCGGAGTTGGTCTGTGGTCTGAGTTATAATAACAAAATACCTACATACATAATTCATATACCATTTTTAGTGTACTTTTCACATTGGTATCTACAGGATAATTTGTACTGTGTGTTTTTTGGCGTAGAATAAGTCTTACCTTACGGTATAGAAATTCATGTCGGATTGTTATTGTTGTAATCTTTATTTCATTGATTATGAGGAAACGGCGAGATAAATTTTTTTAAAAATTTTTTTGTAGGTAAATGAAGATGTTATCTTTCGTTTGATATACATTTCATATTGGTTGATATATTCCTAATATTTAAATTTCTCAAATGAAAATTGTTTAAACACATACACTCAAACATATGTATGTGTGGTGTTTGGTTGAGTGTTTGAGTTTGTAGCGTGAACACAAACTATGCTGCTGTTTCAGTGTTGACACAAACCTTCGGCTGTTGTTTTGATTGATGAAATATTGAAAGCGAAATATATGAGCAATACATTTAATTTGGATTATATTCGAAACGATGCTCCCACAACTATTGATAACACAACCATTGAGTTAGTTTTTGCGAGAAATTTGAATGTTAATTTAAAAACATATTTATCCTATTTTTTCTATCATAAGCCCATAATATCAAAAGTAACTTTAAAATAATCACAATTGATTTGTGTCTGTTATTTATCATTTATCCTTACTCTTTTAACTTAAAAACATATTTATCCTATTTTTCCTACTATAAGCTTATGTATATTATCAAAAGTAACTATCAAATAAATAAATTCATTTGCTTATATTATTTATCATTTATTGTTATACATATATGTTTTCTGTCTTATCGGATGGCGTATTCTACGTTAAACTTAATGGCCGTGTCTCTGACACAGCCTGCAGGGACAGTCTGCTGTTTTTTTTTCTGAAGTGTTTGTTCAACAAGGTTAGTCCAAGGCATATTTATTCATCAGGTACTCTTGATTCGACCGCTGATTATTTTTTTTTATTACTTATTTTTAATTTCAGCTGTCATAATACATAAATAAAAAACAATTTTCTCTCTTTTCTAATTAATTTCAAATGTCAAACTTCATTTATAAAAAATATAAACAAAAAATTCTCTCCGAACTGCAATTACCTGATGAATAAATATGCCTTGGGTTAGTCAAATAAAAATAGTGTTGGAAACTTTTGATAAACCATTTTGATACTTTTACAAAAGAATAGGTACTATAGTTTTTTTTTATTTTCAGTTGAATTTTTATTTCTAAAAATGCCGGCTATTAGACGTACAAACTTAAGTCGCGAATAATTTTGATTTAATTTTATACCAACAGCAATACTTAATAAAGAAATTAACTTAGTTCAGATAAAAAGGTAACAGATATTTCTTGATTATAGGGCAGTACGAAGTTCGCCGGGTCAGCTAGTTTCTTTATAAAAAAATAAACTTGAAAGAGAATAAAAAGAAAATCTTAGTCTTATTTAAGAAAGGAAAAAATCTATAAATAAATAAAAAAAAAATAACTTTAAATATTTTTAATTTCTAGCTGTCCACAAGGTTTTATTATTAAACCTCTGTGTTCTGACAATGATGCTGAGATTATTGATTCTCTGTGGCCTAATCGACATAAAGGTTCTTTGTTTTTGATTAAACGGTTAATTGATTGGAACGCAAATATGGGAATTTATACGGAATCATCTAAAGAATTAGTGGCATGGTGTTTAAGGTACATATTGTCAAACATACATTTGTCAAACATTTTTTAAATAGTAATAATACGGTAGACTATATATTATATTTTTTTACAGATTACAGGGCGGTTTTTTAGGAGCCTTGCAAGTAAAAGAGCCATACAAACGTTTGGGTTTAGGAGCTGCTGTAACTCGGGCCATTGCTCGTTGCATAGCCGACCAGGGAGATGATATAATGGCTTTGGTTAACATGGAAAATGTGCCATCACGTCGCATGTTTGAAAAGTTAAATTTTAAAGTGACAAATCGTTGTTATTGGCTGAGAAATTATCCTTCTGTAGAGAATTATAGCTGGCCCGATGGTGAATAAGTTATGCATTTGAAAAATTATAATTATTATGGAAAATTAAAGAATTATATGATACCAATTTGACCAATTTCAATGCTACTTAAGTAAAGAATAAAAGAGAAGTAATATTTTATTTAATTTTATATATTTATAAAAAAAAATTAAATAAATTATCATAAGTCTGTCATTATTTGCAAGGCATATCCATAAGGTATATGCATCGCGGCTACAAACACAACAATAAAAACCACATGTATTTTGTGTTTGTATATATGCCGGCATATGTCACACAATTTTTTTATTTTCTTTTTAAATTTAAATAATTTTTAAACAACCTTAGAGCAAAAACTTTTTATTCTTATTTTTGTATTTTTTTAAAACGTTTTAAATCAACTGAAACTGCAAATCATTTATTTTATAATCAAAATAAAAATTTTAGTTTGACAACTGCAGGTAGGCTTTTTAAAAAAGTTGGTAACGCTCAAGGCGAATTCATACAGGTGAAATTATCAGCACATGATAATGGGGGGAAACACAATGTCTAAATTTGTTGAACTCTCCTTGATTCCATTTATTAATGCAGGAATGGAAAAGTAGATTTTGGATTCCGAATTAAAAATTTAACTTAATTGTGCTTTTTTGATAATAAATTTACCAACTTTATGTATATTTGTTGTTCTTACACCATTTATAATGTGCTTCACAAGCACATATCCTTTTTTTAATAAAATTTTATTGAATTAAACATATAAAAACAACTTTTTTATCCCTGTTATACATATTGGCCTTGACGAAAAAAATCCCCTAAAAAGTTGCTTTGTTGTATCAATTCGCCGTTGCATATACCTGTATGAATATGCCTTGGTAACGCTTATAAAATGTATATAAAAAAACAGACAGCTGATTGGATACGAGTACCTTATGGATATGCCTTGTTAACATACATACAATCGGCCGCTTAGGTTTTTTTATTTTTTGTCCATTTAAAAATTATATAAATTTGAGATAAGGTGTTATATGGGAGGTGGGCATTATTGTGGGCGTATCAGCCTAATTTTTCGTTATTACTAATCTTTTGATCAAAAAACAAAGTTAGCAAAAGTTCTGAGTCGAACATTAGAAAATTCTAAATTATTCCCAAATTTTAAGAATAATCCAGTTTTTTTAACAAAACTGGCAATCCTAGTTATTACTCACATAAAACTTACAGAGAAAAGGAAAAAAAAACATTTTATCTTATTAAAATATAATTGTATTTGTACCAGGGTCACTTATACAGGTAGCAGTGCCAGCCCAGCTAATTATTTTTCTGTGTCCCAATGTTTGTCAAAATTCATATATAAAAAAGAGATTTCCGTTGCAAGAATTGTCAAACTCCATAAATAAAAAAGAGATACAAAAAATAATTTCTCTCTGCGCTATCACCTTTTGTGATTGCACCATGATTCGTACATAAATAAGTGTATTCATTAATTATTAAACAACAAACTTATTGTTAAATGGTGATTATCAATTAAACAAGATTTAGTTATTGTTGGCGCGTTTAACTCACAACAACTAAAGCAAAGAAAATGTCGTCATTAAAAATATTAACTGATATGAATGACCTTAAATATTTGCGCGATTTATATCGTAATTATTACCCAAAAACTGCTCACGGTTATTATACACTTACAAATTTTATTAAATGGTTTGAATTAAATTCGCATATAAATCATGTTAAAGTTTATGTGCTCGACAATTGGAAAGAAAGTGGTTTGTTTATTGTTTTGGTAAGTTTGTATGCCCTACACCACCATATTATATATGTATAACGCGTAGTTGTTTGGAAGATCAATCATTCGACTGTTTTGAAAACCAATTTTGGGATTTTATTTTTTTTCAGTCGGAATTTATCCAATACAACGGTCGGAATTTAACTAATTAAAATTTTTTTTTTATTTTTTTATTTTAATTTAATTATTTTTGTTATATCTATGCATTGATCAAAGGATCGTTATCAGATGTTTATTAACACTTTAAATTTTAACGCCAAGGAAGTGGCTGATGCTTTGAAGTTGTGGGACTGGAGTCTTAAATACAAAATTTTCGCTTTACCCGCTGCTCTGTTTCCTGTTGTTGAAAAAACTTTAAAAGACCTGAATATGAACATTAGAATGACAACACTTAAGATTTATCAAAGAAATCCAAGTTTTGTCATTGATAAAGAGGTTAAGTAAGTGCTTATTTTTGATTTTTTAGAAAATTTAAACAATTATTATTAAACCGAATTTTATAATTAAAAAAACATAAATGGACGTTAAAAAGCAGTTTTGACATTTTTTAGTTGGATGTCATAATAAAAAAAATTATTAGTAGAATTTTTAACTTTTATTTGTTCATAACACAAACCCCATTGTATTTTGTATTTTCTATAAAAATATAGTTTTGGCTTATGTACTTATGAACACAATTTCTGTTGTATCTATTTTTTGATAAAAAAAAATTAATTTCCCATCCCTATATGAATCTAATATAAGACTTATGTAACATATGAACAAAAAATTGTTTTACAAAATGTTAATGGAAATTACCAAAAACAATCATAAAATACTGTAAAAACATACAAAAAGAGTAAATTACAACGTTAAAACGTGGGTTGGGAATTGAACAATTGTTTACTGCATTTAAAAATTTTGTGTTTGTACAATTTTGGTGACGAGTATTTTTCAATCATTTATGGCAAATCTCAGTTTCGCGGTTACTAGGCTTGAACCATATATAAATTATTTATCCGCCATTTTTTTGTGACAGCCATCTTGGACTCACATTTTTTTTAGTGTTCTTTATTCTGCTAGTCGAGCCCTTTCTTTTGATACCCATATCATTCCTGTCAAAAAACTGAAAAAAATAATTTTCGCTTGTAAAGTTTAGGAAAAACACCGAAGCTTTTGTATTGTTGTGCTTATATCTTGGTTAGTTTTAAACCGATTTGTCAGTTTTTCTCAGCAGTTATTTTTCTAGAAGTTGATTTCACTCAACACACGGACAGACAGACGGGCAGACAGACGGACAGTGCTCAATCGACTCCTCTAGTCATAAGCTCTCAGAAAATATACTTTATGGGGTAGGAAATTAATATTGTAGAAATTACAAACGCAATGATAATCCTATATACACTCTTACAGTCTTTGTGAAGGGACAGACTTCAAAAAACTGTACATTTGGCAACGTTGGTGGTGCATTAAAATAGTAAACAAAATATTTTCGACTTGCTTAAATTTATTTTTTAATTGGCAGTTGTTTTCAAACTGCTATTATTTTGCGGTATTTTTTTATACAAAAATTATATTATAAATCCCATTTAAAAACTATTTGTTCAAGTCTCGGCTATGGCGTTACTACTTATAGGATTATTCTTAGTGGTGAATTTGTATTTGCTTGAAAGAGCTGCCACTTGATTCTAATTTTAAAATAAAGTTAAAAAAAATATATCGATGGCTTATTATAAAAAAGGGCGTATTTTGATTGTATGTTACTTTAAAGAATAAAACTCACAAGAAAATAAAACTCACAAGAACTTTTTTGTAGCTATAAAACCATTACTTTTAAATATGACTTACGAAATTTTTCAGGGGTAATGTGTTTGTTAGAGGACTACCAGAAGACGTTAAAACCGCGAACTCGGAAAAAAATTGATATACGCCCGTTTTATATAAGGCCATCGAAGTCGTGAATCACATAATTACTAATGCGAAAAAACCATTACTGTCAATACATTTAACAAGTGTCAGATGTTAAAAATTAGTGAAGTGTTATACAGTAATTTTAATCAGCCAACTCACGTTAGAACATATGTTAAAGACACGTGAACATCGTTATTGTCAGTGAGTATGCACAAAAACATTAGAATTTTTAAGAACTAAGACATAAATTAAATTATGAGTGGGCTGCAAGGTAATTAAAATAGGACGGCAAAATGTCGTGCATTTAGAAAAAGGTAAAATCTTTTGTCGGTATTTTATTAAGATTACGTTGGTGAGACAATTATTTTCAACGGAAAGTGAAACATATTAATGATTTTTAATCAAAAGAGATATACGTGAACGACATGTCAAAACTACATGCCACAAGTCAAACATTTTAATAGACATTCTGCGTGAACGATTTGGGGAAAAGATTATCTTACGGGAGATAAGCTAAACTTTTTAGACTTATTGCAGGTCTAAGTGAATAAACCGTAATTGATTACATAAATTAAGCCGGATCTATATGGCAAAGTAGTTGCAAATCTGACCTCTCGTTTTTGCATCACCCTGAAAAGCTACTATGGGTTTTCAAACACATTTTAAATGAAAAGCTAAAAAAGAATGAAATGAATGTCTTTCCGTTTATAAATTCTACAATTTTCATTTTCGACCCTATAAAGTATATATTTTCTGAAAGTTAATTGAATTTTTATTTATCGAACTCTCTGTTTAAACTAATATTTTTAAATTTTTTATCAGTCTTAAATTCATATTAACATTCTTATTGTTACAAAGATTTTTTTTTTTAATTTTGTTAAATAAAAGAATAATATGAAAAATTATATATTTTTTACCGACACTAGCCGAGTGGAATGCATTTTCGAAACCAGCTACGATTTCATCATCAGCACTCTTTGATCGGTGGTTACATGTTGGTTGTAAATATCATCTATTTAGTTCCCGGGCTTTAAGTTAATTGAATTCGGTAACTACTTTTAGTTTTCCTTTTCATATATTTTTACCAAAATGAGTTAGATTGAAATTTACCAAACAGCAACCCTTTCATTCAGCTTATGAATAGGGGTGTCGATTAAGCATTGTCAGTCTGTCCATCTGTCCGCGTGTATGTTGAAAGTAACTTTTTAAAGCCCTCCGACATCGCCTGGAGGTATTAAAATATCGGGAGCAGATTGGTATTGAAAATCAGAAAAATCGGAACATAAGCAACTGAGATATGATGAAAAAACCACGACCACCTCGTTTTTTTCACAACAACAATTTTTTTTTTATATTTTTTTTAAAATTTTTTTTTTTTTTAATTTATTTTTTATTATTATTTTTTTAACATGCATACATACATAAACTCAATTTATAATTTTACAACGTACGTATATGACTACACGTTGTGAAGGGTATATAAGATTCGGAACGGGCGAATATTGCACCCTTACTTGTTTTTATTTAAATATGCAAATATAATGTGAAAAAAACTTATGTGTTAGGATATTAATTAAGTTAAAAATTACTTTTAACTTTTCAGATGATGCGGCATTTAACATCCGTATAAAAATAATTTTAAATTTTAACATTGTTTTTCCTAGGATCCCCGATACACTGGTCATACGACCCTTATCCATCTCAGATGCAAATATTATCAATGATACTTGGTACTCTCGACAAAGTGGTTCTTTAGAATTCCTGCAAACATTAGTTACATACAATACTAATTTCGGACTGTATACAAAGGATACCAACGAATTAGTAGCCTGGTGTACCAGGTAATTAAAAACTAATATCGACGTTCGTTAATTATTGTGTTCTATATGACATTTAAAACATATGTACAATGAAATTGAAAAGTAGAAAATTAATGTACATAGACAATTAATTAATACATTTATTTTTAGATGTCAATGTGGTTTTTTGGGCACCCTTCATGTTAAGGAAGAATATCGAGGACAAGGTTTGGCAACAATATTAGTTGAGAAATTTTCGAAAAAGATCATTGAAAATGGTGAAGATGTGCGCACAATGATAAACGATGGCAATTTAGTGTCACAGAAGCTGTTTGGTAAATTAGGATTCAAATACCAGGAGGATGTCATTATTATGTATAACGAACCATAAATTAGGGAATATAATATTGATAGTGATTGTATAAAATAATTTTTAATTAAAAACCGTTATAATTTTTTAAACATAAAATTAAATTGTAATATTGAATAAGACCTCATAATATAAGAAAAAATATAATATGTTCACTTTTATTTATTTATATTGTATGAATTAAAACAATTCGGAATTGATAAAATTTTACAATATGAGATTGTACCCCGATATATTTAGTTCACCATCTGCTAAAACAAAAGTTTTTAGAAGTGATTATTAAGGCATACAAAAGGTATTCAGTTTAATAATTTTTACAATTTTTTACCCGCCACCAAAAAAATGGTGGGGGTATATTCATTTTGTCATTCCGTTTGTGACACATCGAAATATCCATTTTAGACCCCATAAAGTATATATATTCTGAATCAGGGTTTGATTTGATGACGATCTAGCTATGTCCGTCCGTCTGTCCGTCTGTCCGTCTGTTGAAAGCACGATAGAGGTCGCACCGAAAAAGCTAAAGGGCTCAAATTTTGCCAGAATCTTTCTTATAGACAAGGCTTGTTTGGTATTCAAAATGGGCTAAATCGAAATATTAGGAAGAGAGTTATACCTCGAAAAGCAAGAGTAGGTCGAAAAAACCGTGTCCTTCAAACATCGAATAAAATGGAATTGTGTCCAAACGCATTAACGTAGACTCATGAAACTTCGAATATATATTTCCTGAGTAAAAACAATATTTTTTCCCGAAAATTATCTAAATCTATGCATTAGGAGAGGAGTTATCGATCAAAATGTACGAAAATTTATACCGCACAGTGTATTTTTCGGTATATTTAAAAACAAAAACGTCATAAAAGCAACAAAATTTGATGTACGACTCTGAAATGTTGCACACTTTGCTTTTTGCTGAGAGGCTTCTTAGTAACGGAAAATCAATGTGCCACGCCTACTTTTACGCCCACATCCCATATAACGTTTTACCTAAAATTCATATAGTTTCTCTATTAATAAAGATTTTGGAATAATAAAGGCATATATTGAAACACCTCAGTTGTACTCATTCGCAAAAATAACTTTGACACGCCTACTATAACGCCCACTTTTCACGTTATCTAACGTTAATGAAATTTAAAAGCTCATAAAACCGCCAATATTAAAGGAATTATTGTCAAATTTGCTACGTATATCCTTCTAGGCAATGTCATTACTGTGCCAAAAAATTTAGGTGCCACACCCACTTTTACGCCCACCTCCCATATAACGTTTTACCTAAAATTCATATAATTTCTCTGTTAATAAAGATTTTGGAATAACAAAGGGCTATATTGAAACACCTAAGTTGTACTCATTCGCAAAAATAACTTTGACACGCCTACTATAACGCCCACTTTTCACGTTATCTACAGTTAATGAAATTTAAAAGCTCATAAAACCGCCAAAATTAGAGGTATGATGATAAAATTTGCTACGTATATTCCCCTGGGCAATTTCATTATTGTGCCATAAAATTTAGGTGCCACGCCCACTTTTACGCCCACCTCCCATATAACGTTTTAACTAAAATTCATATAATTTTTCTATTAATAAAGATTTTGGAATAATAAAGGACTATATTGAAATACCTTAGTTGTACTCATTAGCAAAAACTACTTTGACATGCCTACAATAACGCCCACTTTTCACGTTATCTACCGTTAATGAAATTTAAAAGCTCATAAAACCGACAAAATTTTAGGTATGATGATCAAATTTGCTACGTATATCCTTCTAATCAATGTAATTGTTTTGCAAAAAAGTTTAGGTGACACACTCACTTTAACGCCTACCTCCCATATAACGGTTTATCTTAAATTCATGTAATTTCTCTATTGACAAAGTTTTTGGGAAAATAAAGGACTACATTGAAATATCTTAGTTGTATTTAATAGCATAAACTTTATTGGCACGCCTACTTTAACACCCACTTTCAATGAAAGACAAAATTTACGAAAACATTTTACTATTATATCGAAGTTATTAAGGGTGGTTTAATTTTAAGGGCTGATGTTGATTTTAAATAAAACACAAATTATTTAAGAAATTATTAACATTTATTTTTGTTATTATAATATTTGTATGGTTTAATTATGTATTTAACAAAATATCGGCCAAATGGCCCCCCCCCCATCCTTGGCGCCACTCCTCTATCTGATGGTCCAAATTTTCCATGACAATGTTGATGCTCAATTGTTGAGCATGATGATGAGGCGAGGTTGACTGCTCTTTTGCCACACTTTTGCGAAAAACAGCAATGGTTCCCATTCAATGAACTAAGAAGGCATTCACAGATTTTCTAACATTTTATACAGACCTGTTTTGCAGAAATTTAAATATTTTTTACAATTCTCCCGATTGTGGACCAGTTTGAATGATTATGTTGATTAAAAGAATTACGAAGTGCACAAAATGCATTTTGACTTGAACGCCCATTTTTATAAAAAACCTGAATAACTTTAAAGCGTTGCTCTTTCCACGGATCAAATTGTGTAAGTTTGAGATTGAGAAATGTCAAGTGAAATGCAAAAAACAAATTTAAAGACTAGGTGTAGTTCACCTTCAACATGGGCCCTTTAAATTTAACCACCCTCTACAAAGAAAGTGATACATATTTTGTTATAAAGAGATTATTCCATAATGATTAACAAAATAATATATATTGTGCTTTAAATGTACACAAAATTGGTGGTGGGTATAAAAGATTCGGCACAGCCGAATATAGTGCTCTTACTTGTTTTTTTAGCTTTGCCATATTTTAGCTTGAACACAACTTCAAACACAAACATAATATTAACCAATAACTAGCAACGACTGTTATTAACAGACAGGTGGGTGTATTTTCGATTTTCGAGGTGCGAACATACCTTACATTTTTACCTACCTGATGTTTACACCTGACAAGCTGTCATGGCAATGGCAATACATCAACATACACTTTTTCACTAAAATATTTACAGTTTTCAATTAACTGTGCCACCCCTGCAGATAACGCGACTAGTCCATACACGAATGTAAAGTATACTCTGAAATGGACTAGGACTAATCTAAATATCATCCAAATGTATGGAGAAAACGTGGTCGATTTAATATTACGATGTCCTAGGGCTGCACCATATAACCCATCGGAGTAGTCTCAAAACTACTCTTTGCCACTACTCGATGGAGCACCTACACGACCAATTTACATGTCTTAACAACAACATATGTAAACGTTAAAACACGAACACTTGTCGTTTAACTACAATCTCTTGATATGGTCCATGATTGCATTACATAGGACCATGTTGTAAGTAGTCCATTTAGCTAAAATGGACCACGTAGTCCAATATTATCTGTAGGGACTATCTTGAATATTATGATGACAGAAAATTCAGACAGCTATCTGACGTATGTTGACAGTAACTTAAAATATTGTGCGTGAAAGAAAAACTCAAAATGAAAATTTTGTTTTTTGTTTCCTTTTTATTTGTTTATTTGTTTTAATTTAGATAGATTGTATAAAACGCATCTTGTTGCCAAAAGTAATTTAATATTCACGTTCGACCTTTTTTATGAAATTAATTGTCACAATTATTGTCAGGATCCCTACTTCATTGAGAACATTTTCAACGTTTTTGACAACTAAAATGTATTCTTTGTTGTCAGTTGTTTACCTAATTTTTCTTTTTAACTTTCAAATTTCAGTATTTTCATATTTTTGATTAATAAACTTGATTTATTTATTTTTTGCAAAGCCATATTCAATTAAAATTTTGGCTTAACGTACGCTTTTCAACAAATAACAAATCTATCATCATTCATAGGATATTTGTTAAGCACTAATAATATGCTGTTTTCACGATATGTTGAAATCATCATCATACATTTGTTGGCATTAGTAAAAAAGTGTTAACAAATGATGTTAATCATACGTATGATATGTACGATATGTTAGCACTTGTAACAAATATTTAAGCATAAATTTGCTGATTCATCATACCGTTTAGATTAAGCTTTAGACATTTGTCATGTGCAAAGTTTCTCACACAATAAATACATTTGTTTAAAGGTATTGTTGACATGAATACCATATTATAAGGCTAATTAAAAAGAATGGTTTAAAAAAATTGCCTGAATTTATAAACAAATTCACATTTAAATATTATTGTGTTCATACAAAATTTAAGAACAAACGCTTCGTTCTTTTAACAGAATAAAATCAAAAATTTTTTTAATACTGAATATTGATAATTTAAGGGTTCCAAACACATACAGGCATATTTAACTTGCTTGCAAATTTGAATATTAGTTTGCATGAACAAGAATACATTATTTGGCCTAAAACTAAGGTCATCTTAATTTGACCTTAAATTTGTTGAACTTGAAATCAAGGTACTGTTTTATACCAAACATTTTATGTTTTTCAAATAAAATTCATTTATTTGCTGGTTTATTGGCCCAATATACTTTATCGACAGCTTTAAAACCAAGTTTTTCAAACATAAAACGAGACGGCATATTGTCGAAGACCACTGTAGCTGTTACTTCAATATCCTTTTCGGCTAATAATTTGGAAAGATAACGTACCGCCAAATTACCGAGACCTTTACGTTTGTGTGTGTCGATAACTTGCAGCAGGCCGAGCGAACCTAATGGACGTCTGAAATATGAAAATAATTTACAATTTATTATTTGATATTCATACATACATACAATTGTCCAATTCATAACCCATTGTAGAAGTTGTATGTCGTAGCAGTTGTAAACATATTGTTGATATTTTCTCCATTAATTTTTTATGCTACACTTACAACAATTTTAAGCCTGTAGTACACGAAATGAAAAAAGCCACATACGCATGTGACTGTGATGTAATTTTGAAGCATCATTAAGCATAGTTTGTATCCGTTTCGGCCACGTGTGTTTCATTTGCATTTTGGACTAAAATAAATTTCGTGTTATATTAAAATCTAACCGCATGCAGCCACTACGACTACACATTTTAAAAAATGTAACCAAAGTGCTGAACATTGTAGTGACGTCAGACTTACATGTGCATGTGGCTTTTTACATTTCGGTTACTATAGGCTTTACCAATGTTTAAAAAATGTCGTATAATTATATATTATAGCTGGAAAAGTAAGTACTATCGCCATTCCTCTTTAATATTTAAATAGAAAGTAATTTCTTACAACCTTCGACTCCTACAAGAGGTTATGAATTGATCGAATATAAAGAAGATATTTTTCTTTACACTAAACACCAGGCTACCAAATTGTTGTCTTCGAATAAACCGACAGAGTCATTTTGTCGTATCAGAAGTTTTACAAACTCAACTGAGTGTGGTAACTTGTGCGACCAAGCGCTCTCTATTTGTTGGACATGAGACTCTTCCAGGGGTCTAATTTGTATATTGTTAGGCAGTCTAGAAAAAATGGAGAAAGTTTAATACTTTATATATTAACAATAATAATTTCAGCTTTAGGTCTTTTTTATAATAAAAAATATTGTTTTTAATTTAATTTTTTTTTTCTCAAAATTTCGCTACTCCGTTGTGTAGCATCTCATCAGGAAATGAAATTAATGTTTGGATTTTTATAATAAGGGTGTTTTTTTAAGCCCGATAGAACTTGAAATTGTAAAAAATAACACAAAAAATTAAATTGTAATCAAAATTTTTTTTTTATTCGAAAGATCAATACGTGACATTAACATTTGAAAATGATTTCGGGCATATGGGCACCGCGGCTGTTCTTGACGAAGCGCATTCTGGACGTCCGTTGTTTTATCGCAAAATTGTGTTCAGCGATGAGGCGCATTTTTGGCTTAACGGGTTTGTTAATAAGCAAAATTGCCGCATATGGAGCGAGACCAATCCACAAGAGACCCTACAGACTCCATTACATCCAGAAAAATGCACCGTTTGGTGCGGGTTTCACGCTGGTGGCATCATCGGACCTTATTTCTTCAAAAATGAGGGCGGAGCTCGCGTTACGGTCAATGGAGATCGTTACCGCACCATGATCAATGATTTTTTGTTTGAAAATATGGATGACATTGATCCGGAGGAGATGTGGTTTCACCAGGATGGCGCTACGTGCCATACGGCGAACGCAACCATCGACTTATTGAAATCAAAATTTGGCGATAAGTTGATTTCGAGAAATGGACCTGTCAATTGGCCTCCAAGGTCGTGCGATTTGACACCTCTCGATTATTTCCTGTAGGGCTACGTGAAGTCACTGGTTTATGCTGATAAACCAGCAACAATTGACGCCTTGGAGGCCAGCATTGTTCGTGTTATTCGTGACATACGGCCAGCAGTGCTCGAAAAAGTGGCCCAAAATTGGACGTCCAGAATGCGCTTCGTCAAGAACAGCCGCGGTGCCCATATGCCCGAAATCATTTTCAAATGTTAATGTCACGTATTGATCTTTCGAATAAAAAAAAAATTTGATTACAATTTTATTTTTTTTAGTTATTTTTTACAATTTCAAGTTCTATCGGGCTTAAAAAAACACCCTTTACTTTTGTGTGTTGAAAATTAATTTGAAATAACAAACTTCTGAAAAAATTTAAAAACATATAAATTTCAATATTTTGTCACATGAAAAGTTTTTATACAAAATGTATTAACTCAAAAGTTAACAAACAGTTTAACAATGTTACATAAGAAAATACATAAGTGTTCATATACATATTTTTAATGTGTTACTTTTTATGACCTTCACCTGTGGTGCCCAAGGGTATATATAGGTTTGTTATTCCGTGTGAAATTTCTACAATTTTCATTTCCGACCCCATAAAGTATATTTTTTCTGAGAGCTTATGAATAGAGGAGTCAATTAAGCATTGTCCGTTTGTCACATACATACTTAGATCGTATTTAAATGAAAACAGGACTTAGAAAATATATACTTTATAAGATCTAAAATAAATACTCCGATGTGTTACAAATGGAATGACAAAATGAATATACCTCCACACCAGCTTTTTCGGTGGTGGGTATAAAAAATAACAAAAAATAATTAATGAAATTAATTTAAAAATTATAATTTAAGAAATTAATTTAAGAAAAAATATTTTTCTTATTATTTTTCGATTTCAGATCGCTTTGTTTTTCATATCGATTTCCATCATACACGTGATAGATTCTTATATGATAAATTTGCATTTTTAATAGTTGACAAACTCAGACATTATAAATAAATTTAACAAAAATCAAGCATTGAGATATTCACATTTATTTGAATACAAAAACAACTCCCACTGCCAGGCAATAATAGTCTAAGTGGGTCAACCATGTGATCAAGAAATTAGTTTTATTCTTTTTTATTACGATTTCATCAGAACGTATGTATGTATTTGTTGCTTGTGCGTTTTACCAACTTTTTACATTTTTTTTTTTGGAAATTATAAGATTTGAAATTGTCTCAGCTGATTTTATTTGAAAGTCAATATTAGAGCGTTTGCACAACAGCCAAAACAAGTTGTTTTTAGAAAAAAAATCTCGAAGTTTTGTAAGTGTTATTGTTGTCGAATTTAAAAAAACTTACGTTTAGGTTTTTAAGATTAAGTGCCAGAGTTATGACAACAAACATAAAGAACCAAACATAAAATTGATTTATAATTGATAAAAACTAGGTACAATGTTAAAATCTACACATTAACCTTATTAACAATTTTTGTTAAAAAAAACAAATAAAACGTAAAGTATATGTAAATTACATATTATGCAAATAAAAGTTAGCAAAACAGTTGAAAATCTAACAAGTAAGAGCGCTATATTCGGCCGTGCCGAATCTTATATACCCTTCACAACGTGTAGTCATGCAATAACAGTAGTTTGTGTCACCATTCATCCCATATGAAATACGTACATACATATAAAAACATCCCATTGTAAAATTATAAATTCACGTATGTATGTTAAAAAAACGAAAAAAAAATTTAAAAAAAAATTATTATATATATAATATATATAAAACAAAAAAAATAAATAAAAAATTAAAAAAAAAAATAATAATAAAAATATAAATAATATATTAAATAAAAAATAAAAAAATAAAAAAAAAAATTTAAAAAAAAATTTTAAAAAAATTTAAAAAATTTTTTTTTTTGGCTCAGCTGCGATTGGATGCCACGTTTTCTCTAACCATATCTCAGTTGTTTATGTACCGATGTTTCTGATTTTCAATACCGATCTACTCCCGAATATTTCTGATATTTTAATACCTTACCCGGGTCCAACCTATGTTGGGGGGCTTCAAAAAGTTGATTTCAACATACACACGGACAGACGGACAGACTGACAGAGCTTAATCGACTTCCCTATTCAAAAGCTTTCAGAAAATATATACTTTATGGGGTCGGAAATGAAAATTGTAGAAACTTCACACGGAATAACAAACCTATATATACCCTTTTTATACCCTTCACCTGTGGTGCACAAGGGTATATATAGCTTTGTCATTAATTTTTCTAAAAAAATTTTGTAAAAAAATTAAAAAAAAATATTAAAAAAATAATAAAATATAAATAATATATTAAATAAAATAAAATAAAATTTTTTTGGCTCAGCTGGGATTCGATGCCACATTTATTCTAACGTGTACGTATGCACGTATTTTATATGGGATGAATGGTGATACAAACAATTGTTATTGCATGACTACACGTTGTGAAGGGTATATAAGATTCGGAACGGCCGAATATAGCACTGTTACTTGTTTACTGTGTGAAGGGTATAAAAATGTTCATACATATTTTCGAATTTATCAGCATAGAGCGACATTGTTTATCGTGGACACCAACGTAGTCTTTTAAAAGCAATTTTAGACATGTTTTGGAACATTTTAAGTGATGCGTTTTGCTCGTAAGATATTTGTATAGGAAAACAAGGTAGAATGCTATATTGGGTTGTGCGAATCTGATGATACCCTTTACCATCATGCACATTGAAGTGACCACATCGCACAGTGAGACAACGCCGGCATTAAATACAAGGAGTAATTGCAGAGTTCTGAAATTTTGCACAGGTTACTTTTGAGACAATTCCAGTTTAAAAAAAAAAATTAAGAAAATTCGCCCACTTTTACGCCCACCTCCCATACAATCGAAATTTGTAAAATGCCGTATTGTCCGTAATACTTAAGGGATAAATTTTGGTATACTTGAATGTTATATTGTTACAAACATTATCGGAATAAAGTTTTGGACTTTGGCCCACTTTTACCCCCACCCCCCATACAACCTCAACATAAAAAGTGCCATATTTTCTAAAATATTTTAGGTATAATCTTCAAATTTGATATTATTATTATTTATATAATTTAAAATGTTTCATGCAAAAATTACAATAACACGCCCACTCTTACACCCACTTCCCATTAAAATGCAATAAAAAAGAACAATTTTTTTCATTCTATCAATAATTTTTTAATATCATCATGGTATTCTAATTTTTTCAATATCTTTATTGCTATCGATCCAAATATCAGAAATTGCACTATAAAAAATTATTGAATTATCAATGACCTTGTAAACTTTTTTTAACACTTTATATAAACTTGTATAAACTTGCACTCTCAAATATGTAGATTGTCAATTAAACATATACATAATTGCAATTACCGTTTGTTGATCAATAATATTTAAAACAACAACAATGTAATATTTTTTTACAGTTTGTTTTTAAAAAGTTTGTGAGCACAATGTAAAATATCAAACAAACAATTAAAAAAAAAAATTAAAAATTTGTAAACATGCTTTTGCATGCTAACATACTTATGTACATACGTATAGCGACAAAATGTGCACGTTGCGTATTTTTTGTAGTTTTTTGTATGTTTAAAGTACTTTTGCAAACTTTTGCTATATGTCCTCTACTTTAAATGAAAGCTGAGACTTCAATCTTTCATTTGATATAAGTCTGCACATAGGGCGAGGGGCTGCTCTATATTTCCTAGTCCATTGAAAATGCAAAATTTTAAATTTTTACACCACAATTCTGTTGTAAAGAAATTTTTTTTTGTGTTTCTTTTTTTAAATTTATTTTTTTATCTACTCATTCTACAACAACTAAATTAATTAAAAAAATACTTTAAGGTTATATTTATTATGTATTTTTTTATTGATAAGCTTTTGAATATTACATATTGAACCAACATATTTCAAGCGCGTTAGCATACCTCAACTTTGACTTGCTCTAGACCAAAAAGTAATGAAGTTATGAATCTCAAATTTCAGGGAATTGTTACTCATATATCTGTTAATATATATATATATATATATAAATTGGACGACACGCCAAAAACTATTTTTTGCCGCTGTTACTTTAGAGCTGTCTCACTGTGCATCGTAGTAAAGCCAAGATTTCAGATTTAACATTATATGCCATTTAGCTTTTATACATTCAAATCCATCTTTGATTTTTAATTCTTACATAACTAACTGTATTCTAGTAGTCACGGCCTTTCATTTGATTTAAATATTTTCGAGATTGAAGGGGGCAAGGCCATACGCCAGTTTGATTCGGACTACATCTTTGATTTTTACTTTCTCATAACCTACTGTATTCTACTGATTGACAAGTTCAAGCTCATATTTTAGAAAGTTATAGGGGGATGGTGTTGATTGTCGAATAACAAAGCTATATATACCCTTACACTTTCTGTAAGGGGAATAAAAATGTTTAAAATAAATATTGCATTTTCTCATCCGCCAGCACTAAATAATAAAAATTTAATGTAAAGCAGTTTATGCGTATAAACGTTGAGTTTTATAATTGCAATAAGCCTACGTATAAACGTAGTATATACCAATTGTTTCTATTTTCGAAATAAATTTCGAATAAATCTCAACATGGCTCAAGCGTAAATCAATTCATTTCGTTAAGCGGAGATAATATACTAAATTTGGTGACAGGATAGAATGACATAAGTATTGCCAGATTCGTAATAACCGCTGGCCCAAATTTAAGCCGATATATGGTCCACTCTTTGCTTAATACTTTTCATTTGGGTGCACGATACTAATCAATACTTTTAACGGATTTTTCAAATTGAAAAGAAAAGTACTAAAAGTATATTCTCACATGTAAAGTTTTCTTTTACAAAGTACATAAAACTTTAAAACTTACTTTTCCAATGTATTAATTTATAAAATTAAATTTTTTCATAAAAAAAATTAAATAAACAAACTTGAAAGCCAGAATTAGAGTCTAATAGACGTTGGCCATGCCGAATCTGGTTATACCCTTCATAATCTTGTACTTAAGTGTATTGACCACCAGGGTAGCTAAAGCTTTATGCTCTTTTTTGATTGACGAGTAATAAATGCTATTTTTTTATTTTGAATTTTTAAATAGTCAGCTGTATTCACTAGTCAAGTCCTTTCAGTTTATTCCCATACTGATGAGGTTGAGAAAAAAATAATCCGCCATTTTGTATTAGTGCCATCTAGGAGGGCTTTAAAATACTGATTTCTGATTACTGATACTGACAGACGGATAAACGAACAGATGGACATTGCTCAACCGACTTCCCTTGTCATAAGTTTTCGGATATCCGTGGCTTGGAGCCAATGTCACTTTTTGCTCTTTTGAGTTAATTATTGCTCTATTTCATTATGGTAAAACAGCTAAAGTCATACTTAACCCAGAACAGCTTCATAAATAAAATGCTGGCCAATGTCACTATGAAAGCATCTATAAAAGTTAAAGTTCAATTCCAATTTTCTATATACTTTATGGGGTAACAAACGAATATTGTAGAAATTGGACATATCTCTGTGAAGGGTATAAGAATAGTAATTAATCATAAAATATATTTAATAAAAATTATAATTTCTATTTAAATAAGACCTCAAACATTCGTGTGTTTTTATTAGCCATAGTTATTATGGCGGTTGGGGTTAATTTTATAGGCTTAATAAAAGGTACAATAAAACACTTCTTTATGGTTGCATTTTAAATTTATTTTTCGCTGAATACCAAAAAAGCAGTTTTCGAAGTATCCATTATTTGTTTTAGAATGGAGAACCCAAAAAAGGAAATTACGCGATATTCAGTACCCAGAAATATATTGCAAACGAGTACATGAACAATAGGGCCATTTGCTGAACTTTTGAATGTTTTATGGTCTTGTGGTACTTTCTAATTTATTTCGGCCCTTTCAGCTCAAAATTTAACTAACTATTTTAAATACTAAAACGTGTTTTTGTGAAGTGAAATCTTATTTTTTCTTATTATATTTTCTTATTATAAATTATATAGACTTCAAAATTTTTTTTATTAAGATATTACACCTAATTCTGTTTTTACACGGTTTTGATTTAACACGGTTTAAAAATAAACAAATATAAATTTTTTTACACGATTTTATTGCATTTAGCACGATTCAAAATCTTTTAGACTTAATTTTTTTTAGTTAAATTCAATTTTTACGAAATATGTTCAGATCACAAATTTACGGGAATACAAGCAAATTTACTGGTCAGTTGTAAAAAGCACAAATCTAGGAGAATTGCCTTTTAGTGCATACAATCAAATTCATTTGTGGCAGCAACTAGAATGTGTATTTTCTGAACTATCCATGCAATCAGACGTGTTTGCTAAAGGAATTTTTTACAGGCAAATTTGATTTCCAACGTAACATTAAGTTTTACGAATTAATATTAAAGGAAAGCCAAAAAATATTTTATATTCATACAATTATTTATATTTTTTCTTAATTTGGTTAATATTTTATGTAGGTAGAAAATGCCGAAAACTACAAAAACAAAACTAAAACTTAAAGCCATTACTTTGGAAACCAAAATTGAAATTTTAGATCGCCTTTGAAATGGAGAACGCTCAACATTTGTTAGACAAATATTCGGTTTAAACGAAGCCACAGTAAAAATTATAAAAAAAAAACTTATTTTCAATTAGGCAATCGGTGATTTCTGGAACAAACTATCTGTTAAATCTTTATCATACACTAGAGACGCTACTAAAGAAAAAATGGAAAAAGCACTCACGATAAAATTGAATAACCCATTATTTTTTTAACAACATAACTGTTTTTCATAATACTTTTAAGCTTAGAGTGCATATATATATTTTTTCTTTAATAAACACATTATACCTATATGTATGTGATTTAATAAAATAAACCTAAATAGTTGTTCTTAAAAAATCCTTGTATTTCACTAATTTCAATAGGTTTTAGAGATAAGGAACCAATCACCTAGTTTGCATACAATCAATTTCTTTTTTACACAGGTTTTCCTGTAACCAATTACCGTGTAAAAACAGAATTAGGTGTACTTTTCTTCAGTTGAGAGCTGTTTTATCACTGTTGGGACTTGTATAGTTAAGAGCATATTTTTTCAAATTGGTTACTAATTTTCTGTTGTAACTTATTCCCTTAAGAGTTATTTCAATTTACTGGAGATTTACTGTTCTTGGCGTTAGTAACTAGGTTTTCAAAGAGAAAATGGGTCAAATATCCAGATTTGTATACACAGTTTTCATTTATCATATATTTAAAAATTATTTGGTAACTGCTATGAAAACTATATTTCAAATCTTATAAAATAAAATATTGTCAAAATGGTGCAAATTTGCTCGATAACGTTGTTTTACACTTGAACTGCTGTGGGATTATTTTTGCATAATTTCGTTTTCAAAAAACTTCTTGGTGGCCAGTTCACAAGTCCACTACGGGAAAGAAAGTGATTTTTGAACCTTTGTTTTAAGAGATCCCGTGTTGCTCTTGATGTATGACAAGTGGTACGTACCACCCTATTGAAGCTACATATGCTCTATTGACGAAATTTGAAAAACCTCTACTATAATTGACAAATTGTTGGACCTTTGAAACTTTCAGATTATATACAACGAAATTTTAAATTGTTTTTTTTTTGTGGTAAAATTCCACCTTTTTAAACTACATACAAAATATGTATTTACTTTGATATTTTATTATATTGATTATTACAACTAGGCGTTAGTTAAAGGTAGGATTTTGTTGAGGGAATAAATAGTTTACTATTTTTACAAGTTCAATTTAAACTTCCAGGTTGAATGAACTTGTCATTAACTTACCGCTCACCTAACATTAAAGTGAAGATTTAATAATAGATAACTGTCTAACCGTCTGATAAAATCCTGCCTTTAAATAATCCCAAATTGTAATAATGGCCTTAACCCAGCAAAAAAATTAGTAGTTGTGCAAAGGGAATTACATTTTCAAGACTTTTAAATCAATTGTGTAAAAGCATTAATTCTAAATGATTTCCTAACTGCTAAATAATTTGTCATAAATAATGTGCTAATGTGAATGCAACATCATGCAAAATATCTTAAAGAATTCATGTAAACAAACAAATTCAACTCATGAAATATCCGATGCTTTTCACCAAAAATGAAAGTTTCATGCACTAATTAGAATGGAGTGCAGCTCATTAATATATTCATGTTAACACATGATCTCCAATGACACGCTAATGTTAAAATCATTAGTGTTTTCACTTAAATTTAATCACTTCGTCACCAGTTGAACCCCTGCAAATTCACTTTTTTGTCCTAGATTTTTTTGCTGGGAAGTAATATTTTATAGAATTTTGAAATTATTTTTAAATTTTAAAATATAACAATGTTATAATAAGACTGTTTGGGGATTCGGCACATGTATTACTATATCTGTAACTAAATATTCTGATTGTTAAAATAGAAAACAAATAATTAATTATATTGCAAAAATGTTTTTGCTACTATCAAGTGCGTTGAAGCCCTTTTAAATCGTCAATTTCGCCCTAAACAAAAAAGTCACAAAATATATCACTTGTACAAACCCAACATACCAAATAGAAATAAAACTGCAATACCACTTGTGAATAATATTATGACAATAGTGGATTCACAACTGTTTCTGATCAGTTCGTATGTATGCACACAAAAACTATGCTTCTTAAGTACATACATATGTACGGGAAATTTGTCAACAAGTGCAGTTTTATTTGTTGACAAATTTCTTTTGTGTTTTGCATTTAGTGTTCAAATTTCAAAGTGAATAAAAGTTATAATTGTGTTGTGCGAAAAAATTAATGGTTTGTAATATTATTTATAATAAAATAATTAGAAATGCCTTACAAATATAAAAAAAGGGTTAGAACAGAAACAAAAGAAGTAATTGAACTTCTTTTTAATAACAAAAAACCAAAAAATAATTACAAGGATAATCTTAAAACAATATTATTTTCGTAAGCTTATTCTACTATTACAAGCAATAGCTTATTGTAATCGTGTACATTTAAGCTTATGAATAAGGGTTCCGTTTCGATTATTCTATAATTGTTACACAAACATTTTACAATCGATTCACAACTCTTTTACAAGCTTGCGGCTTGTGTTGGTAAGCTTATTATAATATTATTCACAAGTCATTTGGCATGTTGGGAAGTTCATACATATTAACACATACATATGTATATTTAGATATAACATTTGTGTAGTGGTAAAAAACAAATTGCCGCCTTCTCTTTGCTTTGCTACTTACTCAATTGTAAATTGTTTAGCCTGATCCTTGGGTATATGATACCAGAAAGTACTCGTTAGATTATATTCTTTTTTACTTAAACCACAGCCGAGTAAATATTGTTCTACTGCAGGTACTGCAAAGTCTTGATATCCAGCCAAAATATACGATTTCGATGTATCCAAACAATTCAAAGCTTTTAGTAAACGTTTCAGATTGTCTCCGCATGTATTAAAAAATATTTGTGAAAAAAGCTGAAAAATTTATATGTACGTATTTATGAGATCATTACAAACTTATGTATGTATTTCTGTACATATTTTTTTATTTAAATTAAATATTTTTTGATATGATATATCACCTTGGCAATAAATAAACCATCTGCTTCCCAGTCACCGTTAAGTGAATAAATCTTAAGGGACAATTTTGGTTCATTTGTCTTCCAATTGATAAAAGTTTGTAACAAATTATAACAAGATGCCCGATCCTTACGTTTTATATACAAATCACGTAACGTTGGCCATTTATTAATAGGAATTTCGACCAATTTATTAAACATTTCCAAATATTACGTCACAGTAACACTAAACGTCTAATACGATCAAAGATTCTAGCCAAACTGACACATTTACTTTCTGATTAATAAAAGATTTTTTCTATGGTTGTTGGCACGTGAAAGCCCTAGATATTATGTGTATATGTATGTATCTTTGTTTGGACATATTACGAGTATGTATGTATAGTATCTTAAAGATATACATACATATATAAAAAAATGCCGAATCTTTTCTTCTGCATTTTTTGTTTGTTCACACCAAAAGAAAAACGTTTTCTCTCAAATCCAAGAGCTTTCTTGTTAGTATTAAATAATTAATTATGTGTATTAAATATTAAAAAAATATGTTTTCTTTAAATATACTAAGTATATTGTATGTAATTTTGGTTAATGTTTTGGACAAAACAATTGAAAATGTTTTCATAAACTGTGCCAAATATTTTACACTATTCATCATCAGACGACTATTTTTTGATTCATATAAACATTGAGCCAATTGAAAAAAATTGATAAATATTTGTACACACATGTACATACATTTATTTGTATGTATGAACTTAATAATATTTTTAATATTTAAAAATGGTATAAAAAGATGGTATAAGAACTTGCACAATGAATAACAATAAATTTAGCTTAAAGCTTTACTGTTGTATTTATAAAAAATATTTTAGGTTTACTGAAGGCTTATTTGACAAATTTTTGTACAACATGTGTCAAATGAGCCTTTTATAAACCTAAAATTTTTTTAAAAAAAGGCAGTTAAACTTTATGATTTACTAGTTTAAAAATAACTACATATATATTTCAACCTGATAGAGCAGTTCGATTTAGGTGTTTTGGACCAAATACTTAAGTTGCACGAAGCCAATAATAATAAAAATAAGTAATACAAAATAACAACAACAATAACTTTAAACATAAATTACTAATGCAGCAAAATGGAAACACTTGATCATAATGTGCTCATGCAAACTCCATATATTTATGAGTGAAATGGATTAGCGCATTTTTCTTATGAGCAATAATCTAGTAAAATATTAATTTTACAGTCGAACTTCCATAACTCGACTCACCATTATCTCAAAAAAAAACTTCGACTTACGGAGACTTCGACTTACAGAATTTTTTGTTAAAATAGAATAAAACGTTTTTTATTATGTATTTTTATTTAAAATAGCCTCGAATGGAAAACTACATACTTAAGAATATAAAAGAACAAGTAACAGTGCTATATTCGGCCGTGCCGAATCTTATATACCCTTCACAACGTGTAGTCATGCAATAACAATTGTTTGTATCACCATTCATCTCATATAAAATACGTACATATGTATATACTGGTTAGAATATATGTGGCATCGAATCCCAGCTGAGCCAAAAAAAATTTTATTTTATTTTATTTAATATATTATTTATATTTTATTATTTTTTTTTTATATTTTTTTTAAATTTTTTTAAAAAATTTTTTTAGAAAAATTTTTAAAAAATTTTTAAAAATTTTTTTTTTAATTTTTTTTAAATTTTTTTTTGTAGTTTTTTTTATTATTTTTTTTCTTATTTTTAATATTTTTTTTTTTTGTAATTTTTTTTGTTTGGTATGTTTTTTACATGTATGTATGTATGTATGTTGTTGTTGTAATTGTGAAAAAAACGAGGTGGTCGTGGTTTTTTGCTCATATCTCAGAAAGTTATGGGGCGATTGTGCTGAATTTCAATAGCGATTCATTCCTGGATATTTCCAAGAGATTGATACCATGTACAGATCTGAGGAACATATAGTTGCTTCTAAAAGTTGATTTCAACCAACACACGGACAGACGGACAGACGGATAGACGGACAGACGGTCAGGGCTTAATCGACTCCTCTATTCATAAGCTTTCAGAAAATATATACTTTATGGGGTCGGAAATGAAAATTGTAGAAATTACAAACGGAATGACAAAGCTATATATACCCTTGTGCACCACAGGTGAAGGGTATAACAAGCATATGCACTCATTATGTAATTAAAAAATTACAGTAAAGTAAAATATTCTGAAATAAATGACTGACATTTTACTTTTTTTGTTATTTTCAGTAAAAAATAACTCCAATGTGCTTAAAGCTTTGTGTGCTCATCAAAAAGAAGGAAAGAACTTTCTACATCGTTTCTTGTTGGCTTTTGAGTAGTTTCTCATGCATGTTTTGGCTTCTAAATAGTTGCTGAAAACCAATCGAGGACTGCTTTGTCGACTTTTTTGAATTTGGGGTCCTAACTCTTTTACTACATAAACGAAATCTAGATTAAAATGAGTTGATAATTGATTCCTAATTTTTGCAAATTGTTGAGATCGTGCTTGCCGGGATACCATATTTATCAGCCGCTTCCTTTTTTCTTTAATCCTTCTTCGACGTCTTTTATAAGTTTATACTTTTTTTTCAATTGATAAGCATTTAAAAACACGTTTAGTTGTCATAATAATTAAAAAAGTTAATTTAACATTTATCATCTAGCCCGAATTATGCATAGAACTGATACTTACGCAAACAAAAAAGAAACAAATTTGTAATTCCCCGAAAAAAAAACAAGTAAGAGCGCTATATTCGGCCGTGCCGAATCTTATATACCCTTCACAAAGTGTAGTCATGAAATACGTACATACATATAAAAAATATACATATAAAAAAACATCCCATTGTAAAATTATAAATTTACGCATGTATGTTAAAAAAAAAAAAATAAAAAAAAAGTTTTAAAAAAAAAATTTAAAAAAAAAATTAAAAAAAAAATTTAAAAAAAAATAATTAAAATATATATAATTAATATAAAACAAAAAAAAAATAAAAAAAAAAATTAAAATATAAATAATATATTAAATAAAAAATAAAAAAAAAACAAGTAAGAGCGCTATATTCGGCCGTGCCGAATCTTATATACCCTTCACAACGTGAATTCATGCAATAACAGTGGTTTGCGTCACCATTCATCCCATATGAAATACGTACATACATATATAAAAACGTCCCATTGTAAAATTATAAATTCACGTATGAATGTTAAAAAAAAACAAAAAAAAAAAAAAATTTAAAAAAAAAAAAAAAATTTAAAAAAAAAAAAAAAATTTAAAAAAAAAAAAAATTTTAAAAAAATTATTATGTATATAATATATACAAAACAAAAAAAAAATCAAAAAAAAAAAATTTAAAAAAAAAATAATAACAAAAATATAAATAATATATTAAATAAAAAATAAAAAAAAAAATAAAAAAAAAAATTAAAAAAAAAATTTTTTTGGCTCAGCTGGGATTCGATGCCACGTTTTCTCTAACCACTATACACGTTTGTATGTATGTATGTTGTTGTTGTAATGTTGCTTTTGTGAAAAAAAAATCGAGGTGGTCGTGGGTTTTTGCTCATATCTCAGTTGTTTATGTACCGATGTTTCTGATTTTCAATAGCGATCTACTCCCGAATATTTCTGATATTTTAATACCTCACCCGAGTCCAAGCGATGTCGGGGGGCTTCAAAAAGTTGATTTCAACATACACACGGACAGACGGTCAGACTGACAGCGCTTAATCGACTCCCCTATTCATAAGCTTTCAGAAAATATATACTTTATGGGGTCGGAAATCAAAATTGTAGAAATTTCACACGGAATGACAAACCTATATATACCCTTTTTCACTGTGTGAAGGGTATAATAAGAAAAAAAATTAAAAAAAAACAAATTTAAAAAAAATTTTTAATATTTAAAAAAAAATTTTTTTGGCTCAGCTGGGATTCGATGCTACGTTTTCTCTAACCAGTATACACGTTTGTATGTATGTATGTTGTTGTTGTAATGTTGTTTTTGTGAAAAAAAAATCGAGGTGGTCGTGGGTTTTTGCTCATATCTCAGTCGTTTATGTACCGATGTTTCTGATTTTCAATAGCGATCTACTCCCGAATATTTCTGATATTTTAATACCTCACCCGGGTCCAAGCGATGTCGGGGGGCTTCAAAAAGTTGATTTCAACATACACACGGACAGACGGTCAGACGGACAGACTGACAGACTGACAGACTGACAGAGCTGAATCGACTTCCCTATTCATAAGCTTTCAGAAAATATATACTTTATGGGGTCGAAATGAAAATTGTAGAAATTTCACACGGAATGACAAACCTATATATACCCTTTTTCACTTAGTGAAGGGTATAAAAATAGCATGTAAAATAGACAAACCAGCTCAAAAAACAAACGAGAGTAAAACAAACAACCGATATCTATAACAAAAACCCATTTAAACAAGCAAAATTCTTCGAGTTATAAAGTTCATGTGTATGTTTTTTGTTCGAGCTATGGAGAACTTCCACTTAAGGAAGTTCGAGTTACGAAAGCAAAATTGTGTGTGATTTGTTCTTTAAACGCTACTGCCAACCAAATTAGTTCGAGTTAGAGAAAATTCGAGTTAGAGAAGTTCGAGTTATGGAAGTTCGACTGTATATTTTTATAGTACGAGTTCACACTTGAAAGCATTGTTAAAAAAAAATAAAAGTGCTATATTCGGGCGTGCCGAATCTTATATACCCTTCACAACGTGTGGTCATGCAATAACAATTGTTTGTATCACCATTTATCTCATATAAGATACATACATACATACATACATATATACATACATACATACATACATACATATAAAAAAACACACATACATAAAAACATCGCACTGCAAAATTATAAATTAAGTTTATGTTAAAAAAAAATAAATAAATAAAAAATATATAAAAAAAGAAAATAGAAAAAAAAAAATAAAAATAGAAATAGAAACATAAAAAATTTTTTTTTTTTGGCTCAGCTGGGATTCGGTGCCACGTTCACTCTGACCAGTATACCGCGTTTGTATGTTTGTGTATGTTGTTGTTGTAAAAAAACCACGTGGTCGTGGTTTTTTCCTCATATCTCAGTTTTTTATGTACCGATTTTTCTAATTTTAAATACCGATCTGCTCCCGAATATTTCTGATATTTTAATACTTCACGCGGGTCCAGGCGATGTCGGGGGCCTTAGAAAGTTGATTTTAACATACAAACGGACAGACTGACAATGCTTAATCGACTACCCTATTCGTAAGCTCTCAGAAAATATATTCTTTATGAGGTCGGAAAAATAAAAAAAGTATAGTTTTGTAATCGAGAACTATTTTAATATAATTTTTTATTAAATTCTTTACTCAATTTAATTGTGTAACAATTTTTTTAAATTTAAAAATTGTTATAAAATTGTGTTAGATAGGGCTTTTGTTAGTTAATATTTTAAAAGATATTGCAACGGCAATAATATGTACTTTTAAACATATTTTTTACCGACAACAATACAAATAAGGATAAATAAAAAAAATAAGTATTAAAACGTTAAGAAAATTTTTTTTTTAATTGAAGAGCAATAATATCTTCTTGAACCTTTGTGTAAGAAGTTCATATCCTTAGATGTGCAATGAAAGAATATGAACATGTAGAAAAATATCATTTAACAGACAAATTTGAATGAACTTGAGCCAAAATAGAAATGATTTACAATAATATACAAAATTCGAATAATATATAAATATATAAATAATTATTAAAAAAAATTATTTTAATTTATTTTTCTAATGTTATTTACATTATAAATTATGTTCACATAAATTTTGCGAATGCGAATATTCGTAACAACACTAGTATGTATTTTCATACCAAACTTTAACAAAACCGCTCAGTCAATCAAGTTCAGGAAGACAGAAGGATAGACAAAAATTTAAAATAGTGATGTTTTGAATATTAAATAGTTAACTAATCCACGCCGATAAAATTGTCAAAAAATATTTTATGACAGACACAGTTATATTCCAATTATCCCAACATACCAAATAGAAATAAAACTGCAATACCACTTGTGAATAATATTATGACAATAGTGGATTCACAACTGTTTCTGATCAGTTCGTATGTATGCACACAAAAATTATGCTTCTTAAGTACATATGTACGGGAAATTTGTCAACAAGTGCAGTTTTATTTGTTGACAAATTTCTTTTGTGTTTTGCATTTTGTGTTCAAATTTCAAAGTGAATAAAAGTTATAATTGTGTTGTGCGAAAAAATTAATGGCTTGTAATATTATTTATAATAAAATAATTAGAAATGCCTTACAAATATAAAAAAGGGTTAGAACAGAAACAAAAGCAGTAATTGAACTTCCTTTTAATAACAAAAAACCAAAAAAAAAAGCAATAGCTTATAGTAATCGTGTACATTTAAGCTTATGAATAAGGATTCCGTTTCGATTATTCTATAATTGTTACACAAACATTTTACAATCGATTCACAACTCTTTTCCAAGCTTGCGGCTTGTGTTGGTAAGCTTATTATAATATTATTCACAAGTCATTTGGCATGTTGGGATGATTAATATACAAACACACATGCATGTACACACACATCCATACAATAACGTTTTAAATTACGTTAAATATATTTTAAATTATATCAATAATTTGGTAGTGCTTGGGTTTTTAGTACAAAATCTATTCAGTTATTTGAAAAGTAGGGCCATCTACATGTCAATATCAAACACTTGTATAAATTTATCTGGTTTAGAAATTGGATAAGTCGCAAAGTTATCAAGATGCCACATTTTGTATATTCATATTATTTTCGTTTACAACAGGGTTATACATATACACATTGTTATTAGGTTTTCTTGATATTTTATAAGACGAACCGTCTATCTTTCCTGTTTTGAGTTTTTTTTTTATAATATTAATGAAATAAATGAAAATTTTTTTCCAACGCGACTGTGAAATAAATATACTCTTTAAAAAACTCAAATTTTTTTCAGACTATAAATAAGCGCATTCATCAAACATATCGACACAATTTGTCTCCATTCGCAATACAAAAATATATAGTTTTATTTCCAAGTTTTGCAGACTGAAATAAGAGTGTAGATAACAAAAAAAAAACTTATGTTTTATTAAAAACATTAGGCATACTCGTTAATTCATTACTTGTTTAAGTTTGGTTACAGTTTTGTTTGTTTTTTTACCCGTTACCTGTGGTGCCAAAGGTACGTATATGCAGCTTTGTCGTTCTGTTTGTTGCCGATCGGACTCAAACTTTGGCAAGTTGTTGTACACAATCCAGGGAGTGTTTATAGGTGGCAAAAAGTGGGCGGCGTCACGCCCATAAAAAGTTATAATTTTTAGCTTTTTGCACTTGACCGATTTTTCTGAAACTTTGCACACATATTGAGCTGTCATGACTATATAATTTCGTGATTAGAAAAGTGGGCAGGGCCACGCCCATAAAAAAAGTTATAATTTTGAAGTACTTGCACTGGACCGATTTTCTGAAACTTGGCACACATATTGAGCTGTCATGAGTATACAGTTTCGTGATTAGAAAAGTGGGCAGTGCCACGCCCTCAAAAAAAGTTATAATTTTTAGCTTTTTGCACTTGATATTCAATTAAAATTAACAATGCATTTTTATTCATTAAGGGGAGTAGCAACGCGAGTTATATATACAAATCCCAATACATTTACATACTTAAAGATTGACCCTATTGATGATTTCAAAGCAAAAATACAAAATATAAAAACATAAAGCAAACATCATTTCCTGTTTGAAAATTTAAGCTAAATTATAAGTCAATACTATTTTACGGTCGCAATTCCAAGAAGTGCAACGGCCCCAATTTAACACAGTAATTTTTAATAAACATTGCCAAAAACTGCATTCATTGTATTTCCGCTTTAATTCAGATTAACTTGAAAATAAAATTAATTTAGCATAAGTAAACAAAAATTGTAAAACACATTTTTAAGCTAAACTAACAAAAATGAATATTAACAAGAAGTTGAACGATAAGGAACAAAATTAAAATAAGTTAGTCTAAGTTGCAAGGTGCTCGAATAAAGTTGAAAATAAATAAAAATAATTTTTTTTAAAAAAGCAAAAAGCTCTCTTGTTGAATCGCGCGCCGGGCTTTTTTAGTTTAAAATACAGTGCAACTTCGACAATCCGGACATGCGCCAGTCCGGTCACTCCAATAATCCGGGCGCTTCTATATATCGGACAATTTAAAGTTTTTAACTATACAATACGGACAAATTTTTTTATGCAAAAATAAATTCATATTAAAATTCGGGGGTTTCCCGTTTGGAGCTATGAATTTCAGTAATGACGTAACTCAAGAAGATATCAATGATTGGGCAACTTGTGCAAATTAATTTTCATTAAATTTTTCCCATAAAGAAATAATACAACACGCTAAACGAAATGAATCGTCAGTGCTGCTTACGGACTCTGAATACGATTTTGTAGTAATGGATGCAAGAACAAAGATCTCTAATGCTGCTGCATTTTCAGTTTGCGTTCAGTGGACCGAGGAGAATAATTTGGATATGCAGGATATTCTATTGTTAAAGCGACTAGAGCAAAAATCACAAATCAACCACCTCAACAAAGTTAGTCAACACAAAAAACTTGGTTTTTTTAATAAATCATCACTTAGATTACATACATATGTATTTCAATAATTTAATACAACACATAATTAAATATAATAATTTATGTTTTTTTTAATAAATCGTAGATAGTACAATGCAAGTATGTTTGTAGATACAATTTAATTCACTTACACTATTTCAATATTTTCACCTACTGTAGTCCGGACAACTCGTTAATCCGACCAACCCTAAAACTATATGTATGTGTCCGGATTGTCGAAGTTGCACTGTATATATTTTCTTTTGTTTTTTTCATAATATAATTTTGTTTTATTTTTTGCAATTATTAAATAATTTTTAATACAGCTATATCTGTTAAGAACTATATACATACATATATACATCTTTGTATGATATTTTTCCGGGGGGGTGCTTTAATACCATGTGAGATAAGGCCATGATGGCTTTATCTCTCATTCAATAGGGAGATAAAGCCTTTTTATTTTTTTTCAATTTGAATGGGAGGTAAAGCCATCATGGCCTTATCTCACATTAGCAATATTAGAAAATGGCTTTATCTCTCATTTCATTTTTTAAGAACTTTTGCATTTTACATTGATTAATAGTTTTCTTATTTTTATATTTAATTAATTTTTATTCCTGTGAGGCACGCAGGAAAACTTAATTCAGCGAAGCCACCTGCCGCGTCAAACTGGAGGAGAAAACCCGTAAGCGCGGCCGCAGGCCGCAACGCAGAAAAACCTTAGTACGCGAGGCCAGATTTCAATACTTAACTTTACTGTTTCCAGGAAAATAACTTTTTTTATTTTTGTGACGCACGCAGGAAAACTTTGTTCAGCGAAGCCACCTGCCGCTTCCAACTGGAGGAGAAAACCCGTAAGCACGGCCGCAGGCCGCAACGCAGAAAAACCTTAGTACGCGAGGCCAGATTACAATACTTAACTTTAGTGTCTCCTAGAAGACATTTTTTACAGAATGTTATTATTATTGGAATCTGGCTTCGCATACTAAAGTTTTTCTGCGGCCGTGCTTACGGGTTTTCTCCTCCAGTTGGACGCGGCAGGTGGCTTCGCTGAATAAAGTTTTCCTGCGTGCGTCACAAGAATAAAAATTAATTGATTATAAAAATAATTATAACAACATTCTAAAAAAATATGGCTTTATCTCTCATTTGCCAAAAAAATATGGCTTTATCTCTCATTTCGCAAAATTTTAAATATGGCCTTACCTCTCAATGATTGGGCAATAAGGCCATTATGGCTTTATCTCCCATTCAATTGAGCAATAAAGCCATCATGGCCTTATCTCACATGGTATTAAAGCACCCCCCCTATTTTTCCTGCAAATCATTAGAGTTTTGGGAAAAAGTATAATTTAAATTAGGGAAATAAAATTGAAACATTGTTTAGGCCAAAACACAAAAAAGGCTACTATTTGGCGCAATAAAATTCAATATTCGATTAACTTTATTGTTTATTTTGATTTTATTCCAAATAAATCCAAGTCTAATTTTTATACATGTACATATTTATTTAATAAAACAAAAGATTGTTAAAACAAATTATAAAAATTATAAAAATATTAAAAATTAATTTTTAATATAATTAAGAAGTATTTAATATTTTTTTTTGATATTCATACGACTTGTATTTAAAATGTATTGAAATATTTGTTCGTATAAACGGTTTTGTTGGTTTTGCGATTATATTTATGTGTTTTCGTTTCGCTTCATAATATATTAAACGATTTTTAATTAATTAAAGTTGACATAAAATATAAATCATCAAAAAATCTAAAGTTGTATACTAAGAAGGAGTAAAACAAAAGATTTCAGTAAAATTTTATGCGTTTGATGCGTTTAGCTTCAACAATAAACTCTCAAGTGTTTATGTTAAGGAAGGGATGTTTCTTTTCTGTGTTTCCCTTTGATTTGCTTTGTTTTTTTTATATTCAAACGCACTTTATTTGGTTTAAGACATAAAACATTTTTATTTGTGGAATTTTCTTTTGTTAAATTTTTTTAAGTAAAGAGTACACACGATTAAAATTTAATACGTTTAATTATGTTAACGAGAACATCAACTGATTTACTTCCAGAAAATATTAAAGTTTATTTTACATTGGTATGCTATATTGTATTTAGTGCTATGATATTGTTACAGATATATTTTGAATAGATTAATTTACGCAAATTGAATTTAAAAAAATTAAAAAAAAAAAAATTTAAATATTAGCTTAATTTACTTTATAATTTTATCTTCAGGTTTATTAACAGTAGTTTAAGTTACAGTAGTTTTGTTTGTATTAGTTTATGTACATTTAATATTTCGTTTGGTTCGCTGGTTGTTCGAACATGTTGTTAAGTTGTATGCCGCCGAGGTGAGTTATTATGTGCAGCATACTCTTAGGCACTTATATTATTCCTGTATATTACTTAACATTAAGATTACGTCTTAATTTAAATGTAACGGTTTTTGAATGAACTACGAATGTTACAGAACACCACTACATTACTATAAATAGCCGAACAACACAGCTACCATGATCAGTATAACAGTAGAGCTTGCTAAGTGTGTGTAACAGTGTTTATTAAAAGTGTATAACAATAAGTGAAATAAGTAAACTGATATAAAACCAATATCTGAGTGTATTTAAATAAATAAAGTGCTCTTAATTTTATAACTAATTTCAAATGTTTTTATTTACAATACAAAAAGAACTCAAAGTTTATTTAAAGGAAATAAGCCAACGTTTATAAAAGGTAAAATGGTAACAATATGTTAAAATCTCGCAGAATACTAGAGATATTCAAAACTCTATTATTATGAAATGTTAAAGCCAGGGTTGTCAGATCTGGCGATATTTAAACTTGTTTTGCGTCCTAACTTTCGATTTAGTGGCAGTGCGATTTTTTTTGGCGATTTTGTTGGCTATTTTTCATGAGCCAGAGAACTATTAAATTCAATACGAAAAAATAATAATTCTATTCTAGTATTTTTACGTATAAAATTTTAACTATTCAAATGTAGGCGAACGAATTAGTGGCGTAAGAAAATTTTTTTAGCTTATCGCCTTTTTTGTGTAAATATTATAAATAAGCATCCTTCCGCTTTAATTTTTTGTTTGTTATCACAATAAAGTGAAGGGTGGTTAAATTTTAAGGGCCGATGTTGATAAAAAAAATTATTTAGGAAACTATTGTCATTTCTTTTTATTATGATAATATTTGTATGGTTCAATAATGTATGGAACAAAATATCGGCCAAATGGCCACCGCGACTTCGGCAGCATAGCTTTATCCGATGGTCCAAATTTTCAATGGCACGCTGATGAGTCGAGGTTTTTTGTCACACTATCGCGAATAACAGCAATGTTTTCCGTTCAACGAACTAAGAAGGCATTCACAGGTGTTTTCACATTTCATACAGATCTGTTTTGCTGTCCCGATTGTGGACGAATTTGAACAAAAGAATCACGAAGTGTACGAAATGCATTTTGATTTGAACGCCCAGTTGCATAATAAGCCTGAATAACTTTAACGCGTTGCTCGATTGTGTATTTTTTTATGGTTCAAATTGAGTACACTTGACAGTTCAATTAGTAAACTATATAGATATAAAGGGTGGTCCAACCATAATGCACAATATTAATTGTAAGTCACACTTTTACGTCAAGTTTTTTCCCAACTTAATTTTACATTTATTTGTTTCAGTGTTTGACAAACTTATCCGTAGAGAGGTAGAAAATTGAGCAGCGCATTGATCAGCATAATCTACCAAATGTGTCCCCAATCATAAATTTGCAAACATAATTGTGCAAATTGTGTAAATTTCAGAAAACCGGGTCTATAGGAAATAGAAAACATCTGTGGATGCTTGCTCTGTTCGTTCTGTGGAAAATATTGCTATTGTTTGCGATAGTGTATCAGAAGAGCCATCAAACTTGACTCGTCGTCGTGCTTAACAATTCAACAACAACATTGTTATTGAAAATATGGAACATTGGAAACCACATATTCTATACGTCTAAATCGCCAATTTCGGCCACAAAAAAAAAATCGGATTATCTTCCTGTAGCAATTTCCATTGACCATTGAAACTTAAATTTGGACAACCTTCATAATGCTTAATATTGCATTGAAATTAGTCATTTAAGGTACGAATTTAACAAAAAAGCACAATTGTACTAAATCATTTTATAATTTTTTAAATGTTGGTATAAATATAACATCATTTCAATAATTTTAAAGTCATCACTTTTATCTAGCGCGTTTCTAAAAAAAGGCTCTGACCAAAAAATTTATTTTTTTTTACTATTTTTCTTTAATACATTTGTGTTTCACTTTAGTCGTTTTATTATCGATTCCAATACATTCCTGTGCACATAGTACTTCTACACAAATTTTAACATGATTTAATGCATTAGACTGGAAATAGCATCATCCCCTAAGGAGAGCAAAAAATAGAAGGAACACTTTACGTAAATAAATTCTAAACTAAACTGAGAAGAAAAACAGGCACAGAAATAGACAATATTTAAATGATTAGAAAAATTAACCCTTTTTTTTTTGGTAAAATATTGCATTTTTTTAAACGGACATAAATAACTTGTAGGTACTCAAAGTTTCTACTAGAATTTTTAGTCCTTAAATACACTCATGTGTATACACACGGTATACATACACACAAATGCTACAGCAACAATCCAAAGCAGATGAATTTTTAGCTCAAAGCAATAATTTTACTGCATTAGGGAATACTACTCATACCCAAAATATAATAAAAGATACGACTTTGTTATCGATATGATATGAACGAACGACATGATAGACTTACATATGTATTCACCATAAAATACAAGTTAAATGCACTTAACAGCTTTATAGCATGTAAAAAGTGACTGATATAAATTGACTAACACTTTTGAAGTATTTAAGAGAAAATAAGTTTTGGCTGCAACAACTACGCAACATTCTACGTTTTTTTCCGTCCTATGAATTTCTTAAAAAATAGAATCAATAGTAACTGTACGTTGCAAGTTACACAGGCAAAGCATAGAATGCCTTAAGGGGTAAAAATCAAAAAGTAAGTTTACTCTTCACTTTTGAGGCATTATGAGCGGCAAGAGAACAAGTCAACCGATTTTAAATGCCAGGCATATTGTACATTTAAATATGTATTCTTAATTAATCAGCTGATAATCTGCTGTTTCTTTCCAAACCGCATTGCTGGCCATTCCATACAACCATTTTTATTAGAAAATGTTTGTTAGTTTATATGTTATTAATATTTCTTTATATAAAAGTAAATTCATTTTTCTTATTTTTAAACCGATCTATAGAATTTTTTTTTTATAAAATTATATTCATCAAAAGTCGCAAACACGCTTATTTATATAAACCTTATAAGTATACTTTTGTCAAGTTGGGTACAACAGATTGTTTATTTTTGGATTACGAAAAAAAAAACTTATTTAAAATTTTAAATTAAAGTCTGTTATAAAATAACCATAAAAAGATAAAGTGTTTTATAAGCATAAAGGGTTTTAGTATACTATGCCCCGTTAAGGAGCTAATACACAGCATGTTTTTTACAACTGACTTGTCAAATTCTCCACTGCTAATACAAACATGTCGTGTGTTACCTTTAAAACATTACTTCTGTAAAAAAAAACATGTGTTGAGACATCTGACAAAATTTTAATTAGAGTGCGCTTTATTTCCTTCTGTAAAAACATGTGACATCAGTCGTTGGCAGAAATCAGCAGTCAGCGTAAAAGTACAATTTTGACAGACATGTAGATTTACATATGTCTCACAAATTTTAAAGTCGGATGTAACAAGTAAGAGCGCTATATTCGGCCGTGCCGAATCTTATATACCCTTCACAACGTGTAGTCATGCAATAACCGTAGTTTGTGACACCATTCATCCCATATGAAATACGTATGTATGTATGTACAAACATATAAAAAACACACATATATAAAAACATCCCATTGTAAAATTATAAATTCACGTATGTATGTTAAAAAAACAAAAAAATAAAAAAAAATAAAAAAAAATTTTAAAAAAAATTTAAAAAAAAATTTAAAAAAAAAATTATTATATATGTAATATATATAAAACAAAAATAAAAAAAAAAATAATAATAAAAATATAAATAATATATTAAATAAAAAATAAAAAAAAAAGAAAAAATTAAAAAAAAATTTTAAAAAAATTAAAAAAATTTTTTTTTTGGCTCAGCTGGGATTCGATGCCGCGTTTTCTCTAACCAGTATACACGTTTGTGTGTATGTATGTTGTTGTTGTAATGTTGTTTTTGTGAATAAAAAATCGAGGTGGTCGTAGGTTTTTGCTCATATCACAGTTGTTTATGTACCGATGTTTCTGATTTTCAATACCGTTCTACTCCCGAATATTTCTGATATTTTAATACCTCACCCGGGTCCAAGCGATATCGGGGGGCTTCAAAAAGTTGATTTCAACATACACATGGACAGACGGTCAGACGGACAGACTGACAGAGCTAAATCGACTCCCCTATTCATAAGCTTTCAGAAAATATATACTTTATGGGGTCGGAAATGAAAATTGTAGAGATTATACACGGAATGACAAACCTATATATACCCTTTTTCACTGTGTGAAGGGTATAATTAGTAACTGTATTATTATTGTTAAATAATAATTTAAGTAAATTAAGTATGTATAAGTTTATTATACCCTTCACACGACAGTGTAAAAGGGTAATTAATACCTTTAGGTTTGTCACTCCGTGTGAAATTTCCACAATATGAGATATGAGCAAATTAACGCGACTGCCTCTGTTTTTTATACCATTCACAGTGATTGTAAGGGTATATACATATAGGTTTGTCATTCCGTTTGAAGTTTCTAGAATTTTCATTTCTGACCCAATAAAGTATATATTTTCTGAAAGCTTATGAATAGGGGATTATCCATCTGACCGTGTGTATGTTGACATCGCAAAGACCCGTGTAAGATATGAAAACATCAGAAATATTTGGGAGCAGATCGGTATTGAAAATCAGTATAATCGCCCCATTACATTACATGAGCAAATGAACACTTATTTTCACCACAAAAATTAAAGGATAATTTATAGGCTCTCTTGTGAATATTTATAGATAAGATACGTCTCTAGAGATAATCGTGAAAAATTTTCGACAAATCGGCCACTAAACGGCAAAGTTATGGGCAACAATTATTTTTGAAAAATATATTTTTTTTAATATATCAAAATTTTCAAGCTCCTAAATAATTTTTAGACCCTTTAAAGATACTAAAAAAGAGTTCGTGGTCTCAAAAATTATTTCTGAGAAAATCTAGCAAATCAGTTTTAAACTAACTGAGATATAAGCATCAAAACTGCTTCGTTGTTTTTCCTAAAATTTACAAACGAAATTAAATTTTTTTAGTTTCTATACCCACCCAGACATGGGCATCAAATAAAAGGTCTTGACTAGTTGAATACAATCAACTTTGTCAAAAATCAAAGATGTCGTCGGAATTGATAAATAAAATGTTGTATAACTATATTTATAAATCTAGGATAAGCTACGATGTGGTCATTATACCTACGAACATGATGGTAAAGGTTATTATCAGATTCGGCACGTTCGCATAAAGCACTCTAACTTGTTGGCATTAAACTAGTTTATTAACTAAAATATTTATTATTTAATTGTATTCATCAAAAAGCTTTTAAAATGATTAATTGTTTAGTGTTCAAGAAAGGTGTCTTGTCTACTTTCGACTTTAAGAAATTGTTTATTCAATGTCGATGATTTCCTTTAATACTACGTAAACTGTTAAAAGTTGTAATTCAAACAAACAAACAAACAAACAAATTTTATCTTTTTATAATAATAGTATTGATATCGTTATCATTTGTTTAACTCACAACACCGTATTGTATTCTGTATCGTCTATTGAAATACAGTTATGGTTTACTTACTTGTGAGCACAATTTCTGTTGTATCGGGTGTATTGTTGTATTGTTAAACGTCAATTGATATTATCGTCAGGTAAATCAAAAATAGGAAAGTTGACCAAATCTTACTTTTGCAGAGCTAAAAAAATATTTTGAAACAATTTTTAGTAAAAAATTTTAGCAAAAATAAAAAAACAACAAAACATTTGATTTGATTTTGAAAAATAATTTAATTTCCCAACCCTGTATGAAATTAATACAACACTTAAATAAACCTATAAAATGAAATTGTGTTTTTAACAAAATGTTTCAATGGAAATTTCCAACAACTAGGATACATTATTGTAAACAAATACAAAAATAATACCAATAGTACAATACAACTGAGATTGTGAATTCAATTATTGTTTTCTTTTTTCTTATTATTGTTTTTTAACTTTTCTCTATAATCATGATAAAACATCAAACAAACAACAAACATCGCAGGAACATCAATATAAGGCATTAATTTTTATTACCTTCCGTATCTACTAAAGAAACAACAAAATAACTAAAATAAAAACATAATTTTCAAAATGAAAATTTAACGAAACGAAAGATTTCAATTGAGATGGGCCTACATCTAATACGCATACAAGTTGGCGCCATAGTAAATTTTATCAAAAGTAGTTACAGAGGAGCATCATACGAACGTTTCATGATGGCAACCAGATACTACACAAGTAGATTCATACAAACGTAGAATTAGTATGATAACTACAAAACAACAACGATGACAATGTTATGATTAAGTATAGTGAACCAAATGTTTGACTAAATTAATCAATTACAAATTTAGGCAGGATTCTGAAACCATATGTATACATAGGGATAAGAAGTAAAGAAGTAAAAATAGGTTTCACCTATTAACGAAAATGCTATTTTATGATTTTTAATAAAGATGATTTTTAAAATAGGAAATTTTGATTTTTATTAGAGTTTGACCGTGTAATGCATTTGGGGAATATTAAAATACAAATGCCCTTACACCATCTGATTTCTGATCTGATTTGACTTAAATATACTTGTGGGAAGCTATTCTAAATTAAAAAAAAATAAAAATTATATGTCTGGACGTGAATCAGTTGTTAAACTCAGATGAAAACTCAGATAGTGCAAAGATAACATTATTGTGTTCAAAGCAAATCTAAATTTATAAAAATATATTTAAAAATGTAGGAGGTTCCACGGTAACTGTTTTAATTTGCCTTTAGTAACAGATACATTTTTCTTCTCTATTATATTTATTTTGTTTAAATAAAATTTATAATTTACATGGCCACAAGCAAAGAAAAAATATGGTTGTGGTAACCATAATTGAAGAGCAACATACTCTGATTGAATTGTATGATTATGGTTAAAACATATAATGGTTACCAGTTATCATTATTATGTTTAATTAAAGTATCATTCAATAATCATATATATGACCTCGGCGGCACACCTCTATTCGATGCTCCAAATTTTCAATGACAATGTTGATGTTCAATTGTTGGGCACGATGATGAGTGGAGGTTGACTGCTCTTTTACCACACTATCGCGAAAAACAGCAATGTTTTCCGTTTAAAGGATTAAAGAAGGCATTCATAGATGTTTTCACATTTCATACAGACCTGTTTTGCTGAAATTTAAATATTTTTCGCAATTCTCCCGATTGTGGACGAATTCGAACGATTATTTTGACCAAAAGAATCACGAAGTGCACGAAATGCACGAAATGCATTTTAATTAGGGTGATTGACTCGGTTTTACAACCGGTGGAAAACACGGTTTTTTCCTTTTTCTGCTAACGGTTTTTTCTAAATGTTAACTTTTCGAATATTAAATACACCGGTTTTTTTATCCGAAAAAGCCTATTTTTATTTATTTAAGTTTATTTTCATACATCTATGTAACAAATCGTACCATATATTTAGTACGCTAAAAGTTTCTAATAATCAGAAAATAAAAACTATTAAATATTCTTCCATAATATTGTAAGAAATTTATTTGTTGTTTAAAGAACCAATGCAAAATAAGAACAAGTAACAGTGCTATATTCGGCCGTGCCGAATCTTATATACCCTTCACAACGTGTAGTCATGCAATAACAATTGTTTGTATCACCATTCATCCCATATAAAATACGTGCATACGTACACGTTAAAATAAATGTGGCATCGAATCCCAGCTGAGCCAAAAAAATTTTATTTTATTTTATTTAATATATTATTTATATTTTATTATTTTTTTTTTATATTTTTTTTAAATTTTTTAAAATTTTTTTTTAATTTTTTTTTGTAGTTTTTTTTATTATTTTTTTCTTATTTTTAATATTTTTTTTTTGTAATTTTTTTTTGTTTGGTATGTTTTTCACATGTATGTATGTATGTTGTTGTTGTAATTGTGAAAAAAAAACGAGGTGGTCGTGGTTTTTTGCTCATATCTCAGAAAGTTATGGGGCGATTGTGCTGAATTTCAAAAGCGATTCATTCCTGGATATTTCCAAAAGATTGATACCATATACAGATCTGAGGAACATATAGTTGCCAACCAACACACGGACAGACGGGCAGACGGACAGACGGTCAGGGCTTAATCGACTTCTCTATTCATAAGCTTTCAGAAAATATATACTTTATGGGGTCGGAAATGAAAATTGTAGAAATTACAAACGGAATGACAAAGCTATATATACCCTTGTGCACCACAGGTGAAGGGTATAAAAATACAATAAAGATTTTCTCTCTAGCCTTTAAAATATATTTCAAATTACAGAAATCATTTCAAACAAAATATGTTAGTGCATATTAGTTAAAAAGATTTATTTAATATTTAAAAAATTTACAGAAGGAGATACAAAAATTTATAACAGCCTTATAAAAAGTCTTATTTAATTATGTATTTATTTATTTTACTTTTAAAAAGTACATTTTGTCATTAAATTGAACTAATTAAAACCAAATTAGTCAACTGCATTCATGTCAGTTATTGCGTTATTATGCAGCCAAACGTATATAAATGTAAAAATTTCATATTTAGATATAATTTTTATAATAATCTTCTTTTGCAATATTTTTGAATTTTTTATTTAAATATAATATTTTATATATTCGAACCAGTTAACCGGTTTTTTTTCTCAATTTTCAAATAGCAATCGGTTTTTTTTTAATTCTAAATTTCAAACTACCGGTTTCTTAAAAAAGTCGAATAATCGATCACTCTAATTTTGATTTGAACGCCCATTTTCATAATAACGCGTTGCTCGATTGTGTATCTTTCCATGGTTCAAATTGAGTTAGTCTGAAACTGAGAAATGTCAAATGAAATGCAGAAAAAAACTTCATGTTTAGGTGTGGTTCACATTTAATATCAGCCCTTAAAAGTTAACCACCCTTTAATTGTTTACCAAAATTTTTCATTACAAGATTTTAGTGGTTTTTAACCACTTAAAACAACTTCAGCTTGTGTTTATGTTAAAAACCACTTTTGTTTAGCTTTCGTTTAAAATATATTAAAAGTTAACTTTTAAGAAAGGTAAACTTTGTATCTTCTAAAATATAGTTTATATCTGTCTTATCATTTTAAAATGTCGATGGCATTGGAGGCAAGTACTCACCACGCTCACTTACTAATATGAAATCAAGTATGTTATTGAGTAATAAAAAGTAATTAACAAGCTTTTACTGGGAAAGATTAAAAATAATCTAGTTTTTTTTTTTACTCTAGTAAAACATTTAATGTATATCCTTGTATGTAAGTGTGTATGTATAGGGTGGTCCGACCAAAATGCATCATGTTAATTGTTAGTCACACCTTAAAGTCAAGTTTTTTGGTCAAGTTAAATTGAAATTTTTTGGTTCAGTTTCAAATTCATTTATGGAGAGGTGCACAATTAAGTAGCGCAGTAAGATTTTTAAAGCCTATTACGAAAACCGGGGATGTAGGAAATATGAAAACACCTGTGCATTTTTACTCAGTTCGTTCTGCAGAAAACATTGCTGTTGTTCGCAACAGTGTGGCAGAGAGCCGTTTACATAGACTCGTCGTTGTGACCAACAATTGAACATTAACATTGTCATTGAAAATATGGATCATCGGATAGTAGTATGCCACCGATGCCGTGGCGAACATTTGACCTATATTCTTTCTTAACACATTTTTAACATTTAACATTTTAACATCTTAACATTTTTATTGATCCTTCTATCGCAATAAAAAATATTAAGATAATTCTATAAAAACTTTGTTACTTACAATTAATATCGTCGTTTGGTTTGTATGTTTTGTAAATAGTTTTGTGCATACAACAGGCCTTAAAACCTGTTTTCCTACGATTATAATGTGTTCTGAAATTAACGTTATATGCGTCCAATATTAGAACTATTACCAATAAATAATAGAGCTTCCATCATAAAATTTAGCAAATATAAATCAAAATCAATATGTAAATCTTATACGATCTTAAAAAAAGTCTCAAAACGTTTAAAATAATTTGCATTATTTAATTGAGCATTAATTAGAACTTATGATTGCATGTGTGCTTTTTATAATCTTTAACTGTATCTACCTACCAACTACTAGTAATCGTCTATTAATATTTTTGTTAAGCAAAAACAATCTTTGTGGACTTTAATTGTTTTGTCTGCACAACCTCCTTCTTATTCTGGGCAGGGATTTACATACATACATAATTATGTGTATGGGATTTCTGACAGTAACATTATGTAACTTTTATTAAGTTAAAAAATGGTAAAATGGGGCACAGTTTTAACTAGATCGATTTCAGACAAAAAAAAATTAAATTTATGCCGCAGATTTGATTAAGAAGTTTCAATATATTGCAAATTCTACTTCTACTAAAAATGTTTATATGAACATACAAACGGGTGAGATTGTTTCTTCTAATTATAAAGTGATTCTAATACAAATAAAAGGTTCTCCAATAAAAGTGATATGTTTTCTTTGAAAAAATAACACACCTATTGTTAAGGAAATTTAAAAGTTTTTTATTTAATATGAAGTACAGTCGATACAATTAAGTTCTAAATCAAACGTCATTCGACTTCTTCTGCAGGAACGATTTCGATGAACCCAATTTTCGAGCATTTTTTTCACTAAATCAAGTCGTATGTCATGAATGGCATGTTCAATATTGACTTGTAAAGCTTGAAGAGAGACTGGTTTATTTCAAAAGACCAACGACTTCAAATAACCCCACAAGAAATAGTCTTATGGTGTTAAATCACAACTACTTGGAGGCCATTCAATATCACAATTTCTTAAAAAAATCGAATCTTCAAACTTATATCGCAATAATTCAATTGTTGCATTTGCTGTGTGGCACGTAGCCCCGTCTTGTTGAAGCAAATGTTGTCAAAATGAACTTCTTCCAATTGCGGCCATAAAGAGTTGGTTATTATCGATCTATGTATACCGCTCTTGACAGTGACGGTGTTACCAGCTTCATTTCAAAAGAAATACGGACCGACAGACCAAAAACTACACTAAACTATCAATTTAGATGAATGTAATGGTTTTGCATGAATACACAACAGACAACAGAATCGAAATTTTTCGATTATTTTTAAACAAATGTATTTTGTACTAATTTTTTATATTTGCAAGAAGTGCTAAGTGTTGTATTGCGATTTTTTCCGAAAAGCATTTGCATGTTGTGAAATTTTTAAAAAATTTTAAAAATTTGAAAATTTATGACATTTAAACAATACGACACTTCGAACACTTTGTGAATATGCAAAATGTACCTTATAATGCCATAATGGTTACAAGTATTGTTGTTAATTATCAAAAAACAAATTACATATAAAAAATACCCTTTATGGTATGTTTACTATGCTGGCATAACCATTTGTGATATAATTTGAAAACATTTTTTTCCAAAACTAATAGCGCCAAATATTTTTTTCACAAGTTGGAGTCGTTGGCGCAGGTCTCTTTCAATTAGCTATCAGGTTATAATTGAAAATTATGCATCTTCAAATAATTATTTTTCCCCTTTTTTAAATCGTGTAATAATTAGGTGGGAGTAAGACCAAAAAAATAAAAAAAAACAATAACAAAAACTAAACATAAAATTGGGTAAATTTTGAAAACAACTCAAACTATGTCGTGTAGGCGCCAAAGGCATAGATTTATTTTCTTGTTGTTGTTGTCGCTGCTTTTTGTTTTGTTTCTTGCTTAAAAAGGCAGTAAAATAAGAATACACTCACATAAATATATGCACATAAATATATTAATATATGAGTGTGTGCGTTACGCATAAAACTTTTACACAAATAAATTTTCTTACTACACATTTATACATTATGCATATCGCACACTAAATGCCAAAGGGGCACAAATCTAAAATCAGAAATTTTAAAAACAAAAATTAGAGATCTATTTTATATTATGAAAAGATACAATATAAAAACAAGTAAGAGTGCTATATTCGGCCATGCCGAATCTTATATACCCTTCACAACGTGTAGTCATGCAATAACAGTTGCTTGTATCACCATTCATCCCATATGAAATACGTACACGTATGTATGTTAAAAAAACGAAAAAAAAAAAAATTAAAAAAAAAAAATTAAAAAAAAAAATTAAAAAAAAAATTAAAAAAAAAAATAAAAAAAAAATATTATTATATATATAATATACATATATAAAAAAAAAAAATTAAAAAAATAAAAAAAAAAATTAAAAAAAAAATAATAATATAAATAATATATTAAATAAAAAATAAAAAAAAAAATAAAAAAAAAATTAAAAAAAAAAATTTTTAAAAAATTAAAAAAAATTTTTTTTTGGCTCAGTTGGGATTCGATGCCACGTTTTCTTTAACCAGTATACACGTTTGTATGTATGTATGTTGTTGTTGTAATGTTGTTTTTGTGAAAAAAAATCGAGGTGGTCGTGGGTTTTTGCTCATATCTCAGTTGTTTATGTACCGATGTTTCTGATTTTCAATAGCGATCTACTCCCGAATATTTCTGATATTTTAATACCTTACCCGGGTCCAACCTATGTCGGGGGGCTTCAAAAAGTTGATTTCAACATACACACGGACAGACGGTCAGACGGACAGACGGACAGACTGACAGGGCTTAATCGACTTCCCTATTCATAAGCTTTCAGAAAATATATACTTTATGGGGTCGGAAATGAAAATTGTAGAAATTTCACACGGAATGACAAAGCTATATATACCCTTTTTCACTGTGTGAAGGGTATAATAAATAAAGAAATAATAATTAAAAAAAAAAAAATAAATAAACAAGTTATAACTTTTAAATCAATTTTATTTTAAGCCACAGTTGTAGCTTTTAAAAAGTCATCACAGAATTAAATTACTTTACACGTACATACACATACAATATTAAACACTAACACGGACAGAAGGACAGTAGCCGGGGTCATTCAACTGAGTTGAACCTTTACTGTTCCCTAATTCAGGGGGAGTATGTGTCCGTTTAGCAGGCAGAGATGCTTGGATTGCTGCACGCGTTGGAGGATAGAGTGCATGGGAGGAGAATCATCATTGCACTTGATAACCAGCCTGTGGTTAGATGTGTGCAGCGGACGGATGTAAACTCGAAACTGGTACTCGAATGTGTTCTGAAGCTCAATAGGTGTATCTCTGTGAACGAGGTAACGCTAATGTGGGATAAGGGACATGTTGGTATAACTGGGAATGAGGCGGCGGACGAACTTGCGAAAAAGGGAGCTGCTGTGGAATTCGGCGGACCGGAATCTAGAGTTGCTTTTGGGGACGGGATGGTGCGGGCGAAGATCATATATTGGGTAGAATCTATGAACCTGAGAAGGTGGTTGAAAACGACTAAATGTAGACAGGCTCGTATGGTGCTCGAAGGGCCCCTTAACATAAATGCAGTCGGGGTACTCAGATGTAATCGGAGGACCCTGAGCTGGATAACTGCTTTGTCACAGGGCTTGATAACTTCAAATATCATTTGCACAGGATCGGGGTTTGCAGAATGTGCCTTGAGACTGCTGAGACAGCGGTGCATGTAGTATGCGAATGTCCGGCAATGGCTGGCAATATACTTAGTACCACTGGCAGGCACACGTTGGCTGTGACTGCTATGGGGGAAATTAGTCAGGGGCAAATGCAAGCGATTATAAAGGATTATGTGATGAGGATTGTAGATAATAATCAGTCTGCAATGTGAAGTCACTAAAGTCTAGAGCAAACGCCTGGGATGGCACGGGACTCAGTGAGATCAGGATAACCTTGTAATCTCTGGGTAACGAAGAGGGTCGCAAAGGGACCCGTTTATGGAAGAGGTCTGCCCCTACATGTATATATATATTAACACTAACACAAGGCACTACTTGAAAAATAGATTGTTTTAACTGATTCTAAAGAAGCATTTAACGTGCATAACTCTATTTATCCAGTCGAAGTAAACAGTGTTGGAAATAACTGGTCATAGTGCACTGCAATTTGGTTTATAGCAAAAAGTTGAAAAGTTGTGAAGCCTTTTTTATTTAGTGGACGATATGAACACAGCTATGTAAGAGCGTATGTAGTACGTACAACTTGGAACATTAACAAGTGAGTTTGTGGGTAAGTTTTCTTACTTATATGTTTGTATATTGCAAACTTTTATCCACTTACGCACACAGCTAAATAAATTGGGTTGTAAGAATAATTGTCGCAATTTCATATATACATACATATGTATATAACATACATAGATATACACATACATACATGCTTTCTCTTAAACATAGGAATCCAGCAGAATGCTTTAAATAAAAGTTAGGCATCAGTTTGGCGCCCAAATGCCATTTGCAAACAAACAATTTCCATTTCACTATTAACAATTCACGAAAAATTCTATCTTTTTCTAGCTTAGACATAAGCGAAATCTCTCAGAAGAACAGTTTTTTTATTTTATGCAATTTTAAACGGTAATTGTGTATTTAAAGATGATAGTTATATTAATACTTAATTTTTTAAAAGATGCCAAAAATAAATTTTTTTGTTTAATACCGAACGAAATATGAATTTATCTGAATTATTGCCTAAACAACATAATAATTGGTGTGTCAATAAGAATGTATTTTTTCGTTTTAGTACAAAAAATACGTACTTCTTGAGATTATTGTGATTTTTTGATCGCATTGGAAAGAAAGCATGTTCCGACTGTGTATTTTACAAAGATGTGGATGTATCTTAAAGATGAAGCGTTGGATCTCGGTGTCGACCTAGAGAGTGTTTCCGGTTTATTTGTATTAACCCGAAATTTTACAAAACCCCAGGGAAAAAATTGCTCAGCCTTAAATCACATGACTTTTTTCGAAAAATTGGCACTGAATTCACTATGCTCCATCACCCACTAAACGAATTGCCGGCAAATTTTATGATCTGCTGGTTTGACCTCTAGCATAAACGTGGAGTCTTCCAAGTTTCGTGAAATTTGCAATTGTTTAGAACGATATCCAATTAATGTTTTCGAGTTTTCCGCTTCATTTTCGTTTACAAAAACAATGTTCTCAAGAGATCGACAACGAATATGTTGACGCACAGGAGTCTTACTTTACTCTCCATAACCAAACCAGTTTCTTACAAATTTTTCATCACTTTCTCGAATGAAAATTCTTTGAAATTTGCGAGCGACCTCAGCATAATTTTCTAAATTTTTATTTTAAGTTTTCACAATTATATTGCGTTGTTCTTTGGTGCAGCGTTATATTTTTAATATTCGAAATTAACATATGTGACAGCTGCCAAATGGCACTCAAATTACAAAGTTTCCTACTTACACAGTTTTGCTAGACTTAGGGTCATTATTACAACTTGCCGATAAAGTTAATGTTAACAAAAGGTAACTTTTGTTAACGTTAGCAATAAACTGAGCATTAAGTATTTTTCGTTATTACAACCTGCCTGTAAAATAATTTTATTTAATATGGCAGCACCAAAGCAAATGCTGAACAAATTAATTAGTTCTTTAAAAATAAAGTGGCAACGACAAGCAAATAGTTACCAATTCCCTTATACGATAGAAAATATGGTAGCTTTTAATTATAAACCTCACGTTAAGAGTTAAAGGTAGAGTGATCTTCCCTTTAACTTATCGGACGCTTTTAGGTTATAGCCTTTTTACACTTGCTCACATCTTTCATCTTTCATCAAATCAACAAGATGTTAACATCTTCCCATATGAATTGTACGTGTTTGTGTGTCAACATATCTCAACATCTTTTAAAGATGTTCCTAAATCATTTTGTTCCACTCAACATCTTCGATTCTTTTAGTGTCTTCACTAGAAAAAAAAAAATATTGATGCAAAAAAATGGCATCACTAGAAAAAAATTACAAGTGCCAAAAACAAAAAAAAAAAAAAAAATACACACAACGAGTGGACTTGATATATGTCGTATAAAATAAAATATCTTAATTATCTTCATTCTCTAACAAAATCTGCATATTGTAATAATAATTGCTTTCCAAGGGCAATAATTACTACAATTAATACAGAATTTTTAAATCCATTTTTTTAAATTTTTATATGCGCAAACTTGTAAAATAAATATTATGACAGATGAAAGATGAAGGATGAAAGATGTTGCAAATGTAAACACGTTTTTTTCATTTTCAACATCTTCCACGCATTCCGCTATGATGTGAGTAAGTGTAAAAAGGCTATTAAAGTGAAGTTGTAATAACGAAAAACTAGTTATCAGTCCGATAACATCCTAACTTTAGTTATCGGTAAGTTATAATAACGGCCTTCAAATTATTAAAACCGAACGAAAGAAAGAACAAAGTGATTGAAACCCAATCAAAAACCGAAACTGCAATTTTTTGACTTAATATAATTTTACTTACCGTCAAAGAATTAAATAAAATCAACCATATGTCTGTATATGAATATATGTATGTTCATATGTATGTAATAATGTGAAACTTGCCACTTTTATTATATAGTTGCTACGGATCATAGGGTGCTTGAAAAATGGAGCTCTTAGCGATACAATCGTAAGAACTGATTATAGTGAGTTATCAGAATAAAATATTCTCTCAAAATTTATAAAAGATGAAGATGAAACGGCGTCTGTGATGCGATTTGAGTAGCAAATTAATTAGAAAGCCTTGCAGTTTTGATATTGATGTTTGTTGGATGTATGGACTTAGTGACTTTCCATGACTTATACCCGTACAGAAGGACAAACTTTACGCTGGAATTAAAAATCTTGAATTTGTGTCACTTTGGGAGGAATTCTAGACTTTTTGCTACATTCTTTATCTGTACCACCATATTTTCTCATGATGCTGCCAAGATGCGTAAATTTATTAACAACTTCTACTTTGATCCCACTTAAAAGTGGTTGGCTTGTGATTTCATTGTCGATTTTAAGTGTTGGTAGTGTTGATCTTAAATCCGACTGCATTGATGCCATGTTCTTGCAGCTTTTCGAGTTTTCGTTAATTAATGACCAGTTTATGTGGCATAACGCATAATCAAGGGCATGTAGCTGTTAGTTCAGGTGTCATAGTATTCCGCTTGATATGTTATTCTATGTCTGATGAAGAACTGTATCCAGAATAAAGAGAAAAGTGTAAGTAATAGCGTACAAATTTGCCTCATGCCGGTGTTTAATTAAAAAGCCTTTTTCAGCGTGGACTATATTTATCGTATCGAATGAATTTTTTAAGTCTAAAAAAACTAAGAAGACAGAACTGATCGAGTATTGTGGATTATGTATTGACTTGGTATACCAAGATTTGTTTGGACTACAATCACCCAATTCCAAAAAGACTTTTCAATGACTTTGAAAATTCGGTCTAAAATGTTCAATGATGGTTTTTCCAGTTAGCACATTCGATAAGATCGAATTTTTGCGGTGGTGTTCTTAGTTATTCGGTGTAGTATCTGCATTTATCCACACGTCTTTAACCATGAGGTAAGGGCATGACTTAAAGACCTCGGGTGGTATTGAGTCAGAACCGGCAGCTTTGTTGCTTTTGAGCTTCTATCTCTACATCTTCGATAGTTGGTGGTAAGAAAGTTAAATATGTTAAGTCAAAAAATTGCAATTCCGGTTTTTATTGGACTTCACTCACTTTGTTCCATATTTCGTTTGGTTTTAATTACTTAAGTCTAGCTATGTAGATGTTACTGTTCTGGTAAAGCTGTTATCAGTGGCAAAAATTAAAAGAATTTCATCGTTCAAGTTGAATTTCAACGTTGGTTACATTCCGAGCCAACTCTATGCCTTATTTTAGATGTTATGGCGAGATTCGTTCTGCTTAACTGCTTAATGAATATAAAGGTCTCTCGTGTATTGCCACAATATGTTTCTCCTCTTTTTTTATGGAAATTCTGAATCTCTTCGGCTGTGAGTAGTAATAGTTTCAATAGATTTTCTTGATTTATTCCCACATTGTGTTCTTGATCCATGGTGAAGTGATTGCACCTACTTTAACACACGAAATTTTTAATACTGACTATGAGTCAGGTAATACTTTAAACCATTCGATAAATTAAAAGAAGATACCGAAGATCTTTGAATTTCCCGGACTATATTAGTTTGAAGCCTTTTTTTGGAGGAAGTAGTGGGGGCAACTGCATAGTTCGTTAACATTTCGTGCTTTCATGTTTTCTCTGGTTAAGTTTTCTTGCTCATTTATGAGATATTTTTGTATGACGGAATCGAAGAGCAATCCTTCTGAAAAATCTTTATGTGGGCTCTAGGTGCTTTGATACCAAGTGCTACTAGTGTCACTAGATTTTAGATCAAAACTTCTATGTGTTCCACCACTTAGTCCATGTGAAAAAACAAATTTTAATATTTTCTTAAGCACAAGAAGTTGAGATGCCCATATACTCCTTGTGCTCCAAGCGAAACAGATATTTTAAGACAAATGTTACATTCACCTCTTGTGCTCTATACTTCAGCGAACTTTACCTACTAATTCCATATGCAAACTCATTTTAAGAAGAAGAAGCACTTGAACTCCTTGAGCTCCAAGCTCCTAATAAATGTGTGTGTATTTGTAGTAACCTTAAAAATACATATGTTTATGTTTGTATGCATGCATGTATGTATATTTACAGAAATTTTGATAATTTTTGTGGTAAACATTTTTTTTGCAGATTTATTATTTTTTTAAGTTTTAATTTATTTATTTGTATAAAATAATATAATAAATAATATGTTAGGTCCAAAATTTATGTGACCAACATTGTATAACCTCTGTTACCACTTGTGGTGGTGGTGGGGTAAGTAGAATATAAAACTCATTTTATATGCAATAATATGAAAGGAAATGTTAAAGGAATGAAAATAAAAGTAGAAAAAATATACAGACTGTATGTGTATAACATGAGTTCTTGGAATAAAAATGATTTGGTACTGCGTTTCTCTTTTATTTTGTCACGCATAGTGAGTCATGTCCCATAAATCTAAAACAAAATTACATTAACATTTTTCAAAACGGAGAAACAAACTAGAAAAGGAAGTGTGATAACACAAATGAATGTCAACATTGCAATGCATAAGCGCGTACTAAATAACATAGTAAAAGTAAATACATTCATACTTATATATACACATACATACATATGTATGTATACATGCATACATACACACAAACATTAGACCAGCCCTTTGAATAAGTTTATTGCCAAATATGGATCGGACAATTGTACATCAATACCGGATCTAGTTTAAAAGAAATTAATGACTGAGACTTTTCTAAATCCTGGAAAATGTGTAATAGTTTTTTCTTCAAAATTCTGATGATATAAAATGAAAGAAAAAATAGATGTTAGAAAATATACTAAATAAGTTACATACCTTAAATGTAAAATGATTTTGTAATATATTTTATTTTATTTTAAAGTTTTTATACAAAATATTCATAAAATAGATTTAAAGCATATTTTATTTTCTTATAAATTAAGCCATTTATGTTACGAACCGTTTTGGCCCAGTGAGGTTTTCGGCTAGCTTGTTCGTAGCGATAGCTCAGGCAGGTTCCAACCCTCTCACTTGCCACTTATCCGCTCATAAAATAAACTGAAAACAAAACAAAAATCCGGCTAGCTTGTTCGTAGCGATAGCTCAGGCAGGTTCCAACCCTCTCACTTGCCACTTATCCGCTCATAAAATAAACTGAAAACAAAACAAAAATCCGGCTAGCTTGTTCGTAGCGATAGCTCAGGCAGGTTCCAACCCTCTCACTTGCCACTTATCCGCTCATAAAATAATAAGAAAACAAAATTAAAAACACTACATCAAATCCTAAGACAAACTCCATCACACAAAGAATTCACGAGAGTCAAGGTGAATTCACCCATTTGTTCTGAACAAAATTTTTTCCAGAGAATATTTAACATTTTTTACTGAGAGTTTTCTGCAGAACGATTCACCCATTTCAGAAAATTTGTCCGAAAAAACAAAGCTGCCATATAATATAAAAATGCAAACAGTTGTACAAAGTGGCAGCACCGCTAGCAAACTATGTAAATAAATACAAACGTAATTTATTTTTAAAATATATGTGAAGAAAATGTCGGATAGACGAAAACTAAAATTATTTTTTTTAATTGAAGTGCATAAAGTCAATTTGTTTGCAAAAGAAATTTATAAAAAAAAATCGAAAATAAAAAGAGTCGCAGTGAGAAAAATCTTAAAAGAAAGAAGATCACACGGTTTATTTCACACATTGGTTTCTGATATGCAATTTAATGACGTGGAGTCCTTTATAAATTTTCACCGTATGGATCAAGAACTCCTTGAAATTTTAGGACCCTGTGTTAAATAATTATTTTTGTATGCACTTTTGCTCATGTCATACAAACATTCTCTTCCTGGTTTTTTTAATTCTTCTATTAATTTTTGAGCAATATTTTCATTAAATTCCATTTTAATTGTTCATTTTCGGCAAAAACAATTTTTGTATAATAAATGTACTGACACTGTGTGATGTGGCAACCAAATTCAATTTTCATGTAAATATTGAAAAAAAATGGCATCCCAATTCAGTTTCTTCTGAACAAAAATTAAAATTAATATAAAAAAATAATAAATAAATTAATATAATAATAATAATAATAATAATAATCTCTCTCTCTCTCTCTCTCTCAAAAGTAAAACATCAAACTCAATATAAAAAAAATTTGTTCTGAACTTAAATTTTATGGGTGAATCCAGCTTCAGGTGTCCACTCTCGTTTTGCATCCGCTGTAAAATTCCTCTACGACAAATATCAGTAATTACTCCCAGAAGTTCCTATAATACTTTATTTTTAAATATTTACGTACAAATAATGGAATTAACGATTCCCCTAAAGCAATTGCTTTAAGAATCTTTCAATAATAATGACAGACAAAGCAGTCAACAAAAATACAATTATTTAATTCAAAATAGTTAATATTGTATTGGAGCTACACAATTTTGTTTTTATACCCGCCATCAAAAAAATGGTGGGGGTATATTCATTTTGTCATTCTGTTTGTAACATATCGAAATATCCATTTAAGACCCCATAAAGTATGTATGTATATCTTGAATTGGGGCTTAATTTTATGGCGATCTAGCTATGTCCAACCGTCTGTCCTTAGATATAAATAAAACAAAAAATTTTGCTTATAACTTCGCGTAATAGTGCCGAATTTGTGGAGCAGATTATTTTTTCAATAACTTGCTGGTCTGATCTTTTGTTGTCAAAATAATAATGGTTAAATCCTAATAACCTAAGTCGAGTGCAAACATTTTGGCTTACTTTAAATGTAACCATTATTTTGAGCTATTTTAATAAAAGATGATTTTATGCATGAACAGATTTTAAGAACTCTAATTTATTTCAACTAAAAAATTTAAGTGTTTAAATAAAAAATTTAAAAACTGCTAGTATTTACATAATTGAAAAAGGTGTAAAACGCGTCTTTAAGTTTCTGTAAATATTTTTCTCACAGAAAATAGTGAAAAGATACTTATGTACTCGTAAGCTGACTAACCCAAAATACATTCATACATACATACATACATACATACATACACACAGACATACATACATATGCACACATAGGCTTTTTATTAAATAAGAAAACATACAAACGTACTAAGTCACAATATGCAAGCCATAAACAATTTGTTTCTCATTTAGTTGCTGCTGCTTTATTTGTATAAATTTGAAAGAGTGTGTTTATCCAACAGCATTAAGGAATACAATAAAAGTTTAATAAAATTGTATAGGTTTTGTTCTAAGATATTGAAAATGTATTTAAATATGCAAGTTTATTCTAAAGTACATAAAACTTCTCTAGTAGGATTTAAACAACTTTCAATTTTAACAATATATTTAAAGTAAATACTTACAGAGTTACATACTACATACATCTACAAATACCAACATATACATACACACTTTTAAAAAGGCATTCTTAAAGACTTTGGGAAAAAGGGGAGAGTGGTGCAACAATATCTTTATGTACTAAGTGAAGATAACATCTTCAAAGAATACCAACAAAAAACAGCATGACTTTAAGAAAATAACAGGGAAACCAGCAAAACAACTGGCAATTGTGCACATTTGTACTCATGATAACACAGATTTGATGAAAAAAACTAAAATAATGACGTTTGCTGCGCAGCTGCATAAACATTTTATTACATCCTTCAGCTTGATGCTTTTCCAAGGACATTTAAGCCATTAAACTGTATGGAAAAGCTTTATTTCAAACCAACAAACAAATTTATTCTACAAAGAGAACTACACGCAGTCAAATTAAAAATTACGCTCATTTTAATTTTTGGTTTGCAACAGCAACAATATAGTTGAAACTCTATTTGGCTCACGAAATGAAAATGTCACTACAAGAGAGAAATGTATAGCTATTTTGTTAACCCTTCGTTTGCCTGTTGGAAACATTGCATTAATATTAATATACAGTCAAATTGTTGTACAACGCGCTTGCATGTTCTCTCTTGTGCTCTCAGCGTTTTTTTGCTTTTCTTGCTTTGAAAGCTTTGAAGCAAACCCACTTTCACTTTTCCTTGTGACGCACTGTAGAAACTATCTCATTATCGTTGTAATTTAAAATGTTTACGTCATTGTTTATTACGCGCCAAGACTTAGAACCTCTCAATGCTTTTACTCATTGTCAAATACACTTGCATAATGATTAACACATTGGTGTGTATGTAGGTGTAGGTAAATGATTGTACAAGTTCGTGCCTTTTGCAGTTTTCTCAACATTCATACGATTTATTTGTACATGCGCGTGTACTTCCTTGTGTACCAGCTTCCGGTTTTCGATTTTATGTTTTGTTTCTATAGGTAAATGTTTATTTAAAATGAACAAGGATGCCATATATTTACTTTTTTACTAAATACTATTTTGTTTGGCAATACACACAAATATGTGTTATTGTTATTTTATGATTTAAGCAAGTCAAAGTGAACATAAACGAATCAATTTCTCAAACTAAGTGCGATATACGTATGTATGTGGCAGAGTCACGGTGGTGATTTGATCAATATTGTATTTCATACATAATTTAAACATCTTTAAATTAAGAAGAGGAAATCTTGTTTAATACCATTTTTTAAAACAACCCGCCCTTATTTACTATTTGCCTTGTTTACAGATAAAATAAAAAAAGGTTAATTCTGTCATTGTTCGCAAAAGGTATTTTGCTGTATAGAGTTTATTATTAGAAGGTGTTATATATTTGCTATTCTCAAAATATTACACTACAGTCACAGCGGCATTCAGGAAAAAGATTAGTTGGAAAACGTTTAAAACAATAAAAATATAAAAGTTTGTAAAAAAAAAAAAACAAATATATATTTATAAGCGAAAGTATACAGCAGTATTACAATTTTATTGCTCGGTACGATTAAATTAGTTCTCCCAACTGAATTGCCATATTAATAAGATTTGTATTCAGATCACTTTTATCATAACCGAATTTAATTATCTGCACCCAGAAAACAGAATATCACATTCGTTGCCAATTGAATGTTTCAGTTGCCGAATTACGGCATTCGATATCGAACGAAATTTTACTCGAACGATCGAGTTCGCTGTGCTTTAGATATAGAGATTCTAATAAGAATTTTCAAATTTCGATCACGTTCGAATGCCGTAATTCGGCCCCAGTTCTTACAATCGAAATTTTTATTTGTGATTATAAAATTTCTATTGCAGGAATCATAATTTATTTGTGCTGACTACATATTTATATTCTGAAACGAAGTTCGGTAAATACAACCACAAAATTTAATTATTACAACTAAACTATGCGATTGGCAAAAAATTGTGGTGCCCACAACTGATACTGTTTTCTCTGTGTACTTTAATGGCTTTGTAATACCATAGACAGACGACAGCGTTAATTTGCATTAGAATCTCACTAATGCAAATTAAAATTTTGCTGTGACAGACGACAGTTTTTGCATTTAGTAAAAATTGTAAATGCACTAGCAATCACAAATCTGAACATGTTCCTACAAGTTGGGATGGCAGAAGGACACTCTGAAATAAGAGAAAGGGAATTGTGGAAATTCGTTGGTTTAACGGTATATTTTCATGGAGATTATAATTCATATGTACATATATGGTCCTGGGACCGTAACAGCACTTTTTGGGAGAGTGACGTGCTTACGATGGACGATACCAGTATTAAGGAAAACTTACAGAAAGGCATTCCAAAAAATATGTAAAAAAGTTCAACATATCGAATCTATTTTAATTTTATATTTTTGATTTTTTAATTTTTTGATTGATTGCCGACCGTGTTGCCATATTGAAATTGCTAAATTCAGTTTAAATTCAACATGATTTAGTGCATTTACGTGAAATCTAATACACACTGGAATGGGGATAACTCATAAGTTAATTTGAATTAAGACTTTTTTTAATGCAAATTAACGCTGTCGTCTGTCTATGGTATAACCAATCAGAATTTATTAAATGTATGATGGTGATACTTTGTAGATGACAATTATTTTATTAATTTTTTTTGTGAGCTAAATTGTATATTGTGCAAACTTGGTTGTTCGGCTGCAGGAATTTTATACCTTATATATATATATTTTTTTTTTTTGGTAAAAAATTAAAAATTTAAGTTGGTATTGAGCAGGCTTTGCTTTTAAAATTTTCCTGTTTTTTTTTAAATTTTGAAATATTTGCTTTATTGAAAGAAAGTTTTTGAACTAGAAAGTCAATTGTGGAAAATTAGTGAATATTGTAAATTTGTATAACTAATTGTGAGAGCAGGAAAAGTTAATGCTATACCGGGGATTGTGTTTTATTAGAGCTGTAAGCAGATTTTATCTGGTAAAGGTGTGATTTAATTTTTAAATTTAAACTGTGTTTTCCAAAGTGTGGTTTTATTTTGTGTGTTATTGGAAATTTTGAACGTGGTTCTATTGATTTTGTTAATTAGGACATTTCGTGCAGATAAATCGTATTTTAAATTAAATTTTCTCCAATTCCTGGTGGAGTAAAGAACAATTAAATATATTGAAATTGATACCGTATGTATAGTTCATTTTGGACAATCGGAAATCAGATAAGGGAAAATTCTGTAAAATGGTACAGCAAAGTACTGCTTATTTGTTTTCTTTAAGTTTTTGGATCATAAGTAACTTTTCCCAAATTTGTTTGTGCTACATATATATTTACGGGTTGCAATAATTATTATAATCTTATTTTTGTTTTAATTACACTAATTACTCTTGAATTCATTATCTTAATTTTTGTCTTTGTTCTAATTTTAAACCTATCTTAATTTGTTAATGATTACATAATTGTTTTTTTATATACCTATTTAACTATTTAATACTTAAAATTACCAATATTTAAATAAAACAACCATATAAACAAATACACCTCACAAATACATAATGTAATATACTCCTATATTGTAATATACTCCTATATTTAAGTTTTTTTTTTCCAAATAATAACTTTTTTACCTTGTAGTAATTAAAATATAAAATTATATAATTTAATTTAACAATTTTTTTTTTATAAATAAATAACATTTTAAATTGATGTAAACCAGAATGGAATCGTGATTTTTTTTTGTTATTTCATACGAAAAGTGAAGTAAAATATATGGGGTAGAAAGGTAAATAATAGTTTAATAAAAATATTAAATAGGGCTGACATTAAAATTTTGGTATGGTCAGCATGGAGGGTGGGTCTAAGAAAAGTATAGCAAATTCCATCTAAAGCTATACAGACAGGCATCATCGACAATTTCTACTGCGTTTTCGTACAGTGTAAATAATTACTTGTTTTTATAGTTGCTACCTAAGGTAAAAGTCACTAGTAACTGATTCATTTTTTTTATATGGGAACACACTACAGACTAAAGATTTGTTCTCGTTCTTTTACTATAAGATCTATTGTATGCATGTATGTATGTTAGCTTACTGAACTATTTACTAAAATCTCAATCTGCAAACAAAGGAAAATATTTTTTAAATAAAAACGAAATGCATTTCGAATACAACTTGCATTATAAGGAATGTAAGAGAAAAAAATCTACGTAAAAAATAAGAAATTTTTAAGCTGTTTATAAATAAGCGCTAATTTTTTAAATATAATCTGGTAACTTTAATATAAAAAACACCAAATAAATAAAACAACAAAAATAATAGTGTTAATAATGCATGCTCACGCACTATTTACAAAAAATTGAATATTTTCCTCTCACACTCTCTTTGTAATTCTTTCATTTCTCTGCCATCTTATATCCTTCTTCGTTAAAATCTCTAAAGCTCGCTTTTACTCTGCATTACGCATAACCATACACATACATACTAACATCTATGCACATGAAGCTTTTGTGCGAGTAACAGTTTTAGTGGGAGTACGATTTATTTGTGTATGTGTGTATTTTTACGCAGCAGTATTGCAAGAATCAAGGACGTTTAAGAACGCATTTTTTTGGCCATTGCCACAAGTAATTTAAAACACACTACAGTAGATCCCAATTAAGTGCGCCCACTTTAATACGCAAAAAATACTGACAACGTACAAACTTATAGAAATATGTTTTTTTAAGTTTTTTTTAAATGAATTATTTATTAATTATTTTCATCGAAAATAAAATTTAAATTAGGTTGTTAGGCTCAAGCTCACATTTAAAAACAAAGCTCAGTATTTATTTTTATTTTTTTAATATTTCTATAAAATAGGCAGTGATTAATTTAGTCGTTCGATGTATCCTGTGTGTTAGAAATATCGTACTGTAGCTTAAAACGTGAACGTGTGAAAGATTCATGGTCAGGTCTGTCCGATTTGGTAATTGCTATAGAAATTTTAAATTTTTGGTCATTTCCATGCATTCAGCATTGCATTTTTGTGTTAGAGGATGGCACTAAGAGCAGATTTTATTGAGATCATTTATCAGTGGCACATAACTCTGCCAGATTTACTTGTTAATCAATCGCACGATAGTGCATCTATATAATTGTATAATTCTAAATTAAATATTTTGTATTGCATTAATTAATTAATTAACGATGTCATATAAGATTTGTTAAATGCGTCATTTGTGCATTTCAAGATGCGCTTGTAAGAGGGAACTACTGTGTGATGTTGTAACAAATAGTTGTGATGACATGGTGGGGTGGTTAGTATAAATGCGAGCAAACCGAAATAAATAAAGGAAATATTGATAAACGAAAGAAATGCAAAAGATAATGTAGTAGTTGTTATTGTTGTTCTTGTAACAGAGGGTTGTTCAGTTGTTAAGGCAACAATAACAATATACAAATGTAGTATACAAAGCCAAATGGCCGGACGGACTGAATGACTGACGCTTGAACTTGTTTTGAAAAGTTGCTTGCAAAGTTTTTCAGAAATGATGGTTGGAGACGCAGCTAAAGATTGTAGAATTTAATGGGTCGGTTGCGTTTCTTTTTGGTGTGTGTTTGTTGCGTGAGCGAGTTGATAAAAATTTCAATGTTAATGACGGCACCGTTGATGGCATTGTGGGGTTGAGTTGAAGTTGGTATTCCTGGTGAATGCAAGACTAATAAATGATTCTGTGTGTTTGTATGTTTCATTGATGTTTTTTTCCTTTTGATTTGATAACAACATGAACTTTTTTCCACTCTCTGCAGTTGGTTTTTGTGTTTTGTTGTTTCATTTCTTTCTTCTTCTCGGAAATTGTAGATAAATTCCCTAGAAAACCATCACATTTTGGCTTAGATGAATGGATACATGTAAAATTGTATCTTGTGTGCGTGCACTCTTCCTTCTCACAGTCAGGGTAGAAAGTTATTTCTTGTCGTTGCTGCTGTTGGTTCTTGATGGTTTCTAATAATGTTGTTGCTGTCGTTGCTATTGCTGCTATTTCCTTTGTGCGTTTCTTTTTTTTTCTTGCTTTTTTTGTTTGCTTGTCTTTTAATTTTGCAATTTTGTGTGCCTTGTTGTCAAAAAATTCCTGTTTTATACGGTTGTTCACTGTTTGTACACTCCCTTTGGGCATAATAGTAGAGTGGTAGAGAGTGGGTGTTTAGGCAGGAGATTTGTGTAGTCATGTTGGTATAGAAACAGCATTGAATGGCATAATGGCAGCAGGCTGTTTTTCGATGGTTGACTGGTTGTTAAGTTTGTTTTTTTTTGCTTGATTTTCACTTTGTTGAATGTTGCACAGCCATAAAATTTCTGTAGTTTTTCCGAACAAAAAAATTCATTTTTGTTTTTGCGCATTGCGTAGTGTGTCTGTATGTAAGTACATTAGAAATACAAACATAAATACGTAGAGGCAAAAGTTAAAAGAATCTATTCTTTAAAGTTGAAGCGACAAGAACTTAAGTCTGCATTGTTGTAAAGAAAAGCGTAAAGTACATAATCGTATTGATATTACTCGACTCTCCTTATTACCTTTCATTTCGGTACTCGGCTAACAGATTTATTTGAAATATCTATTTTACACAATAGCATATTTCCAGTGTCAATCCAATTATGAATGAAGATCATAAAGCTTAACTGGAGAATTCTCTTTCTTCCAGTGATCATTAGTATATACCCATAAAATTCAAAGCTTTTATCCAGAATTGAGGAAGACTAGAAATCAAACCTTGGAAATTAACCTGACAATAAAAGCCTTTTCAATTTATTACTAAAATTAATTTATTTGGTTCTTGTTGTTGTTGTTGTTGTTTCAACGATATGGCTAAGGACGAAGGTCATAGTGAAAAAAATTCGGCAGTTTTAAATATCGTTTCTACAAGTTCTCAAATGATTAAAACTGAATAAATTAGAACTGGTATTTGAAAATCTAAAGAAAATATTCCGTAAAATATGTCATAACAGACAAAGTATAGTTTCCATTTGTTTAAATTTTTTTCATGGGTAACGAATGCCCGCCGTTTATATTTAAAGACCTCAATTTACTGATGACCTGTCATTGATTGAACTAACTAACGTTTTCCAAATGTGCATTCAACCTATTCCTATTTCAATTAAAACTTAAATTATAAAATCAGTTTTCTGCATTTTTCTACTCCAAGATTTATTTAATATTTATCATCCTAAATCGGAGGACCCAAGTGAGCTATGCCTTCGGGCGGCTGCCGGATCTAACCTAACCTATCGTCCTAAATTGTTTAATTCTGACAGACGATTTTTTTTCATTTTTGGAGTCCTTAAGAAAATTAAATGAAACATACAATTTGATGCTTCTCTGTTACACCGTGTAATAGAGCAAATGCAGTAGAATTGCGTACTTACTTTTCTGACCCTTTATAATTTTTAAGACTTTAAATCTTTGAAGGACACAATATAAATACAACATTTATTTTCTTGAAATATAAATGTATAATAAAAATGTTATATCAATTTGAAAATAATTTGAAAGAAAATAAACCGTAGGAGGGAATAGTTTTATTTCGTCAAGACAAACCATACATTTTTGAGAAGGAGAAGAAGAATAAGAAGAAGAATTTTTTTGCTTATATTTTGAATATACAAAGTTTGACATTTGAAATAAATGAGAGAGGAGAGAAAATTGTTTTTTATTTATTAACTTTGACCGCTGAAATTTAAAATAAGTGAAGAAAAAATAATCAGCTGACGAAACAAGACTACCTCATGAATAAATGTGCCCTGATTTACAATATAATTTATATCTGAACTTTATTTAATAAACCATTTTGAAGGATATGAAAGGATACATTTTTCTATAGATATTTTTAATTTTTTTTGACAATAAATAAGAATTTATTTTAACCCTAAAATTTCTCTCGTCATCTTGTCTTCTTTGGGGTGTCCCGGTGGACTAGTCAGTAGTTTGCTGGTCTGCTAGTTTGGGGGTTGCGGGTTCGATTCCCGCCAGAGACTCTGCACTTGTTTGCTTCTCTTCTCTCTTTTCTATTCTATTCTTACTTTTCTATTCAGGTATTACTAAGGGATCAATATAGTGGACCCAAGTGAGCTGCACAACAGCTGCCTGTTCTACATAACCTAAACTATGTCTTCGCCTTATGTACTGCTCAGAAAAGAAGATGTAAGGATGATGTTAGAATTAATTATTATTCAAATAAAGTGTGCTCTCTTTTCAATAATAAGCATGGCAGAAGACATACTTTAATGCGCTTTAGCTTTTAAGCTATTTTAGCATTCCAATGAATGCTAAACGGTAAGCGTATAATGTCGTCACTGCTTACAAAATTCAAAAAGTATTTTGACGCATAAACACAATAATAAAATACATTTTGAACTCTGTCGCCAACCTGCATACAGTCATATTGGCATTAATCTAAATTTAGCATGAGTTTTCAAATATTGTCAAATTTATTTGTCTGAATGTATGTGTGTGTGTGTGTGTGTGCATAAGTGTGTGCGTGTGTTTCTAGTTTGCAATGGTTTGAGTTATTTTTGAAAAAGGAATTTAATTTCTTTTATCAGTTGGGGGTAGAGTAGTTTTATTATAGTGACTTTGAGTGTGTGTGTGTGTGTGTGTATGTGCGTTACACTGTATAGTGGTAGTTGAATAGATTGAAGCATATCATCATTATCAACAACAACAACAACATCATTATTTTGTATACCAAAATGTATATGTATACGAATGTATGCATGTAGTAATGTATTTATGTACATATTCTATGTATTACATACTAGTTGGTAAATAAATAGGTTGCTGTTTATAATTTTGGTAAAGTTTTCATTTCGTTTTCTAACTTTTATCGCTTTTTTTCTTGTTCTTTTCACTTTTTTTTTGCAACGAAATTGGTTTTTTAGGTTTAAATGTCAAAAGTGAAAAACAAAAATAGGAAAAAACTATACATGTCAAAAACTCAAAGACGAAGTTAATTATTGAAGACATTTTCTATTGCTTTTTAATAGAGTTTAAGAGGGGAAAATTTAAACAATATTTTAAGTAGACGTGGCAGTTTTAAAGTTAAATTTTCAGGAAAAAATTTGACAAAATATTGATCAATAATGTTCCATGTTGCGTTTGGTGCAAGTACACAGAAAACAATAAATATGAATTTCAATTACGAAATTAATGCTATTAATTAATATTTTATTTGAATTTGCTCCAATCATCAAAATGATACTATATACTACTTATATAATTTATTTGAAAGTATATTGCAAAAAATATCAATTAAAACAGTATTAAGAAATTAATAAAAATTTTTAGAATTTTTAAAAATTTTAATTACATTAATCAAGCCTATAATTGAAATTTGGGACTAATTTAAATAAAGTATTAATAATATAAATTATTAAAGATGTTTCAAATAAAAGAACCCGAAAAGAAAATAAAGAATTTGTTTAAATATTTACTTTGAACATATTTTTAACATACCAAAATACAAAGCATAAGAATACATACAACACTACACATTTAGGAACTGGTGGCATAACCAAACGTCATATTTTCAATATAAAGAGGTTGCATCTTAGACTTATTCACAAAGAAATTTTACGCTTAAAAAATTTTGATCGAACGAAGGAAAGTAATTCAAATAATTACTTACATATTAAAGTTGGAATCTATTAGAATATACACTGAGTCAATTAAGTCTCCGTACACCAATAATCATTATATAAACTAGCAATTTATTCTCACTTTCAAGTATTTCTTTTATAATTTTTTGAATTCATTTAAAAAAAAAAACTTATAAACTAGAAGTCAACATAAAAAAATTGCAAATATTTTGATTAAAAGCATAAAAATGTACATAAATTCATTAATTTCAGGAAAAATAATATCAAAAAAGTCTCCGTACAGTTAATCGTTTTAAGGCAAAAAATCCCAATATAAAATAAAAATGTATTTAATATGTGGTAGGTCCACCCTTCTCAGCAATTACAGCATTTAAACGGTTATGCATGGAATGCACCAGCTTTGTTGTTGTCTGGGAATCTATTTTATTCCACTCTTTCACAGTAACGGATTTTTGCTGATCCTTGCTCGTTATACTGTGCTGCCGAATTTTTCGTTCCAAGTGATCCCATAGATGCTCAATCGGGTTGAGATCAGGTGACTGAGCTGGGTGACTTATTTGCTTAGGAACATTATAAATGAGCCATTCCTTTACTAATCTAGAGGTGTGTTTGGGATCGTTGTCTTGTTATACCCTTCACACAGTGAAAAAGGGTATATATAGGTTTGTCATTCCATGTGAAATTTCTACAATTTTCATTTCCGACCCCATAAAGTATATATATTCTGAAAGCTTATGAATAGGGAAGTCGATTAAGCCCTGTCAGTCTGTCCGTCTGACCGTCTGTCCGTGTGTATGTTGAAATCAACTTTTTGAAGCCCCCCGACATAGGTTGGACCCCGGTAAGGTATTAAAATATCAGAAATATTCGGGAGTAGATCGGTATTGAAAATCAGAAACATCGGTACATAAACAACTGAGATATGAGCAAAAACCCACGACCACCTCGATTTTTTTTTCACAAAAACAACATTACAACAACAACATACATACATACAAACGTGTATACTGGTTAGGGAAAACGTGGCATTGAATCCCAGCTGAGCCAAAAAAAATTTTTTTTTTAATTTTTTTTTTATTTATTTTTTTATTTTTTATTTAATATATTATATATATTTTTATTATTATTTTTTTTTGTTTTATATATATTATATATATAATAATTTTTTTTTTAAATTTTTTTTTTAAATTTTTGTTTTTAATTTTTTTTTAAATTTTTTTTTATTTTTTTTTTTTAACATACATACGTGAATTTATAATTTTACAATGGGATGTTTTTATATATGTATGTTTTTATGTATGTACGTATTTCATATGGGATGAATGGTGACACAAACTATTGTTATTGCATGACTACACGTTGTGAAGGGTATATAAGATTCGGCACGGCCGAATATAGTGCTCTTACTTGTTGAAAGTAATACAAACGTCCCAAACCCAATTTTTCTGCACTTCGTTTTAAGTTTTCTTTATGATATATATATGATTTATATGATTTCCCACCCCAGATGAAGCCATGCAACCCCAAACCATAACGTTACCTCCTCCATGCTTTACGTTTGGAGTCAAATGCTTCGGATTCATTTCAGTATTTGGCTTTCTCCATACCATTTTTCTTCCATCAGAACCAAAAACGTTAAATTTACTTTCATCGCTGAAAATAACTCGATCCCAAAATAAAAAATCTTTATCAATATGTTCAATAGCGCAATTCAATCTCTTTTCGAACAAGGGGCTTCTTACGGCTTAACCGGCCATTGTATCCATTTCGTTTAAGAGCGTTTCTTATAGTTTGGGGATTAACTGTTATTCCATCACTAGTTTTCAAGTTTCCTGCAATTACACATGGGATAATTTTGGGATTATTTTCTACAGTTCGTACAATTCTTCTTTCTAGATGCTTATTTATTTTTCTTGGTCGACCAGATCTCGGTTTGTTTGCAATTGTACCGGTTTTTTTGAATTATTGAATTACGTATTGAGTGGAAGAACGTGGTCGTTTTACAATATCACCGATTTCTCTTAGACTTTTTCCTTCATTTTGCAAATTAATTACAACTTGCTTTGTGTCCATTGAAATTTGCTTATTTTTGCACTCCATAATTATAATTTTCACTTTAGTCTACAATTAACAACATTAAATTTAGCTTCCAATGACTTTTCACTTACAAAAATCCGTTATTGGTCAGTTACAATGCAAAATCAAAAATTGTACGGAGACTTTTTTGAACAAAAAAAATAGGGTTGCCAAATATACGTGCTTTTTTCATGGCCATCTTCGCGATTTGGCTTATAAAGATGTATCATGGTTTTTCACTTTTATCCCTAGATTGCATTTAAAAGCTTATATAAGCAGTATATTAGTTTTTTAGGGAAATATGTTTGACTAATTAAAAATTAAGTTGCTGTAAGGGGACTTAATTGATTCAGTGTATTTGTTTTAGTATCAACTTCTTTTGTTCACACGGTTAATTATTAAACCCTTCTTTCAAAATGAATTCTTGACAAAATGAAATTCATTTTTTCAATTTTATTTTTCAATATACTTTTTTCAACTGACAGAAATCTCTAAGTTTTTTGAAAAAGTTTAGTATCTGTCAAAAAAATATTTAAATTAATTAAAATATGTTTCAAATTTAAAAACAAATAAATTAGTTAATTAGTTAAAAAATAAATTTACTTATAATTATTTCTGTGTAGTAGTAATATTTGTAAAAAATAAAAATTATTAAATTTGTTTAAATGATTTCCTTCGATTTCATAAATTGACCAGAGACTATTTATTTTCATCGTTCAATTTACATGCCCATTTTAATAAATAGTTCAATGTTCTTACTAAATATTATTAGATTTTTAGAAGCTCTTACTGAGAAGCAGTAAAGTAAGCGATAACATGGAAATGATTATTGTATTAATTAAGAGAAAACACTTCAGGCTTTAAAATCGGTGATTACAAGCATGTAAGGGTCCCTTTCAAAAATCCCCTTTATAAGATCTACATGTACATAAGTAGTTAAAAAGCCCTTATTTTTTGCTAACCTCTTGTTTCTAATGGGCAGTTTAGCTTCTCGATTATAGGTAAGCATCAATTTTTACTGAATATACATTGTTTATTAGTCTGTAGTTTACTAACAAGAATATATTAGCAGTTGTTGCTTGAACCTTTTTTAATTTTCTGAAATTGGAGAATGGCTGGACCGATCTACTTAGTTTTTTTTAATATTCATTATATCCAATTTTAGTTTTTACGAAATCCAACTTGTATAATTTTTGTAATGTTTGTAAAGGGTAAAATTTTAAGAGCTGATGTTGAATGTGAACAATACTTAAACGTTAAGTGTTTTTCTGCATTTCATTTGACATTTCTCAATTTCAGACTAACTCAATTTAAACCATGGAAAGATACACAATCGAGCAACGAATTAAAGTTATTCAGGCTTATTATGAAAATTAGCGGTCAAATAAAAATGCATATGGTGCACTTCCTGATTTTTTCGGTCAATTTAATCGTCCAAATGTGCTGACAATCGGAAAAATCGTGCAAAAATTTGAGCAAACCGGGTCTGTAGGAGATGTGAAAATAGCAGTGTATGCTTGTACAGCTCGTTCTGCAAAAAATATTGCTGCTGTTCGCGATACTGTGGCTGAAGAGCCGCCCACCTCGTCGTCGTGCCCAACAATTGCACCTCTCATGCTCGTCGTTGATGAACATAAAGACTTTAATTTACACGCTTACAAGGTGCAATTGACTCAAGAACTAAAGCCTCTTGACCATTTCAAACGTCGTCAATGTTCAGAATGGTGGCAAGAAATAGCAACCGTGAAAGATAAAGAAAATCATCTTCTGTGATGAGGCACAATTTCACCTCAACAGAATTGCCACATTTGGGCGAATGATAATCCAAGAGTGATTATCGAAAAACCAAATCACCCACAAAGAGTGACTATTTGGTGCGGTTTTTGGGCTGGCGACATCACCGGGCCGTATTTTTTTCCAAAATGAAGCTGATCAGGCAGTTACTGTAAATGGTGTTCGCTATTGTGAGCTGATAACGAACTTTTTATGGCCCGAATGGAAAGATATGGATGTGGACGATATGTGGTTTCAACAGGACGGTGCCACTTGCCACACAGCTAACGAAACAATGGCTCTTTTACGCGACTAATTCAATGGCCGTGTTATCTCACATAGTGGCGATGACAGTTGGCCGCCAAAATCATGTGATTTGTCACCGTTGGACTTCTTTATTTGGGGTTATTTAAAAGAAAAGGTAAACGTCAATAAGCCAGTAACAATTCAAGAGCTAATGGATGAACTAATTCGGCACATTAATGGCATAGAACCTTAATTATGCGTCAGCGTCATCGAAAATTTGCACCATCGGATAGAGGTGTGCCGCCATACATACATATTTGAACCATTCCAATATTGTCATAAAAAAGAAATGACAATATTTTTCTTAATAATTTGTGTTTAATTCAAAATCAAAATCGGCCCTTAAAATTTAACTACCCTTTACATTATAGTTTTCTTTTATAATAGTAAAATGATGTCCGCATCACCGGAGAACGGCTGTATCGATTTTGCAATTTTTTTCCTTAAATACTCTATGAAGGTTATGAACTATTCTTTCTTTTCATTTGCAAAGGGGAATTAAAGGGGCCACGCCCTTCCATACATAATAAACATTTTTTGCCGCATATACAGAGAGCTGTAGTAACTAAAGTCGTGATAAATTAGTGTGCGGTATTATAGTAACTTGCACAGTTGAGCTTAAAATGAGATGGAGAAGTATAGTAGGCGTGGCACTTTCCATAGAAATAAAATACATTTCCTGAGATATCCAAAAAACTATTACATTCTATATCTCAAATATTTGAGTGTTTTACCTTTATCTCAGCAAGCAAACGATATGATCGGAGGAGGGACGGAGATATCCATCATACAAAAACTCATTGTATTACATATTTAAGAATAAATGTTATAGTTTTTAGTCCTGGTGTTAGATATTTTAGTAGAAATTTTACAATTTATTTAAGTAATTGGATGGCATCTTATGAGAGGGCTTTGCACTTCCGATACAAGGAATATATTTTAAATGGCATATGTGCAGAACTATAATGGTTAAAGGCCTTAAAATCTGTATAATTGGCTGCAATATAAGTTTCCTTCTTCGGGCACAAAACCGATAAGATCAGAGCAGGGGACATGGCATCCCCTAAACCAAAAAATTTATTTGATACCAGTAATTTCTATTCAAATTTAGTACGATATATTTTTGGATAACAACTTTCTAATGACAACAAAAATGTTTAAGGATCGAAGAAGAAAGAAATACCATTAATGACTATTATGGCATACCTAACAAATAGTGGCAGATAAAATCCAAATCTAAGTCCAAATAAATACAAACAAAAAACTTTGTTGGTGCTGGCAAAGCGGTATAGATTTTGCTAGTAATTAATAATTATCCTTTAAGGGAAACAAGAAATTGGCTTGCCTTTTAGTATACAAAATATATAATTTGTTGTTTGTTATCAAAAATCGTCCATTTAAAAATCAATCAAAAATTTATACATACATAAATATGTATGTACTTCAGATTGTTAATATACATATACACTTTCATTAGTGCGAATGTATTTGTTTTATCTCTGTTCATACTTCAATTAAAAGTTATACTTTTGTATGTTACCTTAAGGTAGGTGTATAAGTATTTATATATTTATGTGTGTGTGCGTGTGTGTGTAGGCTTTTGTGTCTGCATTTGAAATCTCTAATTAATTTAAATAAAATTTTATGTATGGATCTGTAAGAATATCAAAATCATAAATTTTTAGATGAAATGCTTCGCAAAACAACAACATCTCATCTAATCTGCAACAAGACTTAAAAGTGTAACAGTGACAGAATTATATTTAATTTGACACTGTTTCTATGACGGCGTTAAAATACTTATGTAAGTAAGTCAACGTAAATGGAGCGATAGAATTTGAAGGAGATTCTAATTATTTTCCATATAATAAAAGTATGTCATACATAAATTAATTAAATTACAAAGATGTTTGCCAAGCACAAGCATTCAGTGGCAACGCATCCAAAAGCAGCAACCAATTTTCATTTGCAAGAGTGAGTAGAAACAATAGAAAACATTAAGGATTTTAATATTTTTCAAATCTACCACCACATCATCATACCACCTTCACTATGGAGCTTTTTTCGTTTCGGCGTAAGGAGTACTAGTACCATTTCATCTAAAGAGAAAGTGAAAACCTTTAGTTGTTCTTGTTTCATTACCCTAATTAATTGATATCGTATTGTAGACGAAAAAGTTTGTAGTGTACTTCTGTGTGTGTGTGTGAGTGTGTTCATTGAAATTATTAGAATAATAACACACACTAGTCCAGCTACACAAAATTTGTACGAGTTTCGGTTATGAAAGATTTAAACGACATTGTCGTATAAAAGCTGACGCAAACTTAAAACTTCAATAAAATGTTATTGGAAATACGACCACTGTTGGTTACCACCATCTCAAAAATTTATTATAGTAATGAATTTTACAATTTTCATATACTTATATGCAGGACCAGATCAAATAAAGACTTTACAACAATCTACTTATGCAAATATTGTAAAAAAAGATTTTTAAAACTATTTATTGTCGTAAATCATTTATTCTGGCTCAAGTTCAATTTCATGTTTAATAAAACTTTCCAAAATATTTTTGAATTACATTGTTAACATCTAAGAATTCTAAAAAAAATACGATATTAGCGCATTGTCGAAACCAGCTACGTTTTCATTGTTAGCACTTTTTATCGCTATACTTTACTTTTTATGTTGTGTATAATTTAATGAAATTAGAAAATGGGAATCATAACATTTCTTTTTACAATTTTCATTCATATCAACTTTTTTCTTCATATATTCTTAATACATTTTTGATATGCTTTCAATTACCATCCTTCAGCTGGCAGTATTGAAAGCATAGTTGTAAATTGTTTTCCACTTATATGCACCAAAGTTCGGATTTGTGGTACAATTGTACTAAATTTGGTACACTGGTACACTAGTACACTCAATATATTTTTGGTATAATTATCTTGTTTTTAATACATTTTTCTATATTTGTACTTTTGATTAAGTCAATATTGATATAGTCTGGATGACGAAATTTTTAAATTTCTTATTCAAATATTAAATTTATTTGTGATTAAAAAAAAAAATAATTTCTTAAAACAAATTAATAAAACCAAGAAATATTTAATTAAAAATTTTTTATATTTTCGTAAACATTTCCTAATTCTTTTTTGTCAAACATCAGGGGGGTTATTATGTAATTCGATTCGAAAAATAAAACCTTTCGAACAAAATTTTCGATCCGAAAATAAATTTGTATTATCTAATTCGTTCGAATCGTACACAGAGTTGTATTTGCATAAAAAGAGGTAAATACTACTCAACACTACTTTTTTTAATGCAAAAGTTGTCGGCACTGTGCTTGAACGTCAAAATAAAAACGATAAATAAATATATAGAAAAAAAGTTAAAATTTAAAAAAGTATTAATTGAACATTTTATAATTAAAATGGATTGTGTTTTATTGTGGACAGATGATAGTGATGATGAAAATTATGGTATTCCAGAAAGAGTTCAACGAAAGCTTATACGGGATACAACAGATATAATGGATCTCAATGAAAAAAAGTAAGAAAAATTGTTTTAACGGTTGGTTTTATATATATTAATAATATTATATTAAGTTTTATTAAAAACTTCAGACTTAGTAAAGCTGCTTTTACGTATGTCTTAAATTGCATTAAAGATGATTTAAAGCCAGCAGAAAGGTCAACTGCTATATCACCAATATTAAAACTGGCAGCAACACTTAAGTTTTTGGCGCAAGGTGGATATCAACATCAAATTGGCCAGGATCGTCTTATTGCATTTTCTCAAGCCTCAATTTCAGTATGTTTGTCAGAGGTATGCGAAGTTATTGAGAAAAAACTTTGTCCTCTGCATATTGTATTTGAAATGGCAGAAGATAAGAAGAGAGAGGCCAAGAGACATTTTTTTGAAAAATGTGGTATACCTGGGGTAATTGGAGCAGTAGATGGTACTCATATTCAAATTTTAAGACCAATTAACGACGAACATTTATATTTTAATCGAAAACTTAAACATAGCATTAATGCCATGGCGGTAAGTTATCATTTTGACCAAGTGAAACAAATTTTAAATTTTATTTTTTAGATATGTGATCACGAAATGAACATCAGGGCAATCGATGGACGATTTGGTGGAGCTAGTCACGATTCCCACGTTTGGAATTTGTCTGAAGAGCGGAAGTATTTAAAACAAAGGTATATAAGTGGAGATACAGGGACAAGAATCCTTGGTAAGGATATATATATTTTTGTAATATAAATTGAAAACAAAATGAATAATTTTTTAGGTGATTCTGGATATCCTCTAGAGCCATGGATTTTAACACCATACAGAAATGCTGCTGAAAATTCTCTTGAATCATTTTTCAATGATCAACATTCAAAGGGAAGATCCATAATTGAAAGAACATTTGGGGTGTTAAAAGCAAGATTTCGTTGTCTTTTAGCAGCAAGGGAAATGCATTATGTTCCAAAAAAGGCTCACCAAATTCTTAATGTTTGTTGTGCTTTACACAATATTTGTATAAAGTTTAATGTTGATGTTCCTGATTTAGAAAATAATAATGTAATTTCAATTCCTTTAACAAGCAGCGATGTAGAAACAGAAAGTAATTTTTCTGATGTTGCGAAAAATATTAGAAATGAAATAAAAAACAATATGCGAAAAAATTATTAAAACATAACAAACTTTTTTATTTATTAAAACAAAAACAAATAAAAATTCATTTAAAACTATAACAAAAAATTCATTAAAAACTAAACAAAAAAAAATTCATTAAAAAACTAAAACAAAAAAAATAGCTTAAAAACTAATTGAATAAATAAATAAAAAAACAAACAAAAATAAAACATTTATTTGCCTAGGCCATGCTTTTTAGACTTAAGTTCAAGAACTTGTTTTTTTAGCTCTAATTGCATAATTTTCATTTTAGTTTTTTCTATCTCATTTTTTTTCTTAAATTCAAATTTCTCTTTTGCTAGTTTATATTTACGTTCCTTTAAATCACAACTTCTTTTTTAATACTTCTTAACATCAGCAAGGTTCTGATTGACATCCGTTAAAATATTTAAACAGCCATTTATATTCAAATTGATGTCAGTCATAACTTTGACTGAGTTTTCTTGATAAGTTATTTGGTTGTTTACTTGTTTTTGAAGAAGACTATCCCTACTTTGAGCACATTCTTTTGCAGTACGTCTACGTGGAGTATTTGAGAGGCTTTTTTCTGGAGGACTTGATGTTGAATTTTCGCCGGTCATTGTTAAATTCTCTTCCAAAATATCGTCATTCTCCAGATGAAGACTTATGGAATTTGAACTTGTTGTAGCTTCTGAATTTTCTTTTAAATTGGCACCGAAACGTGAGGTTCCGTCCATGCCGCTTACAGTCTTGTCTATGGATAGCAATGCGACTACTTTTTCCTCAAGCTGTGTTAGGGAGCAAAATTTACTTGGGCCACCTCCGGTCCCAGAAATGCTATTTTTGTTTACCCGGCATTTTACTTTAATGTGGTTTTTATAATCAGCCCATACCTAAAAGGATGAATATTTGAGCAAACTTTGCTTCAAAAAATTAAAAATTAACTTACTTTTTTCCATTTGGTGCAATCATTAGTTGGTGGGCCAGCAGCATCTAAGTCTTGAGACAATCTTGTCCACAAATCCTTCGATTTGCTTTTAGCATTGGAAACATTTAGGTGGCCTTTTGCTAAATCGGGATGCTTTATCATAAAATCCACCATTATCTCATACTGCCTTTGCTTGGTATTACATTTTTTATGTGATTCACTCCTTTAAAAAAGATTCATCAATGCAAAATTAAAATAACGTTTTGTGAAAAAATACATCATGATGCTTGTGTGAAAAACACATACAACTTGTTTTTTTTTTAACTTAACGATTTTCTGTTTTTTTTTTAAATACTTACATTTTAATTTTTTTTTTATTTTCTTCCGTCAACAAAATACTTTTCGAATAAAATACGAACGTTTTAACGTCTTTGACAGTGCCTTTCGTATTACATAGTTGCATTTACGAATGGGTACTTTTTGTTTTTTCGTAAGGGAAAAAAAAATGGCTGGTTCGAAAGAAATTTCCGAACGTTCGTAAATAAATTTACGAAAAACGTATTACAAAATACAATTTATACGAATTCGTAAATTTTTTCTTTCGAATCGAATTACATAATAACCCCCCAGGTCATTTTATCTTAAGTGATTTTTATTTTTTTTAAATATTTAGAGTATTGAAATATCCATATTATTAAACCAATTTTTTTAATTTTTCGAAAAATTCTTTAAAAAAACGGGTCAAGTACCGGTTAAACGATTTTTATCAGATTTTAACTTCGTTATGTAACTATTAACTTAAATGTATTTATTTAATTATAAATATACAAAATTTATGTATTTTTGTTGCCTATGGGTCATTTATAAAGTGTTTTACAAATATAAATATTCTTTTATTTTTCGAATTTTATTATATCTAATAAAAACAACTTTACCATCCCTGACATACGAATTGGCCTTGACATAAATTATTCACTGAAAAGTTGCTTTGTTGTATGAATTCGCCGTTGCATAAACATACACAAGGCGAATTCACTTTGTACATACCTGTATGGAAGGTGGATTGAATTCGTCATGCCTGTATGAATATGCCTTGCTTTGTACAAATTAATATTCCAAAAAAAATTAAAAAAATTTTTAAAAAATATAAAATTTATTTACAGAGCCTTGTATTTCGTAATAAGAAAATTGAAATATTATACTGAAATCGCGATTTCTTCTTTTTATTAAAAACTAAGGGCCGTATTCATAAAAAATATTTTAAGTTTATTGAAGGCTTATTTGACAAATTTCTCTACAACATCTCTCAAATAAGCCTTTAATAAACCTAAAATATTTTTTATGAATACGGCCCTAATCTTACAGATATATGTATATAAATGTTCAATTAGATTTTTCAAAATTATGAGTTTTGCAATAACCTCTACCTATGAGCCTTTTTTTTTACACATTATAAAGTACTAGAAAAGCCCGGCGCGCGTTACTACGCCCCTTAATGAATAAAAATGCATTCTGAATTTTAATTGAATATCAAGTATAAAAAGCTGAAAATGATAACTTTTTTTATGGGTGTGACACTGCCCATTTTTCTAATCAATAAATTGTATAGTCATGACAACTCAATATGTGTGCAAAGTTTCAGAAAAATCGATCTAGTGCAAGTAGCTAAAAATGATAACTTATTTCCTATGGGCGTGACACTGCCCACTTTTCTAATCACGAAATTGTATAATCATGAGTGTTCAATATGTGTGTGCAAAGTTTCAGAAAAATCGGTCAAGTGCAAGAAGTTAAAAATTTTAACTTTTTTTATAGGCGTGGCACTCCCACTTTTCTTATTACGAAACTGTATAGTTATAACAGCTCAATATGTGTGCAAGGTTTTAGAATAATCGGTCCAGTGCAAGTACCTCAAAATTAAATTTTTTTTTATGGGCGTGGCCCTGCCCAATTTTCTAATCACGAAACTATAAAGTCATGACAACTCAATATGTGTGCAAAGTTTTAGAAAAATCGGTCCAGTGCAAGTACTTCAAAATTATAACTTTTTTATGGGCGTGGCCCCGCCCACTTTTCTAATCACGAAATTATGTAGTCATGACAGCTTAATATGTGTGCAAAAGTTCAGAAAAATCGGTCAAGTAGCTAAAAATTATAACAAATTTTTTACGGCCGTGGCCCCGCCCACTTTTTGCCACCCATAAACACTCCCTGGAATGTGTAAAACAACTTGCCAAAGTTTGAGTCCGATCGGTTTTACAGTTTCGGAGTCTATAGCTAACACACACACACACAGACAGAGTTTCACTTTTATATATATACATAGATATGTAAGTGTGTGAGATGAGATACATAAATATACTAATTTAATAACTTTATAACAAACAGCAATCATTAAGAGCTGTATACGGTGGTAAAATTCGTATGAATGTACCAATTAATTATTTTATCAAAAATATAATTTCGTTCATACACATTCAAATAGTCCTAAATATCCTCCATAATTCTTTTCATTATTTTACTGACACAATATTTTACATCCCTTTTTTTTAGTTCTTGTCAAACGGAAGAAATGGGACAAAATGGACTATTTGAGCGTGTTCCTGCAGGAGACTAGTAAGCAAGCAAGCAACAACAACAACAGTAACAAAAACACACTGCTGACCTGATTTCGGTTATCATTCAACACATCTGAATGATTTGGGAAACTAGAAAAGATCTCATTTAAAAGACATAAGGTCTAAAATTATTTCTGTTTGGTTGGCTGTGTTAAAGCAAGTGAGTCATTAGTACAAACACCTACGCATAATCGTACGCTAACAGAGGCAAGGTTATTTTAACAGTTGAGCCAGTAGTGGTTGTAGTAGTAATAGTAGAAGTAGTTGTAGTGGTAGTAAAAACTGGTTGGCATGGTACAATTTATCTAAATGAGCATGTATGAATGTATGTATGCATGTGTTTGTTAACAACGAACGCATTAGAGATTTCCTTAAATATTATGCACACAGTTACTGGATGCTTGATAAAAAATTGTTTCATGCAAACACTTACACACTTTACACACTTTTATGTATGTATTTAGGAACTTGTACGCACATGCACACTTTTACATAGAGTTTTACAATGTATGTGTGTGTATGTTTTTTTCTGTAAATATTACTTTAAATATGAATAACTAGCATTAGCAGCAGCAACAGCAGGACCTAAAGCAGCATCAATACACAATTCATTAATCAACAGACACACATACGTAAGGATAAATACTTGCATAGGTTATACAGTGGGGTTTTTTTTTTCAAAAAGTATTATAAAAGTAAATATAATTGGGTGATTCACAAGGTGTCTTATCATGCCATATTGTCATATTGTTCTAAAATTTTGCAATGGCTTAAAAATGTTGTTGCTGCTTTTCAAACAAAAAGTGTGTTATAATAATAGAACTTTGTACGCTATGTTTATTGTGCTGTCGTATTTAATAAGCAGAGACCTGTGCTAAACGGCAATAGTTTTTGCAAGCCGTCGCCGTTCCTTGTATAATTTTATCGGGCCGACATCTAAATTTAAGCGCAGTTGCTATTTTTTTATAACAAATCCCTGGCGGCGTCAAAGAAGATCGGCTAAGTACTCTGCTGTTTTTGTTAATCAAACAAAATTTAATTTATTTGTGATTTGCGTCAAAACTGAAAAATGGAAAATATTGTGGTAAGATTTAATTTAATAAATTCATGGATTAGAATTAAAAACTATTTCAATTTAGCTAAGTATTTATTTTTATAATTGTTTTACATCAGCTGATTTAAATTCAAAATAGCACAGTTAATTATGACGGGTTGTTCACAATAGTCTTAATTTTTAATGCTATGTATATGATATTATGACACTACTGTGAATCACCCAAATATATCTAAACGTCTTATTTTTACACCCGCCACCAAAATAATGGTGGGAGCTTATTAATTTTGTCATTCCGTTTCGAAATATCCATTTTAGAACCCATAAAGTATATATATTCTGAATTGGGGTTTCATTTTATGACGATCTAGCTATGTCGGTCCGTCTGTTAAAAGCACGTAGTGGTCAGAGTGAAAAAGCTAGGGAGCTAAAATTTTGCCAGAATATTTCTAATACGCAAGGTTTGTTTAGCTAAATCGAAATATTAGGCAGAGAGTTGTAGATGGTAATCATGGTTGCAAAATGAGAACATCAAAATTGTACCAAGAAGCTCATAAAATTGTACTTTTTCGACCCCAATTGTACCAAAAAATTTTATTTTAAAATTTAAAAAAAAAACACAAACATAACATAACATAAAATTGTACATAAAAATTCATTTTTGTAATATTAATATTAACATTTGTACTTTTAAATTCATTTATACTTTAAAAGTATATCTTTAAAAAAAAGAAACTGCACTAAGATATATGTATACATATATATGTACATATTTAAACATAAAATAAATTGCATAAAAAGTCTTAAGGAGCGGATCACACAATTGCCGCAAATGCACCAATCTGACACAATTTTTATTGTGCTTAGTTGGCGCAGAATAATGAGATTGTTCTAATGAAATACTTTGTAATCACACGATTGCCTCACTTTATACAAATTTGATTGTTGCAAGATGGCGTAAAATGCTATAGTGACAAAAATCGCCGCATTCCCGTCACACGATTGTTCCTGCTTGTAGCAACGCTAGCTTATTTTGTTGTGTCTGTTTTGTTTTTTTTTTTTGTGCATTGAAATGGTTTGTTCTTTAAAAAGAAAGAAAATTGCATCTTCTTTGTATATTGTGTGTTTATTTGGTATAAAAAAACTTATTTATGGTTTTGTAGAAATATACCTACTAAAACAAATGTGCACACTTAATAAGGAAAAATAGATATGCTGGGGGTACGCAAAGCTTAACTGGCTTAAATTTATGTAATTAAAAAGTATAATCATGCAAAAAAAAACTATTTAACCCTTTATCGGGCAACATGACATTTTAAGTGCAAATAGTTATTTTTCGATTTCTATTACTAAAATAAAAACACATATTTAGTCAAACATTTTTTTAAAAAAGTTTTTACTTGTGAATTAAAAAAAAAACTGGTTTGTTACAGAAATGTTACATTGCCTGAAAAGTATTTAATATTTTATGATAGATGAAATGCAGGGAAGCAGTTATTATTTTTGTTATAGCACAATGCAACACCACAGTTTTCGTACAAAGTTTGTGACACGCCTTGGCAATTTGGCATTTTGCACCGTATTCTTTTTTCGGCCCATACTGGCCAATGACCAACCTGGTCTTGACGCACAGCTGGTGGTGGAGCATGTTGAGCCGGTCCTTTGAATTTTTTTGCTTGTAAATCAGATTCAACTGAATTTGAATTGTAGTTGTTGCTCGTTCAGAACTAGGTTTTTCTTTTTCCGAAGAATATTCTCATAACGCTTTTTTTGGTATTGCCTACTTTCTGCTGCTTGTTTTGGTAAAGCGACTGAAGTTGGAGACTCTGAATATGGAGTCACATATTCGAAAACCGAGTCTTGTGCGTCTACTAAATAATCAGGATCATGAGCAACGTCTTCGAAAATTGAGTCTTCTACATCTACACAATATTCAGAATCAGCCACACTATCATCGTCAAAATCAAGTCCATCCTCACTTTCCTCAAGAATTTCTAAAATTTTTGCATTCGTCAATGACATATTTGCATCTAGGCAACAAAAAAAAGGCATATTACTGGGCAATGTGACATAAATGTTACAAACAGAAATTAACCAAATACAAGTTTAATATGGTTTGCTTTCAGTTGTATTTTATAAAAATCACTTTATTATATACTTACGCACTTATTATTAACCAAGAAAATAATATGTATTTCGCAAATCTGATTTTTGCACTAAAAACTTAAACGCTTGTTATAGTTTGAAATTTTTTTCAGCAACAAAATTTTGGCACAGAAAAATATGTGATAATAATGTTGTCCCGTTATATTTTACTTGTTTTTTATTGTGCACGGTTTGCACTAGTTATGTCACAACGCCTAAATACTAAAATTTGTAAAACATAGCAATATACAGCAAATTTTAGGGTATGTGACATTACTGTTACATGGCCAGATAAAGGGTTAATCACAAACCACAAATAATTGAAACGCGCAAAAAAAAATTAAAATGTTGGCGCGTATTGTAAACTTTGATTGCCGCTAAAGAACACAATAAATATTGGCACACTTTTGACATTTTTATTGCCGCGCTGTTGTATTTAAAGTGGTCACACGGTTGCCCCACCAGAGTTGCATTTGATTTGTTAAAAGAAGCACCATATTATCCGCGATTGTCACATGAACCAATTTATTGTGCAATCACACAATTGGGATATAAAAAATTTTGGAAATTGGTGCATTACGGCAATCGTGTGATCCTACCTTAGAAGTTGTTTGAAAATAAACAGGTGAATGCAAACAATAAATCACAAAGAAATGATAGCATAAATGAGTTGCCATCGTACATCAATCAAGACGATAAACTAGGGAAATTCTATAAAAAAACTTAAACTGAGAAAGTTAGTAAATTGTACTAAATGGGTAATTGGTGTACCATTGTACTTTTGAGGTTTAAATTGTACCACATTTAGTACAATTGTACCAACTTTTGCAACCCTGATGGTAATGCAAGAGTAGGACTCAAAAACTATTTCCTTCCAACATCGAATAAAACGCAATTGTGTCCAAACGCATTAACTTGGAGCCATGAAATTTCTAATGTATATTTCCTGAGTAAAAAAATATTTTTCCCTGGAAATTGCTTAAAGCCATGTATTAGGAAAGAAGATATAGATCAAAATGTACGAAAACTTATACCGCGGAAGGTATTTTTTGTTATATTTAAAAATTAAAACGTAATAAAACTGACAACATGGCTTTTTGGTCAAAGGCTTTCAACTAACGGAAAATAAATGTGACACGTCCACTTTTACGCCATAAAACGTTACATCTTAAATTTATATAATTTATCTATGAATAAAGATTTTGGAAGAATAAAGGACTCTATATTGAAATATTTGAGTTGAGTCTGATGGCAAAAACTATTTCGACACGCCTACTATAACGCCCACGTTTCACGTAATCTGCTGATAACGAAATTAAAAACCTTTATGAGCCGATAAAATTAGAGGTATGATGATGATGAAATCTCTTACTTATAAAATGAAGGTACACGCCCACTCTAACGCCTACCTCCCATATAAGGCTTTATCTTAAATTCATATAATATCTCTATGGACAAAATTTTTGGAAGAAAAAGGGACTATATTGAAATATCTAAGTTGTATTTGTTCGCAGAAACTATATTGCCACGCCTACTTTGACGCCCACTTTCATTGAAAGACTAAATTTGCGAAAATATTCTAATAGCATATCGAAGTTATACAAAGAAAGTGATACATAATTTTGTATAAAGAGATTATTCAATAGCGATAACTGCTAAAGTTTGTGATATAAAAGTACATGAAATTGGTGGTGGGTACTTAAAATTCGGCACAGCCGAATATAGTGCTCTTTCTTGTTAAATTTCAAATTACAGTATCGCAGAATAATCAAAACGAATTTACGTCCTTAAATGAAGAGAACAACTTTTGAAAGTCCATAATATTAATGGGTTATTTCGGTTACTAAAATCAAGTACTTATTTATTGCTATAAAAGTAAGTACTTATTTAAATCTCTTTTTATAAGCGACCATAATAAGTACTTCTTATACGAGTCCCTATTTGTAAGTGAGCGTAGTAAGTACTTGCCTCCAATTGCATTGACGTGTTAAAATAATGGATTTAGATGCCAAATTGTAAGTAGCGAAGAACTGTGTTTTAGTACATTCAACTTATTATTTGGTAATGAGAGTTTTTGCTGGGATGCTCATAAGACATGACAGCACATTTTGTCTAATTACTACTGCTTATTTAATAAATTAATGTAAAAAACCGGATTCCGTTTATACTCAACTTTAAATGCACATTTATTCTATTAAAGTTTTGTGTTTTACCCACTGTGCATTACAGCTTATATGCGACGTACAACATTAACCACTTGAATTTTATCATAATGCTTTTTTCCGGTCGTATTTTTCTTCTTTTGTACTGTGAATGTGTGCCCTACAAAACAAATGCTTGATAATTTGGTTTTACCTAATAGCTGTGTCAAGTAAATTGTGTAGAAGGATTTAAAATTCATAGGCAGGATTTAATGTATATCCTGGGTCAGGTACTAACAGCAATCCCATATCTATAGTTCCTTGATTCTGTAAATCGCCTGCTCACCAGTTTAAAATTGTGAAGAGTTAATTGAAGAGCATAGATTTCTTTGCCGTGACGACGAATCTGAGAAATTTTAAGATTTTTTTTTTTAAATGTTTGAATTGGATTGACCATTTTGTTTGTGCTTATTTCTTTTACTTTTAACATTGCTGCGTCACAATTAAATTCGAAAATGTTGCCTTAATTTTGGGATATATGTTGTCATTGTTGTAGTGATGTTTTTAGTGCGATTAAATCGCCATTATGACAATATTTTTCCCTTAACCCATATTATTACGTTTGCCATTGTTATCACTTTTATCAGTGCTGATGTTGTTGTAGTTGTTTGTGTCCCTCATGACGTATATTTGGTTTTTAAGGTTTTACGAAATGAAAAAAGTAAAAGTTGAAATAAAAAAGTTTTTTATTTTTCTTTCTCTATAATAAATTCGCCACTGTACGGTTTTACTTGGAATTCGTTATCTTTTTGAATTTTTTTGTTTTTATTAAAAAATTGTATTTTGTTACTAGTTTTTGTTTCTAAATTGTCCCTTTTTTAGCCCATTGTTTTTTTTTTGTTCTTGCCACAATATGGATTAAGTTGTTTTTTGTATCTGGGTTATGAATGTGATGTTCAAAAACATTTTTGTTTTCGTTTTAAATTATTTCTCCAACTAATGTTAATTACACACACATACATAATTTTAAAAGTTTTTTATTGTTTTTTTTTTTGGTTTATATTAAAATGAGGTCTGTAAAATTATGTTTACAGTATTTTTTTGTAAGGATTTTGCCATTAAGATATGGAAGAATGTCATCGGAACACCAAGCAGTAATACAATAGGTTCATGTATACATGTTAAGCAGAATGGCCGTATTCGTATGTTGTCCAGAAATATGATCAATATTATGAATTAAAATAAAGTTAACTAAAAATATTCAATACAGTGCTGTCTGGGTAGAGTGAACTAAGTTTTGCAGAGCGATTTCACTATTGCACCAGGTTGTTCACTAAATCAAGGTTGATTTTTTTTTTATTTAAAAAACTAATTTATTTATTTTAAGTGCATTTATAGGTTAAAAATTTTATTTATTTCCATGTTATACTAAAGTTTAAATTTATGCCTGGAAGAAATTAGTAATAGTTGTTTGTTTCTTTGGTTTGTTTACCGATATTTGCACTGCTTGATCGCGCAGGCAATGTAGATCTTGTATATTCGCGAAATTTGTAGTATTAGCCTCAGCGCATTCGATGCCCTTATCAAAAACCTTAATCGCTTCAGCAGCTGATATCGGATTTGTGTTTGCTGGTGTTTCGCCATTGTCTTCATCATCTGATATTTCAAATGTGCCGACGACGTCTTGCCCAGAACTTGCCTCTCTGTTCTCTATTGACCTATTGACACGACCTTAATGGAATATGCGCGCAGACTTAAATAAATTAACACTTCATAGAATGCGTATTTGTAGGAGTAACTTGTCAACTTACTCTAAAAGAATCGTTACTTTACCGTTATTTTATGTTCTCTTTTTCATTGTTTTTCTCCTTTGCCAAACCTTAAAACTCCCTATAAAGTATGTTCACTCTATAGAGGTTCATGAGTGTTCACTCTACAGAGTAGTCAATGTAAACATTCTGATGTTCACTTTAAAGAGGTATTCATAGAATCGGGGGTTCACTCTACCCAGACAGCACTGTAAAAGTATTTCATAGAATTATACAAGGCAGAAATAAAATCTTGGTTACAACATAATCATAACCAGGGATGCCAAAACACAAAATAATTTTTCTACAAATTTTTTCTTAAAAATGGGCCGAAGTCAACCAAAATCTACCGTCTTCTCAAAATACCTTTCTAAGTGTAAATTCAGTGATTGAAATGGCAAATTTCATACTTAATTGAAAACACTCTTTAAATGATTCTATAATAAATTCAATTTAATGTCGTTCGTGCCATATCGTACGTGACAGATTTTTCTCTAATAGTATTCTTAGGTAATAAAATTTATATTATGTTGAGAAAAAAAAAATGAAATTCTAAATTAGGTGCTCTTACGACTGTTCAAATACGAATGACGAAGACAAATAATGTTTTTGCACTACGTACGTGACATTAAAATAACATCCAAGGGAAATAAAAAAAAACATCGCTAATTGATCTCTATATTTTCTTTTTTCTTTATGGATCTTGTCAATTGTTGTTGTTACCTTAATTTTAAAGCATATTTACAATAACAATTTATTTTTACAATTTAGTCGCTAAAACAAAAATAGTTGATTGCAATTCTTTAAAATAAGTCAAAGAGACAATCAGATTACACTCTTATTATTGCTCTTAAAATAATTTAGTAAGCTCTTAATACCTGCGCATAGTAAAATTTGAGTGTTTTTTTTTAATCAATAAACTTATATTACAAAACTTTCAAGAGATTTTTTTTTTACAGTCGTAGTTGACATATTCATGGAAATGCCCATATGCTACTAAATACGCAGGATTGAAATTTAAATGAATTTTTAAAACAGGAACTAGTAAAAGTTACTTTTAAAGTAATTTATGTTTGGTTTTTTTAAGGTGTGTGTAGTTTTTGACATTAATCTTTTAATATAAATTGGAGTATGTACACATAGCACATGTCAGAATAACTGTAGAACCATTGGCCTAACTTCGCCAAATGCAAAATGTTGGATTTCTTAATAAAACGTCTTGAATCTGTTCTTATTAAAAATTTAGTTATGCTAATGTATGTCGTGTAACTATATTCATTTATGATTTAAAAAAACGGGATGGATTTTTTTTTCTGCCTTCTAAAAACCCTAGGAAAATACTCTGAAGTTTAAAGCAACAACAAGTTAATCACAAATTGTAGAGTAGTAGTAGTTTACTGCATTCCGTTGTATTACAGCAATTTTAATACAAACACGTTTCAAACGTCTAAATACCCACTCCTACACACCAGAGTTGCACTTCCTATCCCCGTCCCAACAAATGAGAAATAAATACAATTTTTATAATTCATAAAATGGCAGGGAAATGTGAATGAAATAAAAAAGCTAAAACAAACAAAAAATATCAAGGTATGGAATGCATTTCCAATAAGGCCATATTCAGACCACGTATAAATCAAAATTCGAAAAATTTTTATCATAATAAAAACTCACCCTTAAACCTAGATTGAAATACACTTAAACGCACACAAGAATAGTACGTGTGAATGTAACGAAGAGTACATGTTATGAAATACATATATACAAAAACCTATTTTACTTCATTCGATTTTTACTTATTTCTGCAGTATCAGCAAAACAAAAAACAATAGCAACAAAACAACAGAAAACAAGTAGCAGAAATGATAAGGAACGGTAAGAAAAACTTATTTGTTTGAACATTTTTAGTTGGATTGATATTGTATGAGAAGAATACACACAGACCCACCCACACATTAACAATACATATACACATTCAATACTTGGCAATGTTGTACGCAATCTACTGCACACGTAGCTTAAACACACAAACGCTAGAAAAATACATTCACGCACACTGTTTCACAGGTTTATCCTAAAGGCAGAAAAGGTGCGTACAACAATTTTATTGATTTATATGCCAAAGCTATTACAATTGACGTTACCACCTTAACAGAGAATATAACTAAAACATAATACAATCTGTAAAATACAAACAAATAGCATCTGAGGCAAAAAAAAAAAAAAACGAATAATAAAATCTTTTTACCATTTAATTTGAAGCCGGGTTTCCATCAAAAACAAATTTGTATTTCTCTGGTAGAAGGCTCTTTTATTATACACCCAAAAAGTTAGTTAGTCTGATACAAATTATTGTATTAAAAGTGATGCTGATCACTTCTAAAGAAAAAACAGAATGGAAAAGAGAGCATAAGAATCAACGATCTCAAAATAAAATAGAGTTTGTTTCACAACTGTTTGCTAATATCATGTCCACACACGCGCCCTAATTGTTAACTAAACTTATGTTAAAGGTATTTATTGAGCTGAATTTACCATACTAAAATTACTTATAAATTGAGCAATATTTACTTTATTGTTTCACTTATTATCCAAAACTCGAAATGCAACTTTTGTCAGGAGTATGAAAAGTAGGTTCAGTGAGAAGAGATTTAAAAACATTAAATATATGTCTGAACAGGCTATAACGCTAGTTTTCTCATATCATATTGTATAAAAAGGCTCGTCATGGCCCTAAATGGCAAAAGATACAGTCCACATAATAATTACCACGAACAATGCATCCTTTGGTTCGATTGAAGAAAAAACAAGTAAGAGCACTATATTCGGCTGTGCCGAATCTTTTATACCCACCACCAATTTTGTGTACATTTAAAGCACAATATTTATTATTTTATTAATCACTATGGAATAATATCTTTATAATAAAATATGTATCACTTTCTTTATAGAGGGTGGTTAATTTTTAAGGGCCCCTGTTGAAGGTGAACCACACATAAGCAACAAGTTTTTTTTTGCATTTCATTTGACATTTCTCAATCTCAGACTAACTTAATTTGAACAGTGGAAAGATACCTAAATGAGCAACGCGTTAAAGTTATTCAGGTTTAATTATTTATTTTATTTGATCTCTTTTTTTAAATTTTCATATTTAAATATCCAATTTTTGTATTTAAATTCTCAATATTTCGCTACTCCTTCGTGTAGCATCTTCAGGAAAATTCATTATTATTAATTATTAATTAATTATTATTAATTAATTATTTGTAAATTAATTTTCAGGTTTAATATTCAGGTTTTTTTTATGAAAATGGGCGTTCAAAACAAAATGCATTTTATGCACTTCGTAATTCTTTTGATCAACATAATCCTGCCTTCTTAGTTCGTTGAATGGGAACCACTGCTGGTTTTTGCGATAGTGTGGCAAAAGAGCAGTCAACATCGCCTCATCATCATGCCCAACAATTGAGTATCAACATTGTCATTGAAAATTTGGACCATCAGATACTTCGATATGCTACTAAAATGCTTTTGTAAATGTAGTCTTTCAATGAAAGTGGGCGTTAAAGTAGGTGTGTCAATAAAGTTTCTGCTAATAAATACAACTGAGATATTTCAATATAGTCCTTTATTTTCCAAAACACTTTGTCAATAGAGAAATTACATGAATTTAAGATAAACCGTTATATGGGAGGTAGGCGTTAAAGTGGACGTGTCACCTAAACTTTTTGGCACAACAATTACATTGACTAGAAGGATATACGTAGCAAATTTGATCATCAAACCTCTAACTTTGGCGGTTTTATGAGCTTTTAAATTTCATTAACGGTAAATAACGTGAAAAGTGGGCGTTATAGTAGGAGTGTCAAAGTTGTTTTTGCGAATGAGTACAACTTAGATGTTTCAATATAGCCCTTTGTTATTCCAAAATTTTTATTAATAGAGAAATTATATGAATTTTAGGTAAAGCATTATATGGGAGGTGGGCGTAAAAGTGGGCGTGGCCTTTTAATTTTCTGGCACAGTAATGACATTGCCTAGGGGGCTATACGTAGCAAATTTGATCATAATACCTCTAATTTTGGTGGTTTGATGAACTTTTAAATTTCATTAACGGTAGATAACGTGAAAAGTGGGCGTTATAGTAGGCGTGTCAAAGTTGTTTTTGCGAATGAGTACAACTTAGGTGTTTCAACATAGCCCTTTATTATTCCAAAATCTTTATTAATAGAGAAATTATATGAATTTTAGGTAAAGCGTTATATGGGAGGTGGTCGTAAAAGTGGGCGTGGCATCTTAATTTTATGGCACAGTAATGACATTGCCTAGGGGGATATACCTAGCAAATTTGATTATCATACCTCTAATATTGGTGGTTTTATGAGCTTTTAAATTTCATTAAGGGTGGATAACGTAAAAAGTGGGCGTTATAGTAGGCGTGTCAAAGTCATTTTTGCGAATGAGTACAACTTAGGTGTTTCAATATAGCCCTTTATTATACCAAAATCTATATTAATAGAGAAATTATATGAATTTCAGTTAAGACGTTATATGGGAGGTGGGCGTAAAAGTGGGCGTGGCATATTGATTTTCCGTTACAAAAAAGCGTGTCACCAAAAAGCAAAGAGTGCAAAATTTCAGAGTCGTACATCCAATTTTGTTGCTTTTATGACGTTTTTGTTTTTAAATATACCGAAAAATACACTGTGCGGTATAAATTTTCGTACATTTTGATCGATAACTCCTCTCCTAATGCATAGATTTAGATAATTTTCGGGGAATAAAATTGTTTTTACTCAGGAAATATATATTCGAAGTTTCATGAGTCTGCGTTAATCCGTTTGGACACAATTCCATTTTATTCGATGTTCGTAGGACACGGTTTTTTCGACCTACTCTTGCTTTTCGAGCTATAACTCTCTTCCTAATATTCCGATTTAGCCCATTTTCAATACCAAACAAACCTTGTCTATAAGAAAGATTTTGGCAAAATTTGAGCCCCTTAGCTATTTCGGTGCGACCTCTATCGTGCTTTCAACAGACGGACAGACGGACGGACATAGCTAGATCGTCATCAAATCAAACCCTGATTCAGAATATATATACTTTATGGGGTCTAAAATGGATATTTCGATGTGTTACAAACGGAATGACAAAATGAATATACCCCCACCATTTTTTTGGTGGCGGGTATAATAAAACCGAAAGAAATAAATGTACGATGTTGATTTTTGTGAATGTGTTTTTTCGGCCAAAAAACCTCAATACCAAATAATAAATGTGACACTCTAACTTTAACGCAAACCTCCTTAAGGCTTTTTCTGAGATTCACATATTTTCTATATGGACAAAGCTCTTAGTTGAATATGGGACTCTTTATTTTATCATCTTAATTATATTCAACAGCAGAAGTTATTTTGACACGCCTACTTTTTAAAAAAAGCATATTGCCTGATGTTCTTCTTATAGCATTTTTATATTGTTAGATATTTTAAATTATTATCTTGATTTAATTAAATGGGTGTAATATAATACGCCCACTTTTACGCCGAGATACCAAAGACTTACTTGTATGTATTAATATAACAAATTGCATTAGTTTCAAGAAATCCGATGAACTTGAAACTTTTGTTCAAGTAGCAATACAATTTTGAGGTTAAAAATTTGAAAGGCCACGCCCATAAAAAATAATAATTTATAATATAAGTAAATTAGTTACAATATGTAGAAAAGTAGACGCTGTCATGCTTTTATATACAAAATGCTCGTTTTCGATTTTGTAATGCGCCTGTATGCGTAACAGAAAATTGTTTAAAATGGTTCATTATATGTGACCTTCTCCGAAAAAAGGGACTTAGTATTTGAAAATGAAGTTTTGAATAAAACGCATCTAAAGTTTCATAACGCATTACCACAGTGAATACACCTTCAGTTGGGAGATGCGATGTGGTTTGGTTAGTTATGATTGGGTGACGACTTTGGTGACGCACAGTGGGATTTTTTGTGCAATAAGTAATTTTTTCGACACACAAAATTTAAAACTGTAATAATAAGAATTGATTCATTATGAAGAATCCATAAATTGTATCCCAAAAAAACGTTTATTTGTCTTTGAAGTAATAAAGTAAAGTCACATGTAAATTTTGGTCCAAAATATTGAAAACTGTTTACGCACTTCTATAGTGTTTGTACGTAAGATAATTTTATTGCTCTGATTTAAATAGTGATTTTTTTCAAATATAGACTTTTCTGCGAATTAAAAAAAAAAATTTTAAGTTTGCTCATATGGTTTAAAAGTTATAATAGAATAAAGTTTGTTCTATAATGTGCCGTGATTGCAAACTTCCTTGGAAGAAAAAAAAGGTTGCTTGGTCGTGCTAGGTGCTCCCGCTATAATTAAATGAAAGGTAAGACTCCATACTATCAATTAAAAAAAAAAGTTTAAATAATTAATAATCTTTCATAAAATCATAAAATATGTCTCCAAATTCAGGAAATTTTTAATATCATTTTTAATTTTCTTTTAATTAGTTTTGGTAAAGAAACAAAAATTAGTGGGAATATATGTATATAATATGGTTTATATGGGCGGTGAGTGGCGGGCGTTAATTAAGATAATAAAGGCTATGTGCCAAATTTCAAAAACTTTAAGCCAAAAATAAATTTTTTGGTTCTATGGGCGGTGGGTAGAGGGCGTGGCCAATTTTGATGAAACTTTATATTTTTCTTAATTAAGCTAACCAAAGGCTTTGTGCCAAATTTCAACATTCTACGAGCACTCCTTATATTTTTTGCCAGACATTGTATGAACAAATCCCTCTGTGTGACGTCAAAGCTATGTGGTGACGTATACTCTTCGCTTTTAGTGTGACAATACCTTTTCTATTGTTGCTGCTCTGTTTGTTATGATCTCGATACTTGATTCTTAAGCCTCTACCGGTGACCGACGCAACAACGTTTTCATGGGGTAAATAAATTTTTATCAAAAATCTAACTCATTTCATCTTATTCTACACCCTTTTAGGTACCAGAATCCACTCTTAAGTTCAAACCGGTTTTTCGACACACTAGGTCCCTTTTCTCGGAGAAGGTCACATATGGATAAAAAACGCATTTGAATCTTAGTAACATCTGCAAAAGTTGTTAATTGTTAAGAAAAGTTTACTACGTGGAAATTCAATCAAAACCCTGAGCAAAATATATTGAAATTGAAGCGAAAAAATTCATAAAAAGGAATTGTTAAAAAGTTTATCGAAGGTTGACTGCATTCATTTCTTTAAGTGTTATATTGTGTAATATTTGTGCTTATAGGAAATCTAATTTGTCGACTATCTCAGAGGTCTTTTTAAGTCACCTAAAGTATTCGCAATTTATTTAAAATTATTTTGGAATGCATTTGTATTTAAAGGTCCGGCTAAGTTCTGTAACTAAACACTAGTAAATAGACATAGTTTTGCCTACTAAAAGGAAATGCCTTTTTGTCAGAAATCTAAGGAATGGTATTTTTCTATGAAATTGTTTGTATGTATGTGTGTGTGTATGTGTTTATGTGCTTCGGTGTATGTAAGTCTTATCTTCATTGCTGTTGTATTTTTTGGATGTGTATAATGAGAAAATGTTGTTGAATTAAAAGTGAAATGAAATGGTTGTGAAGTTTTGAGTGTGGCGCGTGTTATGTTCTTGATGCTTTATGTTGCTGTATATCCTCAACAAAAAAAAAACATGATGATGTTGCTGCTATTGCTGCTGACTGCTATGATAATGATGATGGTACACTTGCACTTGCTATAGCTATTTATTTGTTGTACGAATTGTACGCTCAATGCTCCTCTTTACTATACTTTTTCACAAAACATACTCTTCTATTTTAAGTTGTATTGTACTATGCTGTCTTTAGCTGTTGTGGCTCGATGGCTCGACGGCTCGTCTCCTGGTAGTTAAGTAATAGTAGTTGAATCTACAATGAATATATATATATGTATGTGTACGACTGTGTGTTTTGTACAGTGCGTGTGTTATGTAGCATGCTGCAGATGTGTTGTCTTTTCCTGCGTAAAACATTTCAACCATAGTTGAAAATGGCAATTTTCTCTAATGGTTGGAGAGGCTCCGTTACAAAAACAAAACAATAATTTAACTTGGTAGTGTGAGATAACAACTGCCTGGTTGAGTTGCTCGTATATAGTTGGGAATGAATTGAATGTGTTTGTTTGTGCGTGCGTGTATATGTGAGGGAGGGGGGTAGCAATGAGCTATGAAGTGCGTGCAAGCAATTTTTTTCTTCTTTAATGTCATGCTGGATAACTTTCTGCTATCGTTGTGTGTGGCATAGTTTTTCCTGATTTTGTATTACATAGTTAGTTTGAAATTACACTTGAGATAAGAGAGCCTAAAAGTTTATTTTAAATTAAGCTTTCAAAATAAATATATTTACAATCAATTTATGTACATACATATGTATATATGTGTATGTGTATGTATGTGTATGTATGTACATATATGTAACATAGCTGGGCTACAAATTTTAGTGAAGATAAAAATTTAAAACATTAAAATAAATTTGATTTAGTTTGGAACAAGATACAAATATACACATTCAATTCAAGACCGAATATTTTATATTCTGGTTAAGCCGCATCAGCTATAACTGACTCGATAATATGATATTTGAATTTAATTTTCTGCAGTTTTTAGTATTTTTTTTTTAGATATAAAGGTTACAAACCTTAATGAACTAATACAACAGCAAGTAAGAGTTGTATATGAATCTGATAATATCCTTCACCATCATGTACGTAGGTAAATTGACAGCAGCGTAGCATAGATTCCTTTATTATTTTCAACGCCATTTTTTACCGGTTAAACCCTTTAATTTAAAAATAATATTTTTTTTTATTGTCATTTTGTTTCGGACGCTATTTTGAATTATAATTATTTTCATAGTTTACTGGTCTTCTACTGGTCAAGCCACTAGAATCGATACTACTATTGTGGGAGTTGGAGATGGAAAAAGCTGTAATTACTATATGATAAATAAGTATATGCTGTTAGTGTTTTCTGCGTCATTTCGAGTCGTTGCGGATGAACCTGTTCAAAAAAATTTTTTGCAGACGCAGTTACATTAAAGAAGAAATAAATGTATTGAGGTGCTTTTTTTAAAGGTATTCGCAACAGAGGGACTCTATTTTTCATAAATGAAGTTTGACATTTATTGTTAACTAGCCAAACCCGGCGCGCGTTGCTACGCCCCTTAATGAATCGAAATGCATTCTAAATTTTAATTGAATATCAAGTGCAAAAACCTAAATATTATAATTTTTTTTATGGGCGTGGCACTGCCCACTTTTCTAATCACGAAATTGTAAAGTCATAACAGCTCAATGTGTGTGCAAAGTTTCAGAAAAATAGGTCCAGTGCAAGTACCTCAAAATTGTAACTATTTTTTATGGGCGTGGCTCTGCCCACTTTTCTAATCACGAAATCATAAAGTCATGACAGCTCAATATGTGTGCAAAGTTTCAGTAAAATCAGTCCAGTGCAAGTACCTCAAAATTATAACTATTTTTTATGGGCGTGGCCCTGCCCACTTTTTTAATCACGAAATCATAAAGTCATGACAGCTCACTATGTGTGCAAAGTTTCAGAAAAATCAGTCCAGTGAAAGTACCTCAATATTAAAACTTTCTTATGGGCGTGGCCCCGCCCACTTTTCTAATAACGAAATTTTTTAGTCATGAGAGCTCGATATGTGTGCAAAGTTTCAGAAAAATCGGTCATGTGCAAGTAGCTTAAAGTGATAACTAATTATTTATGGGCGTGGCCCCGCCCACTTTTTTCCACCCACAAACACTCCCTGGTATATGTACAACAACTTACCAAAGTTTGAGCCCGATCGGTTTTACAGTTTCGGAGTCTATAGCTAACACACACACACACACACACACACAGAGTTTCACTTTTATATATATAGATTTCATTGTATTATAAGAGTGAGGCTGAATTAACAGAGTTTCACTTTTATATATATAGATTTCATTGTATTATAAGAGTGAGGCTGTATTTAGCTTGATAAAACTTTAAACTTAAATTCAATCAATATTGTACAAATTCATTTAGCATTTAAATATTCTCATATTAATCGGTATTTTTAAATTAATCCACTTATTCCGGAAATTCTCCCATTAAAGATTTAACAGTTGCTTCCATTACTCTTTTTGGATGAAATAACTTTCTTGTGCTCTTTTATTTCCATTTTACAGGGGCCCAATACCTTTTTAAAGGCCAAAGTTCTGTACAGTTGGGTGGATTACCATCCCGTGGTACAAAATTTACATTATTATTTGAATATCCCTCAAGGTCCTTTCTTATATAGGTGGCATGATGCCAAATTAGAGCAGAAATATAACGACATTTGTACTGTGTTAAGAAATATCATTTTTGATGTCATTTTTGTAGACACTCTGTAATGTTTATTTCTTTTTTTCAATGTCACAAACGATTCGCTGAAACTAAAAATGGCTTGTAACACCACAAACTTCTAGGGGAATTTTTTTGTTTTTGTTCGGTATTATTCTTGAACGGTTCCTTGTCCATCAGCCACATAAAAATCTTGACTCGGAAGTTGTAAAAAGTCTGCCAGTACATAAGTTTCAGTATCCATCACACAATAGGTGTATTTTTATACCTTTCACAGTGAGTGTAAGGGTATATAAGGAAAAACCCTAAGATTCATATCATATTTATAAATTGTAAAAAACGTGCCTATAAATTACTGGAGGGCTAAAATTTAAAATTTGTTTGGTAAAAGTATGAGAAAAATCTGAGGCAGTCGTATGCTTTTGCTTATATCTCCACAAGTTATAAGGCGGTTGTGGTAGCTCGAAAATCAGTTTAGTAATGCTTGTACTAATTTCACTAATTAGCATCGGTTTTTTGAGCACTATAAAAACATACAGAACTTAATGAAAATGTGTGTATGTATTTTCTTGAAAGTACGAACATACATGTGTACATACAAACGCAGTCGTTTATGTATGTGTGTCTTCCTAAGCCCCCAATTACTTAAATTCATTACACACTTGTCATTTCCCATGGATACCAACATTAAATTCAACTACCCACCTATAAATCCAAAACAATAACACTCAGTCACTCACTCCTTCATACGCACAGAATTCTCATCATCATCATCTATAAAAGCAACAACCACTGTCTTTCATTGTGTGTAAATGTTTATGCCGGAATATAAATATGAATGTTTATATTTTTGTTCCTATCAAAAGTGTTCCAATTGCTCGTGTGTTTATATGTATGTATGTGTGCGTGTGTGTGTGTGTGTGTGTGTGTGTGTGTATGTATGCAGTTTTTTAAAATGTATACAATATTTTAATTACTACGCAAGTCCTGAAATGATTTTTTAATTAATTTTGAAATAAAAGTTTCTAAAATACTAACATACAGCAACAATAAGTAAAAACAAAATTACAAATATTCATTTATCTCTCGTTTTAGCTGAAGGCACTTGCTCAAGTTGACAGCTTAAAATTGTTGTTTTTGTTATAATAGATTGATTTTATTAAACAAAATTTTTAAATAGTCATGTCACACCACAACCACCCTAATTTCTCATACAATTTATAATTAACAGAAAATGTATGCAAATATGAACGGATATGATTGCATTATGCCTTGATGTTCCCTTAAGTCAGTATGAAACTTAACAGTGACTGTTAAAGAAGACAAAGTATCCCAAATGTGGTTGTAGGGCTACGCAGAGAAAATAGTATCGGTTGTGGGTACAACAATTGTTGCCAATCTCATAGTTTAGTTGTGATAGTAGAATTTTACGGTTGTATCTACAGATTTTTGTTTCGGAATATTAAAACTTATATAGTCAGCACTAAGAAATTATGTTTCTTGCAATAGACATTTTATACCCCCAAAACAAAAGTTCGATTGCAGGGAATAAACTATTTGATTGGCAACGAATTCAATTATCTGTTTTCTGCACCCATAACATTTTCAGTCTCCTCCGAAATCAACAGTCCCTTATTTCACAACCTCTTTGGGTTTTCCATATAAATGTACAAAACGAAGTTTAAAATGTTTAAATATGTTTCTATTTACCAATAAATTAATTTAATAACGATTTAAAGTGAACAAATCTACGCTTTTTTGCATTAAAATAAATATGTTTTAAAAAGTACCAAACTGCTCTTCCGAATTTTTCCCTGTCTATCCGCTGTTATGAATATGTTTAAATTTTTCTAAATTACATAATCTTTTATATCTAGTGAAATCCCTTTTACAAACTTTATGCAAATTCGCCCTGTAATAGTGAATTATAAATATTTTTCCCTTTTTGGTACCTTTTTGTTACCTGTTTTGTCCCCCAAAAACTTTCCAAAAATTTCACCTAAATAATTGTCCCTATTTTGCTATGGAATAATAATTATCAAATTATGACTAATTGACTAATGTTAAAAATTTTATTTCAGGTACCAAAATTAGGGAACATTTTTAACCCTTTTTGTCTCTGCAGGGACTTGAACTAAGGTATTTTGGTGTTTAAGTTTCACATTCTAAGCCCTACACCAGTAAATTATTATTGAAATTGATATAAATAAGATTTTTGTTTAAACAAGGAAGAGTGCTATATTCGGCCATGCCGAATCTGAGAATACCCTTCACCATTAGGTAGTATTTCTTTTGTCCTCGGTAAATGATAAAATTTTCGTAGCGATTATATTAACGAAAAGCATGGCTACAATGGTTGCTTTTACTTTACCTACAAATTTGTTGTTTTTACTAGTTAAAATGTTGTTGCAGTTGGCTGCTGTAATGTTGGCATATACAAAATCTTTTAATAATTTCGACTTCTCTAACTAAGGAACGAGAAAAAGCGCAATTTACTTATAAGAAAACAGAAGGGATCGAAATAAAACAACTGGAAAGTATTTGTCCTTTTTATTTAACAACTACATAAACATTATCTTAAAAAAAGGAAAAATAGAAAGTAGAGAAGTAAAACCATATACTTTTCTTGTTGCTTTTGCAATTTCTTTTTATTGTTTTTCTTTGTGGTTGTATACACTTAAATCTCTATATTGCAATCTTGATCATTCTATGTGGGACAAAAAGCCAATACGAATATGAAACATATTTCGATAACAAAGTCCCCATCAGCAAACACAAAAAAATAAAATAAAATAAAGGACTTTGGTAAAAATTAATCTCAAAAAAAATTAAAGTTTCACTACAAAATCTGCTGGTATAAAGCAGAATTCTTAAGCTGCTATATCGTATTTTATAAAAAAAACACTTACGCACATGTTACTCACACAATGCCATTTTCATTTTATATCCTTACTCTTGCACAAGTATCTTAAAAGAAAATGTTTGCTAGAGTTTTACACAAGTCATGCTCCCAATTATATTGGAAAAACTTAAACAAAAGTTACGAAAAAAGGAAAATTGTGAAAGTGCTCTTATTATGTTGTGTTTTCTATTTATTTACTTCTATTGAAAAGTGCAAAACAAAGAGCAAAATGTAATAGTGAAAACAAATTGTATAAAAAAAATAGATTTTTTGCTTCTTCCAAAAATATTTTTAGGATCCAGAAAAGTGCGCGTGCAATATGAGTATTAGAGGTATTCACAAAGTGTGCTATAATGCGTATTGTCTTGCAGACTGTCAAAATTATTTAAAATTATTTAAAAATGTTAAAATTACTATTAGAAAATTTTATTCTAACTCGTTGTTGTATAAAAATATGAAAACGAATTCAATCAGTTGAAAAAACTAGATGTTTAACAGATGATACTTACATCTATAACTTAGTTATCGTTCAAGGAGTGAGTACAATTAAACCACAGTTGGTTTATACATTATGATATGATGGCATACTTTGTCAATACCCCATTTAGTGAAAACAAATCGAAAATCCTTACAGCTTATGATGATAGTAAAATGGCAGGAAGGCTTTCATTAAAATAGATTTTTATAAGAAAATTTTAAAATACTTTTAAATTTAAAAGTTTTTTCCATTAAGTATTATAATTCATATATAAGATTAATTGTTTAAGAGCAGAAAGAAATTTTATTATAATTTTAAATTATACATGGTTATAGTCATAGCTGTTAAGTAATGATTTCTAATCGTAATAATTAGTAATTAAATTTTTTTAATAGTTGAAGTAATGATTATATTACGATTATTTTCAGATTCGCACGATTGCTAATTGATAACCAAAAAATAAACAAGATTAATAAAAACAAGTAACAGTGCTATATTCGGCTGTGCCGAATCTTATATACCCTTCACAACGTGTAGTCATGCAATAACAATTGTTTGTATCACGATTCATCTCATATAAAATACGTACATACATACATACATGTAAAAAACATAAAAAAAAAAAAAACAAAAAAAATTTATTAAAAATAAAATAAAAAAATAATAATAAAAATTACTAAAAAAAAATTTAAAAAAAAAACTAAAAAAAAATTTTTAAAAATTTTTTTGAAAAAAATTAAAAAAAAAAATATATAAAAAAAATAATAAAATATAAATAATCTATTAAATAAAAAAAAATAAAATTTTTTTGGCTCAGCTGGAATTCGGTGCCACGTTTACTTTAACCATTATATATGTAGGTTGTTGTTGTAATTGTGAAAAAAAACGAGGTGGTCGTGGTTTTTTGCTCATATCTCAGAAAGTTATGGGGCGATCGTGCTGAATTTCAATAGCGATTTATTCCTGGATATTTCCAAAAGATTGATGCCATATATAGATCTGAGGAACAAATAGTTGCTTCTAAAAGTTGATTTCAACCAACACACGGACAGACGGGCAGACGGTCAGGGCTTAATCGACTCCTCTATTCATAAACTTTCAGAAAATATATACTTTATGGGGTCGGAAATGAAAATTGTAAAAATTACAAACGGAATGACAAAGCTATATATACCGTTGTGCACCACAGGTGAAGGGTATAATTACCAGAATGTAATCAAAAATAATAAAAAGTAATAAAAAAATAATTCGACTACTTTCATTTTTAATTACTTTTGATTTTTTTTTTTTTTGGTGATTTATTTGTTTATTCCTAGTGCACTAAAATTGTTATTGATTGTTTTGTTATTGAAGTGAATATCTATGTTTTGTAAACAAAAACTATCTAATTTTGTTTTATTTCTTCAGAATTTTTTTTAACGTTGTAAATGCAAATTTTTTAAAATATTCCTTTAAAGTAGTCAATTATTTTTTGGATAAGTTTTGATTATTTTCTCGTAATCCTAAATAATCTTGATTACTTTCGGATTATTTGTAATCAAGTCTATTATGACGAAATAAATCCTTAGTTAAATAAGAAAACAACCTTAACTTAAGCATCTTAAGCTAAAGGCAAACATTAAAACTGTGGTAATGACGTGCAAAAAAGAATACAGGAAAAACAGATGTTGGTAAATTTCGTACTAACTCAATGATATGTATTTGATATAACATGAAATCAATAAGAACAAATAATTCTTTATTTCAATTTTCAATACATTACTGAGTTAAATAGTTGATATTTACATACAACACCTGTAGTTCTGATCAAAAGAGTGCTGATGATGAAACCGTAGCTGGTTTCGAAAATGCATTCCACTCAGCTAGTATCGGATGACTAATTTTTCCTTAAATATTCTTGTCGTTATCACATTGAACTTATAGCCTATAATTTAAAAAAATTTAAAATATAATACTTAACTTTTTTTGTTAACCAAATATTTTAAAGAGAGTATAATACGACAGTCAAAATGAAAATTTAATCGAAAATATGGCAAATTTAGAAATTTTTTTTTTTATTTTTCATCAAGGTTGAGATTTATTGAAATAATGAAAAGTTGGTAAATATTAATTTACCCTGGGTAAACACAAAGCAAAGAGTACAATTTTTATTTTTCTTTTCTTAATAAACAGATCTATCAATAGAATCAAAAAGAATGATGATCCGATACCTACTTTTAGGGTAAAACTCAAAATAATCAACATAGAAAAATATCAAATTATTTATCTCGTACGTCGGTCTGTAACTACTAGCCATTCTTAACAACAAAGAGCAGTTTATGTATATCGTCCGATTGCATTTATAGCTGAATATTTGACCTTAATCGTCATTCGCCGATCGAAAACTGCAACAGTTATCTCTTTTGATTAAATAAGAATTTTTCCCCTTGATTTTAATAGTTAATTTTTGCACTGCTAACCTTTTTCTTAATATTTCTTATTTCATTTTTTCTTTAAAGTTTTAAATAACAGAAATAAATACATTTTGTGTGTAAGAGAGAGTAGAAACATAACGATTACATATGTATGTATGAATGTATAAATAAACACTACCGTGCAATGCAATAGCAGTTAATGTTTTGGATTGACAATTTCATGATATTTGAAAAAAAAATACCACAATTTTTTGTAAATCATTTAATCTGGCTTAAGTTCTTTTCCCTTAATAATACAAATTTCCTAAAACATTTTTTTTATTAAATTGTATACATACTGAAGAACTAATCCGATATAAGTCGAGTGGAACGTATTTTCGAAACCAGCTACGATTGCATCATTACCACCCTCTATTGGTGTACACATACATATGTAATTTGAAACTATTATTTATGTTACAATTTAATGAAATTAAAAAATGGGAAGCAGAGTATTTTTGCATATTTTTCTTTCATGTCAAATGACATTTTCTTTTTGTTCATATTCTCGCATATTCTTAATACATTTTTGAATGCTTTCTATATCCAATCCAAGGCATATTCATTAATTAGGTAATTACAGTTCGAAGAGAATTTTTTTGTTGATATTTTTTATATATGAAGTTTGATATTTGAATTAAATGAGAGAGCGGAGAAAATTGTTTTTTATCTACAGACTTTGACAGCTGAAATTTAAAATAAGTGAAGAAAAAAATAATCAGCTGACGAAACAAGACTACCTGATGAATAAATGTGCCTTGACCCAACCATTGACTGGCAGTAGTTAAAGCTAAAAAAAATCTGAAAGCTTAATAATTTGTGAAAAAGTTAAATGAAAAATTCGAATAAATATTAATTTATTATTCTAAATAATTTAAATGTTACTTTAACGAAATATTTTAATATATTGACATCCTTGATCACTTTTGTCAAGAATAACAGCCCTGCGCTATCGTAAAAATGATCTTAATGTTTAGCAGTCTATAAAACTTGGCTTAAAGCAACTTTGCTTCGAACTTTTGAAGGTTACTTTTAAATACTTATAGGACGGATAATTTTGGCTAATAAAAATATCATTTAGTACTTTAGATTGAAACTATTGGAGGCGAATATAAGAAAATTTTAATATTTTTTATCTTGTATTTATTTTAGCAGATTTACCTTTTTAACACTGATGGCATTGGTTTTGTAAAATCACTGCGATAAAATTTTGGCTTACGTGAGCAAAACATGAACAAGCGAATGAGCAGAGTAAAGTAAAAAACTACACACAAAACATTTTACTTAATTATATCTAGTAGCCAAAAAGTTTTGTTCTGGCAAAAATTTGCTTACATAAGCACGACCAGTATTTTTGGTAAATAATTATCTAATGTAACGAGATCGTTCCATCGAGTGATATTTGATTAAATAAATATTTTAATAGACGTCGATTTATTACACGAAAGATTAATTCATTTTAGTGGTTAAAACAAACATATTTCCCTAGTGAGAACATTTCCAAAGAATCGTCATTGCTTTGAATCAAATAAAAACATCATTGTGATTGGATTCGATTAAAAATAAATTTTAAGCAATGTCAGTTTCTAAATTATTCGTACATGAAAACTGTTCTAAGAAAACATATTTTATAACACAATGTTATATACGGCTTTTAAATTGCACGGTGCTGTAAGTACCCACATATGAATAAATGTATGCATGTTTGTGATGTAAAAAGTAGTTGTGTGAATGCTGGCCTACACAACACTCCAACGGCCATTTAAACAACAACAAATTTTAGAAGTTGGTGTGGGCCATTAAAATGACAGCAAAAGACTAAAAATTATATGGCAAACAATGTAAAAGATCTATGCTGAGGTATACTTTTTGTTTGGTTGAGTTGAGGTAAAAGAAAAAAAAAAAAACAAAATATTAACTACTTGGAAATACAACATACACTTTAACGTATATATGAATGTATGTAAGTACATTCATAAATGGTTAGAAGTTTATTTTGTGAATGAATAAAAAGCTGTGCCAAGCTGGACTGAAGTAATCTCAATTCTTCTCAACTGACAGACTGCAATCCATTTAGCCAAAAGGGAAAATATTGTCGTTTAATATTATTTTTGTTTTTATTTTGGTTTGTTCTAGAAATAATACAATAAAATGTTTAAAAAAAATTCAAATTTCTCATCATATGTTCGTATGTATACTCGTATAAAGTTTGAATTATAGTGATTCGTGACACGGCATGTAAAATATATTTTTTTTTCTTTTGTACACCAACGGCTGCGTTTACGTAATTTATATGCACTCTACTAGAGGGTCTTACTTGCTTATAACAGAGACGACAAGGTTTTACAACAAAAAGTAACATCTCTCAAATAAATTTTTAATTTCTATGTTTTGTACTTAAAAACTCTCATCACTAAATATTTATATAAATCAGTTAAAAATATTAAAATGCAGTCCAGCACGCAAAGAATTGCCATAAAACAAGATGATCATGATTGATTTTTTATAACAATACTAGCTGGGCCCAGTCCGCGTGGCTGGCCCCAAATTTGTCTTTTATTTTGAACTGCCTCTAGAAGAAAATCAAAATCAGTGTTTTTAGTTATCAAAATCGGTGTAGAAGTTCTTGAGTTACGGTGCAAAAACACAAAAAAACTAAATATTGCGCCATCTTTCCGACGAATTTCAAACACAGAAACACTCCTCAGGGACCACAGAGCATGCATATAAAATTTGTCAAAATCGTTCCAATAGTTTTTGAGCCTGCAATATTGTCGGGTATCTATCAGATGTCTGTAAGAGTTGTCGGCATACAAGTAAGAATTCTATATGAATTTTGTCAGACTTCTGACCGAAAAGCATATAAAGTGGTTGTCGTAAGAACTTCTGAGTTTTTTACCGACGTGTCTGATAGAAAAAGTAGAAGAAATTCTGATTGATGGATTATTGAACGTCAACAAATGGATACTGATTTTTCGAATAATATCTTCACCTTGATGGCTTTGTTAATCGCTAAATTCGAAGGTATTGGGATTTAAAAACCCACATGTGATTGTCGAAAAACAAATTTATCTCCAACGTGTGATTGTTTGGTGTGGATTATTAGCTGGAAGCATAGTTGGAACATCTTGAAAATGAGGCTGGTCCAGCAGTGTCTGTTACTGGTGCTCGTTATCGCAATATGACAACAAAGTTCATTCTGCTAAAATTGGATGTTATCGATGTGGGCAATATATGATTTCAACAAGATGGTGCCTTATGCCATACAGCCTGAAAAATAAATGAATAAGATTTTTCTAGATCATTTACTCTCTCGCTTCGGGAATCAGAATTAGCCCCCTAGAGCGTGTGATTTAACAGTTTTAGATTACTTTTAATGGGGTTATTTGCAATCACAGGTCAACAAGACCGCAACCACTTGTGCATTAAAGAAGAAGATTCAATGCTGCATCAACGAAATTCAGCCCATTTATGCAAAATTGCCATTGATAATTTCGACAAACGAGTGCGTATGTGCATGGAAAGCCGTGGAGGCCATTTACCCGATGTAACAATCAAAGGACTAAAACTTTTATTTTTTGAAACACCCATAAAAAATTTAAATTTATTTTAAATAATGCAGCCGTTAAGTCATTGAAAATCCTGTTTTTCAGTTATAGCATGGCATTATTAGCTGGGATTTTATTGCCACACCCCCAAATTTTTTTAATGTTTCTGCAAAACTTCTCAGTCGTTAGAGATTTTATAAAAAAGAATAGATTTTCTTTTATCTCGAAATTTTCATCAATATTTGTTATAAACCAGCATTCGTTTTTTACACGTACAAAATATTCGGCCACACTAGCTGCAAACCTTACGCTTATTTCGCGATTATTCAACTCCACATTTCATGTGTGTCGTTTTGACTGGTTACAATGATAATTTGTTGTTGTTTCTATTCGTGAAATTTGGGGGGAAAAAATGAATAAAAGTGAGTAAATGGTTTCGTGTTTTTATGCATTTCAAATAACATTTATGACCCTCATCATCGTCACAGTCATAATTTTTATGAATTTTTATATGAAAGCATGTGAGTGTGTATGCAAATATCTGCAGACATTCATACGAACATTCATGAATGTATGTACGAATGTTCTTGCATTGTATGTGGCGTGTGTTTTGTACATAACATGTATGAGCCTTGTTGTGCAATTTGAAAATCGATAAATTGCAATTAATTTAATGGTCACAACACAAACGACATCTAAGAAATTTGAAATCATAAATCACAGCATCATTTGTGGTTAGAGTGAGAGGCAGTTTGTTGTTTCCCTGCTGTCGTATCTTTATTTTTCAATGATTGTTTTCTTTTATTATAAAATTTGAAATGGTGTAAAAAGTGACTTTAACTATGCGTATGTATGTATGTAAGTTATAGCATTCAAAGCCAAATTTAATTAAATTATTAATTAATCAAAATTTAACATTTTTTCACGTAAATGTATTACGTAGCTGGCCCTCAGCATTTTAAAATTTTTTGGATGACATATTTCGAAGAATTTTTTCAATTAACGCCATCAGTTTTCCACTTTCAAATAAACTTTATTTTTTATTTATTGTATAACACAATTACAGCCACTTCTAAATAAATATATTTTTGTTAAAAGAAAACAATAAAGTTTTGTATAGAAAATATGCCACATCGTTGGGAGAAATTAAAAAGCTATAAAACGAGCGATAAATGTATTGTTTAAACTATTTTACGCAAATAGTATTAACCCTAAAATTTAGGAAAATCCCACAATGCATTCAATATTGTTGTTTTATTTGGTATTTTTAGATAAGCTTTTAGTTTCTGTTTCATTATTGTGATAGATATTGGCAATACAATGTTGTTAAAGGTACGTTTACACTATAATAAAAGTCGCAAGATTTCGATTAGATTTTGTAGAAGCAAAATGTGACGAAATTCGCAAAAGTATAATGTAAATGTTTTTCCTATTAGATAGTCAATTAGAATCACAGTAGAATGATTTTGAAAAAAAATTTAAGAATCTGATTAACACAACGAAATATAATAACATGTACAAAAAATAATAAAAAATATCTTTTATTACTTTTAAATTAAATAAGTCGTTTGCGTTTTTTTACAAAAATTAAATTTTAGTTGTATTCTTTTAGTTGTATTTTACTCAGTATTGTATTGAAAATTGAAACATAGAATTATTTGTCCTAATTGATTTCATGTTATTTCATATACATATTTGAGGGATTTACAATAGTGTCATAAAATCATATGTCCTATAATAATAGCTTGAAAAATTAAGAAAAAATAATTATTATATATATAAAACAAAAAAAAAAAATTAAAAAAAAATATAATAATAAAAATATAAATAATATATTAAATAAAAAATAAAAAAAATTTAAAAAAATTAAAAAAAAAAATTTTTTTGGCTCAGCTGGGATTCGATGCCACGTTTTCTCTAACCAGTATACACGTTTGTATGTATGTATGTTGTTGCTGTAATGTTGTTTTTGTGAAAAAAAAAATCGAGGTGGTCGTGGGTTTTTGCTCATATCTCAGTTGTTTATGTTTCTGATTTTCAATACCGATCTACTCCCGAATATTTCTGATATTTTAATACCTTACCCGGGTAAAATCTATGTCGGGGGGCTTCAAAAAGTTGATTTCAACATACACACGGACAGACGGTCAGACGGACAGACTGACAGAGCTTAATCGACTCCCCTATTCATAAGCTTTCAGAAAATATATACTTTATGGGGTCGGAAATGAAAATTGTAGAAATTTCACACAGAATGATAAACTCTTTATATACCCTTTTTCAATAAAATAATAGCCAGTTTGTGCGAAAAGTACATTTTAGATGTTGTAATGGCAGACTCAAGTAAATCCATTTTTCAGTTTTGCCGCAAATCACAAATAAATTAAACTGTGTTCAATAAACAAAAACAGCAGAGTCCTTAGCCGATCTTATTTGAAGCCGCCAGTGATTTGTTATCAAAATTAAATTTGGATGTCGGTTCGATAAAATTATAGAATGAACGGCGACGCAAAAACTATTGCGGCTTGGTTTAGCCGTTTAGCACAGGTCTCTGCTTATTAAATACGACATTACAATAAACATAGCGTACAAAGTTCTATTATTATAACACACACACGCAACAACAGCATTTTTAAACCATTGTAAAATTTTAGAACATGACATGATAAGACACCTTGTGAATCACCCAATAATTTTATTTTACTCTGTGTAACACAATCAAAAATTAAACATGTTGTTCTTGTAATTGTAGTTACTAGCATACCTCAGAGTGTTTACCAATGATTAAGTAAAAACTCACTTCTGATCTAATAAAAACCTTAATTTTTTCAAACGCTTTAAAAAATAAAAAATCTGATCCGTTTGTCAAACTTTCATATGTATTTTCTCTTATGTTTTCTTTTTCTTTACAAATTGCTTTTACACTATTCTTATTTGTTCATTCTATTAACATGAATTTTTGACAGGGCTTACAACTTGTGTTATAGTCTAAACTGACCTTAAGATAAATTTGTCGTTTACTATACAAATATTAACACACGTGTTCCTATTTTTATACCCGCCACCGAAAAAATGGTGGGGGTGGGTATATTCATTTTGTCACTCCATTTGCAACACATCGAAATGTCCATTTTAGACCTCATAAAGTATATATTTTCTGAGTCCTGGTTTCATTTTATGACGATTTAGCTATGCCCATCCGTCCGTCCGTCTGTTGAAAGCACGATAGAGGTCGGACCGAAAAAGCTAGGGGCTCAAATTTTTCCACAATATTTCTTATACACAAGGTTTGTTTGGAATTGAAAATGGTCTAAATCGGAATATTAGGAAGAGAGTTATAGCTCGTAATGAAAGAGTAGGTAAAAAAAAACATGTCCTTCCAACATCGAATTAATAGCAATTGCGTAAAACTCATTAAAGTAGAGCCATGAAATTTTAAAGGTATATTTCTGTGTAAAAAAAAATATTTTTTTCCGAAATGAGATCAAAATGTACGAAAATTTATACCGCACAGTGTATTTTTCGGTATATTTAAAATCTAATAAAACTGAAAAAAATAGATGTACGATTCTGAAATTTTGCAAAGATTGCTTTTTGGTCAAAGGCTTTGTTCTAAGGGGAAATAAATGTGACACGCCCACTTTTACGCCCACCTCTCATATAAACTTTATCTTAAATTCATATGATCTCTATAAAACTCAAGAACTACTGGACCTATTTTGACCAAATTTTACACGCATGTTCTATGCGCCGTGAGGAGTGTTTCTGAGTAGTTCGTCCGAAAGATGGCACAATATTTAGTTTTTTTTTGTGTTTTGACCCATAGAGATTAGCGCGATAACCAGCTTCTATAAATGAAGATTTTGGAAGAATAAAGGACTATATTAAAATATCTATGTTGTATTTATTAGCAGAAACTGTTTCGACACTTCTACTATAACGCCCACTTGTCACGTAGTCTACTGTTAATTAAATTTAAAAGCTCATAAAATCGACAAAATTAGAGGTATGATGATGAAATTTAGTGCATATAGCTTTCTAGTCAATGTCATTGTTATTCCAGCAAATAAATGTGACACGCCTACTTTTACGTCCACCTCCCATATAACGCTTTATCTCAAATTCATATAATTTCTATATGGACAAAGTTTTTGAAAGGATAAAGGAAATATATGTTGAAATATTTAAGTTGAATTTATTATCAGAAACTATATTGACACGCCTACTTTAACGCTTACTTTTATTGAGAGACTAAATTTACGAAACCATTTTAATAGCATATCGAAGTTATACAAAGAAAGTGATACATATTTCAGTATAAAGAGATTATTCCATAGCGACGACTGCTAATAACAAAATAATACATTTTGTGCTATAAAAGTACACAAAATTGTTGGTGGGTATATAAGATTCGGCACAGCCGAGTATAGTGCTCTTGCTTGCTTTATAACAGTTTTGCGAATAATAAAACAAGCGTATTGTGAGTCGGGCAATTAATTTTGGAAATTTAATTATTAGGTAAAATGTTGCCATTATCATTATATCAAGTTCTTTTTTTTTAACAAAAATTATATAAAAATGCGTATAATAGTTTGTATTAGTTTTACGTTTCAATGCGTTAGATCGTATTGTATGTGGCAAATGACTAAATATTGAAATGAAGTTATCATTTGATACTATCAGTCGATCTGCAAAAAGAAAATAAAATTAAATAAACACTCAGAAGTTAACATAAGAATTAAACGCACAAATAATACCGACTATATGGACTGAAAGAAAACACAGATGTCTGATTCTTATATTTTTATTATTAATTTTTTTCTGGGAATTCGCGATTTGACTTATTTTCAGCCTAAAGAAAACAACACAATAAAACACATACAATACTTTAAGATCAAATAATGAAAAGTACAATAAATATTTATTTTGTTAAATACAAACAATTTTGGTAAATAATTAGTTTTGATACAATAGTAAAATGTAGTAGAGTGAGTAAATAATATAACTGAATGGTATTAAAATTGTATGATTTTAAATTAATTAATGTCACAATGAAAACAGACAATAAAATTCATTGCCAATCGAATGATTCAATTCTTGGAATAGAACTTTTCTTTTGTGGTTATAAATCTTATATTGCAAGAATCAAAATTTCATAGTGCTGACTATATATTGATATTCCGAAACGATATTCTATAAATACAATCATGAAATTCTACTATCACAACCAAACTATGCGATTGGCAACAATTGCGGTACTCACAACCGATGCAGTTTTCTCTGTGTAAGTTCAAAAACTAACTTAAAGTTCGGGCGATGAAGGAACTTGCAAGAAAGTGGCAAAGTACTACTGTTGGTAAGATAACAAACACGCTATGTGATGTCGCATGTCCTGAGAAATAAATGTAGAGTCTGGAACTGTGAAGACCGAATTTAGGAGATTAACTAGTGTAAAAAGAGGACACACGGAGATGAGAACTCATCTAGCTCGCATGGGACTGTCGGATAAAACGACATGTAGATCAATGCGAAAATCCTGCGTACTCAAATTGGTAGCCCCTAAGGAATTACATTGTATGGAATGGGTTGACCAAGTCGAAATTTTAACGGAATTGGGAGTATAGTTTTAGTAGGGGAATATCGTTTCTTAAGAGGACACAATATGCTAATTCGGCATAAGTGTATACCTGTCATGTGTTTGGACTTTTAATGCCCCCCTTTTTAAACACAACCAATCATATAATTTGTATGCTTCGAAATTACATAGAAATTCATTTGATCACCTTTGAATGTAGACTATAAATGAAAACCCATACAAACTTAAGTGCATTTGTTGTCCATTGTAATAAGGAATGAGATCTACAAGATCTTAACACATATAAGATTCAACAATTTGGAAACGTTTGAACTTAGGGGTTTAATTTTTTTATTTTTTTGACATCCTCCCCCCACCAACAGAAAAAAAATTTTAAACTTATGCCACCAGAAAAAAATTGTTTAACTACGCCAATGGCTAACAATAACATCCATCCATACCATACACGAGTACAAGTATTGTTGCCATTAGATAAATACGGTTGAAACTTTCTTTTCGATGGAACTTACGAATGATTATATTTACCTTGTATGTACATATATAAATTACACCAACGCTTTTTTAATAATGCTATTATTAACTCTTAGTTCGTCTACATATGTATGAACATGCATACATTTGTATGACAAGTAATATATTTTGTTTATACTTAATTACTTTGTTTTTCGAAATAAATATATTATACGTTTATATGTATGTACTTGCGATTGTATGTAAGTTCACGTGATATAATATTCATATTTAAATACAGTAAAAGTTGTACATCATTACAGTTGTGCGAAAAAATATAAAATATCCTGCAGATAATATTGGACTGTTGCTGAAATGAACTAGTTAAAATATGGTCCTTTGTAAAACAGTTACGAACGATGTTATTTTAAAACAAGTAAGAGCCGTACATTCGGCGGTGCCGAATCTTTTATACCCACCACCACTTTCATAGCACAAAATTTATTATTCTGTTATTAACAATAATCGCTAAAGGCCATGACTGACTATCAGATTTAGTCGTTCGATATGTCAAAAATTGTATGTGTGTTCAGAAAGTGTAATAGTGTGGACAGAAAGTGCACATGTGTGACAAATTTATTGACAGAGGTGTCCGATTTGATAATCTTTTGAAAATTTTCATAAAATAGTAGTTTCTGTGCGATCAGAGTTGCTATTTGTAAGCAAGTGTGGCATCCACACATTTTGTTGCGATTTTTTCAAGTAAAACAGAAAAATATCAGATTTTTATTTGACATAATCGCACGACTTTGTAGGATAGTCAGTCATGGCCTTAAGGAATAATCTCTTTATACTTAAATATGAATCACTTTCCTTGAATAACTTTGATATGCTATTAAAACATTTTCGTTAATTTAGTCCTCCAATGAAAGTGGGCGTTAAAGTAGGCGTGTCATAATAGTTTTTTCTAATAAATACCATTTAGATATTTCCATACAGTCCTTTATTCTTCCAAAATCTTTATTCACAGAGAATTTATATGAATTTAAGATAAAGCGTTTTATGGGAGGTAGGCGTTAAAGAGGGCGTGCCACCTCCATTTTGTGGCACAAAAATTACATTAACTAGAAAACTATTTGTGCGAAATTTCATCATCATACATCTGATTCTGTTGGTTTTATGAGACTTTAAATTTCATAGGCAGTAAATTACTTTAAATGTGGCATTATAAGAGGCTTGCCGAAGTAGTTTCTGCTAATAAATTCAACTCAGACTCAGGCAAAAATATTTGTTTTACTCAGGAAATATATATTCGAAGTTTCGTGACTCTACGTTAATGCGTTTGGACACAATTTCATTTTATTCGTCCTTGGTTTTTTTGACCTACTTTTGCATTACGACCTATAACTCTTTTCCTAATATACCGATTCAGCCCATTTTCTAGGTTAGGTTAGGTTGAAAAGGAGGGGCACTAAAAGCCCAAACCCATGACAGGTATACACTTATGCCCAGTTGGCATGTTGTGCGCTTCATATGGAAAACGGAATTCCCAAACAAAAACCACCAACATAATTCCCCATAAATAACGGACTAGTCCAAAAACCCAGTCCCCTCAATGTAACAGTTCGAGATCCCCAGGTACTCCAAATTCGGCATAGCATCCACTGTAAAATTCTGGCGTCTAATATGCCCAAACGCAGGACAATGACAGAGATAGTGTATCAAAGTCTCATCCTATTCCTCGCATGCTCTGCATGTTGTCTCTTCAGATAATCTCATGCGAGCTAGATGGGATCTCTACTCCGCATGACCTGTAATTACACTGGTTAGTTTCCTTAGTGTTGGCCTAATTAGTCTCAGAATCTCCTTTGATTTCCCAAGATTTGGACCACCCCATATTATTCTTGTCACTTTACCGACATCAGTGCTTTGCCATTTTCTGACATGTTCCTCCATCGCCCAACATTTAAGTTCATCCTTAAATCGTTTAAAGGGTTTAGCATTCTCCAAAGTTATAGTATTCAGAAGGGATTTCTCGTTACCGATCAGCGCGCGATGGCTTGGTATCCTTATTATCTCCAGATGTTCACAATTTGCATATGAGTTTATCTCTCTCTTGCATTGCAAAACGTTCCAGGATTCACATTTTCTAAACCAAACAAACCTTGTGTATAAGAAATATTCTGGCAAAACCTTTCGGTTTAAGCTCTATCTTGTTTTCAACCGACGGACAGATGGATGGACTTATCTAGCTTGTCCTAAAATGATACCAGGACTCAAAAAACATATACTTCATGGGGTCTAAAATGAATATTTCAATGTGTTACAAACGGAATGTCATAATGATTATACCCCCATTATTTTCTTGGTGGTGGGTATAACAAGAGTTTGTAAGTAAGACAAAGTGTTGTTTGGAAACCTCTCCGTTGTTATATACAAAGCTGTGTTAAGTTTGTGGTCCAGCCACATATGTACATGCATAAAGTTAAACTTTTATAATTATTATAATTTCCACATAAAATACGCCGTTACTTAGCATATCAAAATACATTTAACACAACGTGACCGTGCTATTTGTTCATGCAATACTGTAATGTATGTATGTAAGTATGTATTTGCAATATTTCTAATTTCATGTGTTGTAGGACGTTCCTATTTATTAGATGTTACTTACGTTCGTTGGTTCCGTTCCATTTGCTGACAATTTTGTTAATGTTTTATTTCGAGATTGGGTCAACAAATATTCCGATTATTATTACTGCACATACGATTACTATGTTTTTTCTGTTTCTTTTTCAACATTTTATTTCGTGTTTTTAATCTACAGATAAGAAGGTGAGGATTTTTCATAGCCGATAAGCTTAACTAAAACATACAGCAACTATGAACAGACATATCACAAAATTAATAATAATAAAAACAAGTAAGAGCACTATATTCGGCTGTGCCGAATCTTTTATACCCACCACCAATTTTGTGTACATTTCAAGCACAAGATTTATTATTTTGTTAATCGCTATAGAATAATCTCTTTATAATAAAATATGTATCACTTTCTTTGTAGAGGGTGGTTAAATTTTAAGGGCCCATGTTTAAGGTGAACCGCATCTAAACTTCAACTTTTTTCTTTTATTTCATTTGACATTTCTGAATCTCAGACTAACTCAATTTGAACCGTGGAAAGATACGCAATCGAGCAACGCTTTTAAATATTAAAGATTTTTATAAAAATGGGCGTTCAAATCAAAATGCATTTTGTGCACTTCGTGATTCTTTTGGTCAACATAATCGTTCGAATTCGTCCACAATTGTGAGAATTGTAAAAAATATTTAAATGTCTGCAAAGCAGGTCTGTATGAAATGTGAAAACATCTGTGAATGCCATCTTAGTTCGTTGAATGGGAAACATTGCTGTTTTTTACGATAACATGACAAAAGAGCAAGCCACCTCGACTCATCATCGTGCCCAACAATCGAGCATCAACAGTGTCATTGAAAATAAAATGTGCCGCCTAGGTTGGGGGGCCATTTGGCCGATATTTTGTTCCATACATAATTGAAGCATACAAATATTATCATTATAAAAATAAATGATAATAATTTCATAATAGTTTTATTCAAAATCAACATAGTCCCTTAAAATTAAACCACCCATTATAACTTCGGTATGCTAGTAAAATGTTTTCGTAAATTTAGTGAAAGTGGTGAAAGTGGCCGTTAAAATACGCGTGTCAATAAAGTTTCTGCTAATAAACATAACTTAGATATTTCAATATAGTCCTTAAGTATTCCAAAATCTTTATTCATAGAGAATTTACATGAATTTAAGAGGAAGAAAGTGAATTTAAGGTTAAATTTTAAGGGCCACAGGTTGATTTAAAATATACATTCTCAGCATTTTTCTAAAACGGGAAATTGATTAGTAAGATATTGATTTTTAAACTTCTATAACATTTTGCTTTTAAAAGATTTTCAAACGAAATAAGTTTTGTATAATTTTAAAATTTGTTAGTCATTAGTACATGAAAATAAATTGTTTATAATGTTTAGAGATAATTTTTTTTTTACTTAGGTCAAAATTTTCCTAATTTCCCATTTTTAATAGAGCATAACTTCAGGAGAACATAAGCATAAGTTGTTAGCATGCCATCTAGTAGTTGCTAGTAGAGTCATCTATCTTATCATCTTTATCTTATATTTAGCTACAGTACAATAAATGGCACAGTGTAAGATGAATAAATGCTAATATATATGACTAATATATTTTTATAAAAATTTAAGGAAAAAAGTGTGCGTGGCACATCTATTTTCCGTTATAACGAAGACTTTGACCAAAAAGCTATGTTTGCAAAATTTTAGAATCGTACATATAGTTTTGTCAGTTTTATTACGTTTTAAATTTGAAATGTACACTGTGCGGTATAAATTTTCGTACATTTTTATCTATAACTCTTTTCCTAATTCATAGATTTAAGCGATTTTCAGGGAAAAATATTTTTGTGACTCGATAAATACATATTCGAAGTTTCATGACTCTACGTTTATGCGTCTGGACACAATTCAAAAGTGAAAGTGGGCGTTATAGTAGGCGTGTCAAAGTTGTTTTTGCTAATGAGTACAACTTAGGTGTTTCAATACAGTCCTTTATTATTCCAAAATCTTTATTAATAGAGAAATTATATGAATTTTAGGTAAAACGTTATATGGGAGGTGGGCGTAAAAGTGGGCGTGGCACCTTAATTTTTTGGCATAGTAATGAAATTGCCTAGGGGGATAGACGTAGCAAAATTTATTATCATACCTCTAATTTTAGCGGTTTTATGAGCTTTTAAGTTTCATTAACGGTAGATAACGTGAAAAGTGGGCGTTATAGTAGGCGTGTCTAAGTTATTTTTGCGAATGAGTACAACTGAGGTGTTTCAATATAGGCCTTTATTATTCCAAAATCTTTATTAATAGAGAAATTATATGAATTTTAGTTAAAACGTTATATGGGAGGTGGGCGTAAAAGTGGGCGTGGCACATTGATTTTCCGTTACAAGAAAGCGCCTCACCAAAAAACAAAGTGTGCAAAATTTCAGAGTCGTACATCCAATTTTGTTGCTTTTATGACGTTTTTGTTTTTAAATATACCGAAAAATACACTGTGCGGTATAAATTTTCGTACATTTTGATCGATAACTCCTCTCCTAATGCATAGATTTAGACAATTTTCGGGGAAAAATATTGCCTTTACCCAGGAAATATATATTCGAAGTTTCATGAGTCTACGTTACGGCGTTTGGACACAATTCCATTTTATTCGATGTTTGAAGGACACGGTTTTTTCGACCTACTCTTGCTTTTCGAGCTATAACTCTCTTCCTAATATTCCGATTTAGCCCATTTTCAATACCAAACAAACCTTGTCTATAAGAAAGATTCTGGCAGAATTTGAGCCCCCTAGCTTTTTCGGTGCGACCTCTATCGTGCTTTCAACAGACGGACAGATGGACAGACGGACGGACATAGCTAGATCGTCATAAAATCAAACCCCGATTCAGAATATATATACTTTATGGGGTCTAAAATGGATATTTCGATGTGTTACAAACGGAATGACAAAATGAATATACCCCCACCATTTTTTTGGTGGCGGGTATAAAAAAACTAGAGCAAGTGCGACCAAATGACATTTATTATTAACAACGTCGACAAAAAAACCCTATTATCATAATTTCGCTTATATTCTGCGATATTAAATTAGTTTAGAAAATAAAAACTTTTAAAGTTAAAACATTTAGTGATACATGCAAGATTTTGCTACACAAGACTTGTATATAAATAAATCACATAATAATTAAAATGCTTAGCTGAACTTTACTGCAGGTGCTGTGCATAGTCATGATGAATTTGACAACCGTGTTTCCAATGATTAACTCCAAAGAGTTAGTTTTGTTTACTACATGTTCCTTAACATACTTATATCGGCCTGATGGTTAACAATAAATATCACAACCAATATTGTCATCAGTTGTAATGTTCTAAAGCTAACCTTATAAGTAGAAATTAAATCGCATATACGAGATAGTTACACAGTCATGGACACAATTAGACATTTGTTCTGGGAGAGGATTGTGGTTTTATAACTATTCGCTTCAAACTTCCTTTAAGTCACTTTGATAAACAATTTCGTTTTTCGAGATGAAAATAGTTAACATCATAGTAGGGGGCGTGGTATACCAAACAACATTTTCTTCTTAAAAACTGTAATATCTTTTTACATAAAATTAAAAAGTCACAATGTTAAAGTCTATATCCTGATGAATTTTTCTATTCTGAGTTCTGTTAGTAACTATTAACTGCCTTATTCATAACAGTTATTAAAAGTTTATAAAGGGTTTATTTAACTGATTTTCTATGAAAATTTGACTTAAAAACCTCTTTTCATTTTTATGAATACCATCTTGTGTAGAAAGGAAATTTAAGTGGTGCCGGCTAGAAATTATCCGACATGCCAATCGTACAATTTAGTATAATTATAAGTATAATTTATATAAAGTATAATTTAATATCGAGATACAAAGTCTTTCGTTTCAGTGCTAATTATGATTACTGCATAAGAACATAAGAAAAATTCTATTACAAAAACGAAATAATTTTTGCGAAAAATAATTTAATTGCTTCGAGTGAATATTTTTGTCAATAATTTTGTGCCAAAAAGAAAACCTGCTTAAGTTGACATAAGCTGAAATTGAGATTATCACACCCGCAGTTGAAAACTATCCTCAGAAGAACTTTCGACTATTTTGAAGAACTTTACTTAACTTCTTTAAATAATAATATAATTTTGAATAATAACTTAAGCCTAAAGTACACGAAATATATAAAGCCATATGCACATTTAGGTCTGACGTCACTAAAATGTTGAACACTTTGGTTAAATTTTTTTAGAATAGTCGCAGCGGCTGCATGCGGTTAGATTTTGATATTACACCAAAGGTATTTTATTTATGCTTTATGATGACGGCAAAATTACGTCACAGCCACATGAGAATGTGGCTTTTTATATTTCGTTTACTACAGGCTTTACTTTAACTTATAATTTAGCTAAATATATGAAAATAAATATTCTCTTTAACTTTTAGAGCGCAGCATTCATATAATAGTATTTATTTTTATGGAAATCAGTTTTAAAAAACCAAATCATTACTTTAAAAATGCTGTTAAAACTATAAAAACAGACATAATCAGTTTTTCCCTATTGCCACAGAATTATCAGACCCTGCAGGAAATGTCTATAGTGAAACAAAACTGATTCACATTTGACTCTGTCGCTATTCAGCAATTATCCCTAGACAATGTTTTTTGCTACCGACATTTAACATGTACTTGTCATTGAAAATCCACTTGTGACGTTAGAACTACTGACCAGGAAGTTCCTATGGGATCATAAAGCGGTATTGGAACCAGGTATTCACCAGTTTTTTTTAATAATTCTAATCTTAGCTTTTGATACTTTTTACCTCATTAAAATATTTTTTTAATGTAAAAAAAATGGTGAATGATAATATTTAGCTCATGTCGGATTTGACAGATAATTAGTTTTATCCTTCCGCTGAACGAATACGGTTGTGTAGACGCTTGAACAACGCTGGGAAATATTGCGACATTACTTTGGCCGATTTTGCCAAAAAAAAAAAAAATCTTTTCAGATGAGGCTTATTTTGATCTTGGCGGCTAGGTAAACAAACAAAATTGTCGCATTTGGGGCACAGAAAACCCGCACGCATACATTCAAAAGCCGATACAGCCAAAACGAGTCACTGTTTGATGTGGATTTTGGTCCAGAGGCATAATTGGGCCATTTTTCTTCGAAAATGAGCAAGGAGTGGCCGTAGTCAATGGCAATCGTTATCGGGCCATGTTGAACGAAATTTTGGTTACAAAAATTGAAGAGGAGGATATTGGCAACATTTGGTTTTAACAGGACGGCGCTACGTGGCACACAGCCGAAGGTACACTTTTTTTTAACAGCATTTCCAAAAAAAAAAAAAATTATTTGGCGGACGCTTTACACTTAAACATCTAAAATAATTTTACTGGCAAATTGTTTCATTTTTTCTATTTATTATTTTAAAGTATAAAAACTCTAGCCGTGTTTTTGACAATTGCACCAAAAAGTCACCAAAATAGTCGACAAAAGTGGTGACCAGGAGACACTTGACCCCAGACTTCCTGCAGGGTATCTATAAAGAATATATTAATACCTCTAGTAACATTGTTGGCCCATTTCGTTAAATAGCTTTATTCGTTAATAGAAAACAATGTTCCACATCCAGAATTCCCACAAACACACATATATGTATGTATTAGACCATAGCACCATCAGATACATATTTATTTACGTATTATATTGCATAAATCGTAAACGCTTTGAAAACTACATATAAAAAAGTACACGATCCCAATTCTAGTTACAATAATGTTTGTTGGGTTATATATTTCAAATAAGAACTGTGTGTGAGTGTAAAAGTATTGCATCATCATTATGGTAAATTTTTATATGAGCTTTTTCGTTGTTGTTGTTGCTGCTGCTGCTGTTGCTGTTATTTTGAAAACAAACATCGTCCATTTGCACGCTTTTGTTGATTGCCCCAACTCAGAGGGAACGCACTGGAGTACAAATACTGTGCAGAATTGTGTATGGGTGAGAATTGGTGCGGCATGATGGCTGTTTGTATTTTATGTTCTTTGATAAGCTGTTTTCTTGCTGTTTTTATTTTATTTATTTATTTTTTTGGGAATTCATTTTGCAAGTTTTTATGCGTAGGCAGTTTGTACTTGTATTGTGTGTATGTATGTATGTATGTGCATGTGATTTTTTAGATGTTTATTTCATTCTATTGGACGTTTGCTTTTCCTTTTTTTTTTGTGTTTGTTGTTGGCTTAGATTTGAAATACAAATAAATACATACACATGGATGTGTGTGAATTTGTTTTGCTGCCGCTATATTTTAATGGTAGTTTTGGTTGTTTACTTCTTCCCTACTTGAAGTTAATGTTGTTGGAATTCTATTGTTGTCATGATTGTATTAGTCGGTGCAATAACCTTAAAGAATTAGAATTAGAAAACAAAAAAAAAACATAGAAATATATATTAATTGTTCTTTTTTTTTAATAGCGTTGAAGTAAAGTTATAAGGCAGTTTTTAGAGCTTTTTATTGTTTATTTTTTATTTATTAATGGTTTTCAAATCAAATTCTTTTTTTTTTAGCTTTTTGCAACATTTTGTATATGTATTACTGCATATGTATTTAGCTTTTACTTTTGAGTTTGCTAAATTCGACATTTCTACAACTTGTAAACAATTTTAATTTTTGACTTTAGAAAATTTGATAAGCAAAAATTATTAAAATGTTTTTTTTTTTAATTTTTTAATCAATTTACAGTCACCCAGCGAAGTCGTCCCAGCGATATTCGTCCTTAAAAGAGGTTGAAAATTTACTTCTGCATACAGGCTTATAAATTTATTTTGTGTTACAAGAACTCGACTTGCCCATTCATATACATATAAGATGAATATTTAATTCCCTGTTTAAAATCGAAGTTTAATCTATGGTTTAAATGTTTTTTAAGTTTTGAAAATTTTTGGCTGAACCTAAATCTTTATAAACTATTTGTACTCGTCACAGAACATAAATTATAGCCAACAGGTAGCAACCGACAAAACAAAACATTCATTATTTATTTTGTTTTACTGTACATATTTGCCAATACAAATTAATTTCTTCGCACACGCATCTATTTTCTAAGATTCACTTTACTTTTTAAATGTACATTAGACTCTACCGAAAAAACAGTTTCGCCATACACCTTTAAGTATAAAGCATTTTTGTTGTCTATAGTCGCATAATATATAGTAGTCTGATATAAAGATGGTTTTATCTTGAGATCACTAATGTTTTTCTCTAGGGACCACTGAACATAAGATAATCTGATAATACCCTTCACCATCATGTACATCAGTATAATCCCACATCGTAGCTTAACCTATATTAAATGTTATACGCTATTTTTTCTTTATTATTTCCGACGCTATTATCGATTTTGAATTTTTACGTTGTGTAACTGTATTCTACTAGTCAAGCCCTTTCATTTGATACCCATATTGATGGGGCAAAAAAAATTTGTTCCGCCATTTTGTTTTACATGCCATCTTGGATTTTACATTTTTTAATAATTTACTGTATTCTACTGGGTTCAGTTACATTTTAAAATAACAGATTTGACCCATATATAAATCTATTGTCCGCCATTTTGTAGAGGCGGCCAACATGAATTTTAATTATTTTATAGTGCTTATATTGCGCTAGTCAAGTCCTTTCAGATGATACCAATATTGGCTCTCTCAGTTCTCTAGAAGCTAAAAAAATTAATTTTATTTTGTAAATTTTTGGAATATATTTTTTTAAACAAATTTTTTTCCTATAACTTCACCGATTAGAGCACGCTTTATCCAAAAATGTTCACGAATATCTTTAGAGGCATATTATATTTACAAATAGTAGCAAAGGTAACTATAAATTATTCTATGGCTGCAAAATTTTAATTTTGGTGTTAAAAATATGGGAAAAACAGAGGCAGTCGTATTTATTTGCTCATATCTCAGAAAGTTATAGGGCGATTGTGCTAAATTTCAATGGCGATTCATTCCCGGATATTTCCAAAAGATTGATACCATACACAGATCTGAGAAATATATGGTTGCTTCTAAAAGTTGAAGGTTTCAACCAACACATGGACAGACGGACAGATGCTCAGGGCTTAATCGACTCCTCTATTCATAAGCTTTTAGAAAATATATACTTTATGAGGTCGAAAATGAAAATTGTAGAAATTACAATGACAAAGCTATATATACCCTTGTGCACCACAAGTGAAGGGTATAAGAACTATTATCATAGTTTTTTTTTCAATATGTATGTATGTACTTTCTTAGCAAAAGCTTGGGAAGGTTAGTCCAAAAAACAAAAAACTACGACATATCACACTTTATGATCCGACTGTAAATACCGTTTGGCAATGTTTGAAATAATTCGTTATCATGAACGGTTAATGGAGAACTTTTTTTTGCTGTTAAGGTGGTACGCTCTAATGTAAATCCATACACACTTGATTTATAAGATGTTGCTGTTTGTTTTCCATTCAAGTTGTTGTTATACTTACGAAAAATGGTTACCCAAGCAACAAAAGCAATAGCAACGGAAGACCTACAACGGAGAGTACAAAAGTCTATGTGTTTCTTTTTTTGCATGAAATGGCAAGTAGGCTAAAAATAAAATAATAATAATATGTATCAAAAACTTAAGGCCTAAAAGAACAATACAAAGAACTAAGAAAGCAAAACAGTATTATGTGTCGCCATTATCAGAATAAAATGAAAAAAAATATCAACCAATAAAGAGAAAAACACCAAAACACACACATTGATTCATTCGGGCAGTTAGTACTATTCACCAGTATTGAAGTTCATTTTATTCTTTATTTGCATTAAATAGAATTTGAAATGAAATTTTTTCTTAGAAGTAAAAGTTGACTGGCAGCCTAGCCGAATATATGTAAAGAAATACTATGGAAGATGACAAATACTTTGTAGCAATTCGCTTTAAATTTTGTATAATATTAACAAACACCCAGAAAACAGACAATCCAATTTCTTGTCAATTGAATGGTTCAGTTCTTACAATTGAACTTGTCTTTTGTGGTTATTAAATTTTAATTGCAAGAATCATAATTTTTTACTGCTGACTAGATATTTTTATATCGAAAAAAATCTGTAGATACAACCGCAAAACTACTAAACTATACGTTTGGCAACCATTAAGGTACCCACAACCGATATTGTGTTCTCTGTATAGTAATTGTAATATTCATTCCGTCAAGAGATTGTGAAAAACTTATTTCGCTGCTTTGACATCGTTTCATTATTTCAGTTATATTTTTATCTAATAAAAGATTGCTTTCAATTTCAAAACTATTTACATCTCTTTCAAATATTTTTACCAACTCATAATAAAAAGGGACAGACATTTGTAATATACTTTGTAGAAAGCTTTTACAGCAGGAAATAATAATAGCAATTTGCATATCGATTAAAATTTGTTTCTGTTAATTTTCCTTTCTGTGCATAACCAGTAATAACAGCCAAAATTATTACGATTTTTTTTTGTTGTTCAATAACAAACTTAATTATTTCCTTCATGAATTGTGCATCAAATAATCAAATTGTTAATGAGGAATTCATTTTTAACCGAATAAGAAGATATCATTTAAAGAGATGATTTAAAATGAATTTTGCATGGTTGTTTATGATCGCAGGGTGCCCCGGTGGACTAGTCAGTACTGGACTAGTCAGTAGTTAGGGGATTGTGGGTTCGATTCCCGCCAGAGACTATGAACTGGTCTGCTTCTCTTTTTCTTTATTCTAACTATTTCTATTCTTATTCTGTTCTTCTCTTTATTCTATATCAAGGCGGCATAATGGACCGTAATGGTCTCCGGCTGAGGGTAACTTTGCACCAGCCTTACCTACCTACCTACCTACCTTATGATCACATTCGCAAAATAAAGGCTTGGTATTGAACTTTTTATTTAACAGTCATGTGAGTACAGGTAATTTAAATTTAAAACAAGTAAGAGCGCTATATTAGGCCGTGCCGAACCTTATATACCCTTCACAAAGTGTAGACATGCAATAACAGTAGTTTGTATCACCATTCATCCGATATGAAATACGTACATACATATAAAAAACATACATATATAAAAACATCCCATTGTAATATTATAAATTTACGTGTATGTTAAAAAAACAAAAATAAAAAAAAAATAAAAAAATTTAAAAAAAAACATTTTAAAAAAATAATTAAAATATATATAATAAATATAAAACAAAAAAAAATAAAACAAAAAAATTAAAAAAAATAAAACAAGTAACAGTGCTATATTCGGCCGTGCCGAATCTTATATACCCTTCACAACGTGTCATGCAATAACAATTGTTTGTATCACCATTCATCCCATATAAAATACGTGCATACGTACACGTTAGAATAAATGTGGCATCGAATCCCAGCTGAGCCAAAAAAATTTCATTTTATTTTATTTAATATATTATTTATATTTTATTATTTTTTTTTTAATTTTTTTTTTTGTAGTTTTTTTTTATTCTTTTTTTCTTATTTTTAATATTTTTTTTTTGTAATTTTTTTTGTTTGGTATGTTTTTTACATGTATGTATGTATGTATGTATGTATGTATGTATGTATGTATGTATGTATGTATGTATGTATGTATGTATGTATGTATGTATGTATGTATGTATGTATGTATGTATGTATGTATGTATCTATGTATGTATGTATGTATGTATGTATGTATGTATGTATGTATGTATGTATGTATGTATGTATGTTGTTGTAATTGTGAAAAAAAAACGAGGTGGTCGTGGTTTTTTGCTCATATCTCAGAAAGTTATGGGGCGAGTGTGCTGAATTTCAATAGCGATTCATTCCTGGATATTTCCAAGAGATTGATACCATATACAGATCTGAGGAACATATAGTTGCTTCTAAAAGTTGATTTCAACCAACACACGGACAGACGGGCAGACGGATAGACGGACAGACGGTCAGGGCTTAATCGACTCCTCTATTCATAAGCTTTCAGAAAATATACACTTTATGGGGTCGGAAATGAAAATTGTAGAAATTACAAACGGAATGACAAAGCTATATATACCCTTGTGCACCACAGGTGAAGGGTATAAAAAATATATATTAAAGCAAATATTCTTTAAAAATTTATATTACGGTGAAGATTAGTAGGTCTTACTAAACCAAAATGTCCACTTTAAAACCCCTTTGCTGAAAACCAGATCGATAACAGTATTCAAGAATTTACAAGCTATATTGGAAACAATTACACAACTCCATTTTATAAATTTTGATATTATTATAATTATTATAATTAAATTTTATGCTGAACTGCTTGGTGAAATTTTGTCTGTAAATGGATTTTATTTTTATCTGGATTTCTGAAAATCGGTTTAGTACAATTTTTATACCCACCACAACAAAAATGTTGGGGGTATATTCATTTTGTTATTCCATCCATCCTTTTTAGACCCCATTAAGTACATGTATATTTTCTGAGTCTTGGTTTCATTTTATGACGATCTAGCTATGTCCGTCCGTTTGTTGAAAGCACGATAGAGGTCGGACCGAAAAAGCTAGGGGGCTCAAATTTTGCCAGAATATTTCTTATAGACAAAAATTTTGCAAAAATGGCTTTTTGGTCAAAGGCTTTGTACTAACGGATAATAAATGTGTCACGCTCACTTTTAAGCTCACCTCATATATAACGCTTTATCTCAAATTCATATAATTTCTCTACGAATAAAGATTTTCGAAGAATAAAGGACTTTACATTGAAATATCTGAGTTGTATTTATCAGCAGAAACTACTTCGACACGTCTACTATAACGCCCATTTTTCACGTAATCTACTGTTAATGAAATTTAAAAGCTTATAAAACCGACAAAATTAGAGGTATCATGATGAAATTTCGTACATACATATATGAGGGTCACACCCCAACTTTAACGCCTACCTCCTAGTTGGTCACCATATACATTGCATCAACTATTGTATGTATATTGTATTTAGGATAAGCTTAAGATCTCATATTTCCTAAATGGACAACAGGCAATCTTTGGCGATCTGGGGTCAAGTTGCTGCATTCGAACATGATCAAAATTTTAAAATTCTTATTTCATTCTCTAAACTTTCGATCGTGATCGAATGCCGTAATTTGCACCTTGATTTGTGTACTAGAATAAGTGATGTATTCATGTGCGTATGCACGTATTAATGTACGAGTATGTATGTATGTACGTTTGTTTATCCCAACATTGTGATGTGGGTTTTGTTTTTTAATTCCTGTTTACTGCCTTCGATTTTTGTAACTCATTGGATTCAACTTCTTCATTTTAAACCACAGCTTCTAATTCGAATGTCATTCTCTGTTCATTTTAGTTGTTTGTATGGACTTAGTTGTGTGAATAGAAATGTGAATAATCACCAGCAATTGGAATAGAAATAACTGACAAGTTAGTTGCTGTTGTTGTTTTGAGTTTTGATTATACATTTCACTGCTGCTGTTCATTTTTTTGTAGTTGGTATTCCATTCTCTTTTTATTATTATTCTTTCATGTCTTTTTTAAAATTTTTTTTTTTTAATATTAATGTAGTTTTGCCTATTCTTTAATATGTATGTATGTATGTGCAAACAAATATCTAAATGTATTTTGTAGCTTTTGCTGTTTCGTGTGTATTTCTTGCTGTTGCTATAATTTTTTGTATTTCACCTTGAAAAGTTCATTCACGTCGAGTCATAACAAAAACGCATGTTCATATAAAAACAGCAACAACACACCAAATAAACAAACAGTCGACGCATAGCAAACTCTTCACACAAGTACAATGTACCCCCTGAGCCCCTATACACGCGCTCCAACTTGCTGATATGCCCTCCATTGTTTTGGTTGTTCGTTCGAATACATCTAGTGAAGCAAAATACACACAAATACATGCGTTTTCGCATAAACAAATAGCAAAACCACACTTTACCAACAACAGCAGCAGAAGCAGCAACCACAACAACAGCAACATCATTAAAAAAAATATATTTATATTAGACAAGTCATTCTAATACGATTCGTATTCTCTCTAATAGTGATATGGAGAATAAAATTAATAGGCGTTAGTATGTAAAGGTGTTTTATATGTGAGTATGTTTGTATGAATGTATGTATGCCATAAATATAGGAACCATAAATAAAAAAATATGCATGAAATAGAAGTACAACACATAGATACATTCACACACACACACACACTTAAACACCATATAATTAAAAATCAACATGTTTTTCAATACTCATTCACACATGCATGACAAGAGGAACGCGCGTTCTACCAGAATTTGCGTGAGGGTACAATACATAGAACAACAACAGCAACAATTATAATAATTAGAATAGAAAATACAGTATACATTGTTGTACCGACTCGTACAAGTACATATTTCTTTTATTACCTTTTAATTAAAAAGAATGCAAAACAATGATTTCGTAATGAACGAATCGCTCGTGTAGACATACAACTTTGATAAACAAATTTTCTTATTTGATTTATAAATTACGAGTATCAAGATTAAGGTTCCGCTGTTACATTATTAAGGCCTAACCATAGATATTATTATTATATGAGTCGACCTAAGCTACCATCAAAGCAACACATTAACATACTAACCATACGGTTAGTATTGCATCTGCAATCTGTTTTACTTTTTTCTTAAGGAAATGACATTTGACTAAAGGCTATTAAGAAGTTCTCTCTAAATTTCAGCAACGAAATATTTGGTATATTTCTATGCAAAACAAAGATCTTTTGAATACGCATTTAAAAAAAATATCAAACGTTAAAAACTCATTGATTAAAGAATTGTCAGACCATTAATTTTTATTTAAGTTCCGCTAAATGTAATAGCGTCCCTGTATTAGATAACAAATGTCCAAAATTCCGTTCACATTTCTTTTCAGGTCTCTACCAGCAAATGGAAAGTTGCCTGAAATTTTTTAATCAGGAATTTCAAGTTGTTTTTTGCACAAACTTTTTATGGAAAACTGAAATTCAGGCTGTACTTCATACAGGTTTTAAAACTTTACGAAAAGTTTTGTTAAACATTTAAGATAATGGTTTAGCATATACGATTAATAAGTAAAGGGTGGTTAAATTTTAATGGCCGATGTTGATTTTGAAAAAAAACACAAATTTTATAGGAAATAATGGTCATTTATTTTTATTATGATAATATGGTATCGTAATGTATTGAACAGCCGCGACCTCGGCGACACACCCCTCCTTCCGATGATCCAAATTTTCAGTGACAATGTTGATGTTGTATATGTATCATTACGACCATTTTTTTAAATTTGTGGAGAATATTGATGCTAAAATTACATTTTTATGTTTTAGGAGATATGGGAGAAATTTAAAAAATTTATGACAACTTCTATTTTTGCCTCTTTGTTATATGTGCCTATTTAGCACATGTGCTATTGTGCCAAATGCGACGGTTATAATTTTTTTTCTTAATCAGTGCCCATGTTCTGTAACTCTCGCTACGAGAAACTTTTCACTTGAAACATGTAAATTGGTACAGAAATACAATAAATCGAAACAAACAGCTGTTTTTTCTCACTGTACTGTTTCTGTAACTATTCATGCGAGAAATACCTGTCACGTTAGAAAAATACTCGTAAGCCATAAAAAAAAGTGTTTCTGTAAAGTTTTCAGGTAATTATCTTTGTTCAATTTACAAAAGTTTTCATATTTCTAAAAAAGATAGATTTTATTTAATATTGATTACATTTTTACAATTATCAAAGTCATTTAAAGTTTAAAAAAACTAACTAACTAACTAAAATTGCTAAATTCTTTTCATTTATTTTATTTCAATTTCGAAATAATTTTAATAATTTTATTATTTTTTTTTTATTTAGACCTTAAATATTTATAAACCAAAGCTTTCACAAAAAGTGTTTATTGTTGAACCAAATTGTTTAATTTTTTTGTCGTGTGTCCTAAACAAAAATCCTAAATACGCCACCGTCATCATTATGTTTATCATCAAAAAGAAACAATGTTACCAATGTCTTTGTATTCCTTACACCTTGGATCATAAAAGGTGCCATTTCTTCAAGCAGAACCATTGCTGATGATCTGCTTAAGCGATATAGTTCCTTAAATCGTTTCTCCGGCATTTGAAAATGGTCTGTTGAATCGCGCAACCTTTTGCGATGAACCCAACCGCTCTAACTAAAGCTGCATTGTAAATTTTATTTCTTTTTTCTGCACTTATTTTTTTAAACACTTTTATTTTCTAAATTTTATTGTATTATTATTTCCCAAATTTTTAAGTTTATTTTTTTTTTTTCTCTTCTTCTTCTTATAATTAAGTATAATTTTTGATAGCCCTAACGTAACAACGTAATCATATCATTTTTCAATATCAATCATCATTTTTCGCCATGAGTTACAGATACACTTTTTTCTCACACATCGAGAAACGGTGGGATATTTTGTTTCATGAATTTTTGATGCGAGAAGTTCTCACTAAAGTTACAGAACATGGGTACACGAGAATTTTGAGAGGCGGAAATGTTTAAGATACCAACACCCGGAGATGAGTTGGTTGATTTCGAGATTATTTCCATTTTTAGAGCCGCATTGGCTGGAACACCAACGACAGCACTCGGCTTATCAAGGGTATTTTGCAAGGTATTGGTATATTGGTATTGAAAGAAAATAGGGTTTTAGTAAGCCTAAAATATTTTTTATGAATACGGCAGTTATGATTTGTTATTCTCTTCTTACATTTACTGTATTCACAAGGTGTCCTAAATTCTAATGTTCTAAAATAATAACATACAAAAATATGATTGTTGTGAGTGACTAAGTGTGATATATCAAATTTAATTCGCCGATTTTGCTAACATTTTGACAAAAGATCATTTTAACATGTCAAAGGTGGTGGCTTACAAATATTACAGACGGTTCGGCTTATTAGACTCTTAGCCAAACGCTGCAGGTATCTGTTATAGTTATGACTGCACAATAAACATACCATACACAATAGTATTATTTTAAGACAGTTTTTACTTGAAAAACAACAACCATATTGTTAAACTATAGTGAAATCCTAGAACATTACGACAATATGACATGTTAGGACACCTTGTGAATACAGTAATTATATCTTAAATTGTTTAAGAATTTTTTTGACTAAAATCTTTTAATTTTTTTATTTTAATCAGCTGTTTTTTGATACGTCCAGCCGGTAAATCATCAAGCGTACACTACCTGTTATTCTTGTAATGTTGAATTTGTTGTATAATTACCACCATCTTATTTCGCTTTATGAACAACAAATAATATTGGCGTATCAATAACAACAACATTAGAATTTAGCATCTAGCAAACAGCAAAGGAATTATAAAACAAAAACCAACAATAAAAAAAATTTTTCTAAAAAATTTTATGTTTTAAAAAATTTCTATAGATTTACTAAGAATTGTTATATGTTGGATAGTTTTTACAGAAAAATAAAAAATTTTTAACAAACAAACAAACGTAATTTAAATATTTTTATTGGCATTTTAATATTCTAACAAACTTAAAAAAAAGTTTATTAATTCAAATATTAAATCTACTCAGAGACGTCACTCAGACGATATATTTTGGGACCACCTAGTGATATTAATGAAATGAAATTATGGATATTATTTTCAAATATATTTTTGTATTAGAAATTAATTTAAAATGAAACATGATCTTAATTGATTTGCCTAAATATGATTCTAATTGAAAATTTTCCTTATTTAATAAAAATTCTGATTCTAATGCTACGGTCGTGAGAATATGTTGAAATGGAACGCTGTAAAGCAGATGAAAATAAGTTTTATGTATTAAAAGAAGTCAATTTATTTATTTATTTTTTTAAAAAAGGAATTACAATTTAAATTCACTTAAAACAGAAGAGAGACATCTTCTAATCTAGTTGGCCGGCTTAGTAAGCTTCATATCTATTTTCCTTTATATAGAAATATTTTGGATTCCATGTTGCAGTTGAAGATTTTCCACTATGAATTGTCAACCATCACTGAGTAAAAATAAAATGACAATATGACAACAGTTATGCTCTAAACACATAGACGACAGCAGACAGCAAGCAGCAATATGTCAAAAATAAAATCCATGTGTTTAAATGAAAACGATTATTTTGACGGCAGCACAGTAGCACGACTGCACAACAGCATTTGCTGCTGCTGCCAACTTAGGCTATTTTCTATTTTGACGGGCAGCAAGAACAAATATAGTGTTGCCATTACATATATTAAATTGGAAAAAAATATAACAAAAACTTATTTTTGATATTAAACATAAAAGAACATTACAAAAATACAGTAAAGAAACAAATGTATGTGTTTTTATAGTTTTTCGTGATATAATTACATTTTTTTTATCAATAACTTTAATTTTATTCATAATAAAATATATATGCGGCATCCCTGAAATTTGTATTGCTAAAATGCACATCAGCTGATTATTATGTTGTTGCTGTCTTCAAAATAATTATGAAGCTGACTTCAGAGCAGCATTTGAAGTTGGCAGCATTTGAAGCCATGAAGTTGTGAAGTCTGCTGGCGTCTATGTGTTTAGAGCTTTACGCGTGAACTTTAAAACGAATAAATCATTATGAACTAATTGCTCCTCTATACATTTCACTAAGTAATTTGTTTAATAAGTTTTTACCGGTACTTTGTGTTATGCGTAAAAGCATTTATTATACCCTTCACACAGTGAAAAAGGGTATGTATAGGTTTGTCATTCCGTGTGAAATTTCTAAAATTTTCATTTCCGACCCCATAAAGTATATATTTTCTGAAAGCTTATGAATAGGGGAGTCGATTAAGCTCTGTCAGTCTGTCCGTCTGACCGTGTGTATGTTGAAATTAACTTTTTGGAGCCCCCCGACATCGCATCAGAAACATTCGGGAGTAGATCGGTATTGAAAATCAGAAACATCGGTACATAAATAACTGAGATATGAGCAAAAACCGACGACCACCTCGATTTTTGTTCACAAAAACAACATTACAACAACAACATGCATACATACAAACGTGTATACTGGTAAAGTAAACGTGGCATCGAATCCCAGCTGAGCCAAAAAAAATTTTTTTTATTTTTTATATAATATATTATTTTTTTAAATTTTTTTATTTATTTTTTTTTTGTTTTATTTTATTACTTATATTTGAATTATTTTTTTTTAAGTTTTTGTTTTATTTTTTTTTTTTTTAATTTAATTTTTTAATTTTACAATGGGATGTTTTTATATATGTATGTACGTATTTCATATGAGATGGATGGTGATACAAACTACTGTTATTGCATGACCACACGTTGTGAAGGGTATATAGGATTCGGCACGGCCGAATATAGCACTCTTACTTGTTGGATCATAACATTGGTTTTAATACCAGTGCATTGACTCTTACATTCTTTCTCTTATTAAATTTTTTCAATATTTTTTTATTGCTGAGTTAGACTGATTTTTTTTAAATACAAGATAAATTTTGAGTATTATACAAATAATAGTTTTTATAGTCACCGAATCAAAAATGGCCGGGCTGCGGAAGCATTCAACTCTACAAAGAATTAAGTCAATTCGATTATTACTAGAGCAAAACTAAGCATCTAATAAAATGCCAAACTCGCAGCTCTTGTTCTAGTAGGAAAAAACGTGAAGATAATCGCAAAAATTATTGAGAAAGAAATGCTTTTTTCTACTAAAATAAATTGGAATCCCACACAGCGGACCCTAACGAAACCCGTTGAAACATGCCTGACGTCATGAAAATATTAATGACATTCAAAGTAAAAAAGAACGTGATGCTTTTTAAATGCGGCTTGGCGGTGCTCCAAAGAGCATTGATTGGAGCCAGAATACAACATGTTTGAACATTAGTTAAGCCATTAAAATAATAATTACATACAGGCAAAGTGAGAGAAAATGTCACGCTTTAAAACATGCAATCACGCGTACTAATAAGTTTTAAAGATCATCGAAACAGGAGTGAAATACTATGCATATCGATGCCTTACTTCCTTAACCTCGTATCTTAAAAAATAAAATTTTTCAGGAGAGAAAAAAAAACGGTTCATTTTTTTATACTTCGGTGTTTGGTTAAAAGTTTAAATGCAATTATAAAGGAATTGATTGTATTTATGTATATTAGTAGTAATAATATACAAATCTTTTTTAGTTAAAGCATAAAACAATCGTTTGATATGAAAAAGTCAAAACCGTATTTTTTAAGATACGAGGTTGAGGAAGTAAGACATCGATATGCCTGATGCCGTGAAAATAATGATTGCATTCATGGTGCTTTTCCAAATGTGACTATCCTATTTATCACCAAAAATTTTATGCTCTTAAAATGGTGATTGCGGTGAGAGAGAAGGAGACGGTATGAAACATGTTATAAATCATCTTATTAATCTCATATATCAGCAGAATAGAAACCAAACATACTAGCACATGCTTAATGCCGTAAAAATATTGATTACATGCATAATGAAAGCGAAAGAGCAGTGGAGCAGGAACGCAACACGCTGGACATTATTTCGGCCATCTGGTAATTTACCAGAATGTACTTGTCCAAGGTGAATTTAATTATCAGGTGGTAATAATTCTACAACAATTAAAACATTAAAAAAAAAACACGGTTTTTATTGTTGCTTTCGTCTGCCGATGTGTCATAAACTACATGGTTTTTGTTTGTGTTTTTTTGTGCGGGAAAATGTAATCTATGTAAACATTAATAATATTTAAAAACTCAACCATCATTTATGTAAATAAAAAAAGTAGATCAGCTGCGTTGTCAACACCACCTGATAATGAATTCGCCTTGGTACTAGTCTGTACTTGTGGCAACTTTGTAGAATGTTACAGACTATCACTATGTTACTATAAATAGTCGAACAACTCAGCTAGTATGATCAGTATAAAAGTAGAGCTTTTAAAGAGTATATCAAATTGAGTTTGATAATAAAGATTTGTATATAACAATAAGTGAAATATATAAAGTTTTGCATAAGCAAATTCGAGTGTGTTTAAATAAATAAAGTCCTAATTTACTAAATTATTTAGGATATGCTCCCATAATTTTTCAATTATATTTATTTGGTTGTTGGGTTTAAGCTGGTTTATATGCATTTCACTGGTGCTTATGCCAGATCATCAGTAAACCTTCACCCAAATTCTTGAAAAAGTTTAAAATTTTTATAAGTTATATTTTTAAATTCTCATTAACAAAATGAGAATTCAAAAATAAAACAAAAAACTATAAAAAACTTTTTCAAAAACCCAACCAACAATTTTTCAAAAAAATAAAATAAATTAAAATTGAAAAATTGTTGGTTGGGTTTTTGAAAAAGTTTTTTATAGTTTTTTGTTTTATTTTTGAATTCTCATTTTGTTAATGAGAATTTAAAAATATAACTTATAAAAATTTTAAACTTTTTCAAGAATTTGGGTGAAGGTTTACTGATGATCTGGCATAAGCACCAGTGAAATGCATATAAACCAGCTTAAACCCAACAACCAAATAAATATAAATAAAGTCCTCTTACTCTTATTATAAATTCCAAGTGTTTTTATTTGCAATACAAAAGAATCCCGGCTTATTAAAAGAAAATAAGCCAACGTTTATAAAAAGTAAAACCGTAACAATATTTTCATTAAGGTTTTAAGAAACAACGTTAAAGTTTAAATGAGTCTTATTTACATAATTTATCTTGACAATGTCTACGGCTACTAAAAAGATTAAGCTTGGAAATGAAACTTATGCTTTATTATCGTAATCTAACAAAATGAAGTATAAATATTCAGATTTGAGATGTTTCCGACGCCTTATTAAAAAAATTCCCTACGCTGTAAGACGGTTGCAATGTTATGGAATATGCAGAAAAAAACTCAGAGAAATTAAAGAATTACAGGATTTTATCATTAAAGAGTATTGTGTTGCAGTTATTCCAGATGCAGATAAAAGTAATTTTGAGAATTATGACAGAACTATTGCTGATGGTGGTTATACTAACTTTTCAGCAGAAGGTACAAGTGCAAAAAAAAAAGATGAGTACCATAACTATTATTATAAGAATGTAGTAAAAGTTTTTGAACAAATAAAAGAGAAATATTTACAAAAAGTCACAGAATAAAGCTGAAAGAATTCTTCTCAACACCTTTAATTCTCCCATCGACATGGTGTTATGCAAAAATGATGACTGGGTTTGGAACGTCTTAACGAAAAGCTAAAATTGTTTAAAAAAAATAATGGGTTGCTGAGTAATGGATTATAACAATCCCATTGCGAAAATTCTACAAGACCATTCCGAAAGTTCTAACTGAACCCTACCACCCATCTGGGATACACCGCAACCGCATGCAGCCAGTTGGAACTTAACCTTCAACCAGTGCCCTCGTTATTGTTGTATAAATCTTTTCACGAATCAAGTGAACGAAGCGAGCGTCGAAAAACCGAAGAAGTCCATTCAACTGTGGGAAATAACGTTATCATTCACGCTGCACAAACAATCTTAAGAGTACAAAGAAAAACAGATGCGTCGAAAGTCCCGAAAGAAATAAGAAATTTCCCCAACCGAGCGCACGAATATAGAAAAGCAGTCGACGAAATAGGCAATAAAGATAGTGCCTCTCCTTTGACACTACTACAAGCTTTATCTATGTTCGTTGAGGCTGATCTAACAAGACCTCAGTACGAGATTATTTGAAATCCAAATAAGGCATTTTATCGGTCATATTATTTATTGTTACAAGAAAAACAAAAATGTTATCCACCAAAGGAATGCTTACGGGTTACAAGTACCTGTGCGGAAAGCAGCTTACAGAGCCTTTTTTGACAATAACGTTACACGGCTCCCAATTTTCTTGGAAGAAGTGCTATTGACAGTTAATGAAGAAAAAATAAATTCTTTGTATATAAATTTTTAAATTTGGTTGTGACGGCAACCATCAAGCTCAAAGCAATTTTCAATTTTATGTTGTAAGATATTTACGTGTTCACCACCAAGAGATATAAGCATGAACATTGGCAATTTGTCGCCGTTATTCTGCCGACGATATTGCTTATATTAAGACATAAGTAATCGCTCGTGTGGTCGCGGAGTTTTACATTGAAAGTAAAAGCGAGTAGCTCATTAGTAGCGGGTACCTTGTTAAGTGTACCCTGAAACACAACAAGGCAAAAATAATAGGCGTTTGGTTTTTGGAGAATGTCAAAACACAAAAAAACAATTTGTTTATAATTTTAGTTCAAATTTTATTTTTATAAATAAATTTACGAGAAATTTTTTCACATAAAAACATAGCGATGGCTTAATATAAAAAGGTATATCTCAATATTAAAATTTAAAAGAATAAAAAAATTTAAGATTTAGATTTAAACAATTTATTTTACATAAATGCCTATAAATCGTCGCTGTGTTACGATTTTTAAAATTTTAGTAAATAAATTGAATTTTATTATCTGTGAGATCAGTATACAGCGGAATGTTGATTGACCAACAGTGAATGAATGATTGTTTGCACCGTGCCCTGTGCTTATGTATGTAAATTGAATTTTTATTTCATTGAACTTTTCTATTTAAACTATTCTAATAATTGTGTGATGAAAAAAAACCCAGTTATAATAATTGAATTTATAATATTTGTAATAGGTGATGTTAAAAGTCATGGAAAGGTTGAACAAATTTAATTTTTTTGATATCAACACAGCAAACACAAAAAGGCCCAGAGAATTTTAGAACACGAAAAACAAACTATTTGTTTACTTTTAATTAAAATTTAATTTTTTTTAATTTACTCGAAAATTTTTAAAATAAATATGTAAGTATTTTTAATTTATTACATAAAGTTCTGCTAGTTTATATCACACATTTGTGCTTTTTAAAATATTTTTCACAATTTTCACAAATTAAAACCACTAGGACAAATACAACGGGCATTTTGCATTTTCCGAATTAAAAACATTAAAAATTTTGTTTATTTTTTTACATATGTATTTGCCAATAAGCATTGCACAAATGTTAGTATTTTTATAATTTTTTTTCGCAAACTTTATCACTTTTATAAAATTGTTCAATCAACGCACATAAAAATTTATTGAGATGTAAACAAACTTTGACATTGTGCCGTCAAAACATCACCTGATGTGATTTCGCCTTGATTGATATACTTACATACATATGTACATAGCTTATTTATGTAGTAGTCAGTGTTGCCAAAATAACTCTACGAAAAGAGTCAGAAGCCAATAAATTAAAAGAAAAACGGCAAATTAATCCGCAATCATGTTGTATAAAATATTTTATAGCGATTTTACCATAGTGTTTCCATTCATTCATTTTTCAATCAATTTTGTAATCGATTGTATATGTCATGACGAAGTAGTCAAATGTAACTTGCTTAATTGATAGCATCTTATTGATTTTGACATTAAAAATCTTTTTAATGAATCTTCATTTGATTTCACGATATAGTTAGTTATGCATAGTTTTTTTTTTAATCGCGTGATTTGAAATTCTTCAATTTATGTCTGTATGTTTAACATTCCCAGCTAAAATGAGTCCGCAAGCGATTTCTGACTTTATTTAATCCATATAATTGCGCTATAATGACAGGAAGCTTTAAATTACTATTTACATTCAATTATTCATTGACACTTTTTTTAAATTCAAATTACATAATTTGCCACTCACTTACTTATACCGTAAAAGAAAAAAAAAATTCTATATACACATATGTACATACATATGTATGTATGTTGCATGCATAAATATTTTAATCCATAAATTGATACTCAAAAATAAAAAGCACCATTAGTTTTCCTAATAAATCGTCCGTGTCCTGACAATCACGCGATTTCAAGACACATGTGATTTATAAATCACCACTATATGTTTCGTAGTTTACGCGTTTTCACATATTTTTATGTTTAAGACCATTATAAATTTATGTCCAATATATTTAAAAAATTATTTTTCATTACGTTTGTACATTATTTATTTGAATCACAGAACACCATTTTATGATTTTAAAAAGCAAATAAGGCCAACAAACCTGTTATATGTACATACATACGTTTTAATTGCAATTATAGTTATTGCAATAACATTTTTTTTAGTATAAACAGTGTCCAATTCTACGTTTGGACACATATTCATACATACATAACTTTTTGTATTTAAGGTTTATTGGAAAATTGCTTTTTTTTTATCTTTATTTCCTATTTTTTTTTGTATTGAAGTATACTTACCATTGAATTATATATAACATTGCATTATACTTGTCAACTTATCGTAAAGTAATTTAAAGATGACCACACTGGCACCTTTTTTGTTTTGAAGATTTATTTAAGTGGGGCTTTTTCCTAACGCCGAAGTTTTAACTAAAATTAAAATGACAATTTTTATATTCATATATTGTCGCTGGTGTGAGCCACTCTAATTAAAATACCTAACAAACTTCAATTTCTAAACCAAAAAATAAGTGAATAATTTGTAAATATGTAAATATTACATGGAGAGGTCAGTTAAGAAAAAATTTTGTCTTTTATTTCTTTTCATCCCAAACAACATACACACAAAATTACAAACGCTGAGTTTGTTTTTGTTTCAGAACTTACGTGCTCACGATAACAGTCTTGAAGTCTTTGTAAGCTAATTGTATAAAGTTGCCACTTTTTGTTTGTTAAAATAAAAAAATACTATTATTACATATGTAAATATTATAGAAAAAACTAAAAATATACTAGTGATATGAAAATATTGCGGAAAATTAATAAAAAAAAAAAAAATTTAATGAAAACAAAAAACAAAAACGTTTTAATTGCATCTGCATCTGGTAGCACTAAATGTTTGAAAGTCACAAAAAATCTAAACCATAAAATAATAAAAGTGGATATAAAAAGCGTCACACAAGTTGAAAATTTCTACAAGTTTTTTACTTCAGAAAAAGAGTTGGAAGGATTCATTTTATTTGGAATAGGTATAATTATTTATTGCACATACATATGTACATATGTACATACATACATATTTACATTACTACATATGTACATATGTATGTATATTATAAAAATAAATTTAATATATTAGGTTAGGTTGAAAAGGAGGGGCAATAAAAGCCCAAACTAATGACAGGAAAACGGAATTCCCAAACAAAAACCATAATCATAATTTCCCACAAGTAACGGACTATTAGAAGAACCCAGTCCCCTCAATGTAATTCCGTATGGATCTCCAGTTTGAGTTTCCCAGGTATTCCAAGTTTGGCATAGTACCCATTGTAAAATTTTCGCGTCTAATACGCCCAAACGCAGGAAAATGACAGATGTAGTCTACCAAAGTCTCATTGTCTTCCTCGCATGCTATACATATCGTCTCCTCAGACAATCTGATGCGAGCTAGATGGGTTCTTAGTTTCGTATGACCTGTAATTACACTGGATAGTCTCCTAAGTGTTGGTCTACTCAGTCTCAGAATCTTCTTTGATTTCCCAAGATTTGGGTCACCTTATAGTATGTTTCTCACTTTACCGACATCAGTGCCTTGCTGTTTTCTGACATGTTCCTCCATCACCCAACATTTAATCGTTTAAAGGGTTTAGAATTTTTCAAAGTTATAGCACTCAGAAGAGCCGGCATTTTGGATAATTTGTCGGTTTTCTCGTTTCCGATCAGCCCGTGATGACTTGGTATTCAACTTTCTCAATGTCCTAATCCGCTATCCGTAAAGGTACGAATGTATTTAGACAAATGAATAAAAACTTACATTATATTCATAGTCCCTTATGCCAGACTATCAGTACACCCATGGTACAATTATCAGGTAGCCTCACTAAAACAGCTGATTTTTTTCTTCTCTACTTTAAGGTTTAACTAAAATGTCAAATTTTGTTTATGTATGTATGAGTATATATTGTGTACGTATATATTCTACCGCCAAAAAAACACGCACACACATTTGCTTTTTGACATTTAAGACGTCGATTTCCAACAACAAAATACATTTAGAATTTTGTTGTTGCAGAACTGAGGTTACCTGATGATTGTACCATGAGTACACCTTTACCCAAATTTTTCAACAAGTTCTAAACGTCATAAGTTTTATTATAAATAAAAATTCAAAATAACACAACAAGTCTTACAGACTAAATATTATATTAAACAATTTATTTTTTATACAGAAAATTGGGTGTTCAAACTTAGAATTGTGTTAATAATATTTACATTTAGAGAGAAATCTATAAAGTTAAACATTTCATTAAAACTACAATATAATTTCCTAAACGGATCTGCCATTTCGTAGTTTGAATTAAAAGTTTTAACATAAAGTGGGTTATTGAATCGTAGTGTCTGTTGAGGAACATTCAATGATATCTTACTTAAAAGAAAATCGAATAATACATTTCCATTTAAAATTTTACGAAAAATGAAACGTTAAGAATAAATCGTCGATTTTCAGTGTTGGCAGTCGAATTAAAGTAAGACGTAATGAATACGATGTAAGCGCCGAATATCCCCGATATAAGTACATCTCTAAGATAAAAAAGTAAAAATTGTTTCTGAACAGTTTCGATAAGATCAATATGAACGTTATAGTAGGGATCCCATACAATTGACCAATATTCTAGAATCAGTCTTACAAGTGACGTAAACAATCTTTTGGTGATAAAAGGGTCCTTAAATTCTTGTGCCTATCTTTTGATGAAAGCCAAGATTCCACGAGCCTTATTAACAGCTAACGTAATGTGTTATATGAAGTTTAATTTTGGATCTAACAAAATGCCGAGATCCGTAATAACATTTACCGACTCCAGTTTATAGCCATTGATATAGTAGTGATTAAATGCATCACACCTTCTCGAAAAAGTCAGGTGCTTACATTTTTTCAGGTTTCAGGTCCATTAAATTAAGGTAACACCAACTATAGAAATTTTCTAAGTCCTTTTGATGTTAAGTATGACCTGATGAATGTGAATGAAACTTAAAAATATTTTAACATCATCTTCGAACATCAGTGTATTGGAATAACTTATTGCTTCAGTTAAGTCGTTTGATGGTGGTAAAGTTCAGTATATTAATAATAAGTATCTTTTAATATTTCTTTTACTATCTTTAAATATTATGGAAAAGCATTGCGGTGGCCGTCTTGAATTATTTATTATCTTCCATATGAGTACCTGTTTAATAGAAATTAAAGTATTTGCCAATAGACTTGCATTTATAATATGGATTTTCGAAATAAATTCTTTGAGAAGAGTTAAAAGAGAGCTGCAGTAAAATGCTATCACTTGGCGATTGCAATCACGTTTATAGATAACGATGAGAATCTCTGCTGCAAAATTTTATATAAATTTAAATTTTTAATATTTCTTAAAAGAAAATAACAAGTAGCTGAGCATTAATATGTTGCAAATGCAAACAAATAATAATAATTATCAATCCAAAATTATACGATTCTTCTGCAGATATTTGTTTTACATTAAATCCAAGTTTTGCTGCCTTTTCCTTGATTATTTATTGTAAGACATTTTGTATGGATTTATTTGTTTCATGCCGTTATATCGCACCTCATATTTTAGCTGTTTTAACGTTAAACGTGTAATGTTCAACTACATACATAAGAATATAATCTGAAGAGGTCCAGGAGTTGCTTTTGTTATATCCAAACTTATCTGCAAAAGAATATTCTATTCACTATTAATAGTATAATTTTCAAATTTGCAATTGGTGTAATGGTATAATTGCATACTAAAAAAGAAAACCCTGAACAGAAAGAGCTTTAGGAAACTTTTTAAAAGCTTCAGATTTCTTAACAGAAAATAACAAGTAACCGCGCATCAATACGTTTTAATTTTCACACAAAGAATAATATCCATTGAAAAATGAAAAAATGCTTGAACGTGGATATTAATTAAATATATTTACAAAATTTCATGTTTCCAATACAGTTTCTAAGTCCATCAAACCATCTAAATAATATTTCACCTCTTTATTAGTTTGCTATGGCCAATAACCTCCTAGACATCCTCGATATTTGTTCTACTCAAATTTAAAACCAAACCAACAAGCCACATGGCAGGTCACAATTTTCATAACCTAGAGCATTTAAGCAAATAGCATGATTGCATGGCGCTATCAATTATGTAATTTGGTCTTTGAATCTCTTCTGCAAATAAGCCTGTTCACACGACACGTTCTTGATTTGCATCCATTAGACCATCTAAATATTATTTCACCTCTTTAATAATTTTCTATGGCCAATAACCTCCTAGATATCACAATTTGTTTTATAAATTTTATTGTTCTATTTTATTTTCCTTTTTAGCTGTTTTTTAATTACTTTTTTGTTTTGTTTTTCGTCTTTTTTTGCTCTCCTTCGACAGCTAATTATGACAAACTACCGATAAAAATTTGAGATGGTACTTGGCCGCGTCACGAAGATATACTCTGGCAATGATGGTTTTGTACGCGTCGCAGATTTAAAAACACAGGACGGAATAATCACCCGGCCAATAGTTAAACTTTGTGTTCTACCGGTCAACGCAGTCGAACGGAATTTTGAATCAATATCCTAACCCAGACCAATTCCCCAGCAAAAATTTATTTTGTACCGGTAAGCAGTAAAAAAAAATCATGCCTTCTTATAGCGCAATATTAGAGCGCATTCGAGGGTGCTATAAATGGAAGTCAGAAATTTCTATTAAATATATTTCATTTTTTATAAAATAACTTACTGCAACTTCTCTCGCTTACGAGGATGCAGGAATGTAAGCGAATGATTACCTCTCTTTACTGTAGTTCTTAAAAAATTTATTGAAAACACATAAAAGAGACATGATATTACTGCATTAACCATGTGTGAAAATAGCAAATAATTAGAGCATCAAAGAGCCCTACCAAGTGGGACATCTCATATAAAAATCATGCCTTCCTGAAGCAGGTTGGGAAAGGAGAGTACATTTGTCTCTCCCTTACAAACCTGCTTCCGGGTATGCAGTAATTTTTGCTGGGTCTTGACATTTTTTCTTCATTATTTTTACTATCTTTCCCATATATTTCCATTTCATTATATTCGTATTCACTAAACTAGTACTAAACTCTTTTCTTAGGGCTCCCAGAAACCCAGATGTCCACCAGTGCCGCTTTTGCTCCAGATTCCATACGCTACGGTACTGTAGGACGTTTTTAAGCATGACCTGGGAGAACCGTAGACGTCAAGTTCGTATACATGGCTATTGCAAAAACTGTCTAGCAAGGTCGTATGCCAAAAATGTGGTTGGGCTCATCACACTTTACTCCATAATTCACCCCGTAAGCCTGTATCGGCCACTAACAACGATAATGCTAGAAATCCTAATATGAGTAGGCCATCCCGATCTGATAACCACCGGGTTCATGCTCGACTTGGTACGAATCGACGTCCAGCTCAATCAACCAGCACCAATAATCATCAATCAGAAAGGCATATTCTTGGGAGCCTTGCGAGCTCTTGAGCGCTTGGCGAAGAAACTGTAATAAAATTGATCATGCAGATCAAGGGGCCGCAGGATGTTCAAAAGAGTTCTCTATTTTATGACATAGTTTCCGATTAGCTCCGATTTATAGAAAATGTGAATTATTAGTTTTCGAGATCGATTATTGTGAATTATTGTTTTTAATGGTATCGATTTAGTTTTAGTGTTCATTCCTTATTCTGGCTTTGATTCGTCACAACATCCTTTTACTAATTTTAGCTATACAAGGTTCAATCATTTTTTATAAAATAAGTATTTGGCTTAATAAAATATGTAAGTACATTGAATTGACATATAATGTGTGCATTTTATTTAAAACCCTAAAAACATCAGGAATCCCGTCCTGTCCCTTTTTAAAAGGCATTTTCCCAGCCTGCATGTTATTTCCCGCCTCCTTTAGTTTCCTTTTTTCTAAATCATTTGAGGTGATTTAAATGTGATAAGATAGTCATTACACATTTAACAGTACTAGTTTCGTGCAATTAATCTACAAGAACTAAAAAATATTGTGAAGGATATTAAGAATAAACCAGACTATAAAAAAATCTCCAGTAAAATAATTTTAGATAATTGGGACATAACAGGCAATATTTTATTAAACATTATAAATAAATCACTAGACACTGGTATATTTCCTAATAAGTGGAAAGAATCGATGATCTTTCCTTTTGAAAAAGTAAAGAATACAATGAAATGTGAGGAATACAGACCAATTAACACTTTGAAAACTTGTGAACAAATTCTGGAAAAAATAGTAAAAGATCAATTGGAACAATATTGATTTCAAAAGAACATTTAAAACAATAGATAGAGATATACTATTGTAAAAATTGAGTAAATATGGCATTCAGGATACAGAACTAAAATGGTTTAAGTCTTATTTAACAAATCGTAGGCAAATGATGAATGTGAACTATGAAAATTCAGATGCTATTGATAATGACTTTGGAGTGCCACAGGGATCAATTCTAGGTGCTCTTCTGTTTATTATATACATAAACGACATGGAAAATGTGAATATATATGTAAAAAAATTGGAAAAAAAATCGGATTCTTTAAACGGTTAAGAAACAAAGTAGGAACATTAACGGCAATAAATATCTATAACACTATGATTAAACCACATTTCGAATTTTGGTCGGTCAACTATAATATTTACGTGCTGTTCGGATCAACAGATAACAAGGTTACAGGGACTTCAAAATAAGGCTATGCGCTCAATTTTGAAATGCAATCGTTTCACTTCAATAAAATATATGTTAGGCATGCTAAAATGGCTAAACGTACAACAAAGGCTGCAACTTAATACACTATTTTTTATCCAAAAAATTAAACTGGGAAATGCACCAAACTACTTAATTGAACAAATAAAATATGTTGGAGAGGTTTAACCATATCATCTTAGAAATACCGTAGATTTTAGAACATGTAGAGCGGAGACAAGTGCAATGCAGAAATCCTTATTTAACAAAGGGCTTAATCTCTACAACATGATGCCAAATGATATAAAAAATGAAACAAATATTAATTCTTTTAGAAAAAACAACTGTAAATTTTATAAAAAATTATTTAATTTAATTTTTTTTAATCAGTATGTTTTTTTAATTGTTTTGTTAATGTAACATGAAATGAAATGTAAATTAAAGTATTTAAAAATACTACTAATAAATAAATAATAATAATAATAAAATTCTATTACATTTTGGGTGGTAGTTTTAAAGGCATTACCAACACTAAAACTAATTAACGTCAATATTTTGCATGTCTATGAAAACATGCTATAAAACATTAAAATAAATTTTTGTGTTTTCCTGGTTATTTCAAAAAAGTGTTTGAGCTTTCGCTACACCTTTGTGTAGTATCGCCAGAAAAAAAGATAAAGTTTAATTATACATATGTCTGGCTGTTTTCAAATACGATTAAATTACATACTTATTTGAAGGAAAATTCAATAACACTTATTACAAATCTGGGTCACTTACAATGTAACTTGTACAGCATACATGAAAGTGTTCAAAACAATCCATCAATCTCAATTCGACGCCGTGCTCAGGAGCTTGGTCTTCAAGTAACAACTTTGGCTGCAATTTTGCACAAAGATCTGCATTTGTTTCCATTTAAGATTCAGTTGACACAAGAGCTTCCTGCAGAAGACCATTTACGCCGCCGTACATATGCCAATAGGATGTTACAGGTCGCCCATGACAACCCCGATTTTCATGAAAAAATCATAATGAGTGACGAGGTACATTTTCATTTCAATGGATATGTGAATAAACAGAGTAAGTAGTCGGTTCTTGGCAATGGAAAACCCTCAAATTATTCATAAGTCACCTTTGCATCCATTAAAAGTGACTGCCTGGTGTGCAATTTGGTCAGGAGGAATCATTGGACCTTATTTCTTTGAAACTGAAAACGGCGCAATTGTAACTGTTAATGGGGAGCGATATCGTGACATGATTGAAAACTTTTTAACTGCATGCTTTGGGCTTGACTAACATGTGGTTTTAACAAGACGATACCACATCACTTACAGCCAGGATTACAATGGAATTACTGCGAAAAGTATACCTTCCCGGCGGACACCCTGTATTAATTAAATATTTGTAAGATATTAATGCACAGCTACTTGTTATTACTATTTTTTTTTTTGTTTCAAAAAATTCTATTAAAGCAAACAGTGACACTAGGTTCCTTTCGTTCGAACTTTATTGTTATCATGCGTCTCTACTGAGATTGCCACTGCGTCTTGTCATACAGTATAATCCCTTGCTGCCGTTCAGGATGTACACTATAAAGCTCGAACTATGACCACATATACCAGAGAAGACAAAACTCTAATTCGAACTCAATTTAAAACCCCACATTTCCTGAGTATTGTTAGTCTATCCAGAAGACTCTCACGGCATTCCAAAGAGATTGTCCTGTTGTATTTGCTTCCGTATTTGTCCTTCCTCCTTTAACATATCATTGTGTTTGTCAGTTAGAGCAGCATTTAGTCTCAGACTGAATCCTATTATCTCTGCTTTTCTAAGACGGCGTCAGGTATCAGTCTGTTTTCTTCTCTATTTCTATTATTACAATTATCATGGCAGATTTGAATTGCTAAATGAATGATTATAAGTGCAGGAAATGGAGTTATGAAAGATGAAACACAATTATTTGAAAATTTTAAATTTACCACATGTATTTATGGTTTAGTGAAAACAACTTTCTGTCTTACACGTTTTCTTTCACGTTTTTTCTTAAAATATGAAAACTTCTTCAAATAGAGATCCTTTTTTCAATAGCCTTTTTTGACAGATCACATGTGAGTCGTGTCATGCTGTCATGTTATTTTTGTTAAGTATTGTTTGGCACTTCATAATGGAAAGAAGTACGTCTGAACAACTTTTACAAATTGCAACTTTATTACGAAAGTTCGCGTTTTGTGAGGAATGTGTTTCGTGCACAACGATGAGGCCCATTTCTGGCTCAATGGGTATGCAAACAAACAAAATTGCCGCATTTGGGACGAAGAGCAACCTGAAAAGATTCAAGAACTGACACTTCATCCAGAAAAAACAACGATTTTGTGTGGTTTGTAGGCCGATGGAATCATCGGTCCATATTTCTATAAAATTGATGCCGATGCGACGGTAGCCGTCAATGGCGACCGTTATCATGCCATGAAACCCGATTATTTGATGCCTGAAATTGAAGCTCGTGATCTCGGCGACATTTGGTTTCAGAAAGACGGCGCCACTTCCCTTACATCGCATCAATCAATGGATTTATTGAGAGAACACTTCGGTGAGCGCATAATTTCACGTTTTGGGCCGTCGATTAGTTACCAAGATCGTGTGATATCACACCATTAGACTTTTTCCTGTGGGAATATGTGAAGTCTGAAGTTTATGCGGACAAACCCGCTTCGATTCAGGCCTCTGGGTCCATTGTGCGTCCCTTTATTAAAAAAAATTTAGAAAATAGTAGGAAGAAGAACATGTATCAAAAATTTGGGCAAACTAAATAAAAAATAAATTAAATCTGTGAAAAAGATTTTGTTTGCATACGGACGTTTATCTCTCAAGATGTCGCTGTGCACATCCACCGTAAATTTATTTTTTTTTGCCCTTAAGTAGCTTATAGGGAAGTGTTCGCACTCGTGTCAGTCCTTCCTATTTCATCGTCAGTATTTCCCCTTCCTTTCAAAAATTTTTTGATTGTTTTATAAATAAATTTTTTTCCCACGAGTAGGCAGTAAATAACGGACAATCTAGCTCAGTGCCAGTATAAGTAGACTGCTAGACTTTTGCGGCTACTTTTTTTATACACTAACTAGCCATGCAGGTTCTCAGCACTGCTACCAACCACCTTGAGCTAAAAGTGTTGCTCAATATATTTGATCCGCGGGAACTTAGAGGATTCTAGGGCTATACATATTCTATGGGCACAAATTGACCTGGTTTTTTTATTCTTCGCCGTAGCGCCTGTAACGCTCAGTCCACACACCTTACACTAAGTCCTCCTTATCCAAATGTATAGAAATTGACAAGAGTTCAAAAACATAGAAAAAAATCTTTTAAAGCTTTGTCAACAAAAAACAGAAACTAAACTGCTGCATTTAAGAGTTTTGTTGACTTTTTCTATTTCTGCTAGCATTAGACCCAACTAGTCCTAAAATTATAATAATTCGCCAATTAATCTTAATATGTAAGTCATAATATGATATGGACTCGACTTAATTGACACAATATGGGCAATTAAAATTCAAATTAAATTCAAGCAATAATTTTTTAAAAGGCTGGACACAACAAACTACAAACCTGGTATTGACGAAACAAGAGTCGCCGGAGTTCTGCCCAATTAAGTTTAAAAATTTATCAAATACGTCATCCGCCTAATTCAATAAAATTATTAGCCCATCGGCGAATATGTATTGAATACCAGTTTCATTCTAAAAGTCTTGTATATCATTACCACCATCTATGTTATTTGCCTAGAAAAAAAGGATTCAATTTGTATCACCGTAAATTTCAATATTCAGTATACATACAGTGGCCGACAAAAGTCTACGTACGACCACAATTTTTGACATTTTAGAAGTCTAAAAACGTTAAACAAAAAACTAATGATGCAGTTTTGTTTCGAATTCAATTTTATTAATGTAAGCAAAAAATATATATTTTCCAACATTAACTTAAAAAATTATCTAAGAAAAACAATTAAAATACGTTGACAAAAGTCTACATACGATATGCAAGATAACATAAAAACTTATTTCAAGTATTAAAAACTTCCACTAATTTTTAAAATTAATACTTAGTCGGGCCACCATGGGCATCTATGACTGCCTGTAACCTTCTTGGCATCGAATTAACTAAATTTTCTAACTCTTTAGATTAAATATTTTGCCATTCTTCCTAAAGCTTCAGTCTCAGCATTGGGGCACTAGTAATATTATGATTTCGGATTTTTCGTTGTAGTATCTCCCACACGTGCTCAATAACGTTCAAGTCCGGACTTTGTGGTGGTGTGTACAACTGCAATGGAGCATGGTACAGCAACCAATCTTTGACAATTAACGCAGTATGCTTCGGATCATTGTCTTGTTGGAATATCCAACTTTTACCAAGACTTAAATTATCAACCGATTGTTTCAAATTTTATTCTAGAATAGATTTGTATTGATACCGATCCATATTACCCTCAATAAAAACCAGGTTTCCTACTCCAGAACCAGCCACAGCACCCCAAACCATTACACTACCTCCGCCGTGTTTAACTGTACTAACTAAGTTTTTAGGATCCAACGCTGTATTTATTTTTCGCCCAACTTTATCTCTCCCATCACTTCCAAATATGTTATATTTGGATTCTTCAGTGAATAAAACTCGTTTCCAGAAATCAAATCCCTTTTCAATATGCTTTTTAGCAAACTCCAAACGAAGTTTACAATTTTTTTCACTTATTAGGGGTCTTTTTCTAGGAGTTCTGCTGTGGTAACCATTATTATTTAAGGTTCTTTGTTTGGTTCGTGGATGTACAATTATTTCTGATATTCTGGCTAGCTCTTAGGCTAATTTCGAAGCATTCATCTTAGGCTGTTTGTCCACTTCTTTTAAAATAAAGCTAACGACTCTTCGATTGAGTTTCTTTGGACGTAGTGGTCGTAGCTTACTTTCAATAGTACCAGTGCTTTTATAATTGCTGAACATTGTTTGAACAGTAGATTTACTTAAATTCAATAGCTTTGGTATTTTATTAAATTATTTTTTTTCATTTCTGTACTTTTTAAGTTAATGTTGGAAAATATATTTTTTTTTTTGCTTATATCAATAAAATTGAATTTGGAACAAAACTGCATCATTAGTTTTTTATTTAACGTTTTTAGACTTCTAAAATGTCAAAAATTGTGGTCGTACGTAGACTTTTGTCGGCCACTGTACTTCGTTTTTAATAAGGTTATATTGAAATAGGGTAATTTTGAAATAAACGTTGTCAGTTACCCACTTTTCACTACAAGAAATGCTTTTCGGTAAAATTGCTAGCCCTCGAGTTCTGACGGTAACGTAGGTCGATTAAAAATAATATTTGCACAATTCAAACGGTCAGTTCAAGATTATCGGTAAATTGTATTTAATTAAATAGTTTATGTCTAAACATATATTCTTTCAGCATTGTCTTTGAGACATTTCAAAAATTATCTCACAATAAATTGTTGTTATTTTAATGCTTTTACTTGTGGCACAATTTATAAACTTTATAATTATTGTACATACATGCATACATACATATTTAAATAAACAAAAATATCTGAATATATTTTAATAATTTTATGATCATGATTGGTTGAGTTTTTTGTTGTTGTATTATTCTTTTGAATTACGAAATCTGTCCATGTGTGTGAGTGAATTAAGTTTGCGCTTGCACGGGCATAAGTTTTTTTTTTGCAAGCAAAAAATTCGTCAAGCATTAGAAAACAACAATTTTTTATTTAAAAATAAACAATAAAAAACAACAACTAAAACACATACAGTTCGCAAGATCTTAATTAACGTGCGTTATTTTTGTTTTTTTTTTTCCCCGTATCGTTTATTTGACGACCAAAGTCAATGAACTATTTAGTGTTGAATACAACTAGCAAATGACAACAACAACACAAAAAACAGATTAAATAAACTCACACTCAGATACAAACAACACACTTAGGGAGTTTGAGTGCAATGACTGCTGGCAAACACTTAAAATAAAATTATTATTAGAAAAATAGGTATATAACAACAACAAAAATTCTTATTTTCTAATTCTATACACTGCTGACATAAGTACACACAAACATGCACACATTTCTGTCCGCAGCATTTTTGCAAATTATGTATGTATGTATGTACTTATGTGGGGGCTTTTTTGTTTATTCAACAACAATAAGACGATTAGACAGAGAGATGATTGCACAGACGGAGGTAAAAAAAAATTATCGCATTTTAATAGAAATTTTTGTGCAAACTTGTTCCACTTACCAAAAAATATTTTTTCCGATTTGAATAACTTTTGCAAAATTTAGACTTGTGCAAAAAGTGTGCACAATATCTAATTATTGTCATCGAAGTGACACTAATTTTGAATATGTACAGTTGGCTTGAAGTCAGAGCATTAACAAAATAACGCTTTAATCTTTCAAAATAAGACTACTAGAGATGCTTTAAATGCGAAACAAGTGCATTTATCACGGTGTGACTCTGCCATAAAATTTAATTTTTAATTGACTTAAGAATTGAATGTTTTTTTATCACAAAATCTGTTTCTATTTCATATTTATGTAAAAAAAATCTAAATGGTTTAAAGGCCTGAAGTCTAAAAACAAAGTCTCAACACTTTCGACTTTTATTTTGTAAATGTTTAAGACAACACTATTTAAGTCATTCTAAAAGCAAATGGAGTCTGTACTTATAATTTTCTTCTATACTCAACTCTACTGAGATACTCAACCTGACTTCATTAACATTTTGATGTTTTACATAAATCCAATACAAAAAATATGTATGGCCTTACAATTATTTGTAATACCAACGCCACGCATTTAAAGTTGTAAGCTTTTACAAATAAAGGGTGTTTTTTATTGAAATGGAATAAAACAAAGATGAATTTTTTAAATTGACATGAAACTTACATTTTTTGATAGATAATCCTTTGGCATTATGGTTTAAATGTCTTCCGTCATATGACCGCCATGGCTGGCGCGGATTTTGTCTAATCTGGAAGTCCAATTTTCGAAGACTTTTTCAAAGACTTGTGGCCGTATATCGGCAATAACAAAACGAACGTTTTCTTCAAGTAGTCAATTTCGTTTCTTATCAACGTAGACTAGCGGATTCACATTTCTCCACAGAAAATAGTCTAGCGGTGTTAAATCACACGATCTTGAAGGCCAATTCACGGCTCCGAAACGTGAAACTATGCGGTAACCAAACGTTTCGTTAAATAAATTAATTGTGGCACAAGTTATATGACATGTTGCTGTAAGTCTTGTTAAAACTACAGCTACAGTTTCGTTCAATAAATTATTTGTGGCACAAGTTATGTGACATGTTGATGTGTGTCTTGTTAAAACCACAGCTCCTTTACATCATGGTTGTTTAATTGACGAGCGAAAAAGTAAGTAATCTTGGCCATATAACGTTTGACTGTAACGTTCTGACCATCATTGTTTTTAAAGAGATACGGACCAATGATTTCACCATTCCATAAAACACACCAACATTCAGTTTACCGGATAAAACGGTGTCTAAACATACATTTGAGGATTAGCATCACTTCAAAAACGGTAATTTTTTTTATTGATGTATCCGTTCAAAAAAAAGAGATGGAAGATTATGTTAACCGTAAAATGGACCTAGTGCGCGATATATATTTCGAACAGAGTCATGATTTTAAAAATAAATTAGCATAATTCAGAAGCGTTGGTCAGACGTCAGTCTATTCAAGTTGAAATGCCAAACCAAAAGTAAATCAGCTGACAATATAGCGCCCAGTTAAAAAGTGTAGCCAATTTAATATTCTATACCTCTATACCCGTTATTAAATTAACACCACATTAAGAAAGGGTTGTGAATTCAACAAATAATGCGTGATTTTTTTAAATTTGCAAAAGCTATTAAAGTATTTATTTGTGGCAATCAATAAATTCCCGGTATTTACTTTTTGTTTCATGTAATTGTTGCTCGCGGTTACGCCGTAAATGGTCTATCCCTGATAAAAAATTGTTTGGTTAGTAGAATACCGAATGACGACCGCATCCAAAATAAATATTATTTAATTTGTTATGTAAATTAAATCAACTACAAAAAGGAAAGCATTATTTGAATTGGTTTACTTACAATATATCGGGTTTCTACAAGAAGTTAGATGCGTATCGCAAATAATTCGAAAATGCCTGGTAATAAACTAATTTTATGAATTTATTTTAAAATTTAAAAATTTTGATATGGATTTCAATTTTATTTCTGAACGGAATTTATCGCTATGACATGCTTCATAGAAACATTTCATCAAATTCTCATTTAGTAAAGTTTTTCCATTTCTAGAAAATTAATTTAAAAAAGATATAAAAAAATGTTTTAAATTTACTGTATAGGAATTCATATTGATAACACTGTCTCATAAAGCCACAAAATTACTTCAGCATATGAAATTCCTCATTTTTTTTTTGATTCTGATATAATGTGCATATTTACAAAGCTACCATTTGATATTTGTAAATAAACTTGGGTTCAATATGTGCTATTATTTTCTCTCAAAAATGTGTGCTATTACTTTCATAAGAAATATTTTATTATAACGATTAAAGAGAACGTTTTTGGAATTAGATAGTGATTGGGTACTATTATATTTCAGAAAAAAATAAAGTGAAGCAAAGCAAATTACATTTTCAAAACTTCTAAATCTATAGTGCGACAGCAATTATTCTAAACGATTTTCTAAATCTAAAATGAATTAAAAACAAGTAAAAGTGTTATATTCGGCCGTGCCGAATCTTATATACCCTTCACAACGTGTAGTCATGCAATAACAGTAGTTTGTATCACCATTGATCTCATATGAAATACGTACATACATATATAAAAACATCCACATTGTAAAATTATAAATTTACGTATGTATGTTAAAAAAAAAATAAAAAAATAAAAATAATTAAAATATAAATAATAAAAACAAATAATAAAAAAAAATTAAAAAAAAATAATAAAAATATAAATAATATAAAAAATAATAAAAAAAAATAAAAGTTAAAAAAAAATTAAAAAAATAATTAAGATATAAATAATAAATATAAAACAAAAAAATTAAAAAAAATAAAAAAAAATAATAAAAATATAAATAATATACTACATAAAAAATAAAAAAAAATTTAAAAAAATATATAAAAATATAAAAAAAAAATTTTTTGGCTCCGCTGGGATTTGATGCCATGTTTACTCTAGCCAGTATACACGTTTGTATGTTGTTGTTGTAATGTTGTTTTTGTGAAAAAAAATCGAGGTAGTCGTGGGTTTCTGCTTATATCTCAGTTGTTTATGTACCGATGTTTTTGATTTTCAATACCATTCTACTCCCGAATATTGCTGATATTTCAATACCTCACCCGGGTCCAAGCGATGTCGGGGAGCCTCAAATAGCAGATTTCAACATACACACGGACAGACGGTCAGATTGACAGAGCTTAATCGACTCCCCTATTCATAAGGTTTCAGAAATTATGTACTTTATGGGGTCGGAAATGAAAATTGTAAAAGTTTTACACGGAATGACAAACCTATATATACCCTTTCTCACTGTGTGATGGGTATAAAAAGAAGTAAGTTCCTAATAAAATAATGCAAAATATTTTAAACAATTCATGCAAACAAACATCTTCATATTATGAAATTGCAGTTGCTTTTCACCAAATACACATGAGTTCTATGAACTTATTAGAATGAAATGCTATTCATTAATATGTATATTCATGTATGCACAAGATCCCCAATGACACGCTTATGTTAAATTTATTATGTTTTCACCTCAATTGAATCACTTCATCATCAGTTGAACCCCTGCGAAATCACACTATGTCATCTTTTTTTTATAAATTAAAATTAAGTCAAGTGTTTACATTTTGGGTGATTTTAGAAAAAAAGAATGATGATAAGATGATTTGTATTAGAAAATTCGAAACAAGTTATTTTTGAAATACCAGATACCATTTCCCAATCTCTACTTTCCATATAGAAAACAAGGTTGATCACACGAGGGTTAAAAAAATCTTTCACAACTTTTTAGAATTATTCATCCGTTATTAAAGAATATAAAAAATAGAAGAGTTGTTTGAAAGATGCTACTCTTATCCGCAAACTACATGCCGAGAAAACCCATGTCACCACTGTCTTCTGTATTTTTAAAATATTTGTTCAATTTACAAGCCCCGATGTATTTTAATATACAGTTTTCATTTATTTATTGGTGAATACAATTTCTGTTGCATGTTGATACGGCAGTAAAATTGTTTGAATTAAATTGGAGAAGGAGGTATTACTCGTATGTTTGCAGAAAATACACTTACATATATCAGAAATTGATGAAAAATTTATCAAATTATGTGACCAATAATTCAAACTTCCGAAGACGATGTAACCTCTTTTTTGTACTGTATATTTTTCTCTAAGAATCCAGAAGAGTAGATGTGGTTGCCGGTCCTTAAAAATACACCAGAAAATCAATCACAAGAGTAGTGCATTTAAGTGTGTCGGCAATCAGTCACATGTCTAATTTATAGCCGAAATACTTTTAACTTTAGGTTTTTCATTAGTCTTTTAATTTATTTATTCTTTCAAACTACTTTTTTTAAAAATTTATTAATATTATATAAACATATAAATATGTATGTACATTCATTGTATGTACATATAAAAATAGTTAATATTGCAACCATTTCTTTTTTTTTTCTTTCTTAATTTATTTGCTATTAGTATGAATTTAAAATGTAAAACAACATAACCAGACACATTTACACGCATAACAATATATCCAATTATAAACACTATTTCAATTGTTCGCTTTCTTCATTTCGTTTCTAACTATTTATAAATTTAGCATAAATTTAAAACCTTTGCCAAGGTCAACATATTCTACAAAAACAAAAATCGACAGTGAATATATAATTTGTTTACGTTCTGCTGAAATTTTTGAAATTTTTCGCACTTGTTAAACAAACAAATTAATTTGTAATTTGCCCTATATTTGAATAATTGGAAGAAGAAGAAAAATACATATGTACATACATGTACACCCCACACTTACATATGTAGGTAAAAGATGTATATATGTGTGTGTGTCTGTGTTTTTTGTCTGACATTTTGACATCTCAAGTTCAGTATACGAACTCCTTAATTGATTGTGTCAAAACTTTTAAATAGTTTTAATGAATATTTTTAAAAATTAGAAAATGGGTTATACTTATGTATGTAGTTGCAATTATATGTGTCAATTAAAGCTGGACTCTATTCACACGAGAAGCGTGAAACATAAAAATTAGTTGTAGGCATATATATGTACCTAAGTATATTATCGTAAGTGAGAGGGCGTTAGTAGAGCGTGATTAAGTTGTGATTTTTTTATCTTTTTTATAAGCAACACCGTAAGATCAACTATAGTTACTTTGAGGTTAATATACACTAACAAATTGCCGAAATAGGAATATTAGCGATAACTGGCACTGTATTCAGTTTTTTAAGAAATTTCTGATTTAAAGCAACAGCAGAGCAATTACAGTTTTGACTAGTTAATTGAAATGAAAACCGGGTGCCCCGGTGGACTAGTCAGTAGTAAGCTGGTCTGCTAGTTTGGGAGTTGCGGTTTCGATTCCTGCAGAGACTCTGGACTGGTCTGCTTCTCTTTCTCTTTTATTCTCTTTCTATTCATATGGAGCGCACAACATGCCAATTGGGCATAACTGAATACCTGTCGTTGGTTTGGGCTTTTAGTGCCCCTCGTTTTCAACCTAACCTAAAAATTTATTACAAAGAAGTATTGAACAATCTATATTCCATGAGATATCAGATAGAAAAACACATATTTATTATAAGCAATTTATCGCTTTTCTCATTATTTTTCTTTATAATCAACAGATCTCTTTTTTTGTAAATGACTTCACTATTGGCGTAGCTACAAATTGTTTCTGAGGGCGATGAAAGCTTAAAATTTTTTTTCTGGTGGGCTGGGAGGATATGAGTTTGGTTTTAATGTTCTATAAATATTATATGTAACTAGTTAGTTTTTTAAATTTCTAAGTGTGGGCGGGTCATTGCATCCCCAGAAAGATCTAGCTATGCCCATGGACTTCACAGATGTTAAATCCGATTAAGATCTAGTAAATATGTCTGAGCTTTTTCTTACAGACCAACCTAAACAAGAGCGACAGGCGTTGCGTAATATTCCGCTGAGCGGTAACGCTGAGGTGACAAACCTAAACGAAAGTGTCAACGTTGTGTAATGAACAGTAATGTTCACTTATGCTTTCAAATAAAACTCACAAAATGGAAATAAAATCGCTAGATTAACCTGAAAATAGCTGAAATGGCATTACTTTTCAATAAATACAAAAGTAAAAAAAAAAAACAACAACAGTTGTACTGCAGCCAACTTGTCAAAATTGAATTTTCCAATTGCAAAGCGTTGCCGCCGCGGTATTTTGGGGTGTTTCATACAAATTGTAGGAACATGAGAATCTTTGACAGCCAAACAATGCTTGCCGTTCTTGTTTAGGTTTGGCTGCTAGTGATCAGATATGACAGAAAACTGTGTTTCTTCCTTATTCTAGTACATATATGTAGATCGATCGGCGAGTCCTTTTTGGCACTGACATAAAAATGTTGTTTTGAAATCTATCAAAAAATATCAAAGATTCATTACTTTAGATTCATCACGCTAAAGTACCTGCTCCAGTCCCTAGAATTAACTCCTCTACCATAATAAGCTTATTATATTACGTCGCTAATACGCATTCTGGGAAATAGGAATCCTCTGCTCTTTCGAGCTCCAATTTTTTTTTACCAAATTTTAGAAATATGCAAACTCTTTACGACCAAGAGATTACAGTCGTAAAAGGACAAATTCTTGTATTAGAAATTTGATTTTATTTCCATTGAACTGAACTTTTTTATGAAATTATTTTAATTAATCTAAATAAATATTAAATAATTCTGGCGACTGATTAAACTTAAAACTTGATTGAAATCATGTTATAAATCAATACTTATAAGTGTTTTTTTTTTGTAAATTTGTGCTGATAATGGATGTGGTTATTAAATATCTTATGAAATTAGTATTTGTGTAAAAATGCAAAACTTCTAAAAGTTGAATTGGCAACGCGCACCTTTTTACAAGTAGACAAAAAGTGCCCCATATACCTTCGAATATGAAGTTGTTTTGCGGGTGAATTTCTAAACTTTTATTGTTCCCATACTTCAATACTTATATGATTCGCAAAACTACTCACGTTGATTGATATTTTTAAGAAAATACTTATATTCATAGAATGAATCAAGTAGATTCAACCACAAACACATTAACAGCTCTCATTTGTATGAGGAATAAACAATGTTGCCAGGTCGGAGAGAGAGTGGAAAATATTTCTTGGCCGTCAGAAAATTTGCAATTTTACAATGTGTGATATACAATTTTTGCAAGTATCACTATTTAATCTATATATATAAAAATCAATGTGTGTTTGTATGTTTGTTTGTGCTTTATAGACGGTTAAACGGCCGGACCGATTTCCTTGAAATTTTCACAGAATCTTTCTGTATGTCTGGAAGGAACTATAGGCTATACTTTGGTTTGAAATTGTAACTGGGCGGGGTGCCACGCCCTATTAAAGAATAAGTATTAAATATTATATATCACGAAAGTTAATGCAGCTAGAGTCTTCAAATTAAGTACGGTAAACTTTGACATCTACACAAACATTTGGGTAAAAAAAAAAGCGGACTTGCAGTAGTAGGCGTGGCCACATGAATTAAATATATAAATTACGTATATTTGGAAAACGATATCGTTGCAAGTTGCAAGAGCAACTTTGACACCCAAATAAACATTTCTGGAAAAAATGAGTACATTAGAAATAGTGGGCGTGGCACCTGTCATATGAATTAAATACAAAAATTCGTGTTTCTGGGAAGCGATAATAGTTAGAGTACCCAAATTTTGCACGAGAAGCTTTGACATCTATATGACTATTTTGATAAGAAATGGATGCTTTAGTAATAGTGGGCGTGGCACCTGTCATATGAATTAAATACGAAAACTCGTATATCTGGGAAGCGATAACAGTTAAAGTACCCAAATTTTGCAAGAGACACTTTGACGTCTATATGATTATTTGAATAAGAAATGGTTGATTTAGTAATAGTAGGCGTGGCACTTGCAAAATAAATATATTTTTGAACTATAACATTTTTATTTCATTACGATGGGGGTGGCGAAGCACACCGGGTATTAGCTAGTTTGTAAATAAATGCAACTGATTATGCCTTTAGGCTAAGATTTGGTTGACTTATATAATAAGAGGTAAACAATAACAGCTATTTTGTGTTTTTTATTTTCATGTTTGAATTTTTTGCAGCAAATTAAAAAACTGCTTTTTTAGGTGCTCACTTAAATTTGAAAGATATTACGCAAAAACAAAATCTCTTAAACAGACACCAAAGCAAGCACTTTATTTTTGCTTGTTGTTTTTGTATTATTTTATAAAATTTATTTTGTCTAGTTTTTTTAACAATTCACAATTATTATGGTGAATGTCAAATTGTAATCTGGCAAGTCTATTTAAAACACACAACTTTATAATGAGTACTTGCTTTTGATCGTCTTTTTATCTTGTGTCAACGATAATAGCAATCAACTGAGTCATACGTGTTGCTGAATATGAGTACTATAAGTACCTTAAATTTAAAAGTGAGTATAAGTAGTCAAGACTTTTCAATAAGTATGAATGCGTATAAATCAACGAAATAATGAATCATGATTCAAGTTGACTTCCTTCATGAGTACTCGTTCCAGATCTCTGGTGTGATATTATCGATATTTTTGTCGTGAGGGAACTAATGTTTTGCTTTAAAAGCTATTCATCTCAAGTGTCTAATCTTAGTTTAGTTAATATCAGCAAATGAAAGCTCTCTAAAAAACATTACACGTTTGTTAGGAAAGTATTGTAATAATTATGATCACAAATTCTTAATGTGTGTTATTACGAACTTGGTAGTCGCCTTTTATTAAGTCTGAAGATGACTTTAGTTTTAAAGTATTAAAATTCGTTTTTTAGTTAGATACGTATGTATGTATATAAATTGTGTAAATTGTCTATGGTATTAGTCATATTTTGTTCTTGTTGAAATTATGTACATAAATAAATCAAATTATTATGAATGTAATTGAAGAGAAAAAAACATTAACAGATAGAATAAAAAACACTAATAAAATAATTTTTTTGTGTTTATGGCTGCCCTCTAACTCCCCCCTAACAAAAAAATTAAACTTTTGTGTGTGTTTTTTTCTCACATAATTGAAAACTACTGTGAAGTTCAAGGTATAATCCACCACAAATATAGAAAAAAGCTACACAAAAGAAAAAAGTTATTCACACCATGTCAATTTGTACTATTGAAACTATTGAGTACGAAACCCGCATACATACATATGAATACGTATTCGAATAAAAACAGATAGGCATATACACAAAGTACCGTGCAATTTAATAGCAATAAAAATTTTGACATACATACATATGTGTATGTATGCATGTATATATATAGCTTGGTTGTTTTTTTTTAATCAAACTTTTTAGAAGAGAAAAATATTTTTATAAATCAAACTATGAGCTTTGTATTAAACTTTTTCTATGAGAGTCATGTGAATAACATAAACATCTGTTTTAATAAAATTTCAGAAAAATATCCCGTAAAAGTTAGGCCTTAGTGAGGATCAAAATCAACAAAGTGGCTTAAAGACTAAAAGTGTGGGCACATAAAACAACATATGTCAGAAATATGGTTCTCACTGAACAAAAATTTTGGAAATGCAACCGCCTTTAGTTTTTTTTTTTAAACTGAAACAAAATCAGAAAATAAATTCAAATGTGTCCAAAAATACAAAACAAATGTCAAATATATTTTTGAACAGAGAAATAGTTTGTCAGCAAGCAAACGTTTATTGACATAATCACTTCGTTAGTACTAAACGCATTTTGAATAAATATATAAGTTACGACTATATTACGATAAAAGCAATCGTAAGTGGTTCAATGAAGAAATTTTTATAATTAAGAGCATTTAAAATAAAAACATACAACATCAATAACTCAAAATCATCAAGAATAGCCTTACGCGGATACCCTTGAAGAGCATAGATATATAAATGTCATTCAGTTTCGACGCATTCACTTCCCTATATTTTTTATTGCAACTTAATGCAACGACCTAGTAACAAATCTAGCTTTTCGAAGCACAAACATTAAATTTTAAATTGGAAGCACGTTTATAAGCGCTTCGAAGAAAGCTGTGCTTGGACGCAGTAGTGAAAGTCAATAAGTTAATTAAAAATTTTACGAACTAGTCCCTAACTACGATGTAGGTTTATAGGGGAGAAAATTAGAAACACTATATGCGTAAGCATGTCATTTACATACTACATAAGATTTTAAAACACACATTGTGTGCTAATACAGTAGTGTTTTAGAGCGGGAACACGTCATACAAATTTCACGCCTTCTGTAAGCTAGTTTGTAAGTGAAACTTTTACTTTTCTCCCTTACAAAGACTATTTTTATTTGGGGAATAACAAATGTGTACATAAATATTAGCAGATGTTAATGTTAGGATATATGCGAATATTCGCCAAAATCAAATGCTAATATTTGTTATGAAGAATATTAGTTTTAAGTTTTAGAGGATGTCTATTTCCTATAGAAATTTGAATTATTAACGCTAACAATCCATAAATAATTTTTATTAAAAGCCGTGTTATTATTTAAACTCCAACAATAGATTAACAACTTAATAAAGAGGAATAAAAACCAATAATTATTTTTACTTTAAAATCCATTAAACAATATTAAAGAAATAATCAAACGAAGTTAACACATGATCTGATACTGTGCATGTGCACGGTACTGTGCATGCAAAACATTTTCACTCATATTTATCGTTCATTATCTGTTTCTACATACATATACTGATCGCATACACATGCACGCTTCTACAGCAGGAACAAATTCTAAAAAAAAAAAAAACGAGAACAAAATAAGTATAATAGAAATAGAAAAATAAAGAAACGAAATAATAATATAAAACATAATAAAAAAGCTTTTTCGCTTAACTCAACAAATACATGCGTCGTTTACAAGTAAATGCTTGTCTCCAAATGAGCTAAAAAAAAAAAGCATCAATCTAAAGTGTTAGAGTGTGCGTGCTGCCAAGATCACTTGCGTGTGAGTGAGAATGTTAAAAATGCTATGGAAAAACACAAACAAGTGCGTGAGAAACCAGCGCACTGCTACTCTGCAGTTGCTGTTCAGAAAAGCTTTATTTGCAATTTGCTTTAGCAAAACAAACAAACAAACAGCGTTGTCAATGCTGTGATTTTAGCACTGTTATTAATGCTTTTCGAAATTTCGAGCCGGTGGTCCGTGCTTTATTAGAACTGTTTTAATGCACTAAATCTTGATTTAAAATTCAAAAATATTATTTTTAGTTTAATAATGAAAATGAAAATCATTTTACATAATCAATAGAAATTGTATGTTACGGCCTGCTTACACCTAAGAGGTTCCCAACTAGCTTAACGACATCTCAGTAGCAGTCCCTTTCCTTATGGTGTAGACCGTCTATGTTTTTTTTAAAGATGGCTTAGAGTAACTCTTTATGGATGAAAATGTCTAACAAAGTAATTTGACAGCTTTTTAACACGTAAATAAGCCCCTCAGATATGCTCATCACAGCTAATGGTTGTTGGATTATATACCAGTCCTTTTATTTAAATCTAGGTACATAACAGAACAATATATGCTAAGAGTAGGTCCAAAAAAACTTAAAAAATATGGTTTTAAGTAAAAATAAAAAAAGTTCTCGTTTATGTAATGAACTAAAACTGATCTCAAATTACATATTTACATGTTAAAGTTTCTTTTTAGCTTATAAATTAGAACAAGTAAGAGCATTATATTCAGCTGTGCCGAATCTTTTATACCAATTTAATATACTTTTTAGCACAAAATTTATTATTTTGTTATTAACAGTAATCGCTATGGAATAATCTGTTTATACTAAAATATGTATCACTTTCTTTGTATAACTTCGATATGCTAGTAAAATGTTTTCGTTAATTTAGCATTTCAATGAAAATGGGCATCATAGTAGGCGTGTCAATATAGTTTATGCTAATAAATACAACTTAGATATTTCAATATAGACCTTTATTCTTCCAAAAATTTTTCCATAGAGAAATTGTATGAATTTAAGATAAAGCGTCATATGGGAGTTAGGCGTTAAAGTAGGCGTGTCACCTTTTTCTGGTATAAGAATGGAATTCACTAGAAAGCTATATGTACGAACTTTCATTATAATACCTTTAATTTTGTCGGTGTTATGAGCTTTTGAATTTCATTAACAATAGGCGTGTCGAAATAGTTTCTGCTAATTAATTCAACTCAGATATTTCAACATAGGGTCCCTTATTCTTCCCAAATCTTTATTCGTAGAGAAATTATATGAATTTTAGATAAAACTTTATGTGGGAGGTGGGCGTGTCACATTTATTTTCCGTTAAGACAAAGCCTTTGACCAAAAAGCAATTCCTGCAAAATTTCAGAATCATACATCTAGTTTTGTCAGTTTTATTACGTTTTAAATTTTGAATATACCGAAAAATACACTCTGTGGTGATTTCAACAGACGGGAGGACATAGCTATGTCGTTATAAAATTAAACCTCGATTCAGAAAATATATACTTTATGGGGTCTTAAATGGATATTTCAATGTGTTACAAACGAAATGACAAAATTAATATATCCCACCATTTTTTTGTGGAGGGTATAAAAAGAAAACAAGCAATCTTGCAGTCTAAGTTGTTTGGGTAGGACTGTTAATAACAACAACGAAAATCCTAAAAAAATCTAGTAGTACTTACGGGTCTGTTATACAACTGAGTGCCTTCAAAGTGAACCAATGATTAAATAGTCACATTGTAAAGAAAAAAAAAAACATTTTTAATTTTATTTTAGCGTTATAGCATGCTTCCACGGCAACGATATACGTAATTCGATGTCTTATTTATAGTTCAAAGCATAATTACGAACCAAATTACATAATTTTCCCATGCAAAATTTTCAAAGTAAATTACTATTTTTAAGGGTAATTCAATTACCATCCGAATTATAGTAAAATCGGTGTCTTCTCTAATTTTTATCGGTAGTTTATCATATCAATCTGTCAAAAATCAAACCAAAGCGAAAAGCAAAAAGAAAAAAGTTTAATTTCATATATAAAAAATAAAATGGAACAAAAAGAAAATTTTAAAGAAAAAAATTTGTTATGTCTAGAAGACTATCGGCTAGTTAAAAATTATTGGATAAGACGAAATTGTGTTTGCTGACTGCACTGGTCTTATTTTCTTCACTTTTTTTTTTTTGTTATTAAATAATAATAATGACATTGTTTGCATACATTTCTTATAAATTTACAATGTTATTACTATGTATTATGTATTAAATTTTGTGAGTTTACTTGTAATTAAAAGTTATTGGTTTCAGAATTTGTCTAATCCCCACATCAGAACATGAGCTTTTTTAATAACTAATAACATAAAAGCGAAAACGACTTGTTTTTCTAGATTTATTTTTAGATGTGCACAAGAATACTGTAATGGTAATATACATATGTAAATGGTGAACAAATATACATACATACATATGTTTGTATGTACGTACATTTGTATTTAAATATTTATTAAAAATCTAATAAAATTATTATTTTTTTTTTATTTTAAAACCAATTTATGCAAATTATAGAACAACAATATCTTCTTATTTTTTTTTTTTTATTAATAGTTAATTGTAACTGTATTTACGATCTATTGAAACTAAAACTTTACACAAAAGCTCAACTTTACATACAAATGTATGTTTTTATCTCAGAAGATACATCAATAAACCGTAATTTTATTTTTAAATTATTTATTGTCTCGTTTTATCTTTGTTGGATGGATAGACAAGCAGACAAACAGACGGGAAGACATTTAGTCTAGTTAGTGCATACGGAAATAAAAATTATTTAATTTTAATACTTTACACAAATATTTGCACAGTTTATCATGTTCAAAAATATATTTAAATTTATTAAAATGTTGGTAACGACAATGACAATAACAATAACATCTTATGTAAATATTTTCGTTATTGAGATATGTAGACATACATATGTATGTATGTATGGATGTTTGTAAATAATCAGCTGGCATTATTTATGAATTTAATAATGATCACGGAAACGTTTTGAAAAAAAAAATATTGTAACGGACTTAATTTGTTCATTTAATGTATTTGTTTCATAAATGTGAATACGCCTACAATAAAATAACAAATAATATTGTAATTTTAATATCCGAGCGTTAGTGTAACAGACCAGATTATCCAGCAGTAATTAAAATGGCACACAAGCATGGCAGTCTTTATAAATACAAATTACACAAGGCAACAAAATTTAAAAAATTTAATATGCTTTTAAAATCACTATGCAATTTTGATGTGTTGTGGTTCTAGTAGTGCAATTATCGTCCAAATTTTAATTTCTATGGAGAGGTTTTTTTTTAATTTTTTTTTTTTTTTTATTCAAGATTTTTTTAGACGCTGCTCCACATAATCAATAATAACTCGAAAATGGTTAGTCCGATATTCTTAATATAAACTTTGGAAAATTAAGATTTACATAGCCTTTAATCCGTTTATATATTGCGTTTTAATCAGGCTTATATATTGCGTAGTTTCTAAGTTATAATGAAAAAATAAAGAAAAAATATATTTTTTACGTCAAAAAAGCAATTTTTTTTGTTTTCAAAAAATCATAAAAAATCGCAAACGGCAAATCGCAAATTTATTACTTTTTTACAAAGCCACATAAATAACCTACAAAATAAGATATCGATCATAAAAATCGATTGATTGTTTTCGTATTTTTTTACAATTAAGTGATCTCGTTCTTCTTTACAAAATTTTAGTTTTTTTGTTTGATATACATCAAATTGAGTAGTTAATGTTTTTCTCCTAGAAGAATTGTTTGGAAAAAATATTTTTGACATGTTTGTGCTTCTCAGGATAAAAAAAAACATGTAAGAACACTTTATTCGGCTGTGCCGAATCTGACGCAGCGTCTAAAGAAATTTTGAATGTATAAAAAAAAATAATAAAAAAAAATTATCCATAGAATTGAAAAATTTAACCATTTTTGTACTTAGAAATCTATGATACATCAAATCTATATAGTGGTCATCAAACCCTTTTTTGCTGTTGACCTGTGTTATCGATAAAAAATTAATTAGGTCTGAGTAAATTTATCCTTCTTCTATCCGTTCAACTCCTATCGGAGAATAGAACCTCTGTAAAGGTTTCTCTTATCCCATACAGATTTAGTATGTGTCCGTGAACTTTAGGGAAATAAATTATCTTTTCTCGTGATTGATTTATGTTTTCTTTTGATTGTTTGTCAGGATTCCTTCATTGTTTGTAAGCACACAATAAAAGACTTAGTAGAGCCTGGAACTTCTTAGTGACTTAGCATGGGGTTATACTTTCGGGAAGTTTGTGGGTGCTACCGTTGACTTTTTTAGAGTTCATCCGCTACCATCCCTCTTGCATAATCTTACAATAATTCTTCTATCCCTATTCTCAGAATAAGTCGAGTTGATCTAGGAACAGATGAGAAGTATATAGGCTGGATGCTTATTGTGGAGTTCGGAATCGGCTTATCCTATCGCTGATGTAGTTTCAGACTTATGAGTTTTATATTTCATTGGTTCCTGTAGAGTCAATTTATTTGCAATTAGCCCCACTATGGGCTCGTATCACTATCCGAAACCAGTGACCCATCCATTAGTTGACATCTTAACTTTTGCGGAAGTCTTAATTTCATGCCCTGGAGGGTAAAGTTTTTTGCTTATATAAATGGTTTTATTAAGCTTATAAGTTACAACCCGAAGTCCTCATTTAATTAAAGAAGTTTTAGAGAAAAAAAAACTATATATTGAAAAAGTGTTTTAAATGGAATATTCGCTTCTGATACTTAAAACCTTTTGCATTGTTTTACTAGACTGTACCGCCAGCGTTCTATAATATAAAATCTAGTATAAACGAACACATTTCAGTAAAATCCAGTAAACATTCTTCAAAACTTGTTAGTTGGCGAACAAAGATAATGAAATTTACGTTAACGGCAAAGATATTTTGACGTTTTGTAATTTGTAGAATGTTATATTTTATATATAACAAATATTTTTCTAATTCACAAAGAAGTTTAAAACCTTTCCGTGTTCTCTTTATTTATTTATTTATTTTATTTTTCATAAATTCATTAGTTCTTAAGGGTTCTAACTAATGATATGAATGTCTCGTTTTTAAGAATATAAAAAAAAAGTTCATTTGTTTCGAATTAATTTAGTAGACAAAACTTGCCTGCAATCAGGAAATGAAAACAATTTAAAGTGTTTCAAGGACACTCATACAGTTACAAGTAAATATGACTTGTAAGTTGAATAAACGAGCTCATTAAGTATGACCACGTCGTCAGTAGTTTAAAAGAACAACAACCGTCAAAGTTTCTAATCTAATGATTTAGTTTATTGTTGTATTAAATGATAAAGCCACTTGTAATTAAAACAAAAGGCGCACAGTGGTATGGGTTGGTTAGAAAATGTTGAAGAAGATTCTTGATAATGCACACTCTTATACAGAGTGTACAAATAGTTATAAAGATGCGATAATAAATTCTCACTCCCTGGCCTCAATTATCGTTTTGTGAAACTGTGAAAATGAAATGTTTTTGTCTTGAAAATTTTAAAGCCACCCCTGCTCCACTTAACTAAATAATAACAATAGTTAGAGGCAATACACTGAATACTACTGAAATATAGGAGCATAGAATCAACTTTGGGCGCCTCTAGCATCTCCAAGGTGGCTGTAAATGGCACACCGCAAGGTGACGTACTTTCTCCACTACTATGAAACATCAACATTAATATCCTGCTTAGGGCCATGGAGAATACATCCTGCATGACTGTTGCTTATGCGGATGATGTGGCTATAGCAGCTACGGGCAAAGATCCTGGACTACTTTCGGAGCTCTTGGAATCTGCGCTAACGTTAATACTTAGATGGTGCCAGGGATGTGGGCTGGGAGTCAATCCTGCCAAAACGGAACTGGTACTGTTCACAAGGAGGTACAAAATACCGACCTTTGCTACGCCTAGGATAGACGGAGTGGCACTAGCGCTATCCGATAATGCCAAATATTTGGGTCTCGTATTGGACAGCAAACTAAACTGGACCCTGAATACAAAATCCAGGAACACTAAGGCGGCAACTGTATTATACTGCTGCAAGAGGGCAATTGGCCTTAATTGGGGTATTAACCCCAGGAACTTATACTGGCTATACGATTCTGTCGTCAGACCAATTCTTTATTACGGAGCGGCAGTCTAGTAGGTGGCGCTGGAGAAGAGAATCCACCAGAACAGTTTCGGACGTATTATGAGAATGGCTGCGATTATGATAACAGGTGCTTTTAGGACCACACCATCTAAGGCACTGTTCACTATTTTAAACTGGTTACCACCAGACGTCATGGCTAGGCAGATGGCTGCGGACACCGCACTGAGGCTGAATGCCACAAGGGCATGGGAGTATGTGGATTATGGACATGCAAGAATTTTGGGTATGATCAATATTGCTTCTCCTATTGATTACAAGGTACCTGAACCAGCATTCGATCCGGGTTTCGTGAAGAATATACCGGATAGATCTGAATACGACAACGGCCTCCGGCCTCCGGAGAATGCCATCCAGATATTTACTGCCGGATCGAAATCACATGCTGGAGCTGGATGTGGTATCTTTTCGATACAGTTGGGTTTGGAATTGTCCCTTAGGCTACCGGATTACTGTAGCGCGATACAGGCTGAACTAATGGCTATTAGGACAGCCGCGGAACAGATTTAGTATAATGAAATATGTGGCAGGGATATTTATATATTTACTGACAGCAAGGCGGCTATTAGGTCCCTTGAGAGTGTGTACAGCACATCGAAAATTGCCCAGGAATGCCGGGTGTCTCTTGAGGAGATAGCGAGACATTCGACGGTTACCCTTGTGTGGGTTCCAGGACATGGGGATATTGATGGTAATAATAGAGCTGATGCACTTGCAAAAGCCGGTACCACCTTAGATTCGGTTGAATCCAGTTATGCTTTGGGTATTCCCTTATCGAAGGGTAAGCAGCTAATCTCGCATCAATTCTATTTGGATGCCAAGGAAAGATGGGTGAGAGAACCCACTTGTTTGGAAACCAGAAAGATCTGGCCTGACATGGATGTGCATAGGACGCAATATGCAGTGAATATGCCCCGAATCAACCCTAAGAACCTCATAGCGGTCATTACCGGACACTGGCCTATAGGTACACATGCGAAAAGGCTGAATATCCCTTACAACGACTTCTGAAGAAGTTGCGATAACGAGGAAGAGGAGGAGACGACTGAACATCTTCTCTGCAATTGTCCTGCATTCGGGGACCTGAGACGCCAGATTCTGGGTCAACGAATACTTGTAAGTAAAACCTGTCTTTCCGCAGTTGAACTGGGAAAGATCCATACCTTCGTAAACAGGACAGGATGGCTGAGGAACGACGGCCAGAGGACATAGACAAACGGGCGATGGTGCCTACGGTATCACAACGGGACCTTCGGAGGACCCAAGTGAGCTATGCCTTCGGGCGGCTCGATAGAAAAGATTATGCCCAAAGGCCTTTTGACGACATCTTAGTGGACGATATATATCCGGACACTGAAAATATCAAAAAAGAACATGAAAAGCTCCTAATCGAAGTTACATATTCGGATATTGAAACGGAGGAGAATATATATTATGACGATAATATTGATAATGGGGAAGATCATGACCAGGAAAGCAACGCTGAGGATGGTCCAGTGCAAATAAATTTGGGTGCAGCTGAATTCGCTGCACGTGATGCGGAGGCTACATACATAGCATACAACGCCAATCATCTGGAGGGGCAACTTAAAATTTAGAATCCTGTTATGTTGAGCAGCGTCAAGAGTGTGGGGAAAAATCCAAGTTTGAAGCTGCTTTTTGTATTATATTCAGGACGAGCACAAAAGACGTACTCATAACATATGCTTTAATTGTAAACGGCCATCATGTGTGCATCATTCAAGAAATTACTTTGTATGCGAAAATTGCAATAATGGCGAAAACACTTTAATTTAAGTAATAAAAAATAAAATAAAAACATAAATTTGCATAAAAAAACAAACATTATTTAATTTGTATAGACAATTCATACAATTGCATTAGTGGCCACATCTGTACTTGGGTATACGTTCTTGGGGGTCTCGACTTTATAAGCTCATAGCTCCTCAAAGACTTGATCTGGGATAATAATTGAGATGTCAGTTAACGCAGATTTTATCAATTTTCTTAGATCTAAAGTTTCAGTAAAAAAGCATAAGCCGTTTAGAAGGTGCATTACTCAGAAGTGTCAATGGCCACACCTGTACTCGGGTATAAGGACTAGGGTTAAGAAAGCAATGGTACTGTTTAGCTATAAGAAACAAAATAGTACCAACTTGAATAGCACCTAAGAAAATAATTAAGCGAACATAGTCTGACAAGTCTACTTCATGTTACCCTATACATAGTAACGATTAGTTTTAAATTGTAATTTTCAGACCACTCAATAATTATTCGTAATGATAATGCATTTAAAATAATATATGTATTTGAAGTGAATCTTCGTTTTAAATATTTTAACTCAATACTAATCAATATTTATTTATTTTTTTATATTACAGAATTTTAATATAAATATAAAGCAAAAATATATAAAGACATTTGGGATAATTTTTCGGCATTCCGAAAAGACATTTATTTGGTGCCTAAGTGAAATTGCAGACTTATTATAATACAAATTATCAACAAAGCTTACAATTGACTCCTAAAGTGATGATCCTACTTAGAATAATTTGTTATTGTTGCAAACATCAGTTCCAAAACATAACACCCCCTTTACTATTCGTAGTGTTAAATATAAAAATGAAAATTTTTTATTTGTCTTCATCTATTTTATTATTAATTCTTTTCTATTGTTGTGTTTTTTTTATTTCATTTATCAAGGTCAACTAAATGTTGAATTTCGTGTCATTGTTTTTGTTGTTTGTTACTGCTCTTACTTGACTGCGTTCCGTCAAATTTATACGCACTTGTAAATATAGACAGATAAAGACGTTGTTTGCTAATTACCCAATAAACATATTTGTTATGACTTTCAATTGAACTGTATTACGTGACAAAATGCTTTATACACATAAAATTTGTCAATGAAAGAAGTTAAATTGAAACTTTTTAAATTTTGTACTTTTAATAGTTTTTTATTTCTTTTTTATTCGTTGAATAAAAATTTATGAATTAATATCTATGGTTTAATAAATTTAAATCGATTTTTAAACCCTTCACAGGACAGTGCAAAAGGATATATGTATATAGGTTTGTCATTCCGTAAGAAATTTTTTAAATTTTCATTTGCGACCCCATAAAGTATATATTTTCTGAAAGCTTATGAATAGGGGAGTCGATTAAGCTCTGTCCGTCAGTCCGTGTGTATGTTGAAATCAAATTTTTGAAAACTTGAGTATAAGTGCGTATAAATCATTGAAATTTAACTGAACTGACGTACGCATACCCACAACAACGTTTATTTATAAGTATCAACTGAAGCTGAACATTCACAACGTCGTAGATATGGCTTTATTGCAAGAGATATTTCCTGGGCGTGTAATTTCTCGTCGCGACCTGTAGATATTAACTGGCCACCAAGATCATGCGATTTGACACCATTATACTTTTTTTTGTGGGGCTACGCGAAAGACCGTGTTTATGCAGATAAACCCTTAACGATTGAGCACTAAAAAACCAAAATTCGTCAAGTAACGGCTGAGATACCGCCCAATATGTGTAAAAAGGTGGTCGAAAATTAACTCAAAAGAATCAATGCTTGCAACACTTCGCGTGATGGTCATTCAAATGATGTAGTGTTTTACACGTAATTTCAACGTTCCAACTTTATAATAAAAAATAAATATCATGAAAAAAATATTTTATGTGTTTTATTTACGTTTGCTTTTGAAACTGGAAAGTGGATAACCTGATATTTTTGTCGCTTTTGCGTCATTATCCTTTTTTAATTAAATTTTATTATATTAAATATGTCATAATAACTTTTCCATCCCTGATATACGAATTGGCCTTAACATAAAGCATCCCCTCAAAAGTTGCTTTGTTGTATCAATTCGCCGTTGCCGTTGAAATGACTAATTCTAATTTGCCGATAATGTGCCTATAATGCCGATTTTTTATCAAAATCATTTGCCACCCCTGATGTATGGTATAAGAGATAGAGAAAGAGAGAGAGAGAGAGAGAGCAAAACAATTTAAGCCTCCTTTTTTAAAATTTTCTATTGTTTAATTGTTTGTTTCTGTTTTACATTTTGTGGTCACAGTTTGGATTTACTTAAAAATGGATAATTGTTGTTTCTTATCCAGCAATTTTTAGGAATAACATAAAACTTTGTGGCAACAGCAAAGTGAACTGTCCAGTCTTCCAATTGCCACCATTTTAAGAATAATATTCAAATTTTTCTTGTGCACCGTACTATTTTTAAGCGACGAACAAGATTTTGTGACTATGACGAACACGATAATAATTTTAGAATTCTTACTAGAATCCTTATATCACGAGCACAAAAAAATTCAACGTTCGAGTATCATAACGATGGAAATGCGCCATACATTTTAGATCCCGTAAGATAAACTTGATTTCGCTCAAGTGGTAAATGCACTTTATCTCTAAAAAAGTTGATTAAATTGTTAAAATTATATTATAGTTTAAATTTTGTTTATTGGGTTACTTAAATTTTCGTATGTAGAATTTTATTACTATAGTTTGTTTCTATAAGTATGTCTGCATGTCTATTTTCATTTTTAAATGAACGCATTTTTTGAAGAATATTATTATTAATTTTTTTGTTTTATTTTTGTTCTCTTCAAGTTTTAAACATTGAAATATTGTTTGAAGGGCTCGTTTGTTCAATTTTTATTTTGATATTTATCTTTTGAAGGTCACCTTTGTGGGCCTGTAATAGCGGAATTTATATCTTTAAATGTGTGTATGTATATGTACGTTAATATATATTACATTCGTAGTCAGAATAATAGCACTAGAATAGCACACATATTCTTGTGTAAGTTTGAGGGAACGCAAATAACGATTGTAAGTGAAAATGTAAGATCAAGATGATTCATAACCCATCGCTGAAGTTGTTTAAAGCCGGATTTACAATATTTGTTGAATATTTTTTTTCTGATATTTTGTACAACATATACAACAATTTGACCCATGTCTTTAGAATATCGCATACATACATCAGAACTGGCAAATATGTATAATGAAGTGAATTCCTAACAACATACAACTCCTACTTAATTAGATTGTAAATTGGGTAATCTATATATAGAAAAGTGAGACTCTGTGTGTGTGTATGTGTGTGTATGTGTGTGTTAGCTATAGACTCCGAAACCGTAAATCCGACCGGACTCAAACTTTGGCAAGTTGTTGTACACATTCCAGACAGTGTTTATGGTGCAAAAATAAGTTATAATTTTTAGCTACTTGCACTTGACCGATTTTTCTTAAACTTTGCACACATATTGAGCTGTTATGACTATACAATTTTGTGATAATAAAAGTGGGCAGTGCCACACCCATAAAAAATAAGTTATAATTCTTAGCTACTTCCACTAGATCGATTTTTCTGAAATTTTGCACACATATTGAGCTGTCATGACTATACAGTTTCGTGATTAGAAAAGTGGGCAGTGCCACGCCCGTAATAAAAGTTATAATTTTTACCTTCTTGCACTTGATATTCAATTAAAATTCAGAAAAAATTTTTATTCCTTAATTGGCGTAGCAACGCGCGCCGGGCTTGGCTAGTTAGGTATAAAAATGATGTTGTCCAAGAAAGTTTTTTTTTGCTATAACAGTTATGCAATAACCTATTATTTTTAATTAATATTAAAAAAATCATAACAAAGACCATTTTTATTTAATAATTTGATAAGTTTTCTATATTAAGTTACATAGTTACATGATTGCAAAATAGCGATTATTTTTCAGCATTTTTAAATCTTCATTGAAAAAAATTTTCGACCTCGTTAATGAATTTAATATTTTCATTTTACAACTAATGATCTAGACCAGTGCTATTTAACCTTTTTGGCTCGTGTACCACTAAATTCATGACAAACTTTTCGCGTACCACCAAAAAAAATAAAATGTAAACATTTTTAAATGTTTGAAAATGTGTACAACAAATTCGTATTATTGTTCTTAGTTGTGCGTTTGTTTATTTCGAGGAAAACAAAACACACACATTTTAAATTAACAAGCATACTCTTTTGCTTTTGGTTGAACGAATATTTTACTTTGCTCATTCGTTTATTGGTATGGTTATCATTCGCTTACGTTTGTTATTTTTTATTAAATGTAGATGACAGTGTTACTTAAATTTAAAAATTCAAAATTTCGCAAAAAGGTATACTTTTAGGATGATTTTTCTTTTTGTTTCCAATTGCAAAATAGAAATCGTTAAAATTTTAAAAGATTTCGCGTACCACCTGGAAATTTTTCGCGTACCACTAAGTGGTACGCGTACCATAGGTTGAATGGCACTGATCTAGACGTTTAATGATCAAAGGTGAAATAAACACATCGTATCTCACAATTTTATTTATTTATTTATTTTTTTTTTGAGACAAAATGCCATTTCTTATCATTGCTTAAGAGCCTAAATATTTTGTTAATGTGTATGAAAAGTTTTTATTTAGCTTAACGCTATACATACATACAATTTTATAATTTTATGAATCTGTTATTTAAATATTGTTTTTTCAACTGGTTCTACCTACTTAACTGATTTTACTTAACTTATTTACAACAATACGAGTACATCATTATGAACATTTCATCCGTATCGGAATATTGGGTATGAGACTTCTTGTCAAGTTTAAGCAAGCAGACTTATGTGCTGTTTTTACAAGCCGATTGAGTGATTGTCTTAGACGATTTATGTGTAATTTGTTTTTTTTACAACAACAAAATACACATAAATCGTCCAAGACAATTACTCAATCGGCTTGTAAAAACAGCACATTAATTAATGTTAAAATGGTCCTGTTCGTTTAAAATTTTAGATCAATAATTTTAAGATATTTGAAAATGAAGACGTTATGACAATTCATCCTAATAGCACACCTTGTGAATCTATCAATAATAACGACATACATATGTGTCAAGCCTCATTACAGCATTAGGAAGCTATCAACACTTAAGCTGAAAGTCCACAACACGCATTCTACGCTTTTTCGCGTCGTACGGGTCTCTCCTAAAAATTTAATCAATTTAGTTGAACACTTCAAGTTACAGAGAACAAAGCGTAGAATGCTCTGACTCATACAACGCAAAAATAAAATTTACTTTATACTTTTTTAAACGTCATGAGCGGCGAGAGAACAACTCAATTGAGTTTGAATGTCAGGGACGATAAATTATAATTTATTTTAAGTTTTATCGATAATTATGGTTTTATTGTGTATTCAATTGCTTATATTTTTATAAAAAAAAAACTAGCTGACCCGGCAAACGTTGTTTTGCCCTAAAAAATTATTTCTAGGAAATATTTTTTACATTAAAAAAACGTAAACCATATGTGTTCTACGGTATGCAGATCTATCTTAGTTTAAAGTTCTATCGAAGTCGTTACGCTATTTAGGTGAGGCATAAATTGCCTCTTGGGGTGAGTCACCCTAAATATTAAATCGTATGAAAAATATATGTTGACCGATTCTTAAACGTTTATTTCTCCTTTGGCTGGATTATAAATTATGTACAATTTGAAGACCTACATCGATGTAAGTACGTAATTAAAAAAGTAGGCGTTAAAGTAGGCGTGGGAATAAAAGTATTCTATTAATCTTATCAGAGTCTTAGTTATATTATGTGGAAATTTCAAGAAGATCGGAGCAGCAGTGTGGCCTACTTGAGGGGTCGTGAAATAAGGCATGGCATTGAGGGGTATGAAAAATAGATGTTGGCCAATTCTTCGACCTACCCGATATGCACACAAAATTTCATGAAAATCGGTCGAGCCATTTCGGAGGAGCGTAATCACAAACACCACAACACGAGAATTTTATATATTAGATTTAAAAAAGAATGAAATGCTTTCGTAATGAAGTTTAGAATTATTGGCGAGAATAAAATTTAATTATTTAAAAAATTTGTTTATGAACAAAATTTGCATTTTGATTATCGATGACATTTACAAATGAGTGCCATCTCTCAACTTGTGTTATTTAATGCGCAAAGAGCGTGGCATGTAATTTAAAATGTAATAAGCGTATGAGATATTGAGATATAAAATACGTAGAATGCGCTGACGCGAAAAAGCTTGGTATGAACTTTCATCTTAAAAATTATAATAAGAATCTCTTTATTAAAAGCACAGATAATTCGAATGTTCGAGTCAAATTTCGCAAGCGTTCGAATGCGTAATTTTCCCTTAAGATCTTGTAACTATTCCTAAATCAGTTTGTGCGAAGAGGATTAATTTGAACGTTTGTTTAATTCAAATTTATTTGCCAACTAACAATCGCAAGCCAGATTATGTGGCTGCACGGTAGTAATCAATGTTATAAATATCAAGGAACTGAACATATTTTTTGGGCTTCAAAAAGGCATTCATATGCCTAAATTTCTTAAAAACAACGTAACGCATACTTGAGTAATTAATCTACATCTTTGCTTAAGGCGATATCGCATATTGTTTGATGCATAGCTTTTACTCAGTTACGTTTACTAAGCCTTTTTTTAATACCAAACATTTATGTCGAATTAGAAATATTTAAGTTTCATATCATTTCCGTAGGTTCTCTTATTCAAGCTCTATTGTGTTTTTTGCATATAGGAAAAGAACACTTCAATGTATTACAGATGGAATAGTCAAATGAATATACCCTTACCATTTATGTATTTATTGGTTGGTATACAAGCTTATGTCAATCTATAACCTATTTTTCTGATACCAACACAATGCACTTTAATTGAAATCAGCCCCCGAGGCTGACTAAAACAAAAAACAAAAGAGAATGAATATCATTATATAATTTTTTTGCTATAGCGCTGACTGAGGAGCGCATATTGACTTTTTTAAATATACAACGACACATATATACAACATATGTGTCCAGCTGAAATATTCGTTTTAGGACTTACTTTTATTCGACAAAAATTTACGCCATGATTCTCTGGGTCGTCCTTTATACTGAGTTCTTTGTAAATTCCAGTTCATAGCTTATCTGGTGATATTATTAAAAACTTTCCTCATCGAGTCCCCCGGTGGACTAGTCAGTAGTGTGCTAGTCTGCTAGTTTGGGGGTTGCGGGTTCGATTCCCGCCAGAGACTCTGGACTTGTCTGCTTCTTTTCTCTCTTTTCTATTCTATTCTTACTTATCTTTTCAGGTGTCACAAAGGGATCAATATAATGGACCCAAGTGAGCTGCACAACAGCTGCCTGTTCTACCTAACCTAACCTTCCTCATCGAGTCTCCAATCCGTTTCCATGTTTTTAAAGCCATCTTCTTCTTAAATGTTTTTTTGTTAGCACCTTTTGTGCAGTTCAGAGTTATAGATCCAGTTCTAGGGTCACCATACGTAGAATATTTCGCTTCCATATAAAAGTCTAGATGCTGCCGAGACCGGTTTATTTTTGGTAGCTTTCATGCTCATTTTACCTTGGAGAGGTTAGTATCGATATCATCTTTTGTGCCGCCGTCGAATATTTGGCTGACAATGCAATTAAAATGGTTGACTTCTTTAATAAGCTTGTCGTTTATGTGGCTTTACCTACGTTAATCCGCGAATCGTACTTTTCAGCGTTTTAAGTTGTTAATTTTATTATACATATATATGACTTTCTTTGGAGGAAATTAATGCGGAATAGCCAACATGCGTTAAGTCTTTAAGATGTTCCTTATTTAAAGGGTGATAAGAGATAGCCCTATTTAGTTCCCCGTCGATACTTCAGTGGAGTAACTCGTCCATAATCACCAAAAATACAAGATGGGAAGATGACATTTCATATGACTGTTTTTTGGAGAAAATCAGTGCGATGTCGTTAGCATACTTTATTAAATGTTTCTTGTTTGTTAAATGTGAAAGTATACCCCTATTTTGTTCCCCTTTGATACATAGGCAGAGTAACTAGACCATAACCACCAAAAATATAAGAGGGAAAAGTATACATCCCCGCCGAACACCGGTTACAATAATAATTGCTTCAGAGAATTACAATTATGGAAAATTCTGCACTAGAAAGCGGTGTACCGAGCTTTCAAGATATTGACAATTTCGCAGGCTGCTCCGTTTCTTCCAAGGACTTCCGAAATTTTTTTATGATTTAAACTACCAAAGGACGTTCCGAAATCAACAAAGATTAATTGCCATGCTAGCTTAAATTCATTAAATTGTTCAATAATTATTCGAAGGGACGCGATGTGGTCCACACTAGAAGATTTTGTCTGAAACATGCCTGCTAATTGCGATTAATGACATCTGTATTGCTCGATAATCGAATAACAACATGATCTCCCTTTAATTGTTACATCCTCATTAGGAAATTTTTTTAGTTTTTATCACATTATGCAAATATTTAAATTAAAATTCAACATAAATGTTAATAATTTTCTCTATCAATTTAATTAATTTTTTTTTTTGCTAAACAGTTGCTAAATACTTAACGCAACGGCTTAAGCAAATTTTATTTCACATCGTTAGTTCATAAAAGAAATAAATTAATGGACATAAATACATGTGTATTTTCATAATTTAAAGCAAACTAACGGTAAACATTGTAGTCTAGAATAGAAGTGTCAAAAATTAATTATTAAACAATTTCTCACATTTGATTTATATTTTCTTAATAAAATAGGCAGCCTAATGTTATGACTCTGTGAAAAAAAAAACATGTTAGAACTTGTAGGTCAAACCGAAATATATTATACCATACAACACTAGTAAGATTTATGTTCGAATTTGTATATTTGTATTGTGTGCCAGCGATCAGCTGACAAAATCTGTCGCATGTTACTGTTTATCTATATATATAAAAGAGTAACGTGACTGACTGACTGACTGATTCATCATCGCACAGCCCAAACGCAAAGAGCTAGAGAAATTAAATTTTTCCTCTTTCGATGTGTAGCTCCACTAAGAAGGGATTTTGGGAAATTCGTATTTTAAGGGGGTAAAAATGAGTAAAAACGGGTAAAATTGGTAATCTTATATCTGCTAAACTAAAACCGATACCAATAAAATTGAAAAAGAATTGTAATTTGCACAAAAAATAAGCTGACAGGTGACTGGCCTTTTTTTTGAATTTTCAACCACTAAGGGGAAAAAACGGGTAAAAACTGTAATTTGGTACTTTTTTGGTGCCCTAAGTAACTTCCAAACACATATAGCTACGAAAAAAATTTTCACTGTTTTAAGTAATCCGCGAAACAATTTTAATATGAATTCGGCACTTTTTTCAAATTCGCATGTATAAGGGGTAAAAATTTTACCTTTTTTTGGTACTTTTTTTAAAAGAAACTTTTGTAATAATATTTAATGGAACCAAATTTGATCATTATTATTGCCTAATAGAATATGGACAAATATTAAGGCGAAATTTTTGGAAACTTTTTTGGGGACAAAAAAGGTACCAAAAAGGGAAAAATTCCGTAAAATGTATGTAATTCCTAATTTGACGGCCAATTTTCACAAAATTTATAATTGGGATTTCACCAGACATAAAAAATTGTTTAATTTAGTAAAAATTGAAACACATTCATAACAGGGTAGAAAGGGGAAAAATCGGGAAAAGTGTTTAGTACTTTTTAGAACATAGTTACTTTGTTTGCAAAAAAGAGTAGATTTACTGACTTTAAATTATGTCTATTTAAATATTTTGTTTAATAGATATTTGAACATTTTAAACTTGGAACTTGGACCAAAAATGTACTTTTTCGCATTACTATGGTACTTTTTGTATTTTCTACGTTTATAAAGGTAGAATTGTAAAAAAAAGGACTATTGATACAAGGTAAGACTAAAAACTTCAGGACAACCAAAAAGGTACTTTTTTGAATTTTTATGGTACTTTTTGTATTTTCTATGTTTTTTAAGGTAGGATTGCACAATCAAGGACTTTTGATTCTAGGTGAGACTAAAAATGTTATATGCGACCAAAAAGGTACATTTTTGAATTTTTATGGTACCTTTGGTATTTTCAACGTTCGCGAAGCTAGAATTTTGAAATTAGTGACTATTGATACAAGGTCAGACTGAAAATGTTATAGGCGATCAAAAAGGTACTTTTTAGATTTTTTATGGTACTTTTTGTATTTTATACGTTTATGAAGATATGTATATTTGTACTATCAAGGAATATTGATTCCAGGTGAGACTAAAAATGGTATGGGCGACCAAAAAGGTACTTTTATGAATTTGTATGGAACTTGTTTATTTTCAACGTTTGCGAAGCTAGAATTTTGAAATTAGTGACTATTGATGCAAGGTAAAACTAAAAATGTTATAAGCGACCAAAACGGTACCTTTTTGAATCTAAATAGGACTTTTTGTATTTTCTACGTTTATAAAGCTAAAATTGTGAAATAAAGGATTATTGATTCATGTTGAGAATTAAAATAATATTGGAGACACAAACAAAAACCTTTTCGAATTTTTATTGTACTTTTTGTATTTTTACGTTTGTGAACATATGTAGATTCTTAAAATTAGTGTTTTTTGATCCGAGGTCTAAGTCCTAATATTATGGTCGACCAAAATTACTTTTTCTCTTTTTTTATATTTTGTATACATAGAATTCTGAATGTAGGTAATAATAAACCAAGTGGAAGTTTTAGTGAAGGAAAAAATGTTACTTTTTTATTTTAAGGGTCATTTTTGTAAATTATAAATCTTAATTTTTTAAACTCAGTAGCATTGATCTTGCTTTTCGTGAGGAAATATATGCCCGATATATCCTAACTCTACTTTTGATTTTTCTAACTAAATTGAATCAGAGATACAAATTTCAATAAATTAATTCAATTAAACCAAAAATATGTAATAATTATAAATAGAACTTGAGTATTCAATAAATAGTAAGAACTGCGCTATCGAAGTAGCGGGTTAAATGCTAGTATTTATATATTACTAAGTACTACATACATACATATATATGTACTTACTAATACAGACTATAAAACGATACTAAAAGCTGTAAAGTAAAACAAATAAAATTTCTTATAATTTCAGCATTGCCTAAATATAAATAGACAAATCCTCACGAATTTTAAATAATTGGTTTTTGTTTTTATAAGAATTATCTATTTTTGCCTGATTCTTTTAACATCCCGAATCACAAAATTTCCAAATTCCAGTCATCAAGAAATTCAATACCGAATTCAAACTAGTTTTGATTGTAAATATTCAGTTCCAAGAAGGTGGTATTAAATCATAAACCTATTTAAAGCATTTTTCGCCTATTTTATACTTATTTGCAAAGTTATGTGTTACGTGTGCCTTATTGCAAACTCTCCTTTGGTAACAAATTTGGTAGGCATAATTTAATGTAATTCTAAATCGATTTGTATGCGTTCTCCCCACCTATTGTAGTGTAGGGTGTAATAACAAACAACCGCATATTTATAATTAAGCTGTTTATACCTATACAATACGTTTGCATAAAATGAGTGAAAATTTTATATGTGCTTATATGTATGTATGTATGTGCTATAGTCAAATAACAACAAACATATAACAGTTTTCTCATCTTTAACGCTTGCTTTTTGTAAACAGCTCATAAATATTAAAAAAACGCACTACAAAAAACTCACGTCAACAATGAACAACAACATAAACCTATAAAAAAATTAAAAAAAAAACTTGAAATTAGACTCGTAAAAAATCAACGGCAACACACTGATTAATTTCGATGCGTATGGCCCTGAACATAACCTTGAATTTAACGTTTTTTTTTTGATGTGCCTATGACTTCTGTTAGAGTCTGGCTAATATAATGCTATTTTTTTAACACGCTACTGTTGGTAGCTTAACTGAAGCAAAATAAAATTAAGTATGTTTAAGTATTTATTATTGACTAGAATTAATAAGTACACAGAAAAAAATATTGCTAAAATTTGTTTAATTAATTGAATTTTTAATTTGTTTTTGAATTCTAATTATAGTTTTAATTAATTTAATTAAATTTTTTAATTGATATTAAATATTTCAAAAAACAAAGTGACTTCTGTCAGTTGAAAAAAATTTAAAAAATAAAATATATTATTTTAAATGACATTTACTTGAAAATTTATTTTTAAGAATAAATTTAATATAATTGTTACTCAAGGAGCGAAATAATGAACAATTTTCGCCAATCTGCAAGAGAAAGTTCTGGTAAGTGCACATACGTACGTACATATATAACAATATGTTCTGCTTTAAATATAATAAATGGTTTCGGTTTCATTGTAGGTATGCCAAAATTCATTACATATTTATTGTGTGCCTTTATATTCCTCAGAATTCTCATTTTAATAGGTAAGTTAGTTGAATTTCTTCACTATGCCTGATCAAGCCTTTTTACCGGTTAATGTTCCTTTATATATAGGTCGTTGATGCTAAAAATTATTTTTGGAAATCCGGTTTTTGATATGGTATAGTATGTGTATGTGTGTGGAACCCTATTTCTTATCATTAATTTTATTATATAATTAACGAAATGTAATTAAAAATATAGATTCCTATATGTATATTAAAAATAAATTATAAAAGAAAGTAATATTTTTTTGTATTTTTTTATACAGGTTTAATAAATTATATTATTGATATAATAAATGCTTTAATATTATAAAACCCAAATCTCAAATAAAGACATGATTAAATTAATTAAAATCATTTTTGAAAGTTATTGAAAATTTTAATTAATTTTTTTAATACTTTTTTAATTGATATTTTTCTCCATATTTTTTCAATTAAAACTATTAATTTTTATTTAATTAATAGTATCATTTTGACGATTGGAGCAAAATTAAACAATTTTTTAATTAATAATATTAATTTGGTAATTAAATTCCATATTTATTTCTTTCTGTGTACACAGAGAAAATGTATCTGTTGTGAGTATCAGAATTGTTACCAATCATCGACTTTAGTTATGATCAATGATGGGAAGTTTTTTTCAACAAATTCCGTTAATTATGGTTTTAAAATCTAGAAAAAGCTAGACTCCTTAAGAGACAAACGATTAATTTAAAGAAACTCGAGAAATTCAAAGACGGAAGAATATTGACGGTAGAAGAACAACGTGTATTGGTGCAATGTACGTCGTGCATTAAAAGAGGGCCACGTAAGCCGTGACACCTTACACGTGCTCAGCCCACGCCACCCAACGGGATTGCAACTACAATTGCGTTAGAGATATCCAAAGCAGATCCTCTTCTGGCTAGCTCATCAGCCCACTCATTACCAAAGTGGCCCTTATGCGCAGGAATCCAAACTAGAGTAACGTCAGCCCGCTGACCAAGCCTTGACAGTTATTTTGTACATTGGCCAACTAAATTAGACGTTTAATGTACGACCTGAGTGACAAGAGTGCCGCCTGACTGACGACAAATTGATTTTTTTATACTTTCAATGCTAATATATAGCAGACCGCTTCCTGAAAATGGGTGCCTTTTCGACCCCCTTCGTTACACAGTGATTACAAGGTTACCCCGACCTCATTGGGTCCCGTGCCGTCCCAGGCGTTTGCTCTAGACTTTTGTGACTTCACATTGCAGATAAATGATTGTCGACAATCCTCATCACAGAGCCCTTTGTAATCACCAGAATCTGCCCCACACTAATTTCCCTTATAGTACTCACTATGGTACTGGTACTAAGTCTATTGCCATTCATTCAATGCTATTAAGTTTTGACCACGATTTTGTATTATTCGCGGACTTAAAATTCCGTTACATATGGGTTACATACAATTACGAAATTGATGTCATGAGAAACATGGAAAATACCACAATTCTTATTCGGAGTTAAAATCTATGGAGTTTTAGATGAACTTACAAGTAATTTGGTTTGGTTTAATGATACAGAAGGTGGTTCAGCGAAAATTACTAGATTTCCCTCTTATAGCTAAAACGCACTTGTGACCGCTAAACTGGTTTCGAAATCGCTAGATTTTAAGGAAAAATTTCTAAATTCCCATCACTGGTTATGATACTAGATTTTTATGGTTGTATCCAAGGCACATTTATTCATCAGGTAGTCTTGTTTCGTCAGCTGATAATTTTTTTCTTCACTTATTTTAAATTTCAGCTGTCAAAGTCTATAGATAAAAAACCATTTTCTCTTCTCTCTCATTTATTTCGAATGTCAAACTTTATATATAAAAAATATAAACAAAAAAATTCTCTCCGAATTGCAATCACCTGATGAATTAATATGCCTTCGTTGTATCTATAGAATTTTATTTCAAAATATTAATGCATAGTCAGCACTGAGAACTTGTGATTATTGCAGTAAAACGTTCGATTCCTAGATTATCTGTTTTCTGAGTGTAGAGCAATTTTAAAGCTTTATTCGTTTATTAACAGTATTGTTAACTATTTGGTAATTACCGTTTTATACACTAATTTACAGCTATGAACACTAATTTTCACAAAATGTCCATTCATTAAAAAAAATAGACTTAAAAATGTGTAATTGCTTAATTACACAGATAATTAGCCAGAATTTTTGCTAATCGCATAATCTGGTTGTATAAGTGCCATTTTATAATTTTAGAGCTATTAATATCGATGTGTAGTCAGTTCCGAGTAAGTATAATTTTTGTACTAGAAATTGTGATCAAACAAGGAATATTTGATTGCAAAAACTGGGTAATGACTTTATATTACTATGTCTACTACATACTGTTAGTATTATTTGGAAGTAGTCTAGGAATGTCTTATTTATTAAGTTAAGTTTTAAGTTTTTATCATAAATTATAAATTTTTGGTTTTGTTTTAAATTTGTAATAATTACCAAAGTTAACAGGGGCATTCGAACGTGATCGAAGTTGGAAAATTCTTATTAGAATCTCTATACCTAAAGCACAGTGAACTCAATCGTTCGAGTAAAATTTCGATCGATATCGAATGCCGTAATTTGGCCCCAGATTTGTATACCCATCACCGAAAGAGATTATGTGGGGCTATATCTATTTTGTCATGTCGTTCGTAACACATTGAAACTAAACTATATATAAAATATATATATTCTGAGTCCTGGTTTCATTTTAGGGCGATCAAGGAGCAGCTCATAAAAAATTTTCTTTTGGACATCGAAAAAAAAATGTGTTTTCGTCTAAATGCAATGACGTAATAATATTTCACGGGTATATTTAATGAGTAAACAAGTAAGAGCACCACATTCGACTGTGCCGAATTTTTGATACCCACCACCAATCTTGTTTGCTTTTATAGCACAAAATTTATTATTTTGTTATTAACTGTAATATTCTCTTTATAAGTGGGCTTTAATAAAGCCGGCGTGTCAAAGTAGTTTCTGCCTTCCCCTTTATTCTTTCAAAAACTTTATTAAAAGAGAAATAATATGAATTTGAGATAAAGCGTTATATAGGAAGTGGGCGCTAAAGTGGGCGTGTAACCTTTAGTTTTTGGAATTATACTAACATTGACGAGAAATGCATATATGCAAACTTACATCTTCATGCAACTAATTCTGTCGGTTTTATGAGCTTTTGAATTTCATTAACAATAAATTATGTGAGAAATGGGCTTTGAAGTAGGCTTGTCAAAGTTGCTTCTACTGATAAAATCAACTTAAATATTTTTATATAGAGTCCTTTATACTTCCAAAATCTTGTCCATAGAGAAATTATATCAATTTGAGAAGAAGCGTTATATGGGAGTAACTCATTACTTATTCGATGACATCACCGTGTATAAATATTGAATATAAATGCCAAACTATAAGAAGTGGAGTATTGCAATTTAGCATTGGTAACTCAGTACTTAGTAAGTCTCAAAACATGAATTATTCCTTTTTAATAATTTTTAATTTAAAGTGAATTAAAACTCGGAATGCAAAGGGCTAGTTTCTCCATAATTCAATAATTAAATTTTCCAATGTTGAAACAATATCGTTCCATTGAATGTGGTCAATCATTCGCCGTCCTTTTTATACCCTTCACACAGTGAAAAAGGGTATATATAGGCTTGTCATTTTTTTTTAATTTATTTTTTATTTAATATATTATTTATATTTTGATTTTTTTTTTTTAATTTTTTTTTTTTAATTTTTTTTTTAAATTTTTTTTTATTTTTTAGTTTGCTTCATACTTATTATATATATTTTAATTATTTTAAAAAAATTTTTTTTTTAATTTTTTTTAATTTTTTTAATGTTTTTTTTTAAATTTTTTTTAAATTTTTTTTTTAAAATTTTTTTTTTATTTTTTTTTTAAACATACATACGTAAATTTATAATTTTACAATGGGATGTTTTTATATATGTATGTTTTTTATATGTATGTACGTATTTCATATGAGATGATTGGTGATACAAACTACTGTTATTGCATGACTACACGTTGTGAAGGGTATATAAGATTCGGCACGGCCGAATATAGCGCTCTTACTTATTCCATACTAGATAATATTTTGACAACGGATTCAAATTGAACAGCTAATGCAATTTTAGTTGGACAGCAATTTATATAAATTTTTTTCACACTCTTTTTAAAAAACTCGAAAGCAACTTTTACTTCAAAAACAATTATCATAAAAGAGACAACAAGTTTCATATATGCAATGTTCTTCTTTTCTGTTTCTTTCCTGAGTGCTTTTACCCCCTTGAAATTTCGGTAGTAATGAAAAAGGTAAGTATGAAAAAGATAAGTTTGAAAAAGGTAAGTATGAAAAAGTAAAAATCCAAGATAGCGTCCAAGATTAAAGGGCGTATAAATATATAAGTAAAATATACTAGTGACGTTTTTGTCTCTTTTAACCCCCACAATATTGGTATGAAATGAAATGGATTGCCCAGTAGTTATTCCCCTGTTCAGTAAACTGTTAAACAATTGTAAAATCCAGTATGGCGTCTGAAACAAAATGGCGGAAATTGTATATAATTATGTTAAAATTAAATAATAAAAATAAAATAAATAAAATAATAAATAAAATGGCGTATAACATGAAATCTAGGCTAAGCTACGATGTGGTCATTACATGATGGTGAAGGGTATTATTCTGGAAAATCTTTGAGCTTTTAAAAATTTGGAAATAAAAATGCAAAATTTTGCCAGTACTTTGCAAATATAAAACTAATAAATTTTAAAAGGAGAGAATATAGACCTTTTAGTTCATTTCGTTTGGAATTTTTTGCATGTGGTAAAAAAAACTGTTTTTTTTTTTGCCACTTTTGCAAATTTAGCTTAATGGGAATAAAAAAGAAAAAATGAGCAGGAATAGTTAGTTCTAAACTATGTAATAGAAAGAATCCGAAATGTTTAAATATTCGATGAATATATATTTAAAAAATGTGCAATTTTTGTAAAAATTTATATGTTAATTGGAAAAAGTAAAAGTTAAACTAATTTTATGTTAAAAATCTAATTTTTTCACATCTAATAGAAAACCAAAAAAAGGGCAGCCAATCAAAAAGTCCAAAAGAAATATATCCTGATAAGATATATTTTTTTACTTTTAAAAAAAGCAGGCTAGGAAAAAACCATTATTCATTTTAAAATACACTTTATGACCCTCTAGTGGTCGTATAGTGTTAATGGTCATACATAGTGGGTCAACATCAGTTTACAAAACAAAACAAAAATAAAGGTTTCAACGATTGTGTTTTCTAATTAACCGTACACCAAACAATGTTGTAGTAGTAATTTAACCCTTCAAACGTTGAGTGAAATGCTCCAGAGATCTTATAAAACATTTTTCCATAACAACTGTGTAAGAGTAGACCCCGTAATGCAATAAATTGTCAGATAATGCCGATTTATTGTAGAATACCTTGACGACTATATATTTTGTTATTCTTTGTTATTAAGTATACAGCGCATTTTAAGGGTTAAACAAACGATCGTTTATTAAAATTAGAAGGGAATAGCAAAATAAAGCCTTTACATCTTATATTATCTCTGTATATATGTAAGTATGTATGTATTTATATTTACTTTGTGTTATCAATGGCAACTAAATTTGTACCGTAACTTTTCGTCTACGTCCGTCCAACAATATTTGCGTTTTTAACTTGTTTAAAATTTACCGATACGCAAAAACACTTTATTGCAAAACTATAAACGCACTTCAAATTTGTTTCATATCTGACACTGTAAAAAATTAAATTTTTTTACTTTTTTAACAAAAAAACATATACACTCCGGTTCCATATTCAGAAGCCTATATCTTTTGCAATTTTTAACCGATTGCATAATTTTAAAATAAAAATGGAAGCTAGACATCTTGAGATATAAACAAATACCAAAGAACCTTTTCTGATTAATTTATAAAAAAAATCCAAAAATGTGTTATTTTTTTTGGTTTCTTGAATAAAGGCATTTTATTATTTGTTATTATTTTAAAAGTAAGGGATGATCTTTTTTTTTGTACGGAGCGATTGTTTATTACAATTTATTACAATGGCAAAACAAACAAGTAAGAGCGCTATATTCGGCCATGCCGAATCTTATATACCCTTCACATCGTGTAGTCATGCAATAACAGTAGTTTGTGTCACCATTCATCCCATATGAAATACGTACATACATATAAAAACATACATAAATATAAAATTATAAATTCACATATGTATGTTAAAAAAACAAACAAAAAAAAAAATAAAAAAAAAATTTAAAAAAAAAATTAAAAAAAAAATTAAAAAAAAATTATTATATATATAATATATATAAAACAAAAAAAAATAAAAAAAAAATTTAAAAAAAAATAATAATAAAAATAATAATAAATAATAATAATAATAAAAAAAATTTTAAAAAAATTAAAAAAAAATTTTTTGTTGGCTCAGCTGGGATTCGATGCCACGTTTTCTCTAACCAGTACACACGTTTGTATGTATGTATGTTGTTGTTGTAATGTTGTTTTTGTGAAAAAAAATCGAGGTGGTCGTGGGTTTTTGCTCATATCTCAGTTGTTTATGTTTCTGATTTTCACTACCGATCTACTCACGAATATTTCTGATATATTAATACCTTACTTGGGTCCAACCTATGATTTCAACATACACACGGACAGACTGACAGAGCTTAATCGACTCCCCTATTCATAAGCTTTCAGAAAATATATACTTTATGGGATCGGAAATGAAAATTGTAGAAATTTCACACGGAACGACAAACCTATATATACCCTTTTTCACTGTGTGAAGGGTATAAAAATGGTTAATCTAACGGAAAAAAGTAAAATCGATGTTTACCGTTTTGAACGATATTTTAACCGCGCAATAGCTAAAAAATTTGAACGAAGTATAGCAGTTTTCGACAATTACATCTTGGATCCCGAGGGGTGTGGAAAACATTTTAAAGGAACGGTTTCATCGTCTTTATCTACGTATGAGAAAAGAAAAAACAACAGAATTAAGAAACCACTATTGGTATGGTTTTTTTTATATATCAAGATGTCTAGCTTACCGGAGTGTATATGCATAGGGTGAGCCAAAACTTACTCAGTCACTGTAAGAAAAAATATATTAAATCAATAAAAAAAAAATTATCTTTAAAGCCACTTTTATTATTAGGTATATTACATTTCTGTATAAATACGATGGATTAATATTTATCAAATAAAGAACTGTTAATTTTAATTTTGGATGCATTGAGCTAATGATTAATTCTGTACAACTTTTTTCATACCCTTCACCTGTGGTGCACAAGGGTATATATAGCTTTGTCATTCCGTTTGTAATTTCTACAATTTTCATTTTCGGCCCCATAAAGTATATATTTTCCGAAAGCTTATGAATAGAGGAGTCGATTAAGCTCTGTCAGACTGTCCGTCTGTCTGTGTGTTAGTTGAAATCAACTTTTTGAAGCAACCATATGTTCGTCAGATCTGTGTATGGTATCAATCTTTTGGAAATATCCGGGAATGACTTGCTATTTAAAATCAGCACAATCGCCTTATAACTTTCTGAGATATGAGCAAAAACACAAACTAAAATTAATTTTTTTCAGCTTCTAGATAACTGAGACAGTCAACATTGGTATTATCTGAAAGGACTTGACTAGCGTAATATAAACATTTTAAAAAAATTAAAATTCATGTTGACCGCCACTACAAAATGGCGGACAATAAATTTATATATGGGTATTATGGTATTTTAAAATGTAACTTCTAGAACCTCCTCAATATTGGTATCAAATTAAAGGGCTGGACTAGTAGAATACAGTTAACTACGTAAAAATTCAAAATCAAGGATGGCGTCGGAAATAACAAGGAAAAATGGCGTATAACATGAAATATAGGTTAAGCTACGATGTGAGATTATACTGATGTACATGATGGTGAAGGGTATTATCAGATTCGGCATGGCTTGTTTTATTTCTAGTATGGGAACAAATAATTAAGAGACGATTTGGTTAAAAAAGGCCATTGCAAATAAATATTTTACTGATATTTGATGGTCGTATTCTACTGTTAAAAATAGGAACAAGTATTCAGAACCAAACTCTAGGCTAAAACACGTCATTATTTTTCTTTTAAAATCATCAGTAAAATAATAATAAATATTTGTTGTCTCTATTTATTTAATTATTTTTTATAATCGATATAAATTCTAGTTTGAGTTAAGCAATACTAGTGATAGTTGTGAAACAGAACAGTGATTGCTTAAATATATCACAATCAAATATCATACGTTTAAAAATATTTCTGCAAAGAAAAAATAATAATATATACGTGCAATTATAGCAATTTCACGCAGTGTGATTAAAATTTTATTATTTTCTCATACATACCATTTGCATGATAAGCTAAAAAGTGCGTATGTGTGTAAAGATTGCCTACAAATTCGTAAAAAGCTAACGCACAAACGAACAAATTTTAATTTAAAATAAAAAAATGCTTTAAATAAAACGCTTTTAAAATGTCTAATAGTATGCAGTCAATTTATTTTCCATGTATTTTATTTCGAATTTATTTCAGGTAGAGAGATAACAACAATAATTTTGAATACATAAGAATACACAAGTATGTTTGTGTTTTTGCCAGTGTTTGTTTATGGGCCTGAATGTAATAAATGATAAGTTAAAACATATTTTTTTATTTCTAAATTTTTTTTATGTGTTTTTTTTTCCCTCAAATAACAACACACTTTAGACTTTGCAATCTCAAACGCATAATTGTGCGTTTTTTTTACAAAAAAAACAAAAAAAAAATATATAAAAAATATAATAATAAAAAATATAAAAATATTTTACGAAGAATGTCAGAAATATATAGTTTCTGCCTTTTGTTCTTGTTGCTATGAGATCAGCATTTTTAATTTTATTTTTTTTATTTAACAAAGAACAGTAGTATTGTTAATTAAATTAATAAAACTATGTGCTGTTTACGGAAAATACAAGAAAATAAGAACAAAAGAACTTTAATAATTTCCACTCCACTTAAGCAGTGGTATTATGTGAACAGCACATTACTATACTTTAGAATTAGTTATAGAAATAGTTAATGCTAACAGTGCGTAAGGTCGCCTTAATATGCCTACATTAACCATTAATTATGTATGTATTCTACATGACATAGCAAAAACTAAGCCATTTAATTCTAATAGAATATGATTTCTACGCTTAACAATGTCGAATGAATGTGTTCTTTCGCATTCTAAGCGAAAGAAAACTAATTTGAACTCTTCTACGAACGATAACTTGATAAACAGCACTAAAGAAAACATAAGAGTTTTCATACAAAATTTATATTATTCATTTGCGCAATTTTTTATTTTAGAAACTGTTGAGAACTTTGTGAGAATTTAATATTTCAACATCTGCAACAATAATTAGTTGCCATATTAAATTACTTACACTAGGGAGATTCCTTAATTGTACTAAATAAGTCATTGGTGGTCCATTGTAATTTTCGAGTTTAAAAAAAGTACAATCGTACCAAATTTTCCATCTCTGACATGTACATATTTATACACACAGATTTATGTATGCATGATGACTTTATTGTGAGAGACGACTAACTGTCATATCAAACCAAGCTGAAGTTGTCCGGATACTTCGGTAGAGCGCGTGAGCTTCGCCATCAAGCCATCCATAAGACACTTGCCAAAAAAAAAAATAGGTAAGTACCAAAAACACTTAAACCCTTAATTTTTGTATTCCATGTTTCTCTCATGACTACGCTCTGATACTTAACTCTCTAGCTTGCAGCTGATGAAATGCTGCATTGGCCTGCCCACCCCTTACCGTGACAAATCTATGGCCACTTACTAATTGATTTGCCCCTAATGAATATTGCCCCTACAGCTTAGATTTTCTCACTTACCTTTTTTTTCCAGTTCACTCCATCGTTGGATATCTCCACACCACTAGTGCCATGTGTCCCGTTTGTCTAACGTCCGTCACCAAGAAAAACAGCAAGTATTCACAAATGTAAATTTATTTATTTTATTTATCTGAGTAAAAATATAATGTTTTTTTACAAAACCTAAAAATTAATAAATATTTTTCTTTATCCTTTTTTTCAAGATTTTGTTGTATATTTTTAAAACAACAATTCTAATTTTTTTCCACAGGTAAATTTTTCTCACTCGCTTATAGAATCAGAATATATCGGGTGTCCCAACTAGAAAGCAATTTTCATTTGGCGCCATTCGAAGTGTCATTGTTTGACATTTTAACAATTGTTATTGTTTGCTAGTAGAAGGTACCAGGTTAGTAAAAATGAAGCGCTACACGAATGAACAACGCATTCTCATTGTGAAATCGCATATTGCGATCATCCCATTTCCATCTTGATGGCTTAGTCAATAGGCAGAATTGTCGCATTTGGGGTGAGGAAAATCCTCGAGTGATTCACGAGAAGCAAATGCATCCTCAACGTGTCACTGTGTGGTGTGGTTTTTGGGCTGGAGGAATCATTGGACCTTTTTTTATGAAAATGAGGCAGGCCAAGCGCAAACAGTCAATGGTGTTCGGTATCGTGAAATGATAACCAGTTTTTTCTTGCCTGGAATTGAAGAAATAAATGTGGAGGGCATGTGGTTTCAACAAGATGGCGCCACATGTTATGCAGCCAGAGAAAGAATTCAATTGCTGCATCAGTCATTTCCCGATCGTGTTATTTCGCGTTTTGGAGACCAGAATTGGACGCCTAGATCGTGTGATTTAACACCTTTAGATTAAGCCGACGACGACCCAAGCCTTAAAAGAGGAAATTGGACGCTGCGTTAATGAAATACCGCAGCATTTATGCAAAAAGGTCATTGAAAATTTCATTAAAAGATCGCGTGTGTGCCAGTAAAGCCGCGGCGGCCATCTGCACGATATATTGTTCCATACATAACCTCATTCTGTCTACTTTACGATATAATAAAGTTTCACGATTTTTTTTTTAAGTATCTGTGCTTTATTTAAAATTTAAAAATTGCGTTCTAGTTGGGACACCCGATATATACAAACTTCACATTACAAAACCAAAAGGTTCTTATCATACCTTCTACACGAGCCATCGATTTGTTCGCATACATCTGTGGCTTGGAGCTAAAAAGGCCAATTTCAAAATATTTAGTTTTGGGAAAATTTGAATAGAACTTTAACTTTTATAGATGATGACATTGGTCAGCATTTTATTTATGAAGCTGTTCTGGGTTCAGTATGACTTCAGCTGTTTTACCATAATGAAACAGAGCAAGAAAACAAATCTAATGCAATGATTAACTCAAAAGAGCAAAAAAGTGACATTGGCCCTTTTAGCTCCAAGCCACAGACATATGAATGCCTCGAATTTCATACATTAAAATACCAAATTTAATTATTCTTAAAACGAATTCATGCCTCATCAAAAATAACCAAAAAAAATCGCCAAAAAATCGCCATATTGCCAAAATTTAAAATTAAGACGTCAAACGAGTTTTAAAATTTCCACGTTTGAAGAAAAATCGTCATATTGGCAACCCTGGTCACTTGTTCTTTTGTTTTCGAGTGGTCAAATTATTTTGCATAAAAGAATAAATAAAAATAGTATGTTAACTGTTTTATTTATAATTTAATTTTGTTAATATTAGAAATGAATGTTTTCGTTCTTTTGAATTTATATGAACAGTTGTTTTTCGTATTGAGCTTCAATTGTTGAAAATTGTAAAACCCCAAATTTATTCGAAGACGAGTGACTGGCTTTCCTTCGCTTAAGATTTCTATCGACATTGCGAAACAGGCTATTCTTCTTTTATCCAGCGATGCTAATTTAGCGCTTTTTCTGCTAGGTTTTGCGTGTTTCAACAACCCAAAAAAATGTGTGCAAGATTAGTGCGATTTATTTCAAAAGTAAAATTTTATTGAAATGATGTAATATTTTTACCAAAATTTAATAATTATAAAACAATTTAGTATAATTGTGCTTTTTTAGTTAAATTCGTACCTTTAGGTATCCACTAAACATAATGCGCCCAACAAATTTAAATATCCAAAATTATCCGCAATTAAGCAATTAAGAAAGAACCTTTTTTCTTAATAAAAAATTTTGCGAATACTGATTTCATTAAAAATCTTAGGTAATTACAAAAAAAATGTAAAAGTCTACCTCAATATATTCAAAGACGTCAATATAAAGGGTGTCAAAATATTAAGAATCGCTACAGGGAGATGATCCACACGCTTTTGTGACGGAAAAATGTTGGAAGATGTGGTTTCAACAGGATGCTGCCACTTGCTATAACATTAAAAGAAACAAGGGATATTTGAAAGACAAGTTCGAAAATGGCATTATTTCTGGTAGAGAACAAGATAACTGACATCCAAGATCATACGATTTGACACCATAAGACTATTTTTAGTAGGGTTTTTTGAAATCGAAAGTGTACAGTTATAATCCCACAACAGTCCAAGAGTTTAAAAATAACATTGTCGAGCAGAAATCAACCATATCAACCATAAACAACAGTTAATTGAGAATTTTGGTAAAAAATTTGGAGCCTGTAGGGGGGTCACTTGGCCAATATAATTTTTAGTATTTAGCCGGAACATATTTGTAGCAAACTTAAATAAAAATATTTTAAATTTCTCAAGAAAAACTCTTTCTTTTATTATAATAAAAATGACACCACAAACTTGGTCACCCTTTTTTATCTTACATATTATAAAAATGATAAAGATATTTGGCTTTTTAATTTCTGCTTTTTTAGCTTCTAAAAGCAGTAACCAAAAATCACCTTAACAAGTTCAAAAAATAATTTCTGAGGTGATTTAAAAAATAACAATAACTCACGAAAAGCAGAATGAAATCTTAGAGCTTTCTAGAGCGTTTTGAGTTGATGCCTAGCGCCTTTTGGTTATACATAGTTGACATCGCTGCTTTTATCTGTGTTAATTAAAACTGAATTTAAATAAAACTGAAATATATATTTTAAATTCAAAATTCGTAATGATTTCTCTAAAGAATAATTAATTTTATCTGACTGTTTTCTCTTTAAACATTAAGAGAGTCAAAACTTTGAAGATCAAAAAAAAAATTAGTAAAAAAATTCTCGGCAATGCGCTTCTACGACCTTAATTAAAGCTGCAAACCTCATGCACAATTCCAATGAAAGAACAAAACGAAACTTTTGTGTCTAAACTGAACGAAAGAACGAATCGTTTTGTTTTGTAGAGTTCTATTGCATATTGAAATACAACAATTTCGTTTAACAGAGTGATCGTTCCACTGCATATAGATGTGTGCATTTGCTGTGCATACGTTAAGTATGCAGGGTGTGTGTCTAAATTAATTTTGTTTATAAATCTCTACGAAATACATATTTCAACACACTTATGTTTAAAGAACCAACAAGTAGAATATATATATTCTGCTGTGCCGAATCTGTGTAGGTACAATAGTATTACATATCTAGAATAATAAAAATAAGGTTGAGCATTGCGAATGCCCTCTCGTGCGTGACGTCTCATCAACAAACAAGTTATTGATATTACAAGTAGAAATTTTAAATAGTGAATAAAATCCTTAAAAAAAAGAGAATTTAGAAATTACCATACTTGTAAAAAAAAAATAAAAACACATCAAACAATAAGTAAATTAATAATTTTTTTTTATATACAGTGCACTCGCAATAACGGAAACACCGTCTAACGTCAACACCGCCTAACATGGGAAATCTTTTGCTAACGTTGACTACTCTTTAACGTTAACATACTCAAAAAGCCTGTGGACAACACTGAAATATATTAATTTATATTTTAAAAGTTTAGTATTTTTGTATGGTAACGAAATTTGAATTTTTCTTATGAGAAGAACGGACTTAAACGGCATAAGTGTAAAAAGATCTAAATGTTTGGAGTTAATGAAAAGGGCATCTATTTTAGATAGTTTAAAAAAAAATCTCATGACCTTTGTAATGAATTTCAATTAAAAATTTTAGTTGTGTCCCACAGGGAAGTCATCTTGGCCCATTGCTGTTTTCCCTATTTATCAACGATCTGCCAAATTCGATTAAATTCTCGGATTTTCTAATGTATGCTGACGTACAAATATTCCTTAGTTATAATCATCACGATGATTTTATCCTACTTCAAAAGCACTAAGATGCTTTTTGTTCTTGGTGTAATCTTAACCTAATGGAGCTGAATCCTGAAAAATGCAAATACATGTGTTTCTTTCGTAGATGCCATATCAGCGTGAATTACGTCTTAAACGGTCTTACTCTGGACAGACTCAATAATGTCTCCGACCTTGGAATTTTACTAGATCCCAAACTAAATTTTATTCAACATACTTATCTCTGTTACTGTTAACAAGTCACGTGCAGTACTTGGATTTATAAAACGCTGGGTGAAGGAGTTTAAGGACCCATACATAACGAAACAATTATATACTTCTCTGGTCAGGCCTATTCTTGTGTATGGTTCAATAATTTGGGATCCAACGTATAATGTTTAAAACAATAGCATTGAGTCTGTGCAAAAACAATTCCTGTTATTTTGTTTTCGAGGCCTAAACTGGAATCCGTTAAACATGCCGCCTTACACTAGTAGACTTGCTCTTATAAAGCTGCCAACGCTAAAAAGTCGAAGAAAGATGCTAAATGTCACGTTTGTTCTCAACTTAAGAAAGGGAAATGTATGCTCTGATTTCTTGATTTCCAATATCTCTTTTAATGCAACTTCTCGTTCTACACGTTATTTTTATCCACTATCTGTCAAAGTCTTCAGAAGAAATTATGCCAACTATGATCCGTTTTCAAGAATTTGTACTGAATTTAATAAATTTTATCAATATGTTGATTTTTCTTTAAATGTTAATATTGTAAAGTCTAAAATAATTTGTATCTTGAATAAATGAAAGTATGTAACAATTTGCACTGTCTAAAAGTCTGTAAGGATCTTGAATCCATAGACCTAAATAAATAAATAAAAATACAAATAGTAATAAAAGAACTTAATATTCAAGAATGTAAAACACAGGTTTATATTGAAAAATTTTAAGATTTTTTTGTGACATTCGTCAATCGCTAACGTTAACAATTTCGCCAACATTAACTTCTTAGGGTTTAATTAGTTCACGTTACCGCGAGTGCACTGTAATTCAAAAATCAACCCAAACACGGTAAATAATCATTAAGCCGTAATATGTTCAATAATATCCTTTTAAATAAACTATAATCCTTTCTTATACCCACCACCAAAAAAATGGTGTGGGGGTTTAATAATTTTGTCATTCTGTAACACATCGAAATCTCCATTTTACACCCCATAAAATATATATTTTCTCAGTTCTAGTTTCATTTGAGGATGATCTAGATATGTCCGTCCGTTTGTCCATCAATATGTCCGTCTGTCTTTCCGTCTGTCTGTCAAGGTTTGTTAAGTATTGAAAATCTATTGAGTTAAATCGACATATAAAAAAAAGTTATAGCTCGTAATGCAAAGGGTAGGTCGAATAAAATACAATATTTTCTGAGTAAAAAAAATATTTTTCCTTGAAAATTGCTCAAATCTATGCGTTACGAAAAGAGTTATAAATCAAAATGTACGAAAATTTATGCCGCACAGTGTATTTTTCAGTATATTTAAAATTTAAAACGTAATAAAACTGACAAAATTAAATGTAGGATTCTGAAATTTGCAAACATTGCTTTTTGGACAAAGGCTTTGTTCTAACGGAAAATAAATGTGACACGCTGGCTTTTACGTCCACCTCCCATATAACGCTTTATCTCAAATTCATATAATTTCTCTTTGGACACAGATTTTGGAAAAATAATGGACTCTATATTGTATCATCTAAGTTGACTTCATTATCAGAAACTACTTCGATATGCCTACTTTAAGGCTCACATTTCTACTTTAAGGCCCACATGTTTACTTTAAGGTCACTTTTCTACTGTCAAAATTTGGTATTAAAATCCTGTTAGCTCTTGCCACTTTTAAACCACCGCTTTTGTAATAAGTTTTACGCGTTCTTCGGGTCTTAAACGATCCGTATTGGTAAATTGCCAATCTTTCAAAAATTAAATGACACTAAAGATGACTAGAATATTGAGAAAGGAGAAAGTTGAATCTCGGAACGTTCTGCAATGCAAGGTCGAGATAAACTCATATGCAAATTGCCAACATCTGGGGATAATATGGATACCATGGCATCACGGGCTGATCGGAAACGAGAAAGCCGACAAATTATCTAAAATGGGAGCTCTTTTGAGTACTATAACTTTGAAAAATGCTAAACCCTTTAAACGATTCAAGGAAGAACTTAAAGGTTGGGCGATGGAGGAACATGGCAGAAAATGGTAAAGGGGTAAAGTGTCGGTTAAGTGACAAGCATACTATGGGGTGACCCAAATTTTGGGAAATAAAAGGAGATTCTGAGACTGAATTGATCAACACTAAGAAGACTAACCAGTGTTATTACAGGTCATACGAAACTAAGAACCCCTCTAGCTCACATCAGATTGTCTGAGGGGACGACATGTAGAGCATGCGAGGAAGAGAATGAGACTTTGGTAGACTACCTCTGTCATTGTCCTGCGTTTAGGCAATTTAAAATGCAAAAATTTTTTCGTGGTTACTATGCTGAACTTGAAATACCTGGGAAACTCGAACTGGAGATCCATAAGGGATTACATTGAGGGTACTGGGTTCTTGGACAAGTCTGTTACTTATGGGATATTATGTTTATGGTTTTTGTTTGGGTATTGCGTTTTCCATATGGAGCGCACAACAAGCCAATTGGGCAAAGTGCCCCTCCTTTTCAGCCTAACCTAACCAAAGATGACTAACAGCCTTGCCAGGCCGGCACTAAGTAAAGAATTCTTTATTTACATATATATATATATTATTTCCCGTGGATCCTATAAGGATGCTAAGGTTTTTATTTCATTCCAGCTTTTGTTTTGTGTAGTAGCTTTGAGTTCGATTTGACGACGCCAAGTCTGGGATGGTCTACCTTTTCTTCGGCAACCTTGGGGGTTCCATTCTATGGCGTTTCTAGTGATGTCGTCATTTGATTTACGCAAAGTATGACCTACCCATCTCCATTTTCTTCTTAATATTTCCGTATTTATGGGTTTTTGACCAGTTTAGTTCCATAATCTAACATTGGATATAGTAACTGGCCAAAATATGTTTAAGATTCTTCGCAGGCACCGATTTATAAATATCTGCAACGAGTTAAGGTCTTTGAAGGCTGCATTCCATGATTCACAGCCATAAAGAAGAATGGATTTTATGCAGGAGTTGAATATGTTTACTTTGGTTCTCTTTGAGATATGCGCCGATCACCATATTGGGTTAAGCTGACCGAATGCTTGTTTGCCATATTTAATTCGGTATCGAACGTCATCACTAGAGCCTCCTTTTGTAGTCAGTAAGCTGCCGAGATAGCAAAATGTTGTAACATCTTTGAGTTCTTGATGGTTAATTGTAAATGATCTATTGTTGGAGGCATTTATTCTTATTTCCTTGGTTTTGGTAATGTTTATTTTCAAACCAGAACTAGCTGCTTGGGCATGAATTGCGTAAAGCTTATCCTGCGAAAAAAGACAGATATCGTCTGCATAGTCAAGGTCTTCCAGTCTACTATTTAGTCCCCATATTATTCCCCTCTGCGTTCGTGAGGCCTTACGCATTATATTGTCAAGGACAATATTGAAGCGGAGGGGCGACAGCACGCACCCTTGTTTTACTCCGGTTTTAATTTCAAATTTGTTGCTGACAGCACCCTCATGCAGAATACGGCAGCATGCATTGTGGTATAGAGCCTTTATGAGTTCGACAATCTTGTCTGGGGTGCCTTTACATCTTAGTGCGTTCCAAATAGCCGAATGGGATAGGGTATCAAAGGCTTCTTCAAGGTCAATGAAGACCAAGTAAAGCGGAGATCTCCATTCAACAGATTGTGCAATGATGATGCGAATGCTGTTAGCATGATCGATGCATGATTTTATTTACATCTCGTTATAGTATTGTTGCACTTTATATCTTTATAACCTTTTTATTTGTTTCAAAAAACCTATCATTTAGTTTTATGTATGTTTTACCAGTTATTTTTGGATTAAATACGAATAATTTTTAATATTTGCTTTTGTCTCGATACCTTTTCATTTCCATTCTAATGACAACAAAATTTACTTAAATTAATTTCTGTCAAGCAGTTGAAACTAATAAAAATTATTCATACATGAACGTACTTCGTTTATGTTTAGAAAAATACTCGCATGTTTGCATTGGAAAAGTACAAAAGACAACTGAACACGTTCCTATTCAATTTGTTAGTGTACAAAGATGTTTTTTTGTTCTTTTATTCCGACTGATATAAGTTGCCAGTTTAACCGGTTTTAAAATCTTTTTTACACCCTCAATTTTGATTTAAAATATGGCCAAAAATACCATGCCGCTAATTTTATACACATAAATATTTTAATAGTTTATAAAACTTGTTAATACCATTACAATATAGCGTCATTGAATCTTTTAATAAATAATAGAAAAATATTTGTTTAAAAAAGAATTTATATAAGAGAACACATTTCTTTAAAGCAATATTTTCTCATCACTTCAGAACAAAATATAAACGGAAAAACTTATGCCATTTTATTTCAACACCCTACACTATCTAACATATCAGTGATGTAGCAAACATTAATTAACTGTTTACCGAATGCTGGGTTACTGAAAGGATTTTCTTTTTAAACACCCATACCCCATATAAGCTAATGGTTTATAGTGATCTGCAACACTGTTACGGTCAAAAGTAATAATTTATCCGCTCTGTTTCATAATGGCCTAAAATACACTTTTCGTGTATTATAGCTTCGGTGTTGACCGACTATACTGTTGATTGTTTTTTTATTATTTTTTTTTTTTAGTTTTTGCCTCTTTGTTTTTAACGTCAGTAAAGTGTTTAGTAGAAATAAAAAAAAAACAATAAAAATAAAATAAACATTAGTGCGTGTATTAAATTTACAAATAAAGCGAGAATATTGTTGTCAAAATACAAATAAAAGAGGCATAATAAACTAGAAAAAAAACAATAAATATTCGTCTAATAGAAACAGCAACAAATATAACAGAAACCATATTTTGATAGAGAATTACATACAAACACACATACACACACACTTGCTAAGCATTCATTTAACAATTAAACAACAAGCAAATATAGGAAAAGTTAAAAATAAATAATAAAAATGAAAGTGACAAATTATTATAATTTTCATACACTTTTTTAGGCTCGTTCGTCTGTCCGACTATAAAAAATGCTGTGCGTTTCTTTTTGATTTGAACAAAAAAATTTTTTATTTTCTATTTTGTACTTGTTTATTTTAATGCATGTTTAGGCATGTACATACATATATGTATGTTCCGTATGTTTGTATCTATAGGCTAATTTTTTTGACTAACTTTAATGGGTATTACTCACTCTAGCATGACAAATAGATAAACTCGAATATATGTACTTCATGTTCTTGCTGATTATCGGGCTATATATTGCAGATTTTCACATGGATATTTGTATACTAAGCATTATTGATTTAATTTGAAAAAAAAAAGATTTGAATAAGTACAAGTAAGAAACACCGACTTTGCTAAGTAGGCAAACATTTATTCACACACTTGCCAAATGGTATGCAGACAAAATTTGAAACTTCTCAAGTGTCACTCGTGAAACTGCATTAATAGCAGTTCCCATCAAATTGCAATGTCGGCACACACATGGTTGTGCAACGTGATCTGCGAACAAGCCGCGGTCTTAGCCGTGTGTCGGAATTGATAAGATAAGAGAAATCAACTTAATAAGATAATTGTTGAGAAAATAACGAAATGTTGATTGAATAAATTAAATAAAACATTAATTAAAATAATTGTGAAAAAAATAAAAAATATTTGTGATTTAATTCGGCGCAGTTGGAAGCGCCTTAAAATTATATATTTTTGAATTCACTCCGCAAAAATATTTAACTTATACTATGTTCACAAACTCGCCTTAGTTGACAATTTATAATATTCTCGCAATTAAACGCCTTTATTGAGCTCAATTTACCATACCAAAAATTTCTTTTAAATTGAGCAATATATACTTAGTTGTTTCATTTATTCTTCAAAACTCGAAATACAACTCTTGAGAAGTATGTTCAGTGAGAAAAAACTTCTATAGGTGGCATTTCTTATGTCAAACAAATAAAAATACAAAAAACAAAAATAAAAGATATTTTTAATTGTTTCAATTTAGTAATGGTTGAGCAATTAAAAAGGTGTTCACACATACTCAATTTATCTTACTCCATTAGCATTTGATAGCTGTAAAAATACGATGTATTTATACCAAATGAAATAATGCCTTCCCTTCAGTGTTTTTCCTGTTGATAAAATATATTTACAATTATATTTACATATGTACATATATACTTATATATATGTATTTAAATTTATTTAAAAATTTTTTTTAAATTTTCATCAAACATTTTCCATTTTATTAATTTTTATTTTTGTATTATTTTTTATTTTTATTTATTTTCGTATTTATTATAATTAAAATTACAATAAATCTTAAAGCTAAGAGCACTAGCGACGAAGGCTATCGGCTTGGTATTTTATTTTTTTTTGAATTAAATGTAAATAATATTTTAATATTAAATTTGGTTGTGCAGGGATAGTTTTTTTAAAAATTCAAAAACTTTGTTAATGTTGTTAATGGATGGAACTTTTAACCAATCAATAATGTTGGAAGAGTTGCAAATAGATAGCCGTAGGTTGGCTAGGGCTGGGCAGTCTGCTAAGATGTGAAAGACTGTTAGAGGTGAGGTGCTACAGAAGGAGCATACAGGTTGGGCAGTTCTGTTCATCAAATGTTGGTGAGTAATTTTTGTGTGTGTAAGGCGTAGCCTTGTGAAACATTTATTTTGTAGGCAGTTGGTTGATGTTGGTAGAAATGTGATCTGTTTTTTAGGATTAAGGATTCTGTATGGATGGTTGTATTTCATCCATTTGCGTTCTAAGGACGTATTAAGTTTTGAGGTAGCACATCGGTTTAGAAATTGTCTGCATTTAGGTATGAACAAGTAGGTGGGTTGCAGGTATACTGTTTTTGCAGCTAGGTCGGCTGCCTCATTGCCTGTGATACCGATGTGGCTTGGGATCCAAAGAAGTTTAATCTTCTTATTCATCTTTATAATTTGTTGTTGTATAGAGATAATTAATTCATTTTTATTATTTTGATTTAAGGCAGCCTCAAATACCGAACGGCTATCTGTGCAGATAATATATTTGCTAAATGAATTTTCCCCTAGCTTTAAGGCTTCGATTATCGCTATTGCTTCGGCTTCAAATATCGTTGCCTCCTGAGGTAATATTCCTATTTTTTGGGTACTTCCAGCTTCATCAGTTATGGCAAAGCCTACATGTTTTGTAGTTTTTGAACCATCTGTGAAGATAAAGTGCCAGTTATTTTTGCTATATTCGTTGAATATTTCATTGAATAATGATTTGAAGACTATTGGGGATGTAGTGCTTTTGTTGAAGGTTTGAAGTTGTTTTAAGAAATTGATTGATTCTAGTAACCACGGAGGATGAAATTCTAACGGTGGATTATAATCACTTATGTTGTGCTTCCTTGCAGTTTTAACAATGTTGCTTAGCGTTGATGGGTACTTTAGTGTTGTTTTTCTATTTTTTAACAGTTTAACATGTTTATAGAGAAGTGATTGGTGACTAATCTTGTAGAGAAGACGGTGTAGGAGTTTGTTAGCATGCACACGGAGAGGTTCAAAGCCACTTTCTGCTTGCATGTTCCTGATGGGGGTCGTACGAAATGCTCTTAAACTGGTTCTTATGGCAGCGTTAAGGATATTTTCCACTATTTTTAAAGATGTTCTGGAAGTCTTATTGTAGATGACTAAACCATAATCAATTTTTGCCAATATAATGGCGTTTACTAATCTTAGCAGGCTGTTTGTATGCATTCGGCTCGGCGTAGATGATAAATACTTAATAATGTTTAGTCTACTAGTTAAATCTTTTTTTAAATAATTACAATGATATTTAAAATTATATTTACAATCAATGTTAAGACCTAGAATTTTACAGTGATTTACATTTTCAATAGAAAGGTTTCTAAAAATTATGTTGATTTCATTACAGTTACGTTTTCTGCAGACATGCAGGTGTTTTGTTTTTTCAAACGAAATAACTGCACCTGAAGTTGTCGACCAGTTGTTAATTTTAAGTAAAATTTCATGAAATACTTGTTCAATTTTGTCATTTTTCTGTTCCTTTGCTATAACATAGAGATCATCGGCATAAATGCAGTGGTCTACTCTTTTGTCCATGTTTAGAACGTTACTTAGGTCGTCGAAGGCAATTATAAATAAGGTTACTGATAACGGTGATCCCTGAGGAATACCGTTTTCAAGTGGGAAAATATTTGAGGACGTATTGTTAGCACGAACAGAAAATTTTCTATTAGTAAGAAATGATTTAATGAAGTTGTACATTTTTGGCCCAATTGACCAATTTGACAGTTTCCGAAGTACGACGTGAATTCCTATTCTGTCAAAAGCTTTGATAAAGTCTATCGAAAGTATAGAGGTGTGTTTTCTAGTTGATTGGTTTTTGCATATGATGTGGTCTAAAAATAAAAGGGCATCGGTGGTGCTAAGTCCAGATTGAAAGCCAGTTTGGTTACGTGATATGAGTTTGTGTTTTTTAATGAACCACATTAGGCGTCTAGAAATAATTTTTTCAAGCAGTTTAGCAATGCATGGGAGTAGAGAGATCGGTCGATATGAATCTATATTGTCTAATGGTTTGTTACCTTTGTGTATAGTAGTCACTGAAGCAGTTTTTAAAAATTGGGGGATTATCCCGGAATCAAATATGTTGTTATATAGGTTTAATATACGATATTTAAAAAAATCTGGTACCATTTTGATCATAGGATAAGATATTTTATCCAGGCCTGGGGTTTTTCCTTTTGATGTTTTTAGACTATGGGTAAATTCCCGAATTGTGAGAGGTGACTCTATGTCCATGGATCTAGGAGGATATGATGTTATAGTTGGTAAAGATAGTGTTAGTGATTTCTCTGATTTGAACAAATTTGAAAAATTCGAGTCTTTGGATGTATCTGACCAATATTTAGCGAAAATTTCAGATATTTGGTTGGCCGCTGTTATTGTATTACCATTAAAAGAGATAGATGAAATGGTTTTAGGAATATAGTTCCCTGTTAATTTTCTTATGTTTTGCCATAGAATAGTTGAAGATGCTGTTGGATTTAGGTTGTCTGTGAACTCTTTAAATGAGTTAATTTTCGCTAACTTTTTTGCCCTGTTAAAAACAGCGTTATTTCTCTTGTAGATTATAAGGTTCTCTGAAGACATATTACGACGGAACTCTTTCCAAGAATTTTGCTTGTTATTTCTAAGTAGTTGGAGTTCATGGGACCACCAAGGCACGGTTTTTGTCTTTTTCCTATTAGATGATGTAGGGATGCTTTCGTTTGCGGAAAGTTTAATTATCTTCCTAATAGAGGCAGCTTCTTTGTTTACGTTGGGAGAAGTTTTAAACTGTTGGTTAAAATGCTGAATTTTGTTTTGATAAATGTCCCAATTGGCCTTTTTGGTATTAAATTTTGACATCTTTGTCTGAGGGTGTTGGGAGTTGGTTTGTATATGTATTTGTGTCATAATTGGATAATGGTCACTATTGTGAAGATCATCTATTACTTGCCATCTACACATTGGGATTATAGAGAGTGATGAAATAGTGAGATCTATATGTGAAAAGGTATTATGGGTACTAAAATGTGTGGGAGTCCCATCGTTGAGAACCGACAGGTTTGAGTTAATAAGGAAGTTTTCAATGGCTGTGCCTTTGCTGTTCGAATTTGGGGATCCCCATACAGGGCTCCAAGCATTAAAATCGCCAGTTATTATCAATGGGGTTTTTATGTTGGTTATAGTGTTAATTAAGTCAGGTATGGGTAACGGGTCATTTGGTGGAGAATAAAAAGAGAAAATTGAGAAAGATGTGCTAGTTTTTATTTGAAGCCCAATTAAGTTTAGTAAGGGGTTTGTGCTTATTAAACTATGAGGTATGTTTTTCCTAATCAGTATGGCTGTGCCCTGTTTAGAAGTCGAATTGGGATTAAAAAAATACCCTAAGTATTCCCTGGGTATAAATGGAGTAAAGCCATTTCTACATTTGGTCTCCTGTAAACATATTATGTCCGGTTTCCGTTCCGATATTAAAATTTGTAGGTCGGTGTAGTTATTGGTAAATCCTCGGATATTCCACTGCAAAATATTCATAACCATATTAGAGTTAAGAGAAATTATTAAACAAAAAATATTAAATTAGGTATAAAAATTATTAAACGGAATTATATATGTGAGTATGTAAGTATATGTTAAAATATAATCTTAGTTAATTTTATCTTTTGTTTTTTTTTTTATTCATATTATTATTTTCAAAGAAATTTATGGTAATTAATCTGACGATACATCATCGTCAGTTGCCATAAATTGTATTTGTTTTACGGGAGTTTCTGAATCAGAACTGTTCTCTGAGAGATCAATTGATTTTAGTGGAGATAAAAAGATGTTTTTGTTGGTAGCTAAGTTCCCAGAAAGTAGCGGATTGTTTGTTGTTGGCTGAGATTGTTTATCATTTGTATACATTTTGTTGGTTGTTGGTTTGTTTTCGTTTGTTTTGGAATTTTGTTTTATTGTTTCGGTTGTTTTATTAAACTCAGTAGTGAGATTTTTTATATGGGTTGTGCATATAGTTGGAAGGTTTATTGTTGGTTTTTCAGTTTTCTGTATATTAGAGTTGGGTGATGGAATTTTTGTCATTGTTGTCGAATTGATGGTGGTAGAATTATTGTAATTGGTGGTAACTGCGGAGTAGGAGGTAGATAAAGTTGTTGTGTTTGTTTTTTCTTTATAAATAGTAATGGCATCACGCATTGTGCATTTTTGTTTTGTTTTTATTTTGAGAATCTCCTTTTGTTGGATAAACTTTTTGCATTGGTTTGATGATGAGGGGTGATCTTCTGCACAGTTTGCACAAAATATACGGGTACAGTCGCTTGGGGAATGGGGGGGAAGATTGCAGTTAACACATGATGGAGAGTTTTTACATCGTTTCGTTGTATGGCCTAGTAATTGACAATTTTTGCACCTCATTGGGTTTGGAGTGTAGTCCCGTACTTTTACCTTGTACCATGATATATTGATAGATTCTGGGAGATGGTAAAGGTCAAACGTTAAAAGAATTACTCCTGAAGGAGCTTTTTTTCCCTCTACTAATTTTTCATATTTATAGATATCAACTACTCCCTGAGATTCTAGTTCTTGTATGATTTCTTTAGATGGAATTTTTGAAAGAAATGGTGCAAAAATTGTTCCTTTAGTAAAATTTAGTTGTTCGTGAAGTTTACACACGATTGGGCATATACCAAAGAGTTCCTTAGTTGAAAGAAACTTACTTGCTGTTAAGTTATCTTTGACTAATAAGAGTAAATTGCCATCTCTTAATTGAGTGATAGAAGTAATATCTTTACTGATGAGGTGAAGCGCTCTATGAATCGCGAAACACGAATATTCTGATAAAGGTTTTTTGTCGTCAATTGCAGCGACAACGATGTATTTTGGATTGTGGGTTTTTAAAACTGGAGGGGAGAGAGTAGGAAAATCTATTGGAGATCCTCCTCTGTTTCTCTTTTTTCTTTTGCTTTGGGGACTACGGTCAGCTAGCATAGCAAACCGGTTATCCCCTATGAGGGGGGGCCCAGGGGCCATTATTGTTAATTATCACAATAATTGAGCACTTGAGTAAAATATAAAAAGAAAATAACAATTGTTCTCTGTTTGTAATTGTTGAAAAAATAAATGTTTTTGTCACGATGCGCTTAAACAATTCACAGATAATATGGGACTGTACTCGTCGAGTGTTAGTCGGAGACTGTTTATTTTTGTATATTTATTTATTTGTTTGACATTAGAAATGACACCTATAAAATTTTCTTCGTTTTGAGTTTTGGACAATAAGTGAAACAATTAAGTATATATTGCTCAATTTAAAAATAATTTTTAGTATTGTAAATTGAGCTCAATAAGGTCTTTAATTGCGATAATATTATAAATTGACAATTAAGGCGCGTGTATGAACATAGTATTACTCTTTCTTTACAAAATGTTCAAGTGACATTAATACAAAGAACCACTCGAAGTAATGAAAACATTGCTGTCGTTCAGGCAAGTATTGCTGAATACCGCAATTTGTCGATTCCAAGACGTTCTCAACAATTAGGAACGTCTTAAACCACAACCTGGCGAATATTGAAAAATGATTTGGGCTTGCATTCGTATAAAATTGTTCTCACTCAAGAAATGAAGCTACTGGACCACCATAAACGTCATGAATTTGCTGATTTTGCCTTGGAACGATTTGAACACGATAACGACTCTTTTAAGAAAATCATCTTCTCCTATGAGGCTCACTTTCGTCTGAATGATGTAGTATATAAACAAAACGGTCGATTCTGATGCATTACATTCACCTAAATTAAGAGTTTAGTATGGGTTTTGGTCTGTCGGTCCGTACTTCTTTTGAAATAAAGCTGGTAACACCGTAACAGTCAATGGGGAGCGGTATAGTTGGATGATAACCAACTTTTTATAGCCGAAATTGGAAGAAAATGATTTTGACAACATTTGGTTCCAACAAGACGGGGCTACGTGCCACACAACGAATGCGACAATTGATTTATTGCGAGAAAAGTTTGAAGTTTCGATTATTTCAAGAAATTGTGATATTGAATGGCCTCCAAGAAGTTGTGATTTAACACCATTAGACTATTTCTTATGGGGTTATTTGAAGTCCTTGGTCTTTCGAAATAAACCAGACTCTCCTCAAGCTTTACAAGTCAATAATAAACGTGTCATTAATGATACACGACTTGATTGAGTGAAAAAAGTGCTCGAAAATTGGGTTCATCGAATTCGTAATATATTAATAGCCAAGTCGATTTTCTGTTATACAGTTTACGTTCACATCAAGGCACATTTATTCATCAGGTAGTCTTGTTTCGTCAGCTGATTATTTTTTTCTTCACTTATTTTAAATTTCAGCTGTCAAAGTCTATAGATAGGAAACAATTTTCTCTGATCTCTCATTTATTTCAAATGTCAAACTTCATACATAAAAAATATAAACAAAAAAAATCTCTCCTAACTGCAATTACCTGATTAATTAATATGCCTTGGTTGACATCATACAACGAATTCAAAAAACAATTTAACAATTAAAAGAAATTTTCCTGCTGATGTGCACAATCTAAATGCAAAATGTGTTTAAAGAATTATCTTTAACAATTTTTTTGATTAGAAAAGAAGGTTCCATGAAAATTATGTGTGAAACAAAATATCGGCCAAATGCTCACTACGTCTTCGGTGGTATATCTGATAAGACATAATTGAGGTTCAATATCGTTATTGTGCAGTATTATCTCATTCTATAGCTCTTGATTTGTTCTTGGCTTATTGACGTACACTTTTTCTTTTACATAAGTAAGAAGTCCAAAAGTATCAAAACGCATGAGAGTAGTGGCCAATTAACATCGCCACATTACCATTGTTTCATTGGCTGTGTTGCAAGTGACACCATTCTGTTAGAACCACATATCGTCAAGGTCCATATTGTAACGAATCTGACTGTAAGTCCCCACTTCTCAGGGAATTGCACTACCTACACAGAAAAAATTATCGCTAAAATATTTTCAAACAAACGTTTGAATAAATTAATTTTCAATTTCTATTTGTTTGATTATTTCCTTAGATTTACACATGGGCTAAAATAACAAATTAGGATTTTTTTATTTGCAGTTAGTGTGTGTTTTCATTGTATGTTATTTTTATAAATAGTTTTATAATTCTTATTTAGCTAAAGATACTATAGACTTTAAACTTTCTGTTTGATACATGACTTGGAATAATCTTTCTACTTGCCGGGCGTGTCATCAGTCTATTTTCATTAATTAAATAATTTTGCTGAATTGACTGTTTATTTGGGATTTTAGCTGGTTTTAGTTAATTCCATGAAATTTTTATCTAAATTAAACAAATATTTTTTATATATTATGGAGCAAATATTGAAAAAAAAATTTTGTGAATTTTTCTAACTTTTTATCTGTTTCTGTTAATTATTTGTTTGAGAGTTGGAAATATTTTAATAAAAAATTTTACAGATGCAAACATAAAATTATATTGAAAATAATTTTTTTTCTTTGAATTTACAAATTAATGGATAGGTCCTCCCTCATTCAAACAAATATTTTATTTAGCTTTCGAATTTTCTTTATTGACTTAGAAATTTAATTTTTTCTGTTTTTAATACTGGCCGTGCTCACGGAAATTTGGGGTGGTTCTTGGCCCTGTCGAAATAGTACAGTGCATTACATATCTATTTAAAAATTTGGTAGCTTACAACAAAACCGACTAATAAGAAAAAAATCAGCAGACAGTTGTCCGAGGCCTTCGGCCACTGTCCCTGCAGGCTGCGCAGAGACACGGCCATTAAGTTTAACGTAGAATACGCCATCCGATAAGACAGAAAACATATATAACAATAAATGATAAATAATATAAGCAAATGAATTTATTTATTTGATAGTTACTTTTGATAATATACATAAGCTTATGGTAGGAAAAATAGGATAAATATGTTTTTTATTTTAATTTACTAAACGTCAACTGTCAGCTGCTGTCAAACAGCATCAATCAGCATTGTTATTTTGCTTACTTGGCAGCACTTTCATTTAACATAAAAATGTATGAATTAATTTTTTCATATATTTTTTATAATTATATATCCATTTTAAATTCAAATTCACATTTAACATTTTGTTTCACTTAAATACATAAGTAAATATACGAAATTTCAATATTTCATCAATCAAAGCAACAGCCGAAGGTTTGTGTCCACACTGCAACAGCAGCATAGTTTGTGTTCACGCTACAAACTCAAACACTCAACCAAATACCACACATACGTTTGAGTGTATGTGTTTAAACAATCTTCATTTAAGAAATTTAAATATTAGGTAGATATCAACCAATATGAAATGTATATCAAACGAAAGATAACATCTTCATTTACATACAAAAAAATTTTGAAAAAAAGTTATCTCGCCGTTTCCTCATAATTAATGAAATAAAGATTACAACAATAACAATCTGACATGACTCCCTATACCGTAAGTTAAGACGTATTCTACGCCAAATATATATAAGAAATCAACAAAAAAAATATTGAACATAAAAATGAAGTTTAGATGAAGAGGTATTAGATATAGAATCCCCTTCTGAAATCTACACCCGCCCAACCTTGCTATCACATGTCTAACCTTTGGATAGCCCTATTCTGAACTACCTATTTATGGTCCTTAACTTTTCGTTTAATGAAAAAAATTAATTACAGTACAGTTTATTAAATACATTTTAAAATTTTAATAATTTTTAACATTTTAATATTTTTTAACAAAAATAATCAACAAGTAACGACAAATTTATAAAATTTTCAAAGAATAAAGAAAAAAAAACCAAAAAACATATTTCCCACTTATTAAAAAAAATAATCAAAACAAAAATAAAAAAAAATATTGATAACTAACATTAAAATACATAGATTATTTTATGCATGTTAACATTTCATTACCGTTTAAGTTTTTAATTATCATTGTTTGAACGAAAGGTTATAATTGTTTGTTATTGTATTTAGAATTGGGTATTATTTATAAAATTACTATTCATAGTAATAATAATAATAATAATAATAATAATAATAATAATAATAATAATAATAATAATAATTATTATTATTACGATTATTTTTATTTTCAGGCATTAAAGCATAAGCATAAAAATGATCAATTTACCGATATTACTTCCCACGAAAAATGGAGCGCACAACATGCCAACTGGGCATAAGTGCTTACCTGCCATGGGTTTGGGCTTTTATATCCCTCCTCTTCAACCTAACCTAACCTAAACTACTTCCCACGAAGACTTCAGGCCTGTTGTCTTCTAGGTTCTTGAGTTCATTATGCTTCTTTCTGTAAATGGATGTGAAAATGTATATTGAAATATTTACATGTAAATAGTTTTTAAATTTAAACAAACAAATAAAAATTAATATTAATTAAATATCAATTAAAATGTTATTAATAAAGTTATTTGACAATACAATAAAAACAAACCAAAAATATTTTTGCAATCAATGTAATTTTATAAAAAGTTCAAAATGAAACTTAATTAAATTTATTAGTTTTTCTTTGGTTTTATTCTTTTTCTTATTTTTTTTCTTTTATAAAATGACGTTAAAAATCGGCTGTAAACATATTGTAAGTCAGTGAGATAATTGTATAAAAACATTGGTGCATTACGGCAGATGATGTCCACGAAAATAAAAGCCTTTGAATTAAAGAAAAAAATATTTTCATTGTCTTTCTAGTCTTTTCATTTATTCATTTATTTATTTCCTTTATAGCTGTTTAACAGGATCCTGTAATAAAATTTTCTGATTTCTCCAAAGAATAGTCTAAATGATGAAGCTAATTTTAACTAAAAGTGGCTTCACACTATTATACTGAGTATAAGGACTTGTCATAAACTACACAGAAATAATTATTGCTTAAAACTATTTAATTAATTGAGTTATTGATTAACTCTTAGATTTAAATTATATTTTTAATTAATTTAAATAATTTTTCTGTCATCTGAAAAAAATATATTGAACAACTGAACTTACATATGTATCACTTTCTTTGTATAACTTCGATTTGCTATCAAAATATTTTTGTAGATTTAGTCTTTCAATGAAAGTGGACGTTAAAGTAGGCGTGGCAATATAGTTTCTACTAATAAATAAAACTTAGATTTTTCAATATAGTCCTTTATTCTTCCACAATCTTTTTTCATAGAGAAATTATATGAATTTGAGATAAAGCGCTATATGGGAGGTGTGCGTAAAAATGATCATATCTCTACTTCGACATGCCTACTATAACGCCCACTTTTTATGTAATCCACCGTTAAAAGACATATCTAAGATCTAAGCGAGTTGCACAATGGTTTAAGGAATTGCAATTAGGCGATATTTATTGTTGGATTTATGTTTTAGGTAAACAAAGGCCTGCAATGCCAACAACAACAACTTATTTTCCAATAAATTACTGATAAAGGATATCAAAACACACTGTAATGTGCTTTACTTAAAAGCAGAATTATAAATTTAAACCGCTGAGCAAAGACCAAAATGAAATTAATTACGTTATTGCGTTTCATGGCATTTATTTAGTCGAAACCACAATGCACTACGAACTGATGTTGAGATGAATTTTTAGAGCAATACCCGTTTAGCAAATATTGTTCATGTTCCCGTTTTATTAACAATCCTTCTTAGCAACTTAATTGTTTCTAAATTAACTACTATTTTTTTTATCATGTGCCCTAATATGTTAATTGTAATCATTTAAAACTACTAAATATTTATTTCCTGCACTTCGGGTCGTATCATTTATTCTTTGCGTTTATTAATCATACGTTGGGCCAAAGAAAAGAGAAAAAAAAACAAATGATGCCACAAAGACTTAATTTTGATCAAAATACCATTTTGAAAATAATTATAGTCCTGGAACAGCAACAACAATAAAATAAAAGCATTAAGCAATTTAAAACAATTTATGACTAAATCTATAAACTCTCAAATGGGCAGAAGTTTTAACACACAACTACACAATGTATTTATTTCTACTTTTCAATAAGATATTTCAAAGGCACACACACACATACCACTAGCACCCACAACTACATATATATGAAAACATAAACAAGAACAAAAATAAAATAAAAAAAATAATAATAATAACAGCAATAACATCAAAAAGCGAATACGAATGCGAAAACTACGAAAATATATTTATGGATTTTTATGGTGCTTAACTAAGTCCAATGGTTAAATAAATTGTTTCCGCAGGAATACATTTACCACATCAACAACAACAACAAATGAAATAAAAATAGGAGCTGTAGAAACAGCAACAACGACAACAACAAAAACAATAACTGGCAACAACACTTAAACCATAATAAAATACAAAAAACAAACTGGAGAAGAAGAAACTAAACAGATAAAAACAAAACACACAAAGCGAAAGTAACTGAACTGAAGAAGAAATATGTGTGTGCGTATGTATGAAAGTATGTCAACTTAACTGAGAAAATTACAATAACAGCAACAACAACAAAATTTTCAGTGCTTCGTCATACAAATTTAAAAAAAAAAACAACAAAAAAAAAGACATGAAAAAACCTAAAAAAGAAATAAAAACAATTGTTGTGAAAAGAAAGAAAAAAAAGTTGTTGGTTTCTTGATTCACACAATCACACTCGTTTATACAAATACAAGTTTTATGTTCCCTTATATCCCTGCATCCCCTAGTAATAGTATTAGTTAACGAAACACCACCATTTAATCAGTTACAACTCAAACAACAATTATAAATTATGCATCATAGATGTCATTTCATTTCAATATTCATGTCTTTCTTAGTAGATCTGTTATTTTAAAAATAGAAAGTTGAAAAAAAAATTCTAGATCTAGTTGTCGTTTCCTCATTGTCAAGTAGAAAGGATTCTAGTGATCAGATTTCATATTTCTAGTACAGAGTTGACAATTGAACAGCAGGGCTTTTAAAGGATAATTTTCTTAGTATTTTTATACATTTATGAGTTAACAGCTGTGTTTAAAATAATAGATGTTATATTGTAAAAACCTCTTCCTTAAAAGGGATCTCATTTCGCCCCCTTCGTTCCTTAGTAGAAGCATCACTGACCTCACCAAGTTCCGTGCCATCACAGGCGTTTGCTGTAGACTTCATAATCGTAATTGCCAGCATCTGTTCCAGACTAATTTCTCCCATAACACTCACATTAAATGTGTGCTTGCCGGTGGTATTAAGTCTGTTGTCAGTAGTTTTCGGGCAATCGCGCTACTGTCTCAGCAGTTTCAAGGCACATTCTGCAAACATCATGCTCCACAACTTTAATCTTGTGCAGATGATATTTGAAGTTGCCATGCTCTCTGACGAGAGCAGTTATCCAGCCGCGGGTCCTCCAATAATATCCGAGTACCTTAACTGCATTCCTGCCAATGGGCTCCCTTAGCACTATACTTGCCCGTCTACATGTGGTTGTCTGCATCCATCTCTTCAGGTTTGATGTTTCCACCCATTGTAAGACCTTCTAGGTTCCGGTTCGCTGAAAGCCGCAGTAGCTGTTATCTTCGCAAACTCGTCTACAGCCTCCATCTCTTTTATGCTCACATGTTTCTTTACCTACATAAGCATCACCTTATTCACAGAGGCACACCTACTGAGCTCCAGAATACATTCAAGCACCAATCTCAAATCCACATCCGTACGATGCACGCATCTAATCACAAACTGGTTAACAAGTGCAATAAGAAGGCTTTTTCCTTTTCTCTCGCTCCTGGTATACGGATACGTATTCCCCCAGACTCAAGAAGCAGGAGAGGTTCAATTAAATTTTTTTTTTTTTTTAATATACAACACTCAGGGGATGTCCTCTATTCATGCATGCATTGTGTTGGTATCAGGAAAATAGGTTATGGGTAGGAGGAGAAAGGGAAAGTGTTTGTGGACATTTGATTTAAACTTTTCCAGATTGTAAGTGGCTGGAAAAACTTCAGCGGGGCGTCTGTTCAACATACGAACAGTACGACGAAAGAACGAATTTTCCCTGTAGTGTGTAGTTCGATCCACTGGCCAATCGATCACATATGGGTGTGCTCTTCTGGAAAGCGAGTATTATTTTCGTGCAAAATTGCTGTTCTCAGGAGCAAGTTCTCTTATTTCATCGGAGCATATTCCATTCTAATATCGATAGAACAGTGAAACACAACTCATATTGCGACGGTGTTCGAGAGAGTCAATAGAGTTGGTTACTCTTCTTTCGGTTATAAGCACCTTCGCCCTCTCCTCTACGCGGTCGAGTAACTCCAAAATAGACTTTGAAGCACCGGCCCATACGTGAGAGTTGTATTCCATTTTCGGTTGGATGTAGGTGATATAAATAACAAGAAGATCGGATGGGGTGAAGTATTTTTTACACCGTCTTAAAAAACCGAGACACTTGAATGCTTCCTTAGACACGAGAAAAATATGTTCAGTCCAGCGGACGTCGCACTAACATTTCATGTCCAGAACATCAAGAGCTTCCGATCCCTAATAGAACAGATGAGGCAACAATATCCGGCGTGCGTTTATGTGTTAGTAGACAACACTGAGTTTTCCGAGGATTAAAATCCACTCTATTCGCACAACCCCATTCGTAAATGTTCAACAGATCCTGATTCAGCGCCCTATTCATGTTCCGCATGGATCTCAGAAAGGTTCAATTAAATTAAGTAAATCCCAGCTCCTACCCTTCCGTCCGTGAGAGAGTCATCAATACAAATACTGATATAACTATCCAGGTAATCATTGTGCATGGCTCCATCCTCTATAAGCGGGTGATGTAGCCTCTCGGCCAAGTACTTTTTTAAAAAATTTGGATATTCTTATACCATCTTCTTTTTTAAAACCAGTCATTGCCATTATCGATCATTGAAACATTCCCAAAAAAAAAATAATATCAATCAATAACTTTAAAGAAAACTTTAAATGATACATTCTATGAATGTATATAAATGTCCTTTAAATATAAAAAAAAATCAACAAATCTTACCTTCGAAAAGTTTCTATAACATTAAAGTATCTAAGCTCTGCAGGAGGGCAAACCCAAGTACAATTTTTTTAATCAGCGTTTCTTTCAACACAAGTTCACTAAAAATTCTTATCTTTCCACACAAATTTTCAAATTAAAGACCAAATAATAATGCTTACAGCCAACTAACGTCTGCCTTAGAGCCAGAACTTTGCCCAGAACAAGAAGGCTTTCGGCCAAGAAAATCTTGTGTCGACCAGGTCAACACCCTCAGAATTATAGTTGAGCAATCTATTGAGTGGAGGCCTCCATTATACCTCGTGTTTATAGATTTTGAAAAGGCATTTGACAAGCTTGCTCATAACACTATCTGGAAAGCACTTGAATGCAAAGTTTGTCCACCCAAAATTATATCACTTATACGTAGTCTGTACAACTGTGCAACTTGTAGCGTTCTACATGAAAATAAACTCAGCTGCAGGATAAGTGAAAAGAATGGCGTAAGACAGGGATGCGTAATGTCTCCTCTACTCTTCAACATTGTCTTTGATGTTGTAATGAAGATTGCAACAGTAAATCCTAGCGGAATACAATGGTGCCTATACAAGCGGCTAGATGACCTTGACTACGCTGACGACATTTGCCTCCTTTCACATACGTTCGGTGATATGTGTGAAAAACTAAAACTTTTAGAGGCAGCAACAGCGAAAGCAGGGTTGATTATAAACTTGACAAAAACAAAGTACATGCTTATGAATAACGACAACGTCCAACACTTCCAAATAAACGGTACCATTCTCCAAGGTATTGAAAGCTTTTGTTACCTCGGCAGCGTAATTGACAGCACAGGTGGATCAAGTGCAGATATTGCAAACCGTATCAATTGTGCCCGAAAATCCTTTGGCCTCCTAAACTCAGTATGGAGGGCTTCCCATATAGCACGAAAAACTAAGATTGACATATATTACTTCAGTGTGAAGTCAACCCTATTGTATGGATGCGAGACCTGGAATGCAGCTGCCCGAGATATAAATGCATTGCAGGTATTTGCCAGCCGCTGTTTGAGGAGGACCTTGAAAATATTATGGTCAAACGTTATAAGTAATGCAGACCTCTGGGCAGTCACAAATCAAACACCTTTGCGAATGGTAATCTTATGACGCAAGTAGAATTGGCTAGGTCACACGTTACGAAAACTCCCGGATGACTTGACGAGAACTGCAATATATTGGAACCCACAAGGACGCAGAGGAATGGGAAGACCATCTCACACATGGAGAAGGCAGCTGGAGAACGAAGTGGTATTTCCAAGGAAGACCTGGAATGAAATTAAACTAATAGCTCAAGATAGATCTCAGTGGGATACATTTGTAATGGCCCTATGCTCCACACAGGAACGACGGGAATAAATATACATATATATATAACGCCTACTTAATATTATTATTTTCCTCACAACTGTGTGCATGTTAAAGGCTTTTTTTCGTTGAGAATTTGTTTTTATGTTTTTAGGTTTATAGTGGTTGGTTGTTTTTGTTTTCGCTATTGTTTTTAGAAAACTTTGCAACTTGTGCAAAATATGCTGAGATGAAAAGAAAACGAATGTGAAAGTGAAAGTCAATTTTTAGGAGACTTTTGGCGCCAACTGACAAATCTTAAAGTCAATAAAAATTTGTCATTTGCCTCTTATGAAGCAAAACAAAACTATTAATAATGAAACAATCATATAAACCAAAAAAAAGAATTTAATACAAGTTAATTCAAAACAGGACTTACGAACTTTTTTTCATTTTTGTTTCTGTATTTATTTTTTGTTTTTGTAAATTTTTGCTGATAATCTTACGAACATAAAAAGTATAAAGTATGAGACTTACAAGGTTTCTAGTTGGTAAGAACTTAATACTTGAGTTTGACCTAAATGTCCTTTTAAGTTGAATAAAAGATGTTGAAAAACTAACACTTTCCATATAATAAAATAGAGAAAGTTGGCGGCATTGTAGCGCTATTTATGATTTCCAGATATAAAACTTTTAAAAAATATTAAAATTACAATTCAAATAATAGAAAAGTTTCGGAAATTAGAATTAATTTAGTGCAGAAGCGATATCAATATTCAGTTATTTTACCGACATAGAAAAGTCGTCGAACAATCGAGAATATTGTATTTCTAGCTCCCATACCTAAACAATAGCGTTGAGCGTCAAGCGTTGGAGTTTTACATGTGTTTTGTTTTTGTTACAATACATGCATTACATGCAAAATTGCAACGCTTGACGCTCAACGCTCTTGTTTAGGTATGGGCCTTAATAGTTTTCACTTTAGTTTGCAATGGATCCCAGCGAATATTTTTAAATCTTGACTTACCACAGCAGTTCCAATTACACCAGAAATGGAGAAATTATCATACTGATCGATCAATGCCTTTTCATAAAAAATCTAGCCTTACAATGCACAGTTCTAATGCTGCTAAAACACAAAAACTACTACTGCTACTCTAGACCCATCTTCTTCTCTCACTTAAAAACCACATAAGATTTTCATCATAAAATTATGGTTTACAACCTAAAACTAAAATATATCTTTGTATGCTGTGTATGTGTGTATGTATGTGTAAACTTAAAAGGACTCACAAAATTTTCATTTAAATTGTATACTTCCGAGTTCTTTAATCTATGTGAGTGTGTGCCTTTTTAACTTCTTAGTTTTTTTTTTTTCTTCAAATGCCTGTAAAGAGAACAAACTGAATGAAATGGGACCGGGTGAAACTAGTGTACAGTGGCGTCGTTTATAGGCTTTAAACAATCATATTAAAAATGGCCCACATATGAAAGTGTGTATGTGTATGTAAGTGTGTTTTATATATTTATTTCAAATGCTTTATAAATTTCATTATCCTTAGCACACAAACACGTTCTACACACAATGGAATACAGAGAACAGGACTAAAAGTTTAAACAAATACACAAATGAACACAAACAAACAACACATGTCGATAATTTTTGATTTCATTTTGTTAATGTAGTGCAATAAATGTACATTTATATATATATTCGTATATGCGGATGCAATCCGAAAAGTTTATTAAATTAGTTGGTGAGTATTGAATTTAGGTTTTTGATTTTGGAATTCCAAAAGAACTTTAACTAAAAGTATTCATGCGGAGAAAATTCCTGGAATTTATAAATCGAAAATTTTGTAAAATATCTTTATATTAAAACAGAAGGAAATTAATTAAGCAACAAGGGTCTCTCAGGACTACCGATCGGTGATTTGGTTTTGGAATTGAGAAAACGAAAAGGCATGGACGCTGCTACCGATCACCATTAACTTTAAAAAAGACACTAAACATACAGAAATTAAAGAAACCAATAACAGCAGCACCATATATTTAAAGTCTATACAACTCACTTACATCCTGGACTCCGTCACAACTACGCCAGTGTAACACAACTAATGATAGCTTTTTGAAGTCTGTGAAAGAAAGATTAAGGTTTGTGACAATCAGGCGCAAATAATGGCATTCTGATGACACCTGCGCCCTTATTGCAGAAAAAAGAAATGCAATCAAAATCAACAATGCCAAACAACTTTCAAAAGCGTATGATCAAATGCAGCGCTAGACAAGATAAATTAAAATGTTTAAATAATATCGCAGCTGAAGCACAAGCCGCAGCGGAAGCCAGTCGTAGTAAGAAACCACAGAAAGGTGAGCAAAAAAAACAAAACTACCATCATGTCTTTTATAAAGCCCCACAGTGACACTATTTCATCCAAAGAGGAGCAGCTGCAAATTTGAACAAATTTCTATGCCAATGTGCTGTTAACCCAAGTGCAGCCGATTCAACATTCATCATCTGTAGTGACCATTTTGAAATAACAAAAATCTCCATCGAACATCCAAAATTTTATGAAATAGACCAAGCTATGGCAAGAACAATACAGCTCGAAGTTGCTGAACAACAAGATCAAGCGTTATCAACCAGTTAAATTGCGTTCAGCTCTCTATTTAGCATTTTTTGACTTTGAGAAGGCCTTTGATACCCCGTCACACGCAGCTGTGGTATTAAAGTGTAAATAACACATTTTATAAAAAAAAGCCTGTCTTGCAATGCAAACTGTGCTACATGAAAACCATCTCGGTAATACGTTGGCTATTAACAACGGAGTCAGACAGGCTTGAGTGGTATCGCTACTATTATTTAACACCGTCTTGAGCAACAATTTAGACACAGCAACTAAGCCATATTGAGGTTACTATTCTTTGGGAACCTCAAGAGGTGTTGGAATACGCATGGAGTGACATCTGCCTTCTTAGACATAATTTAACCACCATGTAAAAGAAATTACGCATGGATGACGGCTTATGTGGATTTAAGAAAAATCTTCCTTAAAACAAAAAATATCCAAACACTTATTCTCTCTGAAAGCTCATTTGAAGAATTAGGGTCCTTTTTTATACCTAGGCTCTGTTATTTAGGAGTCATGTATGTCTCCCAAGACATAAATAACAGACTTAAAAAGGCAAAATATGTATATGGCATACTTAACGCGGTGTGGAAGAGCTCTTTCCAAATCTCCATTGGCATTAAACTTCGAATTTTTAACAAAAATTAAGTCCTTTCTGTTACACGGCTGCGAATCATAGAATACTGTAGCAAAATATGTATATGGCATACTTAACGCGGTGTGGAAGAGCTCTTTCCAAATCTCCATTTAATTTCACTCGGAATACAGAACACAATTTTTATGGGAACACTTTCGGCCATTAAGTACTAGAGGGGCATTTTAACATATTCCACCCTCTGTAGCTACGCTACTGAGAAAGATCTTTATATTCCCGCTTTAGTTCTGTAAGCTAATCATGAAGAGCGATATGACACAACCTCATTCAGGTGTGTCCGAAATGGCCCGCATAACACTTAGATTATATTCATTACTTGAGGGGAATTTTAACATATTCCACCCTCTGTAGCTCCGCTTCTGAGAAATAACTTTATATACCAGCTTTAGTTTTGAAATCTAATTATCAAGAGATTTTACCCGATGTGTCACAACCACATTCAGGTGTGCCCGAAATGGCCCGCATAACACTTCGAATATTTAATATACTAGAGGTGCACTTAGTGGTACCAGGTCACGTTTTTGGGTTCAAAGGCTGTTGTAACTCTGTTTGAATTAAAATAACAACAATTATGTATAGAATATAAGTTCTTAAGAACAACATTTGCTTTCTTTTGAGATAATAAGCGTGTTTTTATTATTTACCGTTCTGGAGTTATGGCATCGTATGTCAGCTTTTGGCCAAATATTTGTATATTTTTTTAACTTTAAGCGACAAGCGGCACGGGTTACCCTTGTTTAATCGAGCTCATCATCTTTCAACAATCTCAATAATTGTAAAGAGGAATTGTTTTGTAGGATTCGGACGAAAACAAGATTCTAAAATTTTTTCCCCTACACTAAGAGAAAAATCGCAACTTAAAATCAAAGCCTATCAATGTTAAATCAACAATTTTGCGCCTTTGAGCATTTCAACGTTAAATCAAAATGTAACAACTTCATTGAAAATTTTGTAACGCCACAACAGCATGCTTAAGACTTGACTAACATGTTTTTTCAACAAGACGGTGCCCCATCGCATACAGCCAGGCTTACAATGGAATTACTGTGAGACCTCTTTCTACAACAAGTTATTTCAAGGAATGGTGAAGTCGATTGACCTCCACGGTTGCCTGATTTGACAGCTCCGGACTTCTTTTTATGGGGATATCTGAAAAGAAAGGTTTATGCAAACAAACCAGAAACGCTGGAGCAACTCCAAAAAAAATATTCGTGATGAAATTAAGGAAAAACCGCGTGAAATGTGTGAGAATGTAATTAAAAATTTGCTCAAAAGGGCTCGCATTTGTAAGGCTAACAGAGGCGGACATTATTTGATATTGTATTCCATAGATAATTGCCGACATTAAATAAAAGATTTATCAATACAAGACCCATTCTCTTTCATTGAATCAAAAATTATAAACAAAGTAGTATATGTACCTTCCCGGCGGACACCCTGTATAAACAATGGCTAAAAGATACGAGTAGAAAATAAATTGAGAGACTAAATAGCACAAGCTTCGTTTTAAATGAAACGATTGCGGCATTTTAGTTCTTCTCAACTATCAAACACGAGCGCTTGCTAGAAGAAATTTAAGGTGCAATCTAACACATCACAAACAGTTTTTTATTACTGTTTTTAAGAACTTTTGCTTCCTGACCTCTTGTTTTCGCATGCATGCATGTATGTATGTGTATTTGTATATTTTTGTTGGTTATTTGTTTATATGCTTTTCATTCTGTTTATTTTTTTTTTTTCATTTTTATAAACATTGGTAAAATGGCAAACATACGCACATTTACATTCAGCTATGAGTGTGTGTGTGTGAATGTATGTTTGGTAGTTGAATCGTAAGTGTTTCTGTGATTGTGTGTGTGTGTGTGTGTGAATATATATTTGTTGAGCTGTCTTCTTGTGTTTTTGTCACATTTCATAAAATTTATTTTTTTTTCGTTCTTTTTTTTTGGTTCCCTTTGATTTTATTTATTTAATTTCTTAAACGTCATCAAAAGACGCCACTTGGCCATTAAACTGATAAGTTTTGTTTGTTGCCTGTTTTCAATTCAATATTTTTGTTTTCCTTTTTTTTCATCATATCTTCGATCTACATATCTATTCTTCTTTTTTATACATGAATACCTACATACATACATATTTGAAAATGAAGTGTTTTTGTTTGTTTGTGGTTTGTTGTATGGGAGCCTAAAACATTAAAATTATCGCGTGAATTATTGCAAATGGAGACGTTAAACTTAATGAAAATTTTTTTTTTCTATTTATGTCTTATGTAAATATCTAGAAATTTTATTTAAGTAACTTTAACATTATTAACAAGATCGAAGTAGTGAATATCATATGTTTCGTATAAGCAATGAAATAAAAATAGGCAAAAAAACTCTAAGAGAGAGAATGTTTAAAGTTTCCTAATTCTGTATTATATTTAAAAAAAAAATTAAAAAGTTTTAATTTACAAAAAAGTCTTTCATTCAAATCATATATAGACTACAGTTTTCGAATTAAAGTAAAAAATTAATAAAATTTATATTTTCAATTATTTTACAAAATCCTTATTAAAAAGAAAAATTGGCGGCCCAACATACCCCTATTAAATAAAATTATAACACATTTGGCAACTATAACAGTTTTAAGGAATAGCGAACCACACCGGGCTTAGCCAGCACAATAATAATGTTGAAATGACGCCACTACTTTGAAGTTCTCTAGTTATTACAACAATTCCCATTTTTCACAATCAATTTCTTTACTAAAAAAACAAAAAAAAACTCCCTAAAACTGAGAACAAACACCCTTGTTCCCTTATTCAAAGATGACTTGCAATTTAATGGCAGTTTTTTGTAAATTTTATAAAAAAAAAAGCCAACAGAATAAAGAACTAACTGATTCATATTTTAGTTTTAGGCTCTGAAATAAAGTCATAAAAATATATACTTTTACTTTATATTCTTTGCTAACAAATAAAATAATTTCTTTATTTTCAAAAGTTACGACTATTACAATTTTATGACAGTTTAAATTCATTTTTGTTAAATGACTAGGCAGGCTACTTCTACTAAAATGTACATGTACTTATAACATTTTTTTTTGTTGTTGTTTTTTATCATTAAACTTTTAATAGGAATGAAATCACATGGTTTGTTAAGACGTAGTAATATTATTAATATTTCTTTAAAAAAATATAATTTTAATTTTTACTTGATAATGCACTACTCGATTAAAAAAAGTAAAAAATTAGGGATATAGTAGTTGTATTACTTTTTGCCGCCATCTTTAAAAAAAAATCCATATTTAAGGAACAATCTTGAAACACACGCCTCCATGTGAAAAAGAGGCAAAACACCACAACACAGTCAAACATTAATGCACTATTAAAAACCAACATAATGGCACACATGCATACAAACGCAAATAAAAACAAGTTTTTACAAACGATGTGCATGGCTTGGTATCAAAATTGCAAAAAGAGAAACGAAAAAAAAAATGTAAAAAAAAATGTGAATAATCAAAAAGCAAATGTGTGTGCTTTATTTGCAGCATTTTTTTATCATTTATTATACCCTTCACAATGTAAAGGTACATATATATAGGTTTGTCATTCCGTGTGCAATTACTAAAATTTTCATTTCCGACCCCATTAAATATATATTTTCTGAATGCTCGTGAGTCAATTAAGCATGATCCGTTTTTCAGTCTGTCCGTGTATTCGTCTGTCCGTGTGTATGTTGAAATCAACTTTTTGAAGCCCCCAGGCATTTCCAAGACCCGTGTAAGGTATTAAAATATCAGAAATATTTGGGAGCAGATCGGTATTGAAAATCATAAAAATCGTTCCTTAAACAAAACCTAGACCACCTCGTTTTTTCACACCAATACAAACTGGATGAACTTAGTTTCGAATCCCCGTTAAGAAAAAAAAATTTTTTGTTTGTATTTTTTTTTAATTCATATGCACAGTGCTGTCTGGGTAGAGTGAACTAATTTTTGCAAAGCGATTTCACTATACCCAGGTTGTTCACTAAATCAGGGTTGAATTTTTATATGTATAAAAAACTAATTAATTGATTTTAAATGCATTTATAGGTTATAAATTTTATTTATTTCCACGTAATACTAAAGTTTAAATTTATGACTGGAAAAAATGAAAAATTAACTTTGAGATACGACCTTAATGAAACACGCTCGCAGACTTAAATAAATTAACACTTCATAGAACGCGTATTTGTGAGAGTAACTTGTCAACTGACTCGAAAAGAATTATTATTTTACCGTTATTTTATGTTCTCTTTAATTTTTATACTCTTTTTTCATCGTTTTTCTCGTTTGCAAAACCTAAAAACTCACTATAAAGTATGTTCACTCTATAGAGGTTCATGAGTGTTCACTCTACAGAGTAGTCAATGTAAACATTCTGGTGTTCACTCTAGCAAGGTATTCATAGCATCGGAGGTTCACTCTACCCAGACAGCACTGTACATTGAAAAACTAAATTTGTAATTTTACAATATGATGTTTTTAAGCGGATAAAGTCATTATAAAGATAATGTCTCATATATTCATGTACATATGTATTTTATATTAATGAGAGGAATGGTAATACAATTGTTATTGCATGACTTTACGTTGTGAAGGGTATATATGATTTGGCACGGCCGAATATAGCAATCTTACTTGTTTTTTTTTTTTCAAAATGGCACACATATCACAACAACTAAAAAACACTTAAGTAACGTGTAATGAATTTATTTTTTTTTTTTTATTTTAAGATTCAGTTTTTGCTCTGTAAGACAAAATAAAAAAGAATCAACATTAGTCTAATAATAGAATATAACGAAAATCGCTTAACTAATTTTTATTACAATAACACAAAAAGATGCTCGTAATTAAGCTTAGAAACGATTAATAATATCCCAACGAACAATTTTTATACAACAAAAAAATAAAAATAAATCAAAAATAAACAATATAGAAATGAAATTAAATTAATCAAAAATAAACAATATAGAAATGAAATAAAAATTCATGGAATTCGTAAAAAACCTGTTACCAAACCATTTTCATTACTGATTCCTTAATAAAAGGCACCAGTACCCATGTTCTGTAACTTTAGTGAGAATTTCTCGCATTGAAAATATTTTACCATTTTTCGAAGTGTGAGAAAAAAGTGTATCTGTAACTCATAACGGGAAATATCAAACAAATATTTACGACATAGGAACTGTCAAAATAGTGAAAATTTTTAATAAAAACAAACAAGCGAAAAAGAAGAAGAAAAACAAATAAAAATAGTGCGCAAAAAAATTTATTAATTAAATAAAGTGTAAAATAATAAAATTTAAAAAGTAATTTTATTAAAAAAAATTATTCAAACAGAAACCAACAATATGGTCTAAAAATGTATAGCGAAACCTTAATAGCAGCAGAACAAGAAGACCTAAAAGAATGGTTTGCGGATTAACCGTAGAAACTCACGGAATTCAACAATGCCATTTGAATTTCCAGAGGTCAGATTTCGGGATTTGTATCAGCTTAGCAGAACATCCACAACTGTCCTGCTTAATGAAATAGCTGCTTTTATGGGCCAAGGTCATCTTAACTCACAACCTATAAGAATGTGTGCCGCATAAATGGATTAAATTTCACTTCGTTTCTGAACCCTGAATGTGACTTTAAATATTACAATAAATGAATAAATTAATAAATACATATGTACCTTCTCTGTATTTTTACTGTCCATTTGTATGTTGTTTGCTTACAACTTTTATTATCTCGCGGCCTTCTTATTTGTCAGTTATTTTGACAGTTTAAAGTGAGCAATTCTCTCCTGAAGTCTTTAAAGAAATGCTTTTTTGTGTCTTACGTGACTACGAGCTACTTAAATGAAGCTATAGCTATATAGATGAAAATGTTCATTAAATGTATGATACTTTACGTTGTTGATACGTAAAACATGTTGTAGAATCATTTTATCATATTAGTGACACATTTTCGTGATTTTGATGAAGCCTGTCGTAGGAGAGATTTTAATGACAAAATCATTACAAAGACGTAAAAATCGTAAAATGAATGAAGCTTTTTCTCTGAGTGTATACGTCATCAGCATAAATATGTAATTTACAAAGGGATATCCGATTAGACAAATCGTTAAAATTAACAGAGGTTCAATAATTGATCCTTGTGGCACTCCTTTGGTGAGATGAAGGGGAAACGAGAATTTGCAAATTACAACTACTCACTGAGAACGACCACTAAGATATGGAGATATAAGTTTAGCAGATGTTGAGGAAAAGTTAAACCTGTGCTTAAGGTTTCATATTAAGGTAGCATAATCCACAGTATCGAAAGCCTTAGAGTGATCAAGAAGAACCAAAAACAAAATTTGGCCATTATCAAGATTTTAACGTAAATTTTCAGTGACATCAACTAGTGCTGTAGTACAACTGTGATTCGTACGAAAGCCGGATTGTCTGACAAACAAAAGATTATTTTTTTTTTAATAAAAGCGCTTATTTGTAAATGCATAATCCTTCACAAACCTTAGACAGGAAACATAAAATAGCAATCGGCCGAAACTCAGTGTTAGATTTGGGTATTAAGTCTATTTTTGCATGCTTCTAGTTGAAAGGAAAAATTCTCGACGTAATGATGGCATTAAAAAGATGGAAGAATAACAATGGGGTGCAAATTATCGCTTCTAACAGACTACGATTTTATAGTCATAAAAGCTGATAAAACATCAGATTAGCTAACGCAGGAAAAATCAAACAAATCACTTTAATGACGATCAGTTGGTCTACTGGAGCAGTAAACTTTTAACATCTTGTTTATTTTTTTGTTTTTTTTACACACATATGTTTTGCGCATGTGTTAGTAGCAACTTTTAAGGCTTATAACTCTCAAGATACTGAACCAATTTGAATAAGATTAAGAATGTGCAGAAAATTTGCTTTCAAATGGTATATTCAAATAGGTTGTATTATAACTTGCCGGTCACATAAAATCAATTGTTTTAATTAAAACTCGTTAGATAAAAATGTGGACAACAAAACATAGTGTAACGAAATATTTAGCATCCAAAATTAAACTTGCAATTGTTGGCAGGGATGGCGTCATGTATTTATGTATGAGTTTGTAAGTATGTATGTATTTGTTAGTATGTATACAGATGTTGTAATTAAGATAGAATTGTTCTTGTAATACTCGTCAATATAAACTAATAATAAAAAAGTAAATAAATATCGCTTATTTGCGACAAAAGCGTCGTAACTCAAAATTCGTATATTAAAAAGAAAGAACTAAAATATATCGCAATGGCGCAAATCTATCAGCTAAATTTCTTCATAAATATTTTAAGCGTAAGATATATTAAAATATAAATTATTACGGCCTATATTTATATAAATTATTAATGGTTTAAAAAAGGTTTATGAAACTAATTTTGATTTGATTTATTTTAATAAAGTCTTGTTATACCCTTCACCTGTGGTGCACAAGGGTATATATAGCTTTGTCATTCCGTTTGTAATTTCTACAATTTTCATTTCCGACCCCATAAAGTATATATTTTCTGAAAGCTAATGAATAGAGGAGTCAATTAAGCCCTGACCGTCTGTCCGTCTGCCCGTCTGTCCGTGTGTTGGTTGAAATCAACTTTTAGAAGCAACTATATGTTCCTCACATCTGTATATGGTATCAATCTCTTGGAAATATCCAGGAATGAATCGCTATTGAAATTCAGCACAATCGCCCCATAACTTTCTAAGATATGAGCAAAAAACCACGACCACCTCGTTTTTTTACACAATTACAACAACAACATACATACATACATACATGCAAAAAACATGCCAAAAAATTACAAAAAAAAAATATACTAAAAATAAAAAAAAATAATAAAAAAAATTACAAAAAAAAAAAAAAAAAAAAAATTTTTTTAAAAATTAAAAAAAAAATTTAAAAAAAAAAATAATAAAATATAAATAATATCTAAAATAAAATAAGATTAAATTTTTTTGGCTCAGCTGGGATTCGATGCCACATTTAGTCTAACCAGTATATACATATGTACATATTTGATATGAGATGAATGGTTATACAAACAATTGTTATTGCATGACTACACGTTGTGAAGGGTATATAAGATTCGGCACGGCCGAATATAGCACTGTTACTTGTTTTTCTAACATCCGATTTAGTTTAAAGTAGCGAAAAAAGGCCTTAAATTATTTAAAGCAAAAATTTTATTTTTTAGTTAGGAAATTCTTGTCTCAATAGGTTGATATTATGTTAATATGTATGTAAAATGTACATCGAATATGATTAATGAATGTCTTTAATGGTACAATTATAATTATGTAGATGATTACAATTAAAAGCAAAATTTTGAAATGTCGATAATTAAAAATTAAATACTTCTTTTGTTCTTAACGAAAGATATTATATATTTTTGCGAATTTTAAACAAAATTTTGTTTACTTTAAATTTTTATACAAATTTAATAAAAATAATACTCCAGCATAATATTTCATAACCCCTGATGTACAATTACTGGAAATTCCAATGTCATAATAAATTTTTTTTTCTTTTTAAATTAATATTTTTTCGAATTACATATATACTTTAGGTTCCTTTAAGAAACATAGGGTCTCAACGAGTTTGTTTTATTAGATCTTGCCCATTGCCATAATTTTCAGATAGTTCTACGATTTATTAGACTTAGTTGCTTCGACATTGACCTGACACCGCAATGTATGACTGGGGATCTCTCTTCTTTGACTGCCTTGAGGGTTAAATGACATTCCAGTAATGTCGTCTTGTGGTTTGCGCAAATACGTTTCAAACGATTGATTTATCTTTCTCTATATTTTTTTTTCATCACTGGCCATAGAGATTTTGCAACCCTGTATCCGTTGTATATTTTTAGCATTCCAGTTTTGATATGCTAAATACCTAAAAGCTCTTTAATCAATTCGGAAAATTCAAATAATGAAGAGTACAGAGCAGATCAAAAACGGCTGAGTGACTAGAATCTAACATACCCGAACTAACCTGTTTAGAGCATCCACCAAATTTCAAAGTTCTCAGAGCAGCTTGACTGTCCACATAAATAGTTGTGCTACATCTGTATTTGTTTTCCTAATTGAACCATATAAGCAACTTCAACTTTATCAAATATTTCCGCTAAGATTGTAATGGAATGTACAATTTCTAGATCGGTGATGAAGATCATAACAGTGAGTGAGTAGAATAACTTAAGGTTCCTTACAACTTTACACAAAATAGTTGGTGGGCGTCAAAAATTCGGCACCGTCGAATATAATGCTCTTACGTGTTTATTATAAAGTTAACTGTTAAACTCATACATTATACATATATTCCTGCACTTCCTTGTTATATAAACTTTAACTATGCCAAACTTAAAAAAAATAAGAAACAAATTAAAGTAGAATAAATTTGTTTTAGAGTTTTTCGGCATCACTGCATGTAATTTATCATATAATCAATTTTTCAATTCACAGCCCCTTCGTAATGTTGTGTTTTATGCTTTTTGTTGGTAATTTCCATTAAAAGATTTTTCAAAACAATATAATTTCATTTCTCAGGAAATATTTCGTACAGGGATGCGAATTAAAATTTGTTTGTGGAATAAAATAAAGAAATTAAAAAAATCAGGTGTATTGTCGATGTTTCTTTAACTTTGCTACAAATTTGTGTTAAGATTTGTTTTTAAGTTATGTTTTTGTAACTCTGCAGAAAGAAGTAAGGTTATATCACCTTTTCCATTCTGGATTTTTTTTTTCGTTGACATTTGATGATTACCAATACAACAAACAACCAATACTACAGAAATTGTGCTCACAAGTTATAAAGCCAAAACTGTATTTAAATAGACGATACAAAATACAATTGAGGGTTGTGAATTGCACAAATGTCTTTCAAATAACAAATGATTTATAATTTAAATACATACGCATTTAGGTAAAGTTTATACAATTAAATAAAGTTTTATTTTTTCATATTTTTATTTGAAATAAAAGAATGACAGCATAATGAAAGAGTGTCAAAAGGATTTTTTAAACAACAACAAGATATCACCAAGGCAGATTTATAAAGCACTTGTACCTAATCATTGATGATGGTTTTTTTAAATGCAATTTATCAAACTTACCAACTTCTTTTTAAACATGTCTTCATTAAGTTAACTTATTATACCCGTCACACAAAAGTGAAAAAGGGTATATATAGGTTTGTCATTCCGTGTGATATTTCTACAATTTTCATTTCCGACTCCATAAAGTATATATTTTCTGAAAGCTTATGAATAGAGGAGTTGATGGTTGAGCCCTATCCGTCTGTCCATGTGTCCGCCTGTCCGTTTTTGTGTTGAAATCAACTTTTAGAAGCCCCCTGAGATCGCCTTTACCATGACCAAATTATAATTTTACAATGGGATGCTTTTACATATGGGTATTTCCATGTTATCGTACGTGACATTTGTACTCCTATAATGTGAAGTAATTTTCGCAACTGAAACAAAATTTGGTCTTTATGTTCCAATTAAAGGGTACTTTAAAAAAAAAATTAACTATATTCAAATCATTGTTGTCTAAAATATTCAGAAAAATAATAATATATCGTACGTGACATTAAACAGAAGTAATTTTGAAGTATATATGGAAATATGAAAAAATCTGCGAAACTTCGGAGGTATTTTTCTTTTTTTAATTTCTTACATTAAAGCAAATACTTTTCATTTAAACCCCATCATACTTATTTGAAAACAATCTTTAAATGATTTTATTATAAATTCAATTTAATATCGTTCGTAACATATCGTACGTGTCAGATTTTTCTCTAATAGTATCTTAAATAATAAAATTTATATTATTTTAAGAAAAAAAGTTAAATTCTAAATTAGGTGCTCTTGGGACTGTTCAAATTCGAATGACGGACACAAATAATGTTTTTGCACTACGTACGTGACATTAAAATAACATCAAAGGGAAATCAAAAAAAATACCGCAAATTGAACACTATATTTTCTTTTTTCTGATGGATCTTGTTAATTGTTGTTGTTACCTTAACTTTAACGCATATTTATATTTACAATTTATTTTTACAAAAAAAAAAAAAATAGTTGATTGCAATTCTAGAAAATAAGTCAAAGAGATTATCAGATTAAACTCTTATTATTGCTTTTAAAATAATTTAGTAAGCTCTTAATACCTGCGCATAGTAAAATTCGAGTGTTTTTTTATCAATAAACTTATATTACAAAGCTTTCAAGAGATTTTTTTTTTACAGTCGTAGTTGACATATTCATGGAAATGTCCATATGTATGTTTTTTTATGTATGTACGTATTTCATATTAATGAGGTGAATGTTGATACAAACAATTGTTATTGTAAAGGGTATATAACATTCGGCACGGCAAGTTTTTTACATTGAAATTTCTTAGAAATTATTAGAATTAAAAAAATGTGTGACATATGCAAAAACAAAATGCATGTGTTTTTTAATTGTTGTGTTTGTTGCCGCGATGCATATACCTTATAAATATGCCTTGGATATTATTACAAAACAAATGTTAAAATAAACATGGATTAGAAGATTCACTTTTCAATTTGATGGCAAAAACTATTTGGTAAATTTTTTAATTGACTTTAAATGCTAAAAACTAGTCGCCGTTTACAGTTTAATTAATCGTAAAAATTACTTATTTTGTACTATTTCCAAAAACCAGCTTCTCTTTTAGAGAGCAGTTTCCTTTATTTTATTAATTTTCCATCACCAAACCTCACTAGCTCAGTCTAAAATCAGTGGTTTAGTCGTTGTCCTCAACAGCAGCTATTGGTACAAATTTGAGCATATAAAGGCTCTTCACTTATTCGCAAGAAAGTAAATTGGAAAGTAATGAATTACTAATATGTATTTAAATGTTATAGTGCCTTTACGTCACAATGGACCGTAATGGTCACCGAGTGAAGGTGTGAGGGTAACTTTGCACCAGCCTTACCTACCTACCTATAGTGACTTTTCTTATTACATTTATAAACAATTTAGAATATTAGAAATAAAAACATTTCTTACATCAGTGACAAATACTGTAAAGAGTAAATGGAAATATTTGTTTTAGTTTGTATCTATGTTTCATATTATTAAATTAAACACAAAAGTTTTGCCTGACTTTTTCAAAATTTAATTAATTAAAAAAAATTGTTTATATATTTGGCATGCAACAAACACATGCTAGTACACACATACATACATACACATACATCGAAATACTACAGATCTAGTTGAAACAAAAATGGCATGATTAATGAAATCATTAACGTTAAAGAATGTGGTGAAAATATTATTAAACATATTACTAAAATATATTAAAAACTAAAACTACGCCTAGAAAAGAAAAACCACCAAAGGCATAATACATGCCTGTCTGATATTTGGAAAAAAATATACTCGCCATTAATACCATTAGCAAAACATTACAACAACGTAAAGTAATCAAAAATAATTAGCATTTAATTACCAATAAAATTAATACAAAAACATCAACATACGATGGTCAGTAAAAGGAAAGACACTCCTGTTGCACAGGTTCCAAACCTTAAAAAAGAAATGTGTACAAATGAATGAAGCAGCAAAGGGCTCGCTTACCTTTTTTAAAACGAAATTACACAAATTTGAATAAATTGTATTTTTTGTGTTTGTTTTAATAGTCAAAATATTTATTAATAGAAAGCAAAAAATACATAAAAATCACATTTTTACGCCCGAGGTGGTCTTTGGTCTGGAAGTGGAAGTGTAAGTGTAAGTCATTCGAATTACTTTTAGTTTTTCGTGTTGGGCAGGAGATGATGTCGTTAGTTTGGAAAATTAAATTTATGCACACATCGTAAATTAACATTAAATTGCAATAAAATGTATTATACGTTTTCTTTACATTTTTCTGTTCTTTACTTTTGTACTTAATGGCCCTAGAATTCAGGTTAAAAAATTCTTAATCATGTGACCTGAATACGTATGAAGTCTAAAGGGCATGGGTGGAGTGAAGCCGTCCAGTTGTATTTTCAAGTCCATCTAAACGTATGTATACGAAATATACAACATACGTATGTATGTAAGTGAAAGATGTTGTTGTTATTTTAAAAAAGCATATTTTGGTGGTTCAATCATGATACCATTTCACTTAACAGTCATATTCCATGTCCGCTAACATGTCATACATTTGTTTGTCTTGACATTTATGCTAGTATTTGTTTGATTTATGAACACAAACACATAAAAAAGCATGCATATTAGCATGTAACAGTTGCTTTAGTCCTTTGAAAATTAGCGAAATAGATTGGCTTGGAATGTAATAGGTTGAAAACAATTACAGGATATTAACCGGTTAATATAGTGTTTTATTTTTCTTTTATTTTTTTTTTTAATATTATAAAAGCTTTTTTTCTACTAATATGCTCTTATATTTATTAAAATTTTATTTTCTAAAAATATAAAGTTAAAAAAACTGTTATACACAACAAAACAATATATATATTATTATACTTATGACTGTATGTTGTACATCCTATTAAGATTCAATATTCGTTAGAAAGTGTTTAACAAATTTTTTTAGAAAACACAGTTTAACAAAATATTTTCTGGAGAAAATGCTGGCATACACAATATTTTCTAAAGAAATTACTTTAATAAACAATTATTTATTAGAAATTACTGTTATACATGATATTTTCTATACAACTTACTGTTATACAAAATATTTTTCTTAAAATCACTGGTATAAAAAATATTTTATTTAGAAAATACTTTATTACACAAAATTTTTTTCATGGAAAATACTGTTATACATAATACTCTCTCTTGAAACTTCTGTTATACAAAATATTTTCTGTTGAAATCACTGTTACACAAAATATTTTATACAGAAAATAATTTTATAAACAGTATTTTTTTTTAGAAAATACTGATATCCAAGTTATTTTTTTTTTTGAGATCATTGTTATACAAAATATTGCTAACAGAAAAAACTTTTATACAAAATATTTTTTTTAATAGAAAATACTGTTATACAAAATATTTTCTAAAAAAACTTATTTTATACACAATGGTTTTTACAGAAATTACTTTGAATAAAAATAATTTTAATTAAAATAACTGTTATACAAAAAATTTATATTGATATTATTACATTACTTTTTATGGATAACACTGTTATACATAATATTCTCTGTTGAAATCACTGTTACACAAAATATTTTTAACATAAAATACTGTTTTACAAAATATTTTTTTATAGAAAATACTGTTATACAAAATATTTTCTTTTCAGATCACTGTTATACAAAATATTATTAATTAAAAATACTTTTATATAAACAAAAAGCAAATTTTTTTAGAAAGTACTGTTATACAAAATATTTTCTTTTGAGATAACTGTTTTACAAAATATTATTAATTAAAAATACTTTTATATAAAATATTTTTTTTCTAGAAAATACTGTAATAAAAAATATTTTCTAAAGAAACCAATTTTATACACAATGGATTTAACAGAAATTATCATTATACAATACAAAATATTTTCTGTTGAAATTAATATTATAGAAGATATTTTTCAGAACATGCCTTTATACCAACATTTTTTATGGAAAAATTGTTATACTCAATATTTTCTAAAGAAACTTATTCTACCTAATATAATGTAATGTATATAGGAATCACTATTTCACAAAATCATTTCTTCAGAAAATGCATTTTTAGACAAGATTTTTTATATACTGTTATACAAAATATTTTCTGTTAATATCACTGATATACTAAATATTTTCTACGGAAACTAATGGCTTGCAAAATATTTTCTATGGAAATTATTGTTATACAAAATATTTTTAAAAGAAAAAACTTTTATACACAATATCGTTAAAAAAAACACTACAAAATTACTATTTTACAAAATATTTAAAAAAAAATACTGCTATATAAAATTCTTCCATAAAAAATACTGTTATACTCAATATTTTATCCAGAAACTACTTTTATACGCAATAGTTTCTACTGAAATTACTGTTATACAAAATATTTTTAGAGATAGTACTGTTTTAAACAAAATTTTTTAAAGAAATTACTTTTATAAACAATAAGTTTTTCTTAGAAATTACTGTTATATAAGATATTTTCTATTGAACATACTGTTATATAAAATATTTCTGTTGAAATCACTGGGATACAAAAAACTTTTTACAGTTAATACTTTAATACACATTATTTCTTATGGTTAATACTGTTATGCATAATATTCTCTGTTGAAATCACTGTTATACAAAATATTTTATGTGATAATAATAACTGTTATATAAAATATTTTGTACGGAAACTACCCGTTGAAAAAATATTTTCTATAGAAATTATTATTATATAAAATATTTTATCAAAGAAAAAACTATTATACACAATACCTATCATAAAAAACACTACAAAAAATTTTATTAAACAAAATATTTTTTAAAGAACATACTACTATACAAAATTCTTCCACAAAAATACTGTTATACTAAATATTTTTTAGAGAAAATACTGTTATAAACAATATTTTTTGAAGAAACTACCTTTAAAAACAACATTTGTTATAAACTGTTATACAATATATTTTCTGTTAATATCACCGTTATACAAAATATTTTATACAGATACAACTGGTTTGAAAAATATTTTCTAGAGAAATTAGAGTTATACAATATATTTTTTAAAGAAAAAACTGTTATATATAATATTTTTCTTGGAAAATACTGTTATACACAATATATTTTTTATGAAAAATACTTTTATACTCAATATTTTATATAGAAACTACTTTTATACATAATAGTTTCTACTAAAAATTCTGTTATACAAAATATTTTTTACAGAAAATACAGTTATACACAATATTTTTTATAAAAACTACTGTTAATAACAACATTTCTATAAAAAAAAAATATTTTAAAAAGAACTTTAATTCTTCCAGAGAAAATAAAACAAAAATAATTAACAATAAGAAATTTGTAGTATGCTACACAGTTGTTTATCCCACTGTTACATTAAAAACAAAAAGGAAAGACGCGATATACCTTTTACCACGTGTTGAGTCGAAATCTGTTGTTGCCTTTTAATGTAAAAAAAGTATGAAATAAATAATTTTTTGATTTATTATCAAAGTAGTTTTCGTATTATATATTCTATTTGCTATCAGTAGAAATGACTGACTGCCCTAAATAACACACATACACATAAATGCTAAAAATATGCGTGTGTAACAGCTTAAAAAAGAAAAAAAAAATGCAAATTATAATAATATTTTAATTAAACCTTAAATAATAATCCGTACACGCCTCAAATGATTTATGTTTAATTAAAAGAATTTAATAAAAAAAAAAAATAAGCGAACTATAATAAAGCAAAAATTTTAACAAATTTAACTTTTAATAGGTACCAAATTCATTAAAATGAAGTCATGTAAATATTCGTATTCAAAAGTTAATTTAAAATTTGTAATGTTCTTTGTTTATGTCTGCCGGTTTTAAAAATTCTTTAAATTTAAAACTGGTTAACTAGTTAGTTGTAGTTAATTCTTAATTCTGTCCTTGAAATTGTAAAAACAAAAAAAAAACTTATTAACATTTTTGTTTTGTTTTTGCCTACTAAACAAATGATTAAAATGAATTTAGACAACCAGACAAGAAGTCATTCTAAAAATACATACATACATACACACATACATATTTTTTTCTAAAAACATTCTTTATTTTACGTTTTAATTTAGTTTTTTTTTTATTCATTACAAAAATTAACTTGTTTTACCACCTTAAAATAAATGTACATATTTAAATAACAATAACAACAAAAATAAAATACACTTTAATAATAATAATAAAAAAAATATACTAATTAATATTAAACGGCCTTGTTGTAATCTGGCAAGATTAACTGAAACATTTCTTGTTATTTCATTTCATTACAGAAAGATTTTTTTTTTTAAATGTTTGTCTAATATATACATTTATTTACTGTTTTTTTTATTTATTTATTTATTTACTTATTTATTTAGTTTATTGTACTAAAATAAATTGTATGCTAAAACTAAGCTACAAATAGAAGTGTAATTTGAACAAAAAAAAAAACTATTTTCACATAAGTCGACTTTATTTTCCTTAAAAAGAGAGGAAAAACAGAAAGTCGTAAAACATTAAAATTTTTCGATTGATTTAATTTTATATATTAAACTAAAGAATGCCATGTTATAAAGGCCGTTCCTTTATTTGCAAAAGATTCGTGGGTATAAAAATACAAAACTTATAAAAATTTTAAATTACTGTACCTTTTGTTAGTGACAAAGCGACTGTTTTTTAACAGCCAAGCAACAGTCCAGTTCCAGCAAACTCTACTTGTAGTTTTTATATACTTTATTCAAGAATCTATACTATACTGTGTTCTATTAAGTCTATAATTCATACAAATTATTTAAACTTAAGTAAATTCAGAACAAACCCACAAAAAATAAAGTACAGTTACACTGCAGTAATAAAGGGTGGTTAAATTTTTAGGGCCGATATTAATTTTGAATAAAACACAAATTATTAATGAAATTATTGTCATTTCTTTTTATTATGATAATATTTGCATGTTTTAATTATGTATGGAGCAAAATATCGGCCAAATGGCCGCCGCAACCTCGGCGGCACAACTCCATCCGATGGTCCAAATTTTCGATGAAGCTGAGGCATTATTAAGGTTTTATGCTGTTAATGTGCCAAATTATCGCATCCATTAGCTCTTGAATTAGTGCTGGCTTATCGACGTACAATTTTTTTTTTTCCAATAACCCCAATGAAAGAAGTCCAACGGTGTTAAATCACATGATCTTGGCGGCCAATTGACATCGCCACTACGTGATAACACGACCATTTAATTTGTCGCGCAAAAGAGCCATTGTTTCATAAGCTATGTGGCAAGTGGCACCGTTCTATATCGTCCACATACATATCTTTCAATTCGGGCCATTTCGTTATCATATTACGATAGCGAACACCATTCACAGTAACTGCCTTACCGGCCTCATTTTGGAAAAAAAAATACGGCCCGATGATGCCGCCAAACAGCCACTCTTGAATTATCATTCGCCCAAATGCGGCAATTCTGCTTATTGACGAATCCACTGAGGTGAAAATGTGCCTCATCACTGAAGATGAATTTCTTTGAAAACTTATCATCCACGGCTGCCATTTCTGACCATTGACGACGCTTGGAATGGTCAAGAGGCTTTAGTTCTTGAATCAATTGTACCTTGTAAGCGTGTAAATGCAAGTCTGTGCATAATGTTCATCAACGAAGAGGGTGAGAGGTGCAATTGTTGGACTCGACGATGAGCAAAGGTGGACGGCTCTTCAGTCACTCTATCGCGAACAGCAGCAATTTTTTCTGCATTACGAGCTGTACGAGCATGCGCTGGTGTTTTCACATTTCCTGCAGACCCAGCTTTATAAAATTTTTGCACGATTTTTCCGATTGTATGCATATTTAAATAACTTTAACGCGTTGCTCGTTTGTGTATCTTTCCATGGTTCAAATTGAGTTAGTCTGAATTTATCGGCCCTTAAAATTTAACCTTTATTAATGTGAATATGTAATTACGTTCAAACTTTTTAATGAGCCGTAATTGTTGTTAAATTTGTAATTTGGTCCATTTGAACCAGCTAAAATTTAAGATAAAGAGAAGTAAATATCCTAGAACACACGCAAAGAAAAACCATGGTTACGACATGATCACGACGGTCATATTATTTTTTCTAGAACAATATTTGGTTGTCGAAAACAAATAATATTTATTTTTGTTTCATTTCATCATATATTTTGTCACGATAATCAAGCATTTGTTTGAATTGTATCATTAAATGATTACTTTTCGTAAAAATTTCAAAATGGTTATCATTTAAAAATAGTATGATTTAAAAAAATTAATTTGACAAAAATAACATTATATTCAAAATCATTAAAAATTAAAAATAATCATTAAATAATAAGTGAGACAACAGTATGATTACAAAATTATCAAGCTATGATTTGTTTTAATGATAATTTGATTTCAATTCTTCTTCTTCTTCTTCTTGCTGAATAAATTTTTATTATTTTAAATGTTTGAAATGTCAAAAAAAAGGAACAAAAATTTTGAAAAACTAAAATAAATTTAAAAATAAAAGAGAAAATTTAAAAAAATATTGGTAAAAAATTGCAATTAAATTGGTAAGTACAATGAATATGTGTATGTTACAGCAAAAGACAATAATTTGCCGTAACAAAGCAAGGATTGTCGACTTCAATTGTAGCCATATATATGATTATTGAATGATACTTAAATTAAACATAATAATGATAACTGGTAACCATTATTATTTTAAACATAATCATACAATTCAATCATAGTATGTTGCTCTTCGATTATGGTTACCACAACCATATTTTTTCTTTGCGTGCACTAGGTTACAAGGAGTATTTTAGTAATGAATTGATTTAAAATGTGATACGTAAGTACTTATTGTCAGACAATTGCTTAGATTCACACACAATACAATTGCTTGTTTCGGTATTTGCTAGCAGCCATTCAAATACATAACTTTTTATACCCTTCACCTGTGGTTCACAAGGGTATATATAGCTTTGTCATTCCGTTTGTAATTTCTACAATTTTCATTTCCGACTCCATAAAGTATATATTTTCTGAAAGCTTATGAATAGAGGAGTCGATTAAGCCCTGACCATCTGTCCGTCTATCCGTCTGTCCGTGTGTTGGTTGAAATCAACTTTTAGAAGCAACTATATGTTCCTCAGATCTCTATATGGTATCAATCTCTTGGAAATATTCAGGAATGAATCGCTATTAAAATTCAGCACAATCGCCCAATAACTTTCTTAGATATGAGCAAAAAACCACGACCACCTCGTTTTTTTACACAATTACAACAACAACATACATACATACATAAATATATGTAAAAACCATACAAAAAAAAAAAATTACAAAAAGAAAAAATATTAAAAATAAAAAAAAAATAATAAAAAAAAAATTACAAAAAAAAAATTTTAAAAAAATTAAAAAAAAAATATATAAAAAAAAATAATAAAATATAAATAATATATTTAATAAAATAAAATTTTTTTGGCTCAGCTGGGATTCGATGCCACATTTATTCTAACCAGTATATACATATGTACGTATTTGATATGAGATGAATGGTGATACAAACAATTGTTATTGCATGACTACACGTTGTGAAGGGTATATAAGATTCGGCATGGCCGAATATAGCACTGTTACTTGTTATAATTCTCATTTAGTTTAACACACTTCGAGTATTGGTAATAATGTTTTTGACAATATCAGCAAGGCAGTTCATTAGTAAACTAATCACTTCTAGATTTTCACTGATTTTTAAATAAACGTATTGCAAAATAATCAAACCTAATTTTTGTTCTTAAAAAAGCTGAACGATTTCTGTAAGTTCATAATTTTAATGGGTTATTTAGGTTTTTAAAATCAATTACTTATTTATTGCTTTAAAAGTAAGTACTTATTTAAGACCCTATTATTAAGTGAGCGTAATACGTACTTATAAGAGTCCCTATTTGTAAGCGAAAGTGGTGGGTACCTCTTTTATTCCCCATTTGTAAGCGAGCGTGATTAGTACTTGTATCCAATGACAGCGCCGTGTTGGATGTCAAATTATACGTAGTGAAGAACTGTTTTCTAGTACATTCATTACATTTTTTAAAGAGAGTTTTTTGCTGGTATGTATTAAAATTTTACAAAACTTGCTTCAAAAATAATATAAATTATTTAGGTAGGTAGGCAGGTACCTACAGCTAACAAAACACAGCACGCATATTAAAAAATCTGTATTGAATATGCAAACATTAAAAAAAAATCTACCCAAAATGACTTCATGCGTTTGTATGCGTATGAATAAATATTGCTGTTGTTTGTTGTAGTTTGTTTCTTTATTTTTCTAAAAGCCAAAAAAAAAAAACTGCGTGAGTTGATTACCTCATCGCTAGAATAAGTTGTTGCTGTCTTTGTTGTTGTTGTTGTTTTTTTTTTTTATATTTTTCTAACAAACTAAAACACCATAATGATTATCATCTTCTAGCATTAATTCGATTCAAGCATTTGCTGTACTAGAACGCAGAAGCACACAGATATAAAACGCACAGCTTAAAACACTAGAAACGTACAACAAAAACTGCGTGCGGTTTAACTGCTGCTACATAGTGATGGACGGACGGACGAACGGACGAGCTGCGTACAAATTTTGCCGATCACAAGCAACAACAGCAACAACCATTATTATCGTCGTCAACCAGCTGAAACAAAAACAAGAACAATTTTTTTGCTGTTGCTATTTTGTTGTTGTTGTTGTGTTTTTGTCTATTTTCGAAGCTTTTTTTTCATATTTCTTGGGAATTGTAAAGAAAAACAACAATAATAATAACAACAACAACATTTTTTTTATCTTTTAAAAAAATGTATATTAGTTTATGCATTTGCCAGTGTATGTGTGTATAGTAATTCTCAATATTCTCTTCTAAACTTTATTCCAAATGTATCTGGCTGGTTACGAATGTTTTTTTGTATACATTTCTTAAGATTTTTTTTGTTGTAGATTTTTTTTTTTTTTTAATTTTGTGTTAGTATAAATACATACATACATATATACATCCCATACATACATACATCCCTGCATACATAGTTGAATCACTAATGTACTAGAGAAGTGGTCTAGAAGGGGAGTGAAGTGGAAGAAGAACTAAAGCACAACTGGTATGACAACATTTTAATTAATGATCGCTTTTAGAAGAATAGATAAAGAAAAAGGCATATAACTTAGTAAAAAAGAACGTACAATAAACACATGTAAATACATACATACAAACATACAAATGTGCGTTCAGAATAAGCTGGATGAAAACAATCTTCTAAACGTTCAAATGTAAAACTGTGTATCGTAGGTCATACGCACCACAGTTCTGCTTGACAAACTCTGAGCTTTACACTGTATTACAATCAATATGATCGTTAAAAATCCATACAAATGTAAGTATGTGCGTTCATTCTTTATTAGCACTATTACGCATTCAAATGCTTGTGTGAAACATAATTTTATATATATTTTTTTAAGATTCATTGTAATTGTAATGACATCATTTTGGATAATGCAGCACTTAAAACACTATTCCAACAATTTAAATAATTAAGAGTTTAACAAATTTTAAACATCCTGTTTCTACGATGAATTGTTTTAGTTAAATCCTAAGAAGTGGACTTCGCATTCTGAAAGCTTCCGAACTGTCTTTCTAGACTTCATTGATTAAAAATGTAAAACAATACTCTTTTTATTGTACAATATGATTGTCTATGGTACAGTAAGTCGACATATAAAATAGTTGAGCCAGTCACCACCAAGGATTAAAGGTAAGAGAGGGAAAGGATTTATATAGGTTTGTCATTCCATGTGAAATTTCTACAATACTAAGTTCCGAACCCATAAAGTATATATTTTCTGAAGCCTTATGACTAGGAAGTCGATTGATCATTGTCCGTCTGTCCGTGTGAATGTTGAAGTCTGTTTTTTTTAAGCCCCCGACATTACCAATCAGAAATATTTGGCAGCAGATCGGTGTTGAAAATCAGCTTAATCACCCCATAACTTTCTGAGATATGAGCAAATTAACACGACTGCCCCTGTTTTTTATTTGTTTATTTTTCAGCTCTAGAATAATTTATAGGCACGCTTGTGATATGATACGATATGATATGCCTCTTGAAAATTGGTCACGAGCCGGTGTAATTATAGTCAAAAATTATTTGGTAAAATATATATATTTGTAAATTTTTAAACTTTTTTAGCCTCTTAATATAATTATAAGCCGTGATCTCAAAAATTATTTCTGCGAAAAACTAAGAAATCGGTTCGAAACTAACTGAGATAAGCACCAAAACACAACTGCTTTGGTGTCTCTGCTAAAATTTACAACTAAGAAAACTTAATAAAAATCAGAAATACAAGATGGCGTCCTAGATCAAATGTCGAATATATGACTTAAATATAGCAGTTGCGTCTTTGTCCCCTTTAATCCCCACAGTATTGGTATCAAATGAAATGGCTTGACCAGTTGAATACAGTTAACTATGTAACAATTTAAAATCAAAGATGGCGTCGGATATAATTGCACTTAAAAGCGTAGAAGACCAAAACTAAAATTGCGACTAAGCTACGATGTAGTCCATCTATGAACATGATGGTAAAGGGTATTATAGGTTTTGCTCCACCGAACATAAAACTTTCATAAAACTTTTGCTTTAAGTCCAATTTAAACCACAATTCAAATATCAACAAGTAAGAGCACTGTATTGGGCTGTGCCGAATCTTTTATACCCACCACCAATTTTGTGTACATTTACTGCACAATATTTATTATTTTGTTATTAGCAGTAACCACTATGGAATAATCTCTTTATACTAAAATATGTATCACTTTCTTTGTATAACTTCGCAATGTTATTAAAATATTTTCGTAAATTTAGTCTTTCAATGAAAATGGGCGTTAAAGAAGGCGTGTCAATATAGTTTCTTCTAATAATTAAAACTTAGATATATCAATATAGTTCTTCATTCTTCCAAAACTGTGTCCATAGAAAAATTATATGAATTTAAGATAAAGCGTTATGGAGGTAGGCGTTAAAGTGGGCGTGTCACTTTCATTTTCTGGCAAAATATCATCATTAAACCTCTTATTCTGTCGGTTTTATGAGTATTTTAATTTAATTGACAGTAGATTACGGGAAAAATGGGCGTAACTGTAGGCGTCTTATTATTTTAGAAAATTTAGGATACCTTGTGAATATAGTAATACTAAATATTTTGTTGAAATTATACTGTTAATTTATTTTATGAATTGATAACAATTTTAAAAACCAATTTTTTCTTAATTTTGAATCATTAATTTAACTTTTATATTATCAAAAATATAAAATAAAAAAACCGGTTTTGAAACCGGTTTTACTTGTAAAAACCCGAAACCGGTTTTTTAAAATGGTTCTTCTTATATGTAAAATATTTGCACAATAAACATATCCGTCTTTGTTTTTAGAAGCGGACTACTGTAAATTAATAAAGTGTGGTTGCATTTTAGGGGCCAATGTTGATTTTGATAAAAACACAAAATATTCAGGAAATTATTTTCATTTCTTTTTATTATGATAATATTTGTATGGTTCAATTATGTATGGAATAAAAACCCGGCCAAATAGCCACTGGAACCCCGGCAGCACACCTGCACCCGATGTTTCAAATTTTCAATGACAATGTTGAGTCGAGATTGACTGCTCTTTGGTCACACTATCGCAAAAAAAAACAGCAATGTTTTCCGTTCAACGAACTAAGTAGGCATTCACAGATGTTTTAACATTTCACACAGACCTGGTTTTGCTAAAATTTAAATATTTTTTACAATTCTCCCGATTGTGGACGAATTTGAACGATGATGTTGACCACAAGAATAACGAAGTGCACGAAATGCATTTTGATTTGAAAGCCCATTTTCATAATAAGCCTGAATATCTTTAACACATTGCTCGATTGAGTATCTTTCCATGGTTCAAATTGAATTAGTCTGAAATTGAGAAATGTCAAATGAAATGCAGAAAAAAAACTTGACGTTTAGGTGTGGTTCACATTCAACATCGGCCCTTAAAATTTAACCACCCTTTATCTAAGAAATTTACTTTACTTGATAGATGATCGTATACCATTATTGTTTGTGCTATTAGTTCTTTGGCTGACTCGCCTACAGTACATTCTGAAAGTTGAATTCTTGTGTCAGCAAAGGTAAGCATAATTTTGTCGTTTGAGTTGTCAAAAGTTTCTAGTTTGTTATGAAAAACCAATGAATTCACGCTTGATATAAGTGAACAATTGACTCTGCATTACGAGTAAACATTAGTTCACAAAATATTTTCTTTAGTAATTCAAGTTTTTGTCGAGTTGTTGACATTTGGTGCTGTTCTGTTTAACCGACATATATTCAGTTTAAATCATTTCTAATTGGTGACCAAAATAAGGCGCAACAAATTATTGTTTTTGAATTGTTCTCATTCCTATTGAAGAAGTTTTGGCCATTAACATGATTCTTGAGCAAAAAATTAGCCTTAACACCGAACAAAATATTGTAAGTATTCTTATAGTTACATTCCCGAAGTGAAACACGACTTTAAAATTTGTGAGACATATGTAAATCTACATGTCTGTCAAAATTGTTCTTTTACGCTGACTGCTTTGTAGCAGCAGAGATTTCTGCCAACGGCAGATGTCACATGTTTTTACAGAAGAAAATCATGTTTTTTTACAGAAGTAATGTTTTAAAGGTAACACACGACATGTTTGTATTAGCAGTGGATAATTTGACAAGTCAGATGTAAAAAACATGCCGTGTATTAGCTCCTTAACAGTTATACATATTATAAATAAAACACCCATTACAATAAAGTAATATAATTTTAGGAAATTTTTTTATGGAAACTCCATAACAACATTTCTAAGCCATTATGGCCATATGACATGATGAGATACCTTGCAATTATATCAATTTAAAAATTGTTGTTTGACAATAAATTTTAATTTTAACCCCCTAATTATCTAGTGCTATTTATGAGCTCCAACATTAATCAACTTGCAATATTAGAGCGATATATATGTACATACATACATGCAATTAAATAATGATTTTAGATCTTCACAAAATTATTTCGTTTTATTATTGTTATTCGTTAATCATAGCACTGAGAGAACGGCAAACAAAAAATCTCAGTTTGATGGTGTAGCGTTGTCACACACCATCAATTAAGTATTAAACTGCGAATATTTGTTCTGATAAATAATTTAAGGAAATTTAACCAATTTTACGTTATACATTTTCCAACAACCACATATTAACGTTTTCAATATATAATTTTCAGTGTCGGAAACAATTAACCGGAAAAAGTCAACAAACGTTTAAAAGTTTCTAACCCAAAAAGTCATGTAACATTTATTTATTTATTTATTTTTTTTTTGTAATGAAGAAAAGGGTTCAAGGACATTCAAAAAGAAACTCTAAATACAAATAATGTTCATTACCTTGCAAAAGAAAATAATGACGAAAAGTGAAAACAATAAAAAAAAATATGAATGAAATAACAACCGAAAACAATAAACAACGAATTTCTTAAAAAAAGGTAAAATTGTTAAGTGGTACATAGAATAAAGAATTAAATAAAATGCGTAGTAAATGGAACTTTTTATCCAAGTTCTTGTAAACATTCACATTCAAAACTCGTACAAAATTATTCTCTATTGCTTAATAGAAAGCAAGGAACAGCCAAAAATATAAAGGATACTTATACAGTGTAATGAAATCTCGACCAGAACAGAAACTTACAGAGGCAACAACATCCCTTGCGCAACAGTCTACATACTAAATATATGCCAAGCGAAAAAATTCATTCTTAAAAGTAAAGAAGTAAAGAGACAATTTAATAATAAAAAAAAACACGAAAACGGACAGACAGGGAATCCTTGTTAAATAGAAAAGAACAGGACAAAGAAAATATATATAAAGATATGTAAAAAAAAACTTGTATAAATTAACACGTGGATGAGCAAAACACATCATAATTTTGTTTTTTTTGTGTTTCACTTATTTTTGAAAAAGCCAAATAGAACAGGATTTATATCTCGTTGTTGTTTATAATAAAGCAACAACAAAACAACACAACGTACAAGTATTTAGTGTGTCATAATAACAATTATTGGTTAAACGACCTAATTTTGTGACAAAAATTAATGAAGGAAAATAACACACACACACACACACTCATACGTATGTGTGAACATAAATGTGAATCATGTAAACAGTGATATTCAAAACAAAACCGAACAACACAATGGATGCTTAAAACAATGGTCTAGCAATTAGATTCATAATTTTTGTTTTTATATAAAATAAACAAAATTTGATAAAATGAAGGAATATTTATAAAAGACAGTGCAAATTTAGTGTAGTTCTGAAGTTTTGTAAGGATATTAGAAATATTAAAAATTTAATTATTTAATTTAATTATTCCTATAAACAAAATCAACATACACAGAAAAAATTACTGCTTAAATTTTTTTAATTAATTGACTAATAGATTTTTTCTTAAAGTTTCATTATTTTTTTAATTAATTTAAATAATTTTTTTATTGATATACAATTTTTTCAAAAAACTTAGAGATTTCTGTCAGTTGAAAAAAGTATATTGGAAAATAAAATAGGAAAAATGTATTTTTTTTTTTTGTCAAAAATTCTTTTTGAAGGAAAGTCTTAATATAATTTTGAAGGAAAGTCTTAATATAATTTTGGTTAATAAGGTGCGTAATATTAAAAAAATGGTGAATTAGCAGATTAAAATTCTACTAAGTACACATTAACAGAAAACAGAACAGAACTTTATTGCAGATGGGACTAAAGTCAATATTTCTTGCCGCCCGATAAATTCTGTTGGATTCTAACCTTAAAATGTAAGTAGTTCTTGGAGTTTATTCCCTTCGTTTGATAAAATTTTTAATGGGTAAAATTTCTTTGCGCTTAGGTCTAGGATGCACCTCCTTTATTTTTGATAATATGATGTTTGGTTATGCCACCAGTTCCTTAATGTGTTATATTATATTTTTCGTATACCTTTAATATATGCAGTGTAATTCAAAATGTATGTACCTATATATTGATGTATGTTAAAAATAAATATCTAAAAACAACATTTCTATTTTTTTCCGGATTCTTTTTTTAAACAGGTTCATTAATTTATATTATTGATACATTTAATACATTTTTTAATTAAATTAATTAAAATTATTTTTAAATATTAAATTAAATATTAATTAATTTTTTAATACTGTTTTAATTGATATTTTTCACAACATATTTTTAATTAAACATATTAATTTTCATTTAATTAAAGTATCATTTTGGTTATTGGAGCAAAATCAAATAATATTTTAATTAATAGTATTAATTTCGTAATTGAAATTCATATTTATTTTTTTCTGTGTACATTAAAGGTAAAAGCATTTAAACATATTAAAACTTTGTTCACATTAGGAAAATATTTGCTAAAAAAAAAGAGCGTAACCACTTTTCTTACATATGGTCAAAGCACAATAAAATGAAGTGATGTTGCAATTGGCTTAAATGAAGCCATGAATAAATTAAATAAACATTTATTTATTTAAGCAGAAATTAATACATTTGAGTGGTTACATCTATTTTGTCAAATTCGCCCAATACGAACATACCTTAAGAAATAATAGTACCCTGTATGTTGGCAAACTAAAATAATGTATGTATGTTGGCAAACTAAAATAATGTGATATTCTATGAATTTGTTACTTGCAAAGTCGGCTGTAACAATGTTCGGTCTCAAATGATGTCCATTTATGCTAAAACTTATAAAAATCATAGTTCTTAAATGTAGAAGATTTTAGACTTAGAATAAGTTCAGCAGATCTATGTTAAATGACGGGCGGGAAATTGCAACCCTCGATCTCTCCCTGAAAGAACTTAAAATACCCTTATACCCTTGATGTAGGGATGATAACATATTGACATAATAGCCGTTGGTTTTTTATCGTTTGGGTTTTGAAAATTGAGAAAAGCACAAATAATTTACAAAAAGAATAAAATATTTATTTAAGGCGGTTGGTTAATGACTGTCATTTAGTTTTCAAAGACTTGCAAATATTGTCCGCGCCTACGCCATAGGTTCTCCATTCATGAGCTCCAATTTTGGCATACCTTTTTCAGAATTTCGGTCGGTATTTCATCAAAAGCAGCTGTAATGATTTCATCCAGAGCTGGCTTCTCTCTGTACATCAGACTTCACATATTCCTACAAAAAATATTCAAGTTGGGTCAAATCGCATGATCTTAGCGGCTAATAGACTGCTTCAATGGTTCGGCATGCGGCACCGTCTTGTTAAAAATACATGTCAATTAAGCTCAGTTCTAGCGCACAACATGCCAACCGGGCATAAGTGCATACCTGTCATGGGTTTGGGCTTTTATACCCCTCCTTTTCAACCTAACTAACCTAAGCTCAGTTCTCCCATTTTGGGTAAAAATAGTCGGTAATCATTGCACTCTACCCTGCTCCATTGACTGTAATATTACGATTCTCATTGTTCTTGAAGAATGGGATCTTCCTCCGTACTGACTGCTCGCACACGTGTTGATGGATTAATGTCCAATAAAATTAAATTAATGCGAAATTTTGTCTCAACAGCATGAATAGCCTGTTCGATTATTGCGACCATTAAATTAACAAAATTTACGAAACACATTTCTCACACAAAACGAATTTTGATAATAAAATTCAATGATTCCTCAGCGTCCTTCGTTTGTTAGTCTATTCACACAGTCACACAAATCTCTACGTTTTACACTAAAAAACCAAATACCAAAAATGTTCCTAAATGGTCTTCAAATGCAGGACAAAGCATATCCATAAGGTATGTATGCATCGCGGCAATAAACACAACAACAAAAAACACATGTACATATTTTGTTTTTGTACATATGCCGGCATAAGTCACACAATTTTTTAATTTTCTTCTTTAGTTTCAATAATTTGTAAAAAACTTTAAAGGGAAAACTTTTTATTCATGGTTTTGTATTTTTTAAAACGTTTTAAACCAACTGAAATTGCGAATTAAAAAAAATTAAGTTTGACAACTGCAGGCAAGACTTTTAAAAAATTTGGTAACGCTCAAGACAGGTGAAATTATCAGCACATGATGATGGGGAAACACAATGTCTAAATTTGATTCCATTTATTAATGCAGGAATGGAAAATTTGATTTTGGATTCCGAATTAAACATTTAACTTAATTGTGCTTTTTTGATGATAAATTTACCAAATTTATGTATATTAGTTGTTCTTGCACCATTTATAATCTGCTTCACAAGCACATATCCTTTTTTTAATAAAATTTTATTGAATTAAACATATAAAAACGACTTTTCCATCTCTGTTATACAAATTGGCCTTGGCAGAAAAAATCCCCTAAAAAGTTGCTTTGTTGTATCAACTCGCCGTTGCATATACCTGTATGAATATGCCTTGGTAACGCTTATAAAATGTATATAAAAAAAAACAGTCAGCTGATTGGATACGAGTACCTTATGGATATGCCTTGATGCAGGAAATTTCAAAATCTATATATATAAAAGTGAAATTCTGTGTGTGTGTGTGTGTGTGTGTGTTAGCTATAGACTCTGAAACTGTAAAACCGATCGGACTCAAACCTTGGCAAGTTGTTGTACACATTCCAGGGAGTGTTTATGGGTGAAAAAAGTGGGCGGGGCCACGCATATAAAAAATTAATTATCAGTTTTAGCTACTTGCACTTGTCCGATTTTTCTGAAACTTTGCACACATATCGAGCTCTCATGACTAAATAATTTCGTGATAAGAAAAGTGGGCGGGGCCACGCCCCTAAAAAGGTTTTAATTTTGAGGTACTTGTACTGGATCGATTTTTCTGAAACTTTGCACACATATTTAGCTGTTATGACTTTACAATTTCGTGCTTAGAAAAGTGGGCAGTGTCACGCCCATAAAAAAAAGGTATCATTTTGAGGTACTTGGACTGGACCAATTCTTCTGAAACTTTACACACATATTGAGCTGTTATGACTTTACAATTTCGTGATTAGAAAAGTGGGCAATGCCACGCCCATTAAAAAAATTATAATTTTTAGGTTTTTGCACTTCATATTCAATTAAAATTCAGAATGCATTTCGATTCATTAAGGGGCGTAGCAACGCGCGCCGGGTTTGGCTAGTGAAATATAAACGTCAAGAATATATCAAAACTCAAATATGTCTTTGAATTAATTTCATATATTATAAAATCTTAAAAAAATGTGGCAACTAATTTGAGTATTTTAAGCTCTAAAGAATTGTATATCATTGTCAAACAATGTTCAGCATAGTTTAGTTAGAAAGTGACACTATTACCTTTATAACGTCATTCATGCTCGAAAAGATCTATATGCTGCAAGAATCCTTTTCTAATTGCGGCCTAAGACTTGTAAAGTTAAATTCCTAACTTCACTGAATCCCGTACAATTCCAAGAGTCTTTGTCTTCTTCGTCTGCAAGGTACTAAGACACACATAGCAGTTATGCATATAACGTGTCTGTAGGTGGTTCTAATTTTGACATCAGCAGTAGCGCTGAATAATCAAATGTAATATGCGCTGTCGTCTCAGCCTGCTTAAGGTAAATTTTATTCTTCTCCTACTTTATCTTGGCAAAACCAGGGTACACTTATACAAGGTGGCGGTGCCAGCCCAGCTGACAATTTTTTTCTGTTCTGGAGTATGTCAAACAGCATATTAAAAAAATTATTTCAACTCCGGAAACTATCAAACTTCATACATAAAAGAAGAGAGCCGAAAATCGCTCTCCTTTACGCTATCACCTTATGTAATTACACCATGTGCCAAACAATATATGATGATTTAATGTCCTGTCACCAACCAGCGAGCAACCAACTAAGGGTTTTTCGATTAGATTCAAGTATCTTTACTGTTCTTTTGTCCAGGGCTTATCTAAGCACAAAATGAAGCTTTCTGCAAGTGGTTGTCTACCTACACTCTCTCAAATGAATACAGAAAACCAGCTAAAAAGCCTTCGTACACACCACGCCATTCCCCCGAGAAACTCTATGTTCTCGATCACAAAAATTCGACGCTTTTTTTTTAGCTATGCGAATGTATCCTATGACGCTCATCAACGTTACCCCGTTCACAAAGGCATGCCTATTGAACTCTTAAAATATTGAAACAAGCATTCAGTTTAAAATCTTCGCCCATGTATGCACTTTACAAACCGACTGATTATCAAATAATACTGCCCATGGCTTTTCGTTCATTAGTGAACCATGCCTTCTTTATACATAAGTATATGCAGCTTTTGCTAATGAAGAAAATAATTTTTTCTATAATTTTTTGTTTCACTAGGCGGTATACTAAATAGTTCTTATTTTGTATGGCACCAGATGGCGTTGTAGCACTTGCCTAAATATTGCTAAAAACAGAGTTTTCTATCTCTTTGCCTTTTGTCCACCTCTTTTATTTCTAAGGAAGTTAACGTAAGACAATATAGACAATAACTTATTTCTAAAAATAAAATTATGAGGAAATAATCAAACATCTCAATATTGTTCATATACGCGTAGATATTTATGTGTATGTAAATGATTTCATAACTTCCCTCTTTAGCAGACATTATGGCGTGTTTGTGTCGACAAAAAGTATTTAAGTATGAATGTAAATGTAAATAATACAGATGTTTAGAATCAAAATCCACTATTTCAGTGGATGCAATCATTCATTCGAGCATGCATTTCTAATAAATTACACACCATTAAAAAATAAATTTGTTTTTTATTTCTCGAACTGAGGAAACTATGAGTACACACAAAAACTCATTGAAAAAAAAAAAAGAATTCAAATACATTATTTAATTCATTGAATGCCTAATATTCAATTTACATACAGACGTACGTTCATACATACATAAATACAACCATTTCTGTATGTGTGCATGTAATTACAGTTCATTTTGCATAAATTCTCTTATATACTTACATGCATGCATACATACATACATATGTACAATATTTGTGTGTTGTTTGATACGCATATAGACGGACGGACAGTATATAATGTGTGCAACATATAGACGACGTATACGCATTAATTTCCAAGTACCCAATAAACCAAAACGCTTTAAATATCATTGGTCACAAACTTACTACCATAAGCCTTAAGTTTGAAAGAGGGTTGTGAATATTATTGTGCAAGGCTTGTTAACAACTATTTTACAAACGATATCGAAGCCATGAGATAATATTATTTTCGTAGGATTTTTGTATGTTAATAAATTTCATATAACTTTTTTTAAGTAAAACAGGGTCCAAATTACGGCAGTCGATCGCGATCGAAATTTTACTCGATCGATCGAATTCGCTGTGCTTTATGTATAGAGATTCTAATAAGAATTTTCAAATTTCGATCACGTTCGAATGTCATAATTTGCCCCCAGATTCAATGGGATGACCAAAAATTTTGCATATGCCTCCGCGAATGTGCTTTATGAATGCCATCCTGTAGACCGAATTTTACACTACTTTATCAAGCATATCTGGTTTTATTTCATTAAAAAAGCATCGAATATTATCTTCTAATTAATTAATCGTTGCTGGTTCACCAGCTTAGACCAGGGGGCTAATACTCGCATTCGTGATCGAAATACAACTCGTATCGAAATTAATTTCGATAGCGTACAATTTTCTAATGATGTTACTCGATGTAGTCTTTTCTTTTTCATTTCAATTAACTGAATATTCAGTTTGACATTCTTTTGTTTTAATTCGAGGTCTTGTTTTTTTATTTCTATAAGGGAATTTAATTCTTTTAGCATCTCCTTCTGGTAGTTCTCTGTAGTCATCATATTTTCTTTTTTTAGCAAAGAAATTTTTGTTTCCCTTTTCTTTACGCTATTTTTTTTGTGTCTCCTTATATTATTCTTTTTTCTGGCACTGATTCTTCTAAATCATCATCTTCTATACATGAGGAGTGTTTACTGTCCGAGACTATAGACGAAGAAGTGCATGGCAAGTCATTATTGTGATCTTCAGGTGCTATTACACTTAATTAATCATCTAAAGGTTTTAGGTTTGACTTTGGCTCTGTTTGTGTTTTTAAAACTGATCCAAAGCTTTGCACAGTCTTCAGACCCTAAACAGCGACTTCTATGCCAGCAGCAGCCAAGATTTGTTCCTCTACTTGAGTGAGAGTTTTGTCTTCATATGGGCCACCACCGGTTCTTTTCTTCGAAGATTTATTAAAAGAAAATTTCTTTTTTACATGTTGTTTTTGATCACATATTTTATTGGTGGACCAGGAGCATTAAATTTCGTGGCTAGTCGCTCCAAAAGTTGGTTAGCCCTCGCTTTCCCTTGCGAACTGTTCGGAAAAAGGCTTTTTGCCAAATTTGTGCGCCTTGCCAAAAAATCCCTAAAGATCTCTTTTGAGAATAATTTATTTTTGTTAACTTTGACCTAGAAATAAAACAATTTACTTTAAAAAAAAAGGTTTCATAAATTTTTAACTCACATTTTCTTTTCTGTTCACTTTTATACTTTAAATCGTTAACTCGAATGCTTTTTTGCTAACGAGTTTATACTCGCAAGGTTGCATACGAAATGTAACTCGTTATCGAATGCCATCATTAGAAATTTCGATAGTCGATACTCGATATCGAATGACAGAATCCCAAAAGTAAAAAATAAATATAAATAAAATATAATTTCGCTCGTATACGAATACGAGAATCAGCCCCCAGAGGTTTGACGTAGCCCCTTAAAATAACGCCCAAAGTTTTCGAATCACACAAACGAGGTCGCAACTTCAAAAGTGAATTTCTTAAGATTATTTGATCACTGAAATTTTGGCTCAACAGAGTGATGATTTTTCGCGCTTTGTTGGAGCCATTTATTATCAAAATGATTTTCCTTTGAATCTTCAAATGGTTGTCCAATTGAAGTTAGTTTGATTAATTAGAGTCCTCGCGTCTACAGCGGCGATGGCTTCTTCTGTACACACGGTACGGTCACGATTTGGATGAACATTATCCAAGCAAGTGAATGTGGTCATAAATCGATCCATGTTAATGCTTTTTACCTGCTTAGATAGACAATTTTACACACCGTCAACTTAACGTATTGCTCTATATGTTTGGCAAACAGAGCGCGTATTTTGAAAATAATATTTCATGATTAACAAACACTATTTTGATGGCAGGATTATTTGCCAAAGTATAAAAACTTTATTAGTTTGACAGATATCCCTATCGGATTTGATCATGTCAAAACACCGATCATAATAATGACAAATACCACACAACATACCATGCAAAAACACACACAAAACTATGGCGAACATAAAACAAAACAAGAAGAATTACAATGTTAACAAGTAAAGGGACAGCTGTCCCTATGCGACTAGTCCATACACGCATGTAAAGTATACTCTGTAATGGACTAGGACTAATCCAAAGATCACCCAAATGTATGGAGAAAATGTGTTCGATTTAACATTACGATGTCCTAGGGCTGGACCATACTTACAACCCATCAAAGTAGTCTTAAAACTACTCTTTGTCACTACTCGATGGAGCAACAACACGACCATTATACACGTCTTGACAACAACATATGTAATCGTTAAAACACGAACACTTGTCGTTTAACTACAATCTCGTGTTTCAAAATGATATGGTCCATGACTGCATTACATAGGACCATGTTGTAAGTAGTCCAATTTAGCTAAAATGGACCACGTAGTCTAATATTATCTGCATGGAGCATATTCACAAACACTTAGAAACATACTTATGAGAAGCTTATCTAGTGCAGTTACATTTCTCTTCTAAGTTGGTTTGTTGGGTAAAAATACGTGTGTGTATGTGTATGCATAGTATCTGTGTATATTTATTCGATTTCACACTGCCTTCGTTCCTTCTCTATTCTACTTTGCTCTACGCATAATGATTACATTGTTTGTCTATTGACTTAAAATTCAATTTAACAAACAAAAACAAGGCGAAAAATGCGTTTCTGTAGACCTTTGTATGTTGTTGTATAAACTTTTGCCGTTGCCGTTTTTTGTTGTAGTCTGCAGCGTGACCTAATTTTTTAACCCCCCCAAACTTGTCTTGCTCCAATACACTTTAATTTGATATCGAAATGTATGTGTGTCGCATTGCATGACACAGATATTGAAAACGTTTTCTTTCCACAATTTTCACAATTATGTATGTATGTCTGTATGTACATCCATGAAGTACATATGATTTAATTTAATGCATTACGAGTGTATGTATGTACATTGTATTAATATATGTACAGACATAAATATGTATTACAGTGTACAAAAGTTCTCTGCCGCCCGCATACAATTCATGTATATTGTTTGATCTGAATTTTGTTTTTACAATGCAGTAGTGAATTATGATGCATTTCTTCTAGGAATATGAAATTGTGGTGTACAAGCATGATCACGTATTCACTTAGAAGAAACTAAATAGTTTTTTCCAATATTTTATTGATTATAACAGACAGAAACAAATTCGCACTTCTTACCAAAAGGATTATGAACGATTTTTGACTAAACTTTAATTTTTTTTTCAAACTAAAACAAATTGAACCCTATTTTAACTTAAAAAAAATATTTAGTTTATTTAAAAAAATAAATTTATTTATATTATTGAATTATGTACATATTACAATAATTTTTAAGGGCTCTCTGTAATGTGTATGTGCAAAGGCTTTAAATCTGCGCTTAAAAATAAAGGTTCTTTTTCATGAACATAAAACGTAAAGAAACCAAGTCTACACTTATACTCTGTAAATAGAATATTAGTTTAAAAACTCTAAGGCATTGTATTTAGTCCACGATTTGTCTGTATGTCTGTCTGTGTTTTTCCATCGTCCAAACTTTACGTTAATTTTTAAACTTTCGAAAAAGTTTACCATTTTCCAAGGTGACGGTATTCAAACATTATCCCACTTTGAATACTTTTCTACTTCTTCGTTTTCAATAATGCCTTGAAGGCCTATTATCCATATTATCTATAGATGTTCACAATTTGCATGCGAGTGTATCTTACTCTGGCATTGCAGGACACTCCAAGAATCAACTCTTTTTTTTCATTAGGTTCTTGACAACTGATTTACTGTCCGTAAAAGAACGAATAGTAGTTTCGTTATCAATCCCCTTCATTCATCTTATGCCATCCATAATTGCCATAATCTCAGACTGGAAATGATACTGTGATCTGGTAGAAGGAAATATTTACCTCTGTTTTGATTTATGATATAGAAACCCATTCGAGTTTAATCACCAATCTTCGATCTGTCGGTATAAAGATCGTTGCCACAGGTATTTCTTACACTAACTATTTCATCCCTTTCTCCCTTTTCTGGTATTATAGTGAGGCAGCTAACGCTCTTACACTTAATTGGGATTTTGTCACATGTTATATCTGTGAGGTGAGGCCTCCGTTAGGGTACTATTTTGGGCGTATCAGGGAGTGAGTATCTGACAGGACCAAAATGGCGTGCAGGGACAGAAGAGACTGCAGAGTGTCAAGGGCTTTATGGCCCAAGTTGAACTCAGCGGACTCTACGGTACTTCTGGTATGTCTGATGGCCACTATTGGGGTTTTAACAGGGCACTATTAAAGAAGATCTAAAAACTGTGTAACACATTGTCTGTCACTGCCCAAGGCTACAGAATCACAGGCTAAAATGGTTAGGTAAACGATTCCACGATGAGTTGGTTGATGCTTCGGAGTGCAAGGTGGGGAATATTATCGGATTCATCATGGGGATCGGGTGGTTGGTGAACATGCAATGGAGCTCGTAGAGAATCTGTATTTCTTTCTTTCTTCTATTCTATTTCCTACTAACTTATTATTATTATTATTTTTCTTATATTATATCTTTGGCAACCCTCTCTCTCTTTTCTTTCTTTACAATATAAAGGGTAACGCAATGGACCTTATTGGTCTCTGAATGGGTGTAAGAGGCAGATACTGCTTTCTGCATCCCCCTTTCCTACCTACCTACATCTGTGATATTTTTCATCGGTCAGAAATCAATTATTCTTCATTATCTCGTTTTATATTCTCTCACTGGCGATTCACCCATTGGTATTAATCTAGTAGCGGTTAGACTACTTTAATAAAATTATGTATGTAGGAATAGATATTAAACAAGTAAGAGCGCTATATTCGGCCATGCCGAATCTTATATACCCTTCACTACGTGTAGTCATGCAATAACAGTAGTTTGTGACACCATTCATCCCATATGAAATAAAAACATACATATATAAAAACATCCCATTGTAAAATTATAAATTCACGTATGTATGTTAAAAAAAACAAAAAAAAAATAAAAAAAAATTTTAAAAAAAATTTTAAAAAAAATAAAAAAAAAATTTTAAAAAAATTTAAAAAAAAAAAAATTTAAAAAAAAATAATTATAATATATATAAAAAAAATTTAAAAAATAATAATAATATAAATATAAATAATATATTAAATAAAAAATAAAAAAATAAAAAAAAAATTAAAAAAAAAATTTTTTAAAAAATTTTAAAAAAATTAAAAAAAAAATTTTTGGCTCAGCTGGGATGCGATGCCACGTTTTCTCTAACCAGTATACACGTTTGAATGTATGTATGTTGTTGTTGTAATGTTGTTTTTGTGAAAAAAAAATCGAGGTGGTCGTGGGTTTTTGCTCATATCTCAGTTGTTTATGTACCGATGTTTCTGATTTTCAATGCCGTTCTACTCCCGAATATTTCTGATATTTTAATACCTCACCCGGGTCCAAGCGATATCGGGGGGCTTCAAAAAGTTGATTTCAACATACACACGGACAGACGGACTGACTGACAGAGCTTAATCGACTCCCCTATTCATAAGCTTTCAGAAAATATATACTTTATGGGGTCGGAAAAGAAAATTGTAGAAATTTCACACGGAATGACAAACCTATTATACCCTTTTTCACTGTGTGAAGGGTATAAAAATTGTGACAAAAAGCATTATTTTATTAACAAAATTGTATTTTAAATAAAAACAAGTAAGAGCACTATATTCGGCTGTGCCGAATCTTTTATACCCACCACCAATTTTCCGTTCTTTTTTAGCTAGGGTTTATTTCCCGACAATTTTTGTTTCGCGGGAATGCAAGATTTATGTTTTAATATCCCGGGATCGCGCCGCAAAACAAATATAAAGTAAATTTGTTTTTAATTAATAAAAAACTTTTTATTAAAAACCATAAAATAGTTTATAATGTAAAAGAAACACTTCAAAACTATAAAAATTAATAAAAAAAACTTGAATTTAAAATATAAAGTGAGTAAAAATATTTTTTATTGAAAAAAAAATATTATTCTCTAGATACGAGATCAAATATGAGCACAAAAAGAAAAATACAGGTACTTCAGCTATGAGATCAAAAATAAAATCATTAGAATTCAATTTCCATATAAATAATATAAACATCTCCTTTCGAATCGTAGCCACCTTTTTTATTTCCCGGGATCCCGAAAAATAATCCCGGGAAATCGGGAAGATTAAATAACTCAAGTTTCCGGGATATTACCCAATTTATAGCACAAAAGGTATTTGTTTGTTATTAATAGTAATCGCTATGCAATAATCTCTTTATACTAAAATATGTATCACTTTCTTTGTATAAGTTAGATATGCTAGTAAAATGTTTTCGTAAATTTAGTCTTTTAATGAAAGTCGGCGTTAAAGTAGGCGTGTTGAAGTTGTTTCTACTAATGAATGCAACTTAGATGTTTCAATATAGTCCTTTATTCTTCTAAAATCTTTATTCATAGAGAAATTATATGAGTTTGAGATAAACCGTTATATGGGAGGTAGGCGTTAAAGTGGACGTGTTACCTAAATTTTCCGGCATAACAATTGCATTGACTAGAAGGATATCTGTGACAAATATCAACATCATACCTCTATTTTGTCGGGTTTAAGAGCTTTTAAATTTCATAAACAGTGTATAACGTGAAAAGTGGGCGTTATAGTAGGCGTGTCGAAATTATTTATGCTAATAAATGCAACTTAGATATTTCAATATATGTAGTCCTTTATACTTCCAAAATCGTTATTCATAGAGAAATTATATGAATTTGAGGTAAAACGTTATATGGGAGGTGGGCGTAAAAGTGGGCGTGTCACATTAAATTTCCGTTAGATCAAGGAATTTGACCAAAAAGCGATGTTTGCAAAATTTCAGAATCGTACATCCTTTTTTGTTGCTTTTATGACGTTTTTGTTTTAAAATATACCGAAAAATACACTGTGCGGTATAAATTTTCGTAAATTTTGATCTATATTTCCTACTGCATAGACTTAGGCAATTTTCGGCGAAAAATATTATTTTTACTCACGAAACATATATTCGAAATTTCATGACTCTACGTTAATGCGTTTGGACACAATTCCATTTTATTCGATGTTAGAAGGACACGGTTTTTCGACCTACTCTTGCTTTACGAGCTATAACTCTCTTCCTAACATTCCGATTTAGCCCATTTCAACAAACCTTGTGTATAAGAAAGATTCTGGCAAAATTTGAGCCCCCTAGCTGTTTCGATGCGACCTCTGTCGTGCATTCAACAGATGGACAGACGGACGGACATAGCTAGATCGTCATCAAATCAAACCCTGATTCAGAATATATATACTTCATGGGGTCAAAAATGGATATTTCGATGTGTAACAAACGGAATGACAAAATGAATATACCCCCACCATTATTTTGGTAGCGGGTATAAAGAATGTTACAATATTTTAATAATTGTTTTTTGCAAAATAGTTTGACCACTATATAGTGTCCAATTTCACAACAACAAATTACATTGATTTCGAGTTTTACACTTGCTTCAGTTAAATTTTATTATAATTGAAACTATCGAATAAGTGACTATTAACTCACTTAAAAAGTATGTATACTAAAATTATATAAATATGACAGTTTTATTGTGCATTAGAAGTTACTTTTTGGTTAGTAAAATAACCCACTATAATAAAACTTTAAAAATATAACCCGTTTTCTATACCTTAAATGCTAGTTTTTGGTTAATTCAAAAATATAAAAACAAATTACATATATTATTATTGAACTTTTGCACTTAAGAATTTTTTTAAAAACAAAGTTAATGCAATTAACAGTTAAATTAAAGAAAAGTCAAACGCTATTTAGCGCTAATGTGACTTCGGAAGTTAAAAGTCGTCATTATTAGAGTGAATATTGAAAATAAATATTTTTAATATATAGCAAATATGCAACTTTTTGGATAAGAAAACGACACTAAAGCGATATCATAAAAATACAATAATTCGTCACCGAAGCATTGTACTACATATGAAACTAAGAAAGTCACTGAATATAATCTCATATAGTAAGTATTATACCTATAGGTGGAACGTTTCTTCACGAACGTGGACACTATTTGGATAGGAAAATGATATCGAATTCGATGATTTTTAATTTCATGCCGTATCTTTTAAGTCTCTTTGGTGTATGTATGTATATGTAGGTATGCATATGTATACATCATTATAGGTACATGTACATATGTATAAATAGTTTTATAGGTATGTTCACACAAAATACTATTTACAGTGTACATTCGTAAAAAAATACATGAACAGAAAAAATTATCATAAATACATAAACAAGCATGTACCTACCTACATATTGTAATGTAATCATGTAATGTATGTATGTATATGCAATTTGCAAAAAATAAATAAATAAATAAAACAAATAAAAACAAGTTTAAAGCATAAAATCAAAAATAAATACTAAAAACTCACCATTACATACATACATACATACATACATACATACATACATACATACATATATTAAGTACAATCGTATCCAACATGAAAAAACTGCAACAAAAGCATACCACCATTATGTACAAAATGCCATAGAAAAAGCAAGTAAAAAAAAGCCCAACCCAAATGAAGTAACGCACTAGAATAAGAAAAAAATAGGCATACAATAAGTTACAACAACAACTTTATATAAAACAGCAAAGTTGGGGACCCAAAACAAACAAACAAACAAAAAACACATACAGATACAAGGTACAATAATACTGCAAAAATGTACGTGTTAAACTTGAAGAGCAAAAGAAACAGTAAAACCAACAACGATTAAATATGAAAATCATGCCAAAGAGATAAAGGAGGATACCATGAGCAAAAGCAATTGGATTGCAAAAGAGTGGATCCAAAAAAAAACACACACAGAAGAACGACCAAAATAGAAAATGGTGTGCGTTTGTGTGTGTTTACATGTATGTACAACTGTGCAAAAGTGCGTTTTCACGCATTAAAAATTACACTCAACAAAATTATAAAAAAAGCATATTTATTGGTATGTGGGTAGGTACAACAAGAAATCATGAAGTAAGCATAGAAGAATTGAATTTAAAGAAAAACAAACAATAAACGGTAGTCAACTACAGAAAGCTGATGTTTTTACTGCATATTGCTATATGTACGAGTACCTTCACATATACATACATACATAAGTAAATATCTTATAGTCATTTGACGACGACAGCGATAATGATGAAGACAATGATAATTACAATGAACAAAGGCCCAAAGAAAACATTGTAGAATGGCGCTTAAATGTGGAGCATATAACTCAACTAACGATGAGAGTCAAAGCAACCATCATGCACACATAGCTGCCAGATTTGACGATTTATCGTCATTTTGACGATTTTACGTGCTAAAATTAAGTTTTGACGATTTGACGATTTATGCTATGTTTTTGACGATTTTCAAGAATTCAAGTTTGCAACATTTTTCATTACTTTTATATCAACCTTAAACTAAATAAAAATAATTTGTAACGGTTTTTTATGTTATTAATAATAGAACAGAGTGAAAGAGATATATCGATCATTATTAAATGTGTTTGTTTGGGTAATTTTTCCACTTTGTACATTTTTAACATAGTATATGCCACATATTATTAACTGATACCTACAACACGAACAAATATAAATTTGGAAATGCGTTTAAAACAATTTAAGTAAATTTTAAGTAAATTTATTTAAATTATTTAAGTGACAAATTAATGTGCTTAAATACTTAAAAAAAAATGGTAAGTTCTTTTTAATTATACATTAAAACCTTAAAAATCAAACTTTTTATTTTCAATAGAAAACCAAGATGATGAAAATTCTAGCAGCTCTTCCTCTGTAAGTAGAAATTTCATCCATTTTTTATACACAACTTTGTAGTAGCTAAAATGAAATTTTAATGGTATTTTTCTCAGGTATCGAACAAGAAGATGAAAATTAAAGAAGACTGGTTTGCAGATTTAGAAATAAGTTTATGGGCTAAAAAGCGAAACAATGTAGTTTATTTTGGCGTTGTGCTCGTCTTACGCTTGCCTAAAGCTAACTTAATCGGTAGAAACTTTAGAAAGCAATGATTATAATTATTTGCAAATATTTAGTCTGAATTAGATGCAGCCAATTCATTATTTAGTATTTTTTGTATTTATATACATATTAATATTTATTTTTCGAAATTAATTCTAAATTGTATTATATTTATTGTCATGTTCTTAACTTAAAAGGGTCTAATAAAACCATTGATCTCTCTGGATTTAAAAAGTTTGTTATGTTATGCATTAAATAAAAAATGTTTTGTTTTGAAAAATGCGTTTTTTTATTTTGACGTTTTTATGACGATTTGAGTAAACTATTTGACGATTTTGACGATTTTTTCTCCCAAATTAGACGATTTTGCCCCTATTTTATCTGGCAGCTATGCATGCACACGCAAACACAGCAAATACACAAACCAACATAATGCATACACTTGTGTTTATATCAAAACGTACACAGTCAACCTCTTAAAATAACGATTTAAGGGATTAAGAATAAAGTGGAATTTCTAAGTGTAGTATTTGTCAATGAATTATTAGGAACATCTTAAGGTATAGAAGGCAAATTTTTTTTGCCTTTACTATTCTGTAGCACGCATTGATATCTTTGCTATTTTTACCGTACTTTTACAGGAATTTATTATCGTTTTTTAAACGAAAATTAATTTTTTTACTTAATGAAATAATATTTTGTAATGAAAACAGAAAGATTAACATTTTTATCGAAGATAAAGAAAACAAAATGTTTTATCCACTAATACGAATTTCTTAATTACACATAAATCTGATAATACAGTGCACTTACGTTAACGTGAACTAATTAAAACCTAAGGAGTTCATGATAGCGAAATTGTTTGCGTTAGCGATTAAAGAATTTCATGAATAAATTTTAAAAAATTTTCAATATAAACCTGAGTTTTATTCTGCGGAATGTGAAGTGCTTTTATTACTATTTGTATTAATAAAATACCTATAAAACTAAAATTATTACAAAGGTCATGATATTTTTCATGCCTGCCTTTTCCCTTAACTCCAAACATTTAGATCCTTTTACACTCATGCCGATTGACTCAGCTCTTCTCATAAGAAAAATACTTAAAATTTCGTTACCGTTCAAAAATAGGTACTAAACTTTCAAAATATAATTTAAAATAAAAGTATTTTAATAAGTACCCAGCAAAATCTTTACCTACCTAGTAAGTTAACAAGTAATATTGGAGATACACATAAACTAGTTACTTTTCGACCGAATAACTACTTATTTTTGTTTGAGTTGTCCCAGAAATCATGACCCTCGATTACAAAAAGCAATAAAATAAGTAGTTACCAATAAAGCTGAATTATAGCTGGATATTTTTATACTGTTGCAATACAAAAAAAAATATAAAAATTATAATATTGGGCATATAATATTTATGAAGTTAATTTAAAGTTCATATAAAAAGTATTTACGAAGGTCATAACCAATAGGCCATTACTCTGTACTTTAAAATAATGAAGTTGGTAACGAGCCCTCATTAATATGTAATATATGAAGTAATGACAACCTATTACACAATTTCAAAAATATTTTGCTGGATATTGTCCACATTCTTAAAAAACAAATTAAATACAAATTGTTTACGTTAAAGAGCTTTTTGAGTTTGTTCACGTTACAGATTAGTCAACGTTAGGCGGTGTTCACGTTATTGCAAGTGCACTGTAGGTATATTTAATTCCTACAACTTCTTCCTTGTTTTCTACTTATTTAAATAAGCGGTAGGTAGGTACCTACTTTCAAATAAATAAAATTATCAACCTAACAGTGAATTGCGTAAACGTTTCAATTTCTTGTCAAAAACGACGAAAATACCTGGCGCTCTTTATGAAAACCGTGGTAAATTTTACACGATAAGTAAAAATACTTACGGCTGGGATGATTGATTATTTCGATGTTTAGATTCTTTACACCTACAATAGACGTTGTATAATTTAGGACATTGAAGAGCTGTACATACCTATGAAGTATGTAATCAAATGTACTTATAAATTTAAGCCTTAATGTGTGTATATATGAATGCATATACATAAATATATTCTACAATATAACATAATGAAGAACATAAGACCTCAAAATCAGCAACAAAACGAATTCTGCAATGGCCATACATTTACTTGTTATGTTTTAATACGCAGCACACGCAACGTACGCAGCACAGCAAAGCACACACACACAGTGTCATGGCAGCATTGAAAATCTAAGCTTTAGTAACAAAAATACAGCAAAACAACAAAAACAGAAAAAGTTAAATGTACAAGAGGCATTAAATAAAATGCGTAACCAACACACATAAATTTAAAGACAAATTATCTACACACTCACCCATGCACACACAAAAAAAACAACCAAGCAAAAAAAAACTTGCACAAACTGCTCTACTCAAAGCTTTTAGCACCAGCGTTGTCAACTCGGTGATTTTATCACCGTTTTTGGTGATTTTTAACATTTTGGAAGCGAAAAAATTGCGAGTTAGTGCTTGGTGATTTTTTTTTAAGTTTTTAGTGGTTTTATTTTTATTTCGGTGACACCAAATACTAAATTTGAAAATAATTTTTTTAATTGAAAACAATTTTTGTAAGGGTAAATATCTTTAATTACCCTTACGTATTTTGTATCTTAACAAAGCTAAAAAATATTTACTCATTGTAAAATGATATTATGTTGATAATACTTTCAGCTTATGATACTAAAACTAATAATTAAGAAGATTATAAGGATTGATAGTATACAATGTTTCTGTTATTTGAGTGTTTTGCTTGTTTATTATTAATTGTAACTTATTTCCGATACTGGTTTGTTGATATCCTGTATGGTTTATGAGACATAAACCACCTACTTCTTATAAAATGAAATTGTTACGAGAATTTATTTTGTAAGTAAAGTTTCAAGTTGATTAAACCTTGGTGAAAATAAAAAAAGAGAAATTAATATGCAAATACTTTTCATTTTAAAATTTTTTAGAGCACAAATTGACACCCTGATAAGGTTAATATTTGCATTGATAGTACATTTGGATGTTTTGGCCTAATAATATAAAGAACAGAATATCTTTAGACTTGTATTTCGATTATCGATATCAATCAAAACTCCAGTCTTATTGCCATTTGTAAAATAATTTATTTTAGGGGGCAACTGGCATCTAAAAGCTTTAATTTTTTTTAAGTAATGATTATATTAGCAAATGTAAAGTTAAATTTGTACACATTTTAAACTCAGTGATTTTTTATGAAAATTACGCGCTTTTTTAGGGGTTTAGGTGCTTTTTGAAATTTTAAAGTTGACAACGCTGTTTAGCACTCAAAACAATTGCCTCCATTTCTAAATTCATACACAATAAATGTACAAAATACAGATACTCACTCATACTGGTAAAGAAACACAAAAAGAGAACAACAACAGTTGGAGACCGACCCTATAATTATAAGCAAATCGGCAAACATACCAAAAGGCCGATCAACCTTCTGTCCGACCAACCAACCGACAGTCAGTCACATTTAAAAATGAAAACATGCAATTTTATTAGTGTGCGTGCAGTATATTTGCTGGAGCTTTTGCGCCACATATATATGTACATACATACATACGTACATATATCTGCATGTATGTATGTTTGTATGTATATACGCACTACCATGTACTCATGTAGGCCTTAAATTTTGCTGCGTTTACAGTAAAATTGAACAAAAACACAACCCTAACGCACAATTCCCCCACCAATCCCGCATTAAATTAACAATCAATGTCATAAGCAGTGTTGTCGATTTTTATGTTATTTCCTTAAAAATCACACAATATATAATTTCTTTGATAATTTGGGTTATTAAAATTGCGAATAATTTTATCTGTCCGCCAAGTGGATGGTGAATCTTAAAAATCTTTTGACGGCTGGTTATAAGTCCAGTTATCTTTAATAATGTATATTTATTAAATAAGAATAAGAATTAAATACTTAATTAAATGATTTTGAATAGGTACTTTTTTAACTACAGAAGTTTGTTTACCCTGCATTTACACATGAAAGTGATTTCATGAAATTTCTGTATACGTATTATAAATAAAAATGTCTATGAAATAGACTACTTTCAAGTAAATTTCTTGTGCGTTTACACAGGCAAGTGAAATTTTATTTTAAAAATGCCGTCGAAGTGAAGAGTCGCAATAATTGCTATACATTTTACATTAATGCGCTTAATTTGCCTCCATTTTTTTACTACCTTTAGAGTTACCAAGAATATTTCATACACAAATTTAAAAGGCAATAGTTGAAAAAAATAATTTTTGTTAATTTTTAATAAAATTATTGTTTTAAAATTACATTAGTATTATTCTTGATGTATATTTGAAGAATAAATATTATAAATATTTTTATTTACACGAAAATAAGTTATATTTACAATTATTATTTTATCACAATCCTGTAAATTCTGTACAAGTTTTATTAGTAGGCAACAGTGTTTACCATTTGTCACTTTACTTTCATGAAAACGTCAAAATTTACTTTCTTGAAAAAATCGTTGAAATCTGAGTGGAAAGTAAAATTAATGTGTGTTAGTGAAGAAGTGTGAGTGTATTGCGATTTTCATGAAATTACTTTCATGTGTAAATGCTAAGTTAGGTATATATTTCTTCAAAAAGTTTTTCATTTTCTATATAAGCCTTAGAAGCAACAAATTCACTTTTAAATAAACAACAGAGATATTAAAGTAGTGCTAAAATTGTGTAATTTATTAAAATTTAACTTTATTTATTACATAATAGTTTTAAAAAGTATTTAAACGTCTCCAAAATATATTTATTTATATTAATATATAAAGAATAGTGTCACTAATACTAGAAAGGAATAAACCAATTTTCTAACATGATATTTTAGGTATGTATGGTTGTAACTTTTTGTACAAAGGACAATTTTCCAAACTTCTCTACAGCATTAGTTTTCTTTATTACAGTAGACTCGCGGTAACGTGAACTTTGTAAACACGCCAAGTTGAATTTAAAAGTTGAATTAAATAGCCAATAGCGTCCATTAATGGTTAAGCCAAGTTTTAAAAATGGCAGCTGTCATCCATTACGATTTGGAGCAATTGTAGTCTACAGAAGATTCCAAATTTCTAAAAGAGCGAGGATTTTTTGCCTTTCCAATCACAAGAAGTTTAACTTTAGAATTTTGGTAGTTTTTGTGACATTTTTCACGAAAAACTTTAAATTAGGTCATGCTAAATCAGCAGCGCGCACTAAACTAAACCTGTGCAATCATTTACGGGGATACACCTTTTTATGAAAACGATTTAGATTACTGACAAATTTGTTCATGTTATAAGGCTTTCCCGCTGCAGAGTAGTCAGTGTAAAAAAAACTATATTCATGCTATCCGGTGTTCACGTAAGACAGCATTTTTGTTACCGCGTGTCAACTGTATGTCAGTTGAATATGTTTTGACAATTATTCATAGATATTTTATGTTTCAAGTGTAAATAGGTACAGAGAATAATAAAATTTTAACAACATTTATATGTAAAATATATTTTTAATATTATTTATATTGGCAAATTGATTGAATTTTATGATTTTAACGGAAAAAAATTATCATAATTATATTTTTATAGCCTTATCAATTTTGGTTTAATCGGACCAAGGTGGCATCCCTGAAACCAACAACGTTTTCCTGAAAAGCAGTCTTCCGCCGATGACTAATATGCTGTTTTTACAATCGAAGCAATCCCTGTGTGGCAGTTTTGTATGCAATATGTTTTTGTTACAATAAGAAAACACATGAAAAATTTGAACTTCAACCGATCGTTCGGATTTTGAAAACAGCACATAATTATTGGAAGTATTTAGCATCAATTTATGTAACTCCTAGGTTTTTAGCGAAACTGATTTCGGTAACAATTATGTTACCTTTTTCATAACGAGTTAGAATAAAATTTGCCAACATTAAAATAATTGTTCCTAATAACAATTTTATTTTAACCATAACACGAAACCTGGTTCCGGCAACACTAGTCATAAGACAAAAATTGCCAGAAGAAACCGAACAAAGTAAAAATTCTTCAAAGTAAAAACAAATCCATATACCTACCGACATATCTACATAAATACGTTTTTACATTGAACATTCAAATACATATAAGTATATGTACATATGCATGTGTGTTTTAAATTATGTTTACAAAATTTTTTCTTCCCCAACGTCATTATTAGAATAATCATCAGCAAATTTCACTAAATATTTTTACAAAACTTCCAAAAACAGCCAAATCTATTACTTTTTTGTTTCCGCTGATTTGAAACACTTGCTGCTCTTTATTATTCTTTCAATTTTAAATTACTCACTACCAGTAATGTTAACTACATCGTAATTTTAAGCATATTACAATTTTTTACTTAAACGCTTTTTCACTAATTTATTCATAAGATTTATTTTGTCAAATCAAATAATTATTTTTTTTTAATTTCCAAAAAACCGTAAGTATTCGTGTATAATTACAACATTTGTAAAATGTTCTTTAGAAATTCTTGTATATTCATGTAAATTATATCTTATTTTGAATATATTTAAAGAAGCCCGTAATCTAAAACTCAACCGATTTATAGAAAAACTTTAACAGTTTTCATCATAAAAAATAGTATTTAATTTAAAATTCTAACTATTAGTTGTATAAACACGGTATTCTTTTGAACGCAGTCTTTGTGCTTAATAACTTATCATTTTGGAATTTTCATTTTGAATGGTACCTATCAGTCATTAGTTCTAACCAAGTTATTAAACATTACAGTGCAGACAAAAAAAATTTTTTTGCTTTGAAAAAGTGCCAACAAAGCGTCATATGCGGGAAGTCTTGCTTTACTTCTTTAGTTTGAAAAAAGTGCCGTTGTAGCACACCGATTGCCCACCGAAGCTTATGATAGATGTGTTCCATTATTTTTAATGTGCGAGGTTTGCAAATTCAGAAATAGCAATTTTAACACTAAACACATACATTGCCCAAAAAAATGTAAAGAATAATAATGGGAGGCATTATTCCTTGAAGATTTAGTCAAACTCAATTACAGATTACAAAGTCTCTACTACTACAACAATTTTAAAATGTATGCAAGCATCAGGATTTATCCAAAAGCAGGAAAATTGGATACAAATTAAAGCAGAGAGACCTTAAAAAATGTTTTTGTATATCCGAAATGCTGCTTTAACGCTATAAAATAAAATCATTTTGTGTAAAGAAAAATCGGCTACATGTTGCAAAACCTGTTCAAAACTATATAGAAAGATGTGATTGGGAAGGTTTTTCTTACCCACCTTATAGTCCACACCTTGCCTCGTTTCACTGCTATTATTTCGATCAAAGTAGAACAGAATATTTTACAAATGTTTCAAAATAAAATCTAAAAATTTTAAAAGTCTTTCTTTTTTAGGTTATACAGCTATTAGTTAAAAAATAATAACGAATGTCTTTATCTATTACATTTTTAACTGAGAAGCTAAAATATCTAATACATGGTGTAACTATATAAGATTATTGCACTTCAGAGAGAACTGTTTGGTAACGTCTATTGGCATATAATTTAGCGATTGGGAATTATGCAAAAAGATGTTTGTAGTATTGGTATTTGGAAAGAAACAGCTGGTAATAAGTTGAATTCTTATTCTGTAACTTGTTAAAGCCAAATCTAATATGTTTATATTCTTTACATATATTTTTTGAAGTTTTAGCAATAGTGATTAAGCTTTAGCAAGTTACAGAATAAGGCTGCTTAATTTACTGTATCCTGTTTTTTATTCAGATATCCGATCAGGTTGTATGGATTATCTGAGCTATTATCCTTGTGGACATTACTGTATCCTACAAGTTTTTAAGACGTTAGAAAAGATGTACTAGGTTGTTTTTTAAGCCAGAATTTATTTGCAATATGAACCAATTTTATTTAAAACATACAATAATTATTATAAGAATGGTGGTCGATAATTAATGCCAGAGTGAATTTCTAATAACATATTGTAACATTTATTTATAATGGCTTCCCAACTTAATATGTCGTCGTTGCTCTAACAAATTCAGTTATGTGATTTTTATTGAGTTTTCAGTAGAGCAAAAAAAAAGCATTTAATTTTCTAACATCACCGTATTAAACTTAAGCATACTGACTAATGTTTTTTCTTGAATCAATCAGGATATCCTTAAAACATTTGGTGGATAGATGTACCACCAATAATAGTTCAAAATATAGCAATAAAAACTTTTTTGAAAATTGTCACATAACTGGTTTCGTCAGAGCAGCGACGATATGTAGTATTCGTGAACAAAATAAGATCTAAAGAAACGACTTTCTAGACATACTTATGTCCTAACCAGAAGTAAAACAGATTCTTCTTTGTACATTTACTTAAAAAACAGTTACATGTTTTGTTTATGTAACAGATTTTATCATCTGATTCGTAACGTCACGATACAAACCTACTAACTGAACAATAAGTAAGATCAAGTTAACAAAATCTATTTAAATCTCAAAACTCCCAACAGATTCTGGCCTGTTAACGTAAACTCAGTTAGAAAATATATAAATAGAAAACTAAAGATTTTGTTAAGCATTACAATTTAGGTTTTAGTAAAAGTGTACCTAAATCAAATATGCTACCTACAACACTTGCGTAATCAAATTTACAAAAATGCTTAAAACTAAGAGCAAGGCATATTAATCCATCAGGTAATCGCAGTTCGGAAATATTTTTTTTATTTATGTAGATCTATAGAAAATAGATCTTCTCTATCTATTGACTTTGACAACTAAAGTTGAAAATAATTAAAACAACTAATAAACTGACGAATCATGAATAGGTACCTGATGAACAAATATGCCTTGGTACAGAGTAAAAAAATATATAAGTATATATAGGATGTAACAATATTAAAAAAGCTTAAATTTAAATCTAAAGTTTTTAAAATAAAAGTTAACATCACTGTTGAATAGTTACATCTCTTTCTTTCTCTTTGCAATTATTAAAAAAATATTTCATACTATTTCTTGGCTACACGTGTTTACAAAATTGCGTAAACTTTCCATGGCACACTGAGAATAAAACTCAATTTAAAATTTTTTGTTTTATTTTCTACTGCGTTTGGAAGTGTGTTTATTGTTTTGCTTTTCAGTTTACACAGCTTTATGCACAATTTTATGTGAGTAAACACAAATATTAACATGTATTGGTTTGTTTTTTAAATCATCAATAACATTTACTCTCTCTTCTCTCTATTTCTCTAAATCTTACTATGTTAAACTTTTATTTGTTTTTCATTCGTTTCCCCTGTGAGTAGGTATAGGCTTTTTCGATGCAAATGCAAAAGCTTTATTGTATTTGATTAGTTTTCTCATTTGGTTTTTACTGTAACAGCAGAATAAAATGTGTGTAGTAGAAATTGTGTTTGCAATAACTTTAATTTTTTGCAGCAATATCTAGTGTGCTGTTTACAGAAAACTTGTGTGATAATTTTCCGTGTTTCTTTCTTTTGCTGCCATATCAAAATACTTTAAAGTTTTCGCTCGCCATAAATTAACGTTTTCTATAAACAGCACATAAAGCAGCATTTCTAATCATACAATATCGAATAGATAGATACTAGAGGATGTTATAGAGAAATGTTTTATATTTTTTTCTAATATTTTTTCAATACATAGGCATTTATTTTCATATGTATATATATATATAAATACATATGTATGTATATTACATAAGTATTAACAGATCGCAATTATTGTATCTTCACAACAGTTGCTAAAAAGGTACCTACATACATATACCTACTAAGTGCGGTATGCAGTTGACAGTTAACAAGTCGTGGCAGGACGGTTTTGCATAATAACAAGGTATATATATACATACATACAATGTAGGAAGGGATATTTTACATACATATGTACATATACATATGTATGTATAGGTATGTCCTCACCTAATTAAAAGAAACATAATTTGATAAATTTTGCTTGTGTTTAATGTGAATAAAATAATCTTAATCAATTAAATATGTACAGGTATGGTTGCCATCCGTCTTCTTTTCCCCGGACACCGTCCTCTTTTTTAGGGCATCCGGGGCAGTCCTACTTCTTTTTTAGCAAATGTCCGGGATTGTCCGGCTTTTTGCACCTTCTCTGAAGTTTTTTCTTACATTTAAACTTTAAATCACAGGTCACAAAATGTATAAAAAAAAAGATTTAGGTGCTCGTACAATTAGTTTTGAAAAAGTACAATTTTAAAACTTTTCTTTGTACAAAATTAGTCTTATTATCCTTAATTGTCGCTATTTATCGAAGTGACCTATTTTAACTTATCTTTTATTTTAAAAAAGTTCGCCAAAGGGGTCTGCTTGTTAGCTGTGTGTAAAGTTTGTTTTCCAGATATAGAAGAAAGTCTTGAACAAAAAATATAGTAAGGATATATATGTAATTCTGATATGGATTGCCTAGAGTTTTACAAATATTTGAAGAGATGCCATGGTAATATATTGGCTCAAATTGGAAGTGTTGAAAAACATATGTAAAATTTTTAAAAGTGTACATTCCCGATAATGAATGCAATGAATTTTTGTTGTTTTTTTTGTTTTTATTTTCAACCATTAAATCAGAATGATATGTTCAGTTTGTAGTTTTGTAAATAAAGTTTTTTCGTAAAAACAAATTTTGTTTTTGTATTTTAAATGGCGTCGTAAATTTTATCAAATTAAATTTTTTTTAAATGTGTCCTATTTTTTGGGCAAATGTCCTACATTTTATATGCTGGCGTCCTCTTTTTTTTAAAATAGAAATGGCAACCCTATGTACAGGGCTCTTCCGTCAATAAATTTTCGAAAGTTTATAGATCTATTGGTTGTGCAGACTTTGACATCAATGGTAACAGTTCGTAACATTTAGAATTTTTTTAGGGCTAATTTTTGTATTTTCAGATAATTTTTAATTCATGTAATTTTCAAACTTTCACTTAAGAGCTAAAAATTGCTTTATTTAAAGACAATTGATAGTTTTAATAATGCTTTGCACATTTTTAAAATATTTTTAAGAATTTCATATTTAAATTGTTTTGTTAGTACTTTTGTATATTTTCCAACAAGCTTAAATTATTGTCTTCAGAGTTGTACCTACTATTTTGATGTGTTGTGAAAGAAGTCTTCCGCTTAACTTCTTAAAATACACTATTTACATTATACATATTCTTTACACTTAGAAATCTCCAAAACTCCAAATTAATATAAAAGACCTGAAAATCATCACAATATTAATACCAGAATAATGTTTGGTTTGCTATAATGGTGATTGGTGATTGCTATAATCACATATAGTTATTTATAAACAATTTTTTGTACATCGCAATATCAACTTATTTTAATAATTTACTAAATTATTATAGAATTCATCCCAATTAATCTTTCAATGATATTTATTTGGTTAAGCTGACTTTATGCTAGTAAGCTTATTCTAGATCATCAGTAGACCTTTAACGACATTTATTCTAATGTAATAAATGTGAAGTCGCAGGCACATGCTACTTTAAAATGAAACAAAAAACATTAAGACATTTTTCTTTAAATTTGAATTAACTATTTTATTGCACAAGTTTTCAATATGCGAGTACATTAGTACTCTTATACTATTAGTGAAGGGCATTTTATGTTCAAACATCGCCTTGTCTTACCCTGTTCAATGTACGTAAATCGAAAAACAATTTCATACTATGAAAAATTGCGTGGAGATAAACTAGTCTGCCCTATCTCTTTTTTAGTGGAAATTACATATAAAAATGTACATTGTATATTGTAAGTTACAAAGTAATTTTTTATTAAAGTTAGGTAGGTATAAGAAATATTTTTTTAAACAAAACCAATTTATTTTGAATAATACCTTATTTTTAGGCATTGTTTTTTTTAGCAAAAATCCATAGGTAGATGCATTAGATTTCTATCTATTAAAAACTACATTTACACAAGATGGGCATAAAAAAATCCGGTAATTTGCATATAAGAAACAAATAATTCCAAAAGACAATACAAGCAAGATTTATAAATATTTCGCCTAGATAAACTCACCCCAAAAAACACAGGTATAAAGACTTTTTTAAATGCATTGCAGACAAATGACAAGAAAAACATGCAATTTAACCCTTTAAAAAATGAAATGAAACAAATAGAAAAAAATGTCACAAATTGGAAAAACTAATAAAATGAAAATATGTAATTAAATAGAAAAATATGTATGTATGTATGTATGTACATGCATACATACTTTTATACCCAGTATGTATACAAACAGATCTCACACTCACACAGAGTCACATACATACATATATACGAAACAGGATATAAAAGAAAATCCTTAAGAAAAATCCAATTGAAAAAGGGATACACACGAAGCACAGCAAAAATGCTGCATATTGCAAATGCGTTAAAAGTTAAAAAATAAGTGAAATGGAAAATCAAGTTGAATACACTAGAAAACACACACCACCACCACCACCAAACAAACAAACAAAATTCCAATTGTATTAATAAAGAGAACTTAGAGATTTAGTTAATTTAATTGAGTCCATAGAAGAGAGTAAGAGTATTATTCTTTTTACTTTCCTTTTTTGCTCACGGTGAGTGGGTAAAGAAAAAAATGGAATTATGCAAATACACAAAAACAAAATTATATTCTTGAAATGAAAAAAAAATAATAAAATTCTGCATTTGCATTAAACATAATATCTTGGATCAGTGTTGCCAGAGATCAAAAATTAAAACTGGTTAAATATCGAATATTGTGACGTTCTTATAGCCTTTTTACACCTGTTCACATCTTAGCGGAATGCGTGGAAGATGTTGAAAATGAAAAAAATTGTTTACATTAGCAACATTTTTCAGCTGTCATAATGTTTACTTTACATGTTTGCGCAAATAAAAATTAAATGGAAAAATTTAATAATTTTGTATTAATTGTATTAATTATTGCCCTTGGAAAATATTTATTATTACAATATGCAGATTTCGTTAAATTTTGTTAGATAACAAAAACAATTAAGATATCTTATTTTATACGACATATTTTAAGTCCACTCGTTGAATGTATTTTTTTTTGCGCTTGTAATTTTTTCTTGTGATGGTATGTATTTTCTTACAGCAATTTCTAGTGAAGACACTAAAATAATCGAAAGAAGTTGAGTGGAACAAAATGAGTTAGGAACATCTTTAAAAGATGTTGAAAAATGTTGACACACAAACACGTACAATTCATATAGGAAGATGTAAACATCTTGTTGAATTGATGAAAGATGTGAGCAAGTGTAAAAACACAATAAGTGCATTGTAAAAAGCCTACACACTGAATGAAGAGTACTTAAATAGTTAAGTTATGTAAATAGTTATAAATAGAAAATGCAAAACAAAACCAACCGAATAAACAGAACTGAAAGCGAACTACCACACAATAACGTTATAGTAATTTTAAAGTTTTAAAAAAGTGACTTTTAAGTAAATTATAATAGTCCTTTATTTTATCTGTTTGTTATGTTTTCATTGTATAAATTTTAAATAAAAATTGTATGGTTTTTATGAAATTATTAATTAAAATTTTTAAAATTATAATTATTATTAAAAAAAAATTTTTTTTTAGTGTTTTTTACTGTCTGTTTTGTTAGAAACTGACGTTCAGCGGGCCATATTATTGACTCTAACATAATTGTGTACTATATTTTCGATTAAATATTTAGTAATTTTCTGTAAACTTTTGCCTCTTACAATGCAACTATTGCCATAGTTGGCATTTTAAAGTTTAAAGTCTATAACGATTATAGTAACATAATTTATATTTCCAAAATTTGAGGACAAGATGCTACAGTAGTCTAGATATAACCTTTAAAATTGTAAGGAAGATGCCACATTCAGCTAAAATTTGTAACATCATTAATATTAATAAGCAGGGGCCGAATTACGGCATTCGATCACGATCGAAATTTTACTCGAACGATCGAATTCGCTGTGCTTTAGGTATAGAGATTCTAATAAGAATTTTCAAATTTCGATCACGTCCGAAAGCCGTAATTGGGCCCCTGATTTGGTTAAAGTAATTATTTAATGCAAAAATTAGTGAAATATTTTTTGTTTTATTTATATACAGATTTGCAAAAATATGGGATCAAGAAATCCCGGTATTTGCACAATCAGTCCCATATGGACTCCGCGTTTATTAACTGAAAGCTTTTGGATGTTTAATTTAGGACATTAAACGCTTTTTTCTATAAATTACTAATACGATTTTTAACATTTGTTTTTTGTGTTTGAATATTCTTTTCCCCCGCAGTTGGTGAAAATATATACGTTTATATAAAACATTTTTGCTTAACTTTTCTACTTACAGTGATATAAAAAGAGCAAAAGAAACGACAAAAATTTTATAAGTAATTCTTCGTTATGGCAACTCTGTTGTTTTTTTAATGAAATAAAAATTGGAGAAACACAACAAACCATGGAATTGTTTTGCACACATAGATACACCAACCCATTCGCACACAGCTGACACAGTCGCATTTAAGCAGAGCAGCTTCTAAATTCACTGAGAGAGAGAATAACTCTTTTCTTAGTAGAGAGAATGAGTAACTTGTTTTTTTTTCTGTTATTTGCTTTTGCAAATGCGTTCACTAGAATGGGCTTTTTTATGTTCAAATGATTTGCAGTTTATGTTTCTAGTTGTTAGTATGTAGTAGTATTGGTGGAGGAAGTAAGTGGCTGCGTCAACATACATGCATACATACATTCATATGTATGCGAGTGTGCTTTGGCTGTGTAAAAACGAATTAGAATTGCGCTTGCTGCGCTCTCACGACTCTGCAAGCGCTTTTTAGTTTTGTTATTGCTTTTTTAATTTGTTTTTTCGCCTGGTGTTGTTGTAAATTGAATTTTTATACAAACAGCAATGAATAAGAAGAAGAAATCCACCTTTTTTGCTGACTTTAGTAGTTGATGTTGTTGTTGTTGCAAGCTTCTCGTAGCATTTTTAGTAAGAATTCTCCCTGTAACAGTATGTATGAATGTGTGTATGGCATATAGGGTATGGGTTCGTTTGCCACTGTATGAATTGAATTGTGTTTTTTGAGCAAGCAAATGATTTTTTCGTTTCTACCGCTTCTCTAATGCGCTGCTTCGCATCAACAATGCTGAGTGCTGACGCTGCTACTGCGGTTGGTATTCGTTGTTTGTGTTTTGTGAAAAAATACAGTGGTTTTTTGGTGGTTGGTGGGCCAGAAACGCAATTCACAAATTTCATGTTCGTCTATTCGGACCTAGGTTTCGGAGGTGCTCGCTTGCTTGTCGCAGTGTATGCACTAAATAAATGTCTCGTAACGTTTTTCTTAAGTTTTTTGTAAAAAATCACAAACAAAATTAATACAAATTTTCTAAAAGCAAAAAAAGAACTCGCATAAACAAATAAATAAAATAACAGCAAAAAGATAAAATACAGTTTTGAAGAATACAAGAAAAAAATTGGAAAAATATATTCTAAAAAATGCATTAAAAAAGCGGCAATATTAAAGTCAGTCAGTGTTAATGGCAAATAAGCGGTAATAATTCAAAATATTATTATTATTAAATAACAGTGACAAATTGAGTTCAATTTTAAAGTGCAATAAAATACCTATAAAAATTAATTTTTACCTACCCACCCAATTTGATTTATGTATATGTATGTACATACCTATGTATGTATGTATATTACATTTTAAAAGCACAATATTTTTTCGAGTGTATTATTAAATAAAATATAGAAAAATAAAAGTTTTCATTGGCAATGTAATATTCTAACAATGGATTATTATCATCAATGCCTTTTTTTGCGGATTATTTTGCTCAACAAGGATAACTTACATATAAATAAAAAACAAAAAACTAAGTTTTACTCATCTCATTTGTACCTACCTATACCTACTTAATTGGCGGCTGAGTATTATTTTTTTAATTCTTTCATATTCTTAAATTTACCTTCACATGCAAATGCATTTGTGTTCCGGGGTTTTAAACGTTTTTACTTTGTGTTTTTAAAATGAAAGGAATATTAAAACATAAAATAGCAGCTTAAGTGCCGAAAAAAAAAAATAAAAGAAAATTAGCGCACTTTTGGGGAAAAAGGCAATACATACATACCTAAAAGAAACTTAAAAACAAATAGAGAAAAAAAATAGTTTTATTGGAGGCAATGTTAAATAAAAAAAATGAAGTTGTGATTACACCCAAAAAAATATTGTTACTTATTTGCATATGTATGTACCTAAGTAGGTACCTACATAGTAAAATTTGTGAAATATAGATAAATGTTTTAAATTGCATACCTATGTACATGCATATAAAAAAATTATAAGACATTTTTATAGGGATAACATAATTTTTATAACTTTTAAAAATAATTAAAAAAAAATTTAAAAACATTTATTGAAAATTAAAAATAATAATGTCCGTATGTACTCCAAAATTTACTTAAAAATAAAGCACAATCTTTTAAATACCTAGTTGTAGTTTTAAAAAAAATTAAAAAAGTATGTAGAAAACTAGTAAAGGTTTTCAAATATTTAAAAATCGTTTAAAAAACAATTAAAAAGTCTCTTAAGAAGTATTTTGCTTTATAAAATGTTACAATTTACTTTGTGTGTTGGTTCTGCTAAATGTTGACATTGAATAAAACGACGTATCTAAATCGAACTTTAGATTTTTCATGGATACTTTTGGAAAGTTTAGTTTTTCACTACTTAAAAAATTCAGTCTTATACTTACTAAAATATGTGCATAAGTAAACTTTTACATTATATGTACATGCATATATTATACCACATGTATGTACATAAATATGTCAACGAATTACAAATAGAACGGTTAAAATCTCCGTACCTAGCTTCCCAGCAAAACACATACCTAGAAAGTAATCACACAGGTACATAGTTTTCATTCGTTTTTGCAATAAACTAACATCTGCATAGATCCAAATCATATTGTGTCATCCATATTCGATGACAGATTTAAGAAATATACCTAAATGCGTAGCATGTTTCTGGATTAGAACAGGTGTATCAAATAATGAAGGGCTTAGAGAATCATTATGTTCGCCTACTACCCCAATATTCACACATACAAACGTAAAAATAATATTAAATATAAATTGGATTTCCCCACATTTTGCATTCAATTTCTTTAATTTGATATTTAAAAATTTTTTCTCAGCTATTAAAAATATTTTTATTTAAGTTTATTTTTAATAATAAGTTTCGGCTAAAAATTATGTCCACCAAGTGTCTCGACAGGCTCCCAATATTTTACCAACATTTTCGAATCACGTCTTCCAATGGTTAATATCTGCTCGTTTATATTTTTAAAATTGCTGTTCACTTTCGATTTCAAAAAAACTCCAAAAAAGTTGTCTAAATGTATCGTATAGCACGATCTTGGTGGATCAATTGTGCTCTACGAAAGATAATGCGATTTTCGAACTTTTCTTTTAAAAGATCCATTGCTTCTACAAAAAAATAATAAACAAACAACCCTACATATTTACTTAATATATCAAAATGGCCCTATCCATACCATGTAGTGCATAAAAAACAAAAAGAACTGCATCTTTAGATTTTCGATATGGTTGCAAAAAGGTTCCGCATCAAATGCAATTAAGTTTGGGATCAATCAGTAAGTTCTAAAAAATTAAGTAATTTCACTTAACAAAGATAGGTTTTAGATTGTGGTTTTGATCAAAATCATATAATTACATTAAGAAATGTAAATAGTTAAAAAATTATAAAATAAAAAATTTTGAAAAAATAAAAAAAAAAATCTTAAAGGGCTTTCAGAAATCGGCTTCGACGCGGAACGTTTTTGTTCCGAAATGACCTGAGGAAAAAATTTTCGGTTTCAGCACAACATCGGCTACAGCGTGGTGACAGGGCCTTAATGCAAAATTATACGCCGCTCTGTTAGATTTGATTGTTAGTAGTCAAGCCTAGTCAAACCCTTTCATTTGCTTTATGTTATTGAGTCTCTCGGTTGTCTTGAAGCGGAAAAAATATCTACTTTCGTTTTTACATTTTAAGAAAAACATCGAGGCAGTAATATTTTAGTGTTTTTATCTCTGTCGGTTTAGAATCGACTTGCACGATTTTTTCTGGAATAATTTTCGGGACTACGACTGGCAGTTTAAAGTCAATATCATCTCTAAAAAAATATTTGTCTAAACTATTTTACTAGTGACCGATTTATCGAAAACTTTCTACGAATATCACAGAGAATTATTGTAAATATAAATAGTAATAAAGTTGTCAATAAATTACCCGAGTCTCTGCCGTGTTTTTTTTTAAAGATCTAAGATCAATTCTGCTGGTTTGGAACCATACAACCTACGGGTATTTATAACATTACATTTATAACACACGGACATAAGGTCATCCCTGAATCGAATTACCTGTTCATAAGCTTTCAGAAGAAATACGACGTTTACTTTATGGGGTCAAAATGAATATTGTAGAAAATAAAATAACAAAGCTATGTAGGTATATTTTTATACTGTTAGCACCACTGGCGCAGGGTAAGAAAAGCATTAAATTCGCTTGTATATTTTCAAACGTTAAAAAACAAAACAACTAAACATGACCCATGAAACAAGACTCATGTTGTTTTTGTAGTTTTTTTTTGAACTACGACAATTTTTATGGTTGATATTTTAAGATTTTTTTTATAGTTGATTAAAGTTTCATTGTTAAGACAGAAACTAAGTTAATTTTTTTAAAGCACTTTTAAGTACAAAAATTGAAATAAATACAGAACATTTCAATGATTTGTCCTAAAGAAAAGTGTACCTATACTGACTTTAAAATACAGCACTGATCTGTATAATAAAGAACAATTTAACACTATATTTATAGGTAGATAATTTAGCAAGAAATTTGCAATGATAATTAAATACTTAGGAGGTCTAACTTTTAAGTTATTCCTTCTTACCTATCCACCTATAAATGATTAATTGTTTTTATGTTTATTTACACACATTTTTATTATCCAGATACTTTTTATTGTTACCTTCTTACACTTTTGTTTTAATTTCATGTTTATGCATTTATTTCTTTTTAAATTAATTTTCTTTTTTTTACCAACATTTTTCTACGAGTGTTTATTGGCGTTAAAAATCCTGAAGTACGTGCAACTCGCAAATATTTTACTCTTTCCTTTTTGATTTGGTTTTTTCTTATTTAAATTCAATTTATTATGCTTATTGAAGCATTATTCACTTTTTTTTGTTATGCCATTGTTTTTTTCTCTATATTTTGCATTATGCAAGCCCAATTCTGTTTCTAACTTTTATAAGCAACACATCTTAGTAATGAAATGTGGTAGGTACCTATCAAGAGGAGAACGACATACATACATACATATGTATTAACATACATAAATTCATAGGTATAAAAGTAAAATCTGAACTAAACAACTTTTATTGAAACAAACGGCAAACAAACAAACAAACAAATACATAACACTGAACGTAAAAAATAGGCAGAAGAAAAATCCAGTTATAACTACATACATACATATGTACATTCATTTTAAAGTACAACTAAAAGTACCACCACAAATACACATAAAATTTACTAACTGCACATACATCCTCCAAACAAAAAAATAAATTCCATCCCCCTTCTCTTTTTTCTATTAAAAAAAATCTCTCTTTTGATATTACACCAATAAATAATAAATATAACAACAAAACACTGCATGCAAAGTGCACGAAAATTTTGTTGTTGTACTTAATGACTAAACGGTGACGATTATTACTCCATCGTTTTTAAGGAGTTTTTTTGCTAGTGGTGAGAAAAAAAAACAATTTTTTATTTGCAGTTTATTTGTAACTGTTCTTTGTTTTTATACCCTTCACCTGTGGTGCACAAGGGCATATATAGCTTTGTCATTCCGTTTGTAATTTCTACAATTTTCATTTCCGACCCCATAAAGTATATATTTTCTGAAAGCTTATGAATAGAGGAGTCGATTAAGCCCTGACCGTCTGTCCGTGTGTTGGTTGAAATCAACTTTTAGAAGCAACTATATGTTCCTCAGATCTGTATATGATATCAATCTCTGGGAAATATCCACGAATGAATCGCTATTGAAATTCAGCACAATCGCCCCATAACTTTCTGAGATATGAGCAAAAAACCACGACCACCTCGTTTTTTTACACAATTACAACAACAACATACATACATAAATAAATGTAAAAAACATACCAAAAAAAAATTACAAAAAAAAATATATTAAAAATAAAAAAAAAATTTTAAAAAAATTAAAAAAAAAAAAATAAAAAAAAAAAATTTTAAAAAAATTTTTAAACATTTTTAAAAAAAAAATTTTTTAAAAATTTAAAAAAATATATAAAAAAAGATAATAAAATATAAATAATATATTAAATAAAATAAAATAAAATTCGATTCGATGCCACATTTATTCTAACCAGTATATACATATGTACGAGTTTTATATGAGATGAATGGTGATACAAACAATTGTTATTGCATGACTACACGTTGTGAAGGGTATATAAGATTTGGCACGGCCGAATATAGCACTGTTATTTGTTTTTCTTTTTTTTAAATCTATGAGCTGAGCATGAGGGAGTGTGTGTCATCTGCAATTCTGCATGTGCAAAGAACTGCAATGCTGCAGTTTTACAACCACCACGAGCCAAACATGTGTACGTACTAAAGGACATCAAAAGGCCACACATGTTCAAGTTCTGATTTGATGTGAACTCTTCTGCTTTTTCGGGTTTTAAGTGTTTTTTGTGTTTTTACCCTTAATAAAAATATTCACAAGTCAATACATCCATACATACTAATGTATAAATGTACATGTATATGAATGTATGTGTGTATGTATTTTAATCTTATTAGAAAAACTGAATTGTATGTTAATAAAAAAAAAAGAATTTTAAATGCATGGGCCAAATTCTCGCATTCGATAAGTGCGAAACTAAACTCACAGCATTACTCAAACTATAACATCGATAGCAATACGAGGTTGAACAAAACTGATGATCAGTTGCTTAATGTTAAAACTAAACTAAAATAAATATTGTGTAAATTTCTTCGATCTTTTTATATTAATATATTGTTTTTATTTCTTCGAGCTAAATATCACTTTTTTTATAAAAATTATTATTTTATTCCGATATTTCGCTACCACATTGGGTAGCTTCTTCAGGGAAAGTTTTTACAATTTATAACAATTAAAATATAAAAATTGTTCAAACAAAAAAAAAAAAAAAAAAATTCCGCCACTTTAAAAAATTTGTTTTTGATGTTAGAGTAGAATTTTACGATTGTATCTACATAATTTCGTTGAGCAATATAACTGCTGTATTCATAAAAAATATTTTAGGTTTATTGAAAGCTTATTTGACAGATGTTGTATAGAAATTTGTCAAATAAGCATTCAATAAACCTAAAATATTTTTTATGAATACGGCAGTAAATATGTAGCCAACAGTAAAAACGTATAATTCTTGCAATATAAATTTTATAATCCTAAAAGAAATGGTTCAATTGAAAACACTGAACCATTCGATTGGCAATAAATTAGATTATCTGGAGCCGAATTAAGGCATTCGAACGTGATCGAAATTGTAAAATTCTTATTAGAATCTCTATACCTAAAGCACAGCAACCTCGATCATTCGAGTAAAATTTCGTTCGATATCGAATGCCGTAATTCGGCCCCTGCTTTCTGGGTGTATGTAAAACATTCGATTATGTGCGAAATTACAAAATTCTAATTATAACATTCGTTCATATATACATAACACATACACATGTATTATCTACTAGTGCCAAAACAAAAGAGTTAATTATAGTTTTACTTATACTCGAAAAATATTGTGTTAACAAAATTGGTTTTTAATTTTTTCAAGCTCAAATGTGTTAAAATAAATTATTTAATATCCTTTTTTCTCTCTCTCTCTCTTTTAGATATTTTGTTTCTTCGAACGCCATTTCACCTAGAAATTTACAATTCGTTTTATACTTTTAATAAAAATGTTGAAACTAAAAATGCATCTTAACGCATTAGCGACAAAAAGAACAACAACAACAACAAACATCAATTTCGAAAATGTAGCATTTTCCAGTGGGCATCATATCTCTCTTCATGTTGATGAGACACCCATACAAGTTGAAATGTGAAAATTAAAAAAAAAAAAATTAAAAAACATGAAACATTTTTGGCATAAAAATTAAACAAAATTCATATAAAAAAATTAAAAAAAAAATTAATTTGGAAAAGTAAAAAAAATTGGCTTCACAAAAAAAAAAATTTAAAAAGATAATTACAAAGTTTGGCTAAAACAAAAGAAAATAAACTTTTTTGGCAATACAAAAAAAAAAAATTTTTTTTACAAAAAGTGTAAAAAGTTGTAAAAATTTTAGCGAAGAAAAAAAAACAATTTTTGGCAAAAATCTATTAAAATACCAACATACAAAAAATAATATATAAAATCTAAAATTTAAAATGTAAAAAGTGGAAAAAAAATTATCTATAAATTACTTACATAAATACATACATCTATGCATATTAATTACATTATTAAATTAATTATTATTATAAAATATTAAACAAAAAAAAAAACAAAAAATATTTTTTTTAATAAATATTCATACATACAAAGAAATCTATGTAATTTTACAATAAAAAGCATTTATTAAAAACAAAAACAACAACAGAAAACAAACAAGTGAAAACGTTTAATCTGTAAAATTTAAACAACAACAACAACAAAAGAAATCTAAAACAACAACTTTTTAAACAAATTGGGACCTATTTTCAAAATTATTGGTTTGGACACACATACAAGCAAACATTTCCAGCTTCAAAAAAGTGAGAAAGTTTGTGCAAAAATTTCGTTTCGATCGTAAAAATATAAGAAAAATATCTAAGAAAAGCTAAAAATAAAAAAAAAAAAAAATAAAAAAACTTTTTATACTGTAATATTGAAAAAAAAGAAAATTATTAAAAAAAAAAGAAAACTAAAACTTACTTTGTGAAAAAAATTAAAAAAAAACTACATTAGTTTCAAAAGGATTTTAAAATATACAAACACTGCAATTTATAAAAACACAGTTGTGCATTTGTTCAAAATAAGGTAAGTTTCGAAATATTAGATAAATAAAAATGTTGAATAATAATTAAAAAAAAAAATCTTGAGATTTCAAAAATCCTGGGGGCAAATTACGGTATTCGAACATGTTTTAAATTTAAAGATTCTTATTAGAATATCTATACCAAAAGCATAGCGAACTCAGACGTTCGAGTACAATGTCGATCGTAATCGAATGCCGCAATTTGCACCCTGGGGCCGAATTACGGCATTCGAACGTGATCGAAATTGTAAAATTCTTATTAGAATCTGTATACCTAAAGCACAGCGAACTCGATCATTCGAGTAAAATTTCGATCGTGATCGAATGCCGTAATTCGGCCCCTGATCTAAGTAGTTTAAATAATATAAATTTATTATAATATCTTTCACGGTATGCATACATATCGATGGTCACAAGTAGAAAGGCCCTAACTAATTTTTTTTACGATATTGAGTTTTTCAGTGATTTCAATACATTTCACACAAATACACTTTGACTCAAAAATTTAACGCAAACAACAGTTTTACAAGGAATAAATTACATTTTTATAATACAGTTTCTGTTACGTTTCTACTTTCTCCTGTAAAATTACAATTATTTGAGTTAAGGCCTTTTTACTAATGACCAACGATATATAGGTTTGTCATTCCGTTTGTAATTTCTACAATATTCCTTTCCGGCCCCATAAAGTATATATTTTGTGAGAGCTTGTAACTAGGGGATTGAGTCGATTGAGCAATGTCCGTTTGTTGTTTGAAATCAACTTTTAGGTGCAAATAAACACGACTGCCTCTGGTTTTTCTAATATTTTTAACACATTTTGCAGTCCTAGGATAATTTATAAATATATTTGTTACCATTGTTGCAACTATTTGATATGATATGATGTGCCTTTAGGGAGGTTACTCCGTAATTCGATTCAAAACTAAAATTTTCCGAATTTTTATATAACACATTGTAATTTGAATAACCCCCCAGGACAATATCGGTCACTAATCGGAAAGTGATAGGCAAACATTTTATAATAATTTAGAAAAAAATATATTTTTTTAAATATCAAGTTACTAAAGCTCTTAATTTATTTTTGTAAATGTTAAAGACAGCAACTTACATGTCGTAGTCTTGATAATTATTGATAAGAAAACCTGACAAATTAGGCTTTAACTAACAGAGATATAGGCACAATAATACAACTGCTTCCGTATTTTTCCCAAAATTTACAAACTATAATCGACAACGTAGAGAATCGATATGGATATTAAAACAAATGGTTGAATAAAAATTTAAAATAAATGATGTCAGCCTCAACAAAAATGTTTTTTTTAGGTAGAAGTTTGTAATCGATTTTGGACTAGAGGCTAGGTAATCAAAACTTTAAAAAATAAAAAAATTGGTTTAAAATAGATTTTTTTTATATTTGGGAAAAAATTAGTGACTAAAAATGTGCCCAATTTAACCCGCTTAATATTGGTATCAAACGAAGGGCTCGACCAGTAGAAAGCATTACACTATTTAAAATTCAAGATGGCGTAAAGACATTGCCAATTAATTTTATTTTTTCAAGCTCATCAAAGAATACGGCATCGGAATTAATAAAGCCAATGGCGTATAACATTAAATCTTAAATCTTCACTATGCTACGATTTGGTCACTACTCCCATGTACATGATGGTAAAGGGTATTATCAGATTCTGCATGGCCGTATATCGCACTCCTACTATTTTTTTTAAACAACTATCTAAAGAAATAGTCAAAGAAGGTTAATATTTTTATTATGTTTGTATTGATTATTTTTTTTTTGTGCAAACACATTTAATAGAATTAACACTTAGACCCCAATAACTTATGCCCTGTATTTACTACCATTCGCAGAATGTATTTCTACTAATATTTATTTGGTTATAGAGTTTAAGCTGGTTTATATTTATTTCACTAGTGCTTTATTTCACCAGGTCATCAGTAAGACTTTATACAAATTTTTTAAAAAAGTTTTAAAATTAATTACGATAAATAAGGTAGAAGGAAAGCACACAAAAATAATCGATTTTGAGTGTAATACTACATTTACACCTACACAAAATCTAGTACTTAAGGGATTTTGAGCGAAATCTACCAGATTTCCCATACAAAATGAAATCTACTTCGCCACTAGATTTTGGCAAAATCTACTTAAAATCTAGTAATACTTCGTGATGCAACTGTGGTTTTTATTAAATTGTAATAAAATATACTACGCTGCACACAGAAAAATTTAATCATTATATATAGGGTGGTTGCAATTGCACAAGTACTTTATAGTTTTCATATTTTTATATGGAGTTTGAATTTTGGAGAAGTAGAGCATAGCGAGCCTCTCAGACCACCTTGTAAATAAGTATATTGTTTTAAAAACGAAATCTTGCAAAATGTCAAAAAACAGTGGTATAAACGGTTTAGTTTTTAATAAAGATTTTAAATCAAATCTACTAGATTTCGCTTAGGTGTAAATGTAGTATTGGAGTTTTCTAGATATCTCATAAAACTAATTGCTTTATATTAAAGGTGTCACACCCACTGTTATTTTTTAGCTCATTTAAGGCTCAACTATACAAGTATTTATTATTATACCCTACACGATTTTTTAAAGCCTTAGGTATTACACTTCCAGCAAAAACTGTTAATTTTGTATAAGGGGTGCCACGCCCACTTAAAATTTTAGGAAACAGTTTCAGTTAGAAACATTCTTCAGCTTTAAAAATTATTTTACAAGAAATAGCAAAATTAATCCATTTGTTCTCCAGTCATGCGCTTTGGATTACACATCTTTTCCTTTTTATTATCTACTAGCCAAGCCCGGCGCGCATTGCTACGCCCCTTAATGAATAGAAATGCATTCTGAATTTTAATTGAATATATTAAAAATAATATTTTATTGATTTTTATTGTAATGCAAGTGGGTAGACAATATGTTTGGTTTTTCCATTTGCTGTAAAACTAAAAAAAAAACTTTTTGGTGTTCCCACTCTGCAGTATGCGACGTACAGCTGGGCATGTGAAAGCATGAATTCTCCAAATTCAATCCTTGAGCACGCAGAGATTGTCCTTGTGCTTTGTTGATGGTAATAGCGAAGGCAAGGCAAACTGAAAACTGTAGTCGCTTAAAGTTGAAAGGCAAATCGGTGGGAACCATTTAAATGCGTGGAAAAAGCTGAAAATAATAACTTATTTTTAAGGGGGTTGCACTGCCCACTTCTCTAATTACGAAATTATATAGTCATGACAGCTCAATATGTGTGGCAAAGTTTCAGAAAAATCGGTCAAGTGTAAGTAGCTAAAAATTATAACTTATTTTTTATGGGCGTGTCACTGCCCACTAAACACAAAACTATATAGTCATGAAAGCGTAGCCCTGCCACTTTTTACCTCCCATAAACACTTCCTGGAATGTGTACAACAACTTGCCAAAGTTTGAGTCCGATCGCCTTTACAGTTTCGGAGTCTATAGCTAACACACACACACACCCACACACCCACCCACACACATATATATAGATTTAAACATATTGCTTATTTATTTTGATCCTTATTCTTAATCAAACCATTACATTTGATTATTTTTCTAGAATGAAACCAAATACCTATAATTAAATGTTGGAAATGTCAAAAGAAAGATGATTTTGAAAGTTCTTTTTTTTTTTCATATAATAAAAATAAATTAAATGTAATTTAGATGCATTATATTTGTAAAATAATTCAGACAGAAAGAAAAACTTACAGTCAAGTTATGCACAAAGTAAACTGTACACATGACTTCCGAAATTCCAAAACCTTCCAAAATTACACAAATTTTGTAGTGGAAGAATTGTTTATAAGAGAACTTCATAACATACATACGTATGTATGTGTGTGTGTATGCATATATGTGTGTACATACATAAATAATGCAAACATTAAATGTTACATTAAGTAGTTTTTATTCCAACTTAATATTTTTTAGTTCAAAGTAAAATTTCTAATATTATTGCGAGCAGAGAGACGACAACAATAAACATTAATGTACAAAAAGTACAAAAAGAAAGAAAACCGAAAAGTTGTATTCAAACACAAGTTGCGCATTTTTTCTGTTTCTCATAATTTTGTTGTTGTTCATAAAGTGCGTTTTAATGAATGAAGTTTTGAATGTTTTTTTTCCTGTCTACAACAAAATGTTTGTTTGTTTGTTTGTTTGTTTGTTTTTTCTTCTATGTTGTAATTATTGCCACATACAGTCAGTACGCGAGTTTAAGTGTAAACGTAAGCAGTAAATGCGTTGTAATTCTGTACAAGTAAATACTCTATGTATTGTTTGTTAGTTTGTATGAATGACGTTATATTGTATTTGTTGTAAATGAGCTCATTGCGTTGTGGTGACCTACTTTTTTTCATACATTTTTCTTTTTAATTTGTTTTACACACACACTTATTTTCCAAAAGCATTATAATAGATTTTTTCGTTAGTTTTTTTTTTTGTGGGTCTAACAAAATGCGCACTTTTATTAAATGCAGCCAAACATCGTTAGGAAACACGCACATTTTTTTGTTTTTAATTTATGCTGTTTAAACGCATGTTTGTATATCGCCTTTGTCGGTTGTATGTCGTCGATCTAATGTTGTATGCATGTTTAGAGATAGGCACAAACAACCCCTCCCTGCCTTCTACAGCACAATTGTAGATTTTTCATTGACATTCATGCATGACATGTGTAAGTGTGTTTGTATTCTTGCAAACATTTCAAAATTACCAAAAAAAAAAAAGCTTTTGTTGAAAGGAATATTCCACAGTAAGTGGAAAAATATTTATTGACTGACTTATAGCGAAAATTTTCGACCTCAATCGGATTTTAAAATGTTAAATTAAGGGAGTATGTAATTATTAAAGGTTCTTGATTTTATTTAAAAACATTTTTCACACTTCAATTCCCCATAAAGTTATACCTACAACAAGACACCAATTCTAGTTTCAACAAATCAGTTTTATTTTTTTTATTTTGAAACAAATAAACCTACAAGTGCTGGTGTGTATAGAAATGTATTTAGAAAATAAATTTGACTCGAACCACCCCTAAACAAAAGCGTAAATTCTGTGCAAAACTTTACAAAGAACATGTGTTTAATTGCGTTGTCAACTCTCCACAAATTACGTTATTATGCGAAAAATTTACAAATCTGTGATAATAAGAAAAAAGTGGCTAAGTCGTTTTTACCGAAAAATACTTTTAAAATTTCAAGTTTATTACAAACTGATTCCCTTCAAAATGAAATGTTATATGCATTCGGTTCGATATTTGACCGCTTTTCGTAAATTAATTTAAACCGTAAGTTGAAATAAGTTTCTAGTTTAAATGGTATTGTGCATTCGAATTGTGAATTTCAGGAATATATTTTTACGCGTTTGCTTTCTGAAAAATTATCCAAAACAATTTAAAATTCGCTGAGAGTAGTTTTAAATTGTGCAACATCAATGGGGCTATTATCTCAAGTTTAGCTTATGACGACTTAAGCAGTTATTTCTTTTAGCCACAGAAATGAAGCAAATGTAAAACCAATATAATTTTTTTTATTGTTTTCAAATGGAAAAAACAAATCACACCGTGCAACAAGCAAAAATTCCCAGAATAAGCACTTTATTACTTTATTACAATTACTTAACTGCAATAATCATCATTATTTCAAATTGTATGTAAAATTTTTTTAAAATTTTTTTTTTATAAATTTTAAAATTTTTGAAGAGGCTGCTCCATACATGTTGTCGTAACTTTTGAACGACGTACTCGATCCGTCAAAAAACTTTAAATTACGCCAGATTTAAGTTTTTCTATATCATTTTTGTTTTAGCCATTAGTTTTAGAGTTATTGAGGTACAAGTCGAAAAAAATATTTTTTTTTGTAAAAATCATAAAATTTGTTAAATCAAAAAATTTATAAACAAGTAAGAATGCTATATTCGGCCGTGCCGAATCTTTTATACCCTTCATAAAGTGTAGTCGTGCAATAACAATTGTATCACCATTCATCTCATTAATATGAAATACGTACATACATACATATATGTTTCATTATCTTTATAATGCCTTAATCCGCTTAAAAACATTAGTTATTTTAGCAAATTCTTCTTTTGATATTATTCTTCAAGATACATATTTTTGTAGTTGCTCATTTATATTATGTTTAATCAATAGGAGCTGTATTCGCTATTATTCTGTATTAAACAAAAAAAAGTAAAAAAATTTTTGTCTTAACTGGGATTCGAACCTACGTTCATCCAGTTTATATTGGTGTGAAAAGACGAGGTGGTCTATCATATCTCAGTTGTTTATAAAGCGATTTTTCTGATTTTCAATACCGATCTGCTCCCGAATATTTCTGATATTTTGATACCTTACGCGGGTCTTGGAAATGTCTGGGGGACTCAAAAAGTTGATTTCAACATACACATGAACAGACTGACAGACGGAAAATGCTTAATTAACTCCCCTATTCATAAGCTTTACTTTATGGGGTCGGAAATGAAAATTGCAGAAATTTTACACGGAATGACAAATCTATATACAGTACACTCGCGGTACCGTGAACACCGTCTAACGTTAACAAGTTGTTGTTTACTTTGACTACTGTGCAACATGAACAAACTCAAAAAGCTCTATAACTTGAACAATTTTTTTCACTGCAAATGTTTTTTAAACATGTCGACATTATTGAAATATGTTGATTTCGATTTTTAAAATTTAGGGAATCCCCTGTGTGTATCCTCTAAATTTTTATTTTTTTGTATGTATGGCATCGAAATTTAAAGTCTTTTTCTTATGCGAAGCGGTGAATCAGTCACCATGAATGAGTGTTAAAAAATCTTAATGTTTGGAGTTAAAAGAAAAGGCAGTCTTTATACATACATACAGTAAACTCGCCGAAACGTGAACTAATTTTTACCAAGGGTGTTCACGTTTTCGATATTGTTCACGTCTTAGATTGCATTTTTTCTATAACATATTTTAGTCTCTTTTATCTTTTATTTAATTTAAAATAAAGTATGTACGTTATTTTCACCTATAAGACATGTTTTGATTCAACTTTTCGTAAGCTTCTGCCATATTTTAATGTACTACATAGCTACTATGGTTTGCAAAAGGGTTGTGTTAAGATACTTATTTCTAAATTATTTCTTGAATTCATCCAAAATAGAGGTTTAGCACGGTTATTTTCCTTAATTTGATTGTGCAATATCGCAATATAGATTTCTTTTAATCATAATGCCGCTAACCGGTTGTTAAGGCATTTTAAAATTGCATCTTTATTGATTCTTATTGAACTAATCGTCGATTTGGCGACATTATACATTTTCGACAAACCAGCTACAGATGAACTTTTGCGTAAAAGCTGACTTTTCTTGAAGATTTAACACTTTTAGTTTTTTATTCGACATATTTTCAATGCTTATATTATTTATATATGTATAGTATGTATAGTCAGCACAGAGAGATGCTTCCAGTAGAAATGCCGCATTAATACTAAAGCTTCTTATCATGCAACAAAGGTTGTTTACAACAAAAAAAAACTACGAAATTCTTCTGCGGGGAATCCCAAAAATTTAAAATGAGCTTACAAATTTGAATTTTGACGTTCTATAAAAAGTTCACGTTTTAGAGCCTTCAGCCTTTGTTCACGTTTTAGAGTAGTCAATGTAATAAAAAAAATGTTCATGTTTTTGGGTAGTTCATGTTACTGGATGTTCACGTTTCTGCGAGTTCACTGTATTTTGATCTTGTAATGAATTATAAATAATAATTTTAGTTTTATATTTTATTAATACAAATAATAAAATATTTTCACTCATTTCTCTCATAAAACTCGACAGTCGCTAACGTGAACAAATTCGCTAACATAAACTGCTTAGGTTTTGATTAGTTCACGTTAGCGCGAGTGCACTGTTTACCCTTACACTGTAAAGGGTATAAAAAAAGAAAGCAACAAATAATTACCAGTTTTAGTACTTAATCTTCAAGTTGCATTTAGTAGAAATAAAAAAAAATTATTACACGAAAATCCATGGATAAATTCGTGTTTTATTTCCGATAAATTTAAAGTACCTAGTTTTCATATTTTTTATAGCAAATTTGTGGGAAAAAAATCCTGTTTGTTGCATAAAAAATATAATTTTAAAAATTAAAAAAATTTTTAACTTTTGCCTTCGAAATTTTTATACCCTTCACACAGTGAAAAAGGGTATATATAGGTTTGTCCTTCCGTATGAAATTTCTACAATTTTCATTTCCGACCCCATAAAGTATATATTTTCTGAAAGCTTATGAATAGGGGAGCCGATTAAGCTCTGTCAATATGTCCGTCTGTCCGTGTGTATGTTGAAATCAACTTTTTGAAGCCCCCAGACATCGCTTGGACCCGGGTGAGGTATTAAAATATCAGTAATATTCGGGAGTAGATCGCTATTGAAAATCAGAAACATCGGAACATAAACACCTGAGATATGAGCAAAAACCCACGACCACCTCGAATTTTTTTTCACAAAAACAACATTACAACAACAACATACATACATACAAACGTGTATACTGGTTAGAGAAATTAAAATTTTTTTTTTTATATTTTTTTTTATTGTTTTTTTAAATTTTATTTTTTTATTTTTTTTAACATAACATTAACATAATGGGATGTTTTTATATATGTATGTTTTTTATATGTATGTACGTATTTCATATGGGATGAATGGTGGTACAAACTACTGTTATTGCATGACTACACGTTGTGAAGGGTATATAAGATTCGGCACGGCCGAATATAGCGCTCTTACTTGTTTTATTTTAGATTTTGGGAATTCAAAAAAATCTTTATAAGTTTTATAAATCTAAAAAAAAATAAAAAAACTAACAAATATGTTTGACTTAAATTAAAATTGTCATTTCTTTATTAAACAAAATTTTGTTGGAATACATATTTTCTAATTTAAAAAAAATATTCTTGAAACTTTTGTATTTTATTTTTATGTATGTATGCACATATATCGTTATCGTTATCTATTATATATTTTTTTATTTTTATATTTATAATTAGTAGCAACTTAAAATAGTTTCTTAAAATTCATTTCCTCCATTTACATATATTTGATTTCTTCATTTAGATTTCGCCATTTTTTCTTCTTCTTCATATTTAACTATTACATTAACAAAAGCTACGCAATTTTTTTTTTTTTTTTTTTTTGTTAGCCTTCCACAATATTTCACACATGTAATAAATTCTCACCAACATACTCTCACATCCAGCAGGCCCCTATGTTGGGTGTGGTTTCACTACTCGCATTGTTGCCTGAGAAATTTTGTTAATGCTGCATTTAGTAGGCTAACAAATAAAATACAGTGCAAATGTTTAACATTTTAAGTCATACATACATACGTATGATAAACACTAGACATGAGAAATTAAATTTTTACATTTAAGTAAAAAAGCGGGTACAACTACTAACTCTAAAGGGAAAACACACACTCAAACACATTAGTGGGGTCTAAAAATGTGCGTAAATAAATGCGTTCAGGTAGATTTCAAAGAAATGCGTAATTTTTTACAAACTACACAACAAGCAAGCTTTTGTTAAGCTGTTTTTTTTTTTTACCGATTACACACACACACACAACGAAAAGCAGAGATAAATCAGGACAGTCAGACACAGAAATTTACAACATTCATACATTTGGTGTATTTTTTTCTTTTCATTGTTTTATTTTAGATCTTAAAAAAATTCTAGGAAATTGTTTAATTCATCTTAAGTTACCAGCTCCACGTGATTTTATTACAAAGATTTATGTACTTACAGATACACATTATGCTCGACGCACAATTGAGACGAACAACGAATTTCGCCCAAAACGACAAATTTGTCGGTAAAAATTCGCTGTGCAAATTCGTCGTGTGACACACTATGACGACGAAAAAGTGTAACATCTTTTATGGTTAATAAAATTGTTTACTGTTTGTGCAAAGAAATAAGAAAAACAAGTAAAAGTGCTATATTCGGCCGTGACGAATCTTATATACCCTTCACAACGTGTAGTCATGCAATAACAGTAGTTTGTGTCACCATTCATCCCATATGAAATACGTACATACATATATAAAAACATCCCATTGTAAAATTATAAATTCTCGTATGTATGTTAAAAAAACAAAAAAAAAATTTAAAAAAAAAATTTAAAAAAAAAAATTTAAAAAAAAAATTTAAAAAAAAAAATTTAAAAAAAAATTATTATATATATAATATATATAAAACAAAAAAAAAAATAAAAAAAAAATTAAAAAAAAAAAAATTTAAAAAAAGTAATAATAAAAATATAAATAATACATTAAATAAAAAATAAAAAAAAAATAAAAAATAAAAAAAAAAATTTAAAAAAAATGAAAAAAAATTTTTTTTTGGCTCAGCTGGGATTCGATGCCACGTTTTCTCTAACCAGTATACACGTTTGTATGTATGTATGTTGTTGTTGTAATGTTGTTTTTGTGACAAAAAAATCGAGGTGGTCGTGGGTTTTTGCTCATATCTCAGTTGTTTATGTACCAATGTTTCTGATTTTCAATACCGTTCTACTCCCGAATATTTCTGATATTTTAATACCTCACCCGGGTCGGGGGTCTTCAAAAAGTTGATTTCAACATACACACGGACAGACGGTCAGACGGACAGACTGACAGGGCTTAATCGACTCCCCTATTCATAAGCTTTCAGAAAATATATACTTTATGGGGTCGGAAATGAAAATTGTAGAAATTTCACACGGAATGACAAACCTATATATACCCTTTTTCACTGTGTAAAGGGTACAATAATCGCAGATTTTAAATATTTGTGAAACTTAACAAAATAATAAAAATAATTTTTGTCATAGTAAAAACTTTTTTACGTAACTATAAGCAAACGGTTACAAATAATGTGCTGGATACGTGCAGTAAACAATGATAAAAATTTTGTTTTTGTATAACAGCTAATAGTGTGACCATATGAAAAAAGATCACTTAACAAACTTAAAAATTTGCAAAAACACAAATACAAACAAATTTTTGTAGTTAACTTTTTTATATTTATTTAAAATGTTTTAAAATAAAAAAGAATTATTAAAGTAAAAACTAATTTTATTTTTTTAAAAAATTGAGAAGTAAAACCAAATAAAAAATGGTCACCTTGCACCAATTTGTTCGTCCTTCGCCGGGGTAAGAAATATAAATAAATCTATTGCAGAGTTCGCCGCGTATAGCGAATTTCGCCTGACGCCACAACTGTATGCATTCTCATATACACAAATGTGTTTTATTTTTGATGATGAATATTCGCGACGAAAAATTCGTCGTTCGTCCCAATTGTGCGCCTAGCATTATATTTCAACTTATGCCAGTGGTAGTGTGAAATACGCACTATTTTTATACATACATGTACATTTATAGCACTTACAACTTTTTCACACACAAGCCAATTATTCTACAATAAATCTAGTTAAATTATCAAAATGTGCATAAAGTATAGCGACGTTTACAAAACTCTACTTTTACTTAGACTTTCTTGCCAATCCTTTGTTTTACAGTCAGTAAAGTAAATAATATTACAGAAATCTAATACATATTAAACGAGTAAGAGCACTATAGTCGGCTGTGCAGAATTTTTGATGCCCTTTTATAACACAAAATTTATTATTTTGTTATTAACAGTAATCGCTATGGAATAATCTCTTTATACTTAAATATGTATAACTTCGATATGCTAGTAAATTATTTACGTAAATTTTGTCTTTCAATAAAAGTGGACGTTAAAGTAGGCGTGTCAATAAAGTTTCTGCTTATAAATACAACTTAAATATTTCAATATTGTCAGTCCTTTATTGTTCCAAAAACTTTGTTCATAGAGAAATTATATGAATTTAAGATAAAGCGTTATATGGGAGGTAGGCACTAAAGTGGGCGTGTCACCTTCATTTTTTGGCATACCAATGACATTGACTAGAAAGCTTTACGTACGAAATTTCATTATCATACCACTAATTTTATCGGTTTTATGAGTTTTTTAAATTTTATTAACAGTAGATTACATGAAAAGTGGGCGTTATAGTAGGCGTGGCAATAAAATTTCTGCTAATATATACAAATTAGATATTTCAACATAGTCCTTTATTCTTTCAAAATCTTTATTCATAGAGAAATTTTATGAATTTAAGATAAAGTGTTATATGGGAGGTAGGCGCTTAAGTGGGCGTGTCACCTTCATTTTCTGGCATAACAATGACATATACTAGAAAGCTATAAGTACGAAACTTCATTATCATATCACTAATTTTATCGGTTTTATGAGCTTTTTAAATTTCATTAACAATAGATTACATGAAAAGTGGTCGCTATAGTAGGCGTGGCAATAACATTTCTGCTAATATATACAACTTAGATATTTCAATATAGTATTTTATTCTTTCAAAATCTTTATTCATAAAGAAATTATATGAATTTGAGATAAAGCGTTATATAGGAGGTAGATGTTAAAGTGGGCGCCTCATCTTAGTTTTCTGGCATAAAAATGACATTGACTCGAAAGCTAAGTATATGCACTAAATTTCATTATGATACCTCTAATTTTGTCCGTTTTATGAGCTTTGAAATTTCATTAACAATAGATTACATGAAAAGTGGGCGTTATAGTAGGCGTGTCAATAAAATTTCTGCTAATATATACAACTTAGATATTTCAGTATAGTCCTTTATTCTTTCAAAATCTTTATTCATAGAGAAATTATAAGAATTTGAGAAAAAGCGTTATATGGGAGGTAAGCGTAAAAGTAGGCGTGTCACATTTATTTTCCGTTAGTACAAAGCCTTTGACCAAAAAACAATGTTTGCTTAATTTCAGAATCATACATCAATTTTGTCAGTTTTATTACGTTTTAAATTTTGAATGTAGCGAAAAATACACTGCCCGGTATAAATTTTCATACACTTTGATCTATAACACCGTGACATGGTTTTCTTGACCTGCTCTTGCATTACGAGCTATAACTCTCTTCCTTATATTCCGATTTTCAATACCAAACAAGTGTATTAGAAAGATTCTGGAAAAATTTAAGCCCCCTGGCTTTTTTGGTGCGACCTCTATCGTGCTTTCAACAGACGGACAGAAGGACGGAGATAGCTAGATCGTCATAAAATGAAACCCGACTCAGAAAATATATGCTTAATGGGGTCTAAAGTGGATATTTCGATGTGTTACAAACGGAATGACAATTTTTAGTGGCGGGTATAATAACTACTACTAAATGTAACCGTTAATGTAATTTTTGGAATGACTATTTTCTTGTGACCTTTGACATGACAAGGCAAAATATATCGCATAAATTCGTGCTTTCTGGGTAACTGTTCAAAATTAATTCTTATATTCATATTATTTTCTTTAATTTCAGTCGATTTTTATAGAACTTAATATTAAAATGTCTTTTAGTTTTAAAACTTTAAACATTCAACTGTTTTAGCTTATTAACAGAAAAGCACCACTAATTTTACATGACATTTTATTTAAACAAATTTCAGTTACAATATGTTCATCTAAAAAAAAAAAAATTAAAATTCTAGTCATACCACAATTATAAATTCTATTTTCATTAATACAGTCAATGAATACACATAATTACAACAAATCTCTTAAAAACAAAAAAGAAACATATTTTTTTACAAAAAAAAAAACGAATATTGTAAATAAAATGATCATTTTGAATGACGTACGCGGAAGTTTTAAAAAAAATGAATTCACAAATACTACATATCGAAACAAATCAAAATTCAAACCTACAGCAATATTATTTTGTTAAATGTTCAAACAAACAAATTTATGCTATTAAATGTTATTGTTATTGTTGTTGTTGTAACAAATTACACAAATGGCCCTCAGGCCCCCCTAAAAAAAAAAGCAACAACACGCAAGAGTACACACACAGTCACACACACACACAGAGACAATAAGAAGAAGAAAAAACTTTAAAAATATTACAAAATATTTTTATTTAAAATATATTTAAAACAATAATAGATCGTATAGATAGGACTTTTTTTTATTTTAAAAACCTCGCGATCGATTTCGATTTTTTTGAAAACTTATCGATGAGCTTAATTACACTGCTCAGCAGCAAAATCCTCCATTAAATAAAACTATGTGGACTATATGGATTTTAATGCGCTGAACTCAAATCCGTTGTCGATTTTTTTCCATCAGATCGGGATTTTTTTTATGGGCGTGGCAAATGTTTTCCCCTAAATTAGTCAGGTACGGAGACGTATTTCATCCTAACTCGAGAACCAGTCATCCGATTTTCAAAAATACAACAACAAAATTGTATTTATTTTAGTCTAATAGAATTTTTCTCAATGTCTTATCGTTTTGGAATTATTCAAAAATTAATGGATTAACTAAATTAATCGTGCAAAATTCGTATTATTTTTTTTCAATTTAAAAATGAAATTAAAATATAAAGCAAACAACATTCAACATTTTAAACTTTTTTCTGAGAGCTACTTACCTTAGAAATAAAAAAAGCCATAAACCATAAAAATCGGTTAAAAAATGTAGATTTTATTGTCAATTTACCGCAGGTACCCAATTTTGACCAAATATGTGTAATGCAGCAAACAACGTCAGAGTGGGCGCACTAAAGAGCAATTTTCAATGTGTTTTTAACTTCCGAAGATTTGACCTACCATTTACACATGCAAGTAAAACCTATGCATTCACACATTTTCACTAACCCATTCATACTTGTGTAACTGATATAAGAGTTTTTAAAGCAGAGTCTTTTTCCATTTCTTTAAAAGTTAAATGTCAAAAATAAAAATACTCTTACCTAATAATAAGTTTTATTCATAAATATTTAAGGGATTTGTATAAAGTAATAATTAACAAAGAGTTCGTATTAAAACCTACTTCGTACAAATTAAAAGAAATATAAACCAATAGATTTATTAATATTTAGATACAATAACAATTAAACATATCATTTATAAATTTTTAGAAAAGTAAATTATAAACGTCAATTGTTTACCTGAAATATGCACCTGTCAAATGTTGGCAACTCAGATTGATTCAGTAAAACCGCTAATAAACGTCATGCTTTTTACATCTGACTTGTCAAATTTCACACTGCTTAATACGAACATGTCGTGTGTTATATTTTTTTAACATTGCTACTGTTAAACTTACGTATAAAGTCATCTGAAAAAATTTCAATTAGAGCTTGTTCTGGTCAGCCACCGGACATCAGCTGTTGGCAGAAATCTCCAACTTTGGAATAAAATAACAATTTTGACAGACATACACAATAATTATGTTGTCCAAAAGAATCACCAAGTGCACGAAACGAATTTTGATTTGAATGCCCATTTTCATAATAAGCCTGAATAACTTTAATGCGTTGCTCGATTGTGCGTCATTCCATGGTTCAAATTGAGTTAGTCTGAAATTGAGAAATGTTAAATGAAATGCAGACAAAAAACTTGACGTTTAGGTGTGGTTCACATTCAACATCGGCAGTTAAAATTTGACCACCCTTAACAATTTGTGCTGGCGAAATTTGCAATTTTAAACGACATGTTTCACACTGACTTCTGCCCGCGAGAAGCTTTTGATAATTTGTCAAAAGATATTCTGATAAGATATGGCCCATCTTTTTTATAAAAATGCGATAAAAATAAAAATCTGATCAAATCTAAATCTATGGAAGTTGATCTCGTTTGTTTTTTATACCCGCCACCAAAAAAATTGTGTGGGGGTATATTCATTTTGTCATTCCGTTTGTAACACATCGAAATATCTATTTAAGACCCCATAAAGTATATATTTTCTGAATCGGGGTTTAATTTGATGACGATATAGTTATGTCCGTCTGTCTGTCCGTCTGTTGAAAGAGCGATGGAGCTCAAACCGAAAAAGCTAGGGGCTTAAATTTTTCCAGAATACTTCTTATATACAAGGTTTGTTTGGTATTGAAAATCGGAATATTAAGAAGAGAGTTATAGCTCGTATTACAAAAGTAGGTAAAAAAAACCATGTCCTTCCAACATCGAATAAAATGAAATGGTGTCTAGCCATGAAATTTCGAACGTATATTTGCTGAGTAAAAAAATTTATTTTTCCCCGAAAACTGCCAAAATCTATGAATTATGAAAGGAGTTACAGATCAAAACGTACGAAAATTTATATCGCCTGTGTATTTTTCGGTATATTTAAGATTTAAAACCTAATAAAACTGATAAAATTAGATGTACGATTCTGAAATTTGCAAACATTGCTTTTTGGTCAAAGGCTTTGTACTAACGGAAAATAAATGTGACACGCCCACTTTTACGCCCACCTCCCACATAACGATTTATCTTAAATTCATATAATTTCTCTATGAATAAAGATTTTGGAAGAATAAAGGTCTATATTAAAATATCTAAGTTGTATTTATTAGCAGAAACTTAATTGACACGCCTACTTTAACGTCAACTTTCATTGAAAGAATGAATTTACGAAAATATCTCACGAGCATATCGAAGTTATACAAAGAAAGTGATAGATATTTCAGTATAAAGAGATTATTCCATAGCGATTACTGTTAAAAACAAACAAATACATTTTGTGCTATAAAAGTACATCAACTTGGTGGTGGGATTCGGCACAGCCGAATATGGTGCTCTTACTTGTTTTTGTATCAATTAGTAATGCTTATTGTTAAAGGAATTTTATTTTATTTTATTGTTTGATATAATAAAGGCCGAAATTTTAATGAGATTAAGTTTTAATGAAAGTTGCAAAAATGTTTCTTGCGACTAAAGCAAAATGGTTACTATATTTGAAAACCAACCAAAATATATGTCGCAACAAAAATAGATATGCATAGTTTTTTTGTTATTAAAATTAATTTATACACATATACATACTTTTTTACAATTTTTGAAAATATCAAAATGGCCCTATCCATACCATGTAGTGCATAAAAAAACAATAAGAACTGCATCTTTCGATTTTCGATATCGTTAAAAAAGGTTGCGCAACAAATGCAATTAAGTTTGGGATCAGTAAGTTTTAGAAAAATAAACATAAATAAATTATAAGTTTTTCCATTAAATATTGAATAATATTCTGTATAAATTCAATTATTATGCAAATTTGCAAAATATTATAATTTGGTTTTCAGACCATTGTTACAATAAAAATGACTTCGAAGCCTTAAACAATGCTCAGAAATGCTTTCTAAGACATTGGGTGAAAGATGATGAATCAAGAATTCCAAAAACACAACGCAGCAACATTTGTGCCAAACGTGCCATCAAAGGCGTACAAGATATTTTCCCCCAATGCAAATCAACACGAATTCTTAATCTTTAGTTAATTTCACTTAACAAAGATAGTTTTTAGATTGTGATTTTGATAACAATCATATAATTACATTAAGAAATGTAAATAGTTGAAAAATTATAAAAAAAAAATTGAAAAAATAAAAAAAAAATCTTAAAGGGCTTTCAGAAATCGGCTTCAACGCGGAACGTTTTTGTTTCGAAATGACCTGAGGAAACATTTTTCGGTTTCAGCACAACATCGGCTACAGCGTGGTGATAGGGCCGGGCCTTATTTTGGTTGTACCCCTAAGGTTAGGTTAGGTTAGATCCGGCAGCCGCCCGAAGGCATAGCTCACTTGGGTCCTCCGAGGGTCCCGTTGTGATACCATAGGCACCAACGCCCGTTCGTCTGTGTCCTCTGGCCGTCGTTCCTCAGCCATCCTGTCCTGTTTACGAAGGTGTGTTGTACCCCTAATATACATATAGAATATGACGTAAGACTGAATTTTAATTGTTACGTTTCTTTCTTTTTATGTTATTATTTTTTTTTTTAATTTTGTAAAGAAACATTTAAGTAAGTTTTGTTCTTTTAACTATAAATACATTTAATGTTCCAGTTATTTTTTTTAAATCCAGATGACATTTTTCCATTGTTCAGTTATTTGACTTTTTTGGCATATGGCAACCCTAGGGGCATTGCACCCGCCAGAATGGTCTAGTTGCTGCCATGCCATTTTTAATAGGCTCTAAAAGAGTTTAAAGCTGTTTGAGTATCTTTTCTTCAGTCAAATATCTAAAGTTTTGTCTCGTTGATTTTTTTAAATATTCTATCATACCGAAAGAGAACTAGAGAATCGGAGTTAAAATAAAATAAACAAAAGACAAATATCTTTTACCCTTTTTAAAAAAAAAAAAAACGGCTCTCCTGAAATTTAGCTAAAAATATATTTTTTTAACACATCTATTCCGTTTATATATGGACTGATTAGATAAAAATTTTCTAGTAATGACCTTGAAACTATTGTTTTGTTTTGGTTAAATAAGGCGTGTTTTTTTTTTTAGCTTAGCCATTTACAAATGATTTTGTTATTTTTCGAAGCTATATCTGTACTTGTTAGTGATGTAACGAATATCAAACGTTAAGTATGTATTGTCAAGCAATATGCGAATATTCGTTACATCACTAATCACTACTAGATGATTTAAAAAGTTTGCAAATGTATATTGTCGAAATTTTTAACGAAATGACCAATTTATTCACTCGCAGATATGTATGTATGTACATGCATATGTGTGCCCTTGTTATTCGTGAAAAAGCGCATAAATTACAATGTCCAAATGGCTCCATAGGGTATACATACAAATATACATGCATATATGTATATGTATATGGCAAATTTAGCTACCTAATACATAAATAAAATTAAAAGTTTCTAATAGGCATATTTTTATAAATTTTTCGTGGAATTAATTGTTTGTATTTAATCTTAACAAACGAAAAATTTGCACATAAAAGTACATACATACATGCATAGGTCTGCATGTATGTATACAGTTTTTTTTAAAAAAAAGCTCTTTTGTACAAAAGATGGAAAAAAAATTTAACGATTCGATGATCACAAGTTCAAATATAAAAAAATTGAAACCTAGAAATGAACCAAAACAGAGACGCACCAAGAAAATAGTTCATTATATGGCAGCACAAATAAATAGACAAAAAATTGACAAACAAATAAAAAAACGTTTGTATTGAGCAAGATTATAAACATCATCACTATCGATCAACAACAGCCTAAATACCGAATCAGCACCATTGCCAGCAACAAAAAAAAAAAAATCTTTACACACATTTTTAAAGTGCAAAAGAATAAGCAAGCAAAACGCACTGAAAAAAGCTTTTTTTTTATTAATTACTTCCCTCACCTCTCTGCGTTTCGTTAGTTAACGCACAATCAGCCGACCAACCAGCCTACACACACACAACAATATCCATTCGTTCGTACGCATATTTTTTTTATATTTATATATTTTTCTAGTTTCGATGTTTAAAGTTGTTGTTTTTGTAGCTGTTGTGTGTGTTTTTTTTTTTCTAAAGTTTTGTTATCTGCAAACATGTGTCTGAAATATGGTTTATATGACTTTTAGTCAGTTTTTCTATCTTTAGGTCTTTCAATTTATGATTTTTTTTTGCTTATAATAAAAGGCAAATAATAAGTGTGTATGTATGCATGTGTGTAAGTATTTGAAATGACTATTTGAGTGTTGAGTGTATGCACGTTTATATATGCATGTGTGTATGTTAATGATTTAACAAACAACACATAGTGCGTATTACAGTGGGTTGAATGCGTTTAGGAGCACTTAATACAAAAAAAAATGTTTTTATTTTTCAAGCAACTAAAAGACGAAAAATCACTAAATTCATATTAAAGCCTGCATATTATACTAGACTAATTCTCAATTGGTAAATATTGTGAGCAGAAAAGCAAGTCGTAGCGACTTGTTAAGTGTTTTGGAATTCCTGCTCTTTAGAGCAAGCATTCTCGGTTGCAGGTGTTTGAATTACTGCTAAACTTCTAAGTGGGCTCAGTCAACTTACTGTAAAAAGGCTGTTATTTTTACACGACAAAAATCATTCAGTTAAACAAATGTGTGTGTGTGTGTTAGCTATAGACTCCGAAACTGTAAAACCGATCGGACACAAACTTTGGCAAGTTGTTGTACACATACCAGGAAGTATTTATAGTTGGAAAAAAGTGGGCGGGGCCACGTCCCTAAAAAATTAGTTATCATTTTTAGCTACTTGCACTTGACCGATTTTTCTGAAACTTTGCACACATATTGAGCTGTCATGACTATATAATTTCGTGTTTAGAAAAGTGGGCAGGGCCACGCCCATAAAAATAAGTTATAATTTTAAGGTACTTGCACTGGACCGATTTTTCTGAAACTTTACACACATATTGAGCTGTCGTGTCTTTACAATTGTGTGATTAGAAAAGTGGGCAGTGCCACGCCCATAAAAAAAGTTATCATTTTCAGCCACTTGAACTTCACCGATTTTTCTGAAACTTTGCACACACATATTGAGCTCTCATGATTATGCAATTTCGTGATTAGAAAAGTGGGCAGTGCCACGCCCATAAGAAATAAGCTATAATTTTTAGCTACTTGCACTAGATCGATTTTTCTGAAACTTTACACACATATTGAGCTGTCGTGACTATACAGTTTCGTGATTAGAAAAGTGGACAGTGCCACACCCATTAAAAAAAGTTATAATTTTTAGCTTTTTGCACTTGATATTTAATTAAAATTCAGAATGCATTTTTATTTATTAAGGAGCGTAGCAACGCGAGTCGGGCTTTTCTAGTACCTAATAAAAAATACAAAATGTTTTTAAAATTAAATTTTTTTAAATATATTTTTACATTAAAATTTCCAATAATACTAAAAATTCAGCTGAACCAAATATTTTTTTCCGCCGATAAAAGACTTGGCGCAGAGCCTATTAGCCGCCGAAGATTTTTGCTTCTAAGCTGCCGCCGAAATTTCTCAATCGGCTTGCTTCTCTGATTGTGATTTCATAATACATAAATATGTGACCGTCCATATCAAATGCTTACATTTTTGAATTACGCTTTCCCCACAGAACGCATCCTTCTGAATATGCAGGTGTTTTTAGAATTTCCACCATTTTTTGTTTGTTTGGGAGTTATAAACTTGAAAATATATAAAATCTTATATTGTGAAATCCGTTTTTGCTGGTAGGACTTTATTTTTTCGATATAGACCATATATTACATTGATTTTAATAAAACCTACTACTGCGGTCATATACGAAATATATAGAAAATCGAATTTACAATGTAGCCACATGTTCAAGATTTTCTTTAAAGTTTTTTTGTTGCACATACTGCTTGTCAAAATTTATTTGGATTAATAGCTTCGACTTAGGTTACGCGAAACTTTAAAGCCATTTTTTTCAAGATGTCACCGTCAAAGAAACAATTTTTTAAAAACATTAGTTGTTCATAATAATTGATTTCAAATTTGAAATTAACTTCGCATCGAGTTAGTGTATCAGCAAAAAAGTGCTAGTGTATTGAAACTTGAGAAACAAAACTTGAGGTTATTAAAATAAAACATTTGATTTATGTAGGCACATGGCCTTTTTTACAACACAATTTAAGCGCGTCAAACGTTGTCTATTCGTCAAAAATTCTCATGTCCATACAAAATTTATGAAGGAAATAGAAAATACAATATTGACAATATTGACGTTAGGTAGTGAAGTTGGCTGCAAAACAACGGTTATTGTTTTATCTGATTTTTTAATTGTGTAAAAGTAATGCCATTTAATCTTAATTTTTACAGTAAAAGCTAGGCTCTAGATAATAAGCTTGACGTGCTGTTTGAGGTTGAAATGTGCAAATGAAAAATGACGGAATTTCGAGATTTATCGTTTGACATCCCTAGTGGACATAAATATGCATTTTAACCGTCTATTTATTATGTATTTTAGATTGCTTTTAATAATAATGTTTGTTAGATGATTCGCAAAAGCTTGAATATGTATTTTAGTCGCAAGTAGAATAACAGAATATTTGCACCTGAGGGAATCGTAGTAGATTTATTTAAAGTTTGGCAACCTAGCCTCTAGGCCATAATCGGCTACAAACTTCTACTTCTTGAACTGAAGTCTTAATCAAAATCTGCACCGTTCACACTATGTTTTTTTTGTCATTTTGCAAGAGTGCGTTTTTATCAAGTTAAAAGGGTCCGCTATCTATGTTTTTTTTTTATACTAGTGCTTATTTCGTGAATGGTAACACTTAGCTCATGTCTGATTTGACAGATAATTAGTTTTATCCTTCCGCTGAACGAATATGGTTGTGTATACGCTTGAACAACGCAGGGAAATATTGCGACATTACTTTGGCCGAGTCACTGTTTGGTGCGGATTTTGGTTTAGAGGCATAACAGGACGGCGCTACGTGCCACACAGCCAAAGCTACACTTTCTTTTTTTGCATTTTCAAAAAAAAAAGTTATTTGGCGGACCCTTTATAATTATTAAACTCTGTATAAAAAATATTAATAATAAAGTAGTCTCCCAATTTCAAGCACGTTATAAATTATAGTAAAGTTTTTCTTTGTGAAGCATAGTATTTTTAAGCACAATATTTTAACAATTACATCACTAAGTACTGCCCGGTTTTTTTTAATAGATTTTATCAAAATCTAGCGACAAAGTAGATTTTGTTTAATATGGGAAATTAACTAGATTTTGCTCAAAATCTCCTAATCACTACATTCCTTTTAGGTATTAATGTTCGGTTAAAAGGTTGATCTATTCTATTCTTTTTATTAGATTTTATATTTAATTTTTTCTAAATTAACAAAATACTTAACTTATTTTAATAAATCACAACACATTTCAATAAATCTTTTGATTTTGAAAATAAATATAATTTCAATCATAAAGCCAAAGAGATTGACTCATTCATGGTACATGCACATACACACAAACTTACATACCATATTTGAATAAAAATAATAATAAAAGTTTCCATAAATAAATATAATATAAAGTATTTATTTTCTATCATTCCATGTCCTGGAAATCCATCTCCCTTAATTAATCCAAATATGTTAAGATTAAGTTTAATACAAATTAATTGTTTTTCATAATTTTATTATGAATTTATTAGTACTTCAGTAATGAATTTGATTATAAGCGTGAAAACATGTTAACGGTTAAAGAACGATACAACACATACTTTTACATCTGGGTGATAAAATGACACACAACTTTTGAAGTGTGTAATCACAGCATAAAATTTTTTAAGGCTTCAAATTTCATTCTTGAACTTAAAAAATTCTAAAACTTATAAAGACAAGTTAGAGAGTTATATTTGGCTGTGCCGAAACTTATATACCCTTTAAACTGTGAAGGGTTTTGGAATCACTGAAAAACAAAATGTTGTAAAATATTCGTGTTATGGCCTTTCTACTTGTAACCATCCACATATAAATAAAGAAGTATGTATTATCGATCGCTAGTTTTTGTTGTTGCTTTAGCTTAATCGCCTTCTCTATCTATTAGGATTCAGAATATATGACCTTCTCCGAGAAAGGGGACCTAGTGTGTGAAAATGAAGTTTTGAGAAAAACGCATTTAAAGTTTCATAACGCGTTATAACTGTGAACACACTTTCAGTTGGTAGATGCAATTTGGTATGGTTAGTTATGATTGGGTGCCGACTTTGGTGACGTCATGCCCATGTGGTGACGTATTTTTTTCGCTTTTAGTGTGACAATACCTTTGCTATTGTTGCTGCTCTGTTTGTTATGATCTCGATACTTGATTCTTAAGCCGCAACCAATGACCGACGCAACAACGTTTTTACACCCCTTTAGGTACCAGAATCCACTCTTAAGTCTAAACCCGTTATTCGACATAATAGATCCCTCTCCTTGGAGAAGGTCACATATAAAAAAAAATTATGTGGCCATTTTGTTACTTATCAATACTAACCGTTTTAAGACCTTAACTGACATTTATATGGTTTATGTGGAAATCAGTAATTTATTCTTTTAATTTACATTTTTTTCCAAAATTTTTTTTCGCCATTATCTTTGTCGGTCATTGACTCATTGAATCAATATTTGCCAAAGGTTCATATTTTGTGTACACTTAACAAACGTTGCAAGAAGATCCAAAAGGACCAGCATAATTTGTCTTTTAACAAAAGCAGAGACAATCTTGTTCTTTTGCTCATACCTCAGCTCGTAAAGTGCTCTTACATAAATAATTTTCAATAGCAAAATGCTCCAAAGCATATCTAACAAATTGATACTATATAAGAGTCTGATGTATTATTAAAGACTTCAATTTACACACAATCAGGCGGACAAACGGTCTTAGCCAAATCAACTTCTCTATCTATAAGGATTCAGAAAACATATAATTTATAGCGTCGCAAATAAATATTGTAGCAATTACAAATGGAATGACAAAATATTTATATATGCCCTTTTACACTCACGTGTAAAGGGTATAAAAATATTATTTAACTGAGTTGTGACCTTGAAGTTTGAGAGGTTTAATAGCGAGTTCAGGAGTCCAAACATATACTGCATAAACTGAAGATCAATAAAAACGGTTCTATTGATTGTACAGTGTTGTTCTTAAAATCATGACAACTATAATGGTTGAGTTGTTAATAAAAAAAATGTTATAGTAACCATTTTACTTGCTATTGCTTGTTGATGAGTAACTATAACCACGTGAAAGCTTTTTTGATTTAGAAAATTGGCAAACCTCAAAAAATAATTCTTAAATACTACTTGGTTCGATCAAACAAGTTAAAGTCTTATTTTCAAATAATTTAATTTGTTTAATTGAAAAATAAACAAAAATTTAAAAAAGTTAAAAACTACCGAAAGACATGTTCGTTATGAAACTGCATAAAAAAATTTTTAGGAACAATCAAAAGAAATGCATGACACCCGTGGGTTGTCGAGAATATTTTTATTTTGCCAGAAATAGGAATAATATTTCCAACACCGATATGCTTTTTGTTTTGTACAAATTATCAATAAACAGTCGACATTGTCGCAAGACTGTTACAGAATGCCAAGTTGATGTCGAAACGACAGCTACAATGTCGTTGACGAAAACAACTTGAATAAGAGTAAATATTTAAATAAATGTGCAAATATTTTTTTTTTTTTTAATTTTGCAATAACTTAACACATGCTGCTAAGTACTTACCCATCAATCAGTTGTATTACAGTGGGTCGATGAAATGTAAAAAGATATCGATAACAGTCTAAGGTTAAACTTTATTATGCGATTATACAATTTCTAAAAAAAAAAATGTGTCTTTAAACGGAACCTTTTTTGAAATAATTTTAATATATTTATTATACAAAATAATATCATAAACAAAGTGCAAAGTAGTTCGCTCAGTCACCTTACAGTTATTGGGAAAATTAAGCATTTTTGGGGACCGTTGTACAACTAAAAATGTTCAATTCCGAAGGGGTAAATTATTTTTTTAAATAGTAATAATCCTAAAAAAAGCAGTCCAAAACGAAAATATTCAAAATTTGAACATTTAAACAAAATGTACAATAAATGTATGTATAGGTACATACACATATACAGTACAGTGCAAATTGTAAAATAAAAATTATATAAAAATATTTAATAAATTTTTTTTTTGCATTAAATTTATTTTATTGTTATTATTATTTCATTATATTACTAGCTGACCCGGCAAACGTTGTTTTGCTAGGAAATATTTTTTTAGTTCAATAAAAATAACTAACTTACTCTGAATTCGTAAAAAAAAAACGTGAACCATATGTGTTCTACGGTACGCAAATCTATCTTTGCTTAAAATTTCATCGAGGTCGTTACGTTATTTAGGTGAGGCATAAATTGTCCCTTGGGGTGAGTCACCCTAAATATTTAGAAATATGAAAAATAGATTTTGACCGATTCTTGAACGTTCATTTCTGCATTGGCTGGACTATAAATTGTGTACAATTTGAAGAAAAATACTAAAAACTATATCAATGCAAGTAAGTAAAGTAAAATAAATTAAAAAAAAAGTGGGCGTTAAAGTAGGCGTGGTAAAAAGGTTGTAAAAGTATCACATTAATCATACCAAAGTCTTATGACGTTTTCTTTTCTAACAAACAATGTTGCCCTTTTATTGTGAAACACTTTTCAAAGGTCAACTGTACCCTAACAAAATGCTACCTTTATAATCAGCAAAATAGAACCGATCACGATCGAAATTTTACTCGAACGATCGAGTTCGCTGTGCTTTAGGTATAGAGATTCTAATAAGAATTGTACAATTTCGATCACGTCCGAATGCCGTAATTCGGCCCAGAAATTTTCAGCTTTTTTACATGATAGCTATATTTTTATGCAAAACTGCATTGCTTGCTTCCATTTTAATAATTTGGAACCAACAATTATTTTTAAACACTAGAAAAACTTAATTCTCCTTTTAAATATCAGCTATTAAAGAGTGCAATATTCTAACCATTTGATTTAATTCAGGGTACGACATGTAATATTTTTTCTCATTTTGATGGCAACATTATTACAAAAGAACTTGTCACCCGTTTAAAATATTGCATATTTTTAAGAAAAGAACATAAAATAGGCATAGGGTACAATTAATGGAACATTTAAGTCAGAAAAGAATACACCATTAGTTTTATTATCTGAAAATTTCAAGAATATCCATTCAGCAGTCTGGTCAACCTGAGGGGGCGTTAAAAAAGGCGTGGCGTTGAGGGGTATGAAAAATAGATGTTGGTCGATTCTCAGACCTACCCAATACGCACACAAAATTTCATGAAAATCTGTCGAGCCATTACGGAGGAGTTTAATCACAAACACCGCGACACAAGAATTTTATATATATGATTGAGAATCTTTGTCAGTTTTCAGCAAATTCTAATTCGCATAGTTCTAGTTCATATTATGGAACAAACATACGTATGTTACAAAACTTTTTCAAATTCTCTTTGGAAATTACATTCGTATTCACACAGGTAGACTCAGTTAACGAAACTTTTATTTTTTACATACCCTCATATGTATATAAAAACTCGTGTTATCATCACTGTTGCCAACTTTTTCCCATAGAATATCGCTAAAATAAGTAGAAAAATAGCTAGAAAATAGCTAAAACTAAGAAATTATCAAAATTTTAGCGATAAATCGCTAATTATTTATTTTTTTTGCAAATTCTGGCATAAATTTAAAAAAATAGCCAAGTGTTCGTCCATTTTTTGTATTGCTCGGAAAATTTAGCGTTTTATCGCTAAGTTTTTCTTATATAATGACAAAAGGAAAAAAGAAAAGTATAGTAATTCACTAAAAGCTTAAAATATAATCTAGTTTCTTTAGTGTTGATTTAAATATATCGTAATTGAAGCTGTCGCATGGGCCACTTCAGCCAAGCTTAGAAATGTTAACACAATTTGTTGTTTTCAGTACTGAAAATAATTATTAAAATACCTATATCAAAAAGAATATTTATTTTAAGTTTATGTACCACTTGATGACACCAACGTCTATTGATTTATTTCCAAATACACTATATCTAGAACCTGATACATCGTTTCTAACTTCCATTAAGAGATGGGTCACTAAAATATTTTTATTTATCGCTAAGCATTTGGTTCTATGAATACGGTTTTCAATCGTTCCATCGAAATCTTTTTTACATACATCACTCAGGTGATTAATTAAATTGATTGACGTATGTTGAGATATAAATGAAGCCTTCTTTTAATTTAAATTTTTTCCAATATAAACCTTTCACCGATGCAGATGACTTGTGTTTGTACAATTTTGCAGACAGGGAGCACCTGCATCAATATCCTTTTGTATTGTCTTTTTAATCTTGCATTACCCAGGACTTAAACTTTTAATGGCTTAACCATGCATTTAGTTTTTTTTTGCAATATTTCTAATTTCTTTCAAGCAATTTTTAAATAGTTTTTTTTTGTATAATTCACAAACTCAGAACTCAAATTATTCGAGCTATAAATTTTGCAAGATAAAATTGGTTTTTGAATTTTAATGTACGTGGTTTTTGCCTTTCAGATGCCATAATCTGTATTAAAAAGTGCATTGAAAATAGCATTCGCCTTACAAATGAATTGGTAGCTACTCTTTAAGAATGTATACAACAAATGTATTTAAAACACGTTAAAAACTAACATCGCAAAAATCGCTAGATTTCCCGCTAATAGCTAAATCATATTTTTTCCCGCAAAAAATGTTTACAAATCGCTAGATTTGACGAGAAAATAGCTGAAATGGCAACAGTGGTTATCATTTATATTGACACAATCATGTTTTGTTTTGATATGACGCACAAATATAATGTCATTTGAAAAGGGGCAATTACTGCAATTTTACAATATCAGCATTTCACAGAAAGATCTGCTGAATCATGGTGATTTTCTCACAATACCTAGATGTACATCAAAAATTTTATTTTATTTGAATTCAATAGCAATCATTAAAGTCCAAAGGCGATATACCCAATTGAGTTTTTTATAAAAAAAAAAAAAAAAACTTTTTGTAAATCATGATTAATTGCACGGCACTGTAAGTATATTTTGCTGCTGCTTATTATTTTTGTTTCTTTACCATGTATTTAAAAATATTTCAAGTGTGAATATTTAGACAACAAAAATTACAACAACCTTGCAGTAAATTGATTGCCTATTTTTTTAACAAAAAAAAAAAGCAAAAATTTTAGACAAAAAGAGCTTTTTCATAAAAAAATACTCGCTGCGTTGGTGCGTACAACTATACATAGCAGTGCGTAACAACTATGCCTGTATGTGTGTTTTGTTAAATATAAGCTTTTTTTAATTTTTTTTTACTTTAATTTCCTCATTCTATATGTTGTTGCTGGGGGTGCTTAAAAAGTACAGCACATTTTTAATTATGTTGTGCCAGCTCAAGGTTTTTTTTTATATTATATTATATGTATGTATGTATATTATAGTATTTGTTATTACATAGTTTGATATTATTTAAAATACTACATATTCCTGTATATTGTTGCTGTCGTTGCTGCTAGCTAGCTGGCTGGCTCGCTGGTTGATTTTATATATTGTTGTTGTTATTGCTGTTGCTGTTTCACTGTTATCAACATCATATCGAACATACTGTATATATGCATATGTATATATATTTTGTTAATGTATTTACGCACTTTGTTTTTTGTTTGTTTTTTGTTGGTTCCGCATTTTTGGCTGCCAATGTTGCGTTTGCATGTGTGTGCGTATGTTTGTTCTTAATTTTTATAATATTGATAGGGCAGCGCTCTATTTTATTCTCACTGTATTTCGCTCCTCTGCCCCCCGTAACCCAATTAGATATTCGTTCCTCGCACTCTCACCCCACTGATTTACAATGTCCCACCGAGAGCCCTCATATTTTTTTATTTTTTTTTTGATTTGCCTAAATTAATATGTTGTTGTAGACCTTGGATTTTTATTTGTGACTATATAGTATGTACTATTCGTATGCTACATCAGTGTTGTTATATGCGTTAAAGCGCGTTCGATCGTTCATTGTGATCCAACCAATTGTATGCTTATGCGTGTGATTGTCTTATTATTTTTTCTTTTATACCTACCCGTCAAACAAACAAATATGTTGGTGTATTAAGTTTGTCAATCTGTAAGTAGCCTCCATGTATTAATGCCTGGATATTCTAGTTTGTTTAAAAATTTGTTTAGGGCACGAAAATCGTGAAATTTGGGTACTGCAAAATTTGATTGAAACATTAATAGGTATATGAAATTGGCAATAATTTGCTTTCTGCAGAAAAAGTTACAGTTTATTATTAATAATAATAAAATAAATAAAGTACAGTAGTTTTCCGATTAAACGAAATTTATTGTTGCATTAATTTGTATTAAAAGTCTTAATTCAAATTAACATATGAATTATCTCCATTTCAATGTGTATTAGATTTCACGTAAATGCACTAAGGCCTATTAACAAAATATTCAGTTAAATAAATTTAACGTAAAAGTTTACTAACGTTCAGTAAGCTTAAACTGAAGTTTTAACTATAAATTAAAAATGTTCGTTAACGATAGGCAAGAGTTAGTTAACTTGTAGTTATCAAGTATTATGAATGAATTTTAAAAAGAAGCAGAAATGTATACATAAATATAAATTCTTAATGTGCACTCATCTGCTAATAAATTTATTAAAAATTAAATGTATTTTGAAATAATTTTTGCTATAAATTTAACAATTCTCTTAGATAAACGATATCTCATGAAGAAAAACTCTGCATCAGGTAAATTAAAATGATCCATTCGACTTCTGTGGTTATATTTTCTTTTCACACCATAAGAAATATTTACTTTATATAAATTATACAAATGTGTAAATCTTTTTAATCGTAGAGGCATCTTTCAATTGTTTAAAAATAACAAAAATATAATATATTTAAATTCAAACATCAAATATTTTCTTCCAGTTAAGAACTTAAACGCCAAATAGTACTCGGTTAAATTTAAAATTTGGCAAAATAATCTAAAAGTTATAAGATAACTGAACTTTGTGTTAATGGGTTTTCGCTAACCAAGGTTTAAATTTTGAGTTTAGTGTTAACTGTAGGTTAATTTTTTTTATTGTTAACGGCCCTAAATCATATTGAATTTAGCAATTTTAATATGGCAACACGGTCGCCAATGAATCAAAAAGTAATCAAAAATGTAAAATTAAAATAGATTCGATATGTTGAACTTTTTTACATATTTTTTGGAATGCCTTTCTGTTTAGGCGAAAGTTTTCCTTAATGCTGGTATCGTCCATCGTAAGCACTCACTCTTCCAAAAAGTGCATTTACGGTCCTTTAAAAAAGGACCATATATGTACATATGAATTATAATCTCCATGAAAAGATACCATTAAACCAACGAATTTCCACAATTCCCTTTCTCTTATTTCAGAGTGTCCTTCTGCCATCCCATCTTGTAGCAACATGTTCAGATTTGTGATTGCTGGTGCATTTACAATTTTTACATTATGGTGCAGTTTTAGCAAAAGTAATTTCAGCTTTCTTTCAAATAAATAGGTATTTCTCACCAACAGCATAGCTGCTATTCGTACTTTTTGCCTTCTATCCATTTGATCTCGATGTTAATGTAAAAAAATTGGTTGACAAACAAACAGCTGGTTACTAAATGCAACAACAGACAGACGAGTCACAGCAAAATTCTAATTTGCATTAGTGAGATTCTAATGAAAATTAACGCTGTCGTCTGTCTATGATATTAGGCCAATTCGTTAAAGTGAATTGTTCGTTATTATACAGTATTCAGTTAAAAAGAAAAACGTCCTCGATTTTATTTGAAACTCAAGGTATATTTAGTATTTTTTATTATATTATTAAAAAAGAACATACATATTTCATTGAAACCCAGCAAAAAAAATTAGAAGTGGTGCAAAGCGAATTCCATTTTCAAGACTTCTCAATCAATTGTGTAAAAGCATTCATTCTAAATGATTTCCTAAATGTGAAATAATTTATCATTAATGATGTGCTTAAAAATGAATGCAACATCATGCAAAATATCTTAAACAATTAATGTGAACAAACAAATTCAACTCATGAAACATCCGAGCCAAGGCGAATTCAATAAGGTGAACTTATTAGATCAGCTGATCATCAGCTGTTGATTACTTCTAGGGACCACTTGTCAAATTTTTGTGTATTTTTGACATAACGTTTTGTTTTACACTAACAAAATACACGTTTGTATTTTTTTACTTTGCAGTTGTTTTAGCGACGAGTTCACCTTATTGAATTCGCCTTGATCCGAGCTTCTCATCAAATATGCATGCACTTACTAGAATGGAGTGCAGTCCAATAATATATTCATGTAAACACATGATCTAAAAAGACACGTTAATGTTAAAATCATTAGTGTTTTCACTTAAATTTAATCACTTCGTCACCAAACCCCTGCAAATTCACTTTTTTGTAAGATTTTTTTTGCTGGGATTATAAGTAAAACAAATCATAAGGAACTGTAATACAAAAAAAAAACTTATATATAAAATTGGTTAAGCACAGTCTGTATTTTTGGAACTGATACATATCTTCTCTTAATAGAGAATTGAATACAATTTTCGAAATTCTTAATGACATCTTCGTGTTTTATTTTGGGCTTTTAAATTTCGTTTCCTTCCAGCTCTTCTTCACTTTTATTTTGTTCATCACGTATGTGTTCAGCTTCGGGTAAAGGGCTATTTTCTATCTGTCTACTCAAATCATTAGGTGGTATATCGCCAAAATTTAATGTTAATATGAAAACATGAAACATTAATGAATTCTGTAATTTGGAAAGTTTGAAATTTAATTCGGACTTACATTTATAAAATATAGTCTTATAAAATTGACTAAAGCTCTAATCGCTAAACTGTCTTCGTTTTGACGTAAAAACGATGCCAACCTCAGATTGTTCTCTTCGTCTAAATTGGCCGTTTTCCTCTAAAAGCTTTTTCCAGCATTTTGCCAGGCAAAGCTCAGAAACAGATCTTCATGCTGATCATAATGCCATCGATGCTTCGTCTAAGCTAAATTTTTTTTAAAAATGTGTCAAATCCATACAAAGAAGAAAACGCTACATTTCTTTTTACATTATTTTTTAGTGATTTTTTGGTAGCAATTATGTTTTTTATTGAATTTTATATTTGTTCGTTATACCGAGCGCACAACATATAGAACGCACAACATGCCAATGGGGCATACGTGTATACCTGTTTATGGGTTTGGGCTTTTAGTGCCCCTCTTTACGAATCTAACCTAACCTTCCGAGTACAAAATAAAATTTTTGTTCTTTTGTACTCAGAAGAACAAATTTGAGTGTTCGTTTTATTATGTTTTTTTATATTATTTTAAATATGTTCGTTATACCGAGAACAAAGTAAAATTTTTATTCTTTATACCTATAAGGTAATCAGTAGAACGAATTTGAGTGTTTTAAACGCAATGTTCAGTATATCGAATATTCGTGAAATCGGAAAACTACTGTACATTGATAGTAAAACGATTTTAAATATATTAAAATTCAATACCACAATCAAACCCAAGTTCATTTGATTTAAGATTGAAAGTGGTTTGAAATGCCCACGTTCTAAATATTATGCTGTGCAACATGTTCTAAATATTATGCATTCTATTGCATACTATTTATAATCACTTTATTTTAGTGTTAATATGAATAACAAAACAAACATAAAAAACATTACTCCCACTAAAGAAAATCATCACTTGAAAAGTGTTTATCTCCACCTTTGTTAGTGCTTGTGTTTTCAAGCAAAATAGAATATCAAAACAAAATGCAACAATGAAAGAAAGAAACGGTAAATCATAGCAAATACATCGAGTACAATAGAATACATACAAAAATATTTAAAAAATATTAAGCAGCAGCGTTACTAAATAATTAGATTTAGGATAGTTTAAAGAGAAAACAATTTTTTAAGCTATTTTTGCGATACCTGTGAACTCATCTCATTGTGGAACATTAAAAGTTTGTAAAGTCTCTATGGAAGTTTTTCTGTAGTTTGTTTAGGTCTACTATCAAAACATTCAAGCATGTTGAGAATGTTCTATTTTAGTTTTTTTTCATCTTTGTTCTGATTCACGTTGTTTTATTTCAGAGAGTAATATACACACAATCTTTTAAATTTAATGAGATTGATTGTAAGCCATTTTTCTTATGTGCCGCTCTTTAGTTAATACCACTTTTCATATTAGGCGTTATCGTTAATATAGATCAATTAAGAACGTCTGTTTTATGTATTAGCGGTGGGTATATTTAAGTTCGTCAGTGCCGAATGTAGTGCTCTTTTAGATTATATACATGCATATTTTCTATACATTGTATTCTTCTATGTAGTTCTTTATATATTTCAAGTGGCTGACAAGCCATTTTTCCTATTTCTTTCGCATTGAATTGTGCGTTAAGGTTTTTTTTAATAGTGTATAAGTAGTACAGTGTTTGCTTTTTTTATTATTCTTGTTTTTTTTTTTTGCATTGTATTTTTTGTGTTAGATAAGAATTAAATTTTTTTAAATAACTTTAATGTGCTTCCAGGAATTTGTGGAATAGTTCTAAAAGATAGTTTGTTATTAAAAACAAATGAGATCAAAAAGTATTTAAGCTACAAAATAAAACGAGTTTTGTTAAGTTCTAGGAATTCAAGTTTGCAGTTTTTCAAACACAAACTGTTAAGTTTTTCATGCAAAAGTGATTGCAACTTATAATTGACTTTAATGAAATTCTAACAAAATCAAGTGTTAATAGCATCAATGTGAACTGAGTGTACAAATAAGTAATTAGTATTTCTAAAGCTGTAATCGGTATGCATAGACATATTTGTATATAGTGTGTACATAGATATGCATGTTCTTCTTAATTTATTCTTGCATGGTTGTTTAATATATTTAATACATTGAAAAACTTGATGTGTACTTTTACATATGCACAATGATGTAAATATTATTATAACAAAAAAAAAAACTGAAACAAAAAATGTTTACTTTAAAAATTAAATATGTATGTACATTAGACCGTACCGAAAAAAAGGTTTAAATATAAAGTATTTTTGCAAGGCGATTTCGATTTTTTTTCTTTTTCCTCCTTTTCAATACTTCTTTATATCTTCGTTGTCGAGAAGAGTTTTGTTTTGCATTGGGTCATTTTTAATTCCAGCAAAAAAAAAAAAAAAAGGAAAAACATAATTTTATCAAAGTTATACCAAAACTTCCATAGCAAAAGTTTAACGATTTTTTTCTGGGCTTTGATTTTGTTAAAAGAGCTGTTTTTTAAGACCTAATCACTATGCAAAACTTACACCAGAATAACGCTTACAAATCGTAGAAACTTATTTTCAAAATTTGCGCTCTATTCGCCAAATTAATAAGGAATTTCATTTAATCAACGGTTGGCATAATCGTCCATCTGAACATGTAATACGTAATTAGAGGATAAGTGGCTCCAACAAGATGGTGCAATATGCCATACAGCGCTTGAAACCATCACTTTATTAAGCCAAACGTTTGAGTGATCGAATTTTCTGAAGAAATGAACCTGTAAACTGGCCACTTCGTTTGTGTGATTTGACAACTTTGAGTTAATTTATTTGAGGATACGTCAAATCTCTGGTCTCTGAAAATGTGGTGCAAAATTGGATTGTCAGGATGGCATTCATAAAACGCAGTTAAGGAAGTCATATGTCAGAATTTTTCTTTAAATATAAAATTTGTGAGCTAATAAAGCCAAAATGTTGGTAATTCTGTTAAATTTATTGTGTTTTATTTTCAAAGAAGTTTTATACCTTTAGAAAAAAATACACTATTGGGGTAATAGGAACAGAGATATAGTGAGTAAATACTATAAAGGGGTACATGAGAAGAGTGAAACATTAGTTTCCTCGAGCCAAAAACATCCATATATCAGGCTTTAAGCTCCTACTGCATACGCTTAGGGTATACGGAAAATGTAAATTTTTTTTTTTTGTTAAAAATTTACTTTAAAAAGTTATTTATATTCAAAGATGTACGACACACTTTTCTTCTTTTTGTAAGTTGGTACGCTCTAATATATATAGTACATTAATATCTGTCTTGCATTAAAAAAAATTAACCCCTTTTTATCAATGTTGGTTAAAGCACTTTGATAATCAAAAAGAAACTGCCCCACTTGGTCAATAGTTGAAACTTTTGCCCTTTGGAGAACAATATTTGCACTGCAAAACCCCAACCCATTGCATAAAGAGACGTGTTTATTCTTCCGATACCCATTTAAGATAAACTCGTTATATCGCGTAGAAAGTTTCTCCTTATAAAGGGTGATCCAAACATAATGCACGACGTTAATTGTGAGTCACACCATAACGTTTAGGTCTTTGCCCAACTTAATTTGACATTTCTTTGTTTCAGTGTCTGTCAAATTCAACCATGGAGAGGTACACAGTTGAGCAGCGCGTTAAGATTGTTGAAATCTCTTACGAAAATAGGCGTACAAATCCACATCTATTTTGTGCACTTTACAAAGAAAATCATCTTCAGCGACGAGGCAGATTTTCACCTCAGTAGATTCGTTAACAAGCAGATTTGCCGTATTTGGGCAAATGAAAATCAACGACTGAATGTTGAAAGCCGATGCATCCATAAGGAGTGACTGTGACTGATGCAGTTTAAGGGCTGCCCCAATCATCGTGTCGGACTTCTTCCTTTGAGGATATTTAAAAGAAAAGGTGTTCGTCAATAAGTCAAGAACAACTTAAGAGCTAAAGGGTGAGATAATTCGGTAAAATTATATCTCAGTGGCGAGCATTTGGCCGATATTTTTTTCACACATAATAGTCGCATATTCTTCTTTCATAACAACAAAATTTTAAGATAATTCTCTGAAAATCCTTTTTTTATTCACAATTAACATCGTTTTGTTTGGACCATCCTGTATATAACAGTTCATCCTTTCTGGACTCGGAAAGTTAAAGCGACAATTTTGTAAAGTTTGCTTGATCAATGCCTTACAGGATACCATTAGTGACCATTGGTGTCATCGTATGTCCTGTACTATCAACAAATTTTATGCAAAACGATGGAGAGTGTGACCTTAAATTAAGAATAAAATTTTTATCTTTTGGGAACATTTTAACAAAACACTGCTTAAGTGCTTCAAAATATAGTCTATTGGATCATTATTATTATCATTTTAAGGATATCTACAAGGGTGCAAAGTGTTGTTAGAGCAGGAAACTTGACGACATGATAATTGAAACAGCGTAATACTCGGAGTTCATGAAAATGCTGATACGGTAGGATTTAGAAGTGGATTTGTGGTTGTTAAATTAAATAAGTGTAAAGGAAGTTAAAAAGTTGAGGGCTGCTAAGATTGTTGTTCTGCTTTAAAGAAGTCTTGTTTATATGTAGCAGTAGAGCTAAAATTATGGATTGTCTCTCAATGCACTAAGGCAGTCTTTTAATAATCTCGAAAGTACAATGCAGCGTTAGAATTCAAAATAGCTATTTGGGACAGTTTTTACTTTGTCAAAAAGTAAATCTAAAATTCTGTCTTCACTCGCTATTTTCTCCTTGTTTTTATCAAATTAAATTCCGATAAAGCAGAGGGTTTCTACAAGATGTTACTAAGATGATTTGTTATTGCACTTTTTAATCTCGTCTGCGTTTATCGCTGTTTTAACATCTTTAAGCTGGCCTTATCAGGAGATCCTTGGTCAAACTCTTCTCAGCCTGCATTGAGCTTGAGGGCATATTTCATCTACATAAATTATCATTTCATTTATATTTTATCGTTTCCAACAATATCGTTTATCGTTCATTGTTATTTTTTACACGAAAAGCAAATTAAATAAAATGTTAGATTGAAATATATATTTAATCTTGACATATGTTAGATACTTAACATTTTGCTGTTATAAAAACGCTATATTTGCCTTACTAATTCTATATTAAATATCTGACAGATGTCGTCGTAGCTGATGTTAAATCAATCGTTTTCGGTTTTTGTTTCTAACGCTTTCGTTTTTGCTGTATTAGTTTTCAGACCGAACTTACCAAAGTAGATTCTCAAGTTGAGATCTCATATCTGAATGTTTAGTGGATCGAAAACAGATATCATCACCATAGTAATGACCTTAGAGATATCACATTCTTTATCGACAAGTGCATCATTAGACAGATTGTTTATAGTGGGCAGAAAAAGTAATGAGGCAATCCTGGCTCATAGTTGATTTTAAAAGATGTGGTGGGCAGGTGGTTTTGTAAAACTCTACAATTAAAGCCATTGTAGTGAGCTCTTCTGAGGTTGATAGCGTCCTTTAAGATATTTCGTATTTAATGTCAGCATACATTTTGTAACTAATTTTTTACAATGGTGAGATATTGACTATTTTCCTTATTATTTTTGATAGTTTTTTAAAACATTTATGTTGTTAATTTACTACCTGTTAGTTAAGAAACAAGTTGTTTTTTCAACGCATGTTACTTTATTACTATTTCATTATTATTTCTATTTAAAAAAGCGGGGAATTCTCATCAAACATAATTTTGAGCTACAGACGTTGGCTTAACCTGTTTTCTAATTGTTTAGGCCAAGTTATGAAGAAAAATATGTTCAAAATACAAGAAAAAAAAACAGTTTTTTTAACCATAAATTTGGAGCAAAGTTTTCTCTCATTAAATCTAATTTATATCTAACATCAACAAATCACTGCATTTTTTTGTCAACCAAAACTGCATTTCACATTAATTACAAAATAATTAACCACTTCCGCTACACACAAAGTGCTGCTGCCCCCCCGTAACCTTAAAAAGAAAACACGGAAGTGAAAAAAGAAAACAACAATATCATTGAGCATAAAGAATCTTAACATTTAATTAGGCTTCTTCTTTTTCTACTTTAAACTCTTCATATAACAAAACATGCACTTAAATTAAAATTGAATTACAACAGCTCTTTTTGTTTTTGAATGTTGTTTGTTGGTTTTGTTGTCGTATTACAGCTTTCCAAATTTATGGCTCGATGTTGGGAATTTGTCGCAATATGTGATACGATGTAGAACAAACAAAATTATAAATTTATTGTAACGAACATTAAACTGAAATCATTAAAGAAACAATGCAGTTTAAGAAAAAAGCAAGTCAGTGAGCCAGCCAGCCACAGCCACACAGCAAGAAGAAAATAAAAAAAAGCGGCCACCAAGCAAGCACTTCATTACAAGTCAAATCGTTTCAAGTGCACTCGAAAGAAACAAAAACAAAAGAAAAATCTCAATAATAATAAAACAGAAAGCAAAATAAATAAACGTGGTTAAAAGCCATAAAAAGAAGGGTTAAAACAAAGCTTCGTTTCTTTCTTTAGTTAAACAAGCAACAAATATATACTGCTTAACTACTGCTGTTGCTGCTGCTGCTGCTACTGCATTATAATGCAAGTAGAAATAAAAACATTAGACACTTAATGCTGCTGCCATGTATTCATGCAACAAAGTCGTCTGCACGACACGCATGATGGCAAATAGACTTGTGTAATATGTTTTTATTTTTTTTTCTTAATTTCCAGCGGATGATAACAAAATTACCGCTAAAATATCTACACACACACATATACATACTGGTATAGCAGCATGCAGCCAACATTTGTTGTACAAACAGCCATTAATGGAAATTTAACTTTCAAACCAGCATTTTTGTTGTTGAGACTTTCTTTTTTTGGGTGTAAGTGTGTGTGTGTGTGCGATTCGTAAGTACTTGCAACAAATTTCAACCTGAGTTCACTTAATAAAGTACCCTGCCATTTGGCTTGTTGGTTTAAAAAAAAGAAAAACTTGCTTACAAACTCTAGTGTTGCATTTGCAATTAAAGTGTGTAGTGGGTAGCGAGGGAGTGGTTGCAAACTAAGGTACTGCCATCAGCCAATAAACAACTCCCTATTATATTTGCATTTTTGCAAAGGATTTATTTTCATTTTTCAATATGTATTTTTACTTTTAGGATTTTACAAGTTGAGTGCACTTCAAAGTAACAATTCAATTTCATGGTTTAAAAGTGGCGTTTTTTCTTTCTTTCACTTCGCTAATTTTTAGAATGTCGCAATTTGCGTTCTCCCTTTTTTTATATTTAGAATAAAAAAATTTTAAATTTTCATTTTATTTGAATAGAATACCCCACCTTATTAGTGAAATGTGAAATCTCTTTAAATCTGGGTTACATTGAGTATGTAACTGGTATGTGCATTCAAAATTTGGTTTCATTTTGTTTAACGATGCATATCATTTTTACCGCTATAACATTCGTTTCATCATCATCATAATCATCATCATTATTATTATCTTCATCATGGTTAATAGTCAACTCCTCACCCTACTTTGAATTGTACACATGCATGTATTTATTATGTCTAGATAATGAATTTTATTTAATTAAGTAAAAACAAAAAAAAAAAAAAAAAAAAAAAAATGAAAGAAAAAGAAAAAGCATGTGAATTTCGTTTCTTTAAAAAAATTGTAAAATATTTAATAGAACCATTGTACTACATAGTTTTAAATTTAAATAATCTATTTACTTTTTATAATATTAATTCAAATGTGTATGTATACTGTTCAAATGCATTAATTTCAATGTAATTTGTTTTCTTTTTTTTAGGTAATTACTGGTTCTCTTTTAACTGAAATATCACTTGAATTGTAAGTATGTATGTATGTTTGTATTTTAAATAATGTTGGTGTGAAAAGTTTTATTTGAAGCTTTTGTTTCTCGAACAGAAAGAAAGAGTAGAAAAGCTTTAACAAACTCATCGATTCTGACCATACTATACTCTACATGCAATTCCCGTATGAAATTTATAATAAATAAAGTAATTAATTAATTAACTTATAATTATTAATAATTTAATTAATGTGTACTATGAGAATTAAGGAGATCGAATGGTTTTTTTCGACATGTTTTAATTGGTTTTCTTAGTTTTTTTTATTAATCGTCCATTTTGCGAGTATCGAATAATCCGGTTATTTTAAAAATGTTAAAATTTATTATATACGTTCGTTTTACTTTCGTTGTATATATAACCGCAATTTAGGTATTTTTCTAATTGTGTTGAATTTTTTTAAACATCTGGTAACATTAAACGTTTCAAGAAAAATGTCAAAACATACTGTAACAAAAGGCAAAACACATAATGAGCAATTCAAATACAAATCGCTTTTAAAAACGTCCCTTACTGTTAAAAAAAGAACTGAACGAACTAGAAATGTTACAAACAAGAGCGCTCTTCTGAATGTTATATACACTTTACACAGTTTGTACCATAATGTCGTAATCAAATAAGTGTGTTGGCAGTAGATATTGAACTTTTAATTGACATTATCTTTTTTTTTCGCCGAAATCTTTGTCGGTAATTGACCAAGATTTTTTGTAAATGTTGCCATAGGATCTGCAAAATCTGACTTTATTTCGGTAAAAAAAAAAACAGAGCCAATAGCGAAATTTTGCTTATATCCCAGCTCGTAATGTGCCTACATAACTGATTTTCAGTAATGAAATTCTCGTAACGATATCTATCTAATAAACTGATGCCATTAAGTCCAAAGTATACGTAGGGTACTTAAAAAATTGTAATCTCTTGTGCCTTTGCTTTATATATTTAAAACATTTCCTATTTGGTTTTTCTCTATTGCTGAGAAAACAAATTTTGAATTTTAATTTAATTTGTTTCATCTGGCTCGGGGATTAATTATACCTCGAATTTCCAAAATACTCAATTTTCATAAAAACACGTCGCCACCTGCCGTACCGGGTATAAACCAATCTATATATTACAATTTCGATTTAAAGCCGTGCGATTCTTTTTTTTGGGGTTTTATGAAATGTCGAGCTTATGCTTACAAACGAAGTTTTTCCTGAGCTCAAACTCGTTATTAAACGCGTCATCGGTGAGATAAAGCAACAAAGAGTAACAGCCTTTCATCAGAGACGTGAGAACCATTTGCCAAATATTTTGTTTCACACTTAATCGGAGCATGTCGTCTTTACAGTCACAACTGTTTAAAAAGAAATATATATTTTTATTTTAAAATGAAAAAATTAATTTCTACTGAGACTCCCTTTACTACTATTTTTTTTAAACCCTTCACACAGTGAAAAATGGTATATATAGGTTTGTCATTCCGTGTGAAATTTATACAATTTTCATTTCCGACCTCATAAAGTATATATTTTCTGAAAGCTTATGAATAGGGAAGTCAATTAAGCTCTGTTAGTCTGTCCGTGTGTATGTTGAAATCAACTTTTTGAAGCCCCCCGACATCGCTTGGACCCGGGTGAGCTATTAAAATATCAGAAATATTCGGGAGTAGATCGGGTTTGAAAATCAGAAATATCGGTACATAAACAACTGAGATATGAGCAAAAACCCACGGCCACCTCGTTGTTTTTTAACACAAAAACAATATACATATATACAGACGTTGTATACTGGTTAGAGTAAACGTGGCATCGAACCCCAGCTGAGCCCAAATAAATTTTTTATTTTTTTATTTTTATATTAATTATATTTTTATTTTTTTAATATTTTTAAAATTTTTTTTTATTTTTTTTAATATTTTTTTTTAATATTTTTTTATTTATTTTTATATTAATTTTTTATTTTTTTTATATTTATTTTTTTATTTTTTTTATTTTTTTTGTTTTATTTTTTCAAATTTTTTTTTTTAATTTTTTGATTTGGTGATACAAACAATTGTTATTGCGTGACTACACGTTGTGAAGGGTATATAAGATTCGGCATGGCCGTACATAGCACTCTTACTTGTTTTTCTAGAAACGGATATAATAAGAAAAATTATTGATTTAATCTATATTTATATAACTGCAAACATGTTTTTTAACTTATACTTTAAGAGTACGCGAAATAATACTTATAAGCATTCCCTGATACTAATAGTTAAGAGGTAAGCATTTTTATCGTCAAACAGCAATAGGTATGACCAGTATGACACTATATTTACATTAAACAAAAAACCACTTATAATTCAACTCTTTAGTTGCTGGTGGTAACTGGTTGTTTGTTTTTTTTTTGTATATAATAAATACATTGGTAAGTCATGCAGTTTTTGGTGGCTAACTCGATTATATAACGATACCTCCAATATTATTTACTGGCCTTTTCGGTTGCATTTTCTGGGTTATATAACTTCAATTATTTAATTTTCTAAAACAATTTTATCTGCATTTAAAATAAATTGCATTTAGTTTCCATCTCCAACTCTCTCTCTCTCTCTGTCTTCCTTACTCATATTTTGTTGTTTTGTTATGAAAATTAAATTTCATTGCTGACATATTCCATTAAAATTAAATCTACATTATTTTTTTTATTGAAAGTAGAAATACAAAAATTGCATTTAATTGTTTTATTTCCTTTAGTTTTCCTTTTCTTCTTTAAAGCCATTAATGTCTGATGTATGTATGCATTTGGACGAACTGCCATTTCTATCTGTTGACCATAAAACCCGTATATTCTATATTAAAAAAGAAGTTATTTTGGTTTTTTCATATTGTTGTAATATGTTTTTTTAAAATTTTATTGCATTTTTGTTCACATACAAACTCTGATGGAAATGTGGAAAGAAACGCCTTCAAATGTTTTTAGAAATTTAAATTTTTTTCTTCTACTGATTTTGCCAACTCTACACTGAGAGACAAACCAAATGTTTAAATTGAAATTAAAAAAAAGTTCAAACAAACCAAAACGAACAAAACATCTGTATTTAAAACAGGAAAAATTGTTAGAAAATAAAAACTATGAACTAAATATGCAGTATTTTTTACAATTTTGCATTTTTTTCTCCATCACCCACACTCACACTTTTTACACACTTTAATATATTTCACTATTTTATATACAAAATCGTAAAGTTTATGTTAAAGAAGAAACAAAAAAAATTATAAACCATACAACTCTAGTTCTGCATTAAAACAAAACATAGTTAGTAGTGGTCATCGTATGTTGTGCTCCAACTAAAACAACAACAACAACTACCATACTATGCATGTAAATACAAAAAGAAAAAAAGAGAGAAAACTCTTCAACTATAACTCTGATGAATTTTATGCATTTATAGTTTTTTATGCATTTCCATTTAGCAAAAATGGAGATAACAAAAAACAGAAAAAAGGAATAAACGTATAAATATTAAAAAAATCCTTTTTTTTCAATATTTGTTATGTATATTTGCAAGGTATGTGCATGTGTGTAGTAAAATATACCGTTATATTGGCTCACTTTGTCGTTTTACTTTATTTATTTATTTTTTTGTTAGTTTTTCTATATGAGTTTTTGTGATTTCCTGTTTCACAAAAGTCAACTTCCGTTCTATAGGAATTTGCCCAGGGTTGTGTGTGATTTTGCAAACCTGACAGCCCTCATATTTGTATGTACGTGTGTGTGAGTTTTTTTTTTCGGAGTTTAGTTTGCAGAGCTAATAGAAATTTTTTTGTATTAAAAATATTAGAAAAATTATGGTTTAAAAGTATGTGAAAAACCTAAATTCATTCTTTACTGTAGGCATCCTGCTGAAATGGTTTTAGTTTAAAATATCCTTGACAAATAACTACCTTAATCTTAAACTTGTTTTAGAAACTCTGCATCATTTCTAGAGACCGACATGGATATTAATTTATAGACTACCATTTCTAAGTACTAATTGGAACTAGGAGTTTAAAGACTAAATAAAAAAAATTCATAATGTTTTAAAAAAATTTCGAAATTATACCTGTAACAACATGTAAAAACATACACTGAAAAAAACTGATGACTTGTATATCAATACATTATCGAATCTTTATATTTAACCTCAACATAAGGTTAAATATGCGAAAATATGCTTTGAGAAATTATGGTCTTATAAAAGGGAAAAGATTTTCAAAATAAATTTAATAAAAAAATCAGTAATTTAATTACATAATTTTAACTTTAATTAGGTCTCGACTCCATGGTAATATAAAATACACAGAGAGAAATAGCTGCAAATACTTTTATACAAAATGAAAAATATGCAATAATATGATGCAGAAATTTCAAGACATTTCAATATTTGTTTGTTCAATGAGTTAAAAGGAACAATTTCAATAAGTAAATTGATAAGAGGATTTAACTATGTTTGAAATAAAATATTAAGAGTGCTATATTAGGCCGTGCCGAATCTTATATACCGTTCACAACGGGTAGTCATGTAATAACAATTGTTTGTATCACCATTCATCTTAAGAATATGAAATACGTAGAAAAATACATACATACATACATACATACATACATACATACATATGTATATGTTTCATTATCTTTGTAATGACTTTTTTTGTTTAAAAACATTCCATTGTAAAATTTTTAATTGAAGTTACGTATGTATGTATGTTAAAAAAAAAATAAAAAAAAAAAAATTTTTGGTCTTAACTGGGGTTCGAACCTACGTTCATCCAGTTTGTTTTAGTGTGAAAAGACGAGGTGGTCTTGGTTTTTTCATCATATCTCAGTTGTTTATAAAGCGATTTCTCTGATTTTCAATGCCGATCTGTTTCCGAATATTTCTGATATTTTGGTACCTTACACGGGTCTTGAAAATATTTGGGGACTTCAAAGAGTTGATTTCAACATACACACGGGAAGATGGAAATACTGTCAGACGGAAAATGCTTAGTTGACTCCCCTATTCAATACTTTTTGGGGTCGGAAATAAAAAAATTAGAAATTTCACACAGAATGACAAACCTATAAATACCCTTACACTCACTCTGAAGGGTATAAAAACAAACTTTAACGTTTAAAATGTTTTATATAGTTTTCAAGGCACATTTATTTATCAGGTAGTCTTGTTAAGCCTTATATAAATTTAATGTAATTTTACTTTATTTGTGAAACATACTAGCTGTGCCCGGCATGCGTTACAATGCATAGAACACTTTGCATTGCAATAACAAACTCAAGGCATTGTTAATATTAAGGCTGTGGGGTTTTTGAAATTTGTATTATAGTGTTGCAAGGAAAAAAATATTCATTATAGTTTATATTCCAGGATATTTACACCAACACTTCCCTTCCCCCAAAACCTTGGCAGCCATATAACAAACAATCGTATATTAATAAAAAGTTATCCCCCCCATATGCATATATGCCAAAATAATCAATAATACATACGTTTTTATGTTTTTAAATATTTTCAATATAAAATGACTTAGAATATCATTCACTTTGTAAATAAAAATTAATTATATAACAAATGTGTATGTATATATCAAGGCACATTTATTCATCAGGTAGTCTTTTTTCGTTAGCTGATAATTTTCTTCTTCACTTATTTTAAATTTAAACTGTCAAATTTTATAGATAAAAAACAATTTTCTCTCCTCTTTAATTTATTTCAATTGTCAAACTTCATATATAAAACATATAAAGAAAAAAAGATCTCTCCGAATGGCAATTACCTGATGAATTAATATGCCTTGGTATAAACATATGTAGAAATATACAAAAACAAAATCATGATAACTGATCAAAAATATTGTAACTATCAGTTTTTAATTAAATGAATATAATTCTATAGCATAGGTGCTAGGGTGATCGACTCGGTTTTACAACCGGTGGAAAACCCGGTTTTTTTCCTCTTTCTGCTGGCGGTTTTTTCTAAATGTTGATTTTTCGAATAACGAATACACCGGTTTTTTTATCCGAAAAAGCCGGTTTTTTTATTTTTTTAATTTTATTTTCATATATCTTTGTAACCAATCGTACCATAGTATATTTAGTACGCGAAAAGTTTCTAAAAATCAGAAAATAAAAACTATTAAATATTCTTCCATAATATTGTAAGAAATTTATTTGTTGTTTGAAAAACAAATGTAAAATAAGAAAAATAATTGATCTTTAATATTATTTTTTTTATAGGATATAAGCCTAACGTTAAAAGTTAGAGGTAACTGAAGCATAAACTTAGCTGATCGATCACTTTTAGGTAAAAAGTGTAGTTACAATAAAGAAAAACCAATAATCTTTGCTTCCAGATCCAAATTTTAAATAATGGCAATGAGTGTCTGTCAACTTAAATCCCAATTAAACCATCGAACAAACTAGTTTATGCCTATATTTGTTTGTCTGTCTGGGGTATAAGAAAGAATTTTTAAAATGAAATTTTAAAGATTTTCTCCCTAGCCTTTAAATTGTATTTCAAATTACAGAAATCATTTCAAACAAAATACGTTAGTGCATATTAGTTTAAAAGATCTATTTAATATTAAAAAAATGTACCAAAGGAGATACAAAAATTTTATGTAATTGTATTTATTTACCTTTTGTCCTTAAATTCTACTAATTAAAACCAAATTGGTCAACTCATTCATGTCAGTTATTGCGTTATTGTGCAGCCAAACGTATATAAACTGTAAAAAAATCATAATCATTTATAAATTTAATTATAATCTTTTTTTACAATATTTTTTAATTTTTTCTTTAAATAACCGGTTAACCGGTTTTTTCTCAATTTTCAAAATAGCAACCGTTTTTTTTAAATTTTAAATTTCAAACTATTTGAAAACCGGTTTCTTAAAAAAGTCGAATAATCGATCACCCTATTAGGTGCCCATTTCATTTTTTATGCTCTTTAATTTGGTCGTCCATGAGACAGGGACGAGTGCACTTGCTTAGCGGCTGTGTTGATTTTTTTTCAAATACTGTGCGTAAAAAAATTTTTGAACGAATTAGAAAAGTATTTTGTTTTTATAAAGTAAAATTTAAAACTGCAAAATTTATTAATAAATTTCCTTTTTACCATGTAAAGAAATATCAAATTTTTATTAGTTTTTTACACCCAAAACATTTTCTTGTATTAAATTTTAATGGAAATCTTTACGCTTATTTTTTCTTCTAACTAAAAAATAACAAATTCAGTGTGAACTTCATTATTATATATTTTTAAAAATCAAAAAAATTTTTTGTAACTAAATTTTGATGAAAACCTGTGAGCTTACTTTTTCAAAGCACTGTCTTTCAAATTCTCTCACCAATGCGACTGCAAAACATTTTTGGGCATTGGGCATACGTAATCAGCCTAAAATGCATGATATGTCGAAATATGCACAACCTTATGCCTATTTTGTAAGTAAATGTTTAAGGAAAAACATCAAATACTTTTTATTCTATAAAAATGTTTAAATAAAATTTAATTTAATTTCAAATAATATTAATCCTATAAAGGGATACTTACCCCTCGAAATCTGCTCTATCCCTAAGTGGACATTTTTTTCAATGTTCATCATTTAAACAGCAACAAGGGAGCAGAATGCATAAATACATACTCCCCAATACCCTGCATGCAAAATTTGTTCAACACTGTAAAGAAAAGAAGAACAAAAAAAACATGTATGAACAAGAAATTAAATAAAAACTTTTTTTTTTAATTTTTGCAACATGTTATGGTTTGAAGCCATGAGGAGAAAAGTGCTTGGCCATCTGAGAAACAAAAAAAAATAAAAAATAAAAAAGTTGTGCTGCAGTATGTTTTGTCCATTGTACTTCATATAAAATAGTTTCTACTTGATATTTGCCCATCCATAGTTATACAAAATGCAAGGATATATACCACTGCTCTCACTACAACTGAACAACTAAAAGCACATGCATGCACACATACACACATCTACCGCAAATGCATATTCTCAAATTATAAGCACAAAAACACACATACATACATATGTATATGTGCAGTCAGTCCCATATGTGTTTATGTATGAACTTATTTACATACATATATATGATTAGTTTTTCCATACAAACATACATACATTCATACATACATACATCTACATATATATGTAGACGCTACATACTATATGTTATTTCATTATCGTTTTTTTTTTGTAGCTGTTTTTGCTGGCGATATCTTAGTTGCTTTTTACTGCAATATATTGGGCGTGTTTGCAGTTTCGTTTAAATTGCACTTAGCTGCAGAAAATATTTTGTTTTGTTGTTTTATTTTAGTTATAAAGTTTGGTTTTTTGCCTAGATTAAATGATAAATTCTAAACGAATATTTTTGTTTAATTCTTTTTTAATTCTCACTCTCTCTCTCTCTCTGTTTCTCTTCCCCTCTCTTTCGCACTTTAACCGTTTGCTTTGAAAATGTTGTTTTTTGCATTTGATAATAGATATATGTACAAAGTTTTATAAATGGTTAAATATTTTTTATCTTTTTTTTATTATTTAGTTTTAGTATTTTTAACGTAACTAAATTAAAAAAGAAAAATAATAATATTTATGTCTCCACACTGTACTTCAGATAAAAGAGTCTGTTAAAATGGCAAAAAAAAAAAAACAAAACTGAAATGCATTTTCTGTTTCTGTTATAATAAATTCAATTAAAAACATTTTTAATTGGAAACTAGTATATTTGCTCGGTAACTGTACCCAACAATGTAGATGACATATTGTTATCATAAACGGACATACAGAAATACTTAATGGGCTTTCTCATACATACTTACATACATATATGCATGGAAGTTATTACATTTAAAATATATTCAAGTTATTGGTTGTTGGGTTTAAGCTGAGATGATAGCCCAAATATTAAGTAAATTTTTATGTTTAAATATTTGGTTAAAGGAAATTAGCTGCACATATTTGCTTATAACGATTCAAGAATTTTTTTTTTAATAATTGTAAATTTTCTATTAAAAAAATAAAAAAAATTTACAAAGATTTCTCATATTAAAACAATTATTGTAGATTGTACACAGAAAAAATTAAGTTTCTGATTCAATAAAGAAATTTAGAGAGCCAAATATGATATTTGTTTGAATGAGGACCTATCACTTAATTTGTAAATTCAAACAAAGAAAAAAATTATATTTTTTCCAATACAGTTTTATGTTTGAATCTGTAAAATTTTTCATTAAAATATTTCCGACTTTCAAATAGATTATTAACAGAAAGAAATACGAATTTTATTAAAAGAATTTTCGATTTTCAAACAAACAGAAACAAATAAAAAGGTTATTGAAAAAGTTTACAGACATTTTTTAGATATTAGTTAAAGAATATTTAAAAAAACATATTTGTTAAATGCAGACAAAAATTTCAGAGAATAAATCAATGGCAAGCTTTTTTAAAAATCAGTTAAAATCTCAATTAAATATTTAATCACAGAGAATTATTTAGTTAATGAAAATAGACGTATGACACGCAAGACAAGAAGAAAGCTTCTTCAAAGTCTTGTATCAAACTAAAATATTTTAGTCTACAGTATCTTTACCTAAATAGGAATTATATAACAGACAATGAAAACGCACACTAACTGCAAATACCCAACTAAGGAAATAATCGAACAAAAAATTATTTGAAACAATTAAAATATTAATAGAAATTGAAATTAAATTTAGGCAAACGATTGTTTGAAAATATTTTATCTGTAATTTTTTCTGTGTAGTTAAATGTCTTAAAGCAAAAATAAGTGAAAATAAAAAAGGAAGTAAGAACAAGTAAGTATGATATATTCGGCCATGCCGAATTTGATAATACCCCTAACCATCTTGTACCATAGCGTAACTTAGGCTAGATTTCAGATTTAATGTTATACGTCATTTGGCTTTATTATTTAATGCCATATCTGATTTTAGATTTCGAATTTTTTCCCTTATATGTCAGTTGTTTACGAACCCATCGTAAAATTATGAAATGATGGTATGTATGTATGTACTAATAATTATAAAAAAAATTGGAAAAACAATAAAAACAAGTAAGAGTGCTTTATTCGGCCATGCCGAATCTTATAAACCCTTTACAACGTATAGTCATGCAATAACAATTGCTTGTATCAACATTCATCTCATCCGCTTAAAAACATCCAATTGTAAAATTATAAATGAAGTTTATGTAAGTTTGTTGAAAAAAAAAAAAATAAAAAAAATAAAAAAAAAATAAAAAAATTAACAAAAATAAATAAAAATAAAAGAAAAATAAAAAAAAATAAAAAAATTTTGTCTTAACTGGGATTCGAACCTACGTTCATTCAGTCTGTATTGGAGTGAAAAGACGAGGTGGTCGAGGTTTTTTTATCATATCTCAGTTGTTTATAGAGCAATTTTTCTTATTTTCAATACCGATCTGCTCCCGAATATTCCTGATTGTTTGGTACCTTACACGGGTCTTGAAAATATCTGGGGGCTTAAAAAAATTGATTTCAACATACACGCGGACAAATAGACAGACGAACAGTGCTTAATTGGCTCCCCTATTCATAAGCTTTCAGAAAATATAAACTTTATGTCGGAAACTAACCAGTGTAATTACAGGTCATACGAAGTTGAGAACTCATCTACCTCGCATGAAACTATCATTGAGGGGACTGGGTTCTTGGAATAGTCCGTTACTTGTGGGAAATTATGATTATGGCTTTCGTTTGGTAATTCCGTTTTCCATATGGACCACACAACATTCCAATTGGGCATAAGTGTATGCCTGTAATGGGTGTGGGCTTTTAGTGCCCCTACTTTTCAAATTAACCTAACCTATGTCGGAAATGAAAATTGTAGAAATTTCACATGGAATGACACATCTATATTTACCCTTACAGTCACTGTGAAGGGTATAAAAAAGTACTAATATTGAATGAAAGAAAAATATTATTGCCACCAATTCCTGAATAACTTCTCGAGTTATGATTAAGGGCATGCCCATTAAAAATTCTGAAAACTGAAAGCGAATTTTAATTTATCGCATTAAAATCTCTACAGACCACAATTTTTGCTTAAACCCGAGAAATTCTTTTGCAGACTAGTGTTATTTTGTAAGTGTTAATTTGATCAATAGAAAATTTATTCCCCTAAAAATAATGACACTGCATTTGGACATTTTAGATTTTGCTTTCAAGTTACTCGCTCGTACTAGTTATTAAAATTCGTTTCAATTAAAAGCTGCCAACTTGATGTTCAGTTTTAGTATCAAAATTTTGTTGCGGTAGCGTTATAATATAAATAACTTTTATTCGTCGTTTACTTACAATAAAATATTTTTAAAAATTTAAAATTTTTCAATTTTGTTAAAAATAATCTTGATCGGCTGTTAAACGTGACCGTCAAGTTTTGCAAGATTTTAAGGTAAAAATTAAGCCAATTTGATGTTAATTTTCGTGAAAGAGTGTGAGTGTATTATAATTTTAAAAGCAAAATTTAAAGTCAACCCAAAATAATAAAAAAAAACTTAAAGTCCTTTAAATCCTAGCATATCATAGCCTACATCATAGCATCTCATATATTTAATTATATAATTTTATTTAAAATCTGCCATTATGGATTAGGTTAGGTTAGATAGAACAGGCAGCTGTTGTGCAGCTCACTTGGGTCCATTATATTGATCCCTTTGTGATACCTGAATAGATAAGTAAGAATAGAATAGAAAAGAGAGAAAAGAAGCAGATGAGACCAGAGTCTCTGGCGGGAATCGAGCCAGCAACCCCCAAACTAGCAGACTAGCACACTACTGACTACTACACCGGGGGACCCATTATGGATTAGTAAGGTAAACTTTTTAGACATCTTTAAAAGGATTAGTTCATTTCCGGAAGTGGGCGTTATATGGAAACTAGAAACTATAACACTTCTCCACAGAATGCAAATAACTTTTTGTTCCTAAATAATTTAGGCCGCTGAATACTATTTAAACTAATAAATTAAATTTATTCGAAATACAAAACAAAACAATTTGATTTCACTCGAAATACAGAACAGAGCTAATTATTTTCTTCTTTAGATGAATTGTGCACGTTCCTAATGCTACACGGGGCTTTCAATAAAATTAATGCCGAAAACATTTACTATGTTTTATTTGATACAAATAAAAAGTAAAAGAAATAAAACAAATGCACTTTTACAACATTCATACGAAAAGAATCAGTTGGTCTTTGAATGAGCCAACATAAAACTATAGCCAACAGCAAAAACGTAGCAAAACTTGCAATCACTTGGTTAAGATATATCGTGTATGCTCTGTTACCAATTTCTGTTGCAATGCAGTAGAAAATAAAATTTTCAACTTTCCACACACACACAGTCTCTCCCTTCAAACATCATATAAACAAACTTTTTCGTTATTAAATAAAAAAAACACCTTATTGTTGTAGGAAAAAAAAAGCAACACCAACAACAATATCAGGCAAAAACTTAGTTGCATTTATTTTCAGGCAAATTTCGAGTGTAGAATCCACCCTTTTGACACTCCATACATTTCTATTTTATATGCTTTCATGTTAAATATTTATTATTATTTTTATTTTCTGTTTTCAAGCAAAACAATTTTATTTCAAAAACTAAACTTTGGCGCATTGCACACTTTTTTTCCTGCTCGTAACCGTAGCAGTGGTAGTAGTGTAGAGATCCTGCCATAAGTCATACGTAGACACATTCCCTTATTTGGTAGTCTTGATTCAATGGTGGTGGCAGTGTAGAAGTTTTACATTTTTATAGTGAAAATTGTATGTTGTAATAACATGTTTTGTTGTAGTTGTTGTTGAATTCTTTTATTTTTTCTGTGCCTTTCTCTCTGCATGCCACTCATGCACAACCCCCATTATGCATTCGAGTAGTCATAAAGTTTTTTTGTACTCCTTCTAAATGATTGCGACGTGTCTATGTGCAAGTGTGCTCATATACGATCCTTGCAGTCAGTTGAGGTTTTTTTTGTTATTTTTTGAAGACCAGTAATTTAAAGGAGTTAATTAGATAACATTTTAGAAATAAATCATTTTCATCACTAGCTCAAGTATTTCATTTATATTGGTTTTGGGCTTAAATAAATGAATGTGTTTTCTAAGATTTCACTAAATAAAAATGGCTGCATTGATGCTGAATCACGGCCTTTTGATTAAAATTTCACGGGTTTAGTTGTGAAAGAGTTGACCTTATTTACAATAAGAATTTTAAATTTTAATTTTGATAGGTGTGTGTGGATGTGTTATCAAATTTTCAAACCTGGAATTGGCAACTCATTACACGCTGCATTACTTAAAGTGAATATTAAAAAAAAACCCAAAATTGTTTTAATACTTTTAAATTTACTCTTCAATACTTTAGTATTTATTAAGCAAGTAGTTAAAGACACAAGTATACTGGTTGTCTGTCTATCCGGCTGTCTAGCAAACTGCTTGCCAGCCTTCTGGTTCTTTCAAATATTCGTTTGTTGGATTGTTTACTTGCCTGAATAGCTGTTATCCTGTTAAAATAAACTGCGAGTGTAACTACAGGCTGCGCCTTTGTGGATGCCTGCCTGGCAGTGGTTTGGCAAGAGAAAAGTGAAAGTTTTTGTTTTATACTCATGCTGTTGTTGCTGCTACAGCCACTGCCACTGCTTTGTGCTATTGTTGCGCTGTTTTGGCTGCGTTTTCAAGTTTAGTTGGACTGTTAGAATACTTGTCTTTGGCATCGGGCAATGCATGATGACGACAAGATGGTTGTTTGGCGCATTTTGTAAGTCTGCAGTTTTTTTTCATACACACTCACACAAACACACACTAACTAATACAACAGTTTGATTTTTTTTTGTAATAAAAAAAGGAAAATCTTATTTTTGGTTTGGTGGTGGGGTTTATTTTGGGTAATAAATGTATTGCATAGTTCAAATCTGTATAAATGAGTACTGAGGGCTAAACGTACGCCTCAACCACCCACCCTGTTTGCAATAGTATTTGATTGTAAAATTCACGTGATTCAAGGGTCTTTCTTCTGCTGTAGTGAATAGAGTGAACGAGTAAAAATTTTCTTCTTTTCCGACTACAACGTCAACAATGGTAATGATGATGATGATGATAACGATAATAATGACGATGTGTTTTTGTTATTAAGGACTGCATACATAATACACACATATTTATATGCACGTTGTTTTAGTTGCTTTGAATGCGCTTCTATTGACTTGTTGGGGTCTATGTATGTCGTTGCTCTTGTTCTCCATTATCTTTTGCTACAAAAACTACTTTGCCATTCCCAGCTTATTATTTTTGATAAAAAAAAAAGGTTTCTAACTCGTATTATTCCCGTTACCGTATAGAGTATGACTGTAAAAACTTGGACTTTTTTTCTGTTCATTTCATTTGTTATTTTATCATTGATTTTTGCTTTTTGCAAATGTTTTCATATGTTCATGTTCATATCCCTTCCCCCTGTTTACTCGTACTCCCCTTGACAAACGTTTGCCAATTTCATTCAATGTGGCTTTAAGTTGTTACTCGTTGTTGTTGCAAAGACTTGAAAATTGTTTGTTCAAGTTGTTGCTCGAACAAGTGCACCCAAGTACTGGTCCGTAGTTTTATATGAAAAAATTTTAATTTCAGTGCAGGATATTCTTTCTAAAAAATTTAGTTTAATGTTTAGCAAAAATAAAGGTTTAAAAAGGGTGTCCAAATTTGAGGTATAATTTTAATTTAAAAAAAGTTTTTTTTTAAATTAAAAATATTTTTATTTCAGCTTGTTACAAATAGGCTCCGACAAATTATGTCGATCAAGTGATCATTCGTACTGGCTTGGTAATCTTTCCATATTCAACCAAAATCCTTAATAAAGTTTTTCAATAAACTGTTGTCAATGGTTGATATCTGCTCGATAATGTAGTTTTTAAGCTCTTGAACTGTTGTGCGATTATTGCTGTACCCCTTTGGATTTAAAATCGGTTTCGGTGTGGTGTTAAACCTCAAGATCTTGGTGGCCAATTCACTTGTTCTCTATGAGAAATAATGCAATTTTAAAATTTTTCTTTTAAAAGATTCAATGTTTCTTATGTTGTGTGGCAAGTGGCACCATTCTGTTGAAACTTAATATTCTCTACGTCTAAATCGTAAATTTTTCGTGAATGTATCGATATCAGTGATCGGCTTTGAGTCGTTTTTTCAATATTCATAGTGAGTCATTAGATTTGAGTATAAGTGCGTATAAATCATTGAAATTTAACTGAGCTGACGTACGCATACCCACAACAACGTTGATTTATAAGTACAACTCACAATGAATATGAGTACGTCGTACTTATATTTATAGCGTCTGATATTTATATGATTCGCAAAACTACCCACGTTGATTCACATCTCTAAGAAAATACTTATAACCTTAGAGTGATTCAAGTTGATTCAACAACAAACACATTAACAGCTCTCATTTGTATGAAGAATAAACAATGTTGCCAGGTTGGTTTTTGGGCCGTCAGAAAATTTGCAATTTTACAGTGTCACCACCACCATTTAATTTTACAATAAATGCAAATGATTATGGCCTTTAGGCTATGTTTTGATTGACTTCTATAATAAGAGGTAAACAATAACAGTTATTTTGTGTTTTTATACCCTTCACCTGTGGTGCACAAGGGTATATATAGCTTTGTCATTCCGTTTGTAATTTCTAGAATTTTCATTTCCGACCCCATAAAGTATATATTTTCTGAAAGCTTATGAATAGAGGAGTCGATTAAGCCCTGACCGTCTGTCCGTCTGTCCGTGTGTTGGTTGAAATCAACTTTTAGAAGCAACTATATGTTCCTCAGATCTGTATATGGTATCAATCTCTTGGAAATATCCAGGAATGAATCGCTATTGAAATTCAGCACAATCGCCCCATAACTTTCTGAGATATGAGCAAAAAACCACGACCACCTCGTTTTTTTTCACAATTACAACAACAACATACATACATACATACATGTAAAAAACATACCAAACAAAAAAAATTACAAAAAAAAAAATATTAAAAATAAGAAAAAAAATAATAAAAAAACTACAAAAAAAAAATTTAAAAAAAAATTTTTTAAAAATTTTTCTAAAAAAATTTTTTAAAAAAATTAAAAAAAAATATAAAAAAAAATAATAAAATATAAATAATATATTAAATAAAATATATAAAATTTTTTTGGCTCAGCTGGGATTCGATGCCACATTTATTCTAACGTGTACGTATGCACGTATTTTATATGGGATGAATGGTGATACAAACAATTGTTATTGCATGACTACACGTTGTGAAGGGTATATAAGATTCGGCACAGCCGAATATAGCACTGTTACTTGTTTATTTTCATGTTTAAATTTTTTGCCTCCTATTAAAAACTGCGTTTTTAGGTGCTCTTAATTTGAAAGATAATACGCAAAAACAAAATCTAAATCTCTTAAACAGACATCAAAGCAAGCACTTTATTTTTGCCTGTTGTTTTTGTATTATTTTGTTAAATTTAAATTGTCAAAGTGTAATCTGGCAAGCCTAGCTAAAACACACAACTTCATAATGAGTACGCGAGTCATACTTGCTTTTGATCGTCTTTTTATCTCGCGTGAACGACAATAGCAATCAACTGAGTCATATGTGTTGCAGAATATGAATACTATAAGTACCTAAAATTTAAATGTGAGTATAAGTAGTGAAGACTTTTCAATAAGTATGAATGCGTATAAATCAAAGAAATAATGAATCATGATTCAAGTTGACTTACTGAATACTGGGTGTATGTGGCAGATCTCTGATCTATATCCATTGACTGGTGATACATCAAATTTGGACAGCCTTTATATATTTAAAAAAAATAATAATAACACTTATGTAAATTTAATTATATGTATGTTTACTGCATGAAGTTGCATTTGGTTCATTTATATTGTTTTTATTTAATATAAAACATTCTGGATTTGGCGCAAACTTCAGCATGAACATAAAATTTTATGTTTAGAAATTTGTAATTAAATAACTGAAATAAAAGCACAACTGATGTACGCAGCTAATAAAGTTAACTTTAGAAAACTCTATATTAAATCTTTTTTTTCTAATCATCTTTTTATTCTCTGCAGTTGCTGCTGCATACAACACAGGATAAGGGTTGTTCTGACAGAAATTCCTAGTACAAAACTTTCCTCAATTTTTCACTTTCTTTTTTTCTGATTTTCTTCCCCGATATCTTTGACAATTAAGCCAGAATTTATACAACATTTTTATTTCAATAAATTATCCGTACATTCTTAAAACTTTTTAAATTTGCTAATTACAGGGTAATTTTAAATAGATTCTATAACCGAAGAGAATATTTTAGGGAAAGTGTTAATAAATTTTTTAATAAAAAAATTTTAGTTTGAGTATTAATTTATAAATATTCGACAGTTTACTTACAATTTATTAATTTAAGAAATTTAGTACAAGACACTTTTCCCTGAATTCTCAACAAAGCCTACATAGAACTAAAGAGGAAAAAAACTGCATGAGTTAGAAATGTCAGTGTGTCTATTTGTGTATGTAAATATAGGCTGAAATAAAAATCTCAGACTTAAAGGAAATGAGGAAAAATGTTCTATATGTTTTTCGTTTTTTTTCCATTCTGTACTTCAAATTTCCAACATAAAAATGTTTCTAACAAGTTTAGCATAAAGTGACAAACACAAATACATACATACAAATTTCTATTTTACAGCAGTAAAGTTGCAATGCAAATTGTCATCTGTATAAATATCAATACACATATACATACATACATACAGGCATATGAATGTAATTTCTTCTTTAGTCTAACTAATATTTTATCATACATTTTGCAGCAGTCTTGTGCTAACAACCACCATGTGTGTGTGTGTGTATGTGTTAGAGCACCTTCTCAACCCCTGCATTAAAATGCATACAAAAACATGCCACATCATGAAAACTTTCTCTCTGTCTCTTATTCTGCCCTGTGTTCTATAAGGTTTTAACCACTCTCTGCAATTTGAGATTTTTGTATAAAAGATTTTCATTCTTCTATTGCTGTTGCTGGTGCTGCTGTGGCTGCATTCAAATGTGATTGTATCGCTGCTATATTTCTCTTTGCTTTGTTGGGTGGCAGTTGGTGGCTGCCACACTGGCTGTCAAAGTTGTTAACATAGTGTGGCATGTATGAGTTTGTATGCTTGGTTGTTTGTCAGCCAGGAGTATTGTCTGTCAGTGGTGGTGTTAGTAATTTGCTTGCATTTTCTATTCAACTTTAATTCGTTTTTCTTTTTTAAATTTTTTTCTATAACATTTTTGCTTTAAAGAAAAATTTTACTTATTTATGTAGTATAATTTTTGTTGTTGTTTGTTATGTTTTGTTTTTTTTTTTCTGTTGTTTTGTGGAAAGCTTGTTTATTTTTGTTTTCTTCTCTTTATTTTAAACTTTGTTTTTAAAACAAATTTTGTTTGTGTGTATGTAAGTGCATTAAAAAAAAAGAGAAAACAAGTTAGCAGCAGCTAACTGTATTGTGTGCACTTGAAACACTGTTGTACTTTATGGTAGAGATTGTGCAATTAAAACTGTTAGCTAAACATTTTTATATTTTGTGTTCTTCATTCTTCATTATTTTTTTTTTGTATTTTATGCCTAAAGAAGCTACTTTGCTATGTGAGAAAAGTTAATTTCATGTAAAAGTTTTCAACAAAAAACAGCAATAAAATTTAAAAGAAAGGAAATATGGTTATTTGAAGTAAATTAATATTTATTAAATTCAGTTAGTAGTTATATCAAATATTGTATTACTCACTTATAATTTAGCCTTTAAAAAGGTGGTTACATTTACAATGTTTGACAATAATTACGTACTTATTGCCGAATGAACTCTGAGTTTGAAAACAAATATCCTTGGAATTCCGCGATTGATTGTAAATGGCATTTTAATAAATTTTCTATGATTCCTTTTTGGTTTCCAAATAGACGGAATTTTATCTTTCCTAGTTTTTAATGATGTATACAAATTGTGTAAATAGTTAAGCGATCTTTGTTTTTCAAACTTTAAAATTTTGAGAAATCTATAACAACACAGTTTTTGAAAATTCGAACTTAAGAATGAAGCATTTTTAAAATAAATAATTTGAAACACTTTCGATCATTTAAATGTTAACATTTTTAAGTATTAAAAATTGTGATGTATAAATAGTAAAAACAGAAGTTATAATTTGGTATTACTTATGATTATTTTATGTATGGGCATTTCCATGAATATGTCAACCACGACTGTAAAAATAAAAACTCCTGAATTTTTCAATATAAGTTTATCGATAAAAAAAACACTAAAATTTTACTATGCCCAGGTATTAAGAGCTTATCGAATTAATTTAAGAGCAATAATAAGAGTTTAATCTGATTATTTCTATGGCTTATTTTAAAGAATTGCAATCAACTATTTTTTTAGCGACTAAATTGTAAAAATAAATTGTAATTGTAAATTGTATGCTTAAAAATTAAGGTAACAACAACAATTGACAAGATCCTTAAGAAAAAAGAAAATATAGAGTCCAATTAGCGGTATTTTTTTTTTATTTCCCTTGATTGTTATTTTAATGTCACGTACGTAGTGCAAAAACATAATTAGTCTCCGTCATTCGTATTTGAACAGTCGCAAGAGCATCTAATTTAGAATTTAACTTTTTTTCTAAAAATAATATAAATTTAATTACCTAAGAATACTATTAGAGAAAAATCGGTCACGTACGTTATGTCACGAACGATACTAAATTGAATTTATTATAAAATCATTTAAAGATTGTTTTCAATTAAGTATAATGGATTTTAAATGAAAAATATTTGCTTTAGTGTAAGAAATTACAAAAAAGAAAAAATACCTGCCAAGATTCGCAGATTTTTTTGACATTTCCATATATACCTCAAAATCATTTCAGTTTTATGTCACGTACGATATATTCTCATTTTTGCTGGATATTTTAGACAACAATGATTCGAATATAATTAATTTTTTTTAAATAAAGTACTATTTGAATGGAACATAAAGATCTAATTTTGTTTCAGTTACTCTTACTTTTGCAAAAATTATTCCACTTTATAGGAGTACAAATGTCACGCACGATGACATGGAAATGCCCATATGTGACCTTCTCCGAGAAGAGGGACCTAGTGTGTGAAAATGAAGTTTTGAGAAAAATGCATTTAAAGTTTCATAACGCATAATCACTGTAAACACACCTTCGGTTGGAAGATGCGATTTGATATGGTTAGTTATGATTGGGTGCCGACTTTGGTGACGCTATGCCTAAAAAAAAAATTTAATGTTTTTCTAATTTTTATCGATTTTCCCAAGTTTGTTTTGTACGTTTTTATGGGGTAAATACATTTTTATCAGAAATCTAACTCATTTCATCTTATTTTACACCCTTTAAGGTACCAGAATTCACACTTAAGTCCAAACCCGTTTTTCGACACCTAGGTACCGTTTCTCGGAGAAGGTCACATACATATTTTCATTATCTATATATATAAAAATCAATGTGTGTTTGTATGTTGGTGTGTGCTTTATAGACGATTAAACGGCTGGACCGATTTCCTTGAAATTTTAACAGAATCTTTCTGTATGTCTGGAAGGAACTATAGGCTATACTTTGGTTTGAAATTGTAAGTGGGCGGGGTGCCACGCCCTATTAAAGAATAAGTATTATATATTATATATCACGAAAGTTGTTGCAGCTAGAGTCTTCAAATTAAGTACGGTAAACTTTGACATTCACACGAACATTTTGATAAGAAATGGGCGGACTTGCAATAGTAGGCTTGGCCACATGAATTAAATACGAAAATTCGTATATTTGGAAAACGATATCGATTAGAGTAGTAAAATTTTGCAAGAGCAACTTTGACACCCAAACGAACATTTTGGCAAGAAATGAGTGCATTATCAATAGTGGGCGTGGCACCTACCATATGAATTAAATACTAAAATTCGTGTATCTGGAAAACGATATCGATTAGAGTACTAAAATTTTGCAAAAGCAACTTCGATATTCAAATAAACATTTATGGAGAAAATGGGTGCATTAACAATAGTGGGCGTGGCATCTGCCATATGAATTAAATACTAAAATTTGGGGTGGCGAAGCACACTCTCCCCCAAACACAAGGTAAATCAAAATTTAAACGAAATTCAAACAAAAATATTTATAACATCAATAATAGCATTAATAGAAAATTGAACTCATTTTTGGCAACTGTTTGATTTAACATATTTTAAAAATAATATTTTCTGTGCAAGTAAATAATTTATTAAAAATGTTCGACACACATATCCTGAATTATGAAAATTAAATAAATTTTTCAAAGGGACCACGATTCTTGTGCGTAGAATTTTTTTTTTTTGTTATACTACAGACGGACAGATGCTAAATCGACTTTAAAAAACAACTAAAAATTTTAATTTTTGTCATGCTAAAACGGCTTTATATACTTATATATTTATATATTTATAGTTAAACGAAATTTAGTAGACTTAAATTGAAATTTTAATAAAAATATTTACCGTTTACAACATAATATTTTTACATTTTAAAAGATTTAATTTTCTTTCATTTCATACCACGATTTTAGGGGATCAAGGGGGTATATTTTGAAATAACAGATATGACTCATATATTTATACTTATTGACCGCCATTTGGTAGTAGCGTTCATCATGTATTTTAATTTATTTTATTGAGCTAGTCAAGCCCTTTCATTTGAAACCCATATTGGCTCTCTCAGCTGTATAGAAACTACAAAATTTGATTTTTTTTTGTTGTAAATTTTAGGAAAAACACCAAAGCGGTTGTATTTCGGTGCTTATATCTCAGTTGGTTTCAAACTGATTTGTTAGTATTTCTTAGAAATAATTTTTGAGGCCACAGCATTTAATTTAGTGTCTTGAACGTGTCCGAAAATGACTGAGCATCTGGGAAAATTAGATTTATTTAAAAATATATATTTATTTTACCAAATAATTTTTTGCCTATAACTTTGCCGATTATTGACCGACTTTTCTATATTTGTTCACCAATATCTCTTAAGGCATGTCATATCTGTAAATTGTCACAAACGAGTCTATAAATTATCCTAGGACTAGAAGAATTTTATTTTTTGGTAAAAGTGAAATGTTTATTTGCTCATATCTCGAGAAAGTTATAGGGCGATTCTGAAATTTTGACACTACACACAGGTCTTGTCGATGTCGCTGGGCTCCAAAAAACTGATTTTAATAAAAACAGGAACAGATGGATGCTTAATCACCGCTCGTTATAAGTTCCAACCCATAAGCTTTAAAAAAATACATAATTAATTGATCGGAAATGAATATTGTAGAGTTTTAACACGGAATGACCAACCTATATATCATTGGTCACAGGTGGAAAGAACCTTACTCAAATAGTTGTAACTTTGCAGGAGAGGGTCAAAATGTAATCATAATGTAATTTCTTTTGTTAAATTGCTTGTAAAAATGTTATTTTTGATACTATTACATTAAATTTTAGTCTCAAGATGTATTTGTGTGAAATGTATTGAAATCACTCAAGAACTCAATTACGATTTAGGGCTTTTCTACCTGCAAAGGATATAAAAATGTAAACAATGAAGTTCCTGTGCTTCACAGCTAATAAATTATACTCAAATTCTTCTTTGTATTTTTTTTAATAAACAATTGTATTACTGTGTACTTGCAAAGATGTCGTAAGATTTTGCCAAACTCAAGTGTCAAACTACATTTTTCTTTGTATGGAAAATGTTGGGCGATGGAGGAGCATATCAGAAAATGGTAAGTCACTGATGTCGGTGAAGTGACTACTAGGGGGTGACTCAAATCTTGAGAAATAAAAGGAGATTCTGAGACTGAGTCGACCTACACACTTAGGAGACTAACCAGTCTAATAACATGTCATACGAAGTTGAGAACCCATCTAGCTCGCATGAGATTGTCTGAGGAAACGACATGTAGAGCATGCAAGGAAGAGAATGAGACTTTGGTACACCACCTCTGTCATTGTAATGTGTTTGGCCGTATTAGACGCGAAAATTTTACAGTAGATACTTTGCTGAAATTGGAATGCCTGGGGAACTCGAACTGGAGATCTATAAGAAATTATATTGAGGGGGGTACCCCGGTGGACTAGTCAGTAGTGTGCTGGTCTGCTAGTTTGGGAGTTGCGGGTTCGATTCCCGCCAGATACTCTGGTGTTGTCTGCTTCTCTTCTCTCTTACTTTTCTATTCAGGTATCACAATGGGATTAATAAAATGGACCCAAGTGAGCTGCACAACAGCTGCCTATTCTACCTAACCTACCTAACCTACATTGAGGGGACTGGGTTCTTGGACTAGTCCGTTACTTATGTGAAATTATGTTTATGTTTTTTGTTTGGGAATTCCGTTTTCCATATGGAGCGCACAACATTCCAATTGGGCATAAGTGTATGTCTGTCGTGGGTTTGGGCTTTTAGTACCCCTCCTTTTCAACCCAGCCTAACCTTTGGAAAATATTGTGGAAATTTACAAGATTTGTCTCAAAATCTATGCTTATTAGATTCTGCTAAGGTAAATGCAGTATTAACCCAGCAAAAATTGCTGCATACCCGGAAGCAGGTTTGTAAGGGAGAGACAAATGTACTCTCCTTTCCCAACCTGCTTCAGGAAGGCATGATTTTTATATGAGATGTCCCACTTGGTAGGGCTCTTTGATGCTCTAATTATTTGCTATTTTCACACATGGTTAATGCAGTAATATCATGTCTCTTTTATGTGTTTTCAAAAAATTTTTTAAGAACTACAGTAAAGAGAGGTAATCATTCGCTTACATTCCTGCATCCTCGTAAGCGAGAGAAGTTGCAGTAAGCTATTTTATAAAAAATGAAACATATTTAATAGAAATTTCTGACTTCCATTTATAGCACCCTCGAATGCGCTCTAATATTGCGCTATAAGAAGCATGATTTTTTTTTACTGCTTACCGGTACAAAATAAATTTTTGCTGGGAAGCTTTAGAGTTTCTACAGAATGTAAAATAATTTCAATTAAAACAAAATGTAAATCAAGCTTAATAATGTTGTTAACAGTTATTTTGTTCTCTACGTTTAAGCATTTTAACGGTAAAGCAACAAATTGTATTAAAGTTATACATATTGGATGTCCTTGAATTTTTAAAATTATTCAAACGACTGACTGTCTGTCGTCCAAAAAAAAAATATTTTAATTTAATGTTAATCAGATTTAAATTTACGATCTTAATTGTTATTTATATTCAAATGCAGTTAGTGAAAAATGCAGCAGTTTGTTGAACAGAAAAGAGTCACTTAGACAATGAATCGAAAATAAACATTAACAAAATTTATTGACAAGAGCGCGCAAAGAAACATTAAAAATATGTAAAAAAGTTAAACAACACACGTACATTTACATTTTGTATCTATATGAAGCGCTATCTATATCTTTCGTTTTTTTTTTGTATTTATTATAACATAAAAGAGTGTATCTTGAACTTGAACTTGAATTATACAAAATATAAAAAAAAAAAAAAAAGTTACCACACAAACACTGCCATACACGACACATTCCCGTACATATTTGAACAAAAAAAAAAGTATTTATATCATGTATGTATGTATTGTACATATATTTATATAAAATTAATGATAATAAAAGAAAAGAAAATTACAAAAAAGTAAAAAAATAACAAACAAACAAACAAAAACATTTAGATATATTTTATTATTTAAGTTTCAACGTTTTCTTCCGATGTTGATAATCATCATCATCATCATCTTTTAGAGTCTTGTAGCAGATGAAAATGATTCACATTCAACATCTTCAATAACATAATCAACATCATTATCGTCGTCGTCATCGGCATCTTAAAGTTGGAATATTTATTTCTGTGTGTTTTTTTTCTTTTTTTGTAAAGACAACTTCTGCGGGGAGTAGAGTATAAAGTTCAAACGAGCACGAGAAAAAAAAAATCGTGTGTTTTATTTTATAGATATTTTATACGAGCTAAATAATTTATTTGTACACACTTTCATTTTCTAAAAGATATTGAAAGTATCTTGAGAATGTATTTTTTTTTTTGGAGTGCTTGTTAATATAACGGTTTTTGGGTTATTAAGTATTACTGCTGCTATACTTAATATAAATCACATAATTCCAGTAGCTATTAACAACAACAAAAATCGTCTTATCGAAACACTGAATAAACTGAAATCTTTTACTTATTTAAGAAGTACTTTCTCTTTGTCCTTAACTTTAACATTTTACTAGACTTTTTTAAAATCCTTGTTTTAAGTTAAATTACAAAAAAAAAATCAATCTCTTACAGCCACATGCTACTACTTGCACATGCCTGCTTAAAGTTTTTATCATTTTCTTGTGTATACAGTGCATTTTGTCGTAGCTAGTGCTGCTCTTCGCAATAAGGATTCCCTGTTATTCATTTATTTATGTATGTAGACATGCAACACCCAACCCACCACATTTAGTTTGCGTCGCATTGTGTAATATGTATGCTTGCGGCAAAATTTATTTATTTTCTCCCTTGTATTTTTAAATTGTACTTTTCTTTTTTGTTTTGGCGCAAAACTTTTACTGGGGTGTTTTTTTAAATCTTTATTTTATTTTTTATACTTTTTTAATATTAGAGTGTGACGCATCCAAACATGCATGTATTGCAAATATATGATTTTCGGTTTAATTATACTTTTCAGTTGAATTTTAGGATTTAAGAAACTTTTCCTTTTTTTTAAAGGAAAGTTAAATTGGAGAGAGTTCTTGTGTAATTATAATCGTTTGCGGATTGTAGGTTCGATAATCATCAAGTAGTCTAGTCATCTAGCGGCTTGTGTTCTTTGTCATATTTCTCAATAAATTTAAATAAAACAAGTGAGAGCGCTTTATTCGGCCGTGCCGAATCTGATGATACCCCTCACCGTCATGTATATACTTAGGCATAATGACCACATCGTAGCTTAGCCTAGATTTTAGATTTCTTGCAATACACTATTTACATTATTATTTCCTACGCCATCCTCGATTTTGAAACTGTATTCTACTAGTCAAGCCCTTTCATTTGATACCCATATTGATGGGTTAAACAAATTTGTTCCGCCATTTTTTTAGACGCCATCTTGGATTTTACCTTTTTTAATTATTTACTGTATTCTACTGGTCATGCCCTTTCATTTGATACCCATATTGTTGGGGTTAAAAAAATTCGTTGTGCCATTTTGTTTTAGACGCCATCTTGAAATTAACACTTTTTTATAGTTAACTACATTGTACTGGTCGAGCGCATTTTTTTCGATACTAATATTGTGAGGTTTGAATGGGACAAAGTCGTAACTTCTGTATTCGCCATTTAATCTAGGACGCCATTTTAAATTTTTTTCTTTTCATATCTTACTATATTTTTAAACTCAATCCCTTTAATTTGGTCCCCATTTTGGCTCTCTTGTTTGTATAGAAACTGAAAAATATCTATTTTCGTTTGTAAACTTTAGGAAAAACACCGAAGCGATTGTGATTTGTTGCTTATATCTCAGTTTTAGTTAAGTTTTTTTTAGAAATTATTTCTGAGAATACGACTTATAATTTGGTTTCTTAAACGTGTTCCAAAATTATTTAGGAGTTTGAAGAAATTTGATAGATTTAAAAACTATATATTTTTTTCAAATAATTTTGACCTATAACTCTGCCGATTAGTGACTAATTTGTCCAAAATTTTTCATGAGTATCTCCAGAGGCATGGCAAATTTATAAATAGTAACAACCGTGTCTAAAAATTATACTAGGGATGGAAAATTTTAATTTTTGTGATAAAAATAAGCAAAAAAAAGAGACAGCCTTCTTTATTTGCTCATATCTCAGTTAGTTATGGGACGAGTATGCTGATTTCCAATACCAATCTGCTTTCAAATATTTCTGATATTTTGATACCTTAAAAGTTGATTTTAACATACACACGGGCAAACTAATGGGCAGACTATTAATGTTCAATCGACTCTCATATTCATAAGCTTTCAGAAAATCACAAAAAGAATTTTTTTTCTGAGAACATCTTTTAAGGAAGAAATAAAATTTAAATTTTTTTCAGGGGTATGGAAATAAGAAAATAAAATATTTGTTAATGTAGCATCATGTGTGTTTAATAAGCTTCGGCTTTAGCTTTTATTTTTTGTTTTTCAACTCTATGTATTTCGAAATTCAATTACAATTTTGTGTGCTGTAAGTTTTTCTCAGGATTTGTTATTCTTTCTTGTATGTATTTGAAGGAAGTTTTTTAAAATTCTATTTTTCAATATATTGAGCACAATATTCTGCTGTATCAATTGAGGCCTATTTAAAAAAGATATTATTAATTTTTAAAATAAATAATTAAGGCTTATGCGGTAAAATACATCAAAACGCCCTTAATTAATTTAATGTAATTTTTTAGTTTTCTTCGGAATTTCAATTTTATTTTCAATTTAAGTGCAATAAACTGGAAACATCAAACAAGTAAAAAATTACAAAAAATATATTTGCGAAAGCAATTTAAATAAAAAAATTTTTTTTAATTCATCTCTATTTACATCTAGTATTTCGATACATATTTACATATTCGAGTTTTTATATAGTACAACGAATATTATATAATATTATGTATAAAGATTTTATTGATATTGTTTTTTTAATTATATTTAAATTCTATTTTTAACTTAATTATTTGTGGCGACTCTCATTAAAGCCTTAAATGAAAAAGCGAAATTATTGTTCCGAAAAGAAAATATTATTTTAATAATTTTAATTTTTTTTAAATTTAAACGTTAAAATTTAACTAATTTTTAAAATAATTATATAATTTATATAAATTATATAATTTATTATTTATTTCTAATGGAATTAATTTATTTTTCGCATAGAAGAATTAAAAAAAAAAAAAAAAAAATAATAACCTCTAGCCAGAAATGACTAATAATAATAAATATTGTCTTTAAAACATTAAAATTCATATTGAAAATAATTTTAATTATTTAGAAATAAATAAAAACATTTCAATTAATCTTAATATTTTTTGGTTTCTTTCAGGTAAATACCCGTTTTTTATTTCTTTCACTGTAAGTAAAATAAGTTAAAAATAGACAAGAAATTGTGCTTGAAATCTACAATAATTGCCAGTTTCTCAATAACAAAAAAAAAAAAACAAAGTATTTTTTAAACTAATTGTGGTTTTTGTAAACATGCATTTTTTATATTAATTTTCAAAATTTGGTCAATGAATTTAATTTGCTGAATGTCAGTATCAAAGTCATAAAACAAACAAAGTGCTTAATGCGACACGGACACAGACACAGCCATAACAACTTAAAGTTTTAGTGCAGCAACAAATTGAAATAAAATTTAAAAAACTAAAAAAAAATTTTTTTGTTTAACATGCAAAAACCTACAGTCAAACAGCAATTGCTAATGCCAACTTCCAGCCAGGAACAGCACAACAAACACTGACTGTCAAGTATAATGTTAGAATAATATATCGAAAATCTTTTATTGTCGGTGTTCGCCTGAATTCGCGTGTTAAGAGTCATTGTTGTTGTCGATGTTTTTAGAAAAAATATCTCAGTAAATGACTGAATGTTTGCTTGCAGTTCATAAATGACAAAAGCAGAATTCCTAAATGAAACAGATTTGAATGCACAAATGTTTAATTTTTATTTATTTTTTTTCTTCTTCAAATATCAAAGTAAATGAGATAATCGCTAAATAAATTTTAATAAAAAATTTACTCAACAAAAGAGAAAAATAAATAAATAAATAAAATCGTTGTTGTTTACTTACAGTTTATAAAGAAATACATTTTTATTCAAATGCATTTGTCTGTATGTGACATTTAAGTTGATAAAAATCTGCATTTAAACTGCATGAGAACTTCAATGTTGAATAAAAAAATTATATTTAACATTTTGAATATAATTAATTTTAAATATTGGCTCCTATTATATTGAAATCGGCTTTGTTACCTAAAAAAATTAGACGCCCAAAAACTTTTACAAAATTACACTTAATTTTAAGAAACACATTATTGTATGCAAAAGGTCTTATTTACAAAAAACTGATATTGTACCAGAGTTCGAGAAAAATTAGATAGCACAATAGCACAAAGTTGAAAGCGTTTTTGTATTGCGCATAATAATTACTGCAAGAGATGTCTGGTTTAGGTAAAAGAGAAGGCTTTACTAAACAACTTTACCAGAATACAGATTTCAGTATTTAGGCCAGCGTTTCTTTTCTGTTTTAACCATCTAGCAGATGTGTCACTGAATGAATTTTCTTTGGACACTTTGAATTCTTAACAAAAATAGGGTGCCTTCGTTTCTCGCTGTTGCAAAACTTATTTAAAATAATCGAAAAAGATAAATGAAAAACTAAAAAAATAAAAGTGTACACCTTTATGTCATCACGAACTGCGGAAACGGGTCGACTGATTTCGACCAAATTTTCAGTGTATGTTGGGAATGGTATGTATGGTTTATGTGATGTTTGCACTAAATCGTCCCAGTGGTTTGTATGTATATTCCCATACAAATATCAACAAAATGCCCTTCATTTTCCATTTTATGATTTTTTTCATCACTTAAAAAGTTAACAACAAACAATATAACGTAATGTCATATGTATATAATGACATTTGGTATTTCTAATTGAAATGTTGAACAAAATCTTTTCAGTCGTTGTTTCGATCGTCATATTATTTGTGCGCTGACCATTTGATTTTTCACTTGCTATACACCTGAAATGTATGCAAATCATTAAATTTGTCCCTCTTATTTTATAGTGGAAATTTTGTTTAATAGGTGACAAAAAGTTAAAGGCAAAACAACGATTCCTCTTCAACTACCTTGAAGGCAAACCAACGTTTGCCAGCTCAGCTAGAATTTAATAAAACTTGATATACACTTAACGGTTACATATTGCCTTACTGCATACTTACTGCATAATGCTCGGCGCACAATTGGGACGAACGACGAATTTCGCCCAACACGACGAACTCTTCGGTAAAAATTCGCTGTGCAAATTCGTCGTATGAAGCACAACAACGACTAAAAAGTAACTTCTTTTATAGTTGATAAAATTGTTTACTGTTTGTGTAAAGAAAAAACAAAAATAATCGAAGAATTTAATTTTTTGTGAAACTCAACAAAACAATAAATATAATTTCTGTAATAACAAAAACTTTTTTACGTATAAGTAAACGTTTGCAAAGAATGTTGTGGGTACGTGCAGTAGACAATAATAAAAATTTTGTTTGTGTATAACAGCTAATAGTGTGACCATATGAAAAAAAATATCACTTAATAAACTTAAACATTTGCAAAAACACAAATACAAACAAATTTTTGTACTTAACTTTTTATACTTATTTAAAATGTTTTGAAATAAAAAATAAAACAATTATTAAAGTAAAACGTAACTTTATTTTCTTTAAAAGTTGAGAAGTAAACTTAAATATAATAAAAAATGGTCACCTTGTATCATTTGTTCGTCGTTCGCCGGCGTAAGAAATAGAAATAAATCTAATGCAGTGTTCGCCGCGTATAGCGAACTTCGACTGACGCCACAATTGTATGCATTCTCATATACACAAATGTGTTTTATTTTTGATGACGAATATTCGCGACGAAAAATTCGTCGTTCGTCCCAATTGTGCGCCTAGCATAAGTTGAATGTGCTTATTACTGTCGAAAAATCTAGGGCGATATTCATAAAAAATATTTTAGGTTTATTGAAGGCTTATTTGACCAATTTCTCTACAACATCTGTCAAATAAGCCTTTAATAAACCTAAAATATTTTTTATGAATACGGCCCCTAGTCTTTATAGATTTAGAACATGTCGTTCGTAAATTATTGTGTTCTATATGTATAGGTTTTATATGTCACATAGAACACAATAATTTACGAACGACGATATAGAAAGATTCTGGTAGTGACTCTAAAAGTATTTTATTTAAATACAAAAAATGTGCCCAGAAGTATGATCAGTTATTGATCACTTTTCATTTAAACTTTAACCAAAGACAGAATTAAAATAAATGTCATCGAAATATTAAATTCTAAGTAAATAATTCGAGTCCATTTATACTGCTAATATTTTAATTAAAAATTAAGAAACAAATTTTTATTTTTTTTTATAAAACGCTGGGCTAAAGAGTTTACAGAACCACAAATAACTGCACGGTTGTACTCCTCATTCGTAAGACATATATTCTTGAATTTGGATCTATTATTTGGGATCCTTATACCAATTTTCAGAAGAATCTGTTCAGAAACAATTCCTTCTATTTTGTTTAGGTCATACAACATGGGATCCTGATAGAAACATTTTGCCGTACACAACTAGACTTGCTACAATCAAGTTGCCAACGTTAGAAAGTAGACGAATTATGCTAAATGTAACTTTTATGGTGAATTTATTAAATGGTTCTGTTAATTCTGAATTTTTGCTGAGTAATATACACTTTAATATTTCACTTAGAGCTACTCGGAATTTTACTCCTCTTAGATGTCTTCAAACTAACTACGCTGATGCATACCAACTAAGGAGAATATCGTAAAACTATAATGATCTTTATAATTTCACTAGCCAAACCCGGCGCGCGTTGCTACGCCCCTTAATGAATCGAAATGCATTCTGAATTTTAATTGAATATCAAGTGCAAAAACCTAAAAATTATAATTTTTTTTATGGCCGTGGCATTGCCCACTTTTCTAATCACGAAATTGTAAAGTCATAACAGCTCAATATGTGCGCAAAGTTTCAGAATAATCGGTCCAGTGCAAGTACCTCAAAATTATAATTGTTTTTATGGGCGTGGCCCTGCCCACTTTTCCAATCAGGAAATTATTTAGTCATGACAGCTCGATATGTGTGCAAAGTTTCAGAAAAATCGGTCAAGTGCAAGTGGCTAAAAATTTTAACTAATTTTTTATGGGCGTGGCCCCGCCCACTTTTTTTATCACGAAATTATTTAGTCATGACAGCTCGATATGTGTGCAAAGTTTCAGAAAAATCGGTCATGTGCAAGTAGCTTAAAATGATAACTAATTTTTTATGGGCGTGGCCCCGCCCACTTTTTTCCACCCATAAACACTCCCTGGTATGTGTACAACAACTTACCAAAGATTGAGCCCGATCGGTTTTACAGTTTCGGAGTCTATAGCTAACACACACACACACAGACTTTTATTAAATAAATAAATAAATAAAATTGAATTTTTCTCACCCAAAATAATATCGAGAATGGAATACCGAATATCTTCATAATGCAAAATTCTTCATTTTCGAACAAACGGATACAGACAGTTTTTATATACTTACACGCCTAACTGAAACCATACCTTCAACACATTTTTGGCAGAATAACAAAACTATTGCATAGGAGGCAGGTCTAGAAATACAAATGCAAATACACTTACAACTATTTATTAACGTATGACACACAATACACACCTGGTTATGTTCAAAAGTTGCGGGGGGAGAAGTATCATTGCTGCTGAACAGAAAATCATGGAAAATGTTCTTATGTAAAAAGAACAAAAAACGCACTTTTGCAACAAAGCAAATGTTTTCGTGTTTTTATATTATGTATGTATGTATGTATGTACACAATAAAGGACTTTAAAGGATATTTGTGGGTATTGGAAAACTAACGAAAAAAGTGAAAATAAGGCATAAAATTCAATTTGAATGACGCAACCACAAAATAAGCAGGGTTAAGATATTTGCAATAAATATATGGTATATGTATGTATGTGCGTTTGTATGTACATATTTTAAAAATGCTAAAAAGAAAGCAAAATATATACATACATTTTGCAAAAAGTCATGAAAAGTTACAGGAAAAAATTTCCTTATTTAGTTGTAATATTTGTACTGCGAAAATGTTATTTCAATTTTACTTTAATGTTTATTTAGAAATATTTTTTGTGCATTTTTTGCTCTCTCTCTCTCTCTACATGATGTTTCATGACATAACATTTCTGTCGTTCTTAAGTTCTCACCTTCTCACATTATTAAATTCCAAGAATTCTAAACATTCTTATTGTGTCGCCTTCAAAGAAAAAACACATTCTTTTCGTTATAAACCACTATACAAAGGAAAACAAAAACCTAAATAACATAAAGGATTAATAAAGAGAATTCTAGAAGAAGAACAAATATGTAGTTTAGTTCACAACAAGATTCTCGCTCTCAACAACATAGTATAAGTGATGCCAAATAATTTTCTTATTTTTTAATTTATCGCAATTTTTTAAATAAACACTTAAAAGTAAGTAATATACACACGCATTTTATTTTAGAAGAATTAAAAATTTTCAATTGCTGAATATGTTAAACTGAGTCTGTTTTAATTGATTATTAAACTAAAAATAATAAATGTATTAGGGTGATCGAACGGTTATTATTCGATCTCTTTTCCCAATTTTTCCCCTTTCTACCCTGTTAGGAATTTGTTTCATTTTTTACTAAATTACATTATTTTTTTATGTCTGGTGAAATCCCAATTAAAAATTTTGTGAAAATTGGCCGTCTAATTAGGAATTACATACATTTTCCGGAATTTTTCCCTTTTTGGTAGCTTTTTTGTCCCCAAAAATATCTCCAAAAATTTCAAATAAGTAATTGTCCATATTCTATTAGGAAATAATAATTGTCAAATTTTGTCCCATTGAATAATATAAGAAAAGTTTCTTTTAAAAAAAGTACCAAATAAAGGGACAATTTTTACCCCTTATACACGTAAATTTTAAAAAAGTGCCGAATTCCTATTAATATTTTTTCGCGGATTACTTAATACAGTTTAAATTTTTTTCCTAGCTTTATGTGTTTGGACTGTCAGCTTATTTTTTGTGCAAATTACAATACTTTTTCAATTTAATTTGTATCATTTTTAGTTTAGCAGATATAAGATTACCGATTTTACCCGTTTTTACCCTTTTTTACCCCCTTAAAGTACGAATTTCGAAAAATCCTTTCTTAGTAAAGCTATACATTGAAAAGGGAACCGATTGTCCAAATTTCATGTCTGTAGCTCTTTGCGTTTGGGCTGTGTGATGATGAATCAGTCAGTCAGTCACGTTACTCTTTTATATATATAGAATATAGGTCCAACATGTATGCTTAGAGAAAGGTCATTTTCAATGTCAAGTTTCATAAAAACAAAATAGAAAAAACAATAGATAAACGTACTTCAAACATTTTGCATTTGCATTTTGTTTCTAAACGATTATTTTAAAAGAAGCAACTAAGAAGATACAATTTTAAACCGGTTATTCGCTTAACCGAAAATCGGTGTTTTTTTTTAATAGCAACAATAATTAAACACCTAAATCATTTATGGTCCTTTGTTCGTTAAACAAGTAGAAATCACAAAACATAATACACATATAAACCACCTTAATTTTGCCACTAGCCACTTGGCATCACTGATAAAAACTAATTTTGGTAAAAGTATCCTTGAATTTTAAAGCTTTGTCAGTGTTGGTTTTAAGGAGAGAGAAAAAATAGAGACTTTTGTTTAATGATGTTTTGTAAATAATTCCTGCAGTTCATGCACAAACAATGGATATTAAATCAAAACTTTCTAACTGCATACATTTTTTTAATCAAGGATCCAAGTGTGGTGGCTGTTGATTTCACTCATAAAGTTTGTCCTTTCGTTATTTATTTTAATAATTAAATCTTCTATTAGCGTATTTTATACATTTGAAAACAACTATTTGCGGTTAAAAAATTGTCAATACGGTGTCATATAGACTCTACTCTACTCTATGCGCTTAGTGAACTACCACGATAACCATACAATAAATTGACTTTGTAGGTACATAATATTGTATTACTTAAGCTGACAATCAGTAACCTAAGGACGGTAAAATAAAAAAAAAATCCATTAGTTAAAAAATTTTACAAAGAAAACGTTTCTTGCATAATTTGAAAATTAAACAGCCATTTTCACAAAACAACAACACTAACTAACTACGCTTTGCACTACAACTTCTCCATAAGTTGTTAATTTACAAGCAAAAAAATGTTTTAAAAAATTAAATTATCATTTCTTTGCTTAAATGACCCGCCTCTAAATCAACTAAAACCTATAAAAACTTTTACATATATTATCACTGAAAGAACTAAAGGGCTAACGTCAACAAAAAATTCGTACTTTACGTTCAAGCAGAGTGCAAACACCACCACAAACTCGCAACATAAATGTTGTGAACATCAATATTTGGGGATTTACTCACTAACAACAACAAAAGCCATAAAACAACGATCATGTTATTTGCAGTTAACAAAGAAGAAAGAAAACGGAAAAGATATATCAAAAACACAACAACAAAGCAAAACAGCCAGCAACAGCAGTAACAACAAAATAATAACAAAACTAGTAACAATACTTAAATACAACAAAAATAAAAAAAACCAACAGCAATTAATAAACTGCATTTGACCTTGTTTTGGTTTTCGATAATTTGCACAAACAGAATTTTATATAAAAAAACTAAAGTAAAAAAACACATCGTATATCAGGGATGGAAAATTAATTTAATGTTTGATATTCACTTTTTTGAACAGTATTTCTTCAATCTCACAGTAACAAAAAATTTGTTTGTATAAAATTATTATTTGTGTTGTGTCTGGGCGGGCCCATGTAAAATTTCGAAAATATTTATATGAAATTTCATAACTGCTACAAGTTTGCCTCAAGAATAAAGCCCTTTGAAATTAGTAAAAGATTTGCATATTATCCTCTTTCTTTTAAATCGTTTTAAATAGTTTTATTTAATTAAAACATTAGAAACGTATTAAAATATATAATAGTACTCCTTAAGGTATTAAAAAAATAGTTTCAGAAATATTTATTATTTTTGTTTTTTATTTGATAAATATTTAGAATTAAAAATTTTAAAATAATTTAGCCTTATTATAAGTTTCGTTGTCGTAGTCATTAAAAATGTGTTAGTAGTACCACGTACAATTTACCTCAACCACTATTTCTTAATGTGACCTCTATCATATTTAAGACATTTTAGTAATTTCCTACACTTAGTACAAACCAGAGAACGGTTTATTTTACATAATTAAAAAAAAAACCTTTGGTGGATAATATACATCATTTTATTCAGGCAATGCATGATACGATTCACAATAAGGGAGTGTAACGAATAACGAATCATGCATAACTTGTCTTCTACAAAAGTAAACTAACAATCGCAAAAGCAACGAACACTGAACGAACGGTATGAATGGGTTTAATGCTGATTGAATATGCAACGAATACTGAGCGAATGGTATGAATGCTTTTAATGCTCATTGAAAAAAATGTCTGTAAATTTAACTTGTAGCATGATAAAACAATTGAAAAAGAGATTGTTGAAAGTGCAAGCAGAAAAAGAAATCAGTATGCAAATGTCAATACACATTTTTTTATTATCAATCAAAGGCAATACAAAAGCAATGAATTTGTGAATAGGCAACAAACGCGAATGGTTTCATTATGTTCTCTGGTACAAATCAATTTTAAACTAACGACTAATTTTTATTACTCCAACAATACTCTTACTAAAGTTAAATTTTTTTGAATTGAAAAAAAAGGTGACATTTGATTTTGACATCCTAAATTTAATAATGACTCATAAACTTTAAAAAATCACCCAATAAAAATTTGGTACTGTAAGCAGGTTTGTTAAAGAAGTTTAGTTTCTCTTCATTGAGGCATAAAATTTATATGCAAATTCCCACTTATATTATCCTAAAAATATTAGCGGCTTTTCACTGCTTACATTCAGCTGTTATATAAATCCTTTCGTTAGCGCCCTTTTCATGATTGTTGGTATCGCCTTCAAAGACTTCTTAATGGAACCTGCTTTCATTTAAGAGACTAAGACTAAACAATCAGTTTAAGAGTTTTTGTTTATTTTGCTTTTTCTCAGTAAGATGCAACAGTTTCTTATTTCTTATAGCCTTGTTAAAAACTTAACTGTGAGTAAAAAGTTTATAATATTTAGTTGCTGTTCTATAAAAAAATAAATGTACATATCGTCGGTCACAGTTTGACAACTATTAACTCGCAAAAAAATCGAATCGGGTTTTTGATGCCAAAATATTGTGTTTGTCCTTCTGCATGTTAGAACGTTTTATTTATATCAATAAATTATCTTACAATACATATCTCCTACTAATTTTAGTTTTATTATTTACTTCCAACACGGTTTAATAACGTCTCCTGAAAAGTACAAAAAAACATATTAAGAGTTGGCAACCTGTGACCGACGATATACTGCCTTCTAAAGAGAACTACAAACGATCAAAATACTCATCAAGCCTTTTAGTAGTATTTGTAAAAATGTGTTTGAATATGTAATACTTTCCGTACCAGAAACTTTTGTTTTTCCATCAACTAACGTTGGAGTGAGTAACACATATAAACACATTTTCACAGACACCACCACAATGCTTGCTGAGTATGTTAGATGTGTGTCTAGACTCTAGACCCCTTGAGGGTTAGGTGAGTCAATTTGGCCGATATCTTCATATCCGTGTATACACATGCTGAAAACAAATTTCCTAAGTCTACAGATGTCAAACAGATCAGTACGTGGTACCAATATATTTTTCTATTGGGAGGTTTTCAGTATTAAAATCAACAAAAGCGACTGGTTTTCTCAGAGACAATTTTCCAGCTCATAAACATACAACATCAAGTGTGTTTAAGATAATTTATTATTGCATATTATAAAAGTACTGGCACATATACATAATTTTATTTCAGTCAATTGCGATTGATCATAATGATGACGTTATTTGGATGGCGCAACACAAACAAATCATTTGCTGCACAAGTTACTTTCAAAAACTGTATCTTGTATTCTACTTGCTACTCTAGCTGATTGTTTGAAATGTATTGTTTTTGTTTATTTTCTTTTTCAAGGTTTTTTGACACACACAACAGAGTCCAACAAACAAAAAAAAGCATTTAAAAAAGGAAAAAAAAAATTTTGATTCTCATTATATTTGTGACAATAGAAAAGAACGACTTATGTTAAATTTTGCTGTTTTGCAGGAAAGTAACCTAAAATTATAAAATCGCTTTTTGTGCATTAAATCCCACTGTTATAAAAGCTATTATTTTTTGTTTGGGCTGCCGTTAATGATGTAACATAACTTAAGTTTTTGGTTGTTGGACTGAAGCTGGTTTATATGCATTTCACTAATGCTTATGCCAGATCATTAGTATAACTTATGAAATGTATTTTTTAATTTAAAATTCTTATAAACAGAATCAGAATTTTAGATAAAACAAGAAACAAATAAAAATTAACTCATAAACCCAACCAACAATATTTTTTTTTTTTTTTTAATTTTTTTAACTTCTAATGCTCTGACATAAGCACCAGTGAAATGCATATATACCAGCGTAAACACAACAAGCAGTAAATTAAATTTTTGAAAAAATTTTGGGATAATATCCTGAATTTTAAGAAAAATTTTTATGTTGAGTAACATAACGTTCAATGTAAGTTACACTCAGATAAAAAACATGGTTGTGGGAATAATAATCTTAGAGCATTATACGAGGGTTGCCTTTAATATTTCGGGATTAGAGACAACAAATTAATGAAAAATAAAAATTATAAAAATGTCCTTATTGCTTTTAAAAATATTCTCCATGGAGATCAATGCACTTTTGCATACGTGTGAACCAATTTTCGAAACACTTTTTCCATTCCGATTGAGGTATCTCCAAAACATCCATTTTAACGCATTTTGAATGACTTTTGTAGTCGTGGAAAGTACATACAGTCGGCTGCTGCTTATTTTCGGGCTTATGCACGTAGAGCTACATTCGTCACCTTCCACAAGCCCATACTCATGTTTTAAAGCAACGCAGTCGCATTTTTTTAACATTTCCAGATTATGTTTTTGAGAGATTGCCAGATTATGTGGGATCCAACGCAAGTAAAACTTTTTATGCAATATTGAATGTTAGCTGGTTCCACTAATATATGCCTCAATCTCATGATAAATTAAATGACGATCTTGTAGTATCTTTCACACACAAAATTTTAAAGTTTACTATAAGAACGTCAGTTGCCAGACTGCAGGTAACCATCATACTGTGAATGAATTGTATGATTGTGATTTAAACATATAATGATTGCAACTTGACATTATTATGATTATTTAGACGAATAGATAGAAATTATTGGAAATAAATTGCTTCGGCCCTATGCTTTTTGTAGGAGTTTAAGGAAACAAATATATTTTCGTACATACATATGTATGTACATATGTAAAATAAATTATTGCTTATGCTTTTTCTTTTAAAATTATTTGGTTTTTTTTAACAACTTTTTTTTACCAATATTTTTAACACTTTATCGTTTGTTTTAATTATTTCTTTAAAATTTTAAAAATTTTTGTATATTTTTTACACATGTCGAACTTAAAACAAGAAGAAGAAGAACAGTTGAAAACAATTTATTAAAAAAAATGATAGTTTGGAACTTTGTCACCATAATAATCTTTAAACAAATATTTAATGGACAACCATATCGTAGTTTTCATAAAAAGTAAATATTAAATGATAAAATTTAAACAAACTCTTTATTATTGTGACAAAATAAATAATAAAACAAAATAAAAATAACTATCACTTGTTTTTCGATAGTCAAATATTTTTTTAGAGAACATAATATTGTTACGTTTATACCTTTTATAAGTGTTGGCTTATTTCCTTTAAATAAGCGTTGAGTTCTTTTATTGCAATCAAAAACAGTTGAAATTCGTTATAAAATTAAGAGCACTTTATTCAAATACACTCAGATATAGTTTTTATAGCACTTTACTTATTTCACTTATTGTTATACACCTTTATTATCAAATACACTTTGATACGCACCTAACAAGCTCTACTGTAATACTGATCATTTTAGCTGTGTTGTTCGGCTATTTATAGTAACATAGTGGTGTTCGGTAACATTCGACAAAGTTCTCGTATGTTCACACTAGATCATTCGAAAACCGTTACATTTAAATTAAGACGTAATGTTAATGTTAAGGAATATGCAGGAATAATAACTTCCGCTTAAGTCGACTTAATCAGTTATTCGTTCATTGCTACAGATATGTACGGTACCCAACATTCATGTGTGTCTTCAGACAAAATCTTTAATTCTGCTTAATTTCTTTGCAACAATTGCTTGTTTATAACAGTCTGGTTATAATAGGGCATTCATCACCACAATTGAGGAGATTTTAAAAGTCTCAAGTTTTATGGTAACAACAAATTTTTTTTAATATTTATATATTTAATATTTAAAATTAAAATCAATTGTAGTGTTCCATAGATTGTTTTGAAGCAACAGTATTTTGTTCTTCAGTGGGGTTTTGGTGTTTAGTAGTTCGGTAGGAATTCAAACATTCACCTGATCGTATCAACTGCAAATTACTTCCGTTTGTGTATAATGTTTAGCTCAATTTCGTTTGAGCATCGAACATTTCTCGTAGTGATTTAGCAGTTGTTGCATTGTGCAATGTTAAAAAAATAAAGTTTTGGATTTTTTCCCCCTACAAACATGCTTGCGTGGAAGCTTGAATTCTAACTTAAATTTAAATTTTAAAAGTTTAATCAAAGCAACGTTTTTAAAACCTAAATGTTATACAAAATTTTATATAATTCTTGATACGTTTTCGTCGAATTGAAAACATTTTAACATTTTTGTTGTTCTTGGTCAGTTATTATTATTTTTATTATTTTCGTGCTTGCACCAGTAATTAAAAATCTTAATATTAAATAGCAATTGTAATAATAATTTCCCAAAAAAATGAACATTTATTTGTTAAACAATTTTAGAGCATTATAAACTTTCTATTGTATGCAGTTGTTTAATTAAAAAACAATTTTTATCAAAATATAAGAAAATGCCCCCTTTGGAATTCGGCGCCTCCGAAGTAATGGCATTTGAATTTTAGTATTTTTTTTATTTTATTTATTATTTTTTATCACAAACGAATTTACGTAGAATGACAGACTTGTGGAATTGGGGCACTTGTGTGCAGTAAAAAACGTTGTTGCTGTTTTCATTTAAAAAAAAAGTAAAAAAAAAATTAAATAACAATCAAACAAACGAAATGTTTAAATATACCCACAAAATAAATAAAAGATACACACATAAATTCATATATATTTTTTAAAGATACAAGACACTCACACACACAAACATTTATGCATACACACGTAATATGCATTTGGCAATAAATATACAAACTTTAAAATGTGTTTGATCGTTACTGTTGTTGCTGTTGTATGCACGTTTTTTTTTTACCCTGCGTCACAAATATTGTTTTAAATTATTATAGAAAAACAAAAACAACTTAAATTTTAAAAGTCATGTACATATGTATTATGTGCATATACTTTTAAGCTTTTTATGTCTGTCTGTCTGTCTGGCTATTATTCCGTCTGTCTATTCATATCTATTGCTTTAATGCAAGAGTCAGCGCAACTGCTTTCAACTTTTTCGTACTATTGATCGAGCGTGTACTTGTTTGTATTTATTTGCATAAACAATAATTATTGTTTGTACTGTTTACAGAACACGTTTGCTTAAGTTGTTAAAATAACGAAACACATGTAAAATAGTCGTTCGTCTTAAACGGTTGTTTTCTGTAAACATTACCACATTTGCTTTGTTTTCTTTATTGCATGCCAGACACATGTTGTATAATTTAGTTTTTTTTTTCTCTTTGTATTTGTGCATTATTATTATTATAAGCTTTTGTATTTCAATGTCATCTTTATTTATATATGTTTTTAGCGGTTTATTTAATTAATCAAATTTTAACTACATAAATAAGTACATAGTATCTATGTGTGTGTGTTTTTTTTGTGGTATAACAGATTGTTACATACATAAAACGCTTAAAACCTCTGTTGGACTTAATAATTATTATTCGAAACTCTTTTTTTTTTGTATCGTAGTAAGACAAGAAAATAATTTACAATAAAATAAATTAACGCAAGAAACTTGGTAAAGGATTTAAATATATTCGTAACTAACAGACGCAGGAAATCGGCAGAAAATTGAAAATGTATAATTTCATTGGGATGGGTAATATTCTCACCAACTTTGAGTTAAAATTTAAAATATATTTTTAAGTTCAAAAATATCCGTAGCTTGTATTATCCTATTACAACGGTATCACAACGGGACCCTCGGAGGACCCAAGTGAGCTATGCCTTCGGGCGGCTGCCGGATCTAACCTAACCTAACCATTATCCTATCGCGTAGATAAATGTTTATTTAAAACTTTTCGCTTGAGGGAATGGATAAATTTTCATTTTTATGATGACAATGATTAATGTTAAAAAAAAGAACGGGTTGAACATTAATTTTTTATTTATTTATTTGAGTCTATGGATTCTAGATCCTTACAGACTATAAAGCAGTACATACAAATTGTTAAATATTAGTTATTTTAAAACAAAATTATTTTACATTTCACAATATTAACATTTAATGAAAAATCTCTATATTAATAAAGTTTATTGAACTCGGTACAAATCCTCAAAAAACGGATCCGGATTCCAGTCTATTTAACGTAGATATAAGCATTTAAAACATAATTTACTTTAATATAACATCTACGAAAGAAACACATATGGACATTTCCATGAATATGTCAACCACAACGGTAAAAATAAAAACTCTGAAAGTTTTTCAATATAAGTTTATTGAATTAAAAAACCCTCAAATTTTACTATGTGCCGGTATTAAGAGCTTATTAAATTATTTTAAGAGCAATAACAAGAATTTAATCTGATTATCTCTTTGACTTATTTTAAAGAACTGCAATCAACTATTTTCTTTTAGCGACTAAATTGTAAAAACAAATATGTATGTAATTGTAAATATGTTTTAAAGTTAAGGTAACAACAACAATTGACAAGATTCATAAGAAAAATGAAAATATAGAGTCCAATTTGCGGTATATATTTTATTTCCCTTGAATGTTATTTTAATGTCACGTACGTAGTGCAACAACATTATTTGTCTCCGTCATTCGTATTTGAACAGTCGCAAGAGCACCTTATTTAGAATTTAACTTTTTTTCTTAACATAATATAAATTTTATTACCTTAGAGAAAAATCTGTCACGTACGTTATGTCAAGAACGATATTAAATTGAATTTATTATAAAATCATTTAAAGATTGTTTTCAATAAAGTATGATGGATTTTAAATGAAACATATTTGGTTTAGTGTAAGAAATTAAAGAAGGAAAAAATACCTGCCAAGATTCGCAGATTTTTTTATATTTCCATATATACCTCAAAACCACTTCTGTTTTATGTCACGTACGATATTAATTAAAATATAATAAATAAAGTACCCTTTAAATGGAACATAAAGATCTAATTTTGTTTCAGTTACTCTTACTTTTGCAAAAATTACTCCACTTTATAGGAGTACAAATGTCACGTACGATGACATGGAAATGCCCATATATTTTAATTTTTTAGGGTTCAGCTCCAAGTTAAGTCTACACTATAAATTAAAAGTTTCCATGTTCTTTTGTAAGAGGAAGTGATCAGCGTATTATTATTTTTACGTCGTCAGCATACATTATAACATCTGAGAATTTAATAGTATTTGGTAGATCATTAATAAATAAGGAAAACAGCAATCGACCCAGATGAGTTCCCTGAGGAACACCAGAAACAACGGCTTTTGGTTTAGAGATAATATTTTTAAAACGAACATTTTCTTTTATATTTGTCAAGTACGAATAAATGCACTTAAGGGAGTTCTGTGTAAATCCCATTACATCAAGTTTCTTTATTAGAAGTTTATGGTTAACTTTATCAAAGGCTTTGCTAAAGTCGGTGTAAATTGCATCAGATTGCTTCTGTTCAACAAAATCACGATTTACTAGCATAGTAAAGTGTAACAGATTTGTAACAGTCGAACAACCCCTACGAAAACCATGTTGTAAAGGTGACAATATAGATGTTACATGATGGCAAAGATGGTCAGTTGTAATTTTCTCAAAAAGTTAAGGTATTGTGCTAAGGTAAGCAATACCTCTATAATTAGCGATATTATTTCTGCAGCCAGACTTAAATAATGATATAATGAAAGAGTCCTTCCTCATAGTAAGAAAATAACCGGATTTTATCGACATATTAAAAAGTATTGTAAGAGGAGAAACGAAAGCCTCAGCACATTTAATAAGAAGGCTACTCGGAATTTCATCAGGATCATATATATAAGAAAATTTGAGATTTTTTAAACTGCTGAGAACCGTTGATGCATCAAGAAATGGAATTCATATAGCTGATATAATGGTTGCACTTTTTTGCGTTACAAGGTCTAATTAATAAAATTAAGACAACTTATACACCTTTTCGTCAATAACCTTTAACCTTTTTGTATAATGCTTATGCAATTGTATTTATTAGTTACTAGCTAATACCCGGTGTGCTTCGCCACCCCCATCGTAATGAAATAAAAATTTTATAGTTCAAAAGTATAGTTATTTTGCAAGTGCCACGCCTACTATTACTAAATCAACCATTTCTTATTCAAAATAGTCATATAGATGTCAAAGCTTCTCGTGCAAAATTTGGGTACTCTAACTATTATCGCTTCCCAGATATACGAATTTTTGTATTTAATTCATATGACAGGTGCCACGCCCACTATTACTTAAGCATCCATTTCTTATCAAAATAGTTATATAGATGTCAAAGCTTCTCGTGCAAAATTTGGGTACTCTAACTGTTATCGCTTCCCGAATATACGAATTTTAGTATTCAATTGCTATGAGAGCTGCCACGCCCACTATTTCTAATGTACCTACTTTTTCCAGAAACGTTTATTTGGGTGTCAAAATTGCTCTTGCAAAATTTTAGTACTCTAATCGATATCGTTTTCCAAATATACGAAATTTAGTATTTAATTCATGTGGCTACGGCTACTATTGAAAGTCCGCCCATTTTTTACCCAAATGTTTGGTGTATGTCAAAGTTTACCGTACTTAATTTGAAGACTCTAGCTGCATTAACTTTCGTGATATATAATATTTAATACTTATTCTTTAATAGGGCGTGGCACCCCGCCCACTTACAATTTCAAACCAAAGTATAGCCTATAGTTCCTTCCAGACACACATAAAGATTCTGTGAAAATTTCAAGGAAATCGGTCTAGCCGTTTAACCGTCTATAAAGCACAAACAAACATACAAACACACATTGATTTTTATATATATAGATTTAAATTAATAACGGCAAAGTTGACTAAAATCTTAATAAAAACTCATCATCTTGGCATGGGTGGGAAAAGAAACATGAGGCTTGAAACATTATTTATAAATTTATTTGATTTATTTGATAGTTTTTTTAAAACAAGTATTTATTCAGATTAAAAAAGCAGAGAAATTAAAAAAAAAACAAATTATTTCGAAACCTTTATATTATTTCTTGCAACTGCGGTAAAAATTTGACTGGAATGTCCCTAATGTAAGTTAAAATTTCTATACATAGTTTTAGATAATGTGGCAAATAAACTAGAGCTCGAGAATTCGAGCCCAGTCATTCATATGGTGTTTCAATAGTGCTTCATTGTTCATTTGTTGTTTTAACCAATGTAAGAGGAATTTGTGTAATAAGTGCTAAAATGTATTTGTCTGTTTGTTGTAAGTACATTTGTAAGCGTGAGTTATATATTTTTGAACAACAAGCACAATAGCAATAGTAATTTTTCAGTCAAATAATAACAAGTCTACCCATATATTCAGTAGTTAAGTAAAATTTTTGCTAGATACATTGGCAAATACTTTAAATGACGTACATTTTTTTAACAGACATGAGTGTTAAATAATGTCTGTTGGAAACAATTATAAAACAAACAATCTCACTACTTTACGTCTATTTATTTTTATAAACTATAAAATAAAACATGCACTTTAATTTAAAAATAAGAAAAATTCAGTTAAATTTTTTATAGAAATGTTGTTCTATTTCCATCTATTTTGCAATTTAAAAAGAAATAGTCGCCGCTTATTATTTTTAAAACTATTTTTGCAACGCCATTTTTAAAGAAACACACTTATCAACACTAAAGCAGCTATGAATTTGCAAATGTGTGCACTACATTAATTGCATTTACTTACACTCTCGCAATAAAAAGCTTTTTCTCCATTACAGCCACACTACTCGGACCTGCGTTTAACGATAATGCCATTCTTGTCTTATTTAATGCATTTAATAAATGTCCAATTGATAAGTGCACGAACAATTTGCACCAATGAATGATCTCCTTTGTTTCGTGGTCGTTAAATAAAACGAAGCTTGTTTTTTGCACGACTGCATGCACTTTTGGCAAATTCAAGAACTTCGTGTATTAAAAAACGATTTATTATGTGGATCGTCGTTAGCTTTTGGCGAATGATTTAATTTGCTGTTGGTTTTGTTGTTGTTTTAATGCACACATGTGCATTTAGTTGGAAGCACTAAGAAAACAAAGCACAACCAATCAGAAGAGTAGGAATAGTGGGAAAACAAAAAATTGAAAATATAAAGTCAGTACAGTTGTGGCCAACTAAATAATGACCATTTAATAATAAGTAGTGTTGGTTTGCTGATTTTTTCTCATAGTTTCAAGTAAAAGCAAAGTTTTTTTTATAGAAAACTAGAAAAGCCCGGCGCGCGTTGCTACGCCCCTTAATGAATAAAAATGCATTCTAAATTTAAATTGAATATCAAGTGCAAAAAGCTAAATATTATAACTTATTTCTTATGAGCGTAGCACTGCCCACGTTTCTAATCATGAAATTGTAAAATCATGAGAGCTCAATATGTGTGCAAAGTTTCAGAAAAATCGGTCCAGTGCAAATACTTCTAAATAATAACTTTTTTTATGGGCGTGGCACTGCCCACTTTTCTAAACACTAAATTGTAAAGTCATGACAGCTCAATATGTGTGAAAAGTTTTAGAAAAATGTGTCCAGTGCAAGTATCTCAAAATTATAAATTTTTTTTATGGGCGTGGCCCTGCCCACTTTTCTAATCTGGAAATTATAGAGTCATGACAGCTCAATATATGTGCAAAGTTTCAAAAAAATCGGTCCAGTGCAAGTACCTCAAAATTATAATTTTTTTTTATGGGCGTGACCTCGCCCAATTTTCTAACACGGAATTATACAGTCATGACAGTTCAATATGTGTGCAAAGTTTCAGAAAAATCGGTCAAGTGCAAGTAGCTAAAAATGATAACTAATTTTTATGGGCGTGGCCCCGTCCACTTTTTGCCACCCATAAACACTTCCTGGAATGTGTAAAACAACTTGCCCAAGTTTGAGTCCGATCGGTTATACAGTTTCGGAGTCTATAGCTAACACACACACAAACACACACACAGAGTTTCACTTTTATATATATACATATAGATTTTAGCTATCTGACAGCAAAATCTATTCCACCACTAAACTTTATGACACAGCTTGAAAATGCATTTTCTGAATACCGCCCTATGGTTACTGGAACAAATAACAAAAAGAAGTCTATTTAATTAGCCGGTTAAAAAAAAACTACTTTGTGTTTGTGTATGTTTTGTTTTGCCTGTATCAACTTATGTGTCATTCATACAATGCATTTTCAAGCTGTGTCAATCATTTAAATTTTCATATTTAACAAAAATTCAATCATTGTAATATTTTATTTCTGCTGTTTGAAGAAAATTTTTTTAAGAAAATAATAATAGCAACCCTCTTGCTCTATTTTATAATTTACTATTTTCACTTGCACATTCGAGTACATACATGATCATAACTCACCCTTTTAAAGGATGACAACTATTCATTCAGTCATACATTATTTCGAGTGATGTAAAGATGTCGATGCAGTTGGTGAAAGGGAGAATTTTTTATTTCAATTTTAATGAAAACAAGTTTCTTGCTGTATGTATTTATACCCGCCACCAAAAAAATGGTGGGGGTATATTCATTTTGTCATTCCGTTTGTAACACATCGAAATATCCATTTTAGACCCCATAAAGTATATATATTCTGAATCACGGTTTGATTTGATGACGATCTAGCTATGTCCGTCCGTCTGTCCGTCTGTCCGTCTGTCCGTCTGTTGAAAGCACGATAGAGGTCGCACCGAAAAAGCTAGGGGGCTCAAATTTTGCCAGAATCTTTCTTATAGATAAGGTTTGTTTGGTATTGAAAATGGGCTAAATCGGAATATTAGGAAGAGAGTTATAGCTCGAAAAGCAAGAGTAGGTCGAAAAAACCGTGTCCTTCAAACATCGAATAAAATGGAATTGTGTCCAAACGCATTAACGTAGACTCATGAAACTTCGAATATATGTTTCTCGAGTAAAAAAAATATTTTTCCCCAAAAATTATCTAAATCTCTGCATTAGGAGAGGAGTTATCGATCAAAATGTACGAAAATTTATACCGCACAGTGTATTTTTCGGTATATTTAAAAACAAAAACGTCATAAAAGCAACAAAATTGGATGTACGACTCTGAAATTTTGCACACTTTGCTTTTTGGTGAGCCGCTTTTTTGTTACGGAAAATCAATGTGCCACGCCCACTTTTACGCCCACCTCCCATATAACGTTTTACTAAAAATTCATATAATTTCTCTATTAATAAAGATTTTGGAATTATAAAGGGCTATATTGAAACATCTAAAATGTACTCATTCGCAAAAATAACTTTGACACGCCTACTATAACGCCCACTTTTCACGTTATCTACCGTTAATGAAATTTAAAAGCTCATAAAACCGACAAAATTAGAGGTATGATGATCAAATTTTCTACGTATATCCCCCTAGGCAGTGTCATTATTGTACAAAAAAATTAAGGTGCCACGCCCACTTTTACGCCCACCTCCCATATAACGTTTTACCTAAAATTGATATAATTTCTCTATTAATAAAGATTTTGGAATTATAAAGGGCTATATTGAAACATCTAAAATGTACTCATTCGCAAAAATAACTTTGACACGCCTACTATAACGCCCACTTTTCACGTTATCTACCGTTAATGAAATTTCAAAGCTCATAAAACCGCCAAAATTTGATGTATGATGATCAAATTTGCTACGTATATCCCCCTAGGCAGTGTCATTATTGTACAAAAAAATTAAGGTGCCACGCCAACTTTTACGCCCACCTCCCATATAACATTTACCTAAAATTCATATAATTTCTCTATTAATAAAGATTTTGGAATAATAAAAGGCTATATTGAAACATCTAAAATTTACTCATTCGTAAAAATAACTTTAACACACCTACTATAACGCCCACTAAAACAGACAAAATTAGAGGTATGATGAGGAAATTTGCTACATATATCCTTCTAATCAATGTAGTTGTTGTGCCAAAAAGTTTAGGTGACACGCCTACTATAACGCCTACCTCCCATTTAACGGGTTTTCTTAAATTCATTTAATTTCTCTATTGACAAAGTTTTTGGGATAATAAAGGACTATATTGAAATTTTTAAGTTGTATTTATTAGCAGAAACTTTATTGACACGCCTGCTTTAACGCCCACTTTCATTGAAAGGCTACCTTTACAAAAGTATTTTAGTAGCATATCGAAGTTATAAAGGGTGGTTAAATTTTAAGGACCGATGTTGAATTATTCAAATTATTTAGGAAATTATTATTATTTCTTTTTGTAATGATAATATTTGTACGGTTCAATTATGTATTTAACAAAATATCAGCCAAATGACCCCCCCCCCCATCCTTGGCGCCACTCCTCTATCTGATGGTCCAAATTTTCAATGACAATGTTGATGCTCAATTGTTGGGCACGATGATGAGTCGAGGTTGACTGCTCTTTTGCCACACTATCGAAAAAAACAACCATGCTTCCCATTCAACGAAATAAGAAGGCATTCACAGATTTTCTAACATTTGATACAGACCTGTTTTGCAGAAATTTAAATATCTTTTACAATTTTCCCGATTGTGGATGAATTTGAATGATTATGTTGATCAAAAGAATTACGAAGTGCACAAAATGCATTTTGATTTAAACACCCATTTTCATAAAAAAAAACCTGAATAACTTTAAAGAGTTGCTCATTTGCGTATCTTTCTACAGATCAAATTGAGTAAGTTTGAGATTGAGAAATGTCAAGTGAAATGCAGAAAACAAATTTAAAGACTAGGTGTAGTTCACCTTCAACATGGGCCCTAAAAAATTTAACCACCCTCTACAAAGAAAGTGATACATATTTTATTGTAAAGATATTATTCAATAGCGATTAACAAAATAATAAATATTGTGCTTTAAATGTACACAAAATTGGTGGTGGGTATAAAAGATTCGGCACAGCCGAATATAGTGCTCTTACTTGTTTTATAATCAAATGTGCATCAGCGTTTAAAAACGAGCACGTGCTGGGCGATAAAAGCATTTGAGTAAATGACTGTGTGTGTGTGCGTGTGTATGAGTTTGTGTGGTGCAGTTTTCTATAAAGAAAATTATGTGCAACTTAATATTGTGTTTGATGTAACCATAAACAGTTTTTTTCTGTGGATATTAAAAAATAAAAAATGTTTTATGTTACTAAGCTGTGCTTTGCTGTGTGCTCATTGTGAATTTCATAAAAGAAGAACAAAAAAAAAATATGGGAAAGGATTTTTTGTTGTTGTTCAGGGGGTTGATATTTTGAAAATTATTTTTATGTTGTCACCGCCTTGGTTTTGTGGTCTTATCAAGTAATAGTGTGTCAAAACTCTCATACACACACACAGCCACATACATAGAAGTTCTGTAACAAGAATAATACCGAAAAGCTGTAAAGTTTAATCTTGTGTATTTTAGTTGTTTAAAATTTTTGTTTAAAATTGAAATGCATCATGTGACTTTTAGACTAATTAAAATCCTTCACAACAAGACAGTGTGTTACAACTTATTTCTCCAACTGCTGTTGTTGTTTGTAACGAGGGTTTGTTGTTTTGTAAAAGGGTTTCTTTAAAGATTACTTTTTTACAAGATTTTTTTTTTACTTAAATAAACCAGTTTTGTGTTGTCGAACTAGTAACCCTTTAAAATTTGGAAAATTAAAACATTTTAGTCGTTTACATGATTAAGCGACAGTGTGATTTTTTTTTAAATTATTTTGTTTATTGTTTTAAGTAGCCAAGAAGTGCAACAGATTGGAAAATTTTATTTAAATGGCGTTGATATTTTAAAACCTGCTTTTACAAACTAACGCTTTTATGTGTTATAGCATGTGGACCGTAAGTTACACGTCTAAGAAAAAATTTCAAAAGTATATCTTCGTTGCTTTAACAAATTCATTTATGTGTTTTTTACGAACTTTCCAGAAGAAAAAATACCAAAAAAACATTTTATTTTGTTACTTTACAGTATTAAACTTACGCATATTGATTATTGTTAATTTTTGAACCAAACGCTTTAAGCGATAAATGTACGAGCAATTAGGGTTCAAAATAGAGCAAAAAAAAAGTTTAAAAATTGTCACATAACCGATTACGTCAGAGCAGCGACGACATGTTACTTAAAATTTACAATTTAAAATAAATTATGAAAATTATAACAAAACACCTTACACATTGTTTAAGGATTATAAAGAAAGATTAATAGCAAATGAAGATGTAACAAACTGCATCTATGTTTGCGCATCACTTAAAGGCATCATCTTAAATATGAAAAAAGCAAAAACAAAAAAAATAAACAATTTTTTGTTGCTGTTTTAAAAACTCCTCCGATCAATCTTATTTCAGAATGGAATGCCAAAACTTTTTGTAATTAACTGATATATGTATCGGGTGTCACAACTAGAACGCAATTTTTAAATTTTAAATAAAACACAGATATTTAAAAAAAAAATCGTGAAACTTTATTATATCGTAAAGTAGACAGAATGAGGTTAAATATGGAACAATATATCGTGCAGATGGCCGCGATCTTTTAATGCAATTTTCAATGACCTTTTTGCATAAATGCTGCGGTATTTCATTAATGCAGCGTCCAATTTCCTCTTTTAAGGCTTGAGTCGTCGTCGGCTTATTCGCGTAAACCATCGACTTCAAAAAACCCCAAAGAAAAAAATCTAAAGGTGTTAAATCACAAGATCTAGGCGGCCAATTCTGGTCTCCAAAACGCGAAATAACACGACTGGGAAATGACTGATGCAGCAATTGAATTGTTTCTCTGGCTGTATGACATGCTGGCTTCAGTTCCTGAGTCAACTGAAGTTTGTATGCATGAAGATGCAAATCTTTCGTCAAAATTCGCTGCATAGTGGATTTGGAGACACCAATTTGCTGAGCTCGGTGTCGAATTGAGGTGGATGGAGTTTGAGCGACATCATCACGTACAGCTGCGACATTTTTGGTCGATCGACCTGGTCGAAGGCGCGTTGTTGTCTTTACATCACTAACAGACCCAGTTTCGGCAAATTTATCCATTAATCTCTTTACAGTTGACTCTTTTGGAGCATTATTGTAACCCCAAATTGATCGCAATTTGCGAACTGTAGCCGCAAAACTTTCACCATTTTGGTAAAACAATTTCACAATGAGAATGCGTTGTTCATTCGTGTAGCGCTCCATTTTTACTAATCTCGTACCTTCTACTAAATAGCAAACAATAACAATTGTTCAAATGTCAAACAATGACACTTCGAATGGCGCCAAATTTAAAAATTGCGTTCTAGTTGGGACACATATACACATGCATACATACAAACGTGCAATAAAGTCGAAGTTCTATACATTAAATCACCATTATCCAGAAAAAAATGTCAACTTCAACTTTGAAAATTAAATTTAAAAATGTTCCAAATTAAGTTATCAACAACTTCTTTTTATTACCAATTCATTTTTATTTATCATCAAACTACTTTAAACTATTTTTAATTGTGCAAAGTTACCACATATTTATTTACTAAAATACTGAGTAATTTTTGACTGAATTTGTTCACATTTGAGCTTTGAGCGAAAAGTGATTCAAAGTTGTTTAGTGCTTTGAAGTGGCCATCTTTTGCGTTTTCATTTTGTATTTTAGAATACATTGAAATTCTTAAATGAAACGTTTAAAACTTCTCTAGACGATTGTCTAACTGTTTCCTCAACTTCGTTACCATCGGTATCTACTATTTCTCCAGATTGCGGTTCTGATTCGACGGTATATTCATCAATAATATCTTCATCAGTGGGAAATTCAGAAGTAATCAATTCATTATCACAACTTATAGATTCGACATCATCCAAACGTAGCCGGACTTCATAGTTATCTTTTAAAACAATTTCGTTGTCGTTAAAATCATTTAATAATTCGAAAGGTGTGTCATCTTCTTTGTCCCCTCCACTGAATGTTGTCCAAATCCAGACTTTGTAAAGCAATTTGAAACTGTCTGTCTACTGCAATTAATTTTCCAATCTCTTGATAATTGGTGAATGCATTCTAGCAAATTAATATCGTCTTTACAATTTTCTTCAATTCGAACTATAGCTTCTTCTAATATTCTGTTTCAATAATGAGCTTTCAAACATCGAATTATCATCCCCTGGTCTAGAGGTTGTAATTTTGATGTCATACTTATTTGGTGGAAAGAATGCCACTTCAATAGATTTAATTTTTTTTTTTTGTATATCTTTAGGGTGAGCTGGAAAATTATCTACAAAAAATAACACTTCTTCCTGCAGGTAATTTGAAAATCTTACGGAAAAATTTAAATTATAGCAACGTTTTACTGCTTTTTTCCTTCGAGTTATCGAGGCATTCATGTTATGGAAGTTCAAGTTAAACAAGCAAAACCTTATGGAATTTCTTTCCAAGATGCTGTTGCCACGAGATTTGCTTCAATTTACAGAAAATTCAAGTAATCGAAAATCAAAATATAAAAGTTCGACTGTAGGTCTTTGAGCCAAAATTCTTTTGACTGCATCTGATATTTCATATAATATTTTTGTAACGACCTAAAAGACAAATTTAAAAAAATATAAAGTCAACAAAAATGCGTTAATTAAACTGTTAATATTTTTTATTTCCATTAGAAAGTTCAAGTCATATCTTTATTGATTTATATATGTAATTCAATTAAGTTGTACTATCAGTTCTCTTCTTTGAATCTTCCTAAAAAAAAAAAAAAAAAAAAAAAACAGTTATCAGCTTTCTATGCATTTTTTTTTTACTTGTAATGCCTTCCTAACTACCTACACCATGTATGTATCCACAAATTCATATATTTTCCTTATTTACTTTTTCCAACTCACTCCAATTTTAACCTAAATTTTCCATTGCCTTCCTCCCTGCATTAACAAATACCAACAAAAAAAAAAGCTTTATATAGAAATGCTTACTTAGAAAAGCATTTATACGCACTTATACCCAAAAACCCATACCTCCCTTACCCATACACGCACACACACACCTAAATATATATATACAACGACAGGCCTCAAAAAGTATGTGTGTACGTAAACCTGCTGCAAACGCAACCCAAGTATTTACAGTAACGTACAATTTAAAAATTGTGTTCAATGGTGTTGTATACCTTTTTATGATTATTTTTAAACTTTAACTGATTGTAAACTTTAACGCATAAAGAATTTAGGAAAATACTGTTCTACTGGTAAAAATGCTCGGAGAATAAATAGAAAAATGTAAAAAAGTGATAAATATATGAGAACGTTAAACTTCAAGCTTTTAAGCTGTGCACTGCCAAGGCTTTAATTTACTATCGAACATAATCATAAGAAGAAAGAAAATCGTTGCCACACTATTCCAATAAAAAGACGCAAAAACATTTTTTAAATTGATTTTGATACAAAAGAATTACAATTTTTTGTGGGCGTAAATGAAATTACAGGCAACAAACAAATGTTTTCCTCTATCATTTAAAGAAATAAGGAAATTAATGTTGTTTTGTTATTGAATGTGTTACAAAATGCCATTCTGATCGCATAGAAATTACACTGGAAAACAGCTTGTCTGTTGCATGAGATTTTTTTACATGAATCTGAATAGTTTTTCCACGCAGATTTCAAAAATATGTATATGCCGTTTTCATGTAGCAGCTCTAGTTTTGGAGTTATGAAATGACAGGATTTTTCATTGAATTGCACATAGTTTAAGTTTAAAAAATTGATTGAATATATTTATTCTGAATAAAATTTACTTTTTTTGGATTTTCTAGACTGAGATGTTATATGAGTACTATTTTGAATGCTCCAACAATAGTCAGCCATCATATGTTCATTCCAGGGCCCCTGATACATCTCCTCCATAGTGCGAATATCCTGGTGAAAGCGCTGCCTTGTTCCTCGCTTAGATCATCGAGATTTTCTCATACTCATGTTGCATCCAAGCCGCTGGTGTATCAGAAACTGTTTAACGTGCTAAATGTAGCCGTCACATTTCCTATTGCCCAAAAAATTCCTCACCACCCAAACAAACTGTTCCCATGCACATTTCTCTGGTGCCGTTTTAGAAAGTCCAAGATCCCTGATCCAGTCATTTAGATCATCTTGATTTAGTGGTCGGGGACTACCGTAGCAATCAAAATCACTGTCGCCACCACTGTCGTCGTTTACGGTTTGTCCGCTGCACTGTTCTGAATTTTGCGAAGATGTGCATGGCTGCTGTGGTGTTGATGTGTCACTAGTACTCAAGACTGGTCTTATGGCAGATTTTGAGTTTGGATATATCCACTTAGAGCAATTGTTATGTTTTATTTCTATGATTTTCGTTACACAGAAATAACAGTCGTCATAATGGTTGGATGGTTCATGCCAAATCATAGGAGTTTTGTACTTAAAAGTGGGTCTTTTTTGGTTTGCCCACAGTGGCAAAGAATCAACACAAGTGTTACATACCAAACTTAGTACGTAAGATTTAGCGCTCGACGGCAACGGAAACCCAAAGTAGTCCAAATATGCCTTTTTCACAAAGTCCGACACATTTAAACGAAATTTTTGGAACATATATTCTCCACAAATAACACAAAAACAATCAGGATTATTTAAATACGTCCTTCTTGAGGAAGACATACTGAAATTTATAAAGGAACTAGTTAAGTTGCACCGCTATTGGTATAAACTATCGACTACTTATGTAAATTTAAGACGGTACCTGTATCTCACTAACCAGAGCTGCTACAAAAAATCTAAGGGTAAATTTGAAATCAACCCACCCAAATTAGTAAACAACACTAGAAAAACTTTATGCAACAAAAAAAAAGTGTTGTTTTGTTGTTCTGTGTTATCATTTTATCAAAAAATTAAATCTATATATATAAAAATCAATGTGTGTTTGTATGTTTTTTTGTGCTTTATAGACGGTGAAACGGCTGGACCGATTTCCTTGAAATTTTCACAGAATCTTTCTGTATGTCTGGAAGGAACTATAGGCTATACTTTGGTTTGAAATTGTAAGTGGGCGGGGTGCCACGCCCTATTAAAGAATAAGTATTAAATATTATATATCACGAAAGTTAATGCAGCTAGAGTCTTCAAATGAAGTACGGTAAACTTGACATCCAGACGAACATTTGGACAAAAAATGGGCGGACTTGCAATAGTAGGCGTGACCACATGAATTAAATACTAAAATTCGTATTTTGGGAAAACGATATCGATTAGAGTACTAAAATTTTGCAAGAGCAAATAAACATTTCTGGAAAAAATGGGTACATTAGAAATAGTGGGCGTGGCAGCTCTCATAGCAATTGAATACTAAAATTCGTATATTCGGGAAGCGATAACAGTTAGAGTACCCAAATTTTGCACAAGAAGCTTTGACATCTATATGACTATTTTGATAAGAAATGGATGCTTTAGTAATAGTGGGCGTGGCACCTGTCATATGAATTAAATACAAAAATTCGTATATCTGGGAAGCGATAATAGTTAGAGTACCCAAATTTTGCAAGAGACACTTTGACGTCTATATAATTATTTGAATAAGAAATGGTTGATTTAGTAAAAATAGGCGTAGCACTTGAAAAATAAATATATTTTTGAACTATAAAATTTTTATTTCATTACGACAGGGGTGGCGAAGCACACCGGGTATTAGCTAGTAAACATATAAACGTTCCTTAAAAAATTTTCGTAGCATTAACGAATCAGACAGGCTTGTCAAAAAATCTGTCATATTATACTTTTTGAAGACACACTAGTTTTTTTTTACAAGTCGAACGACTTAATCTGAGCCTTAAGAAGTATTTTGGAATGAAAATAACGATTTTATAGTTATGGACTGTCTTGCATTTATTGGCAGATTTATGTCAGGCCACTTTTAAATCTTACGGTACTGTATGTTAAAGTGTGCTTTTGTATGTGTTCCTGCGTTTTTGTATGTATTTATATATTCAAAGTGCGTTTGTGAAAAAAATAAAAGTAAAAATTGATTTTTCTCTATTGTTTTTCCTTTTTCCTCTGCATTTCGTTGGGGTTCGGGCTTAGAGGGTGTTTGTTTCTATTTTCATTGTGCGTGTGCGTTTTATGTGCAAAAAATGTCATTATACGATATTTTCCTTTTTTTGTTGCTGCTGTTTTTCTCCTTTCGTTCGGTGTGAGTGTTAAATAAATGAAAAGCAGTTCGGTGGTGGTGAGTTAACAGTTTTTGTTTTTTTTTTGTTTTGAAAAAAATCACTTTTAAAAATTAAATTTGTTGTTGAAAGTTTTTTTGATGGGCTTTTTAAACTATAAATTATTAATCGTTAAGTTAACGGCTCTTTCGAAAGAGTGTTCGACATTGCAATAATGTAATTCGTTTTAAAGCATAAATAAATTCAAATTTGTCGTAAATAATTTACACACAAATACTGAAAGAATTTTTTTTCCTTCTTTGTATTTGTATCAATACATTTTCTTAAGTGTTTAAAACTTGATTATTTTAAGAATTCTGGTTGAATTTCATCGTAACGATAAAGTGAGTGTTGTAACACAAAATTGATTTCTTCGGCTGTCAGTCGTTACAATAAATTTCAGCCAGAATAAAAATAATAAATTTAATGTTTTAAATATTTTTTAACAATTTACTAATTTCTTTATATTTTCTTTTCTTTTTAGGTAATTATTTACACAATAACGATTTGTTTGTCCCTAGCACGTTTGAATAAGTAGAGGTAAATTGTAATGCTTTTTCTCTAAATAATCTTATAACATCAGTGGTATAATAGATTAAAATTATTGTAGATTTTTTGAGCCGAATTTTATATGTGATAAAGTCAAATAAGAAATCAACTATTAAATTTGAATTAAAAATCGTCAATTTTCACAAAATAAATTGTTGATGTACTTTTTCAATGTTAAAGTAGTGTTGTACAGAAAACTGTTTACATTTTTTTTAAATAAATGAATTTTCTAAAAAAAAAATATTTTTACATTGAACCCAAAAGTAATTAAATTGATGACACTTATTTCTACCATATGTACGTCGAGTTAAACAATTTGAAATGTATCAGAACTTGCTGGAAAAAATTTTTTTTAGTATTTACCCAGCAAAAACTTTCTTACCAAATAACGAGTTGAATGTACTAAAAATCAGTTCTTTACTACTTACAATTTGGCATCTAAGCCCATTTTTTTAACGGCGATGTCATTGGAGGCAAGTTCTTACCTCGCTCGCTTACAAATAGGGACTAAAATAAGTACCCACCACCCTCGCTTAAAAATAGGTACTTGTAAAAGTACTTATTACGGTCGCTTATAAATAGGGACTTAAAAAAGTTCACTCTTGTATAGCAATTAATGAGTACTTGATTTTAGTAACCTTAATAACCCATTAATATCATGAACTTACAAAAGTCGTACGGTTCATTCAAGGACGAAAATTCGGTTTGATTACTCCGCGATATGTTAATTCGCAATTTAAAAGTCAGCGAAGATCTATAACTCATCACTTTGTTAATGAAGTGCTTTACCGCTGTTGGCAAAATCATTATAACTTATACCAAAAGCGTGTTAAACTAAATGAGAATTATAAAAAGTTGTGTATTTGAATTGCTTCTAGCAAATTTCGCAATAAGAAATTGTGTTGTGTGTGTATCTTAGCAAATGTCTGAAAATAAGTACTTGCGTATATCGTTATAAATCAAGTCATTACTAAATTACTTCTTAGTAAGACAGACGATATGTAAAAGTCATTGAAAAGTGTGTTGCTTAGTAAAAGCAAGTCATTACCTGGTTTTTGCTGGGTAATAAAACATCCAAACACTATTTGACTTTATCACACATTCAACTAGTTATCAACAGATAAAAATTGTTATGCCTTTTTATACCCTTCACACAGTGAAAAAGGGTATATATAGGTTTGTCATTCCGTGTGAAATTTCTACAATTTTAATTTCCGACCCCTTGAAGTATATATTTTCTGAAAGCTTATGAATAGGGGAATCGAATAAGCTCTGTCAGTCTGTCTGTCTGTCCGTCCCCGATATCGCCTGGACCCGTGTGAGGTATTGAAAATCAGAAACATCGGTACATAAACAACAGATATATGAGCAAAAAACCACGACCACCTCGATTTTTTTTTTTCACAAAATCAACCTAACAACAACAACATACATACATACAAACGTGTATACTGGTTAGAGTAAACGTGGCATCGAATCCCAGCTGAGCCAAAAAAAAAAAAAATTTTTTTTTTTTATTTTTTTTATATTTTTTTTTTAAATTTTTTTTTATTGTTTTTTATTTTTTATTTTATATAATATTATTTATATTTGTATTATTATTTTTTTTTGTTTTATATTTATATTTTAATTATTTTTTTTTAAATTTTTTTTTATATTTTAAAAAAAAATTTTTTTTATTTCTTAAAAAATTATATTATGGTGATACAAACTACTGTTATTGCATGACTACACGTTGTGAAGGGTATACAAGATTCGGCACGGCCGAATATAGCACTCTTACTTGTTTTATTAGAAAATGTACATCCTTTTGATAGCTTAAGACAAACTGTAGTCATTTGGCCAAATGTACTAGAAAGTAAGAATCAATAAATGATTTTTTTAAATCATGTACAGTAGACGCTCGCAAATTAGAACCGCTTTCTTATTAAGACAATTCTAATTTCTCAATTATTGTAATTTCTGGACGATTTTTTTCGAATAAAAAATAAAAAATTGAGTAAATTTATTTTCAAAAACTAAAAAAAACACTTTTAACTTATTTTTTAATTCAATTTTACTTGATAAAAACAAGAAAACACGACCTAACAATTCGGTGCAATACATTAAATGTATTTATTTTTTAACTAAAAATATAAATATTCAAAATGAATGGCAACAAAACATAACAATTCAGTCCAATTAAATCAGATGTATTTTTTTAATTAAAAAATAAAATATTTTAAAAGAAAATTAAATAACAAATTTAAAAGTTATTGGATGGATGACTGCACAATGGTCAAATTTGCAACTAATATTTGTTTGACATACACTCAGTTATATTTGTTTGTATTTTTGGTTTTATCCAATACGAATTATCATTACGGAGAGCAAGAAGATTGTTTATGTTCTTAGTGGAAAACAATTAACTGTTATTGCACCATTTGATTAAATTATTTATGCTTTAAATGGCTGTAGTATTTGAGACAACTGGCGAGATTTCAACAAAATCGTCTTCTGAGAACATATACAGATCCGTCATCAGACATATCTTCATTCCATCAATAGATGCCTTCTGTACCGATACAATCGTTTAGAACTATTTCTTCTAAAAGAGTTTGAGATCTCTGAATAACTTCATTGCAGTCCTGATCTATTTGCAACAATTGTGCTATTGGCATGTAATCATCGCTGTCGTATTGGTTAGAGTCTCAGTTGGACAAATTTGAACAAGATTTTTTCATAAGACTTTGTGTGCTTTGAGCTTGTTTCAGTAATAATATTGCATTGTGGATTGAATGGGATCTTCAATTCAGCAATTAATTGAGAAAGAATAATGAAAGAAAGAAAGAATAAGAATAATGAAAAGAATATACTTCTGTTATTGAGCTTTGTTAACTTAATAGCGTTTTGATCCATTGGTTGTAAAGCTGCTTTCACATTTGGTGGAAATAATAATGCTGCCATGTTTCCATCGTCAGTTTTAAGTTTCTCTATGAGTGCATTAAAGAAGCAATTATCTATAAGCAAAATGGCTTTGGGTAGCAGATTATACATATTTCTGAGAAAAGCGATTCACTTTTAAATTTAAAAATATTTTAAAATTACTGAACCTAAAATCAATATTTGGTCTTACCTCTTTAATAAATATGCGCAGAAAACATTTGTGAAAAATCCGACACGTCATCCAAGAATTTTTTGAAAAGTTTTAGTGCAGAGGATAACTAAAACTTTTAAAATTCCTGTGGTTTATTGTTTTTCCAATTACCAATGAAACTAATTTATGTGATGCATTAGAGTTTGCACCAATTAGGACTGAAATTCTGTCTTTTTTTTTGTCCAGGGGCTTTATTTTTTTTTTTTCATAAGCAGAGACATATGTTCTGTCTGGTAGGCAACGAAAAAAAAATCTGGTTTCATTGACATTATATATTTGTGCCTCCATTAACTCCTTTTCAGCCACCTTTGCACGATATCGATGAATAAAAGAAGTGAATGAAGCAACATCACTGAAAAATATCTCGTCACAAATTTTTAAAAAACGCATACCGTGTCAATTCTTAAATATGATAAACCATCCATCATTTGCACGGAATGCATTTTTACTTTATCGGGATATTCCCCTCTAACTATTGGTTTAAGTATGGGCCCAGTCAGTGTAAACTTTTTTCTCGTTGATTTAAAAACCACTTATACAGACGACTTTCCCTTTTTTGGTATTTAGCGCTGTGCAAAGATTTATTCCTTTGCCTACTGATATGTGTTGGAAACAGCATTTAATATTGCTGTTCTATGTGATTTGATGTAGCGGATTGAAGATCTTGTCACATTAAAATCAAGGGCTAACCGGTTCCCTTAAACGCCTTTGTCAAGCTTTTCTAATATTTTGACTTTAGTTTCTAATGATAAAGTGGTTTTTTACGTTTATTTGACATTTATAATGATACACTTTCACTTTTTAATAGAGATTGTCATTATATGAACACGCGTGTAAAATTTCACAAAAATCCTAGCGACAATTATACATAAATGCGACAAAAACAAAACAACGAATAGGGAAAAACATATACATATGATTTGGTGATTCCCCTTTTTAGTTTAACTATGTTCAAACAGAATGAAAATAAATTGGGGATTTCTTGTGTTCAAATAACAAAAAACGCTTAAGAATTTTAATTTTAAATTCGAATTTCAGAGCGTTCAATGTATTGCAAACACTGATTCTAATTTCTGGACGTTAGAATAACTGAAAGATCTACTTTGTGGACGTTTACTGTATATTATAACATTTTTTATTTGTATTTAAAACTAAATATTTATTTTTTATTTTTCAAAAGCTTTTCCTTTAACAAAAATTTCCTTTAAAAAAATTCTAAAATATTTAATATAATTTTCTTCGATTTAATTTTTAAATATTCCCTTTAAATTTTTATTTAAAAATTACAATTCAGGAAAAACCTTGACTTGTTTTCTTATAAAAAACGTTCCTACTGTATTTTTAACTTAACTAATAAATAAGTTTTTTTCCCATTTTCTTAAACTATACCAAAATTAATATTAATCATACGCCCTCGACAAAGACATTTTCAATTGCGAAATTCCTCTCGGCCGTAATAAAGTAAGTCAAAATTGTATTAATGCTTTGCATTAAGAAAATAAATTACTTTATTAAAAATAACTTTCTACCACTTTTGAATTAATCTGACCCTTGATAAAATAATAAAGGACTGCCGTTAAGTCTTGCTAATGAACTTGATCGAAAGCAAAATATTTGTTAAAAATACAATTGTAAACTAACAACAAAAAAATAAAAACCTATACATATAATGAAAAATGGAAAAGGAATACGTATATTGGTGTATAAGCTAAAAAACAGGAGGTTGGAATTTTTGTTTGAATGTTATTGCAAAATGCCTCACAAACATGCAATTAAGTCGTTAATACTTCATCGATTTAATACCCTCAACATTTTTTTGTCTTTCGTTATCATTTTTTAATACATGGTAAAATGAGTTAGACATTTTGGCTGCCTTCTTTTTTTTTGCTTTCACTCAAATATACACTCGCATGCAAACATACCTACACACATGCAAAAGGATTAAAGTATTAACGCGTGCGGACGCAATGGATGAAACAAGTCACTGAAGCTTGACGAATATGATGATACGAGTTTGATATGATCCTTTGACAAAGAGTGTGAGTACAAAAGGTGTTTTAGAGGGGCCGTGGTGGTAGTGTTGGTGTATGTTATTGATGACTGTGTTGTTGTTTACATTTGCAAAAATTACATTTATAAAAATAAATAATACCCACAGTTTTAGATAGATTTGATGGCAATACATTAAATAAATATTGAAATGTTCAAATAACAGTTAAAAAGCCAAATTTTTTAAACAAGTTAAGAGTTGTTTAATTTTTTTAATTTCACAGGAAACGGAAATGTTTGCAAATGTTTTGTTAAACTACAACGATGGCAAATACATGATTAGTTTATTTAAACAAGAATTTTTTGCTATTCAAACTAAGACTGTTTTTTTTTAAAGTATCGTCAAGGAAGTTACGCATCAATTATTTTAAATAGAGTTTAACAACTACTTTAACCCCCTGTTCTAAATATTATGCCGGCGCAAAAAAACACAATAACAATGAGAAGGAGTCCAAGTTAGCAATGTTGTTGATTAAAAACGCAAACATCAAAATCTAACAATTCCATACCTTCCTCGTTAACCTCCTCTTTCTTTATCATGCAGCTTGGGCTAGAAAAAAATTCAATAGTCCACCTCTAATAGTGAATAGCAGACACAAGTTTTAAACAGTAAGAGAGAGAGTTGGGGAAAAAAAAGAACAGGAAAGAGTGTCTTCTTTTTCAAATCTAATGAAATCATAACTGATTTATAATATTTTTCGTTTTTTTACGTTTACCTTATACGCACATATTGAACTAACGACTAAAACACCAGGTATTGGTTTTAATTCGTTAAAAAATATAAGCCTTCATGAATACTTGCATGTGTGCTGTTGTTCCTTTAAGGATGGTATAGTTTGTAAATGTGTGTATTTTGTTGTAAAAATTAAAAAAGTAAAAAAAAAACAATCAAGACCATCAATAAAAGGCACGTCAATCATCACAGGCAAACCTTGTGTACTATGCCATCTTTAGTTTAGAATACGACTGTCGCAATACTGCCCTACCACCCAATCGTGCAACAGACTTTTCAAATTGAACAACACCACATACATACGTACATACATCATCGTTCAATAATATGATTGCTACAAATGCCAACCAACTACTTACTCTTGTCATAAAATTGCTTGATCATGTTTTTGTTTTGTTTTAACCGTTTTTGTATGATACTGTTCGTTTACGTACACATCCATCTATCCATCAATTGTTCGTCGCATATATAAATTGTCCTTATGGTCCTACTTCCGTTTGAACTTTTTTCGTTCAGCTGAGTTTTGTATTGTTAGCGAGACATCAGCATTTGCAACTTAAATTAAGTTTTGTCCAGGTTTTCTGACAGAGATGCGTAGAAAATAATACTTCCTTTGTACTGTTTTCTTTTAAAAAAGATGGAGTAAATGTCTAGTCTTTAAGTATTTGGAATGCAATAAAATTTTTGACATTTTAAACTTGTAAGTGTACAAAGTGTTCACCTAAATGAAAAATTAATAATAATAAATAGTGTAGCCTAATTTGCCATCTGATTTCTGGTTTCTTAATAAAGTTTATAAGATTTTACAATAAAATAATGTTGTGTTTTGGTTATAAATTTTCTATTTAAAATGTAGTAATAAAAATGGTCGAAGTATTATTTATTTTAAACTATAAAAGCCCGGTGCGCGTTGCTACGCCCCTTAATGAAAAATAATGCATTCTGAATTTAAATTGAATATCAAGAGCATTTTTTATGGGCGTGGCACTGCCCACTTTTCTAATCGCGAAATTGTAAACTAATGACAGCTCAATATGTGCAAAGTTTCAGAGAAATCCGTCCAGTGCAAGTACCTCATAATTATAACTTTTTTATGGGCGTGGCCCCGCCCACTTTTTTTATCACGAAATTATAAAGTCATGACAGCTCAATATGTGTGCAAAGTTTCAGAAAAATCGGTCAAGTGAAAGTAGCTAAAAATAATAACTAATTTTTTATGGGCGTGGCTCTGCCCACTTTTTTCCACCCATAAACACTCCCTGAAATGTATACAACAACTTGCCAAAGTTTGAGTCCGATCGGTTTTACAGTTTCGGAGTCTATAGCTAACACACACACACATAAAGTTACGTTTGTTTGTGTTAATTTACACACAAATTAATATTAATCATACGTCAGAGTAAACAATTTTATTTGACATTCATTTTTCTTTAGTAAAAACTTATGAAAACAGAATATCACAACTTATTTTACTAAAAGTAAAAGGAAAGCATTGACACTAACCAAAACAGCAAATAGTTTAATGAAATTTGTTTTAATATTAAAAACAAAAAGGTAAAGAAACCAATCAACTGGAATATTTTGATCAGCCATCTTTCTATTTCACCTCTAAATTGGAGTTAAGTTTAAACTTTCATTCATGACATAGTTTTTGAACGAGAAATTATTTGAGTTGGTCGACTTTGCTTAATAAATTTCTTTGTTATTAACACGCTTTTATTAGCCTGGCCTTTTTACGTATTTTAATCAATGTGTAGAACACACATTGTAACCGTGTGAATTTCGTAATATTTAATGACAAATAATTTTTTTTCTGTATTGCAATCTAAATTGCAAAAGTTAATTTGCCTTAGTGCTTAATTTAAGAAAATCATTTTGCTCGTACAATTTATATTTATAATATCTTAACATACAGTATAATTCTATATAACAAATTTGTTAAATGTAACAGCCCAATTAATATTAATCATACGCCTTAAACTTCAGCCATTAAGAAAAAATCATTTAATTTTTCCAAACGATTTATTTATTAAATTTCGCCATAATTTCGTTTATGTTTTGTTAATTAAAATAATAAATTTTCTTTTGTTGAAATAAAGTAAAAAAAAAATCATAACAAAACAGAAAAATGAAGAAAATTCTTTAAAACACAAAATTAAGCTTCGTCAGCGAAAACAAATGAAAATCATACTTTATTTATATTTGTACAAAATCAAATGCGAAAAAAAAATTAAACACGTCTAGTCCATATATCACAGTTGCCACATGACTGATTTGACTTTGTGTGAGTTTCATATAGTAGACCAAATAGAGTCAAGGCAACAAAAAAAAAGTATCCACAATCATCAAACACAAAAATGGGCCCTTACAACGACTTATTGTATACAAGTTGACATCATGGGATGTTTTCCACTATTTGTTCGCGATTTTTTTTTGTTTTGTTTTTCTGCGTTAAAGCAAAACTTAAAATGTGAACATGTTTAAAAATACAGAAAAATTTATTGTTTTATTTCTTTTTGTGTTATTTTGTTTTGCAATCAAAAACTGCATGCGGGAATGTGTGATAATATTTAGACATTGTGACATTTGTTTGATTCTGTTTTAACTAACTTTACTTTAAAGCAACCTCTCATCCTCTACATTATTGTGTTTGTTGCAGGCTTTTGCCTTTAGAAGTGTGTGTGTGTGTGTGTATGGTTTGTATATATTGAAGCATATAAATTTATATTCACGGAATTGTAAGTTATGCACTTGACTGATTTTCGTTTTTAGTATTTTTGTTTTATACTCAAGCCTTATTTTACCACTTCACAATTTTTTTATTTTTGCTTTTTTGTACGCAATTCATACTCGCGTCTCCTGTCTTGTTTGTCATTCATACTTACAATTACTAATTCAGGCTCATTCCCCTAAAATCAAATCAAAATCCAATTCTGTTTCTTTTCATCGATTGCAAAATGTTTTTTTTTTCGTTGTTGCTGTTTTATTTTTATGGATTTTATTCCTTTTGCCTTTAACTCAATATTGGCTGTAAAGCATAAAACGTTTTCAGTTTTACATTTCAATCTTAATTTAGTTTTTGAAATAACATTTACTTTTGCATTTTTCATTTTTATTTTTTTATATTTGAGTAAAGTGCTTTTTTAGGCTTGAAATTAAAGGATGTGGATGTTTGTTTGGAGTAGAGAAAGTGAGACTAAAATATTTACATTTGTTAAAGTAAACAGGAATTTATGATTGCTAAATAAACAAGGTTTTAAAAAATGTTTTTTTATTAACTAAAATTCGTTCGTTGCGTTAAATTTTTATAAAGTTAAAATTGTCAGTGCAGGTGTTTTAAAAAAAACGTATGAATTAATATTAATCATACGACACATGCGGATACAACATCGTTCATAAAAACTTAATGCTGAAAAACATTATGAATAAAACCGAAATCGGAAGCAAATAAATTATTGGCAGCAATTTATAAGCACCGACTTAGTGCACTTGAATTGGTTTACTGAGAAAAACAAATCAAATAATCCGTACTTAAATTAAGCCGTAGCGGTGTCAGCAGTACGGTAAATGCAGAATTTCGTAAACCATGTACAAAATACTTGATTTAACAATGAATGTGTCAAGTACAAATTCTTTAATTTAATGAATAATTAAACCGAAAGATGTTTGATTTTAAGAAATATTAGCGTGGTTTAAGCCCGAAACCGTACTTGACGTAAGCTTAAAACAAGATTCATTGACGTATAAACGATATGGAATTAATCAAAACAAACGCTTGTTTCAAGAATTCATAACTTGGTTTGATCGTTTCATATGCAGTATCCTCACTACTTATGCTTTGACATTTATTCAGCAACACGTTTTATTGAAACTAAAAAGAAAAATAACGGACAAAGCATAAGTTATCCTCGTTAACTGCTACAGCTTTGTTGTCGTAAGTATTGTTACTTATAGCTAAAGTATGATAAACTAAATGAGAATTATAAAAATATACTTAAAATTTTTTAGAGCGTGTTTATCTAAACGAATTTCTTAAAAATTTAAGTTTCTTTTTTAATTTGAGAAAAGTCTTATTTTTAATAAATTATTATTTTAATAGTTTTGTACTTGATCTGTAAAATTAGCCCTGTGCTAGCTAATGTATTACAAAATAATGTTAATATTACAGTTATTCCATTAGACCAGACAAATAACAAATTTGCATAAGCAAGCAGGCTTATAATGTTGCAATAAATACAATTTAAAAATCATATATTCTTAATAGGGTGATCGACTCAGTCTTACAACCAGTGGAAAACCCGGTTTTTTCCTCTTGCAGCTGGCGGTTTTTTCTAAATGTTGATTTTTCGAATATCGAATACACCGGTTTTTTATCCGAAAAAGCCGTTTTTTTTTATATTTTTTAGTTTAGTTTCATATATCTTTGTAACCAATCGTACCATAGAATATTTAGTACGAAAAGTTTCCAAAAATCAGAAAATAAATACTATTAAATATTCTTTCATAATATTGTAAGAAATTTATTTGTTGTTTAAATATTCTTTTATAGGATATAAACCTAACTTTAAAAGTTAAAGGTAATTGAAGTATAAACTTAGCTGATCGATCACCTTTAGGTAAAAAGTGTAGTTACAATAAAGAAAAACCAATAATCTCTCCTTTTAGATCCTAATTTTAATTAATGGCAATGAGTGTCTGTCAACTTAAATTTCAATTAAACCATCGAGCAAACTAGTTTATGCCTATATTTGTATGTATGCCTGTCTGGGGTATAAGAAAGAATTTTAAAAATGAAATTTTAAAGATTTTCTCCCTAGCCTTTAAATGTATTTCAAATTACAGAAATCATTCCAAACAAAATACGTTAGTGCATATTAGTTTAAAAGATCTATTTAATATTTAAAAAATGTGCCGAAGGAGATACAAAAATTGTATGTAATTGTATTTATTTTACTTGTACCTTTTGTCCTTATATTCAACCAATTAAAACCAAATTAGTCAACGACATTCATGTCAGTTATTGCGTTATTGTGCAGCCAAACGTATATAAACTGTAAAAATTTCATATTCATATATAAATTTAATTTTAATCTATTTTTACAATACTTTTTTAATTGTTTCTTTAAATACAATATATTATATATTCGAACCGGTTAACCGGTTTTTTCTCAATTTTCAAAATAACAACCGGTTTTTTTTAATTTTAAACTATTAATATTAAACTATTTGAAAACCGGTTTATTAAAAAAGTCGAATAATCGATCACCCTAATTCTTAAGTTAAATGTTATCGGAATTTAAATAATTACACGTGTCTAGTAGGTTCTTTTTAAAAATAAAGGATAAATTTATTTCTTAAAAAAATTGCTGCTTTAAAAATAATAAAAACAAATTTGTATTTTGTTTTTATTTAAAAAAACTCTATTGTATAGTTTTTGGCTTCAGAACAACCACCACTTTATCAAATGCAGAATTTCTAGATGAAAGTTTTAAATGTTTGTATGTATGTATTCTAAGAAAAACGAAAACCATCCCTTCGTTAAAATACACTCTTACAGAAATAGTAAATACTTATACGAGTATATGCAGTTACACTTACAATTTATTCAGCTTTATTTATATTTTTTGAATAATAGAAGAAACAAACAAGTAAGAGTGCTATATTCGGCCGTGCCGAATCTTATATACCCTTCACAACGTGTAGTCATGTAATAACAATTTTTTGTATTACCATTCATCTCATTAATATTAAATACGTACAAACATATAAATGAATATATTTCATTATCTGTGTAATAACTTTATCCGCTTAAAAACAGCCCATTGTAAAATTATAAATTTAGTTTATGTATGTATGTTAGAAAAAATAAATAAAAGAAGATAAAAATGAAAAATTAAAAAAAAATAATTTTTCTTAACTGGGATTCAAACCCATGTTTATCCAGTTTGTATTGGTGTAAAAAGACGAGGTCGAGTAGGCTTTTTCATCATATCTCAGTTGTTAATAGAGAGAATTTTCTGATTTTCAATACCGATCTGTTCTCGAATATTTCTGATATTTTGGTACTTCACACGGGTCTTGGAAATGTCTGCGGGCTTCAAAACCCTGATTTCAACATACACACAGACAGACGGACAGACGGACAATCGACTCCCCCATTCATAAGCTTTCAGAAAATATATACTGTATGGGGTCGCAAATGAAAATTGAAAAAATTTCATACGGAATGACAAACCTATATATACCCTTAATAAAAATATATTTTTTAGATCCTTGTTTGTTCTTGTTAGTTTATTTTTAAAATACATTTAAATACAAAGTATTATGAATGCCATGACTTGACATTGTCACTATATTTTTTGTTATTTACTCTAGATCTGCTTTAACGGTATTTTTATTTTTTTTTTTGTAACAGGAAAAAGAACAATTCAATGGCTTTAAACTATAAAACTGTTGTAAAGAAGACGAAAAATAAATACAGACATTGTTAAAAATAAAGCAAAAATTCCCAAATTTTTGCATTAATTTAACATTTACTTCTAGTTTAATACTTTTCATAATTCATTAACTAAAATTTTTTCCAAAAATGTTTTTACACAGTGGGCCAATTCAAAGTAGACTCTCATATTGTACTATGTCATATAATTCATATTAATATGACTAGTGACTTTGAACACCTTTTGTTAACAAATTATGTATTTAATACAAGAAAGAAGACAAACAGATGACGCTGTTAAAAATTTTATGTATACAAGAAAGAAGAAAATAGAAAATATTCTCTCTGAGAGGTGAGAAGCGAAGAAATTCTCTCTGAGAGACAGTATGGTTAAAAGTATAACATAAACAATTTCTTATACATAGGAAACAAATGTGTAAAGTCATATTATTTTTTTTGTATGGAAATTACTAACAAAAATTTTAAGCATGCATAAAATAATATGAAATAGTACAAATACGACTGATATGCAACCACTTTGAATTGGCCCAGTGTTTTGTTCAGAAAAAGTTTAAATGTTTTACCTTTAATAACCCATTACTAAAGTTAAATGTTTTTTATACTTTAGTTATTTTATTTTCTATTTTGTTTTGCTATTTGAAATAATTTGATTGTCCTATTATCTAAAACGTTTTTATTCAATTAAAAATTGACTGCAAAAATGCCACTATTAAAATACCTGACTGCAGCTTACTTTCTCGCTCTACCACTATTCTTTACTCTGCCTGATGGTATCCTTTAACCCTTATTTAAGGCATATTTTTTTCCATCTACTTTTCATGAATATCTCTGAGGAAGTACTGCTGCAGGTGTAAGTGTGTGTGTGTGTATGTGGTCGGTAGTTAAAAACAAAATTTATATTAAAAAACCGATCACTTGTTTAGTCAATGGACTTTCTATGTTTAACTGGCATAGCTGGATGAATTTAAGCGAGTGTTTTTATTTCTTATCAGTTGGAATACGCAATGACGAGGACAATAAGGATGACTACACGATGACGATGTGGCAATGAGTTTTAGGTAGTTGTATAAGAATCCTCTACTTTTTTTTTGTTGTAAATTTTAGTTTTGTTTAAGTCAATGAGTTTTGCTCTTAAACAAAACCGTATCTACACAAACCAATTGTGTTGGACTTTAATTTGTGTTTTTGTGTTGTTTTTTGTTATTCAAATGAAAAATCATAATGTAAGTGTAACTTGTGTATGCCACTTTATTGCAAAAAAAGCTACAAAACACAAAATTATTGTATGAATTTTTTTCTCTCTAAATTTTTGTTTGCAATCATTCGTCGAAGACCACTAGAGTGTAAAGCTATAGATTACAACAACAGATGCTAAGAACGACATACATACATATGTATGCATGTGTGTATGTATACACAGGCAGGTTTTTAGCCAGGAAACATGAAATTAGAAAAAAATGATGTTTTGTATAACTAGAGTATTGAAAACATTTACAATACTTTAGGCAAACATCCTTTCTCTCCCTCTCTCTCTCTCTCTCTCTCGCTCACACTTTTACCAGCATTATGATAGACAACGCAGCAATCAGGAGGAGAGTGTTTGTGCGTTATTTTGGTCAATATGAATGGCTAAATGTTTTGTCTTGACTTGTACGAGTAGTCTGGCTTCGATGCATGTATCATTGATGAATACGCGCCGATAACAAATCTCAATCAAATGTCAAAAAGGTAACAGACATGTTGTAATGTTACAATTTTCACAGCCAACATAGAAATTGAAAGAAAGAAAAAATAAAACACTTTCATTCATTTAAAAGTTGTGTGTGTGCCAATATTTTATTCTCCACATAAAGAATGTGAACACGCAGACTATAAACTTTTGTTTAAATTTTTACATATGGATGTACGTTTAAGCGTTTGGGTTTGAGCGCAATGAAACACAAACATTGTCAATTTTTATTAGAAAATCTTTTTGGTTTTTTTACTCTTCTCTCTCATGTTTAGGATGGGGGTATGTGATCAGAGTTTGAGCAAACTTTAAGCGTAGATTGATATTGATTAGTGAGTGATGGTGGTGTTGGTGATGAGGTTGGCTCATCATTTGTTGACAATTAAGATTGTCATTTTTAATCATTTATGATTGATAAATGTCAAAATGTTCATTACTAAATTAAACTTTGAAGTTTTCAAATGCTACATAAACTTCGGAGATATAAAAATTGTTGAAAGTAATGAAATTGATTTTTTAAAATCATGATTTATTCCTTTAGAATATAGGAATAGAATAGATATTTTACTCGCACTTTATATATTAAATTTATTGTAATTTATTGTGAATATATATAAACAGGACTATAACAGGACTCGAGTTTCAGTTGGTTCAACATCTCACCAAAAATTTGAATGCAATAATAACAGTAGGCATGGTAATTTATTGATCCTTTTAAACCTACACCTCTCTATCAATATGACGTATAAGACTTAGTTAAATCAATCGAACTTTACCAATTACATGGCAGATGTTGGATAGTTGTTAGCCATTTGTAATAGCAAGGAGAACAGTTGCAGCCTTTGCAACTATAAAAATTCCAGAGTTAAGGGAATAAAAATATAACGACTGATCCTTAGTAGAACACTTACGGCCCTATTCATAACAGAAAGTTAGCCACATTTTATACACTACGTACAACGAGCTGCTAAGTAGAATGTTGATTAAGCTTGGCAGCTCGTTGGCACAGAGTTTATTCATAACAAACTTTTATCCGTCTGCCAACTTTTCATAAATCAACTCTGAAATTGCATGATACTCCTCAAAAATGCAACCGTTTTTTGTATCCACACTAACAATTTTTAAAATTGAAAAATAAATTAAAAGAATATAGAAACAATATAATTAATTGGCAACAGGATGAAGAGGTAGGTAAAAAAAATATTGGTAATGTAAAACAACAACACAGAACAGCTGTTATTCACAAGTTAGCAAACGTTTGGCAGCTCGTTAACAAGAGTTAAGCAAATCGTTAGCCAGAGGTTGGCATGTGTGTTATGAATAAACTTTATGCTAACTTTATGCCAACTTTTTGTTATGAATAAGGCCGTTAGAATATTAAGTAGTACTGGATCAAAATGAAGTTATTTTTTCAAGAAAATTTTGTACCAGGGTACACAAATGATCAACAATGATCATCAGCTGTTCCTTTCCAAATGTCCAAATTTCATACAAATGAAATGCAAATCGCCTTATATAGTGACTCAACGTTTTGTATTATTAAATATTTGAACTTGAAACCTGAATATATCGTTGAAAAAATTGTTCTAAGTAACTGGAGTTGTTAGTAAAAGGTGACTTTGACAAGTCAACAAGACTACTGTTCAACAATGCTTTTGTAATAAAACTTAGTCATTATTATTTCGAGTGCATTTTTTATTTTTTTTATTGTTTGTTTTGATTTCGCTTATTATTTCCTATTTTGTCAACAAAAAAAGAAATATATAAATAAACGTAGTCTATACATATAAAAGTGAAACTCTGTCTGTGTGTGTGTGTTAGCTATAGCCTCTGAAACCGTAAATCCGATCAGACTCAAACTTTAGCAAGTTGTTGTACACATTCCAGAGAATGTTTATGGGTGGTAAAAAGTGGGCGGGGCTACGCTCATAAAAAAAAAGTTATGATTTTTAGCTACTTGCGCTTGACCGATTTTTCTGAAACTTTGCACACATATTGAGCTGTAATGACTATACAGTTTCGTGATTAGAAAAGTGGTCACGCTCATAAAAAAAAAGTTATAATTTTCAGCCACTTGAACTTCACCGATTTTTCTTAAACTTTGCACACATATTTAGGTGTCATGACTATATAATTTCGGTATTAGAAAAGTGGGCAGTACCACACCCATAAAAAAAAGTTATAATTTTGAGGTACTTGTACTGGACCGATTTTTCTAAAACTTTGCACACATATTGGGCTGTCATGACTTCACAATATCGTGATTAAAAAAGTGGGCAGTGCCACGCCCATAAAAAAAAGTTATAATCTTTAGCTGCTTGAACTTCACCTTCTTCACGTGGGCAGGGCCACACACATTAAAAAAAATTATAGTTTTTAGCTTCTTGCACTTGATATTCAATTAAAATTCAGAATGCATTTTTATTCATTAAGGGACGTAGCAAAGCGCGCCGGGCTTGGCTTGTTATTTATAAATAAAAAAGATATTTAACCAATAATTAACCTTGCTGTCTTAATAGTTTGTGTTTATTTTTTTTTGTACCAAATTATTATTTTTATGCGTTTGTTTTATTTCACTCAATACTGACTCGTGTTAATAATGCATTAAAATGTTTGTTGTTGTTATAAATTTATTCAAAATACTAGAGGGGAGCAAACTTTTGTCATTAGAAATTTCGTATATATTTTTATGTTGTGACGTATTTTTTATTATAACTATTAATTAATAAACTGTTTATTTAATAGATTTGTGATTAATTACTATTTGAGCAATAATTATTGCCAATTTGATGACACTTTCAATTGATACATCGTCACTTCGGGAATTTGTTACTTTTTAAACAAATTTTTGTTTTAATAATTACACTAAAAAGAGCTTCGAAAGTGCTATAACCAAGACGAATTCAATAAGGTGAACTCGTCGCTAAAACAACTACAAAGTGAAAAAACACAAACGTGTATTTTGTTAGTGTAAAAAAAACGATATGTCATAAATACACAAAAATTTGACAAGTGGTCCCTAGAAGTAGTCAACAGCTGATGATCAGCTGATCTAATAAGTTCACCTTATTGAATTCACCTTGGCTATAACTTATAGAAAATATATAAATGTGTACTACATTTTATTAATAACTATAGAAAAGGAAACTCAAATATGTATACATATATCAGATTTTTTTTTTTAAATCTCGGAAGGTCTTTTTTTTCTTCGAAAAATTGTTAACTGATATAAATTGCGGTAAAGTTGTAAGTGATGGCTATTCCAAATTTTATGAACTGAACTTGTGCTTCAGATTCTTTTACTGAATTTTTAAAGTCTTTTTAAATTCTAAAAACTACTGAAAGCGAATAAAAAGTGAAATAAATATAAGCACTAGCAGAAGCAAGCTTTAGCAAATCTTTTTAAAATTTTCTTTTAAAATTTCATTTGTATCCGCACTATAATATGAATGTTTTTAGAGCTGTTAAATATTTAATTGAAAGAAAATTCTGAATTTTAAAATACTTAATTCCTTTCAAGGCATATTCATAAGGTTTATGCATCGCAGCAACAAACACAAAACAATGGACACATGCATTTTGTTTTTGTATATATGCCGGCAATTTTTTTATACCCTTCACAGAGAGTGTAAGGGTATATATAGGCTTTTCATTCGGGGTTAAATTTCTTCAATTTTCGTTTCCGACCCCATACAGTATATATTTTCTGAAAGCTTATGAATAGGGAAGTCAATTAAGCATTGTCCGTCTGTCAGTATGTCCGTGTGTATGTTGAAATTAACTTTTTGAATACCCAGACATTTCCAAGACCGGGATCGCTCTATAAACAACTGAGATATGATGAAAAAACCTAGACCACCTCGTCTTTTTTTTACACCAATACAAACTGGATGAACGTAGGTTCGATCCCAGTTAAGACGAAAAAAAATATTTTTTTTATTTTATTTATTTTTACTTAAAATAATAAAAAAATTATTTTTCTTTATTATTTTTTTTTATTTTTTTATTATTTTTTTATTATTTTTTTTTTCTAACATACATACATACATAAACTCAATTTATAATTTTACAATGGGATGTTTTATATACATATGTATGTATGTATGTATGTATGTACGTATTTCATATGAAATGAATGGTGACACAAACAATTGTTTTTGCATGACCACACGTTGTAAAGGGTATATAACATTCAGCACGGCCGAATAAAGCACTCTTAATTGTTTATTTAATAATATTTAAAAAATTTTTAAAAAGAAAGCTTTTGATTCATGGTTTTGTATTTTTTTAAGCGTTTTAAACCAACTGAAACTGCAGATTATTTACTGTATAATAAAAATAAATAAAAAATAAGTTTGACAAATGCAGACAGACTTAAAAAAAAATAACGCTGATAAAGTGTATATAAAAAACAGTCAGCTGATTGGATTCGAGTACCTTATTAATCTACCTTGATTACTTTTTTACCTTGCAGCCACACGTTCAAGTTTTTCACACATACTACTTGTCAAAATTAATTTAAATTGATTGCTGTGACGTACGCTGCACGCAATTTTAAAGCAATTTTTTTATTTAAAATTATTATTTTTATTTACAAACATTTTAAATTCTATTTAATTTAAATTTCGGCAGAATATTTGTAAAACAAAAAACAAAAAATTATGGCGGCAGAATATTTGTAAAAAAAAATCGTCACAACAATTGCACTCAGCTGTTTTCTTGACTGTAAATTGAAACATTCGATGGAAAGGGAATTTCAAAAGCAAGTTCGCATCAAGTTCTAAAAGTATGAGTGTATTAGTAAAAAAGTGGGAGTGTATTGAAACTTGATTGACAAAACTTGATCGTGTAACTCCTGTGTTACGTAAAAGATTCTTAATAGACTGGAATTTTTTTTCAAAACCTGGATTGGTAATGTCAGGGGATTTTCTCTGTAATTCGATTTGGACATAAAAATACTCGAATTTGTATGCTAAGTACATTGTTGTCTGAAAAGAATCACCCCTCAATGGCATTTAGAGTAAACATTGTAAACAAAACGTTAGAGCCAATAACCATAAATAATAAAATATTTAAAAATGTGATATGACACACTTAACCCTAACGGGAAATTTTATGGGATTCAGAAATCATTTATATTAACACTTATAACATGTTTATGCGACACTATCTTTTTGTTCAAAAGTTTCCACAGGTAACTCAACTCAAAAGGTGTGAGAAGAGCGAAAGTGTTAAAAAAAAGTCAAAACTTGTTAACTGTTATACAACTCTACCTGCAATCTTGTCACAGATGTGTATGTGCAGAAATAAAAAAATATCCTGCTGAAATTCTTACTGTTTAATAACACTTGAGTCTAAATATCATTCGGTGTACTGCAATACCATATACAATTGTATTGAAAAATTATTATGAAATACTATTACAATTTTCCAAAGTCTGTCAATGACATGTGTATATGTATGTATGTATGTATGTCTGTGCTATATATTAAGTTAAAACATTTCATCACAGATTACAGATGGTTTCCTTACTGGCTGGTTTCATAACTGTACATAATGAAGATTAAGAAAAGCGATTTTATAATAATAATCTATTTTAGAAATATAAAAATGTACATACAGGCATACATATGTACATCTGTATTAATAACCAAGTTATATATATAAATGTGCATACATGAGTTCGAAAAATCAGCGGGATATAAAACATACTGATTTACTTCTTATAAAACCAAATGTATACAAATTACAGCAAAAACAATAAAAAGGGATCAAAACAAAGTAGAATATGCTGCACTTAAGTACTACAAGTAAATAAAATTTTGGCGCGTGTTTTTTTTTATTAAAAATTAAGTTCAACAAAATTTAATTAATTTTTATTTTGCCAAACTTTTCTAGTTTTCAGGTTAGTGGTCCCTTAACTAAAATTTCACTGTCTTACCGTTACAATAACTTAAAATAACACTGCTACAGTTCTGTCATTGATCACGTAATATTATAAACAATGGTGGCTCCTTGCATGTTTATTTTATTTATTTTGTCTTTTAACAAAATCTAATATATAATGAAAGTATGAATGAATAGATGGAAGGATGAATGGATGAATGAATGAGAATGATATTTATTACAAATATTTCATAATTTGTTTTGTAAATAAATCTAAACAAGACAAGGTATCTATTGTTAAGCTATTTGCAACCAGTTGACTTTCGTGTCTCGCCGGTAGTAGTGCATTTTTTGTTTACATTCAGTTAACAATATTAAATATTTATCTTTTAAACATTGTTGTTCAAATAAGTGTTACATTATTTTTATTATTACTGAATAACGAATAAAGATATTGAAAATGTGACAAAGATGAAATGTGTTGGGAAAATGTGTTAAAATAAATAAACTTTTACTTTTCGAAGATCAGACTATTTACAAGCAGCATTTCCAAATGTTTCGGTAAATAAAAGTAAATAAATAAATGACTGTTGTATATTCAAAGAGTACATCAGTGTTCATATTTTCCCAATGACAAACGTCAATAAAATATATAACAAGAGCGTTAAATATAAAACAAAAATTTCATTCAATTGTTTTTAGCTTCCAACAAAGAGTAAGTATGATATTCGTTTCAATCTACCAAACCTTTAAGGCTTGATTAACCGCACCGTTTACTTAACGTACGTAGTTCAAGGCATATTTATTAATAAGGTACTCTTGATTCGTCAGCTGATTATTTTTTCATCACTTATTTTAAATTTCAGCTGTCAAAATGCATAAATAAACAAGTAAGAGCGCTATATTCGGCGGTGCCGAATCTTATATACCCTTCACAACGTGTAGTCATGCAATAACAGTAGTTTGTGTCACCATTCATCCCATATGAAATACGTACATACATATATAAAAACATCCCATTGTAAAATTATAAATTCACGTATGTATGTTAAAAAAACAAAAAAAAATAAAAAAAATAAAAAAAAAATTTAAAAAAAAATTTAAAAAAAAAAATTTTAAGAAAAAATTAAAAAAAAATTAAAAAAAAAATTATTATATATATAATATATATAAAACAAAAAAAAAATAAAAAAAAAATTTAAAAAAAAATAATAAAAATATAAATAATATATTAAATAAAAAATAAAAAAAAAATAAATAAAAAAAAATTAAAAAAAAAATTTTTTGGCTCAGCTGGGATTTGATGCCACGTTTTCTCTAACCAGTATACATGTAATGTTGTTTTTGTGAAAAAAAAAATCGAGGTGGTCGTGGGTTTTTGCTCATATCTCAGTTGTTTATGTACCGATGTTTCTGATTTTCAATACCAATCTACTCCCGAATATTTCTGATATTTTAATACCTCACATGAGTCCAAGCGATGTCGGGGGGCTTCAAAAAGTTGATTTCAACATACACACGGACAGACGGTCAGACTGACAGAGCTTAATCGACTCCCCTATTCATAAGCTTTCAGAAAATATATACTTTATGGGGTCGGAAATGAAAATTGTAGAAATTTCACACAGAATGACAAACCTATATATACCCTTTTTCACTGTGTGAAGGGTATAAAAAAAACAAATTAAAAAAAATTTTTTTTTGGCTCAGCTGATTCGATGCCACGTTTACTCTAACCAATATACACGTTTGTATGTATGTATGTTATTGTTGTTTTTGTAAAAAAAATCGAGGTGGTCGTGGTTTTTTGCTCATATCTCAGTTATTTATGTATCGATGTTTCTGATTTTCAATACCGATCTACTCCCGAATATTTCTGATATATTAATACTTTACCCGGGTTCAGGCGATATCGGGGGGCTTCAAAAAGTTGATTTCAACATACACACGGACAGACGGTCAGACGGACAGACTGACAGAGCTTAATCGACTCCCCTATTCATAAGCTTTCAGAAAATATATACTTTATGGGGTCGGAAATTGAAAATTGTAGAAATTTCACACGGAATGACAAACCTATATATACCCTTTTTCACTGTGTGAAGGGTATAAAAACAATTTTCTCTTTTTTCTAATTTATTTCAAATGTCAAACTTCATATTTAAAAAAAATAAACAAAAAAATTCTCTCCGAACTGCAATTACCTGATGAATAAATATGCCTTGGTGTAGTTATAAAACCTTTAAAAACGTGCAATATGTTGCAAAGGTGTTGTCAACACGGTGCTTTAGAATTTATGGAAACGTTTTACAGCGATTTTTGTAAAAAAGCTTAAGGCATACAAATGCGGCTTTTAAAAGTTTCTTGAATAGTATTTTATATATAAAACGTATATTATATAAAACCTTTAAATATTTTGCAAAACAGCATGCAAAAGTTATTTTATTAATTTTATTTTTATGGGAATGTTGCGATTTGTTGTACGATTAATACTAGTTTTAAAATCAATTGTAACGTTTAAGTGCATGTGTATGCAAGTTGTAATATTATTGTGTCACGCATGATTGTGATTAAGTAGATGCAAAACTAATTAAGCATGAATATTATTATAAGTGATTAAAAAATCTCGCAAAAATAAAAAGTTGTGCTTTAAGCCAAAAGAAATTGGGTATCCTTGTTTACCAACGTCATAATCAAAGAAGTTCCGGCATATAACAATTTTTCCTGAGCGCTGGAGAAAACAAATAATTAGAGAATGTGCGTGATTTAACAATGTTCTTCGTGAGCATGCGTGACTTTAAGAAATTGAAAGTTACGCCGTGCGTGAACGTTTATTTATTTTATTTTATTTATTAAAAATCGAAAGAATTTTATCTTGATTTAACAAGTAAATATAGAAAATTGTAGATCATGTAAGGAAAATATAAAATCCTTTAAATAAATTACTTTTTGTTGGTAAAAATAAATTTTTGAAAACTTCCTACAGAATATTATGTACACCCTTTATTTATATATACATACATACATATGGGTATTTCCATGAATATGCCAACCACGACTGTAGAAATAAAAGTTTTGTAATATAAGTTTATTGATAAAAAAAAAAACACTCAAATTTTAATATGCGCAGGTATTAAGAGCTTATTAAATTATTTTAAGAGCAATAATAAGAGTTTAATCTGATTATCTCTTTGATTTATTTTAAAGAAATGCATTCAACTTTTTTTAGCGACTAAATTGTAAAAATAAATTGTAATTGTAAATATGCTTTAAAATTAAGGTAACAACAATTTTAACAATTTAATTAAGAAAAAAGAAAATATAGAGTCCAATTAGCGGTATTTTTTTGATTTCCCTTGGATGTTATTTTAATGTCACGTACGTAATGCAAAAACATTATTTGACTCCGTCATTCCTAATTGAACAGTCGCAAGAGCATCTAATTTAGAATTTAAGTTTTTTTCTTAAAATAATATAAATTTCTTTACCTAACAATACTATTAGAGAAAAATCTTTCACGTACGATATGTCACGAACGATATTAAATTGAATTTACTATAAAATCATTTAAAGATTGTTTTCAATTAAGTATAATGGATTTAAAAAAAAAATATTTGGTTTAGTGTAAGAAATTAAAAAAAGAAAAAATACCTGCCAAGATTCGCAGATTTTTTCATATTTCCATATATACCTCAAAATCACTTCTGTTTTATGTCACGTACGATATATTCTTATTTTTGCTGGATATTTAAGACAACAATGATTCGAATATAATTAATTTTTTTTTTAAATAAAGTACCCTTTGAATGAAACATAAAGATCTAAATTTGTTTCAGTTACTCTTACTTTTGCAAAAATTACTGCTCTTTATAGGAGTACAAATGTCACGTACGATGACATGGAAGTGCCCATATGTATTTATATAATTTGGATATTTAAAAAAATTTTTAATATTAGTTTCAAGGCATATTAAGTCATCAAGTAATTGCACTTCGGAGAGAACTTTTTTGTTTCTATTTTTTGTGTATAAAGTTTGACATTTGAAATAAGTGAGAGAGGACAGAAAATTGTTTTTTATCTATAGACTGTGACAGTTGAAATTTAAAATAAGTGAAGAAAAAAATAATCAGCTGACGAAATAAGACTACCTGATGAATAAATGTGCCTTGATTAGTTTCTTGTTTGTTTTTTTACAAAGTATTTTTCATTTAAGTGACTTTAAGAATCAACAAGTTGACATCACTCTTAATAAATGTCACGTAGAAATGTAACGATTTTCCATTTTTAACAGATTCGGACTTTACATCTACATTACATTACTATAACTGCTCGAACTATTTTACACATAATTAACAAAAACGATCAGCTGTGCCGTTCCATTACAGCAACGGCTCATTACAGTCGGCCAACCAAGCCTTTAATTTTTTTTTGTATGCGGGAAGTTGGCGCTGCAGTCGGTATCTAGGTTATTCATCTATACTGCAACTAAACGTCTCTCATACTTTGTTTAATATCCTAATCAATTGAAATATCATGCAGACCAACGTCTGTCGGGTCCTCTAGTAAAATACATATTTAATTTCCTAGAAGTTGTAAATACAACTTTTGCTTAATTATACTGATGTGGAAAAATAATTGTGATGAATATTTAAAAAACATAATTTTAAATGTTTTAAATAAGAGAATAAATTGATGATAAACTTTTAAAAGGATATAGAATTATCATCAAATTTCTATATAGATTTAATATGGGTTTTATGATAAAATTTATAAAAAAAAAATGTTTAATAATAAACTCTTCCTCGATAGATCTTTTGAAGTGTCTAAGAATGCTCTAGCTATGTTATTCTTAATTCTAAATGAATCTAATTTTTTTTTTAATTTCTCAAAATGGGGGAGTTGTTTTTTTTTCCTTTTCAAGTGGAGTTTGTTGGTACACATAATTTCTTAATTATTGATTCATATACTGTCGTCAACTTCACTGTCATCATCGTGTGTGCATTTTTGTGGTAATTTTATATTTAAACAATAAATAATTTTTTTTTTCCAAAAAAAAAAAAATTAAAAGTTTAAATGCAGTCCGGTGAAGGCAAGTACCACACATCTTAAAAAAAAAATTGAGAAAAAAAAATCTCCATTTCATTATAAGTATGTTGCTGTTTCTGAGCTCTTTTTTTCTTCTTTGATTTTTGAAACTTCTTTAAAGGTATACAATTTAATTCCAGGAATTCTATAAAACACAACTTAAACTAAATTAAATCAAATGCTTTGCCGACTTAACCTTGAATGAAAAAAAAAAATCGAAACCAAATAACGAAAAGTAACCAATAAAGAACAAGCTGAACAAGAAACCTAAAAATGAAACAAATCAGCAGCAAGAGTAGCAATGAAATTGCATCTTCTTCACACACATTCATACTAATAAAGAAGTCAGTGTTGTGTTGTTACTGTTGTTAAAAAGTGCTAGTGTAACCTTGATACTGGCAACACACTTTCATACTTTAGTGTATGTTTGTATATGCATACGTTTGTTTGTGCACATGTTGCTAATGTGTTTGTGTGATTTCTTGGCCTTATTTCTTAGAAACTGCAGGTGATTCTTTTTTTGTTCATTTTTGTTGTTCTTTCAAAACTGTATTAGTTTTGCAAAGTTTATTCTCTTTTTGAATTTCTCTTTTTTTTTAACATAGTGAAGAAAGAGCATTTAATATGTTGTGACTGTGTGGATGCGTTTTTGCGTTTCCGCGAATTTGTTTAATCGTTAGAAAATAACCAAATAAAAATATTTACTGAAATCATTGAATTTAAAATAAAAAAAAAATCAGAACGCAGTGCACTTAAGGGCACATAAAATATATTTATGTATATGTATGTAATTATGTACGTTCATATATGTATATTTATGTGTGTGGCTTTTTGACCAGTCATTCAGTCAATTACCCAGTTAATCATTTCATATTGCCGCTTGTAAATGTGAATAAAGTCTAGCAAATCATTTTATTTAAACTATAAGTATTTTACAAGTCGTAAGGTTTTAATTAGAGTTTTTACCAGCAATTAATACAATATTTAGTTTTTTTTTCAGTATTTTTGAATGTAATAAGTAATGAAAAAGTGGAGAAGTACTGAATATAACAAAGAGTGTCTCAGTAAGAATGCACTTTTCTAATTTTAAAATAACACAAATTTTTGAGATAATTGTGTTTTTTTTTATTTGTATTGGATTGTAAAAGTGACATGTTCCAATTAAGTATGGAATAAAATATCTGTCGAATAGCCCCTTTTACTCTGATGACAGGCCATTTATCTTTCATGAAAATTTTCATGACTTTTTCTCAGAGATGTTACTGTATCTCATGAACGATGCGTTGGATCTCGCGAATTGCTTCTAGTTTATTGGCAAAACACCAAAGAAAAAAATCGCACGGCTTTAAATTGCATCACCAAGATGGCCAGTTGTCAGTTGCTGCAGTAAAGAGATTGTTTTAATCTCAGTGCGGCAGGTGGCATCGTATTGCTGAAGCCACGTGTTATCCAGATCCAGGCCGTCCATTTAAGGCCCCAAAATCTTCGTTATTATGTTCCTATAAAGAATGTCATTCACAGTCACTGCAATTTCGTCCTCGTCTTTTTAGTCTGCCGTCTGCTTGATTTGACTATTTTGTGTATTCACGAAGCCGTTCGTAGAAGATTACTTTTTCAAATAATTGTCTTATTGTTGTTGTTCTTTCGTAAAGCGCTCCATTTTTATAATCCGATTCAAAGCATATTTATTCATCTGTTAATTGCAGTTCGGATAGATTTTTTTGTTTATAAATTTTTTTATATATCGTTGGTCACAGTTAGAAAGGCCCTAACTCATTTAGTTGTAACTTTACAGGAGAAGCCAAAAGTGCAATAGAAACTGCATTATCACAATGTAATATTTTTTTTCAATTGTTTATAAAAATGTTATTATTGATACTATTGAAATAAATTTTTGTGTCGAGATGTATTTGTGTGAAATGTATTAAAATTAATGAAAAACTTAATTTCGTAAAAAATACGATTTAGGGCCTTCTACCTGTAACCATCGATATGAAGTTTGACATTTAAAAAAAATAAGAAGAGAGAAAATATTTTTTAATTGTTAATTTTTACAGTTGAAGTTCAAAATAATTAAAGAAAAAAATAATCAGTTGACAAATCAAGACTACCTTACCCTCACTACCTAAACAAGAGCGTTGGGCGTCAAGCGTTGCAATTTTGCATGTATTTTGTTATTGTAACAAAAACATAACACAACGCTTGACGCTCAACGCTCTTGTTTAGGTATGAGGGTGATTAATAAATATACATAAATATGCAAAATTTTAGAGTTGTCACTTCTACAAAAAAAAATCACACTTAATTTTAAGAGTGCATTCTTACTGAAAAACACCCTTTATGAACAAATTACAAAAGTACTGGATTTTTCATCGATGCTACAAAATTGAACTAAAATCTTACAAATTGCAAAATAATCGCAGTGCAATTATAGCTTTGATATTTAGTTTTAAATTAATTGACAGTGTTATCGGATAATTTTCAGTTCAGTTTAAGTTTATGTTCAAAAAGAAAAAGACGAAAAAGCAATTCCAAAAAGACGATGAAGCAATTCCAAAAAGACGATGAAGCAAAACATAACAGATAAAGTCTTAGTTCTGTATTGGGGTAACACGTGCCCGGTGAATTAGTCAGTAGTCTGCTGGTCTGCTAGTTTGGGGGTTAAGGGTTCAATTCCTGCCAGAGACTTTCGACTTGTCTGCTTCTCTTTTCTATTCTATTTTTACTTTTCTATTCAGGTATCACAAAGGGATTAAGATAATAGACCTGCCATTTCAACTTACCTACCTACTTTGTACAAGAACCAAGGCAAAGTTATTTATCAAGTTATCTTGATTCATCAACTGATTTTTTTCTTTTGAACTTTAGCTGTCAAATTTCTTTTTCTCTGCAATTAAAAATTTTTAACTTTATATTAAGGTATATTTATTCATCAGGTAGTCTTGATTCGTCAGCTGATTATTTTGTTCTTCACTTATTTTCAATTTCAGCTGTCAAAGTCCACAGATAAGAACAATTTTCTCTCTTCTCTTCTCAAATGCCCAACTTCATATTAAAAAAATATAAACAAAAAGTTTTTTTTTTTTTGAATTGCGGTTACCTGATGAATATGCCTTGACTTTATATATGAAAATTTTAAATAATAAATTATCTTTTAATTTAAATTACCTAATAAATAAATTTTATGTCTTGTATTAACTACATATGTATATAAAGACCTTTAGCAGATTTTGTATTTAATAAGAAAATATTTCACTGGGTTATTTATTTTTTTTATATCTATGCTTGTTTGCTCTTCAATATGCATTTAGTTTGACTTTAGTTCTTTGAAGTATTTTTTTTTTTACTTCTTTGTTTTTGGCAGCAAAACGGTTTATTTTTGTTACGGTTTTTTATCTCTTTTGTTATTGTTTCTTTTAAAATTCTTGAGAATTTCATTTCTAAATAGACATTCCTTGGGTTAAAAAAAAAACGCCTAAAGGGCTTCACTCTTGCTATTCCCTTCTCAGACTGTGTTTTTGATATTTTTAAAATTTCAAGGATTTGCCACAATTTAAGGTGGGTTCCTTAAAAATATATGCTGTATGCAGTATTTAAAGTACCGTTAAATAACGCCTACATACACATTTAGAGACTTTTGGCAAATAAAAAAGGAAAAAAGTGCAGATTTCCAAATATATATCTCGAATGGTTGTATTGCAATATGCAATAACATTGGTGCGGTTTGTGGGATGGTGGAGTTTAAAAATATGTTAAAAAAGAAGTCGTTTTTATTTTTTAATATAACATGTATGTATGTATGTCTAAAAGCATGTTAATACGTTAAGTCTATCACTGAGAAAGAAAGATTAAAGAAGAAATATGTTTAGGAATGGCTGGCTTTTTTTTAATATTTTATTTTATATTTTTTTTGTATAATACCCCATCATTTAAATTTTAATTCAAAAAAAAAAACCAAATAATAATTCCTAAATTGGTGTGCCTTAGATATGACACATTGTGATTTTAATTTATATGTATGTATGTATGTATATATTTATCTATATAATTCCTGGAAAAACTGATTATTTTTCTCCAATGCACTTTAAATAAATTGTATACACTAACGTACATATGTATGTATGTCCGTACATGTTGTTGAGAAATGAAATTTGAAACCACTTTATTTTCAACACATACACAAATGTCATAATTTTGTCAATATGTATATAAATAAAAAACTCAATAAAAATATGTATTTTTTCCAATGTGATTTTTTTTTATTAACTGTTGTGTATTGAAATCTTATTCTAATTTAAACAATTTGTTTTTTTCTCATTTTTATTGCAGCATTTAAAGCTTCACAAGAAAGAAAAATAAACAACAGCAGCAGCATCTTCAAAGATCTTCCTGTATTTCAACGATTTGTTTCTCTTTTCATTTAACAAATACAAAAGGATTCATTTTGTAATAACAAAAAAAAAAAACAAATTATATAAATAAATGCTTAAATCGCATTTAATTGGGATTATAAAAATTCAAAAAAATTCAGTTTGGCATCAGCATCATTCTTGTTATCGAGAAAATCTCGTACAACCAACGACGACAGCAATCACAACGGCAACGTTTGCAATAAAACGGAGTGTATCATCGATAGCGTTGGAAAAAAATTGGAAAAACTGTCGCTGTTTAAGAAAAAGACGAAAATTTCATATAAGAATAATTCAAAATTTATGGTTTGGCTCTAACGTTTACCACAACAAATAATCCCAATTTGCAACAACAACAACAACATAGAAAACTTTGGCACACTTTTTGTTGCATTAATTTAAAAAGAGAGGCGCTTAGAAGGATAAACATTATTATTATTATTAATTTGGCTGTTTTCCTTAAAAAAAAATTATTAAAAAATATTTAACATCGTATTTGGCTTGAAAGAATTTATAAATTTGATCTTTATTAATTTTTGGCACAATTCAACATGGATCCTCAACAACAATTTTGTTTAAAATGGAACTCGTATTCATCAAATTTGGCCATTACGTTCTCAAATCTCTTCAAATCCGATTTATTGGCAGATGTAACTTTGTCCTGTGATGGTGAGTTGAATATAATTTTTCTAAAACTACACATACAAATCTGTGAAATTTTAACCAAACAAGACAAGTCAAGGCAAAAACATCTTCCCAATCACAAATGTCAAATCTTTAAGACGCCTTGTTAACACTAATCGACGAACACATATATAATACTTAAGGGTAATCACATAAAAAGGAATCAACCATAATAATTATTTTTTTAATTTATAAAGCTAAACTAAAAATCTTTTGTTAAATGTTTAAAAGACGTTATTAGTTTACAATTATCCGCGTCTTGCTGCGGGTTATAAAGATATTACAGTAAATAAGCAAAAATGCTATATTCGGAGGCAACGAATCTGAAAATACCCTTTACCATCATGTGCATAGGTATAGTGACCGAATCGTAGCTTAGCCTTGATTTCAGATTCAATATTTTGCGCCATTTTGCCTTATTATTTACGACGCCATATTTGATTTTGAATTTGTACATAGTTTACTGTATTCTAGTAATCAGTCCTTTTCATTTGATAGCCATATTGTAGGAATTAAACGGGACAAAGCCGTAACTACTATATTTGAATTGTATATTCGCAATTTAATCTAGGACGCCATCTTGAATTTTTACTTTTTTCATAGTTAATTACATTTGGTTGAACAAATTCTTTCATTTGATACCAATATTAGGGGTGAATATTTTGAAGTACCAGATATGACCCATATATAAATTTATTGTCCGCCATTTCGTAGTGGCGGCTATCATGAATTTTAATATGTTTTTTATACCCGCCACCAAAAAAATGGTGGGGGTATATTCATTTTGTCATTCCGTTTGTAACACATCGAAATATCCATTTTAGACCCCATAAAGTATATATATTCTGAATCAGGGTTTGATTTGATGACGATCTAGCTATGTCCGTCCGTCTGTCCGTCTGTTGAAAGCACGATAGAGGTCGCACCGAAAAAGCTAGGGGGCTCAAATTTTGCCAGAATCTTTCTTATAGACAAGGTTTGTTTGGTATTTGGCTAAATCGGAATATTAGGAAGAGAGTTATAGCTCGAAAAGCAAGAGTAGGTCGAAAAAACCGTGTCCTTCGAACATCGAATAAAATGGAATTGTGTCCAAACGCATTAACGTAGACTCTTAACTAAATCTAAGCATTAGGAGAGGAGTTATCGATCAAAATGTACGAAAATTTATACCGCACAGTGTATTTTTCGGTATATTTAAAAACAAAAACGTCATAAAAGCAACAAAATTAGATGTACGACTCTGAAATTTTGCACACTTTGCTTTTTGGTGAGACGCTTTTTTGTAACGGAAAATCAATGTGCCACGCCCACTTTTACGCCCACCTCCCATATAACGTTTTACCTAAAATTCATATAATTTCTTTATTAATAAAGATTTTGGAATAATAAAGGGCTATATTGAAACACCTAAGTTGTACTCATTCGCAAAAATAACTTTGACACGCCTACTATAACGCCCACTTTTCACGTTATCTACCGTTAATGAAATTTAAAAGCTCATAAAACCGCTTAAATTAAAAGTATGACGATAAAATTTACTACGTCTATCCCCCTAGGCAATGCCATTACTGTGCCAGAAAATTAAGGTGCCACGCCCACTTTTACGCCCACCTCCCATATAAGGTTTTACCTAAAATTCATATAATTTCTCTATTAATAAAGATTTTGGAATAATAAAGGGCTATATTGAAACACCTAAGTTGTACTCATTCGCAAAAAAAACTTTGACACGCCTACTATAACGCCCACTTTTCACGTTATCTACCGTTAATGAAATTTAAAAGCTCATAAAACCGCCAAAATTAGAGGTATGATGATCAAATTTGCTACGTATATCCTTCTATGTAATTTGTTTGCTTTTGTTGTTTTGTTTTTTATACCCGCCTTCAAAAAAATGGTGGGGGTATATTCATTTTGTCATTCCGTTTGTAACACATCGAAATATCCATTTTAGGTGACACGCGCACTTTAACGCCTACGTCCCATATAACGGTTTATCTTAAATTCATGTAATTTCTCTATTAATAAAGTTTTTGGGAAAATAAAGGACTATATTGAAATATCTTAGTTGTATTTATTAGCAGAAACTTTATTGACATGCCTACTTTAACGCCCATTTTTATTGAAAGACTACACTTACAAAAGCATTTTAGTTGCATATCGAAGTTATAAAGGGTGGTTAAATTTTATGTTGAATTTAAATAAAACATAAATTATTTAGGATATTATTTCTTTTTGTAATTATAATATTTGTATGGTTCAATTATGTATTTAACAAAATATCGGCCAAATGCCCTCCCCCCATCCTTGGCGCCACTCCTCTATCTGATGGCCCAAAATTTCAATGACAATGTTGATTCTCAATTGTTGGGCATGATGATGAGGCGAGGTTGACTGCTCTTTTGCCACACTATCGCAAAAACCAGCAGTGGTTCCAATTCAACGAACTAAGAAGGCATTCACAGATCTGCTAACATTTTATACAGACCTGTTTTGCAGAAATTTAAATATTTTTTACAATTCTCCCGATTGTGGATGAATTTGAACGATTATGTTGATCAAAAGAATTACGAAGTGCACAAAATGCATTTTGATTTGAACTCCCATTTTTATAAAAAACCTGAATAACTTAAAAGCGTTGCTCATTTGCGTATCTTTCCACGGATCAAATTGAGTAAGTTTGAGATTGAGAAATGTCAAGTGAAATGCAGAAAACAAATTTAAAGTCTAGGTGTAGTTCACCTTCAACATGGGCCCTTAAAATTTAACCACCCTCTACAAAGAAAGTGATACATATTTTATTGAAAAAAGATTATTCCATAGCGATTAACAAAATAATAAATATTGTGCTTTAAATGTACACAAAATTGGTGGTGGGTATAAAAGATTCGGCACAGCCGAATATAGTGCTCTTACTTGTTATAGTGTATTATTATTGCACTAGTCAAGTCCTTTTATTTAAAACCCTCTTTCGATTGTATAGAAACTGAAAAAAAATTGATTTTCGTTTGTAAATTTTAGTAAAAACACCGAAGCAATTGTATTTTGGTGCTTATATCTCAGTTAGTTTTTCTTGAGACCATGTTTTATAATTCAATGTCTTGAATATGTGCAAAAATCATTAAGAGCTTGAAAAATTTAATATTAAAAACAAATAATTATTTTTCCAAATAATTTTTGCCTATAACTTTGCTGATTAGTGACCGATTTGTCCAAAATTTTTTTACGAATGTCTTCTAAACCAAAATTATATATCTTTAAATAGTGACAAATGTGTCTATAAATTGACCTAGGGCTTAAAAAATTTTGTTGTAAAAATATGGGAAAAACAGAGGCAGTCGTGGTTATTTGCTGATATCTTAGAAAGTTATGGTTAGATTGTATTGATTTTCAATACCAATCTGTTACAAAAACCTGATTTGCACATGCTCAATCCACTCCCCTAGTCATAAGCTTTTAGAAAATATATTCTTATTGGGGTTGCAAATGAATATTGCACCCAGAAAAAAAATAATCGAATTCATTGCCAATCGAAAGGTTCAGTTCTTGCAATTGAACTTTTGTTTTGTGGTTACAAAAATTATATTGCAAGAATAATTTTTTCTTAGTGGTGACTACGTATTTATATTCCGAAACGAACTTATATAGATACAATCGTAAAATTCTGCTATCACAACTAAACTATGCGATTGGCAATAATTGTGGTACTCACAACCAATACTGTTTTCTTTGTGTGTATATACCCTTATACTCTCTGTGAAGAGCATACAAAACATCTTTAATTAAATTTTTTTGATTTGTTATTTGCTTTGTTTGCTTGGTTTTCTAAAATATTTAAAAATTCGAAATAAGTTCTTTCTTTTTCTTTTCAAAAAACCAAAAAATTCTTATTTCTAAAAAGAGCATTTTTCTGACATTTTAATAATTGTTAAAAATGATCACAGTGAGCGAGAGAAAATTAAAACAAAAATGCTCTCATGAATGTCAACAGAGAACCGAATCAGCTTTAAATCAATTATTCGTACTAGAATATCTTAATATTGCAAACCATTAAATGTTTAAAATGGTTTTTTAAACACTTAAGGTTTTTTTAGGCAAACATTTGAAAAAACCTGACCTAAGATAACATTTTATATAAATATGTATGTATGTGTGTGTATGTATACAAATTTGCATGTAAGACAAAATTTAAAACATACAAGTTTTTTTTTATTTTTTTATTTCATCTTCAATTTAATAAAATGCTCATAAAAATGATAATAAAAACGATGAGGGCAGGGCGCACGGCAAAAGAAAATAACGATTTTTTTTCTTCTTTAAATCGAATGGGAAAACATGTTGTTTAGAAAAAAAAAAATAAATAAAAATAAAAAACATATAAAACAGAGAAACATTTAAATAAACAAACAGGCAAATAATTTAATCCCAGACAGACAAACTCACAACTTAACGAAAGGTCTAACAGACGGGCCGAAAGATTGTTAGTTAAATTCAAGAAAATGTCTTAAATGAAAAAAAATTATTGTTTCGCAAGCTAAGAAACTCAACATAACAAAACAAAATATAAACATGCTTTGACAAGGATATTCATAAGGATATTTTTGTCGGTACATAACAAATTTTCCTTGTGATAAGAAAAAGTGAAAAAATAAGATAAAAGAGAAAATCACGTCTATACGGTTAACCTAATAAAGAGTCATTAGTTAGAGACACGTTTGTGACAATAAAACAGCCACTTATACGTAGAAACTCATTTAAAGATTTTTAAATGCGTATTGAATTGGTTTATTAAATTGTCATCACGCTTTTGCTATACTTTATTTTATAATGAATGAATTGTACACTGAGCATAGAACAGGTTAAATATATGGAGATTAAATATGAATTCAGCCTTGTACACTTGTTAGTTAAGCTGAATGTAGGTAAAATTTCCTCAAAGTCTCCAATAATTCGAAATTTTTGCAAAAGAAGAAAATCGTTTATATATTTTGTTCACATTTAAAAGGCTCTTCAAGTATCTGGGCGGAATTACGGCATTCGATATCGATCGAAATATCAATCAAACGGGAAAGTTTTTCTTGCATTTTGTATTGGATTCTAAAAAGAATTCTATCATTTTCGATCGATCGATCGATGTCGCATTTCGGCCCCTGGGGGCAAATTACGACATTCGAACGTGATTGAAATTCGAAAATTCTTATTAGAATCTCTATACCTGAAGTACAGCGAACACGATCGTTCGAGTAAAATTTCGATTGTGATCGAATGCCGTAATTTGGTCCATGGTCTTCTGGCGAAAATTTTTTTTTTTGTATATGAATCATCCAAATTATTTTTACAAAAATAATTTTTATATTTGTAATAAAAAATAAACGAAATTTTTTTTTTTTTTATTATTTAATTATTTTCAGTGTTTCATTAAATAAGTATATTGCATTTATTATTAGTACAATCAAAAGACAAAAGGTCAAAGAACTACAAAATTGTTAATTATTATAGTATAGGAATAGTTATACCAGTCAGTAATAGATAGTGTGTGAACGTTATAAAAAATTTAAATTTTTTTTTAAAGGTTTTTTTTAAAAATTGCTGAGTTATAAATAATATAAAATTGATATAACAAGTGCAATTTTAAATTGTTGTGCCTTAACTTCATCTTCACTTAATATACTGTAAGCATGCCTTAAAGTATGTTATACTTTTTAAACAAAATAATTATATAACTGACTCCTTCGTTCGTACATTAAAGTGTAATTCTCTTCACAAAACAATAACATTACAATCTCAATTGCCTTAAGGAAATCATATGGTGGTTAAGCAACAAAATAATATTACAATAATATGGAAAAAGAACAGTTAAAAAAACAAAATTACAATGGGATTTTTAACAGGCAACCGTTAGAAAACATATACACATGATATTAAAATTTGAGAAATATTAATCTAAAAACAAATATGAAGCAAGAACAAACACCCTTATAAAAGAAATGCAGTTCCCTGTATTTTTTTTTTTAGTTTTACGCTTCATTGCTGGCTTAAATCAAATGGAAGCCTACAGAAGCAGGACATCAGTAACAGTAGCTGTTTCGTATCGTCACCATAATCATCATGATCATCAAACAATAATATAGATGACAACGTTTTGAATATACATTTGTTTTGTTGTGAATATTAAAAAACCACAATTTATCTGCCAAAAAAATCCGTTTTTAAAAAAAATTATAAATGTATTTAAAAAAGAAAACACTCACTGTTTCATTTGTATATGTGTGTTTAAAAATAGTTAAAAGGGAGATTTAGTAATACATACATACTTTCGTTTCAATTCGGTTGCCTTTTTTATTTTATTTTTATATGTGCTTAATATAAGGATTTATTAAAAGGATTTTCGTGGTGGTCCTGTTGCTTTCCCTTTTTTAAGAATTTCAATTATATAAGTATGCATGTACATACATATACTTTTGATATGATTGTTGTTATTTGTTGGTGGATAGCAAATTTTAATCAAAAATAGCACTTTTTTGCTGATTGATTCCAACAAATATGAATATGAAAACAATTTTTTTGAAAAAAAAAAAAAAAAAAACAAAGAGTGGGTAAGAGTAAAATTTGGTAGCGGTGATGGCACTAAACTAAAGGTGTATTGAATATTTTTTATATGAATTTGTTTTTACAAATCCAATTGTTTTTTTAGTATTATTAGGGATACACACAGATATAACATTTTTATTTAATTTGTCATTCCGTTTGTCATTCCCGAACCCGTAGGGTATATTTACATAAAGCTTGTCGATTGAGCAATGACCGTGGGTAAGTTAAAATCAATTTTTAGATTGTCGTACATATTGCACAGACTTGTATGTGGTGTCAATATTTTAGAAATATTCAGGAATGAATCGCTATTAAAATCCAACACAATTAGTTTCTAAGATATGAGCAAATAAACAACACTATCACTGTTTTTTCTCACATCTCTAACAGATTTTTCATCTTAGGACAATTATAGACACGTAGAGATATTTTTAAAAAATGTTGGTTAAATCGGTTACTAATCGGCAAAGTTATATGCAAAAATTATTTTTAAAAATATTAAAATTGTTTTAATATATTAACTTTCTTAAGCTTCTAAATTAATTTTGGACACTGTAGTGACACTTAATTGCTAGCAGTAGCCTCAACAAATTTTCCTAATAAATCACTTACTAATCAGTTTAAAACTAACTGAGATATAAACCCTAAAATTAAACTGCTGCAATGATTTTCATAAAATTAAAAAAAAAAAAAATTAAAATTTTTCAACTTATAGACAACCGACAGCGTCAATATTGATATAAAAGTGCAGCCAAAACGAAATGGCTTAAAATATATTTATATGGGTCAAATCTAGCATTTCTAAATGTACCCCCTTTAACTCCCTTAATATTGGTATCAAATAAAGGGGCTTGACTAGTAGAATACAGTCCGCCATCTTACGTTTTTTCTTTCAACTAGTGCTTATTTCGTGAATGGTAACACTTAGCTCATGTCTGATTTGACAGATAATTAGTTTTATCCTTACGCTGAACGAATATGGTTGTGTATACGCTTAAACAACGCGGGGAAATATTGCGACATTACTTTGGCCGATTTTGCCAAAAAAAAATCATCTTTTCAGATGAAGCTCATTTTCAGATGATCGCATTTGGGGCACAGAAAACTCGCACGCATACATTAAAAAGCCAATACACAAAACGAGTCACTGTTTGGTGCGGATTTTGGTCCAGAGGCATAATTGGGCCATTTTTCTTTGAAAATGAGAAAGGAGTGGCCGTTACAGTCAATGGCGATCGTTATCGGGACATGTTGAACTAATTTTTGTTCACAAAAATTAAAGAGGAGGATATTGGCAACATTTGGTTTCAACAGGACGGCGCTACGTGACACACAGCTGAAGCTACACTCGATGTTTTGCGCATTTTTTGTATAGAATTTTCAAAAAAAAACTTATTTGGCAGACCATTTATGAGGAAGCTTAAAATTCTATAGGGCATTCAAAACAAAAAGGCAAAGGTTTTTCTTAACCCCATAAATAAAGGTATCATATAAAAAAAGGCTTAACTAGTAGAATACAATTGACTATGTACAAATTTAAAGTCAAAGATGTCGTCGAAAAAAAAAATACAGCAGTTTTAGGTTTGTTGTTGTTTTAAAGCCAATTAAGTATTATAATACTTTTTAGCTTTGTTTAAAATTATATATAAATATAATTTTTAATTTTTCTCTAAACCTTTCTGTAACAACTTCGATTTTGTAAACACTTGTATGTATACTCTTGTATTTGGTTGGTCAACACTCCTGAAAATATGCTTCATAAAAATACCAACTTTTGAATTTTGAATAAAAAACGTTAATTTCAAACTTTTTATAAATATAATATTAAATTTTTCGGTAAACCCATCTGTAACAACTTCCATTTTGTAAACACTTGTATGTATACTCTTGTATTTGGTTGGTCAACACTCCTAAAAATATGCTTCATAAAAATACCAACTTTTGAATTTTGAATTAAAAAAAATGACTGTTATGCGTGTGTTACCTTAGATATCACTTGCTGCATGATGTATGAATATATAAATACAAATACACACTCGTACTTACATTCAAAATTGCGGCAAATAGATTTTTTATTGCTCTTATTACTTTTAAAGAACACTGAAAACTTTTTTTTTGTGGCTATATTTGCCTGTTTGTTATGATATTGAAAATCATATATAACGCCAGGATTCCAATTCTATTATCCCTTTTTTTTTTGTTTACTGGCTCTTGGCCAAATACCCGAGCACTTTGTAAAAAAATATGTGTAAACACTTCATATTCATCCAACAACGAACATTGTAGATACACCAACTTCTTAATACTTTTTTAGTCGCGTTTTCCTACGCATCGAATGAACTTTTTGTCCTCTTACAACATTAAATTGATTTCTTTTTTCTTTTTGCATATTATTTTATTAAAATATTGCTTTTTTTCTACAATAACAAAAAATATTCATGTATTTCCGATTTATTTTTTTTTTCATTCCGGGCAGACATGCTACTCTTTTCGAACTCATTGTTTTGCTTTCATACTCTAGACCTTTGAAAATTTCTCTTGCTCATATTTTGTTACGATATAAATATTCGTTTTCATATTTTTGAGGTGTATTCTGGACATTTTGGGTTTGAGTTTGTGTAAGCTTCTGCTAACCATATTTGTATATTGTCTACTAATACGATCCTTTTTATTGGGCAGGAACAACAATGTTTTTATGTTTAAATATTTTTTACAAGTTATAATATACATACATACACAAAAAATATAGCAAAACAGTTTTGCACTAGTTCAATGTAAATAACATTTTTAATGACTTCTAAATCATCATTAATCATGACCCCCTAAATCCAAAATAGTTTGTCATAAATAATGTGCTTCAAAATACATGCAAATGCATGCACAAAAAATTAAGCAATACATGTAAACAAACAAAATCAACTCATGAAACATGAATTTCTTTTCGCTTAATATCTGTGCACCTTTTTTATGGTACATATAACAAATTAAAGACAGCATCGTCACATTTACAACTAGATTAAGGTCTAATGAGTCGACCACAGAACAATTCCAATGACATGTTAATGTTAAAATCATGCAGGTTTTACCTAAATTGAACCACTTCATCGTGGATGTCTGTATTGATACTTTGTATTATTTTATAACATGTTAATACATGTATTATTTATTGCTACATTTGTAAGTCTTATATCATTCAAAACTATTTTTTTTTTACCGAAAACAATCTAAAGTTGTTGAGTTTTTCCCTATTTAGAAATTTAAAAAGAATTCTGAATTTTAAAACTAAACACTAGGGTGATCGATTCGGGTTTACAACCGGTGGAAAACCCGGTTTTTTACTCTTTCAGCTGGCGGTTTTTTTCGAAATGTTAATTTTTCGAATGTCGAATACACCGGTTTTTTTACTCACAGAAACCGGTTTTTTTTTCATTTTTAGTTTTATGTTCATTTATCTTTGTAACCATACGTACAATACTATATTTATTACTCAAAAAACTTTGAAAAATCAGAAAATTTATTAAATAATCTTCCATTATATTGAAAGAAATTCATTTGTTTCAAAAAAAAAATTTAAAATAGGAAAAACAATTTGGCTTAAATATTATTTGTTTTCAATGGAGAGCAGGTATTTTATACGTTGTTGCGCTTAAAATTTGCTGTGATAATCAGCTGTTCAGTTAAGTTTTTCGACCAAATTATTGTACTTTGCAGTACTTTTTGATTTTAAAATCTTTTGCTTCTATGAAATCTAGCGACTTGTACTAAAGACTACTAATAGCTTAACTAATATCTCTGATAACATTTTACTTATATACTAAAATAGTTTGGCACATAAAGGGTCATTATTACATCTTGCCTTTAAAGTTGACTACCGTAAGCAGTGAAGTGCCTTTTTTTTATTTTTCATTATTAAAACCTCCTTGTAACAATGTTTTTTTTTATAAGGCAGTACCAGAGCAAATACCGGTTACTTTTAACAAATTAATTTAGTTCTTAAAAAATGTAGTGGCAACAATGTACGACTTAAATAGTTTTTCCTTTATGCCACAGATTTATGACTAGCCTAATTATGATTGGCGTTATGTGTCGCTTTTTTGACAAAATTGACAAAAATATGATGGAGTGCCATTCATTTTACATTATACAACAGTACACAGTATCAAACAATATCATAACAATAATTGACGTAACTAGACCATTCTCCAATGCCTGATGTCTAGATAACAAATGTCAAAAATTATGTTCACATATCCTTTAAGCTGCGTACTAACAACGAAAAGTTGTTTTTAAGTTGTTTAAGACTGAATTTTAGCTTGTCTTTTTTTACTCGTATGTATGTACATATGTATATACTTCTTATGGGAAACAGAAACTGCATACTGGCCTGTGAAGCGTGTTATGTACCTTGAACTTAAGACTTTCCATATCCATTCCGTTTTACTCTTGCATAGAAAGCGGAAATGCTTTTATGCTTGCAACAATAACAAAACCGGAGAGAATGCAATAACAAATTGAAATATAAAAATAAATACAAATAAAAATATACTATTTTTGTGTTTTTGTTGTTGACATTCATATCTAAAAATTCGCGCAAACACACACATTTACACGCATACATAAATATTGTGCATTAGGAAATATACGAAAATAACACGATTGTGAATGTGTTTAAAATCTTACTTTTGCACATTCGTAGAATTGCGACATAATGTTTACATTTTTTTTTATATCTTCCTCTTCTTTATCACATTTAAAACAAGTATTAATTTAAGATTCGGCTATGTCGAATCTAATTTACCCACCACCAGTAGTTGGTTTTGAAAGTCTTTATATGAAAACAAACATAATTTTGTTGAAAGTTTCAACTGTTTGTGGCGAATTTTAGCCTCAATTCATTCGTTCAAATACCCTGGGCAATTTTAAATTATAACCCTTCCATGCCTGGCCGATTTCGAAAGTTTTTTTTCTCTTACATTGCAGCCACACGTTCAACTTTTTCTGTCAAGTTTTTCACACATACTACTTGTCAAAATTAATTTAAATTGATTGCTGTGACGTAGGCTGCACGCAATTTTAAAGCAATTTTATTATTCAAAATTATTATTTTTATTCACAAACATTATAAATTATATTTAATTTAAATTTCGGCAGAATATTTGTAAAACACAAAACAAAAAATTATGGCGGCAGAATATTTGTCAAAAAAAAACCAAAAATTCGTCACAACAATTGCACTCAGCTGTTTGCTTGACTGTAAATTGAAACATTCGATGGAAAGGGAATTTCAAAAGCAAGTTCGCATCAAGTTCTAAAAGTATGAGTGTATTAGTAAAAAAGTGTGAGTGTATTGAAACTTGATGCACAAAACTTGATCGTGTAACCGCTGTGTTACTAAAGTTTCTTAAACATTTGCTTTTTTGTATTTTTCTAATTTTGATAGATTATGATTAAATTTTAGAACAAATATAGATTTGAGGAAGAACTGCATTCGTACGTTTCAAAGAGGTAACTAACAAGCAAAGTCACATTTAAATAGGTCGTCTAAATGATAAAATTTTTCCCTCTTTTCACCTTATTTTAAATTGTCATGCTTTTTATGGAAAAATTTTTATAGAAAAATCCTCTCCGAACTGCTATTACTTTATATAGCTACACCATGGATCAAAATTATGGAAATTTTGCCTAAAGTTGTTTTATTTTGATTCAGCTTAACGCTTTGAAGGCTGAGTCAGGTTCCACAGGGATATATTCAATATTGTAAGCTTTGTAAGCATTATACTGGTCAAACCATTTAATTTGATACCAATATTGTCGGGGTTGAAGGGAGCAAAGCCGTAATTACTATATTCGACCCATATAACGACGATTGTACAAAATTTCAATAGCGATTTATTCACGGATATTTACAAAAGTTTGTTACCACATATAGATCTAGGTGACATACTGGGGCCTCTAAAAGTTGATTTCAACCATCACACGGACAGACGTACAGAGCTCAATCGACTTCGTCGTAAGCTTTCAGAAAATATATACTCTATGGCGTTGGAAATTAATATTATAGAAGTTGGCACCACCGGCGAGGTAAAGGGGTAACGAGACTAAAAAATCGTAAAATGTAAAAAAAAATTCAAAATGGCAACACTAATTTTAAATATCAAATTGGCTTTTATAAAAGCTGGGACACAATGAATCCGTCGTCCGTCAAACTTCAACTTTTTCAACTGACATCAACGTATTGACGGAGAGGGGTTGGCACAATCAGTACTTTGTGTTGACGGATCATAATCAGTCAAGTTAAATTGTCGACTGTTGCGACTAATCAAAAACAAACAGCGGCGGCTGAAGGCCGATAATATTTATATATATTTTTTTTATTTATCTTCACAATAACAAAAAATTAATAAAACAAAATAATATTTTTTTAAGAAAATGTCAATTTAGCTTCAAATTCATACAATCGATATATAAAAAAAGAATTTTGAACCGAAAAAAAAACTGCATGCTTCTGCATGCTTTGGCGGCTCATTCATCATAAAAAAGTACGGCGGCTGCTGTAAAGCCGGTTGACTTCGCTTTTTGCGCACAACCATATGGTAGTTGTCAAAGTACTCGACGTAAGTTAAAAGTTGGTCAACTTTCGTACTTTGCGTTGACGGAGACGTACTGAATGTTACAACACTCATAAGAAAACAAATATTTTAACTTAGTTGTCAGTTGAAAAAGTTCAAGTTTGACGGAAGACGGATTCATTGAGCCCCAGTCTTAACTCTTAGTCCTTCTTCACGAAGAGTATATGCATATGTGTGTATATTATTTGCTCCTTGCCGATTCTATCGATTTGTGTGTCGCAAACTTAATGCCAACATTAATATACCCACAACTTTTTTTAGTAGTTGAAATAATGACGTTTGCTGCGACTGCAAAAAGAAATAACAAAATTTTTATTACTGTTGTAGTTTTTGTTTTTGCACAGTTTGTTTTTAACCGGCAGTTTTTTTTTTTGGCTGATTGTACGAAATTGTTGAACTGAATTTTCGGAAGTTTTGCGCGTGTATTGCACACCCCTTGTTTCTCTTAGAGATAGATGGAGCGGAAGAGAGAGTGACAGGGGCGAATATAGTTCTGATATATGAGTTGAACTAAAAAAATAGCAGCAACAAAATGCTAAAAAATGGGTCGGGGTATGCATGTATGCTTACATACTTAAGCTTTTTACGTTTTAGCTAATAGTGGTATTAGTTGTAGGTATGTTTTATTTTTCATTATTTATTAGGTTTTTTTTATTATTTCTTTATAGTTTTTATTTTTGTATATAAAATGCTAAAAAATCAACAAGAATTTCAAATTGAAAGACGCAAATGCAGTTTATTTTTTTTTGATAATTTTATTATTTTTGTTTTTTATTTATGAATATGTGTGTATGAACGTGAAAATAAACTTGATAGAATAACAACAATAAAATATAAAATTGGGTCACATAAAATTAATAATAACAAAAACACATTATAATTCTTGAAAAAGCGTGTAGTTAAAGCCTACTTCTTGCATATGGTCTGAGTTATTTTTTGCACAGTTTTGTTTGCATGTATATATCGTCTACATACATACCTACATATTTTAGTTTAAAAATTAAGGAATTTTAGTGAATCATTGTTGTTTTCGTGCCTTTAATAGAACTTACAAATATTTAAAAATCATGCAAAGATTTAGAAAAACCTTAAATCTATAAACCCGCGTACGAATTATTGAAATAAAGTCCTAAATAAAATATTTAATAGTTAATGGTTAAGTGGAAACACCAAATATTATTGCCGCTGTTTCAATCATGTAGTAGATTAAGATGTAAGAAACATAAGATTGTTTTTATTTTTTCGTTTTAACAAACTGTAAACTATTTTCATTTTTATCTCGCTAAAGTTGTTTTCTAACATATACAGGGTGTCCACCGGGAAGGTATACTACTTTGTTTTGTCGCCATTTTGGTAAACCATAGTCTTGACAGCTCATATTTGGCAGTCGTCAAGTGGAGACGTGGCAAATTTATTATGCAAAAATATTCGGTAAACTGACGTGTTTTAATCGTTAAAACATTTTTATCAAAATCAATCATCGATTACTGTGACGATGAGAAAGTTGCGTGAAATTTTTGGGAGAAACAACGTGCCAACAAGACGCACTATTTATCGTGTAGTGAATGATTTCGAAGAAAGAGGGACTGTAGCTGATAGGTCCAAGCATGGACCACAACATACTGCAAAATCGGCTAAAAATATTACTGCCGTTCAAGAAAGTGTTCAAAACAATCCATCAATCTCAACTCGATGTCGTGCTTAGGAGCTTGGTCTTCAAACAGCAACTTTGGGCACAATTTTGCACAAAGATTTGCATTTGTTTCCATTAAAGATTCAGTTGACACAAGAGCTTCCTGCAGAAGACCATTTACATCATCGTACATTTGCCAAAAGGATGTTACAGCTTGCCCATGACAACCTCGATTTTCATGAAAACAATCATAATGAGTGACGAGGCACATTTTCTATTGAATTGGTATGTGAATAAACAGAATAGTCGGTTCTGGGCATTAGAAAACCATCAAATTATTTCTGAGTTACCTTTGCATCCATTAAAAATGACAGCCTGGTGTGCGATTTGATTAGGAGCAATCATTGGACCTTACTTCTTTGAAACTGAAAACGGCGTAACGGTAACTGTCAATGGGGAGCGATATCGTGATATGATTGAAAACTTTTTAACGCCACAACTGCACGCCTTGTGCTTGACGAACATGTGGTTTCAACAAGACGGTGCCACATCGCATACAGCCAGGATTACAATGGAATTACTGCGAGACTTCTTTCCACAACAAGTTATTTCAAGGAATGGTGATGTTGATTGGCCTCCACGGTCGCCTAGTTTGACTGCTCCGGACTTCTTTTTGTGGGGATATCTGAAAGGCAAGGTTTATGCAAATAAACCAGAAACGCTGGAGCAACTCAAACAAAAAATTCGTGATGAAATTATTGAAATGCCTCGGCAAATGTGTGAGAATGTAATGAAAAATGTGCTTAAAAGGGCTCGAATTTATGAGGCTAACAGAGGCGGACATTTATCTGATATTGTATTCCATACATAATTGCCGACCCTAAATAAAAATTTATAAACAAGCAAAGTAGTATACCTTCCCGGCTGACACCCTGTATATACATATTTGCAAAGATTTTAGTCCTTAAAATAAGTTTAAAAAATTATACAATTTTTAAACAGAACATACTTTGTCTTTAAGGCCCATCCTTATGCTGCAGAGAAAGTATAAGGAAACTATCAAATTTTCATTTGTTAAAAATTAAAATACTTTCCGTATTCTTTTGGCATTAATTCGAGAGTTGAAAAATGGATTAAAATAAAATACTTAATACCAATAAAGAGTAGAAGGGTACATACAGAAAATGAAATCTTCATCATCGGCATGTTTTGTTTTAATCGCTATTTAATATAGTTGATTATGTATTAAAATCTATGAAAATGAACTAAGCAAAAATAAAAGATTACATATAAATTTAAATAAAAAAATTTCAAAAAAATTCCATTTTTATTTATTTTTTTTTTGCATTTTAGTTTCAATAGTTCGTTAAACATTTTGCTGGGTTGAAATACTTTTTTTCAGTCAACCTGCATATCGCTTGAAAACAGCAATAACAAGAAAGTATTTAAAAATTCTTTAAATAACATTTGTTCTAATTTCTAATGTGAATATACTCGTGCAGTAGTTATGAAAAACACAAATTCTTATCAATTGGCATGAATGAAGTATAATTTGCAAATTCATATGTATGTACATACATACCACATACATGTGTATGTATGTATGAAAGTATGTATACACTTAGTGCGAAGAATATAATTTATGAATCAATACAGGTTTTACGTTCTTAAATTATAAAATTTGAGTGCAATCTTTAATTTTTATAAAACAAAATTTTATTTTGTGATTATCTCTATAATTTATAAACCGAAATTTACTTCACAAAGGCACATACATATGCACTAGGGTGATCGATTATTCGACTTGTTCAAAAAACCGGTTTTCGAATAGTTCGAAAAGTTGGACTGAAAATAAAATAAATATTTTGTCAATCAGAAAAAAAGAAAACTTTGTCAGTTTCTGTATTTTTAAATTAGCCGTGTGTAGTATGATTGATTTATTTTTATATTTAATATATTGTTACGTTTATATCTTTTATAAATGTTGGCTTATTTCCTCTAAATACTCTTTGAGTTCTTTTATTGCAATTAAAAGCACTTGAAATTAGTTATAAAATTAAGAGCAATTTATTTATTTAAATACACGTAGATATTGTTTTTATAGCACTTTTCTTATTTCACTTATGGTTATACACTTTTATAATCAAACTCACTTTGATACGCTCTTTACAAGCTCTATTGTTAGACTGATCATGTTAGCTGTGTTGTTCGGCTATTTTTAGTAACATAGTGGTGTTCGGTAACATTCGACGAAGTTCTCGTATGCACACACTAGTTCATTCGAAACCCGTTACATTTAAATTATGACGTTATGTTAATGTTAAGTAATATGCCGGAATAATAAAAATGCCTAAGAGTATGCTACACATAATAACAACTTAACATCATGTTCGAACAACCAGCGAAATAAACTTATATAAACAAAACTACAGTAACTTAAACTACTACAACTAAAATAAATTATAATGTAAATTAAGCTATTTAAAATAAATCTGTAACAATATTATACAGTTACTTAAATTAAAAATTACGTATCTACCATTTTGAATAATCTACAGGAACAGATAAAAAACAATGTGATAGAATTGCGAAAAAGTCTTGTACGCAGTTTAAAGCTATTAAGTACTAAAGCTATACTTTTTTTTAATAAATTTTAAACTAAGAATTTTAAAAGTCTGTTGCAATTGCTTGTATCTCTTCGTGTACATTATTTTTGAATGGATATTTACTCTTTTTATACCCTTCACACAGTGAAAAAGGGTATATATAGGTTTGTCATTCCGTGTGAAATTTCTACAATTTTGATTTCCGACCCCATAAAGTATATATTTTCTGAAAGCTTATGAATAGGGGAGTCGATTAAGCGCTGTCAGTCTGTCCGTCTGACCGTCTGTCCGTGTGTATGTTGAAATCAACTTTTTGAAGCCCCCCGACATCGCTTGGACTCGGGTGAGGTATTAAAATATCAGAAATATTCGGGAGTAGATCGCTATTGAAAATCAGAAACATCGGTACATAAACAACTGAGATATGAGCAAAAACCCACGACCACCTCGATTTTTTTTTCACAAAAGCAACATTACAACAACAACATACATACATACAAACGTGTATACTGGTTAGAGAAAACGTGGCATCGAATCCCAGCTGAGCCAAAAAAATTTTTTTTTTAATTTTTTAAAAAAATTTTTTTTTTATTTTTTTTTTTATTTTTTTTTTATTTTTTTTTTATTTTTTATTTAATATATTATTTATATTTTTATACCCTTCACACAGTGAAAAAGGGTATATATAGGTTTGTCATTCCGTGTGAAATTTCTACAATTTTCATTTCCGACCCCATAAAGTATATATTTTCTGAAAGCTTATGAATAGAGGAGTCGATTAAGCCCTGACCGTCTGTCCGTCTGTCCGTCTGACCGTCTGTCCGTGTGTATGTTGAAATCAACTTTTTGAAGCCCCCCGACATAGGTTGGACCCGGGTAAGGTATTAAAATATCAGAAATATTCGGGAGTAGATCGGTATTGAAAATCAGAAACATCGGTACATAAACAACTGAGATATGAGCAAAAACCCACGACCACCTCGATTTTCTTTTCATAAAAACAACATTACAACAACAACATACATACATACAAACGTGTATACTGGTTAGAGAAAACGTGGCATCGAATCCCAGCTGAGGCAAAAAAAATTTTTTTTTTAATTTTTTTTTTATTTTTTTTTTTATTTTTTATTTAATATATTATATATATTTTTATTATTTTTTTTTATTTTTTTTTTTTAATTTTTTTTTTATTTTTTTTTTGTTTTATATATATTATATATGTATATAATAATTTTTTTTTTTTTTAATTTTTTTTTTAAATTTTTTTTTTTAAATTTTTTTTTTATTTTTTATTTTTTTTTTGTTTTTTTTAACATACATACGTGAATTTACTGTTATTGCATGACTACACGTTGTGAAGGGTATATAAGATTCGGCACGGCCGAATATAGCGCTTTTACTTGTTATTATTATTTTTATACCCTTCACACAGTGAAAAAGGGTATATATAGGTTTGTCATTCCGTGTGAAATTTCTACAATTTTCATTTCCGACCCCATAAAGTATATATTTTCTGAAAGCTTATGAATAGAGGAGTCGATTAAGCCCTGACCGTCTGTCCGTCTGACCGTCTGTCCGTGTGTATGTTGAAATCAACTTTTTGAAGCCCCCCGACATAGGTTGGACCCGGGTAAGGTATTAAAATATCAGAAATATTCGGGAGTAGATCGGTATTGAAAATCAGAAACATCGGTACATAAACAACTGAGATATGAGCAAAAACCCACGACCACCTCGATTTTCTTTTCATAAAAACAACATTACAACAACATACATACATACAAACGTGTATACTGGTTAGAGAAAACGTGGCATCGAATCCCAGCTGAGGCAAAAAAATTTTTTTTTAAATTTTTTAAAAATTTTTTTTTTTAATTTTTTTTTTATTTTTTTTTTATTTTTTATTTAATATATTATATATATTTTTATTATTATTTTTTTTTATTTTTTTTTTTTTAATTTTTTTTTTTATTTTTTTTTTGTTTTATATATATTATATATGTATATAATAATTTTTTTTTTTTAAATTTTTTTTTTAAATTTTTTTTTTTTTAAATTTTTTTTTTATTTTTTATTTTTTTTTTGTTTTTTTTTAACATACATACGTGAATTTACTGTTATTGCATGACTACACGTTGTGAAGGGTATATAAGATTCGGCACGGCCGAATATAGCGCTTTTACTTGTTTTTTTTTAATTTTTTTTTATTTTTTTTTGTTTTGTATATATTATATACATAATAATTTTTTTAAAAATTTTTTTTTTTAAATTTTTTTTTTTTAAATTTTTTTTTTTTTTTAATTTTTTTTTTAAATTTTTTTTTTGTTTTGTTTTTTTTAACATTCATACGTGAATTTATAATTTTACAATGGGACGTTTTTATATATGTATGTTTTTATATGTATGTACGTATTTCATATGGGATGAATGGTGACACAAACCACTGTTATTGCATGAATTCACGTTGTGAAGGGTATATAAGATTCGGCACGGCCGAATATAGCGCTCTTACTTGTTTCAATTAAGGTTTTTATACAAGTACAGATTAAAAATGCTTTCTTTTTTTAATGTGCTAGTGAAGCATATAATTTACAAATTATTATATATCTTTTAAGCTATTAAAGCACTTTGTTTCATTTAAAATTTTTGACAGAATATTAACTTCTTCATATGCATCAAAAGAAATGGCCACTCGATATAAAGTAAACATTTGAACATAAGTTTTGTTTTCTCTTTGTTTTATAGAAGAGTATAGGCCTTATTCATAACAAAAAGTTGGCATAAAGTTAGCACAAAGTTTATTCATTACACACATGCCAAACTCTGACTAACGATTTGCTAAACTCTTGTTAACGAATCGGCTCTCAGTGCATAAAAACGTTTTTTTTTCGACATGCGAAAATCAATATTTTAAAAAAACTGTTGACTGTAAAACCGAGTCAATTACCCTAATATGCACAAATATTTCGTCTTTGTAACGCATACCTTTAGTATGATGGCGAGTACTTTAAATAATTATTTTAAAAAAACTGTTCGCACAAAAAGTCATACTGACCCATTGTTCCTTAATTAATATGTAAAAAATCGTTGCCTACATTCAGGCTGTAGTTTAAAGATTTTTTCCAATATATTTGTTGGTGTTTTTTTATGTTACAATAACATTTTAAGCATTTAAAGTTTTGTAGCTGCTTTCAAGTTCTTTTTTTTTATTGTTGACGCCGGTAAATTAAACCACTGAATACATAAATCTTAACCTTTTAAAATAAAGCTTAATTTGGTTTAAAAAAAAATACATGAAATAAGGAAAAATAGCAATAAGGGATAATCAAATACACTCATATATATGTTAAATATATGCAAAAACGATAATAAGAAAATAAAGAAAAATTGAAAGTTATCCTTAGAAAAGACCTTGAACCCATAAAAAATCATGTCATATAATAAGTATGTATATACAATAATGTGTACATTCATATGTATATATGTACAATGTACATACATAAATACATATACACGAAAACACATTTAAATAATAATAAGAAAAAAGTAAAAACAAACATATAAACAACAGAAAATAAGGCCAACCTGTTATATTATGTACTACATACATACAAACTACATTCATATGCTCAATGAATAAATAAGAACAAAAAAAAACAATAAAAATTCCTTGGTTTTTGAATCAACACAAACAAATTTTCGCCGCCCCAAAACACAATACACACATTCATACAACTTAAATATATTAAAAGTAATAACAACAATGAGAAAAATACGAAGACAAAATCATCGTATACGCGCCAAATCGTTAAACGACATCACAAGGAGCTGCAGAAATACATACATACTTACTTAAATCAACTCATACATCACAGAACACCCACCAACTGCCCTACCTGCGCTAACGACTGTTTTTGTAAGAAAAATTATCGACATTTTCTTGTGAATGGTTTTTGCTTTTGAACTTTTGGTCCATAAAAAAACATCTTAAGGAAACACGCAGCTGGAGGGTAATATTTTTTTTTTTTTTTTATGTTTTTCTTGTCTATATACTTTGTCACATTGTATGGAGTGGGTGCACTATTTATTCATCTGTGACAGGTAGAGTGAAGTTACAAAAGAAAATCCAACAACCGGCATAAACTTACTTAAAACTTTATGTTTAAAGTGCACACAAAGAAAAATGTCGTTACCTAAGTCGGAAAACGGGCTAAGTCCACTTTTCGTCGAAATTGAGATTTTGATGTAGCTTGCTCAAAATACATCATTTACAAGCAAAAATAATACGATTATTTTGTTTTTTCTTTTTGGAATGCAGTGGTAGGCAAATATGCTAAGTTCAAAAAAACAAATTTAAAAAGTAAGAAAATATGCCAAGTCCAGTTGAAAGGAACAATCAAAAATTTTTTTTAATAAAGTCTTCTCTTCAAGTTGGATTATAAAAGAATTACAGCAATTTGGCAATAGCTTAATATATTCTTTGCATTTTTTCGAGCATCTGGATGTACTTCATCGAACAAAAGTTCTTTGGAGAAGCCGAAAAAAAATTATTTTTTATAGTGACGGCTGTACCTAACAAAATCGAAACACCATCATGAGCAATGCTTTGCTGAATTCAGCAGTTCAACATAACATAACGATTGAACAAAAAATCTTGAAAATTCGCCACAAACAAATTGATGCTAATACTGTACACTCCATCATTGAAGGTGCAATTAAAAATAGAAATATTGCTGTCCTGCTGAATATATTGATATATGCAGAACAGCCCGAAAAAAGCCTGAACCATACAACGTTACATATTTGGACTTTTCGTTTTTTAAACATGTTAACATCTTGCAATTTTGTAAAAGCATTCGGCCTGGACGAGGTAAAGAAGACCACAAGGTAACGGATACTCGTGCAATTAAATAAACACCAAATTCTGGAATAAAGTATAAACTTCGTTTCACCGAAGAGTGGAAAAATTTACCACAGAAAATAAATAAAAATATAAAACCTATTAATTTTTCGAGTTTGGCACCACTCCACAACGAAAGACGGAAAATAACATCAAGAAAATATTGTTACAGTTTTTTTTTTAAATAGCTTAATTTACATTATAATTTATTTAGTTGTAGTAGTTTAAGTTATTGTAGTTTTGTTTGTATTACTTTATTTCGTTGGTTGTTCGAACATGATGTTATGTGTAGCATACTCTTAGGCACTTTAATTATTCTTGCATATTACTTAACACTAACATTACGTCGTAATTTAAATGTAACGGTTTTCGAATGGACTAGTGTGTACATACGAGAACTTTGTCGAATGTTACCGAACACCACTACGTTACTATAAATAGCCGAACAACACAGCTAACATGATCAGTCTAACAATAGAGCTTGTAAAGAGCGTATCAAAGTGAGTTTAATAATGAAAGTGTATAAATAATAAGTGAAATAAGTAAAGTGCTATAAAACAATATCTGAGTGTGTTTAAGTTAATAAAGTGCTCTTAATTTTATAACTAATTTCAACTGTTTTTGATTGCAATAAAATAACTCAAGGTTTATTTAATGGAAATAAGCCAACGTTTATAAAAGGTATAAACGTAACAATATGAAGACTTGCAATTTTTAAAACTGACTTTACCCAAAGACCATCACCGTTTTCATGATGATCTATGAATTGTTTTTCTAAATATTCTGTAATTATTTTTTATATCCTTCACCTGAGGTGCACAAGGGTATATACAGCTTTGTAATTCCGTTTGTAATTTCTACAATTTTCATTTCCGACTCCATAAAGTATATATTTTCTGAAAGCTTATGCATAGAGGAGTCGATTAAGCCCTGCCCGTCTGACCGTGTGTTGGTTGAAATCAACTTTTGGAAGCAACTAATTGTTCCTCAGATTTGAGTATGGTATCAATCTTTTGGAAATATCCGGTAATGAATCAGTATTGAAATTTAGCACAATCACCTTATAACTTTCTGAGATATGAGCAAAAAACCACGACCACCTCGATTTTTTCACAATTACAACAACAACATACATATATACTGGTTAAAGTAAACGTGGCATCGAACTCCAGCTGAGCCAAAAAAATTTTATTTTATATAATATATTATTTATATTTTATTATTTTTTTAATATTTTTTTTAATGTTAAAAATAATTTTTTAAATTTTTTTTTTAAATTTTTTTTGTAATTTCTTTTATTATTTTTTTTTATTTTTAATTTCTTTTATTATTTTTTTTTTATTTAAAATTTTTTTTTTGTAATTTTTTTTACATGTATGTAAGTACGTATTTTATATGAGATGAATGATGATACAAAGAATTGTTATTGCATGACTACAAGTTGTGAAGGGTATATAAGATTCGGCACGGACGAAGATAGCACTCTTACTTGCTTTAATATAGGAAGCTTCCGAATTTAAAATAATCGTATAATTTTAAGCAATTGGATGTTCCCTATATCGCAAAAATATATATTTTTATTATTATTTATTACTTTTTCTTTAAACTAATAAATCTTGTTCTTATTTATTGTTAACCAATTAAAATGTTGTTATTTAACACCAATAAAATAATTACATTCTTGTAAACACCAAATACACTGTGCTTCATAACGAACAATTCCTTAAATTAAATTCCAAAAATAGGTTCGTTCGAGTACTTTTACTGCACTTTGTAGTAAATGAGTAATTATTTAGTAAATTGAAAATTTTACTCTCAAAAAGAGAATTTGTTCAAAAAAGTACTCGAACAGGCATTTGTAAAAATTCGTAAGATTGAAGCAACAGCTGATGGCAAATAAATAAAGTTTAATGAGAACTATGTACATACACACATATGTGCAAATATGTATTTATGTATGTATACCTGCGCCAGATTCAGGCAGTTCCATTCTTTCATCTGTAGACATTGTTAACTAACTTTATTTCACAAACAATTTAAATTTAATAATATTTTGCACTTTGGTTTGGATTTTCCTTTTTTTAATATTTTTTTTTACAAATTGTATACGTTTTGTTTGCTTACTTTTGTTTGTTTACCTTTTGAATCATATGTTTTTTGGTTTTGCTAAATCTTACAGCAAGAAATTTCTGTTGTAAAAATTTGCAAATACTCAGTCAAGAACTGTCACTTTTCGCTTTTTATTTGTGCTCTCATTTACTACAAATTTGTGTAAACGAACGCAATTTCGTAAAATGCAGTAAAAATTTGTACAAATTCGTACAAATTTGTGAGTTCTCGAACGAACCTAATAAAAGAAAACATATTTAAGGAAAATATGCAAGTCCCTACTAAAATAATAAAATTTCAAAAGTCCAAAGAAGCCTATAAGTTCGCAAATGATTTATTTTTCAATCCTACGACTACTGGTAATTTAAGAGGATGGACGAAAGAAAAAACTGCATTTACAGATTTTCAAAAAGTCTACTAAAAAAAACTTACGACAGTTTTTCGTCTCTCCTGAATAATTTGAAGAAATGGACTTGGCACTTTTTCCTACTTAGGTAAGGACCCTGTAGGAAATGTCACTAGTGAATCAGTACTGATTCACTATTGACACTGTCACCAGTACTACTGACTTATTATACCCCCGACAATTCTTTTTTACTATAGACATTTAGCATGTGCGTGTCATTGGAAATCTACTACTGACACTGGTACTACTGAGTAGGTAGTTCTTTTGGGACCATATGTAGACATTGTCACCAGAGATTCAATAATGCATTTAAGTAATTCTAGTCTACACTTTTGATACTTTTCTGAAATCGACGTCGTTAATGATGATTTATTAAAAAAAATTAAGAAATTCATTAAATATCAAAATATTTTAAAGTAAATTAGGTACATTTCATTTAATTAGAATTATTATTTATTGTGTATACATTTTTTTCTCATCAAAGAAAATGAAAAAAAATGTAGACACTTTGTTGACAATGTCGCCAAGAAGTCACCACAATAGTCGACAAAACTGGTGACTTGGAGACACTTGCCCCCAGGTTTCCTTTAGGGGATATACACAAATGGAAATATTATGTAGTGTTTTTTAAAACATTTTATTAATTCACATTTAAGAAATTAAAATATATTTTTAACTAAATATTTTGCTTTATCTCGTTCGAAACTTTTTATATAATATTTTCAAAATATGAAATACACAAAATTTGTTTCTTATCCGTAACTCGGGTCTTTTTTACCTATTTTTTCTATAAGGTTTTTTTTCTATCGAAACATACCAGAAGTCAAAAATGCATATGTATGTATGTACCTCTTGGTTTTGACGCGTGTACATCTTCAAAATAAAAATGTATAAAGTATAGGAGGAAGAAAAAGGGAAAGGACAGAAATAAATAAAAAATATACGTTCTTACATACTAAATGCAAACATACATATGTACATACATACATATATACATCTTAAAAAATATATGTTTTTATTATAAGTTACCAACAAAAGAAAAATGTTTTCATCTTGGACAACTTTTGTTTTTTGTTTAATGGGGCACTTGTTGTATGTTTTTTTTTGTTTCTCTTCAAACTTTTCACTTAAGAAAATTTGAAATGGCAGGACGGCAGGTTTCAAGACACACTCACACGCTCTTAGAAATATACGTATACACCATTAAACTTGTATGATTTACAGATCTATTATTTGATATTTTTTACGTTAAAAGAAACTAAACCTAAAGAAAAAGTAAAAGTGTATTGAAAAGCCAAAAATAACCGTTTTTTTTTTTTGTAAAATATAAATCCTTTGAGGAAAATGTGGGAAAATTACACAGCTGTCAACTGTGTGCATGCTAGTACATAGCTGATACATCTACACCCACACATGTACACAGTTAAATAAAAATATCCTGAAATTTTTTTTGATATTAAAATTAAATTGAAAAATTAAATTTGTTAACGGGTTTTTTCTTTCTCTTTGTAGGCACAGTTTTTAAGGCTCACAAATTAATATTGGCAGCATGTTCGAAAAAGTTTGCCGACCTTTTCGAGACCACACCCACAAATGGACAATGTGTGGTTATATTGGAAGCTACATCGTCCGATAATATGGCCGCTTTGCTGGAATTTATGTACAAAGGTGAAGTACATGTATCACAAGAGGCTCTCAACAGTTTTCTGAAGTCTGCTGAAAATTTACAGGTTAGTAACTTATACATGGATAATGATAAAAAGTTTATAATTGAAAATACTGTATATGCCTGCAGGTTAAAGGTTTATCAACAGAAACTGGTCGTTTGGCCGCCCAACAGGCGCAACAACACATTGAAACGTCGGCTTTAGGCTCGCCTAATGCTCGTCGCAGCATACGGAACAGTATAAGTGGCGGCAATAGCAACCTAAGTGCAACTGGTCTTGGCTCGGGCCTTATGAATAGCCCTGCTGGTGGTATAAATGCTCCGGGTGGCGGTGGTGGCGGTATTTGTCTGCCAGATCGCTGTCCTAGTACCGGTGGCATCATCACTGGACCTCCCGGTGCTATTGGTTTGGGTAGCAATAGTAACAGTAGTATAGGTGGTGGTTCTGCCGCTGGTCTAGGTAGTGGCGCTGGCGCTGCTCACCATCTCGGTGGTTCTACTAATAGTTTGAAACAAGAATGCGATTCCCTTATGCACCCGAGCAGCTCAGCGTTAGGAGCTATGCCTTCATATGTGCCGCCCATGTATCATCGTCCATTGTCATATGAACCGCTGCGCAAGCGTGCCCTCCGTAGCCCCTACGCCGAACAGGAAATCCGTGGTAGTGTGTTACGTGATGGTTCCAAAAATCCTTCAGATTGCCCCAGTCCAATAAGCAAACCTCCTTATCATAGGCCATCGTCGAGTGCATCTTCAACGGCCCCTACCGAGGCGGAAACCATGCATTCGGAACGGGCCTCACCGCAGTCAAGGTGAACTTTTGTGATATTTGGGAACAAAATAAAAGAATTTAATTTTAAGTAAAATAAATGTTTTTGATTATATTTACAGCCGTTTCGATAACCACAGTCCTAGCATAACGGGCGGTAATGTCCCTAGCAATTTAAATAGATCGGTAAAATCGGAGCGTAACAATGGCAGTACAAAAGAGGCTAACAATGATGATCGTGATTTGGATGAATCAAGAGAAGTAAGTTTGTTCTTCTAAACTGGACTGTTTTTTTAAATAATTGATTTTGTTTTCTTGTAGAACTGTGCTGAAGATTTACGAGTGAAATTGGAAAATTCCAATTATTCTCCTGCACCACCACCCACCTCAAATACCTCACCCACCACACCTACCGCTTTGTTGGAGAGTCTTAAAAATGCTGATGGCACTTTACCCGGCAGCTTAGCGGCTTCAATCGCTCCCGCCGATATGTTGAATGTCTGGAATGCCACAAAATTGAATAACAAAAACAGTGGCCTGGTGAACACAGCAGATGGTAAGTATTGAAGACATGTGTACATGGCTCGCCTAATCTATAAATGTTGTTTGTAAACAATTGGCTTAATTCAATTTTTTTCATTTTCTTTTCCAAATTTATTCTTATTTTGTATAATGAATTTTAAAGGCAAAAAACTCAAATGCTTGTATTGCGATCGTTTGTATGGTTATGAAACAAATTTAAGAGCCCATATACGACAACGCCATCAAGGCATACGAGTTCCGTGTCCCTTCTGTTCGCGCACCTTTACACGTAACAACACAGTACGTCGTCATATTGCTCGCGAGCATAAGCAGGAGATCGGTTTAAGTGCTGGAGCCACCATTGCACCAGCATCGGTAGCTGCCGCTGCAGCAGCGGCTGCGAATCATTCGCAATAGGATGCGGCCGCAACAGCGGCGGCAGCAGTAGTTATGAGTGCAAAAAAAGAAGAGGCTAAAAAACGTAAACGCAAATCTTTGAAAGTGGCATTGGAGAAATGTATGCAAAGAAGGGAAGCGGCAACCACTACAACCAATAACACCAATACAACCTCGGCAAATACAAATGTTATGAACACATCTTTATCAATGCCCACATATACAATGTTATCGTCAACTATAACAACAACAATGGCTAATTTAACTACATCATCGGATAACTTAAGTCCAGAGGTCTCACTCAATCTTCCACTGAAGAAGGGGCCCGAAGTAACTTCAACCCCTCAAAAATTGGCCAAACACGAAATGGAAGTTTCAGAAACAACCGAAACCGAAACATCTATGGATACATCGGCGGAGATTAATGCCTCCGATATATGTGAATCTAGGGAGGAGGAAGAATCGGAAACTTCCATTAATAGTAAATCGGCCAGGAAAAAAAGAACAACACAACAAGAATGCAAAAGCATGGAAGTTTGCGATGACAAACCTTTGGATTTCACAAAAACTCCTACCAAGAGACCGCAATGCGATGATGATGATGATAATCACGAAGCTAAAGATGTTGAGGAGTATTTAAAATCAACTGCCGTTATTAAAGAGACCCCTAAAGAAACTATTACATCCTCTAGAAAAAAGAAAGATAAAGCTAAAGACGATGCTAATGAAAATGTTATGAAAAGTGATGAAAAGAATGCCGCCACTTCTTTGAAAAAACTATAATTGCACTCTGTTAAAAATGATTGAAGGTTAAACTGCTTAAAACTCATTTAAGCAAAACCGCAAATCTACTGTTGCAACTGCTGTTGCTGGGTTCTAACGTTATAATAACCTAACCTAACAAACTTTGGAATTAAAGTTTTTAGGGCGTTAAAATAACACACACACACACACAAACAAAACGCCAAAATGATAAAATGTTCTAAACTAAAGCCTAAAAGCATTTTATAGTATATTTTACTTCTTTTTTTTTTTTTTTTTTTTGTAAAAATAATAGTGTTTTCTTTATGTATTAGTTTGTGTAAAAAAAAAAAATAATTTTTGTTTTCTAAACAAATTTTTTATGTTTATTGTTGTTTCAAACTAATTAAATATTATTATTTTTTTTTAACAAAATATGAAATCGTTAAAGAAATTATAGTCAAAGAAATTACAAAATACTATAAAACAAAAATAAGAAGAAGAAGAAGAAAAATAAGAGAATCCGACTGGAAAATCGTTTTCAGGGTGCTAATTTTTTTTTTTTTTAAATGCAAATAAAAAATATTTTATGTATTTTTTTATACAAATTGAGAAATAATGAAACAAATGCAAAAGAAAAAAAAACATTAAAGTGAACTTCATATTTTTTTTTTTAAGCAAACATATAAACAACATGAATTTACATATTGAAAATAAAGAAAAAGAATAACAAAGCAAATTGATAAAAAAAATAAATAAAACAAAAAAGCCTTACGAGAGAAACAAACAAAACTACACTGAAAATAGTTAAAGAAAGAAACTTAATTGAATTGAAAAAGAAAAAACAAACTTTGAACGTTTTTGGATTGATTATGAGTATAATTTCTTTTACTAATATTTATTTGAGAGAAAAAAAAAATTAACGAGAAAAAACGACAACAAGACAACAAATCAAATGCAATAATTTTCCTTTTAAAACAAAGAAAATAAAAACAAACAAACATACATACATACAAACAAACACTTACAGCAACATTACAAAAGTACCTTAAAAACGCAACTGAAAATAATCAAAGCAACAATTAACAAACCAAAAAAAAAAAATAGCAACTTGCAATAGTCCTTACAGAAACAACTAAGAAGCGCAATAGTAACAATAAAAATAATAAATTAAAAATATATGTATAGTTTAAACAATTTACATTTTTTATATACTCGGTAACAAAAAAAGTAAAAGTCTACACTCATTTGCATATGCTTCCAGAACGGTTAATTACATACAGTAAAACTTTTTTTTTTAATTAATTGTTTAACAGAGAAGCAATATTTTTTTTTTGACACAAAAACACCGCATCCCTAAAAGTATTTTTTTTTATGTTTGATCATTTCAATTTTAACATTATATACAAATTTCGTTCGCGTCACCATAAGTGTCATTACTACCTACATACATACAAACATACATACTTTCAATAGCATTATTAATAGTAAATAAATAGTTAAAACAAACAAGCAAAGAAAATAGTTATATATTTCATATGGAAAAAAAAGTACCTGCAATAACATTTTAAGCACAACAATGTTTTCTTTAATTTATTTTAATTTTCAACACATATAAGTACACCGCACACACAATAGGCTGAGCTCGGAAATTTCATTAACTTGTTCTTGTTTGTGTACATACATACATACATACATACATACGTGTGCATGGACGTAAAGTACAAATGATTACAAATGAAGTACAATTATTTTCCAGCACTATATTAATCTCAAACACTGTTATTTCATTACTGAACCGTCTCACCTTACTTAACCCCCCTCCTAACTTTTTGGCTAAATCAAAAATCTAACTTGCAAAAAATTTAAAACATAAAAAAAAAATTTTATTTTATTTTGTTTAAATATAAAACAATATGGAAAAGGAGGTATGAAACTAGGCATTTTCTTTTGTTTAATTTTTGTAAACAAGTTTCACTTATATAAAACGTTACTAGAGATTTGAATCGAAAGCTTTTCTTAAAAGAGATTTTCTTTTATTTAGCAATATTTGTAAAGTACTAAACTACTTAACTCAAATTAAGCTAAAGTATACATTTCAACATTGTTTTAAAATGATTTTTGAAAAATTAAAAAAAAGAAAGATTTTTAAATCCTAGCGGCATCTAACAATCTGTAACAATTGCTGAATTAGATAGCTGAGATTAAAAACCTAACTCTGCTTAAAACAACTCTTAAGAAAAAAAAATAACTTAAAGTATAATTAGCGTCTCCAGCAGTTTGAAAACAGTTTAATGCTTGCTTCAGCAAATTAATATTAAAGGGACGTATAACAGTAGAAACTCGATTCTTGCACGTAATGAAAACCGGGCTCGGTGCAAGATTCAAAGTGGTCGCAAGTACCAAGTATTAATTTCCCATAAAAAATAAAAGGCACATACATCTGTTTTAAATCTAAGTTTAATATGTGTTTCATTTCAAAACACTTAAGTTCAACGCATTCGTATAACAGTAGATACATATATGTATTTGATGTGGAATTAAAGAAATTTAAAAATTTTGTTTATTTTGTACAAAATCGCTTGTTCAGTACTACACTGCTTCTTAGTCTCTTTCCATTTTTGGAAACTCCGAGGGTTTAAGCGTCTTTCTTCTCCCAGGGCCGGATTCGGAATGCGCCACAAATTTCTTTATGGTGTTTTCATTTCTCTTAACATGAGTTTTTGTTGATCTAGGCACATGAGAACTTTTGGCTAAGGAATTGATGGAAAATCCAGTACTTGATTTCTTTAAAATCTCGGCTTTTCCGTAAATTGCCAGCAACGTAAATTTTTTCTTTGCCATTATGACACCACACCCCTCAATAGCCGGCTTAAAACTGTTTCAAATTATATACAACATTTTATCAGCAGCATAAAACGACGGGGATTTCCCGAAATGTATTCAGTCTAAAAAAACGTAAACAAAGCAGCACTCAAGAGTAATACAAGAGTAATGTTACAAGTAACGAGTTCAAAATTTTCCGATGTCGCAAGTACTGAGTGCATAATGAAAAATATTTCTATGTTGCAAGAATCGAGTTGTGCAAGTATCAAGTATGTGCAAGAATCGAGTTACTACTGTATTTCAACGAATATTTAAATTTTTTTTTTTTTGCCTAGTTTTAGTTTTATTCTCCTTTACTAACGTAGACCTCAAAACTTAAAGAAAACAAAAAAAAACTTTTGGCATTCAAAATTCAAACAAGACGTTAAAATGAAAAATAACCCGGTTAAAATGGAAATAGAATTATAGAATTATTATTTTCAATTTTTTTTTTATTCAAGAAACAACAACACAACAACAAACTATTCAAAACAAGAATTGGTAAATTGGGTGCCTCTAATAAATAAATATTAAAAAATATTTAAAAAAAAGTAGCAAAATTTTTTTATTAAATAAAATATTAAATAAAAATAATAATAATAATTAAAAAAATAAGAAAATATTTAAATAAAAATAAAACCACCATTAAACATTAATTACTAATGATAAACGAAACAAAAAGCAGATAAAGTTAACAAAAAAAAAACAAAGAAGAAAACAATTCAAAAACGTTCATAGGAAACTTGTTAAAAATTAAAAAAATAAAAAAATATTTGTTGGTCTTTTTTTAACAGAAAAAAAAAAATCAAATCCTCACAACAAAATCCTTTTTGGCACAAACACCCTTTGGAAAACATTTTTCATTTAATATCTAATTGATTTAAAAGTTTTGTAGATTCTTGCCTATAAGCAAAGACAAAAATTTATGAAATTTTTAAACAAGAAAAGAAGAAGCAGAAGACTTCTAATTCAATCAACAAAATTCAAAATTGCATTTTTCGGCTTAAAAATTATAAATTGATTTTTTTTTTAATATAAAATATGATTTTTTGTTTTCTTAAAAGCAATAATTATTATTATTAAAAATAAATATAAAATAAAATTATGTAAATTACGCTTTTGTTATATAATTTTTTTTTCTTTTATAGTTTTTGGAAAAAATATTATATTAATTAATTAATTGTATTCACAAATATATTTAAAAAATTCAAAAAAAAAACAATACATATACATACATATTTATAACAGTTATATGATTTTCTTTTAACAAAAATTAATGCATATAATATAATAAAATTATATAATAATTTATAAAAATATATATAAAAAAAAACAAAAATATTTTATAAAATACATAAAAACATGTGCAAACATCTATATGCATGCGTGTATGTAAAGTATAACCAACGTTATGTTTCTGTGAACCTTAAAGAAGCCTTTAAAACAACAACAAAAAAACAAGATACAAAAAACAGCAGCAGCAACATTTAAAAAGCCGAATAAAATGTTTTTATTTTCTCATTTTTTTAACATTTAAAAAATGTTTAAGAATTTTTTCTAAAAAGATAAATATACATAAAAAAATTCTGTGTGACTGAGAATATGTAACGAACGCTTTCGATTCGAAACGAACTTACAAGCAAATTCGTTGTTGTTTGCAGATCGGTATTATTTTTTTTCTTTTTACGGCGAATTGGAAATTATTATTGAATATGCGAATCTAATATTGTCCAATTGAAAAATCTAAAAACGCATTTGCAATGTTCATTATAACGCCTCGATATAAAAAGAAAGAAAGAAAAAATCACATTTTACTTTAAATAAAACATTATTTCCATTTAAAGTCTGTATACAGGGTATTTAGCACAAATAGAAAATAATTAAAAGAACTTATTATTGAAGCTTTTATTTTTAAATATAAATTCAAGAGTTTACAAACAATTAAAATACTCCCGAAAGATTCAAATGTATAATTGTTTTAAACTCTTAACAAATAATTAACATTCGTGTGAATAATTTATTTCCGTTTGAATCTTTGTGAGGGATTTTCATTAACAAATGAAATGCAATAAACTTTAAATCAAACTTGTTGTAATTCGTTTTTTTATGATTGAAACATAAACATATGCAATTTTTATAAAATAAATAAATAAATAAAATAAACTATAAACCATTTGTTCTGTGATCAGCAAAACTAAATTCAATAATAAATCTTACAAACTTTTTAGGCTTGTAATTTGTATTATTGAAAATAATTTGCAAATTATTATTTTTAAATCCTTAATATTTAACATTTATATTATAATTATTGTCATCCTTTTTTTATTAGTAATGTAATTTGTAATTATTTTTTGCAAAAAAATAAAAAACTACTTTTTTTTTTATAATTAATTTTCTCGAATTGAAAATAAAAGAAAATAATTGAAAACATCACTAAACATTAAACTTAAATAAGGCAATATTTCAAAAAATAAAACAATAATAGTTTGTATTCATTGTTTTAGTTGCAACAATAAACAAAACAAAAAACCGAAGCCGTTAAATTACCTCAATTACATGTTTAAGTTAATTTTTTTAAAACCTTATCAAATGTTTTAAGATCATTTGTTTGGCATGATCATATTTCTTCATATAATATTTCGAAATTAAAATTTCTTAATGGCATTTTAACGTTCTCAAGGAGTCTGAATTTTTTATTATTTTATAAGGATACGTTAAAGTGTTGTTTTGGCAGTTTTATGTTTCGTAAAGTTTTGTAGAAGTTTTGAAAATGTTTTACAAGCAAATGATTTGTTTTTAAATTATACATATATAGATATAAATAAGCATATATATTTTTTTGTTACATTTTTTTTTTATTTCTGTTTTAGTTTTTAAGCTAAGTTTCAAGAGTTATTTTTTAGTTTCTTTTTTTTTTTATTTTATGTTTTTAAAACGAAACGCACAGGAACTCATATACCTCAGAATTGTTGTAAATTATATTATAATTTGTTTATTGTTTAATAATAATACTAATACATTTAATTGTTTAATTACATAACTTTTTTATAGTTTAAAATAATAAACCCAGCCCAGACATAAAAGAAATAAAGTTGGCATTTCGAATTAGATGATTTGTATTTCCAATCCGTATTTTTCCGAGAGTAAAATATTTTCAGTTTCGGGCTGTAACATAAGTTTTTACTGCATTTTGAATCTTTCAAAATCTGTTATAAAAAAAAAATTAAGTGAAATGCAAAACCCCAAATTTTTTGATTTGTTTTATATTTTACTATTCAAGCCCGGCGCGCGTTGCTACGCCCCTTAATAAATAAAAATGCATTCTGAATTTGAATTGAATATCATGTACAAGAAGCTAAAAATTATAACTTTTTTTTATGGGCGTGGCACTGCCCACTTTTTTAATTACTAAACTGTTTAGGCATGACAGCTCGATATGTGTGCACAGTTTCAGAAAAATTTATTTAGTGCAAGTAGCTAAAAATGGTAACTTATTTTTTATGGGCGTGACCCCGCCCACTTTTTACCACCCATAAACACTCCCTGGAATGTGTACAACAACTTGCCAAAGTTTAAGTCCGATCGGTTTTACGGTTTCGGAGTCTATAACAAACACACACACAGACAGTTTCACTTTTATATATGTGACAGCGCATAGGATAAAAAAATAATTTTCACTTTTTTTTGATGTGGACAACATCTGAGCATCGAATGAGACCGATCCCATGCATCAAAAGTGTATCAAAAGTATATCAAGAGATATGCGCGTTTTATAAAAGTGAAGTCGACGATTCTAAGCGCAAATAGAAAGGGACCTAACGGTAAAATTTATTTATTTTCATTTTTTCCCCTACTAAATTAACAAAATACTTGATTTTACGAAACTACAAAAAATTTATTTTTTTTCCTTATGAACAATTTAAAAAAATAGAAAAATCATTTAATCTTTAAAATGGTTCTCCTGAACAAAACCTGTTTTTACCCTTTTATTCTCTTTGCCAGCTTTATGCACTTTATATTATTATCATTCATTATTCTCCTTTTCACACTCTCTCTTTCAAGAAAAAAAAAACAATGAATATAATTCAATGAAACAATCAAATAGTTAAGAAAAACCAAAAACTAAAGACATAGAATAACTCAAAAACTGCAATAGTAACTAAACTACCTCAAAAAACTGCAATAGATGAGACTAATTTAAAACCAATAACAATTAACAATATTAAATTAATTATAATTAAAAATAAATCTAAACTAATTTTTATTTATTTTTTTTTTTAGTTTATTTTTCAAAATAAATTTAAAAGAACTTCTACACAAAGTGGTGACTAATCAATCATAAATTATATTTTTTGGCCCTTAAAACAAAAATGCAAATTTTGAATTATCAATTTTAAATAATCAATAAATCGAACACACAAAACTTTTAGGCTTGAAAATAACAACAATATTTACAAAGAACTTGTGTAAAAAATCGCTAAAAAACGAAACTTTGGATTTTATACAAAATTATAAAATAAAAACATTTTGGCTATAAATACAAAAATTCCAAAAAAAAGAAAATAAAAATTAAAAACATTTTGAAAAATAAAAAAATATAAAATATTTAGGCACTAATAAACAAAACAAAAAAAACTATTTCCTTAAAACACAATTATGTTTAATAAAAATATAAAAAAAAACTAATGATTTGAATGTAAAAAAAAAACTTTTTGGCTAAATATTAAATATATAAATTTAAAATACACAAGCGTTTCATTTAGATAGGTTTTTGTAAATATTTTTGGCAAAATTATTACTTTCTTTTTCAATTATTATTTTAAACTACTTTTAAGCATATAAATATAAAATTATTTCATAAATATTTAAACAAAGAAATAACTGTAGAAGAAGAAGAAAAAAAAATTGTCACAAAATACAAAAAAAAATTATTTGAGCACAAATAATTCTTAAAAAAAAAATAAACATGTAAAATATTTTATGTTTAAAAATAAATAAACAAGTATACTATATTGAAGAAAATCTAAATTTTTAAAGTTTATAAAAAACAAAAACAAAATTTTTGGTAAAATAATGCAAAAATAAGGTTAAAAATCTACAACCATAGACAAATTTTTTATTAAATACTAAAAATGTAAAACAAAACTTTAACCCAAAATGTTTGGCTTTATACATTTTATAAACTTCTTTTCCTTTTGAAAATTCTAAAAGGAGTTTATAACAAAATTTTTATGAAAACACAATAAGTGAAAATTAAAATAAAACGAAAAATAGTTAAAATCTTAAACTAATTTAACAACCCTCAAGGTTAAAAAAAATTTATAAAAACTATTAAGTAAAATCTTTACATAAAAAAACATAATTATTAATGAAAATTAAAAAACAAAAAAAATGAAATCTTACAAAAATATACGTATAATCCTTACAAAAAGTAAAAACAAAAAAAAAATTATAAATTTAGGCATTAAATGTAAAATTAAAATTTTAAGTAAAAAACAAAAATAATAAAAATACAACCTCCTCCTACCATTAATTTCAAAGTCTTTCTTAACTAAAGGAATTATTAAAATTGAAAGTAATTTCTTTGTAGAATTCAAAATGTAACTGTATTCCACATTAAAAAAAACAGAAAAGAGCTGCATATAGCAAAATTAAAAAAAAAAAAAATAATGGCGCCATTTTGCAAACAAAACCAATAAATAAAACAGTTACTTTTCCACTACAATTTGCAGTCTAATAAAAAAAAATTGGTATTGAAAAAAAAATGGAAAAAAAAACATAAAACCCCTTAAACCCACCACCACCACCCTCTATTATTTAAATCGACAAAACTAAATTTGAATTATAACTACATTTAATCGATGAATAAAAATAATTTCGTTTTATTATCTAAAAAATATTATGAACATTAATACATACATATTTGCCTATGTACATGTGTATATAGTATATATTTTTTGTAAATTGTATAATTTTTTTGTTTCTTGCTATTATTTTTCAAATTCTGTTTATATGTTGTAAAAATTAGTTTTTAAAATTATTTTTTTTTTTATAATTTTTAAGAAAAATTTTGTTAAAATTAAAAAAAAAACATTAAAATACGTACAAAATAAAATCTTTTGAAAAAAGCAAATAAAATTTTAAATTAAATTACAAAAAAAAACACGCACACACACATTTTGTTTAATCAATTATTTTAGTTAAATCTTTAATTTTATTTTCATTTTTTTTAACTGCAAGCAGAAATGTAAAAAAAGTGAATTGGAAACTATTGGAAAACAATAACAGTCTTATCCGTAGTAGTATTGACAAATGTTTATTGAGTCGGTGATTCTCTTAGGCGTACAGCGATGTGCAAAATAATGGTTATACTTGAGCACAGGATATTATCCACTTTTGATCATATAAGATTTGTTTAACACATTGACTGCCACGTCCGACACATATGTGTGATACTGCACTATGTGGTTTACGCCATGTCGGACACATATATGTTCGAGGTGATTTTCATTTTCTCTAGCCTTGTCACACAATAGTGGCTGACGATAAATAGGATTTTATTGCAGTAATATTATGTATGAACCCAACCGCAATGAAATTTCTGATTTTGGTGCAACTCAAAAATGTAATTCATTTTATTATATGAATATTGTTGGATTTCGTAAAAAAATATTGCGTAAGTAAATATTACTGAAAGAAGCCTAAATTCCATTATTGAAGTTTTTGAAGAAATTACGCAAAAAAAATGATGTGGCTCTCAGCATCTTATTTGCTGAAAGTGCCTTCGCACTGAATGTGTTAAAGAAATTTTTATGGACTTGTAATTTTCATTACAGTATAGAGTTAAGTTAAGAGATAAAAACTTTTCAAGTGAATAATGTTTTAGTGAGAGTCACGTTTTGTTGTTTTTTTTTCTTTGTTTTCTATATGTACGCTTATATATCTGTGGCTTGGAGCTAAAAGGGCCAATGTCACTTTTCTGCTCTTTTGAGTTAATCGTTGCATTAGATTTGTTTTCTTGCTCTACTTCATTACGGTAAAACAGCTAAAGTCATACTTAAAAACAGAACAGCATCATAAATAAAGTGCTGGCTAATGTCGCTATGAAAGCATCTATAAAAGTTAAAGTTCAATTCCAATTATCCCAAAAGTAAATATTTTGACATTGGCCCTTTTAGTTCCAAGCCACAGAAATAGTGAATAAAAGTAGTATGAGATAAAATAAATAGCATTAAGAACATTTTGTTCAGCTCTTTAATATATCTATAGATGATGACAACAATATAATATATAATGATTGAATTCACAAGATGTGCTGTCATGTCGTAATGTTATATTACTATGATTTTTCAAAATCTTGAAATGGTAAAAGAAAATTTTAATGCAACAGTTTTAAACATTTTTGAATTTTATGAAATTATAACAATAAGGCATGATATCATTAATACCTAATGAATTCACCAAGTATATTTATACCCTTCACACAGTGGAAAAGGGTATAATAGGTTTGTCATTCCGTGTGAAATTTCTACAATTTTCATTTCCGATCCCATAAAGTATATATTTTCTGAAAGCTTATGAATAGGGGAGTCGTTTAGGCTCTGTCCGTCTGTCCGTGTGTATGTTGAAATCAACTTTTTGAAGCCCCCCGATATCGCATGGACCCGGGTGAGGTATTAAAATATCAGAAATATTCGGGAGTAGATCGGTATTGAAAATCATCGGTTCATAAACAACTGAGATATGAGCAAAAACCCACGACCACCTCGATTTTTTTTACAAAAACAACATTACAACAACAACATACATACATACAAACGTGTATACTGGTTAGAGAAAACGTGGCATCGAATCCCAGCTAAGCCAAAAAAAAATTTTTTTTATTTTTTTAAAATTTTTTTTTTATTTTTTATTTAATATATTATTTATATATTTATTATTTTTTTATTTTTTTTAAAAAATTTTTTTTTTATTATTTTTTTTTTGTTTAATATTTATTATATATATTTTAATTCTTTTTTTAAAAATTTTTTTTTTTTAATTTTTTTAAAAATTTTTTTTTTAAATATTTTTTTTTTTGTATTTTTTTGTATTTTTTTGTATTTTTTTTTTTAACATACAATAACATAACAATGGGATGTTTTTATATATGTATGTTTTTTATATGTACGTATTTCATATGGGGAATGGTGATACAAACTACTGTTATTGCATGACTACACGTTGTGAAGGGTATATAAGATTTGGCATGGCCGAATATAGCGCTCTTGTTTTTGTAAATGTTTTTATGCATCTCAAACCCATATTTTATCACCTGACATTCAAATTAAACAACTCTCTTCTTAAAACAACGGTTGAGGCATATTCACACATCGTCGTTTGTATATTATTATGTTGTATGTAACATATAAAAGCTATACCTATAGAAAACAATAATTAACGAACGAGGACATGTATACATATGAAACGGCGAATTAATTTTTTGAAAAATTTGAATTAAAACTAAATCAATGATGATTCTTTCTTATCATTGCACATCGTCGTTGCTCTAACAAATTCAATTATGTATATTTTACTGAATTTTCAGGAGATAAAAAAAACAATTTATTTTGTTACTTTACAGTCAAGGCATATTTATTCATAAGGTAGCCTCGATTCGTCAGCTGATTATCTTTTTTCTTCACTTATTTTAAATTTCAGCTGTCAAAGTCCATAGATAAAAAACAAATTTCTCTCTTCTCTCATTTATTTCTAACTAGAAAAGCCCGGCACGCGTTGCTACGACCCTTAATGAATAAAAATGCATTCTGAATTGAAACTTAATATCAAGTGCGAAAAGCTACAAATTATAACATTTTTAATGGGCGTGGCATTGCCCACTTTTCTAATCATGAAACTGTATAGTCATGACAGCTCAATATGTGTGTGCAAAGTTTCAGTAAAATCGATCAGTGCAAGTAGCTGAAAATGTTAACCTTTTTTTATGGGCGTGGCACTGCCCACTTTTTTAATCACGAAAATGTAAAGTCATAACAGCTCAATATGTGTGCCAAGTTTCAGAAAAATCGGTCCAGTGCAAGTACCTCAAAATTATAACTTTTTTTTGTAGGCGTGGCCCTTCCCACTTTTCTAATCACGAAATTATATAGTCATGACAGTTCAATATGTGTGCAAGGTTTTAGACAAATCGGTCCAGTGCAAGTAGCTAAAAATGATAACTAATTTTTTATGGGCGTAGCCCGCCCACTTTTTGCTACCCATAAACACTCCCTGGAATGTGTACAACAACTTGCCCAAGTTTGAGTCCGATCGGTTTTACAGTTTCGGAGTCTATAGCTAACACACACACACAGAGTTTCACTTTTATATATATAGAAGATGTCAAGCTTCATATTAAAAAAATATAAAAAAAAATTTATTTTTGAACTGCGGTGACCTGATGCCTTGCTTTACAGTATTAAACATACGCATATTGACTATTGTTTATATTTCAATCAATCAAGATATCCTTGAACGGTTTGGTAAATACATAGATGTACGAGCAATAAACCTTCATAGAAGAGCAATACAAAATTTATAAAAATTGTCACATAACCTATTATGTCAGAGCAGCGACGACAAAGTTATAATTTTTACTGACGTATTCATATAAAATATTTTAGGTGTATTGAAGGCTTATTTGACAAATTTGAGTACATCTGTAGAATAATAAATCTAAAATATTTTCAAATAATACGGCAGTTAATATTTCATACGTTTGAGGGAATTTGCCTCCAGTAGCCAGAAGAAGTAGAATGTTTATGTATGTTCCCATAAAAAAAATTTCATTATAAAAAGGCGCATCATGAATCGCTTACTGAGTGCTAAACTGCTTTTAAAAGTACTTCTAAAATGTATACAAACAATTTTATCACTTCCATGGATGTAATACGGTAAGGGAATGAAGTCTGCACTGCTTACAAAATTAAAAAAAATTTTTGGTGGGTAGTTGTGTTTAGCATAGACATGAAATTCTACTTTGTGTTTTTCATTTATTAAAAATGTTTTTCGAAAATAAATAAATAACAATTAAATTTTACCATTTTTATAATTTTAAAATAATTTAAATTCAAAATAGATACATAAATACATATTAAGCAACTGTGAAACTTGGACGCCAGGAATTGGAAATTAAAACTTCATGTACCTCCCTGTTGGGTTTTTTAATTATGCAAACATTTAAATAGATTCTTTTCGCTTTTATTTAAATAGAATTTATCCAATTTTTAAACTTCCTTTAAATCGTATATTTTATTTTTTTTTTGTGCCAATTCACAAGAGTGTCCTAAGTGTCTTGTTGTCATAAGTCCTAAAAAACTTTTAAAAGATTTTAGGGTTTTGTATTGCTTATTGTAAAATTTTTAGGCCTTTTTAATTTTTTTTTTTATTTTATGACAATACGACACTTAGGATACCCTTGTGAATTGGCCAATTGTTTTCTTATGGTGTTTTTCTTTCTCGAAAAAAATTTGCCCTTTTTAAGCTTTGCATTCTTTTCTAAAAAAAATATAAACTCTTTTAAGGGGCTGCGAGTTCTATTTTAATAAATTGCCCTCCCTTATTTCCTTATACAGGGAAGACAGGCTTAAATTATTTGTTTATTTAAGTTTTGCGAAGGAGAAATGGCAATATAAAACTATATAAAATATTTTAAAAATTATTTTTTTTTTTAAATATGAACACAAGACATATTTATTCATTAAGTAAATGGTGTAATTACATAAGGTGATAGCGTAAGGGATAGCATTTTTTCTCTCTCTTTTTTATATATGAAGTTTGACAATTCTTGGCACTAAAATCTCCTTTTTATATATAAAGTTTGACAAACATTGGGACACAAAAAAATAATCAGCTGGGCTGGCACCGCCACCTGTATAGGTGTACCCTAATTAAGTAACCGCAGTTCGGAGAGAATTTTTTTGTTTCCATTTTTTATATATGTTCAACATTTGAAATAAAGAAAGAACAGAGAGAGAACTATTTTTTATGTATGAACTTTGACAGCTGAAGTATAAAATATGTGAAGAAAAAGATAATCAGCTGACGAATCAAGAATACCTTATTAATAAATATGCCTTGATATGACATTACGGGTTTGAGCTGATATGTCGTTTTATATTAATTTGTGTTTTTTTTTTGCATTAATACAGGGTGAGTTAAACATTTTAATATGTGCATTAACATTTGTCTTGTATAATACCTCTAACACTTTAAAATGTTTTCAATTAGGCATTTGTGTTTTAAGATAATAATCTTTGGGAAATGGAAATTATTAATATAATCTTTAAAATAAATTTCGTCATATTAACTCAAATAAAATTTTTGTGAAATTTAAACAAATAAAATTTTTGTAAAATTCAAATGAAAACATTGACCAATACCAAATGGGATTATTTGCCCCTGTTTAAAGTTTAATGCACAGATGGCTAAAAACGTTTTGCAGCCGTATTGGTGAGAGAATTTAAAGTACACTCACAAAAAATTTTAAAAAATTGCAGTTTTAAATAAAAGTTTTAAATATGGCCCATGTACATACATATGTAAAACTACAAACTTTCTGAATTTCATAAGAAATTTAAAAAAATTTATATTAAACTGAGATTTAATTTTTTTTGATTTCATTACGTTTTAGACTTATATTTCTAAGGACGTTCATTACATTTTATTTTTTTCTGTGCAGAATAAGATAATTTTTATAAAACTCTACTATAAAACAAGTAAGAAGGCTATGTTTAGCTGCGCTGATTCTGATAATGCCCTACATTATCATAAACATAGGTAAAGTGACCACAACGTAGCTTAGCCGAGATTTCGGATTTAATGATGTTTGCCATTTTGCTTTATTATTTTCGACGCCATCTTTGATTTTGAGTTTTTACACAGTTAGCAGTATTCTAATAGTCAAGACTTTCATGTGATACTAATATTGATTGGGGTGATTATATAAATATTTTATCCGCCATTTTGTCTTGGACGCTGTTTTAGATTATAACTTTTTCATAGTTTATTATTTTGTATTGGCCAAGCTCATTCACTTGTTAAATTTTTACGCAATTTCCATTTCATTAATATGAAACACGTACATATATAAGTTTTATTATTCTTAATAACGATTTTATCCGCTTTAAAATATCCAATCGTGAAATTATAAAATATGTACATATGTATGTTTTAAATATTAAAAAAATTTTATAAAAAAGAAAATTGTAAAATAATCGAGCTCGAAGTCTGTTTCTTTAATAATTCTCTTTGTTATTAATTTGGTCAATATTTCGAAAACCAATGGCTGGCACCTTCAGTTCATCAACAGGTCAAAAAAACATATATATATATGTATATCAATTTAAAAAAATTGTCTCAGCTGGAATTCCAAGCTATATTCTCCCTAACTAGAATAACAAGCTTGTATGGATGTGTTGTAAAACAATGAGGTGGTTATGTTTCCGATTTCTCTGATTTTTAATACCGGTGTGCTCTCGAATTTTTTAAAACTACACACGGCACTAGGCGATGTCGGGGGGCTTCAAAAAAATGATTTCAACATATACAAACGGACAAACCTTTCAATACCGGTCTGCTGCCGAATTTTTTAATACTACACACGGCTTCACGGACAAACCTATGTATAAGGATCAAGAAAGTATATACTTTATAGGGTCGCAAACATACATATATGGTAGGAACGTTACATGGAATGACAAACCTATATACACTCTTACACTCACTGTGAAGGGTATAAAAGATTCACTTTTTTTAGTTAAAAACAAATATTTACCAATTTTTAAATTTCTTTTTTTTGCAAAAAATAAGACTTTTATACACATGTATGTGTTTCTTCATTTTATTCTATAAAATATTTTTTATTAAACCTTATTTTTTTTTTAACAGCTTTTATTACCTCTCTGATTTAAAAGTAATATTATTTTGTACATAAATCAAAAATAAACATAAATACTATAGTATACCAAAACTAAAACAAAATAATAAAAAATAAAAAAAATACTAAAATTCTGAAAACTTTTTGGCATTTAACTATTACGAAGAGTTCAGAACAATTAGTAAATATTACACACAACTAATAGTAAGTAATAATTAAAATTAATAAATTTCTTGATGTTAAACTATTAATCAAAAGGAAAAAAAAATAATAAATATGTAAATCTGAATAATAAATGTGTAAATCAAGTTAAACGATGTGTAATGTATAAAAGCAAAACAAAAAATATTATCTTAACAGAAGTACAAATTTTTTTAATTTTTATTGGCTTAAAATATTTTCTTTTTACCCAATATTTATGTATGTATGTGTTTCATTATCTAAAAACAAAACAAAAATCTAAATAATGTCACACATTATTAATAAATTATTGAATAATAAAAAAAAGAAAAACAAAAAAAAAACATTTCGGATCTAATGAGTACAAAATTTCAGGAACGCTACAAAAAAAAAAAGTTAATATTAGAACAAAACTTTTTACAAAATTTAAATTTGAAATCTTTATACACAATATTAGTTTTTGTTTCATTTGGATATTTGTAAATAATATAATACAAATTAAAAAAAAAAAATCGTAATTAAAGAGTGTGACAAGAAAAAAAAAACTTCCAATTATAGAATAAGATTTGAATTTTGTTTTTTCCCTGTTTAGTTAAATTTTTCTTTTATTTTTTTTATTTGTTTGAAGTTGTGTTATTTATGTACATATATGTAGGTTTAACAGACATGTGACATATTCTTCTACAAAGGTAAAAGCTAAATAGGTAGATTGTTTTAAGTAAGGTGACCAACTGTACTCATTTACTGAGTTTTGTACTCTTTTTTCGCAAACCGTACTCTTTTCAAATCCTGTACTCTGAAAGTACTCATTTGTTATTTGTATAGTTTTATACTCATTTGTATTTCTAAAACATTTTTTTTTAGAAAATTTCACTTCAATTTTTTTAATTAAATATTTAAAATTATTTTGACAGTGATTTAAATTTCACGTGCGGATATTGCTTGCCATTTACGGCACAATTGAGAACCCGTATTATGTACCTAGATAGATAGATATATACTAACTCTAACAACGTCAAAATTTTTTCTATTTCTAAAAACGTCAAAATTACATATGTGAAAAGAGATGGATATTGAAATTGAAAAATTGGCAGCCCTGTTAATCGTAAAACAGTCATGGTTGGATTAAAGGCTCTCGAATCACTGTCTTCTATAGTTTTTTTTTTTTTAATTATTAAAATTGGTTGGCTGCATAAGCATATTGCCAGGTTATCCCTCCAAAAGTGTTTGTAGTGCGACTTACTGTTCACAAGATTTATTACTTGTGATTAAGTAAGTCATATGTTGATTCAGGCTCCGCAAGTCGACCTATACCTTTGTACAGGAAGTTGGAGACACTCGAACAATAAGTAAAAATTGAGTTTAATGGTTATCCTCCAGTTATAAAACTTTGGTTTAGGTATCGCAGGTCGACCTATACCATTGTATAGGAAGTCGGAGACGTCTGAACAATAATTACTGCTGAGTTTTATGGAACTCCTCCTGTCTCATGTTGAGTTTATATGGTACTCCTCCAGTCACAAGTAAAATGAGTTTATTTGGTACTCCTCCAATTAAAACGAAAACACGCGGTTAACTGTAGAATAGTCTGGAAACTGTATCCAAAGCACAGTTACGCGACGCCACACAGTTAACCTCGTGAAAGTGAGACGCAAAACTCTCGAAGTCAGATAAAAAGGGACAACCTGATTGCCATTAAATGATAATGGCAAAAAAGCGCGAGCTCTTGACCCGGCCAGAGCCGAATCACGACTGCTTCTATAGTTTTGCATTTCATTCCCATTTTGGTAAAATATGTCAAAGTTAGAGATGCCATATGAAAAAAATTTTTAGCCAAATTACTTGGAAATTATCACCAAAGTGTCAAAAAATAAATAAACAAAAGTACATTTCCAAATTTTATGGCATTTTTTTATTGATATGCTGCTTCAAATGTGTGTTTAATTTTTTTTCACCTATGAAATACTTGCAAAGTGCACTCATTTTGAACAAATAATAGTTGGTCACCTTATTTTAAGACTAAACGATGACAACTAATTGTCGGCCAGTGGTCAAAATTTTTATCGTAATACTTTAAATTTTGTAAAGCAATAAACAACAACGTTCGAGAATAAGTTCGCAATAAGTACATTCCTCAATTTAAAAAAAATATATTTTTTTTACTGTAAAAGTATTTGGTTTCAGTTTGTTTGTAATAAGTTGTTAAACTTAAAAAAAAAACCTAAAAAGCATTTGAAAGCTTTTTGAACAAAAAATAGTTGGTCACCTTATTTTAAGACTTAACGATGACAACTAATTGTCGGCCAGTGGTTAAAATTTTTATCGTAATACTAATAAGTTCGCATTAAATACATTTCTCAATTTAAAAAAATATATTTTTTTTGGATTGTAAAGGTATTTGTTTCATTTTGTTTGTAATAAGTTGTTAAACTTAAAAAAAAAAACAAAAAATCATTTAACTTTATAAAGGGTGGTTAAATTTTAAGGGTCGATGTTGATTGTAAATAAAACACAAATTATTTAGAAAGTTATTGTCATTTCTTTTTATTATGATAATATTGGTATGGTTCAATTATATATAGAACAAAATATCGGTCAAATGGCCGCCGCGATCTTGGCGGCACACCTCCATCCGTTGGTTCAAATTTTCGATGACGCTGAGGCATATTTGAGGTTCTATGCCGTTAATGTGCCGAATCGTCTCATCCATTAGCTTTTGTATTGTTGCTGGCTTATCAACGTACACCTTTCCTTTAAATAACCCCAAAAAAAGAAGTCCAACGGTGTGAAATCACATGATCTTGGCGGCCAATTGACATCGCTGCCATGTGAGATAACACGGCCATTGAATTTGTTGCACAAAATAGTCATTGTTTCGTTAGCTGTGTGGCAAGTTGCACTAGTCCTGTTAAAACCACATGTCGTCCACATCCATATCTTCCGATTCGTGCCATAGAAAGTTCGTTATCATCTCACGATAGCGAAAACCATTCACAGTAACTGCCTGACCGGCCTTATTTTGGATAAAATACGGCCCGATGATGCCGCCAGCCCATAAAACGCACCAAACAGTCACTCTTTGTGGGTGCATTGGTTTTTCGACAATCACTTTTGGATTATTATTCGCCCAAATGCGGCAATTCTGCTTATTGATGAATCCATTGAGGTAAAAATGTGCCTCATCACTGAAGATGATTTTCTTCGAAAATTGATCATCCATGGTTGCCATTGCTGACCATTGACAACGTTTGGAATGGTCAAGAGGCTTTAGTTTTTGAGTCAATGGCACCTTGTAAGCGTGCAAATGCAAGTCTTTATGCATAATGTTCATCAACGACGAGCGTGAGAGGTGCAATTGTTGGGCACGACAAGGAGTTAAGGTGGACGGCTCTTCAGTCACGCTATCGCAAACAGCAGCAATATTTTTTGCAGTACGAGCTGTACGTGCATGAACTGGTGTTTTCACATTTTCTACAGACCCGGGTTGCTCAAAATTTTGCACCATTTTTCCGATTGTACGTACATTTGGACGATTTAATTGACAGAAAAAATCACGAAGTGCACGATATGCATTTTGATTTGAACGACCAGTTTCACAATAAGTCTGAATAACTTTAATGCGTTGTTTGATTGTGTATCTTTTCATGGTTCAAATTGAGTTAATCTGGATTTGAACAATGTCAAATGAAATGCAAAAAAAAACTAGACGTTTAGGTGTGGTTCACATTCAATATTGGCCCTTAAAATTTAACCACCACTTATAAGCATTTTACCTGGGGCCAAATTACGGCATTCGATCATGATCGAAATTTTACTCGAACAATCGATATAGAGATTCTAATAAGAATTTTTAAATTCCGATCACGTTCTAATGCCGTAATTTGCCCCCTGTTTTGCACTTTTGCTGCTTATACAATTATCGATATTAACTTTCGAGTGTAAAGAAAGGGTTAGAGTTGCATTATAGGATAATTTAGCATCTTTAAAAGTTGTATATGAAATGTGTCAGATACTGGACCTACTTCTGTAGAAGGGTTGACATTAACATTTATTTTCACTTTCTTAGTATTTATTTTCAAAATCTCATATAATTTATTAATTTATTTTCTTGTTTTTTTTTTGTATTTTTTTTTAACAAACTTGAGTTACACATTTTTAAGTAAAAAATTTAAAATTAATTAAAGGAATGTTCTGAACTGCTGAGTAAGCAAAATTATATTAAAAAATGTTGGCTAATCTATGGTATGGTAAAAATAGAATAAAATGAAAAAGATTATAAATTTATTTTCTTTTATTTTTTATATGTATGTAGTATATTTTAGTTGATTCAAACAAGAATACACATTATAAATAAATACACATAATTATAAATCAATATATTGAAAACTCAGGGCATATTAAAGACTCATAATAATAATAATAAAATATAAAAATAATTAAACGTATACACATGCATTTATAAAACTAAAAACAAAAAAAAATATTTTTAATAAAACGTTTTATCTTTTAAATAAATTATTAGTTTTAATTGTTCAGTTAAGTTTTCAACATTTTTAATTTGATTTAATCTAAAAACGAATATGAACTTCTCAGGTACTAAATAATAGTAAGATATTTAAAAAAAATAAATAAAATAGAAATACAATTTCTAAACCAAAAAAAAAAAAAACAAAAAAAAAATAAATAAATAATTTCAATAATTGTGCAATATAAAATCAAGAACAAACCAATACGTAATAGCAACTAAAGTTTAAAAAGAAAAAATTTTGAAAGTATTTAAACAAAAATAAAGAAGAAAGTTCATATGAAAATTTGAAAAAAAAAGAAGAAGGCAAAAGCATGGTACATAATAATATTTGAAATTGTGAGTCGTAAAGTAGTGAGTTTTTGTTTTAATTTTATATTTAAACAAGACAATGTTCATTTAATTAAAAGTAATAAAAAGAAAAACTTATATTAAGCTGTGATTAAAAAAATAATTAAAATAGCAAAAAAATAAATAATAATTAAATATTATAAAAAAAAAACCTACAAAACAAACACAAACACTCTTTTTAAATGTACACCCTTACCAAATGAATGAATGAATTACCACAAAAAAAAATATTATTTTTTTAGTTAGATTTTTATTTTTTAACTTTTAAAGTCTGTTTATAGAAAAGAAAAATAAATAAATTTTTAATTTATATTAATATTTCTGGAATATAATTTGATAAAAAAAAATTTAAAAACTAAAAATTTAATTTATTTTTATTTGCTAAGAATATTGTATTTGAATAAAAATTAACGAAAAAAAATTCTTACACAAATATAAAAAATAAAAATAACAAGATTTTGTCTCAAAACACAAAATTTATGTATTCGGTACTAAATATATGTAAAATAAACAAAACAAAAAAAAAGAATAATAATAAAAATTAAGGAAAATTTAAAACAAAATTTATATTAAACATAAACACTCTCCAAAAACTCACCACATAATGTATGGAAATATTATAAATGATAAACAAAAAACAAAAATTATATAATAAATGGTATTGAATGGAAATAACAAAAAAAAAAAAGAAAGACATAAAACTCTTTTATGGAAACAAAAAAGAATCTTCAATAAACTTGTTGCTATAAAAATATTTAAAAATTTGTTTTATTTCCATTTTAGGGCTTATAAATTTCGCATTTATCTCTTAAAATTAGCAGCAATATGTGTTTTAATTGACAGAATGAAATAGTGCTGGCAAAATCCATTACTTTACATTATTCAATACTTATCATTTAGGCACTCGATACTAATCAACACTTTTAACGGATTTTTCCAATTTAAAAGCAAAGTAGAAAATATGTGTTTATATAAAGTTTATTTATATAAAGTACGTCAAACTTCTATAAATTGAATCACCATTATCCAGAAAAAGACTTCAACATTGGGAATTGAATTAAAAAAAGTTCCAAATTAATTGAACAACTTCTTTTAATACCAATTAAGTTTTATTTATCACCAAATTACTTTAAACTATTTAAAATTATGTATAGGTACTAGATACATACCTTTTTACTAAAATGCTGAGTAATTTTTTATACCCTTAACACAGTGAAAAAGGGTATATATAGGTTTGTCATTCCGTGTGAAATTTCTACAATTTTCATTTCCGACCACATAAAGTATATATTTTCTGATAGCTTATGAATAGGGGAGTCGATTAAGCCCTGTCAGTCTGTCCGTCTGACCGTCTGTCCGTGTGTATGTTGAAATCAACTTTTTGAAGCCCCCCGACATAGGTTGGACCCGGGTAAGGTATTAAAATATCAGAAATATTCGGGAGTAGATCGGTATTGAAAATTAGAAACATCGGTATATAAACAACTGAGATATGAGCAAAAACCCACGACCACCTCGATTTTTTTTTCACAAAAACAACATTACAACAACAACATACATACATACAAACGTGTATACTGGTAAGAGAAAATGTGGCATCGAATCCCAGCTGAGCCAAAAAAAAATTTTTTTTAATTTTTTAAAAATTTTTTTTAAATTTTTTTTTTTTATTTTTTTTTATTTTTTATTAATATATTATATATATTTTTATTATTATTTTTTTTAAATTTTTTTTATTTATTTTTAAATTTTTTTTTTATTTTTTTTTGTTTTATATATATTATATATATAATAATTTTTTTTTTTAAATTTTTTTTTTTTAAATTTTTTTTTAAATTTTTTTTTTTATTTTTCGTTTTTTTAACATACATATGTACGTGAATTTATAATTTTACAATGGGATGTTTTTATATATGTATGTACGTATTTCATATGGGATGAATGGTGACACAAACTACTGTTATTGCATGACTACACGTTGTGAAGGGTATATAAGATTCGGCACGGCCGAATATAGCGCTCTTACTTGTTTTTACTGAATTGGTTTACACTTGCCTTGAGCTGAAAGTGATTCTTATTCTGATGTTAAATTCTTAAATTAATACAGTGCTATCTGGGTAGAGTGAACTAATTTTTGCAGAGCGATTTCACTATACCCAAGTTGTTTACTAAATCAAGGTTGAATTTTTTATTTATTTAAAAAACTAATTTATTTATTTTAAATGCATTTATAGGTTATACATTTTATTTATTTCCATGTAATACTAAAGTTTAAATTAATGACTGGAAGAAATTAGTAATAGTTGTTTGTTTCTTTGGTTTGTTTACCGATATTTGCACTGCTTGATCTCGAAGGCAATGTAGATCTTGTATATTCGCGAAATTTGTAGTATTAGCCTCAGCCCATTCGATACCCTTATGAACAACTTTAATGGCTTCAGCAGCTGATTTCGAATTTGTGTTTGCTGGTGTTTCGCCATGCCCCGAATTATGCTCTCTGTTCTCTATTGACCTATTGACACGACCTTAATGGAACATGCGCACAGACTTAAATAAATTAACACTTCATAGAATGCATATTTGTGAGAGTAACTTGTCAACTGACTCTAAAAGAATTATTACTTTACCGTTATTTTATGTTCTCTTTAATTTTTATACTCTTTTTCATTGTTTTTCTCCGTCGCCAAACCTAAAATCTCACTATGAAGTATGTTCACTCTATAGAGGTTCATGAGTGTTCACTCTACAGAGTAGTCAATGTAAACTTTCCGGTGTTCACTCTAACGAGGTATTCATAGCATCGGGGGTTCACTCAGCCCAGACAGCACTGTACTTTATAACCTCAACTTCGTCCCCATTTCTATCTACTATATCTCAAGAGCGTGCTTCCGATTCGACGGCATAGGTATTCATCTATATTATCGACCCATGTGCGCGAAATTATCGTATGTTACGTTGTTTTAGAAATCGCCTTTTTGCAAATTGGTTCTGTTATCCATTAATCCATCTGCTGATAAAATATTAAAGCGATAACTGTTTTGTGTTATGGGGAGAACACTGTGTACATTTTTTCGTATGTAGCAGTGTTATTTACGTTTTTATTTATTTAAATGTAATAAAAAACGCTCTCCTGTAAAATTTCGTTTTTGTAACATACGATAATTTCGCGCACAGGGGTCGATATCTTCATCAGTTGGAAATTCAGAAGTAACCAAAATAACAGAAAAGTCTTGAACAGTACAACTTATAGATTCTACAATTCAAATGTAGACATGTAGTAGTAGACTTCATAGTTATCTCTTCTATGTAAAGCAATTTGAAACTGCGTAGCTCAAGTGACATCAATATCCCAAGTTCTTGGTGAATGCATTCTAGTACATTTATATCGTGTTTACAATTTCTTTCAATTCGAACTATAGCTACTTTTAAAATTCTGTTTCGATAATGAACTTTCAAACGTCGAATTTTTCCCTGATCAAGAGGTTGTTATTTTGAGATCATATTTGCTGAATATGAATATCTAGTTTATTAGTTCAATTTATTATACACCCTTCACAAAAAAAAGGAATATATAGGATATATATAGGTTTCTACAATTTTCATTTCCGACCTCATAACGTATATATTTTCTGAAAGCCTGTCTGTCCGTGTGTATGTTGAAATCAACTTTTTGAAGCCCCCGACATCGCCTGGGGCCGCATGAAGTATCAAAATATCAGAAATATTCGGAAGCAGATCGGTATTGAAAATCAGACAAATTGGAACATAAAGAACTGAGATATGAGGAAAAATCCACGACCATCTCGTTTTTTTCACGTGTCATCGAATCCCAGCTGAGCAAAAAAAATGTATATATTATATATTTTAAATATTTTTTTAACAAATGGGTATTTCCATGTCATCGTAAGTGACATTTGTACTCCTATAAAGTGGAGTTGTTTTTGCAAAAGTAAAAGTAACTGAAACAATATTAGATCTTTATGTTCCATTCAAAAGGTACTACATTTAAAAAAATTAATTATATTCGAATCATTGTTGCCTAAAATATCCAGAAAAATAAGAATATATCGTACGTGACATAAAACAGAAGTGATTTTGTGGTATATATGGAAAAATCTGTGAATCTTGGGAGGAATTTTGCTTTTTTTTAATTTCTACACTAAACCAAATATTTTTCATTTAAAATCCATCATAATTAATTGAAAACAATCTTTAAATGATTTTACAATAAATTCAATTTAATATTGTTCGTGACATGTCGTACGTGACAGATTTTTCTCTAATAGTATTCTTAGGTAATAAAATTTATATTATGTTAAGTTAAATTCTTAATTAGGTGCTCTTGCGACTGTTCAAATACGAATGACGGAAACAAATAATGTTTTTGCACTACGTACGTGACATTAAAATAACATCTAAGGAAAATCAAAAAAATACCGCTAATTGGACTCTATATTTACTTTTTTCTTACAATTTAGTCTCTAAAAAAAATAGTTGATTGCAATTCTTTAAATTATTATTGCTCTTAAAAAAAATTAATAAATTCTTTCAAGAGTTTTTTTATTTTTACAGTCGTGGTTGACTCCGTACTAAAGTAATTTTTGAGCTAACCGAATTCATTAGATATAAAAAAAATTTTAAAAAGTACAGGTTTATATTCTATGGGCCGTATTCATAAAAAATATTTTAGGTTTATTAAAGGCTTATTTGACAGATGTTGTAGAGAAATTTGTCAAATAAGCCTTCAATAAACCTAAAATATTTTTTATGAATACGGCCCTATATCTATAACAATATTTACCGCTATTTAGAACTTCAATATATATTTTACTAGCAGCCAGCCCCGACTTTGCTCGGAAGCTATTTACTTATAATTACGATTTCATATAGAATTAAAACACAATTTTTCTTAATTTTGGATGGTGTTCAACTCGTATAACAGACTAGATAAGAAAATTATTTGAAAAAAGAGAAAAAATAGAAAAACGTGCCAGAAGAAGAAAACATTATAGCATTGTCTTGTTCTACAAACTCTATCTATTTAATCCATTGCTAAAAATTTCGTCTTTCAACCATACCATTTCGCTTTTGAAAAAGGGAACCAAGTATGCTAAAAAACAGGATTACCTATACTACGTAAAATTAACTTTAAAAATTCTTTGCTTCACCCTGTTTTCACAGCCTAGCATAATTTTAAAGACTGTCAGTATTTTTACAACTCTGTTATCTACGCGCTGTTTTTGACAACTGTACAATATTATATTTTTCACAGAATATTTTAGAAATTCTAATACAGTTTTTATAAAATAACAATGAATTCAGCCACAAAAGTAAGTTGAATTTATTAATAAACGCAAAGACAAGTGCCAATAGTTAGAAGAACGTAAGAAAACAATGTTTAAAATTTGTGCGGGAAAACCTGAGCGACGTCGTCAATGTCACGGTGCCAAACAACAACTCTCGCTCGATAAGTGTCAGAGCTGTTAGAATTCCTTGGGGCGGTCAAGAGGAAAGAAAACTAATATTAAACGTCGTTTGCCTTTTGTTTGCAAACAATAGAAATTGTTTATTTAAATCTGGGGGGTGGTAAATTGACATTAAAGTTTTGTTTAAAAGCGAATAAGAACTGCTGCTAAGGATCTCTCTGTAATTTTTAAGAAATATACATATATTTAATTAACCAGCGAGAAAATATTAATTCAATTTGGTTAAAATAGCAATTTCAAAACAAGTACACAATGGATTTTTATAATTATTTTAAAAGTGTTATGATTTATTTTTTTCTAGGTGGGTGAAATATTCACAGCAGCTGGTCAGGCATTTAGTCGTTTAGGAGATTTAACCATGCAATTACATCCTAATGCGGAATCACCAGCGGGGTATGTATTTATAAACTAAAATATAACAATCTAAAAAATTAAATTAAAAGTTAATTTCCATGTAGATACCTACCATCAATTTAATAAACCTTAAATAGTTTAATTGTTACTGTATAACGGTCCAATACATAAAAATTAAAACAACTTTATTAAAAGTCGAATTTCCATAGGAAATTGAACCTTAAATAGTTTAATTGTTATTGTATAACGGACTAATTCATACAAATTAAAACAACTATATTAAAGATCGATTCCATAGGAAATTGAAATTAAAAAATATCTTTTGTATTCCGCTTGTTATGAAAAATATTAAATTATGCATCATAAAAAATTACAAAAAAGTTTAAATTAATTAATGACAAACTTTAAATTAATTTTTCGAAAACATATAAGTTTTTTATATTATCAAATCTCTTTTAAGATATATTGCAAATTATCTTTTGATCGTTATAATTTTATAAATTAAATAGGTATTCTTTTTAATGGCTTCTGTTATTAATAACAATAAATATGGTTAAAATTTGACCAAAATCAAAATCACGGTTTTTGAAAATGAACAAAAAATACTCGATGTGAATTTTGTATATTTAAGTTGTTAACCGATATTTTTTCTACGATTTATTTCAAAATATATTGTAGTAACTAACAAAAATTCAATTGTTTTTTTGCTTTAAAATGTGTTAAATAAAATGATGCTTAAATTAATGTATACAATGTATTAAACCATGAAAGTTCTCTCATTTGGTTAAAGGAAAAAGCACCAATAAACTAAACAAAAATTATGTTTACTGTTTACAGGCCAATATGTAACGGATAATTTTATTTATCTAACAAAATACTTTATTTCGTTATAAAAACACTTCCATACAACTTTTTAAAAAAATTGGTAATGATAAAGTTATTTAATCATTGCATTTGTAACAAATCAAAATATTCGTTTATAGCACAAAAACTATGTATTTTTTTAATCTTGACAATTCTTAAATAAAAAACAATACTGTTAGTATAGTAATTCAATTTTTTTTAAAATAATTTTACTTCATTACAAATGTTTACGTCATATCAGCAAGCAAGGTGGAATAGTAATAAAATTTCATAGGCAACTTTGCATATTCCTAATAATGATTAGAATCAGTTTATTACTATAAGAGTAACATATGAAAAATTCTATTCTAAATAGTGTATTTCAATAAAATAATGTATAAAATGTATGAACTATAGAGCGTCACAAGCATTAAAAGCATAACAAGCTTTTCGATCGATAGATCAAGTAAGAGCACTATATTGGGCTGTGACAAATTTTTTATACCCACCACCAATTTTTGTGTACTTTTATAGCAAAGAAATTATTATTTAGTTATTAACAGTAATCGCAATGGAAAAATCTCTTTAATAGCTATTAAAATGTTTTCGTAAATTTAGTCTTTCAGTGAAAGTAGGCGAGTCAGCATAGTTTCTGCTAATAAATACAACTAAGATATTTTAATATAGTCCTTTATTCTTCCAAAAACTTTGTCCATAGAGAAATTATATGAATTTAATATAAAGCGTTATATGGGTGGTAGGCGTTTAAGTGGGCGTGTCACCTTTTTCTGGCATAATAATGACATTGGCTAGAAAACTATATGTGCCTTCATACCTCTAATTTTGTCGGTTTTATGAGCTTTTAAATTTCATTACCAATAGATGACGTTAAAAGTGGGCGTTATAGTAGGCGTGTCAAAGTAGCTGTTAAAATCAACTTAAATATTTCAATATAGAGTACCTTATTCTTCCAAAATCTTTATTCATTGAGAAATTATATTAATTTGAGATCAAGCTTTATATGGGATGTGGGCGTGTCACTATAATTTTCCGTTATTGTCTAAGTCTTTTGATTAAAGAGTAATTTTAGAAAATTTTCAGAATCATACATCTAATTTTGTCATACAAAATTATACAAAAATACACTGTGCGGTATAATTTTTTATACATTTTGAGCTAATGCAATGATTACCTCAAAAGTGGGAAAAAGTGACATTGGCCCTTTTAGCTCCAAGCCACAGATACATATTCGAAGTTTCATGACTCTATGTTAATGCGTATGGACAGTTGCATTTTATTCAATGTTAGAAGGACATGGTATTTTCTCTTCTCTCTCCGATCTCTTCCTAATAATCCGATTATTTCATTTTTAATACCAAACAATCCTTGTGTATAAGAAATATTCTGGCATAATTTTAGTTCCCTAGCTTTTTCGGTTAGCGCTCTATTGACAGACGGACGGGAGGACATTGCTATATCGTCATAAAATGAAACCAGGATTCAGGGTCTTAAATGGATATTTCTATGTATTACAAACGGAATAATTTTTTTTTTTGTGCGGGTATAAAAATTAAACTTTAAAACATCCTTTAAACCTGAGTTTTAATTGTTACACTTCAATGTTAGTAGTGGCTAGACTCTCTTTTTTACCATAAACATAAAAACAATTTGGATCTAATTTTCTTTAAATTTATTTTTTGGTTTTGTTACACACATGTGATGCGCGCATGCGTTCGAAGCAACTTTATTCGCTTAGAACTCAGATATACTGAACGAACTTGAATAGGATTGAGATTGTGGAAAATTACCTTGAATGTGAGCTTAAAATGTGTAAAAAATCGATTTGCCTATTAGTATATATGGACAAAGAATTAAGATTATTTTACATAAATAGGTTCAATATCTAAATTGATTTTAATAATAAAAACAAGTTTAACACACCTACTTTAACGCCCAATTACCATATGAGGCATATTAACCTCTTAATTTGTACATACATATATATTTTCGTCACATGTTCAAATTTAAATGACTAAACCAGTTGTGATTCAGCTCTGGTCGGGTCAAGAGCTCGCGCGCAAGGGCAATCAGGCCGTCCTTTTTATCCGGCTTCGAGAGTTTCGCGTCTCACTCTCGCATTGGTTAATTGCGTAGCGTCGGTTAACTGTACTGAGGTACAGTCACCCGGAGTCTCAATTAACCTTTGCAAAACTTTTAAAGAAAAGAATATTCCCGTTCATCTCCGACTTCCTATATGAAGGTATAGGTCGACTTACGGATACTGAACCTGTGTGGGATACCCTGGCTCTATGGTTTTAAAACCTTGCCAATAAAATTAAAAATTAATAATAATAAAATAATGGCTAAACCTATCATATATTTATGAACAACTGAAACATTTGATTACTTATATATTAACAAGTCCATTTATTTTTGGACCTACAAGGTAAAGTTTTAAGTGCATGTTTAAGGACTTATGAATAAGTTTGATTTTTGTGTTTTATACAATAATATAGCTTACTTAGTTTCTTTAATTCATAATACATTCTTATTTACAAAAAATTGAAAAAAAACTAATTTTAAATATATTTTTCTGTTCTCTCGCTATGTCCATCTTTAATCAATACTCTGAAATCAACATAACAAACAACATTATAATTTGAAAATGCAGAAAATGGACAGATGAAGAAATTGATATGTTACACGCATCAATAATACGTTTCTCAGACGATTTAAATAAAATCAGTTTAAGCATTAAAAATAGAACAGTGTAAGTGAACAATTTGTTTTCTTTTTGTGAAGGAAAGTAACACCTCTCAACAGGATATAGCGAGAGGGCAAACATAAGTTATTTCTCATAATAAAAATAATTAATGAAAATGTCTACCTTTTTGTTACTGTTTTCAAAACTAGATCACAAATAAGACAAGCCTTAAAGAAAAAAGCTTTCGAAGATGCTGGCATACCAGCTAAACAAGTGCCAGTACAACAAGTACATCATGTCGTGCAGACAGTACAACAGATCCAACAACCAATACAACAACAACAACAAACAACTCATCAAATAATAAAACAACATCATCAGCAACAGCCGCAGCAACAAGGAACGGTAGTCGCCACCGGTGTTATTAATTCACAGCAACAGCATCATCTAAATCAACAGCAGCAACAACAACAGCAGCATCAAACAGTTCATATACAAAATATTCAGCATATTGTACCTTTACAACAGGTGCTACAGCAATCATCGTCCGCTTCAGCTTCGTCGTCATCCTCATCATCTGGCACCACGTCAACACAAATTCTTCAGTCTGCACCAAAACAGATTATTATACAAGCATCACCACATGCCACAGCATCGATTGGTACAAGCAGCAATTTAGTTGGCAATCAAGTGACACTTAACAACGTTTCAACAACGTCAAATCTTGTTGCAACGGGATCACCGCAGCTGACACAACCTCAAATCGTACATTTACAGCCTCAACAACTGCAACAATTGCAACATGCACAACAACAGCAGCAGCAAACTCACATAATACAACCCTCCCATAGCACCACTACAACAACAACAACAGTTACCATACAACAATTCCAGCAGATGCAGGCCCAAAAGGCCCTATTGGCAGCTGCAGCAGCGGCAGCATCAGCAGCATCAGCCAATACATCAGCAAATGTTGCAACGACAACAAATACCATATCGACGACACCTTCCAATCCTGCCACAGCAACTGTCACCGAGAATATTGTAATACAGCAACCGAAAACACAACAACAAATTGTCACAGGTCCCTCGACAAACACAACTAATTTAGTTGCGGCAAACAGCAAAAATAATGCTCTAGCTGCTGGAAGTAACACAACCATCAGCAACAATTTGATAACAAATGTCACCAACATAATAACTAACACTAATGCGGTGGCGTCTACAGCGATTGCAGCTGGCGCAGTGCCGAATATTACAGCCACTTCGGTGGCGCTAAAATCAGGTCCAGATGTAACGATGACATTGAATCGCATCAACACGACGGAACACGAAGTTGATGTTGAAGAATGTTTGCCCGCCGACGTCGTTAAATTAGATTTTGCTGGCGAAGAAGTTGCTGGATGAAATTTTAGTTCTCAATCTAATAACCGAGCTATTACAGTTACTCCTACGCAAACAGCAATAATATCGCCTCCATCACGACCTCACCACCAGCACCATCATTCACAATCGCAACCATTACGTCATTTAACCTCATCAGCAACAACAATTTCATCATCATTATTGTCTTTGTCATCAAGAAGAGATAATTTAGTGTTATCCAATGTCATTCATACAGCAACAGATGATGAAGAAAGTGAAAATCATCATCAAGATCACCACGATTCCACAACAGATGTAATAGATGAAGATTTTTATTTTTAAAATATGTATTTTAATTTTCTTTCTCTCACTACTATTTCCTTAGAAATAAAACTCTTCACCCTCTTCCCTTATTATTAAAAGGAAGAAAAATGTTAATAATTTTTTGTATTATTATTATTTGAACAAAGTGTATTGTCGTTACATTACTTAAAACTTAAAGATAACGAAATTGTTCTTAATTTATAATTTCCTGTAGTCTTTATCGATTTATTTTTTAATTAAAAAAAATAATAATAGAAATTTGAATTTTATTTATTTTTTTTGTTTTCTTTTTACCCCAGCACCCACTCGTTTGTTCTAATTTACAAAGATTTTACCCATAAGAAAACTGTAAAAAACAATACTTATATAAGTATTCAAAATTTTAAAAAGAACTACAAGAATAAATTTAGACTTTAGCAAGTAAACGAAAAATAAAGTATAAAATTGTATTTAAACGAAAAAAAAGGAGAAAGAAAACAAATGTTTTAGGATCTTTAATTAGTGTTAAAATATGTACAAATTAATAAAAAAGAAGAAACAATATAAAATTAGAAGTGTTTTATGTATCTACAAAAAAAAATTAAATATTTAGTCCTTGTTTACATAGAGCAATTTTTTCTTGTCGCAATTCTGAGTTTTTTAAAGGTTCGTTCGAGAACTCACAAATTTGTACGAATTTGTACAAATTTTTACTGCATTTTACGAAATTGCGTTCGTTTACACAAATTTGTAGTAAATGAGAGCACAAATAGAGAGCGAAAAGTGACAGTTCTTGACTGAGTATTTGCAAATTTTTACAACAGAAATTTCTTGCTGTAAGATTTAGCAAAACCAAAAAACATATGATTCAAAAGGTAAACAAACAAAAGTAAGCAAACAAAACGTATACAATTTGTGAAAAAATATTAAAAAAAGGAAAATCCAAACCAAAGTGCAAAATATTATTAAATTTAAATTGTTTGTGAAATAAAGTTAGTTAACAATGTCTACAGATGAAAGAATTGAACTGCCTGAATCTGGCGCAGGTATACATACTTAAATACATATTTGCATATATGTATGTATGTACATAGTTCTCATTAAACTTTATTTATTTGCCATCAGCTGTTGCTTCAATTTTACGAATTTTTACAAATGTCTGTTCGAGTACTTTTTTGAACAAATTCTCTTTTTGGGAGTAAAATTTTCAATTTACTAAATAATTACTCATTTACTACAAAGTGCAGTAAAAGTACTCGAACGAACCTTAAGTCAGAAATAAAGAGAAATATTTGCGTTTGACTTTCTGTTAGAAAAATTGTTTTTACACCTGAACTCTATTCAAATTTTACTCGAAAGTGCAAGTTTTCTGTGGTTTTAGTGTAAATTCCAATCAATCATAATTCAATAAAAAAGTAAAGGGTTTAATTTGTTAAATTTTGGAATAAAAAAAAACAGTTTGTTAAAACTAGAATTATGTTTTATGTTATAACTTTTAAATTAATATAAAAGGTATTCACGTCAGAGGCTTTAGTTTTACGATGATGCAGTTTTTCTCAAACATAACTTTGTATAAAATTATTTCCCACTAAATTTGATTTTTACACTACCTCAAACCAAGTGCGTAAATATTGAGCCACATACAACAGCTATTTTTTACAGAAGGCAAGTGCTCAGTTATTCTGCTATTTAAGTAGTCGGAAAAGTATCATAATTTCTTTCTTCTATTGTTTAACAACTGTTAAAACTCTTTACAAATTGTGCTCACAATAAAATAGTAAATTTATAATTTTTTGGCACGAGTACAACTAATGACGTGAACACCTTTAATAACACCTTGCAGTTATTATAAAAACAACTGTTGTGTCATCTATAAAAACAAATTTTTCTCTGCCACTTGGTTGGAGTAGATTCGTAAACCTTTCGTCTTTGCAATTTGTTTTCCAAATATTTTTCAATCTCACTTTCAACTTGGGATCTCCACTTAAGTTCCAAAAATAAAGGAAAACCCTTTCCTGACTTTTTTAATCTACGTTCTGCAGTCTGATAGCATTTCCAAGGTTGAGGTTCGATTATAAACAATTTGGCCATATTCGACAGCTTCCTAAGAAATTCTTCTAGGCCTAAATCGTTGTGATTTAAATGTATCCACATGGTAATGGAGAAACAACACACTGCATCAAATTGTGCTCTATTGTGTGATTTTAAAAAAAGATGTACTTTTTCAAAATCTTTATAATTCATTACATCGATACAATCATATGAAATCATTTCACTATTACCATTATTCACTTTGGCGCGGGAAATTAATGCTGCATCAATATCAATACCATATATGCAAACTTGACGTTGTGGCATCGAATTTTGTAGGAATTTGTGCAATAGTTGTGTGAAAACTCCTGAGTTACATCCAACATCTAGTACTAGATATGAACCTGGGGCGTTGATCTCATCTCCAGCGAGCCAGTGATTGGTGGGTAAAAGCTTTAATCTGTCTTCCGCAGAATTGAATTCATAGTAATTAATAAAGTTTCCAAATTGGACGGCTCCTGGATCGTTGTTACGAAATTCCATAATTCAATATGAGACTTTAATTTATTTTCAAGAAAAGCAGTCAATTAAACAAACTAAAATTGACAATGTTGACAATCAGGAATTCCTAATGCTAAACATGTGTTTAAAAACGTTTAAAAATACCCAACGAAAAAAACAAACATGATAAAGTCAAACCGAATTATTAATAATTAAAAGCAAATCAAAGTTACACAAAGAAAGTAAAATATACTTAATGGGGTCTAAAATGGATATTTTGATGTGTTACAAACGGAATGCAAAATGAATATATTATATATATAACAATATATTTTTGGAGGTGGGTATAACAAGTACTTGAGTTCCTTTCGGTTTGAAAATATCGAAAATATAATCACAAAAATACAAATGCTTCGGTGTTTTTTTTTAATTTTTTTCAGCTTCTGGACAACAGAAAGGAACAGTATGGGCTCCCATAGTCATAAGCTTTCAGAAAATATATACTTTATGGGATGTGAAATGAATATTGCAGAAATTACAAATGGAATGACAAAGTTATATGTACAGCTATTAACAACTAATTAGAAGTGCTTTAAAATTTCATAAAATGCATAAATATTATCATATTTTTTTCATAAATTATTTTAAATAAAATTTTTAAAGTCTAAAAGAGAAACAGAAAAACTTAACAAGCCTCTTATTACTACACACTTGATCAAAAAAACATGGGTTTTTCAAATATTGACTGCGACACCTAATTAGAAACGAGAAACAATTAAAAAAAATTGTCATATTTTGTTTATAGTCCTTCTTATTGGCAATATTTTGTTGCAAACAGCTTTTGGTTTAACACAGCTTCATATCGCCAGAGCATTGATGTTACTGGTATAGCCTCCCATGCCTTCTAGCTTCCTCGAAAAAAGTCGCAATGCTTGTAACATTTTTGACTGTGTTTTTCACATAGCCGCAGAAGTGTTCAAGGGGGCTTAGCATCGTACTTGATAATGTACTCTTAAAAAAATTGATGGAATTATCTTCAAAAACTTCTTTGTTATATTGGCCCTGTTGAAAAAATGTATGGTCGGAATTGATAATTGGAGAAATTACAAACGAATTGTCAAAGGAATTAATACCCATGGCGCCACAGGTGAAGGGTATAAAATTATGTCGAAAATGTTACGTATGATTTTGTGGTGTATATTAATTACCCAAGTGTGGTGGAAAATAATTTGCATTAATGTCATTAAATTATTAAAGAAAAACTTTGCATCAACCCCGGCACGGCTTATAAATAAACATTAGTGATAATTGTAGTAACCCTGTCGTTTGCTTCATTTAATCGTTACATGAGTCAGCCTGTTAAAACCCGCTTGAATGTGATGCCGTTTATTTGGTTGACTTTGATAAATACTTATAAGTTTTTACAATTATTGTATAACAGGGTAATTCATGATTGATATAAATTCTCATGGTTTATGTATTAGATATTCTGACAACAGTTCGTAAATTAAATAACGCAATTGAATTTTTAAATGCAATCACCAACGAACCTTTAAGCAACATTATAAGTTAATAGTTCACATTAAGATGTCGCTGTGGGCAAATACAAAAATGTAATAAATCCAAATCCACTACGGCGAATTTTTACACTAATAGGCTATAATAAATAATAAGCTATTGACTGTGGACAAAATTAAGGATATTTCTTAACAAAATAATAAGAAAACAAACAAAATTATTTTCGGCTGTGCCAAATTTTATACCCACCACCAAGTTGATGTACTTTTATAGCACAAAATTTATTATTTTGTTATTAAAAGTAATCGCTATGAAATAATCTCTTTATACTAAAATATGTATCACCTTCTTTGTATAACTTCAATTTGCTATTCAAATATTTTTGTAAATTTAGTCTTTCAATAAAAGTGGGCGTTAAAGTAGGCGTGCCAATACAGTTTATGCTAATAAATACAACTTAGATATTTTAATATAGTCCTTTATACTTTCAAAAACTTTGTCTATAAAGAAATTATATGAATTTAAGATAAAGCGTTACATGGGAGGTAGGCGTTAAAGTGGGCGTATCATCTTAATTTTCTGGCATAACAATGATATTATCTACAATGCTATATGTGTGAAATTTCTTCATCGTACCTCTAATTGTATCGGTTTTATTAGCTTTTACATTTCATTAACAGTAGATTACGTGAAAAGTGGGCGTTAAAGTAGGCGTGTCAATGTAGTTTCTACTACTAAATTCTACTTAGATATTTTAATATAGTCCTTTATACTTTCAAAAACTTTGTCTATAAAGAAATTATATGAATTTAAGATAAAGCGTTATATGGGAGGTGGGCGTGTGTCACCTTCATTTTCTGGCAGTACAATGACATTATCCTTGCTTATCACTTTTTTACTAAAGTGGCATTTATAATTTCTTTAAAAAATTTGGAACTCAATACGCAAACAAACTCGTAAACATGAACTGCTTTGGTAAAAATTAGTCCACGTTATCGCGAGTTCACTGTACATATAACAAAATCTTAGTTTTCCACAAGCGTTTTTAGAGGGTATTTTTTACGAAGGATTGAATGATATAAGCTTCAAACTGTGTTATGTGGCCTTAACGAAGCGAAAATGAAATATTTTGCTGTTGTTGCTTAAAACTGAAAATGCTGATAAATTTTTGAAGATTGAATTACGCGTTTATTTAAAAAATGTACTAAAATTAATTGCCTAAAATTTCCGTACAATTTATTTGAATTATATTTTTGGTATATTAGCTGTCTGAATATTTTCGCCGTTATGTATAATAGCAAACTGTGCACTAACTAACGAGCTGCTATCTTTCCCCTATGGAAATTTTTCTATAAAAAAGTTAGCAGCTTGTTAGTTAGCATATGGTTTGTTATTATGCATAACGCTGTTTGCATTCTATAAATACTTTACAACTTAAAACTAAATGACTTGAAAAGGCCGGATTCGTAATGACAAATCAATGGTACTCATAGTAATAACGATAGGGATCTACGACAGGAGTTTCGCCAGCAGCCACAGGTACGCCCCCAGTTTTGGGCACAGGACGTATGACATAAGTGTTGCGTCTAAAATGGCAACACAAAAAATATTATTAGCTACATGTGTATTGGTGAAAAGATATTCGAATTTAGTTTACCTGTTATGTTCGCCGGCATGAACTTGAAAACTGGTTTCCTCATGGTGATCCTGAGAGAAGAGTTTTTTCAATGCTATAATGCCGGCAATGGTTAAAGCTACCTTGCTTATGACTAAAGCTTTGCCGGCAATGGCAGCCAAAGCTTTTAGACCTAAAGGACCGGCAATGCCCATGGCTGTAAGTAGAGCAGCTATAACATATTTCATATGACCACCACCTTCTTTCTTTTTCTTCTTTTCATGGTGGTCCTTATCATCACCACCACCACCACCACCATAACGAGCTGTGCTCATGTCCACTTTCAGGGAGTGAGTACGTACTAATTTGTCGATTTTTGACAGCAAGGCACGGTCCAGTGGCGCTAAACTATTAAAAGCTCTCGCATCAGTTAAAGCACCTAAGATGCTTTCTTCCTCTGTATGATTCTGTTTCTCCAGGACAACACCATCTACAATTTTGATGGAATCTTGTTCGATTGCCCTGCTTAGACCGGTGAGAGCTTTATGCTTTAGACAGCTCATAAAATCGTTTTTAGCCTGACAATCATCATACACATGCCGTATTATTTGGAATTCCGGCCCTAACCATGAGGTGGATGTTTGTATTGAGTCTGCATTTTTAGATTTATGTGGCGTTGAAGTAGCTGTCGATGCACTCCTGTGTGATCGTCTGTGCGCCAGAGAAACTGGCAGAAACGCAATAAAAACACAGACTATAGTTATGAACAATTTTAGCTGTTTTTCACTTGACATTTTGTTTGAAACACTTTTAATAGTTTATTCGTACGTTTTTTCTTTTCGATTATCTCTCAACACTTGAAGATCTTATAACAGATCTATTTTGGTTTGGAAAAACAAAACTTAATAATCCTTTCACTTTGTCACTTGTTTTCTTTGTGGAAAAGCTAAAGACGTTAGGAAATAGTCTGTTGTGGACAATGGTGGTTAACTGGTTGATCAATGTTTTTCTAATCAGCTCTTTTTGACTGATATCGATATTAAAGTTTCTTAAATGCAACTGCTGCCTTATGATGTGATGCTACCAGCTTTTATAAATTAATTTTAATTTCTTGCAAATCATTGATATGGAAACTATTGGCGTGTTCCAAAAGCATCTTTAATACAATTAAGAAAACAATATAAACATCTTTTGCTAAACAATCTTTCATTAGTTTTATTATTTTTTGTTTGTGTGTGTGTATGGGTAATAATTTCTTTTTGTTTATAATTTTCTAATGTGGTCTAAAGTTTCAAGTGTTTGAATCTACTTGAAGTTTTTCTTGGACTTTTAATTAGTTTAATTTTATTAGTTATTTACTAATTTTATTAAAATCCAGTATGTCCAATATTCAATTTGTTTAAAAAAGGGTATATATAAGATGGTTTGTTATTTCGTGTGCAATTTTTACATCATTCATTTCTGACACCATAAATATATATTTTCTGAAAGCTTATGAATAAGGGAGTCGATTGAGGTGTGTCCATTTGACTGCGTGTATGTTGAAATCAGTTTTTTTAAGCCCCCTGACACCGCCAAGACCCATATGTGGTATCGTAATATCAGAAATATTTGGGAGCAGATTGGTATTGCAACTTAGCATAAGCGACTGATAAATTTTTGAGATATAAGCAAATGAAAAGGACTGCCTCCGCTTTTTCCTTATTTTCATCACAAAAATTATAGTGTGAATATAGTTATTATATGTCGAAAATTTTTCGACAAATCAGTCACTAACCGGCAAAGTTATTGACATAAATTTCTTTTGAAAAATATATATTTATTTAATTATATCGAATTTTTCAAGATTTTTAACATTTTAAAGACATCAAATTATGAGACGAGGTCTCAAATATTGTCTTGGAGAAAATCCAATAAATCGGTTTAAAACTAACTGATATATAAGCACTTAAATACAATTACTTCGGTGGTTTTTCCTAAAACTTACAAAGGAAATCTATGTTTTCAGTTTCTATGCTACCCAGAGACCGATATAAATATTAAATGATAGGGCTTGATAAGAATATAATTAAATATAAAAAAAAATCAAAATCAAAGATGACATCGGATGATATAACTACCTATATATATAAGATCTAGAATAAGTTATGAGTGTAGTGGGCACTACTCCTATGAACATGATGGTAAAGGGTTTTACCAGATTCGGCATGGCCAAATAAAGCACTCTTACATGTTTTTATAATCATTCTTGCATTTTCTAAATTCATGTGTCTAAAGTTTGAAAACTAGAAGTATTGAAAACTAGATGTATTGATCTTAATATGTCCTCACAGTTTTTTCTTTATTTTGCTAAATAAAATTAATTAGAATAATAGCATATTTCCACGGCAAAGATATTCGTAATTCGATGTCTTATTTATAATTCAAAGCCAAATTATGAACAAAATTACATAAATTTCCCATGCAAAATTTTCAAAGCAAATTACTACTTTTGTGGGTAATTCATTTAGAATTACCATCCGAATTATAATAAAATCAGTGTTCTCTAATTTTTATCGGTAGTTTATCATATCCAGCTGTCAAAAAGATCAAAGCAAAGCGAAAAGCAAAAAGTTCAATTTGATATATAAAAAATAAAATGGAGGCAAAAAAGAAAATTTTAAAGAAAGTTGTTATGTCTAGAAGACTATTGGCCACATCTAAATTATTGGATGAGACAAAATTGTGTTTAGAGGGTTTGCTGGCTGCACTGGTCCTATTTTCTTGCACTTTTTCTATTTTCTGGTAATTAAAAAAATAATGATATTATTTGCATACATTTCTTTATTACTATTATTACTTACTTTTTGCCTCCATTGATAGAATAATTATAATTTTCTATATAAATTTTATATTTCCTTATGTTTACCGCCAAAAAACAAAACGATAATTTAAATAAAAAAAGCACGAAGAAAAACTGTCAAATCAAATTAACAATATGTCGTGGAAACAGGGTAACTCACTTAAGTAATTTAAAGAGCGAATCAAGTAATTGAATGTGTCGTGGAAACATGCTATAACCAAATACATATTATTATTTATTAAAAACAATGTGAGTGCTAAATCAATTCTAAGAACTGCGCTATTGAACTAGCGGTTATTTTGCTAGTTACCAATAAATTATTAAAAATCACTTAATACTAATATACCAGGGGCCACAGGTTTCGTAGAAAATTTTGTGTAAAACAAAAATTTTCATTTGACTGACATGTTTTTGTTATCCATCGATGCATTTTTCGTATTTTTCATTACTCCATAATAAATAGTATTTATTTGCTTCTCTCATTATGATCATGCTTTCATAGAAGAGTTTTATTTTTTAAAATAAGCTGCAATTGTATTGTGTTTGCACTTTCTTTACATTTTCTTTTTCTGTTTGTAATTTATTGCACTTGTAATTTTTCACGCACCGAAACATTGATGTTGAAAGTTCTTGATAAAATTCGAATTTTGGGAATTAGTTTTCCTTCTCCTGTATCAATCAATTATTTTATTATAAAAGTTTCATTTTAACAAAAACGGCGTTAATAAGACTTTAATTTCATCAATTTTTATTAAATTACCTTAAATTAAATTCTTCGATTGTAAAGTAAATTTGGCTTTAGAGAAAATGAAATAATTCATAAAGTCCTTCAATAACTAGTACTAGCGAAAGCTTAAACGCAAATATTAAATTGCCCAAATATACTTTTTTTTGGAATATGAGACAATATATCTGTGGCTTGGAGCTAAAAGGGCCAATGTCAAAATATTTACTTTACAATTGGAATTGAATTTTAACTTTTATAGATGCCTTCATAGTGACATTGGCCAGCATTTTATTTATGAAGCTGTTCTGGGTTAAGTATGACTTTAGCTGTTTTACCATAATGAAACAGAGAAAGAAAACCAACCTAATGCAATGATTAACTCAAAAGAGCAAAAAAGTGACATTGGCCCTTTTAGCTGCAAGCCACAGATATATGCACTTAAGAGCATCTGTCTATAATGCTACCTGACATAAAACAAGTTTTAGCGATTCGATGTGGATATCACCAACAAAAGATAGTTGTAAAATAGAATATTAAAAATAACCAAAGACCGGAAGTTCATGCAAATATGCATCTTTCACTTTATTATATTAATTATATTCCAGGCAAAAAATGTTTACTAGTTTTTTCAGTTTTTTTACGTTTTAAACACTGTGCGGTATAAATTTTCGTACCTCTTTTATCTATAACTCCTTTCCTAATACATACATTCAAACAATTTTCAGGGAAAATTATTGTTTTTACTCTGGAAATATATATTCGAAGTTTCATGTTAATGCATTTTATTCGATGTTGGAAGGACATGATTTTTTTTTACCTGCTCTTGCATTACGATCTATAACTCTCTTCCTAATATTCCGAATTAAACCAACCTTATTTAACAAACAAACATTGTGTATAAGAAATATTCCGGCAACATTTAAGACGGACAGACGGATGGACATAGCAAAATCTTCATAAAATTAAACCTCGACCCAGAAAATATATACTTTATAGGGTCTAAAATGGATATTTGATGTGTTACAAACGGAATGACAAAATGAATATACCCCCATTATATTTTTGGTGGCGGGTATAAAAATAAAAATCTTATATGGCAACGCTAGGCAACAACTATTTGATCAATACAGTATACAAAAATATATACTTCAATTCAAATGCTCAAAATATTGTGTACGTAGATAAAATTATTGATTACAAATTTTTTATTAATTGAATAATTGAATTAATTTCAAATTTAAAAAATATATTTTTAACTAGCCAAGCCCGGCGCGAGTTTCTACGCCGCTTAATGAATAAAAATGCATTCTGAAATTTAATTGAATATCAAGTGCAAGAAGTTAAATATTATAACTTTTTTTGATGGGCGTGGCCCTGCCCACTTATCTAATCACGAAATTAGATAGTCATGACAGCTCAATATGTGTGTAAAGTTTCAGAAAAATCGATCTAGTGCAAGTAGCTAAATATTATAACTTTTTTTTAATGGGCGTGGCCCTGCCCACTTTTCTTATCATAAAATTGTATAATCATGAGAGTTTAATATGTGTGCAAAGTTTCAGAAAAATCGGTCAAGTGAAAGTAGCTAAAAATGATAACATATTTGTTATGGGCGTAGCCTGCTCATTTTTTACCACCCATAAACACTCCCTGGAATGTGTACAACAACTTGCCAAAGTTTGAGTACGATTGGCTTTACAGTTTCGAAGTCTATAGCTAACACACACTTACAGAGTTTCACTATATGTACTAGAAAAGCCCGGCGCGCGTTACTACGCCCCTTCATGAATTTTAATCGCATTCTAAATTTTAATCGAATATCAAGTGCAAGGCTAAAAACTATAACTTTTTCTTTATGAGCGTGGCACTGCCCACTTTTCTAATTACGAAACTGTATAGTCATGACAGCTCAATAAGTGTGCAAAGTTTCAGAAAAATCGGTCCAGTGTAAGTACCTCAAAATGATACCTTTTTTTATGGGCGTGGCACTGCCCACTTTTCTAAATACGAAACTGTATAGTTATGACAACTCAATATGTGTGCAAAGTTTCAGAAAAATCGGTCCAGTGCAAGTACCTCAAAAAGACACCTTTTTTTAATGGGCGTGGCACTGCCCACTTTTCTAATGACGAAAGTGTAAAGTCATGACAGCTCAGTATGTCTGCAAAGCTTTAGAAAATTCGGTCCAGTGCAAGTAGCTAAAACTGATAACTAATTTTTTATGGGCGTAGCCCTGCCCATTTTTCTAATCACGAAATTATAAAGTCATGACAGCTCAATATGTGTGCAAAGTTTCAGAAAAATCCATCCAGTGCAAGTACCTCAAAATTAAAAATTTTTTATGGGCGTGGCTCCGCCCACTTTTCTAATCACGAAATTATTTAGTCATGAGAGCTCGATATGTGTGCAAAGTTTCAGAAAAATCAGTCATGTGCAAGTAGCTTAAAATGAAAACTAATTTTTTATGGGCATGGCCCCGCCCACTTTTTTCCACCCATAAACACTCTCTGGTATGTGTACAACAACTTGCCAAAGTTTGAGCCCGATCGGTTTTACAGTTTCGGAGTCTATAGCTAACACACACACACACACAGAGTTTCACTTTTATATATATAGATGTATATAGAAGAAGATTAATTTAACTAATTTTTTAAACTGATATTAAATTTTTCGGTGACACTAGAACAAAAAGAGTTTCGTCTTAAATAACCCAGCAAAATAACACATTACATTATAATGACTTGAAAGTACTAGAAAACAGTTGTTCACTACTTACAATTTGGCATCTAAACCCATTATTTTAACACGGCGATGTCATTGGAGGCAAGTACTTACCACCCTCGCTTACAAATAGGGACTCGTATAAGTACTTATTACGGTCGCTCATAAATAGGGACTTAAATAAGTACTTACTTCTATAGCAATATATAAGTACTTGATTTTAATAACCTAAATAACCCATTATTATTATGGACTTACAGAAGTCGTTCGGTTGTTCTAAGGACAAAAATTCGGTTAGATTATTCTGAGATACGTTAATTTGAAATTTAACAATCAGTGAAAATCTATAAGTCATCACTTTGTTAATGAAGTGCTTTGCCGCTGTTTTCAAAATAATTATTACTTATACCCTAAGCGCGTTAAACTAAATGAGAATTATAAAAAGTTATGTATTTGAATGGTTTCTAGTAAATTTCGCAGTAAGAAATTGTGTTGTGTGTGTATCTAAGCAAATGTCTGAAATCAAGTACTTACGTAACACATTATAAATCAAGTCATTACTAAAATACTTCTTAGTAAGACAGACGATATGTAGTAGTCATTGAAAAGTATGTTGTTTAGTAAGAGCAAGTCATTACCTAGTTTTTGCTGGGAACTTAAAATTGGATCAAATGTAGTGAGTAGAGCATGATGACATATTACAATTCAAGTTAAGTTTGCGACTATATTATACGGTGTGGCGATTTCGGGCACACTTTGGGTAATTTCTTTGCCGTGGAGATTACAATAATAAATTGCTGCCATCATTGTCGTCGCTTAACTTTGCTGAAAGGCATATTGATATTCCTTACAGTTTGGTATTTGGTAAGCTAAATGCATTTTTGTTAGCTGAATGTAACACTTATACATAAATTAGAATATGGGAACCCCTTAATGATGCTTCAATTAATGTCATCCAGGCGACATTTGCTTATTTTTTTTTTTTTTTGGTAATTTATTTAAGTGCATTGTATTTGCAAAAAATTATGTGTTTTCTTTAAAAGAGAAATTATCATAATATTATTTTACTTGTTTGTATGTATATTGAGCATAGTCATGATCAAACTGGCGGTCAATGTATTTGCACTCATGATTTTTTTTGTTTTGATTAATTTTTAACAAGAGTTTATTAACTTGACTAAAATACAATAAAAAAGGCATTATACTGTAAAGTTAACACGTAATGCGTGTTAAAAAATTATTTAAATTTTTCTAGCATTTATGTATGCATGTGCTGCTATGATGTTTAATATATTGTTTAAGTTGGCTCAACATAATCGAAGAAAATTTTTTAAATTAAAAACTAAAAGAATGTATGAAATATATAAGTTCCAATAACTTGTAAATTTATAGTCGTCAAAAGACAACTTAAATGGACTCATATTTCAGCAAAAATGTAGAGATATTGCCAAAGTATTAATTTTGTTTAACGTGCAGTGCTAAAAAGGAAAAAATATGTTTTTCGTGCTAATAAAGTCTCAGTAAGAATACACTTTTTCATTTTAAAGTAAAAATATGTATTTATACCCTCACACAGTGAAAAATGGTATATATAGGTTTGTCATTCCGTGTGAAATTTCTACAATTTTCATTTCCGACCCCATAAAGTATATATTTTCTGAAAGCTTATGAATAGAGGAGTCGATTAAGCCCTGACCGTCTGTCCGTCTGACCGTCTGTCCGTGTGTATGTTGAAATCAACTTTTTGAAGCCCCCCGACATAGGTTGGACCCGCGTAAGGTATTAAAATATCAGAAATATTCGGGAGTAGATCGGTATTGAAAATCAGAAACATCGGTACATAAACAACTGAGATATGAGCAAAAACCCACGACCACCTCGATTTTCTTTTCATAAAAACAACTTTACAACAACAACATACATACATACAAACGTGTATACTGGTTAGAGAAAACGTGGCATCGAAACCCAGCTGAGGCAAAAAAATTTTTTTTAAAATTTTTTAAAAATTTTTTTTTTTAATTTTTTTTTTATTTTTTTTTTATTTTTTATTTAATATATTATATATATTTTTATTATTATTTTTTTTTATTTTTTTTTTTTTAATTTTTTTTTATTTTTTTTTGTTTTATATATATTATATATGTATATAATAATTTTTTTTTTTTTAATTTTTTTTTTAAATTTTTTTTTTTAAATTTTTTTTTTTAAATTTTTTTTTTATTTTTTATTTTTTTTTGTTTTTTTTTAACATACATACGTGAATTTACTGTTATTGCATGACTACACGTTGTGAAGGGTATATAAGATTCGGCACGGCCGAATATAGCGCTTTTACTTGTTTTTTTTTAATTTTTTTTTTTAAATTTTTTTTTTTAATTTTTTTTATTTTTTTTTAACATACATACGTAAATTTATAATTTTACAATGGGATGTTTTTATATATGTATGTTTTTTATATGTATGTACGTATATCATATGGAATGGTGATACAAACTACTGTTATTGCATGACTACACGTTGTGAAGGGTATATAAGATTCGGCACGGCCAAATATAGCGCTCTTACTTGTTTTTGAAATAGTTTGATTTTTTTTTTATTGAATTGTAAAGAAGACATTAAGACCGATTAAGTATGATATATCCGTATAAATAAAGTATAAATATCCGTCAAAAGGTTCCACGGGTCAGATGACATTACTCTTTTCATTAAATATTCCATGACTTGTTCACAGAGATGTGGCTGTTTCACTGATGACGCGTTAGATCTCGGATTTAAGCTCAGGAATTATTTTTGGTTTATTCGCATAATCCCGAGATTTTTTACAACTCCATAGAGAAAATCGCACTGCGTTAAATTGCATGATCTAGATGACCTATTGATATCAGAATTTCTTGAGAAATTTTGCTTTGGAAATCGTTGCTTAAATAAATGATTTGTTTCATGAGCGATATGGCAGGTGGTGCCGTTCTGCTGAAACCACATGTCGTCCATATCCATGCACTCTTATTGAGGCGACAAGAACTCTGTTATGTTTCTGTAATAAATGCCGTTCACATTTACTGCCATTTTGGGCTCATCTTCAAAACAGGTAGTTTCAATCACGCCGCCTGAACAAAAACTAAACAGTTGGTTATAGCGGGCACATTCGTCTTTCATGGATTACATGAAAATTTTCATGGTCTCAAATATGACAATTTTGTGTGTTTACAAAGACATTCAGATGGAAATACGCTTCATCAGAGAAGAAGACTTTTTTTTTCAAAAAAATAGGCATTGGCGCATTTCATGGTCTGCTGGTTTGAGCTCCTAACCTACCGTTGCCACATGCAAGTGCAAGTGAAAAAAAACCAATACACTAACACTTTTTTACTAACACAACTACACTTTGGCAACCTGCGACTCAGCTTGCGAAGAAATTTTTAAGCAAGTAAAATTTTTACAGTTACGGCAAGTAAAGTGACAAGCCGAACAACAGTGTTGTCTAATACTGAGTTTTTTGTTAACTCAACAATATATCATACAATTGTGGTAAATAATTCAGCTAATTTTTTTATTAAATATGTATATATGTATATGAAGAATATTAAGAAAAAAATATAAATATTCATTTTAAATGTAAGATTTAATATAAATATCAATATTTAATAAAAAAAATTATATTAAAAAGTTACATGTCTAAAGGTAACGTTCAATAGTGGCTATTGACAACACTTAATTACCAATTGAAGCAGCGCCATTTGTTTTAAATTTGTTTGAAGTTTATTTGTTGACGACATTTTAAAAATGAACTTGCACTGTGCTGTGTAGCCACTCAAAAAATTTTTGTGTTTTTTTTGGCATTTCTCCTGATTTTCGTTAGTAATACGTATACACTACTTGCAAGTAAATACTTGCCTGTGGCAACGTAGGGTAAGAAAGCTGAATTTTGTACTTATGAACCTTTGCGTAGAACTTCGAGAAATTTTAAATGAAGTTGTTGAGAACGATGCCGAATTGATTTTGAAGGGTTTTCGACGACACTTTCATTTACAACAGCAATGCTTTTAAGCGACCGACCAATACGTTGACGAATAGGAGTTTTACTGTCCATAACCGACACAGTTTGTTCAAATATTTTTTTTAACATTCTTTAAATGGTTGACCATAAGGTGCACCTTCTCGACGGAAAATTTTTCAAAGTTTGTCAGCAGTTTCAAAACAACTTAAAAATTTTTGTTCAATAAGTTTTCACAATTATAACGCGTTATTCTTTCACAAAACACTTACGGCCTTATTTTTAACAAAAAGTTAGCCACACTTTATACAGCACGAACAACGAGCTGCTAACTAGAATGTCGATTAAGCTTGGAAGCTCGTTGGCACAGAGTTTATTCATAACCTACCGTTGCCACATGCAAGTGCAAGTGAAAAAAAACCAATACACTAACACTTTTTTACTAACACAACTACACTTTGGCAACCTGCGACTCAGCTTGCGAAGAAATTTTTAAGCAAGTAAAATTTTTACAGTTACGGCAAGTAAAGTGACAAGCCGAAAAACAGTGTTGTCTAATACTGAGTTTTTTGTTAACTCAATAATATATCATACAATTGTGGTAAATAATTCAGCTAATTTTTTTAATAAATATGTATATATGTATATGAAGAATATTAAGAAAAAATATAAATATTCATTTAAAATGTAAGTTTTAATATAAATATCAAAATTTAATAAAAAAAAAATTATATTAAAAAGTTACATGTCTAAAGGTAACGTTCAATAGTGGCTATTGACAACACTTAATTACCAATTGAAGCAGCGCCATTTGTTTAAAATTTGTTTGAAGTTTATTTGTTGACGACATTTTAAAAATGAACTTGCACTGTGCTGTGTAGCCACTCAAAAAATTTTTGTGTTTTTTTTGGCATTTCTCCTGATTTTCGTTAGTAATACGTATACACTACTTGCAAGTAAATACTTGCTTGTGGCAACGTAGGGTAAGAAACTTTTATTCGTATGCCAAATGTTCATAAATCAACTCTGAAATTGCATGATACTCCTCAAAAATGCAACCATTTTTTGTATATCATCCCTGATTTTGACATTTTTTGTTTTTCCATCCATACCAAGGCGAATTCAATATCAGGTGATATCATCCCTGCAACAAACACAAAAAGGCCAAGAGAATGTCAAAACACAAAAAAACAAATTTTTTGTTTACTTTTAATTAAAATTTTATTTTTATAAATTTACGCGAAAATTTTCAAAAAAAATAAGTATTTTTAATTTATAACATAAATTTGTGCCAGTTTATATCACATATTTGTGTTTTATATCACATTTTTCACAATTTTCACAAGTTTTAATCACTAGGACAAACACAACGGAAATTTTGCATTTTCTGAATTAAAAACATTACAAATGTTGTTTATTTAAATTAAAAAATGTGTTTTACTTATTTTCCAATAAGTTATTGCACAAATATTAGAATTTTTTAAATTTTTTCCCACAAATTTTACCACTTTTATAAAAATTTTCAATTAACGCACATAAAAATTAATTTAAATGTAAACAAACTTTGACATTGAGCCGTAAAAATAAAACGAGCAAAAAACAATCAGCTGGCTTCTTAACATCACCTAATGTTGAATTCGCCTTGATCCATACTAACAATTTTTAAAATAAATTAAAAAAATAAAGGAACAATAAATTTTTTATAAAAATGGAAAAGCAAGGCAAAGGGTCTGTAAATTGGCAACTGGATGAATAGGTAGGTAAAAAAATATTGGTTATGTAAAACAACAACAACACAAAAAAGCTGTTTTTCACAAGTTGGCAAACGTTTGGCAGCTCGTTAACAATGTTTAGCAAATAGTTAGCCAGAGTTTGGCGTGTGTGTTATGAATAAACTTTGTGCTAACTTTATGCCATCTTTTTGTTATGAATAAGGCCGTTAATTTCTAATAATTTTTGGCATAACATATGTGACAATTGCCTCATTCTTACTGAGACAGGCTTTATTAAATAAATGATGTCAAGGCGAATTCATAAAGGTGAAATTATCAGCCCAGCTAATTGGAAAACTTTTTGTCAAAATTGTTTGAGTTTGCCTTGATTTCATTTATTAATGCAGGGATAGGAGTTGTGATTTGGGTTTCGGTATTAAACAATTAACTTGAGTGTACTTTTTTGATAATAAATGTGCTAAATTTATGTATATTTGTTACTTTTGCGTCATTAATTATGTGTTTAAAAAATTTATATCCTCTTTTCACTGAAATTTTATTATATTTAATATGTAAAAACAACTTTTCCATCCCTGATATACGAATTGGCCTTGACATAAAACATCCCATTGCATATACCTTATGAATATGCCTTGGAATATATCTTGCTTTAGGTTTTGAAAATCTATAGCTGCTTTGAGAAATATTAAAATTGATTGAAGTATCTACTCTAATGCCAATTACTTTTTGAATTAGATTAGAGCGCTGTAGGTTCTCTAAGTTCTGTGTCAAATTTAAAGTACGATTCAGGTCTTGAGTAATTGATATATTAATAAACTCTTGTATGGATTGAATATTTTTATAAATATTAAAGTATAAATTATAAATGAGTGCACATTTGGTGCAGTGGCCCACTGGGTGAAATTGAATTTAAAAACTTTATGAGTTTAAGCAGAGAATGAATTGTATTTATAATATTTAGACATTTTTCAATTTAATACTTCAATACAAATGAAGAAAATGATTTTATTTTCATCATATATGTATGTATGTATATGCACATCTATACAGACAAATATTTATATTTCAACGTCTCTTGTACCAACATTTATGGCGCGGCAAGTGCTCATCAAGTGTGAAATATATTTTCAGTTCGAGGGAAAAGTTAGTAAAGCGATTTAATCGTTTGTTGGCTGTTAAAAGATGAGAGTAAATTCAAAAAGTCTAGCTAATAATTTCTTAACAAATAACGCTAAATTAATGTGTTTTTCCACGTTCAAATAATTTTAGAAATGTTGTTGTAAAACAATCTCAGTTTGTTAATTACAAAAAGTGAAAATGAGACGGGTTAAATAGAATTTAAGTAAAATTGATTTATGTTCATTTTTGTTTTAAATTATATACTTATTTAAGTAAAATAAAATTTTTTAACTTTTTTCTTTGTAGTGAGATAGATATTCAAGAAATTAATAAAGCTATAACTGCGATTTATTTATTAAAAGCTGCTTCAACATACTACATGTCTTGCTACAACAAAATTGGTTACTGTGTTTATTTTTGAAGAATATCTATGCCTCAATTACCACTTATTGCGCTACAAACAAAAAAGGAAAATAAAAGAAAACGCCTTGTATTGGGCTGAAAGGCACCTGCGTGCAGAACTTTATGAAAGTTATGTAAAAAACAAGAATTTTCGCACTAAAGTTTAAGTTAAATCATGGTAAACTATTAATGGGATTGACAGGCATAAGGTCAAGTTACTTATTAAAATAAAAGTCTTGATATATTTCATTAAATATACCCAGCAAAAAAAATTAGAAGTAGTGCAAATCAATTGTGTAAAAGCATTCATTCTAAATGATTTCCTAAATGTGAAATAATTTGTTATTAATGATGTGATTAAAAATGAATGCAACATCATGCAAAATATCTTAAACAATTCATGTAAAAAAAATTAACTCAAAACATCCGATGCTTCTCATCATATATGCATGAGTTCTATGCAGTTCATTAATACATTCGTGTAAATGTGTAAATGATCTCCAATGACACGCTTATGTTAAAATCATCAGTGATTTTACCTAAATTTAATCACTTCGTCACCAGTTGAACCCCTGCAAATTTACTTTTTTGTCATAGATTTTTTTGCTGGGCTTATACAGATTTAATAATATTCCTTTTATATGTAAAGTTTAATGTTCACTAGATGTTTTTATGTTTTCGTTAAGCAAATTTGTATCTGTAGGCAGCGTTGCCAACTTAGGGATATTTTGTCAATCTAGCCGGACATCACTTTTTTTGGAGTGCTCCTAGATTAATGAAAATTTACAGAAATATGTGCCATAGTCATAAGCTGGTTTACCTTGAAAATAAGAAAAATCGGAACAAGGGGAAAACGTTTTCCTAAAAAAAAAACTAATCCTACCTCTGAGAAATTCTATTTTTTTAAAGCATTCCTATACTTTTGTTAAGCAAGTGCATCATTTGTCCTCAGCATAAGTTTATGGGTAACCCCCCGACCACACGAGCGATTGATTATGTCTATAATATAAGCCATCGCAGTCATGATTCAGCTCTGGTCGGGTTAAGAGCTCGCGCGTCTTTGCCATTATCATTGAATGGTAATCAGGTTGTCCCTTTTTATCTGACTTCGAGAGTTTTGCGTCTCACTTTCACGAGGTTAACTGTGTGGCGTCGCGTAACTGTGCTTTGGATACAGTTTCCAGACTATTCTACAGTTAACCGCGTGTTTTCGTTTTAATTGGAGGAGTACCAAATAAACTCATAATACTTGAGACTGGAGGAGTACCATATAAACTCAATTAACATGAGACTGGAGTAGTTCCATAAAACTTAGCATTAATTATTGTTCAGACGTCTCCGACTTCCTATACAATGGTATAGGTCGACCTGCGGTACCTGAACTAAAGTTTTATAACTGGAGGAGAACCATTAAACTCAATTTTTACTTATTCTTCGAGTGTCTCCGACTTCCTATACAAAGGTATAGGTCGACTTACGGAGCCTGAATCAACACACAAACACTTTTGGAGGGATAACCTGGCAATATGCTTATGCAGCCAACCAATTTTAATAATAAAAAAAAAAAAATAATAATAATATAAGCCAGCAGAATAACGGCATCAAATTGCCAATGTTCAAGCTTATATCTCTAGGTGGTGAACACGTAAATATCTTAAAATATAAAATTAAAAATTTTCCTGGAGATTGATCTAAATTAAAAATTTTACAAAAAATATACGAAAATAAATTTTACCAAAAGCTCTAGATTAAAACAATTCTTCTGACATTATATATTTATATATGGCTAGATTGCCAAAATATTCCTATGAGCGCCGAAGAATACTAAAGCTTTATATTTTGAAATGCCTGCGTTGATCAATTTTCATTATTATATTCTAGTATTTCGGTTAACTTTTATTATCTTAACCATTACGGTCAGACACCTATCGCACCATGATAACCGATTTCTTTCTGCCCACTCTTCATGGTATTGCTGTGAACGATGTTTGGTTTCAACAGGATGGCGCAACTTGCTACACATCGGTACAACGTTTAATGGCGGTTTAATTAGCCGAAATGATAATGTCAATTGGCCGCTATGACACACGCGATTTAACACAGTTTTACTGGGCATTTGAAGGTCAATATTCGTGATGCCATTGCCGAGACAAACCCATACACTCGAAAAAGTGCTCGGAAATTGGTCCGATCGAATGTGGTACTGTGAGGTCAGCCACGGCAGTCATATGAATATTATCTTATTACAAATCGGAAAAATTGTACTTCACAACAAAAAAATTAGTTTGCCAAAATTTGAAACCGTTTTTGTTCTATTGCATTTTTAAATTTACGCTTTTGAATGGCCCGAACATTTTTTTTTAATTATTCAAAAGAATGCCTAAAAACATCTTGGGTTATTGCGGACATAGTTGTGGAAAAGTTGTTGGATTGTAAACTTAACAATTTGTATCCTCTTTTTTGCATAGCCAAGAAAAATAAGGAAGAATAAACCCTTAAACAGTCTCTAAACAGTTTTAACAGACATATACAGTTCATCATGGAATTGAAAAAAAAAAAAAAAATGGCAAACTATCATATTTGGATGCACTCATAATACGTCAACAAAATACAAAACCATTAGATTGGTACCAAAAAGTAACTGCTGCAGAAAGCATTATCGATTTCTATTCAAATCATCCATAAAGATTTGTTTGACTCGGAAGATAGCGATGTTTATGAGAGGATGAAATTGCGAAAAGATTTAAATTTTACGAAGACGTGCAGGTACAGAAAAAAAATTATAAAAAAATATTATACGAAAAACGAAACAAAAAAAATATTCGAGCCTTTTAGAAATGAAAAACCAAATGCTTTCCTTGGTATTTTAATTAACTCTGGTGTTTTTACAAATCAAACAGAGAATATCTATCTGAATTGTGAAAACCCAGCAGCAGTGTCATACAACAGATTCAGAATGCTTTTACGTTTTAATACTAATGCATCTCAGGGCAAGTCTGATAAAAAATTTAAGCATTGGTTTGTGTCATCGCTCCTAAAGTACAATTGTTCACAGTCATCGACGCACACACAGAGAAAACAGTATCGGTTGTACGTACCGCAATTGTTGCCAATCGCATAGTCTAGTTGTGATAGTAGAATTTGACGGTTATATCTACAGAATTTCGTTTCGGAATATGAATATGTAGTCAACAATAGGAAATTATGATTCTTGCAATAGAAATTTTATAACCACAAAAGAAAAGTTCTATTGCAAGAACTAAATCATTCGATTGGCAATGAATTTGATTGTCTGTTTTCTGGGTGCGGTATCCGCAATACAAATGTTTAATACGTTTTAAAATTTCAACATCTTCCATATTCAGGAGAAAAAGGTTGTACTTCAGTAGTAGAAAGTTGTCACGTGTGCTCATAACTAAGTATGAAGCAGATACATACTCGTTAAGCTTGTATCGGCTGTTTAAATGCAATGGTCTTTTCCATGCAAATTACAATAATTTTTTTTTGTCTGTACGGCTGCAAAAGTACTATATTTTTTTTTATGGTTTGTGGTTCCTAAGAAGTTTCAGATATGCATATTATCAATTTAAGTGAAAAAATGTTGGTAGAAAATGCGAGGGGAACCCGGGTACCCGGGTACCCGTGTACGCATGTAAGGGTTAAAATATTTGATTGTAATAATAAAATTGATATAAAATTATTAAATATGTTGATAAAGGTACTCGTGTCGAATCAGCTGATTGTTTTTTATGTACAATTTATCAGACTTACCAACTTTTTATACCCTTCACCTGTGGTGCACAAGGGTATATATAGCTTTGTCATTCCGTTTGTAATTTCTACAATTTTCATTTCCGACCCCATAAAGTATATATTTTCTAAAAGCTTATGAATAGAGGAGTCGATTAAGCCCTGAGCGTCTGTCCGTCTGTCTGTCTATCCGTCTGCCCGTCTGTCCGTGTGTTGGTTGAAATCAACTTTTAGAAGCAACTATATGTTCCTCAGATCTGTACATGGTATCAATCTCTTGGAAATATCCAGGAATGAATTGCTATTGAAATTCAGCACAATCGCCCCATAACTTTTTGAGATATGAGCAAAAAACCACGACCACCTCATTTTTTTTCACAATTACAACAACAACATACTTATATACATACATGCAAAATACATGCCAAAAAAAAAAATTACAAAAAAAAAATATTAAAAATAAGAAAAAAATAATAAAAAAAACTACAAAAAAAAAATTTTAAAAAAATTTAAAAAAAAATTTAAAAAAATTTTTTAAAAATTTTTCTAAAAAAATTAAATTTAAAAAAAATATAAAAAAAATAATAAAATATAAATAATATATTAAATAAAATAAAATAAATTTTTTTTTGGCTCAGCTGGGATTCGATGCCACATTTATTCTAACCAGTATATACATATGCACGTATTTTATATGGGATGAATGGTGATACAAACAATTGTTATAGCATGACTACACGTTGTGAAGGGTATATAAGATTCGGCATGGCCGAATATAGCACTGTTACTTGTTTTTAATAATATGTCCATATGAATCTGTCAAACTTAATTTTTTTTTATTCTTAAATAAATAATTTTTAGTTTCAGTTTGTTTAAAACGTTTGTTAAAACCCGCGAATAGAAAGTATTTAAATTAAAGTTTTTTAAAAATTATTGAAATTTAAGAAGATAATTAAAAAAATTGTATGACATATTGTATGACATATACAGATATTTATACAAAAACAAAACATATGAGTTTTTTAATTGTTGTGTTTGTTGCCGCAACGCATATATGTATGTACCTTATGAATATGCCTTGATGAATGTATACTATAATCGTTACTTTAAACATTTCTAAACTTCTTTGCATGCTTGTATTGTAATTTGTCAACTTAATATGACACAAAGTTATCAATTTAACAGATTAATTTCGGGTTAATCAACTAAATACATACAACATCCCCGTAACAATGCAACAAGCTTTTTTTTCCATGTCAGTCCATGTGGTCCAACTAAAAACAAAGACAAAATACACCCCACAAGAAAATAATCCGTCATTAAGAGCATCACGCGAAAGCCTGCAGATAATCAGACAATTGCTCAAAGACGGATCATTGCAGTCATGCGAAAAAATGATTTGTTGTACTTTTTTGCTTGTAAGTCTGTCTACATGGCTGACTGTATTGTAGTCTTAATAAGTATGAGCAGATATGTATGAACTGCTGCCTGTTGGGTGGTTGGTTGCTTAAGAAATTGCTGCTGCTTGAACTATAAATATTTTTCATTGTCTGGCTGCAATTTAGTGGGTGTCATTATCCTTTTTGGGTGGTGTTTTTAATGACAATGAAGCTTTTATATTCAGTTGTTACTTTTCCATTGTTCAGACTCTAGTATTTGATATAAATGTGAATTTGCACTCTCACTCTCTTAACTTGTCCATATGTTAGAATATTATCGGAAACTCACTATCATTTACAATTGAAAATATGTTTAAACAAAGAAAAATCTGTCATTCAGTCATAACACTACCACAAGATGAACCCTCAAATTTGATAACAAATAAAAGCAGAAAAAATAAATAGAGGAGTAATAAAATCGTGTGACAAATTTCCCTTATTATTTCTTTGTAATAAGACAAGAACTTAACTCCCTTTGAACAATTAAAATTAATGAAATAATTAAAAAGGAAATTTTTTTATTAAACCATACAGGGACATTTAGTTATTTTTTATAAGCAGTTAAAAAAGGCACTAATTTTCTTTCAAAAAGTATTCAAAATACCACAAAAATATATTGAAAATGGCACAGGAAAAATCATTAAATAAAACTAATAAATAAGGAATAATAATAAATGAATAAGTCATAGTAAAGACTTTATTTAATTAATCAAAGACTTAGAGAAGACTTGTTCGACATCAGTAGATATTATTGGAGCAAATTTGAATGCATTTAGTTAAGGAGAGAGAGAGAGAGGAGAACATTTTAATACATATGTGCCTAAATTACTATATAAAGGTGATTTTTTATGAATTACGTTTTTCAAGCTGGCAGCACTGGTTGGTTGTCAAAACTATACCTTAGAAAGTGAAAAGTGTTCAGTATTCCCAGTCATTTCATCATGGAGAAACTAACAAACGAGTAACGACTGCAAATCATTGAATTTTATTATCAAAATGGAAATCCACTGTTTTATCGAAAAATTGTGTTCAGCGATAAGGCTCATTTCTGGTTAAATGGATACGTAAATAAGCAAAACTGTCGCATCTGGGGTAAAGAACAGCCACATGCCATGCAAGAGTTGCCGATGCATCTCGAAAAACCGACAGTTTGTTGTAGTTTATGGGCTGGTGGCATCATCGGTCCATTTTCTTCAAAGACGATCGTGGAAGAAACGTTACCATCAACGGCGAACGATATCGAGCCATGATACGCGACGTTTTTTTGCCTCAATTGGCTGAGTTAGACTTGGTTGATATGTGGTTTTAACAAGACGGTGCCACATGCCACTCAGCTCGTGAAACAATGGATATATTGAAGGTTGAATTTGGTGAGCAGTTTATCTCTCGAAATGGCCCTGTGATTTGGCCGCCAAAATCATGTGACGCCTCTTGACTATTTCTTGTGGGGTTATGTAAAGTCGTTGGTCTATGTGGAAAAGTCAAACACGATTGAAGCATTGGAGTATAACATAACACGTGTTATTCATGGAATACATGCCGAAATGCTCAAAGAAGTGGTGCCAAATTGGACCTTACGAATGGACCATTTGAACCAGAGCCACGGGCAACATTTACATGAAGTTATTTTTAAAAAGTAAATGGCAAAGACTAATTTATCGATTCCAATAAAAATCGTGGCATCGAATCCCAGCTGAGCCCAAAAAAAATTTTTTTTTCTATATTTTTTTGTTTTTTTTTGTTTTATATTTATTATATATATTTTAATTATTTGTTTTTTAATTTTTTTTTTGAAATTTTTTTTTAATTTTTAAAAAAAATTTTTTATTTTTTTTAAACATACATACGTAAATTTATAATTTTACAATGGGATGTTTTTATTTATATATATTTTTTATATCGCACTTGATCAACAAGAGGGTATTAACTCAAAATTTTTGAATTTTCAGTACTCAAAAAACTGTTTGTGGCCACATTTTAACAGAATTTAAAAATTCAAATATACCATAGGAAGCAAATTCCATTTGAAAATATATATATACATTGTTTTTGTTTTAAATTTTACTAATCATTGCAAAAAATCTATTTTTTGAGTTAACACCATTTTTTCATGAAAAGGGTCACAACTCAAAAAAAATTTGAACAATTTTTTTATAAAAAGAGTCACATTTCGAATTAAAATTATAGAATAAAACAAATTTTATCAAAAAAATAGTATCAACTCAAAATACAACCAAATGTAAATAAAACAGTTTGATTATTTTTAACATAAATAAAGGCTCAAATCAAAATAATACCTTTTTTATGAAAATATACGATTCTTAAGTATTTCAACTTTTGTATTAACTCGAAATAATACCTTTTTGTTGAAATAAAGGTAATCACTACATTATCATGAATATGGTCTCAAAAGTGGTTTTCGAGATGAAAGAGTAAACGGAATACGTTGAAATTTTAACAGTAGATAGATATTGATGTTGTTTGCTGATTTCTTGAAAAAAGTGATATTTTAAAAATTTTGAGTTAATACCCTCTTGTTGATCAAGTGCGATATGTATGTACGTATTTCATATGGGATGAATGGTGATAAAAACTACTGTTATTGCATGACTACACGTTGTGAAGGGTATATAAGATTCGGCACGGCCGAATATAGCGCTCTTACTTGTTTTTTATTTTAGTTAATGTTTCAAACGTCGTATTTCAATTGATATTTTACTGAATTAATTGATGAAATCTTTTTTGTTTGCATTGTTAATACTATTTTTGACATTATCCATAACTTGTGAGTTAAGTTTCTTTTATAGAAATACCAAGGCCTATTTAATCATCAGGTAGTCGTGATTCGTCAGCTACATATTTATTTTGTTCTCAACATATTTTAAACTTCAGCTTTTTTCATTTGTATCAAATGTCGAACTTCATATATAAACAAGTTAGAGCACTATATTCGGCTGTGGCGAATCTTTTATACCCACCACCAATTTGATGTACTTTTTTAGCACATAATATTATATTTTGTTATTCATTAATAGTAGATAACGTAAAAAGTGGGCGTTATAGTAGGCGTTTCGAAGTTGTTTCTGCTAATAAACACAACTTAGATATTATCTTCATATGACTTTTGCATTGAAGTTAAGAAGCACTTCCGTTTTTTTCTCGGTGATATATTGGCCGCACACATAACAAAATGAATCCGACTGTTTTTACATAAAAATGTTTCGGGTTTCTTGTTCATTTTTCTCAAAGTTTGAAAATATATTCTAACTTGTAAGCTGAATGACCATAATCTTTATGTAGCAATATAATGATGTTTCCGCTATCGCAAACACTTCTTGATTAGAAAGGGCTCAAAGAGCTCTTATAAATACTGATACTTTAATTTGAGATAACCCTTTGTGTGGGTACAGGTTTTTGTGTGTGCTGAAAATTGTTTGTTATTCCCAAGAATCATAAAAAATTATTGAGAAATTTTATGCAAAAAAATCATCCGTTACAGGTAGCCAATGGAAAAAAGAGCAATTCAGCGTGCACGCACATTTATAACTCTGCTAACGCAATCGTAAAAATTAAACCACCTATTGCTTATTACTTATTTTTTTTCTTCTTCTGAGAAGCACAAACATGTCAAAAAGGTTTTTTCCAAACAATTTTTCTAGGAGAAGAACATAAACTACTCAATTTGATGTATATCAAACAAAAAACTAAAATTTTGTGAAAATGAGCTAGATCACTTAATTGTAAACAAATTCAAAAGGAATCAACCGATTTTTATGATCGATATCTTATTTTGCTGTTATTACATGTGGCTTTGCGATAAATTAATAAATTTGTTGTTTTCGAATTTTCATGATTTTTTGAAAACAAAAAAATTGCTATTTTTACGTTAAAAATATATTTCTTGCTTTAGTTTTTTATTATAACTCCGAAACTACTGAGCCGATTAAAACGCAATATATAAACGGATTAAAGGCTATGTAAATTTAAATTTTTTAAAGTTTATTTTAATAATATCGGACTAACCGTTTTCGAGTTATTATTGATTATGTGGAGCAGCGTCTAAAAAAATCTTAAGTTTTAATTAAAAATTAAAAAAAAAAACCCTCCATAGAATTTAAAATTTGGACGATTTTGTACTACTGGAACCACAATACATTAAAATTGCATAGAGGTTTTTGAAGTCTTTAAAATTTTTAAAATTTTGTTGCCTTGTGTAATTAGGAATTAATTAAATTTTTTTTCTTGATAACAATAGTTTGAAAAGTAAGTCAAAAATATTTTACTTTAAGTTTAACCTTATATAAACAAAATACAACTTTGGTCTTTTGAGAAAGATGTTTGTATTTGAGTATAAAAAAATTAAATTTTGGTTTAAAACTAAACGAAAATATTAAAATTAGAACATTTAGATAAATACGTATGTTCTGCAAGGAATGAGTCAATTAGGGTGACCCTATTATATCCTTATTATTTTACGTTTAACACTAAGTAAAACGCATTGGATTTAAAACAAAAAATACTTTATTTTAACTTTTTTCTCTGAAGAAAAGTGTTATTAAATATTTGATATTGAATTAAAACGTGTATTATGGCACACCCTTATCTCTGCAAATATAAACCTTACCCTACTTTAAACATTTAAACTAAAATAAAAGAAAATGCTTTACATGAGCACGTTGCTTTACGGCATACGGGTGTTCTTCTTCATTTTTTGAATCTCTCAAGGGATACAGTTGGCAATGTTTGTTGAAAACAGACAGAGATTTTTTAAATCTTTTGTGGTTTTGGCATTTTTTACGTTTGATATAAAAATTATTTTATACTTTTTCATTCCTTTTCCTTTGAAGGAATCAACAAGGGTTCAGTGTCTCAACAACTCTATGGAGATGAGTTAGTGCATGTGTGTGTTTGCATTTGTATTCAATTGTGGGAGTTACAACTGCAAATGATGGTATTTAGTTTTAAGTTAAATAAAATTTTCCAGGTGAAATAAAATTAAATAAGGGAAAATAAATAATATTTATCAAAAGATACGAGTACTTAGAAAAACAAGTCAGCGTGTTATATTCGTCCGTGACGAATCTGATATTACCCTGCATCATGATGTACATATGTAAGTATAATAACTAAGCTTAGCCTTTATTCATTTATTATTTCCAATGCCACCTTTGATTTTTAATTTTTACAAAGTTAACTGTATTCTACTAGTCAAGCTTTATCTTTTGATACCCATATGGATTTGATTTAAAGAAACATTTTCCGCCATTTTGTTTTAGACGTCATCTTGTATTTTACACTTTTTTTTAATAGTTTATAGGTCAATTTTGACACCAATATTGGGGTGATCAAGGGGATACATTTCAAATTATCAGGATGTTACCCATATATCTGTGGCTTGGAGCTAAAAGGGCCAATGTCAAAATATTTACTTTTAAGAAAATTCGAATTAAACTTTAACTTTTAAAGATGTTTTCATAGTGACATTGCCCAGCATTTTATTTATGGAGCTATTCTGGGTTAAGTTGACTTTAGCTGTTTTACCATAATGAAATAGAGCAAGAAGACAAATCTAACGCAATGATTAACTCAAAAGTGCAAAAAAGTGGCATTGGCCCTTTTAGCTCCAAGCCATAGATATATCGTCGCTGCTCTAACAAATTCAGTTTGTGTTTTTTACTAAGTTTTTAGGAGAGCAATAAAAACATTTTATTTTGATACTTTACAGTATTAAACTTACGCGTACTGACTATTGTTTATTTGTGAACAAATCAAGATATCCTGAAACGGTTTGGTGAAGATTGTACGACCAATAATCCTTCGAAATAGAACAATACAAATTTTTAAAAAAATTGTCACATAACCGATTATGTCAGAGCAGCGACGATATATTTATTGACCACCATTTTGTAGTAGCTGATATCATGAATTAAAAATTTTTTATGGTGTATTACATTACAGTAATATACACCAGGTATATGTTCAGTATTCCTGTACATTAAGCTGGTTAAAACTCCCAAGAATGGTTTTACAATTTTGTCACTCATCTATTTAATAGTTTTCTGAAGTTTGTTATATTTCCCAAGTGCTAGAAAGATTCATTTATCATCCCAATTCATAAGTTTGGCAGCTGTTATGTTGTTACTTATTATATATCAATAGCTAAACCTAACTCCATTCCTAAGCTGTTTGAGAAAATAATAATGGAATCCTAACTGATGAAATATCAACAATTCTTTCTTCAATGCAACGTGACTTTTGTAAAGGTAGATCTACATCCACAAACCTAATGGAATTAACGTCCTTTATCAATACAGGATTTTGTAATGGTAACCAAACTAATATCGTCTGTACTGACTTTAGTAAAGCCAAGCTTAACCATGATACCTTAGAATTTTAGTGCCCCTCCTTTTCAACCTAAACTAACCTAACCTAGAATTTTAAAATGTATTAGCTCTAATTTAAAGGATCAGATACAATTACTGTATTCACAAGATTTCCCAACATATAATATAGTCATAATATTCTATAATTTTACAGTAGTTAGGTTAGATCCGGCAGCCGCTCGAAGGCATAGCTCACTTGGGTCTTCCGAGGGTCCCATTGTGATACCGTAAGAGCCAATGCCCGTTTGTCTATGTAATCTGGCCGTCATTCTTCAGTCATTCTGTCCTGTTTATAAAAGTGTGGATCTTTCCCAGATCACCTGCGGAAAGACAAGTTTTACTCCCAAGTATTCGCTGACCTAGAATCTGGTGTCTGAGGTCCACGAATGCAGGACAATTACAGAGAAGATGTTCAGTTGGCTCCTCCTCTTCTTTACAGTAGTTAACAAAAATAGTTGTTGTTCTTCAAGTAAAAACCGACCTAAAACAAGTAAAAGTGCTATAATCGGCCGTGCCGAATCTTATATACCCTTCACAACGTGTAGTCATGCAATAACAATTGTTTGTATCACCATTCATCCCATATGAAATACGTACATACATATAAAAAACATACATATATTAAAACATTCCATTGTAAAAGTAAAAATTAACGTATGTATGTAAAAAAAAAAATAAAAAAAAAATTAAAATAAAAATAATAAATATAAAACAAAAAAAAAATTAAAAAAAAAATAATAAAAATATAAATAATATATTAAATAAAAAATAAAAAAATATTAAAAAAATATATAAAAAAATTTTTTTTTTTGGCTCAGCTGGGATTCGATGTTACGTTAACTCTAGCCAGTATACACGTTTGTATGTATGGATGTTCTACCCTTCACTTGTGGTGCACAAGGGTATATATAGCTTTGTCATTCCGTTTGTAATTTCTACAATTTTCATTTCCGACCCCATAAAGTATATATTTTCTGAAAGCTTATGAATAGACGAGTCGATTAAGCCCTGACCGTCTGTCCGTGTGTTGGTTGAAATCAACTTTAAGAAGCAACTATATGTTCCTCAGATCTGTGTATGGTATTAATCTCTTGTAAATATCCGGGAATGAATCGCTATTGAAATTCAGCACAATCGCCTTATAACTTTCTGAGATATGAGCAAAAAGCCACGACCACCTCGTTTTTTTTTTACAATTACAACAACAACATACATATATACTGGTTAGAGTTAACGTGGAATCGAATCCCAGCTGAGCCAAAAATTTTTTTTTATTTAATTTTATATATTATTTATATTTTCTTTTAATTTTTTTTTTTAATTTTTTTTTTTTTTTTTTTTGTAATTTTTTTTTGGAAACGTACATACGAAAACTCAATTTATAATTCTGCAATGGGATGTTTTGTATATGTATGTACGTATTTTATAAGAGATGAATGGTAATAGAAACAATTGTAATTGTAATTGCATGACTACACGTCGTGAAGGGTATATAAGTTTCGGCACGGCCGAATATAGCACTGTTACTTGTTGTAATGTTGTTTTTGTGAAAAAAAAAATCGAGGTGGTCGTGGGTTTTTGCTCATATCTCAGTTGTTTACTTACCGATGTGACTGATTTTCAATAGCGATCTACTCCCGAATATTTCTGATATTTTAATACCTCACCCGCGTCCAAGCGATGTCGGGGGGCCTCAAAATCCTGCGGCGATTGTATAAGAATGTGCTAAGCCGAGCTGTCTGTAATATTTGTAAGCCGCCCCTCCGATATCCGTTAAAAGGACCAGGGGCCGAATTACGGCATTCGATATCGATCGAAATTTTACTCGAACAATCGAGTTCGCTGTGCTTTAGGTATTTATATTCTAATAAGAATTTTCAAATTTCGATCACGTTCGAATGCCGTAATTCGGCCCCTCTTATTAAAAATTAATCAAAATCGGCAACTTAAATTTTATATATCACACTTAGTTATGAAGGGTCGTTCACAACTGTCATATTTTTTTACGTTATTATTTTCGAATATTAGAATTTAGGAGACCTTGTGAATAAATGTAAATGTGTTACTATAATGACAGTTTATCTGGTGATCCACAGGCGCAATCTGGTTTTTATTGTTTATAAAAGATCTTCCAAAGGATATTCAATACAACAATATTTTAGTTTTGCTGATGATGTCAAACTTTATTCATGGATTAGAAATGTTGAGGGCCGTTTTTACATCCAAACTGATTTGAATATCTTCTTCTATTGTTGTACGGTAAATCTTATGGAATTGAATTTAACAAAATGCAAATCTATGACTTTCTTCAGAGATTCACGCGTTTTTAATGTTTGCTTTCTAAATGACTCTAAATCAAATGTTGTTGACTCGTTCTTGGATCTTGGAATTCTCTTTAAGGCAAAAATAAATTTCAACTCACATGTAATAATGGCAGAATGAAAAGGGTATTAAGTTTCATAAAGCATTGAGTTAAAGAATTTAATGATCCTTATGTAACGAAAAATTTATTCACGTCATTGATAAGAAATTTACTTGACTATGGATCAGTAATTTGGTATCCCCAATATGATGTGCATATTAAAAAACTTGAGAGAGTCTAATAATAATTTTTGTTCTTCTGCCTTCGTAAGCTCCACTGGAATCCTAATATAAGCTTACCCTCTTATCGAATTCGTTTATCACTCATTGCGCTCCCAATGTTACAAGTCCGAAGAAGAATTTCCTATCATGCATTTGTTCTGATTCTGTATCAATAATATGTATTATTGTTCCTAACAGGAACATAAAGAATTACATATGGATACAAATTTACCAAGTCAGATGTAAAAAACTATGTCATGTATTACAAGCTTTTGTTCAGTTCAGCCGTTTTTGTGCGATTGAATAACAAAAATCCAAACATTTTCATATATTTATTATATTAAATCAATAATAAACAGTCTTGTCTGCGTAATTATGCTTTCTATATGTGTGCCAAATTTCATTTACTTCCGATTACCCGTTTTTACGTGATTTCGTAACAAATATGCAAACATCAAAACATACAAACATCTACGTTTTTTATTTTAGTTGAATTTGTATTTCTTCCAAAGTAAAAAAAAATACAGAAAGACTCCATTTTTCTAAATTACGTCTGTGTATGTATGCATCTATGACAAGCAGGCATAACATAACATACGTCGTTAAAGAAGAGGTGGAGCTTGTGGGTGTTTAAAACAAAAATACTAAATATGATTATGAATTATTATGTTTGATGTCATAACGTGATGCAACCCCGTTATGAAACCACAAAAAAAAAGAAAATTATACAAAAATTGTGCGCATGTATGAAATTTTGAAACACAAAACAACCAACGGACAGGGTTGGTGTCATGTCGGGGAAACTTTTCAATAAACTCCCCTTAGTTAAGGTTTTGTTTTCCTAATGCTGATTGATATTTATTTTTTATTTTTGTATTAGACTTTCTTGTCAATAACTTGAGTCAAATATTGCAAACATTATTGTTAAAATACCTCAAAATTATTTCTACGTAAATAAACACTTCAAAGCAACCAATCATCCATCCTTAACACACACATCCAGAGAAATCAATCAATTTGTCTTATTTAGAAAATATATAGATGAAATTATCCTGGCGAATTCTTGAACTACATATGTATGTATGTATTAGATCTTGATAAAGTAATAGGCATCTATGCCTACGTGCGTATGTATACAATTGCTATATATTTATGTATGTATTTGTTTATAGATTTGTTGCAAAAACAATATAACAATTTTCCAATTAAGCGACCAAAAAAAATTCTTCATATCATGCCTTCAAGATTATTGATGATAATAACTTTTGTGTTTCATTGCTTTTAGCCATACAAGTAGAATGTGGGCATTTATACGAATTTGTGTACTTTAGTTCTCTATTTGTATTGTTTTTTTTTGCTTTGTGTGCTAGACAATCATCTTAATACAAATATTAAACTACACACACGTTTTATTTATTAAAAATATTGTAATACACTCGAGGAAATAGTAAGTTTATAAAGATTTTAATTCTTGATACGCAGTTTTCATATTGGGAAAAATTTAATTCCGATATGAAATATTTTAGTATTTACTTTTATATTTAAACAGGTTATTTTGACTTTTAGATATAAATAATTTTTTTTTAATGGAGAATGTTTATTGATTAAGAGGAAATAAAAAAATGTACTTGGCAACACAGTTATAATGATGGAGATCAGCGATGCCACAACTAAAATAATATTTGTACCAAATTTTTCCTAAAAGTTGATTAAAATCTATTAAAATCCACAAAATATTATTAAATTGACTTTCTTAATATTAAGTAGCCGATTCAAGTAGCAAAACGAATTTATCTATATATATAAAAGTGAAACTCTGTCTGTCTGTGTGTGTGCGTGTGTGTGTTAGCTATAGACTCCGAAACCGTAAAGCCGATCGGACTCAAACTTTGGCAAGTTGTTGTATACATTCCGGGGAGTGTTTATGAGTGATAACAAGTGGGCGGGGTTAAGCCCATAAAAAATAAGTTATAATTTTAGCTACTTGCACTTGAATAATTTTTCTGAAACTTTGCAAACATATTGAAGACTCATGACTATATAATTTCGTGTTTAGAAAAGTGGACAGGGCCACGCCCATAAAAAATTTTGAGGTACTTGCACTGGATCGATTTTTCTAAAACTTTGCACACATATTGAGCTGTCATTACTATACAGTTTCGTGATTAGAAAATTGGGCAGTGCCATCCCCACTAAAACAAAGTTATTATTTTCAGCTATTTCCACGCATTTCAATGGTTCCCACTAATTTGCCTTTCACCTTCAAGCGACTACAGTTTCCAGTTCGCCTTACCTTCGCTCAATTGATTCAATCCTGCGTATTGCAGGATAAAATTTGAAAAATCAATGCTTTTAACATAGCCAGCTGTACGTAGCATGCTCTAGAGTGGGAACACCAAAAAACTTGTTCATTTTTACAGCAAATGGAAAAACCAAAAATATTGTATACCGACTTGCATTACAATAAAAATCAATAAAAATTTTTTTTAATATATTCAATTAAAATTCAGAATGCATTTTTATTCATTAAGGGGCGTAGCAACGCGCGCCTGGCTTGGCTAGTATTTAAAAAAATGAAAGCAATAAGCCATGAAAAAACTGAATATATTTTTCATATATAATTTGTATGTAATATTTTGAATTGTGTTTACATCTGTTTCAAAATAATAACATCTAATTACAAGTGATACTAAGCCAAATTTAATTATACTGTTTGGCTACTGTGTGTGAACTCACTAAGTTTCTAAATGTTGATATTTAAAGTAATGATTATATCGTACATAAATATTAATATTTTATTTAAAACGAACTTATAATCCCCTACAGCGTTAGAATGTATATTATTAATTTAAATTTAAAGTTATCTTTTAAGTATCTTAGTTTTAAACGTAGAATCAAGGCTCTTGAATATGTAATTTTGATAAAACTTTAAATTTGACACATTTTAAAGTATAATTGTTTAATTTTTACCATTTTAACTTCTTGTTACAAAGCTAAAATAGTTTTCTACAAAAATCTTTAAAATTTTCAAACAAAACAACCATGTTTGATCAGACAGTGGCATCCCTGATAAAGATTAATAAAAAGTATGGCCTGCTTTCAGGTGTTTCGTTAAAAAATTTATACACTGAACCCATTATAGTTAATCTGGAAGTTGTAAGTTTATATCGTTTCAATATGAAAATTGTACCAAATAAACATTAATTGTAGCAAAATTTTGCAAATAAATATTAATTTTGCTTTAATTAAATAAGCAAATGTAAATAAAGTTAATATACATAAATTAAGCAAATGATATTAAAATCTAATAAAAATAATTCTGTAGATTGATATAAAAAATTATTGTTTTGTTCAATATTAATATTATTAATATTTGGGTGATTCACAAGGTGTCTTATCATGTCATATTGTCCTAAAATTTTACAATGGTTTGAAAATGTTGTTGTTGCTTTTCAAACAAAAAGTGTCTTATTATAATAGAACTTTGTACGCTATGTTTATTGTGCTGTCGTATTTAATACGCAGAGACTTGTGCTAAACGGCTTAGCCGGCTAAGCCAAGCCGCAACAGTTTTTGTAAGCTGTCGCCGTTCATTGTATAATTTTATCGGGCCGACATCCAAATTTAAGCGCAGTTGCTAATTTTTGATAACAAATCACTGGTGGCGTCAAATAAGATCGGCTAAGGACTCTGCTGTTTTTGTTTATCAAACAAAATTTAATTTATTTGTGATTTATTTACTTGAGTCTGCCACTACAACATCTAAAATGTACTTTTCGCACAAACTGGCTATTATTTTGTTTTTTTACTTGTTTTTGGCATTATGAAAGAAAATATTTATTTTTATAATTGTTTTACATCAGCTGATTCAAATTCAAAATAGCACACTTAATTATGAGGGGTTGTTCACAATAGTCTTAATTTTTCATGCTATTATTATAGGACATATGACTTTATGACACTACTGTGAATCCCCCAATTGTTTTGTTGTTAATATTCTTATAAATAAATTTATTTTTTTGTTATAATTATTGATCAATATAATATAAAATAGAACAAAATATTTTTTTGTTATTTAAAAGACCTTAAGCTTAAAAAAATATATCAAATATTTTTTATAAGAAAATTAACTTGAGCCAGTCTAAATCAAAAATTATTGACTTGTGACGTATTATTTGTAAACAAGAGTGAAATATACATACTTTACGTAGAAAAACTTTGTATTTTGAAAATTTTTTAATCATAATAACTTTTCTTTCGTTTGAAAATAAATTATTAGTAGATAAACAAGATTTTTAAATTTATGGGTTGTAAAATAAAATATTTTATTAAAAAAAAAAATTAAAATTTGGTGTTTGAGTTTTTTTTAAATATTTACTTAGTAATTGCTAAAATTGGCGACTCTGAGATTAAAGAAACCACAATAAGACGCTGAACAGTTCTGAAGACGAATTTGCATCGATTTCACCAGCATAACAAATAGCTTGAGTTTCGGTAAAGGTGCCTCTATTTTGGAAAACGAATTCTGTTTTATGGGTTAAGCAGGTTGAAAGTCAGTTTATCACAGCAGATGCAACAAAATTCCATACTACTGTCGGATCCAGCGAAGCTAACATTCTATGTGAGGTGGGCGAATTAATCTTGCGGCCCTCGGATACCAATATGTATGAAACTTTAAAGCAGCAAATACAAGAACGTTTTCGGATTCAGAAAAAAACGACTTACATATAAAACTGTTACGCGATATTGAGATGGGCGACAGGAACCCTTCAACACCTCTTCGCAAAATGTCCACTTTATCTTCTGGTAAAGTATCGGACGATCTTTTAAAAATTTATGGATGCAACGGTTGCCAAAAGAAATGCAAGCAATTTTGTCAGTAAGCAGTGAGTCCTGAGACAAATTTGCACTTATGGCAAACAAAATTGCTGATACATCTTTTGATTGTATCAAATTTGGTACAATTGTACCACAAATCCCAGCTATGCACAGAATAAAAAATATGAATTTCAATTACGAAATTATTATTATTATTAATTAAAAAATTGTTTTTTTTGTTATCCCTAATTTTTAAAAAAAAATTTATTTAATTTAATCATGCCTATAATTGAAATTGCCACAAGCATTTATGGTATCAGTAATTTATATTATTTTATCTGTCTTAAATAAAATTACATAAAAAAGAAAAAAAAAATTTTTTTTAATATGTTTTCTTAACATATTTAAATTACATTTCATTGTTTATATAATAAAAATTTAGTATAAGATGTATTATTCCACAAGTACACATACTATACCATGTCAAACGGTGGAAATCTGAAAATAATTGGTTGCTCAATTACCAAGACGAAATGGGATATTTACCGGTAAAAGGCTTGATCAGGCAGAGTGTAGAAATTCTCCTAAAATGCAAAAAACGTACTATTAGACTATCCACGATCAAAATTTCATATACATATGTATTAATGTACATATGAATATTGTTATTAATATTTTTTCGAGTGTTTTTAGAAAATTGTTCATTTATCTGCACGTACATTGATTGGCTTGTGTGTGTGGAAAAAAGTAAACATAAGTTTAATATTAAATCTAAGAATTTTGCAAAATTGTTTTTGCGTTTATAAATCCAAGAAAAACTCCCAAGTTTTCTTCAAAATTTTCTTAGGCTGTTTTTGATTAAACACTCACATACAACATAAATACAACAATACTAAGATAAATACTTTTGCCCAGCAAAATGTTTAAGAGATTATATAAATTGTTTTTATGTGAATAGAGGAAAGTCGAATTTCTTGTCAAAAAAAAAAAAATGTGATTTTATTATTCAATAGGGATGGTAAACAAAAAAATTTATCTTTATATAACGTTTCGATATACCCAGCAAAAATTTATTTTGTACCGGTAAGCAGTAAAAAAAAATCATGCCTTCTTATAGCGCAATATTAGAGCGCATTCGAGGGTGCTATAAATGGAAGTCAGAAATTTCTATTAAATATGTTTCATTTTTTATAAAATAACTTACTGCAACTTCTCTCGCTTACGAGGATGCAGGAATGTAAGCGAATGATTACCTCTCTTTACTGTAGTTCTTAAAAATTTTATTGAAAACACATAAAAGAGACATGATATTACTGCATTAACCATGTGTGAAAATAGCAAATAATTAGAGCATCAAAGAGCCCTACCAAGTGGGACATCTCATATAAAAATCATGCCTTCCTGAAGCAGGTTGGGAAAGGAGAGTACATTTGTCTCTCCCTTACAAACCTGCTTTCGGGTATGCAGTAATTTTTGCTGGGTACTTATACAGTATCGATTTCGATACATTCAAAAAATAAACTATTTATGAATATTAATTAAATGTATTGAAACGCTATTCAAACTTATATCGATATTTTTGGTCATATAAAACACGTGATAAATGACTCTTCTCTTCATTTAAGAGCAATAATTATTTATTGCTAGTCGGTTAAAAAACATATACATACATACACACAGCGGTCACTAAGTTTGTGGATAATTTCAGTTTTGCATTTAGCTAATTTAATTATACCAGTATCAGATTAAGAAGGACCCTCGGCTTCATCTGTCAGTTAGCTGACTGCTGAAGCAATTTTTTCGAAAGCCATTTATGAAGTCAAGCAAATTAAAAATTTTAGGTGACTTCCAAAAGAATCGGCATGACAATTTACTTTATCGGATCACCTTTTATTAGATTTTAGTATAGTTAAGTTATAATAAATTTAGATCTCAGGACATCAGGGGTAGTCGTAGAAGACAGAAATTCGCAAATTTTTCTTTATAAATGGGGATATTATGTTATTGCTATAGACTAAGAAAAATTTTTTTCCAAATGGTTAAGTCATTCTTAAATTTAACAGAAAATTAATCTTAAACTCGTGCTTCACGGAATTGTTTACCGGAATAGAAAAACTAAGGTAGTATAATTCTTCTGTGACTTCTTTTTATAGCTTTAGGTATGTATATAGATTCTAATAAGAATTTTAAAATTTCAATCACGTTCGAATTCCGTAATTCGGCCCTGAGGGCAAAGTGTTGTATCAAGGCATATTCATACAGGTATATGCAACGGCGAATTAATACAACAAGGCAACTTTTTAAGGGGTGTTTTCGATCAAGGCCAATTCGTGTATCAGGGATGGAAAACTTGATATATTAGGTTTAATTAAAACAAATTTAATTAAAAAAAGAATATTTATTTGTGAAACACATTATAAATTATCAAAAAATATACTTAAGTTAAATGTTTAATACCGAAACCAAAATCTTATTTTCTATGCCTGCATTAATAAATCAAATTAAGGCGAATTCAACAAATTTTGACAAAATGTTTCCCTATCAGCTGAACTGATAATTTCATCTGTATGAATTCGCCTTATGTTCTATTGAATTTTACAGGGATGGAGAACGATATTTTTTTCCAGAATCAAAAATTACTTTTTTGTTATTGTTTGCTTCCAAAATAATAAATATATAAAATTTTTTTAACTTAAATATTTTGTTGATTTCTTTTTTATCTTTGCTAAAAATTTTTACCAAAATTTTTGTAATATATATTTAGTAGCTCTGCATAAGTAGGATTTTAACAACTTTTCGATTCCTTATTTTTATTAACCTGACGAATATCAATTGACGTATAACATTGGAAAGATACATTCGATACAACAGAAGTTGTGTTTACAAGTAAATAAAATAAAACTGTATTTGAATAGACGATACTGAATACAAAACGAGGTTGTAAATTGAACAAATGTTTTGCTGGGCTTAATTCAAAACCAGATATGTAAGAAGCAACCTTAAACACAACCATTTAAAAATAAAAACTATACTTTAAATTTTTATTAAAGAAAAGGCAAATTGTTTGCGTAAAATATTTAAGAATCTTAAGAAAATATTGTGGTTTTTGCGAATTGCTAATATTTACATGCAATCAGGCAAAAAAGGACAAATTTCTAAAAACAATTAAAGATGATAAATATTTAAAGATTTATGTACATACACACATACATATGCAAATTCATATAAACGTTCATATGAATATGTAATTTACATACCTATATAGGTATGTATGTAAGCAATAGGTTATAATATTTATGAAAGCACATACATATACACGCAAACAAAAACCATGGTTACGACATGATCACGATGGTCATGTTATACTCGCTATAACAATATTTGGTTGTCGAAAACAAGTAATAGTTATTTTTATTTTATTTCATTATACATATATTTTTTCACGATAATCAAGCATTTGTTTCCATTGTATCATTTAATGTTTACTTTTCCTAAAAATTTCGATAGTATGAATTGAAAAAAACTAATTCGACAAAAATAACATTATATTCAAAAGCATTAAAAATATTCATTAAATAATAGGTGAGATTAAATTTGTGCTGATTAAATTTGTATTATTTAAAAAAAAAATACACAAAAATGGTGAAAAATTGGATGAACTTGAAAATAAACAAGAAAATTTAAAAAAAAAAATTGGTATAAAAAAAATGCAATTAAAAATGTAATTAAATCATTATATGCAACTAACAGCTCAAGACAATAATTTGCCGTAAAAAATCAAAGACAGTCGACATATTTATTGTTATTGCATTATGCTTCCATCAAACATAATAATAATAATTGGCAACCATTGTATGTTTTACCCACAATCATACAATTCAATCATAGTATGTTGCTCTTCGATTATGGTTACCAAAACCATATTTTTTCTTTGCGTGTACCTTAGACTTACATATATCGAATAAATTCTTTGTTTTTTAATTTTTTTTAAATTTAAACAAGATAAATTTATCCTTAAAAATGTGTGTTCGAACCAACCAAAAGTATATTTTAGTTTTGAAAAAAATTACATAAGACAAGTAACAGTGCTATATTCGGCCGTGGAGAATTTTATATACCCTTCACAACGTGTAGTCATGCAATAACAGTAGTTTGTATCACCATTTATCTCATATGAAATACGTACATACATATAAAAAACATACATATATAAAAATTATAAATTTACGTATGCATGTTAAAAAAAAATATAAAAAATTTTAAAATATAAAAAATTAAAAAAAAAAAATAAAAAAAATAAAGAAATAAAAAAAAAAATTAAAAAAAAAAATTAAAAATAATAAAAATATAAATAATAAATATGAAAAAAAATAAAAAATTAAAAAAATATATAAAAAAAAATATAAAAAAAATTTTAAAAATAAATTAAAAAGAATAAAAAAAATAAAAATGAAAAATTAAAAAAAATATAAAAAAAATTTTTTGTGGCTCAGCTGGTGTTCGATGCCACGTTTACTCTTACCAGTATACCAGGTTTGTATGTATGTTGTTGTTGTATGTTGTTGTTCTATGTTATTGTTCTATGTTGTTGTTATGTTAAAACGGGTTGGCTGCTCATATCTCAGTTGTTTATTTACTGATGTTTCTGATTTTCAATACCGATCTACTCCCGAATATTTTTTGATATTTTAATACCTCACCCGGGTCCAAGCGATGTCGGGGGCTTCAAAAAATTTATTTCAACATACACACGGACAGACTGACCGAGCTTAATCGGCTTCCCTATTCATAAGCTTTTAGAAAATACATATATACTTTATGGGGTCGGAAATGAAATTTGTAGAAATTTCACACGGATTGACAAACCTATATATACCCTTTTTCACTGTGTGAAGGGTATAAAAATTAAATTAATTAATAATTATCAATTTACGTATGTATATGTGTTAGATATGAACGTACCAAATTGTTAGTCAACATTTCTTAATTTCATCTTTGAAAAACAAGAAATAAAAGATTTACTTGTTTATAAATGTTTAACTAAATCTCTTATTAACTTCAGCTCAATTAAGTTTAATCTGATTTTAAAAGTGTCAAGTTGAAGTTATAATTTGTTGTCTATAAACTTTAGCAAAATTTCGATTTGTTAATATTCAACTTCACTCCTCTCATCATCAAGGAAACATCAAATTAAGCTGATCATGTTCATTTTTGACAAGGGTTTATTTTTTGTTTTGCACCATATACTGTTGAATGGATGGAATATTGTATGCAGCTCTTCAGATTCCAAGTGTATCATCTTGATACATCAAATTAAACAATTTTAGTTGTCATCTGTCATAATAAAGGTCTTAACAAATTTCAAGTTCTTTCATTGTATACATTTTAAAATGCAGAATATAATTACAGGTGTTATGGAAGCGTTTTTTTTTGCCTGTTGGGTTTTTTAGTCTAGACTTTTTTGAATGTGTTATGATAATGTTGATAATTTGATTAGTTTTGTTGATGATCGTGTGTACTGTATGCGTATCAAATGAAGAGGATTTAAATCTAAATAAATATAAATATATATACGTAAATGCTTATGAAAGAGAAAATAAAGATGAAAATAAAAAAAAAAAATTAAATAAAGAATATTTTTAAGATACATTTATGTGTTCATTTATCTCTCTATTCATTCATTGTTTCCCTTAGTGTGTGGCACCATCCTGTTGACACCACATATTCTCTACGTCCAAATCATCAATTTTCCGTTACCAAAAGCTTCGGAAAGTCTTCCTGTAGCGATTTCAATTGACCATTGGAACTTCAAATTTGTAGACTCATTATTTACAACTATTTAAGTCCAGCTCTCATTAAAAAATAAATTATAACATCATTGTTAGTGTAAATTAATAGCTTATTGTTGTTTGTGTAATTTGTTTAACTTTATGTACTATTTTAAATATTACTTTAATTGATATTTTTCTATTGTCCTAAAAGTGATATTATATCGCGATTAAGGCTACCTTCCCTATATGTTAAACCAGATATAAAGGCCTCAATACCAAATTATGTATATCAAAACCTATGTAGCAGTTTTTGAGTCAATTGAATTGTGTCTTGTATTCTAGATCGTTGACTGTATACACCATCATCAAAATTTTCACAAAAGTATTTCATATACAGGCACAGAGCCATCTAAACTTTGAGTTTGTTCTTAGAACTTCTAATCTTAAACGTGTTATTGGTATACAGTGACTGAAAAAGTATTAAAGACAGTTCAAATTTAATTTATTTTTCTTTACGACTGTATCAGTGTCTATGTTTGCATATTTATTTTATATCTTTTCTTCAACTTTTTTTCGGATGAGATATTAAATTGGAAAAGAAATGCATATTTGTGGATTTTTATGATTGTATGAATGACAGTGGGGAGGGAGGTTACGAATATTTCGACTACACATTCGTACATACAAAATGAAATGAAGAGAACAATTTTATATACAAAAAAAAAAAAAATAAATAAATAAGTAAATCGTTACCACATACAAACACCATTATCATTTACATCAATACTCACACTGAAAAATTATACCCTGCAGTTCATGGTTTTAGATTCACATTGAAACATTTTTACGTCACGTGATTACTGCAAAAGGTATTACTAAAACTGCTTGGAACGTACACAAAAAAAAATATATTTTTACAAAATTTGCTTAGTTGTATTTGTATTTATGACATACCAACACGTACTTAAGGAATATTGGTATTTGAAAATAAAAATGTAAATAAATAAAATACAATAAAATAACAAACATAAACGGCATTTTCCTTTATGTTTCGTTTTTGGTGTGTATGGTGGTATGTCAGAATGTGTGTTAAACTTTTGGTTTATGTTAACTTTGTACATATTTATATTTACACTTGCTTATGGACAGGGTTTTTAAAGAATGATATCCTTTTAGATCTAAATACATAACAACAGCTTTTTTTTTGCATTCGCGATATCATTTAAACTCTTTCTTTCAATTTTTAAAACACTCTCAGAGTTAGGGCCATTATTACAACTTGCCGATAGTTAAAGGTAGAATTTTTTGTGCGCAATAAATACCAACTTACATTTTATATTGTTTGTATTATTAATAATAATAATAATATTTAATGGATAAAAAAATAATAAATGAAGGCTTTATAATGCAAAGCCATTTATCGGTCCGACAAAATCCTGGCTTTAATTAACGGCAAGTTGTAATAATGGCCCTGAATGAAGCTATCAGTGTTGATAAGAAAATACCTGTTGATTTCTGGGTGTAGCTGATGCGGTTGGCTTACGTAATATTGAAATGCCTTTTTACATTTACGAAAAATTAGAAATTGTGGCTGTATATTCACTTCTTCCTACGATTTTTTTTATTTTTGTTCTTGTTTTTCTTGCGAATAAAAAATTTATTTTATAAATACAGTCGAACTTCTCTATAGTGAACTTCTCTATAAAGAAATCTTCTCTATAACAAATAAAATTTGTGAATACAACATTTTTGTAACCATTTTTATCTCCCTATAACGAACTTCCCTATAGCGAAGTTCTCTCTGTAACGTAAAATTTTTTAAGACCTAAATAGAATTTTTCACACTAAATAATCTCTCTATTGCAAAGTTTTTAGCAATCGATTTTTTCTATTAATTTAGTCACCGAAAATATTACTGTCAAAGACGTTACGTTTTCAACGCTTGCTACGACTGTCACATAAAAAAGAAAACAGTGGTATAAGTTTACACACCTACGTACGCATAGCGTTGAATTCAGATGTCAAAAGTGGAACAATTCGTAACTGTTTTAATAAGGCTGGATTTCTGATAAATTCTACAGAAACTGCAGATATAGTAGATGAAAATAATTCTCATCTGTCAGAGTTATGGTTGGAATTTGCAAACAGCAATAATATTGAAGGTGTAGAGGTTGAAGATTATGTAAATGTTGATTGCAAAACAATCACCATGGAGTTTCCTTCCGATAAAGATATTTTACAAAGCATTTGATTCAGTTACTATGAAGTCAATGTTCTTTCAGAATCAGACGATAAAGAATCTGACATAGAACAAAATATTTCAGAATGCCTTCATTTTCCCAAGTAGACTCGTCTTTTAACACGATACGAACCTTTTTGGAATCTTGAAACAATGTACCTGGGGATATTTTTTCTCTTCTTAATCGTTGTAAAGACTTCGTTGACGAAGAAAAGTGGAAACATCGAAAACAAATGAAAATTACATCTTTCTTTAACACCATATAAAAACTTTCTTTAATATACATATATTTTTTCTACATTTAAAGAAAAAAATTTACATGTGTTCATGTAAAAAATGTTCTTCAAATATAATTTTTTTCTACATATGTATCAAGGCACATTTATTCATCAGGTAGTCTTGTTTCGTCAGCTGATTATTTTTTTCTCCGCTTTTTTTAAATTTCAGCTGTCAAAGTCTATTGATAAAAAACAATTTTATCTTCTCTCTCATTGATTTCGAATGTCAAACTTCATATATAAAAAATATAAACAAAAAAATTCTCTTCGAACTGCAATTACCTGATGAATTAATATGCCTTGATATGTATGTAATAATAAAAATTAATGTGTTCATGTAAAAACTATTTTTTTTTTGTCTTTCTGCAGTTTCTATATAACGAATTTTCTCTATAACGTAGAAATTTGACGGTCTCCAACTGCTACGTTATAGAGAAGTTCGACTGTAAAGTTATTTTTTAATACCCAAAATAATTGCACAAATTTATTATTCAATTCTTTCGCAATTTCTTTGAAAAGCTTAAATCAAGGGCCCAATTTAGACTCTTTTTCCTAACTGTATATTCTGTAAAGTCGACTGAGTTATATAAGCCTGTCCGTCCTTGTGGGAGTTGAAATCAATTTTTATAAGCCCCCATATACCCGCGGACTCGTATGTAATATCATTTTATCGGAAATGCTTTTGAAAATTTTGCTATTGAAAATCTGTTATTTGGGTACATCATAAGCTGAGATGTATAAGCAAAATCACTCGATGGCCTCCGTTTTCTACCTAAACAACATATGAGAACATTAATGGAAAATATTTGTGCAATCGGTTCACTACCGGCAAAGATATTGGCAAAAATATCATTTTTATTGTGATTTCAATAACAACAACAAAAGCAAGCTGTGGCTAATACAGATATCTATGAATGTACATACCAGAGAACAGAATGAAACCAATCGCGCTTGCTGCCTATTCACAATTTCATAGCTTTTGTATTGCCTTTAATTGATATTAAAAAAATGTGTATTGACTAGGGTGATCGATTATTCGACTTTTTGAAGAAACCGGTTTTCAAATAGTTTGAAATTTAAAATTTAAAAAAAACCGGTTGCTATTTTGAAAATTGTGAAAAATCCGGTTAACCGGTTCGAATATATAAAATATAATATTTAAAGAAAATATTAAAAAAATATTGTAAAATAGATTATAATTAAATTTATTTGTAAATATTAAATTTTTACAATTTATATACGTTTGGCTGCACAATTACGCAATAACTGACATGAATGTCGTTGATTAATTTGGTTTTAATTGGTTGAATTTAAGGACAAAAGGTACCGTTTACAAATAAAATAAATAAATACAATTAATTAATACATAAATAAATAAAACATTTTATAAGGCTGTTATACATTTTTGTATCTCCTTCTGTACATTTTTTAGATCTTTTAACTTAATTTAAAATTTCATTATAAAAATTCTTTATTATATCCCTGACAGACATACAAATATAGGCATAAACTTGTTTGTTCGATGGTTTTATTGAATTTTAAGTTGAAAGACACTCAATGCCATTATTTGGGTTTGAAAGTAAAGATTATTGGTTTTTCTTTATTGTAACTACACTTTTTACCTAAATTGATCGATTAGCTAAGTTTATGCTTCCATTACCTTTAACTTTTAAAAAAATAATATTAAAGATCAAATATTTTTCTTATTGAACATTTGTTTTTTAAACAACAAATAAATTTCTTTTAATATTATGAAAGAATATTTGATAATTAATATTTATTTACTGATTTTTGGAAATTTTTCGCGTACTAAATATACTATGGTACGATTGGTTACAAAGATATATGAAAATAAACTTAAAAATAATAAAAAAAAACGGCTTTTTCGGATAAAAAAACCGGTGTATTCGATATTCGAAAAATCAACATTTAGAAAAAACCGCCGGCAAAAAGAGGAAAAAAACCGGGTTTTACACCGGTTGTAAAACTGAGTCGATCACCCTAGTATTGACATTTGCTTCCTCATATCCTTTTCTGCTTGCGCTCTCAACAATCTATTTTTGTGATGATGTCATATGAAAGAACTGAAAACATTCGCACCATTCGTTCAGTATTCGTTGACATTTGTGTGTGTAGTTTGTAAAGAACCAGTTTTGTACATATATGCATATACATAAGAAGATTAACGATTTGGTAATTTAATTTAATTTTTTTTCCACACCAGCATATATTAAGTTCATTTGTTGTATCATGCTACAAGTTACATTTACAGAAATTTTGTCAATCAGCATTAAAACCATTCATACCATTCGCTCAGTATTCGTTGCTCTTACGACTGTTAGTTTACTTTTGTAGAAGACAAGCAATGCATGATTCGTTATTCGTGACACACTCCCTTATTGTTAATCGTATCATGCATTGCTTTACTAAATTGATGTATATTGTTAACAAAAGGCTCTGTTTTTGAGATTGTATTCAAAGACATAAAATAGAGCCATCAAACCGTTCTCTGGTGCAAACTGTGTGGATTTTAGTAGTAGTAGTAGTTGTTATATTTTTTATGATCAGTCTTTTGTACAAAAGTATGTATTGCTGGAATTGCCAAGTTTTTCGTTTATTCACTGTACTTCACAGCAACATGATCACACACAACAACATTGCACATAAGTATGTACATATGTATATGATGAAATGACATTAATCAACAATAGTATAGATTGAGCAAGTGTAAATAAAATAAGCATTTAGGAAAATCTCAAATCTACACTTTTGTGAAGGGTATATAAGACTTGGCACAGCCGCATAAGAAGGTTATATTCGTTTAATATTTACAAATCTTACTTGCTAGGAAACTAATTAATAACACAATAAAAACATTGTATTTAATTAAGGGTCCGCCAAATAACTTTTTTTTCAAAATGCTATAAAAAAGTGTAGCTTCGGCTGTGTGCAACGTAGCGCCGTCCTGTTGAAACCAAATGTTGCCAATATCCTCTTCAATTTTTGTGAACAAAAATTCGTTCAACATGGCCCGATAACGATCGCCATTGATTATGGCCACTTCTTGCTCATTTTCGAAGAAAATTGGCCCAATTATACCTCTGGACCAAAATCTGCACCAAACAGTGACTCGTTTTGGGTGTATCGGCTTTTCAATGTATGCGTGCAGGTTTTCTGTGCCCCAAATGCGACAATTTTGCTTGTTTACATACCCGCCAAAATCAAAATGAGCTTCATCTGAAAATATGATTTTTTTGGCAAAATCGGCCAAAGTAATGTCGCAATATTTTCCAGCGTTGTTCAAGCCATATTCGTTCAACCATATTCGTTCAGCGGAAGGATGAAACTAATTATCTGTCAAATCAAACATGAGCTAAGTGTTACCATTCACGAAATAAGCACTAGTTGAATAAAAAAACGTTAGATGGCGGACCCTTTATATATTTCTTTAGTATTAATTAAAGCCATGTTGAAGAAAATCGTAGTTTTATGTAGAAACTAAAAACCTTTAAGATAATTAAATGTGTCCGATCAGCTTAAAACTAAATCCGTTACTTTGTAAATACATTTACTACTATTATCTTAAAACAAAAATTTATTTAAATAGTAATTTAAGATGTGATCGTATAGTTTAAACAATTTATTATTTAATAATTAAATCTCTTGTTCTATATAAGGGAATAGAGCGAATTTAATATTTAGAATTAAACTAATTTAAAATAAAATACTGTTAAAGATTGAATTCTTTGCATATCTGTCATGCCCATTAATAAGAAGGATATCAACATTGAATATCAGTGGGTGCTTACAAAATTGTATTTATATTCATTTTTCTTTTTCTATTTTTTTTTATATAAAAGTAATTTCGTAAAGGCAACAAACTTTTATAGATTATTTTTATTTTTTTTTTACATTTTTATGAAAAAATACAAGCATATTTTTACCACCCCCCGTTTATATACCATAACGCCATATTTCTAAGTAAAGGATCCTCTGCTCCTCAACAAGCAACTGATAAAAAGGGGGAGGTTATTATAGAATATTGTTAATAAAATGTTATTTTTTTGTTTTTCTATTCATATAGAATTTTAGTACATGACAACATATATTCGCACTCCAACAAGAATATTTTTCTTTAGAATCGTGGATGATGATGTGGGGCTGTTAGGATGTTAAGTCCTTTTTGGTTTAAATGGTTTCATGTCGTTGTCGTTATTTTGCTGTTATGCTTGTCAAGCTATTTTTAAGGGTGGCATAAATGTCTAAACGATATTTTGTTTTTATTCGTTTGTTGGTTTGTTATTGTTTTTTCTTCTGATGAGTTTTTATTATTTGATATCTTTGGGTGCCATCATTTAATGTATTTTTATGACTTTCAATGTACGAAATTATAATACAACGAGATGTGAAATCAACACATGCATGTGTATTCGAATTCACATATTTTTTTGGTAAAAAGAAAAAAAAACGAAACTATAAATATAAATATGTACTTATGTAAATGAGAATGTACTACATATGCATGTACATAATTATACGCATTACTTTTGTTTGTTGTATTTAATATGTTTTTGAAATTTATTAAAATGATTTTTCTTTCACACTTTCCATTATGTCTTACTAGCCAAACCCGGCACGCGTTGCTACGCCCCTTAATGAATTGAAATGCATTCTGAATTTTAATTGAATATCAAGTGCAAAAACCTAAGAATTATAATTTTTTTTATGGGCGTGGCATTGCCCACTTTTCTAATCACGAAATTGTAAAGTCATAACAGCTCAATACGTGTGCAAAGTTTCAGAAGAATCGGACCAGTGCAAGTATCTCAAAATTATAATTGTTTTTATGGGCGTGGCCCTGCCCACTTTTCTAATCACGAAATTGTAAAGTCATAACAGCTCAATATGTGTGAAAAGTTTCAGAATAATCGGTCCAGTGCAAGTACCTCAAAATGATACCTTTTTTTTATGGGCGTGGCACTGCCCACTTTTCTAATCACGAAATTATTTAGTGGTGACAGCTCGATATGTGTGCAAAGTTTCAGAAAAATCGGTCCAGTGCAAGTACCTTAAAATTAAAACTTTTTTAGAGGCGTGGCCCCGCCCACTTTTCTTATCACGAAATTATTTAGTCATGACAGCTCGATATGTGTGCAAAGTTTCAAAAAAATCGGTCAAGTGTAAGTAGCTAAAACTGATAACTAATTTTTATGGGCGTGGCCCCGCCCACTTTTTTCCACCCATAAACACTCCCTGGTATGTGTACAACAACTTGCCAAAGTTTGAGTCCGATCGGTTTTACAGTTTCGAAGTCTATAGCTAACACACACACATACACACACACACAGAGTTTCACTTTTATATATATAGATAACTAAGCTTTAATTAAGCGTATTTATAGACTTTCACATAAAAAAGTATTCAAATTTAATATGCCACGATGGAATAGTCCCACAGTGCACTTAACACTGGGTAAATATACATCGCCAACTCTTTAAACTTCTATCCATGTGGCCAAATTCTAAGTCGTGCATTTCGACAAGGATAAACAAATAACAATAATATTACTCTAACCAAAACAAAACAATAATCAATTTTTCTCAGTATTCAGCAGGATAGCGATAAACAAGTGTATAGGAGGCGAAGAACTCCCAAGGGAGAAACACAACTCTGGTGACCACTGTAAAAAACACGACGCTAAGGAAATACTGACTCCTATAAGAAACCGAGTGGCCAGAAGATGTATAGAGTAAACAATTTTCGACAATTTATGTATATTTCGGATTCACAAAGACCACCTATAAAAACATCTCGTTTGTCTCCTAAAAAAACATCTCTAACAAAATCGTTCAGTCTATTTAATGCCCGATTGTATTTTAAGGCCACAAAATATTCTTAAAAAAAATTAGACAACATATTGATAATAAAAAGATAAGAAAATATAACAACAAATAGAATAGGACTTTATAAGTACATTTCGCTCTCGCTCATCTATATTAGGAAATGTGAATGCAATAATCATTTGATTAACGAATTGTATTTCTTAACAGCTTGTGAGTTAAATACATGATATTTACAACCATCACTAAAATACCAATCAAAGAGTGCTCATGATAATATTGTAGCTGGTTTTGAAAATGCCGTTCTACTTGGCTGGTGTCGGTTTAACATACTTTTACAGAGTATTCTTTTATTATCACAAATAAAATTTAAACAATTTAAAAACTTATATGAACATGAAAGCCAGTATTAGAATATCTAAATATTGAAGTTTTAATATTTACAATTAAAGTTTGATAGCTCATAGGCTTGCTTGTAAAAAATAATAATAAAGTCGTTAACTAGCTCAGTTCAGTTACTAGCACAGATATAGTATTGTAGCATACTTTTAGGATGTTCTTTAAATAATTATTTCTCAAATGTATATCGGTTGGAACAGATCATGCAAATGTTGCAGATCTTGCAAGTCTAGTATATATATTCTTAAGTTTGCACCATCACAAAAATAGCGGAAATCACCCTTCGTTGCAAACATGATGCAAATGTTGCAGATCTTGCAAGTCTTTTATATATTCTATTGCAAACGTTGCTTTTGAAAATTTCCAACTGTTTTTAGTATTCGAAATAAGTGCTTGTGTTTTTGTGTTGTTGGAAACTTAAGAATATATATACTAGACTTGCAAGATCTGCAACATTTGCATGATCTGTTTGCAACGAAGGGTGATTTCCCTAATATACACTATAATTACATTTCCCACACAAGCACTTATTTCCAATACTAAAAACAGTTGGAAATTTTCAAAAGCAACGTTTGCAATAGAATATATAAAAGACTTGCAAGATCTGCAACATTTGCATGATAAAAGACTTGCAAGATCTGCAACATTTGCATCATGTTTACAACGAAGGGTGATTTCCGCTAGTATAATTATAAGGAAACTACCGCTAGTAGTAGTTAGTGTACATAAGAAACACACAAGTGAATATCAAGTTGAATAAAAATCATAGTGAAATATTAAATAATATTTAATTAACCTATTAGTTCGCTATGACCTTTTATAACGTAAGTTTCAAGAGCGGTGATTGTTATTTGCAATAAAAAAAACCCCGTAAATAAAGCAGCCTTTATGGAAAGTTATTGACAATATTTTGGTACGAAGCGTTTTGTTAAATTAAAGAGAATGGAATTTAAAATAAAAAGCAAAAATTATAAATATTAAATTTATTTAATATGTTCCAAAGTTTAAAAAAAATAATTATTGTGATTTACATATATATGTATGATTATGTATGAGCAAAAAATCTATAAAATAAATTAAAAAAAATAAAATCTAATATTGCTTTGCATATAAAATTTCTAGCGATAACGTGTTTTGTCTGTATTTTCTCCTTTTTCATTTATATCTGATGGAATATTATTGTCAAGCATTCAAGCAGCCAACCAAATAAAAGCAGAATCACTCGCAACATCACCAACAATATTATCGTCATCATCAGAAACAGCAGCCATATTTAAAAGATAAAAATAAGACATAAAAAAAGGAAATGCAATCTACTTTTGTGTATTAAACTTATACTGCGCAAAATTCATTTAGGAGCACGAGTAATATTTATTCAAAATTTATACCGATGATAATTTCCCTGAGTAAAATTGTGTTTTTAGTTCATGCAATCGAAGTTTTTTTGTGTTAAAAAAATTTCTTCATAATATTTTATTTATGGCCATAGATATTCCTTATCGAAATTCTTTAGATTCAAACATAAAATTCTACTATCACAACAAATTGATACGGTTGGATATGATTCTGGTACTCACAACTGATACTTTTTTCTGTGTAAAATCTGCAACTAAATAAATAAATGTTCAGCTTAAAATCAGTAATATTTAGCAAATTAATTTTTAATAAATAAGTAAACTATTATAGACTAAATTTAATTTATTAGTTTAAATTTATCATTTTATATAAAGAAGTTAAGTTTTATTTGTGAAAAGTAAGTTTTTATGGTTCAACTTTTTCGCCAAGTTTTTTGCCCAACTTAATATGAAATTTCTCTGCTTCAGTTTTTGACAAATTCCATCATGGAATTAAATAAATAAATATTGTTGAAGCCTTTTATGAAAATGGGCTTTCAAAAAAAGTGCGTTTCGCAAGCTTCAACAAACGAGAGAATTGTGCTCAAATTTCAACAAACCGGGTCTATATGAAATGTGAAAACACCTATGCATGCTAGCCCAGTTCGATTCTCGGAAAACAATGCTGTTGTTCGCGATAGTGTGGCAGAAGAACTGTTAAACTCGACTTGTCGTCGTGCCCAACAAATGAAAATTTCACCAATATCACTGATGCAAATTTTGAATAAAGAGTTGAATTTGCCAACTGATCATTTCAAGTGCCGTCAATACGCCGAATGGTTGGCTGGAACAGATAGAAGTGAATGTTGACTTTACAAAGAAAATTACGTTCAGCGACGAGGCACAAGTGTACATGTTAACAAGCAGAATTGCCGTATTTGAGCAAATCAAAAAACGTAATTGATTGTTGAAAGGCCGCTGCATCCATAAAGAGTGAATATTTGGTGCGGTTTATGGGTTCGTGGTATCATCAGGCCGTACTTCTTCACCTATAAGGTCAGCTAAGCAGTTAACGTGAATAGTGTTCGCTACCGCAATATGATAGCAAACATCTTGTGGGCAGAAATTGAGAATATGGACCTGGACGATATGTGATTCCAACAGGATGGTGTTACTTACCATACAGCCTACATAAAATAGGTTTTTGCACTAGAAACTCAATTATCGTGTTTCTCACGTCGTCGTGATCTTAATTAGCCGCCACGATCATATGATTTGAAACCGTTTAACTTCTTTCTTTAGCGATATTAAAAACAAGAAGTGTATGTCAATAGGCCAAGAACAATTAAGGAGCTTAGGATTATATAATTCGGCACACTAACGAAATTCGACTTTGATTGTGTCTCAGTGTCACTGAAAATATAGACCATCGAAGCCGTGGCGAGAATTTGGCCGGAAAAAAATATTTTTTCCTGAGTTATAGACCAAAATGTGCGAAAATTTATACCGCACAGTTTTTTTTTTGGTTTATTTTAAATTTAAAATGTAATAAAACTGACAAAATTAGATGTATGATTCTGAGATTTTGAAAAAATTGGTTTTTGGTCAAAGGCTTTGTACTAATGGAAACTAAATGTGACACCCCCACTTTTACGCTCACTGCCCATACAACGCTTTATCTTAAATTCATATAATTTCTCTATGAATAAAGATTTTGGAAGAATAAAGGACTCTATATTGAAATGTCTGAATTGAATTTATTGGCAGACATTTTTTTGACACGCCTACTAGAACGCCTACTTTTCACGTTATCTACACGCAAAGAAAAAATATGGTTGTGGTAACCATAATCGAAGTGCATCATATTATGATTGAATTGTAAAACATATAATGGTTACCAGTTATCATTATTATGTTTAATTAAAGTATCATTCAATAATCATATATATGATTACAATTGAAATCGACAATCTTTGCTTTTTTTACGGCAAATTATTGTTTTTTGCTGTAACATACACATATTGATTGTACTTACCAATTTAATAGCAATTTTTTTACAAATATTTGTTTACATTTTCTCGTTTATTTTTACGAAAAGTAAACATTAAATGATACAATTCAAACAAATGCTTAATTATCGTTACAAAATATATGATGAAATGAAACAAAAGTAACTATTACTTGTTTTCGACAAACAAATATTGTTTTAGAAAAAATAATATGACCGTCGTGATCATATCGTAAGCATGGTTTTTCTTTGTGTGTACTGTTAATGGAATTTAAAAGCTCATAAAACCGACAAAGTTAGAGGTATGATGATGAAATTTCACACATATAGCATTCTGGACAATGTCATTGTTATGCCAGGTAGTTTAGGTGACACGCCCACTTAGCACTTTGTAAAAAATAATATAAAAAAATGAAATTGTCGACGTCAAAGAAAAACTTAGTTTGTTCTTATAGAGCAGAAAAAATGACAACTTCAAATATATATTTTATTTCAGCTTGATCCTCCCATTTAGGTTTAAGTATAGTTATATAAGCGAAAAACTAATTATCAGTCCACAAATATATTTTTTATACATTGACACATACATATGTATGCATTTATAATGTATGATCCAATTGTAATATTCTGTAATGCCATTATGCTTTTAATTAAATTTCGGTTAGTGTTTAAAGATACACTTCCACTGTGGCACAAACAACTTTGCCTACATTCCATACTATTAAGAGGGCCAAGAGTTAGAAAAAATCGAGAATGACACGTTATTGCTTATGACGCGGCTTATACGGATTTAAACTTTATATCTAATACTTTTTGTATGATTATTACGCCTATTTTCTTATTTATGTGTAAATAACATATGTATGGGAAAGGGACTATGGAATTACAAACATATACATACATACGTACAAACTTATAGGTTTCACACTGATTTTTATTTTAAAAATAAAATTTAAATTAATAAGAAAACAAATCCTAATACAAGTTTCCTTGATAATAATTCGAAATTAAAGCCAAAATGGCAGATGTAACTCGATCCTTTAATTTATTTGAATGTGTGTAAGTAAAAAAGTTTGTAGATTTTATAACTTTAATTGAAAAAAAAAATGAATGAAAAATTTGTAATAATTTAACATTTAATGCTTTAAAAATAAACTTTGAGACCAAACCAGACACGCTCTAATAGAATGACAAAATTAGTGTAACGGTGTGTACAAAAAACCATCTATAAACAATTAATCAGTTTAAATTCTCATGCTTTGACAAACTTAAGCATATCCCTATAAAAAGTTTTAATTTTGGTGTAACACAATTACACTTAAAGGAAACAAATTAACAATTTGTGGCCTACAATAAAATTTTATATGCTTTTAAAACATAGAAAATTTAATAATATTTTAATTATAATCCAATCAAATTTTAGTTACAAACCAAAATTGGCCAAAGTATAACATTTACCTTTGGCATAAGATCCAGTCTTCTTTCCAAAAAAAAAGTCACACGTTAGTAAGTCTACGTACGAAAAATAATGCACCACAAAGCATAAGTAAATCAAATTATTTTTCCTCCTACTCGTAGCACTCGCAGACGACACAAAAGTAAATTGGGTGACAATTTATGACATACAACAAACAGAAAAACTAAAATAAAGAAGAAAAAAAATATTTTGCTAATGGCCTCCTAAATATTATTGTTTAAAAACCATTCACTCACATTGTGAGGATGTAGCAAAAACAATATAACACGGATGTGGATAAAAACCAGTATCAATCTCACTTTCATATGAATTCCATTTCGTGCGTACGTCCAGAGAACGTTAAGTAAAAAGCCGAACAGGTCATTGAAAATATAAATGCGGCATTGTACTTGTATGCACAACTATTCTACTGACACCTCATGTTATATGCTCATATGAAAATCATAAACATTATTCTTTGACTGTTGCTCCTGCTACATTTGGTTACTTGTTTTTTGTATTTCTTCTCGTTGGGACTACTGACACGACTGACATGTGATCACCGAATATGCATTTTAATAAAATTTCTTAAAAGCCCTATAAATCACATACATACGTACGAATAAACCGCCTTATACATCAGGCCAAATTGAAATAAATATTTTTTGAAGACAAACAAAATTTGCCGACATTATGGAGCGATTTAAATGTTCACAAATAATAAAAAAAATAAAAATGTGTATAATTGTTGGAACATTTGAAACAAAAATTCATAGTGTAGATTTGGGCAAATGCCTTTGAAGGAATTAAATTTCAACTCTAATATGAAATAGGGTGAATACGATGTCAACGAATATTATTAAAAAAAAATTACACATTTTTTGACATGTGACAATTTTTGTCTAGAAAAAGTTGTAGTCTATTTTGTTTGTATTACATAGTAGTCATATTTACTGCAGTAACTTAGCATGGGCAGATCCGTATCAAAGAGGATTATAAATTCATTCATAAACATAAAAAAATTTATTCATTAATGTAAAAAATATATAAAGTAAAACATAAAGAGAAAAGGTACTTTTCGGTTCCTCCATAATATTGCCAATCTCAACTTGAATCAATAGTCCTTAATTTTAAAATTCTAGATTCGTAAACGTAGAAAATATAAAGATTATCATAAAAATGGTAGTATTTCGCACATATAATTTTTATTTTCAACTTTGTTTCATAGTCCCTAATTTCACAATTCTAGATTTATAAACATAGAATATACAAAAAGTACCATATAAATAGAAAAAGTACCTTTTGGGTCACAAATATCATTTTTAATCTCAACTTCGTCCACATCATTTTTAATCTCAAATACTCATAATCTTAGAAATATAACAAAGTACCAAGCAAATAGGAAAAAGTACCTTTTGAATTGAATATTACATTTTTGATCTCAACTTTGATTCATATACACATAAGGGTTGTAGTAAGGGATTTTCCCTTTTTGAAATTCCAAGTACTTAGTATGCTGATGGCATTAAACTAGAGACTATTAGAAAACGGTTTTCAGCGAGCCACTAACTTTTACATGCTACTTAGCCAATAAATAGCTAACCGGCACACCTAACAATAGGATTGGAAGCTCTTCTTTTGTAGAGAGAGGTTTTTTTCCTCTTTTAAAAATCGCTAATATTTTTCAGCGCCATAAAAATAAATATCGCTATAATAATCTCTTTATACTAAAATATGTATTACTTTCGTTGTATAACTTCGATATGCTATTAAAATATTTTCGTAAATTCTTTCTTTCATTGAAAGTGGGCGTTAAAGTAGGCGTGTCAATAAAGTTTCAGCTAATAAATTCACCTTAGATATATCAATATAGTCCTTTATTCTTCCAAAAACTTTGTCCATAAGGTAATTATATTAATTTAAGATAATTATATGCGAGGTAGGCGTTAAAGTGGGCGTGTCACTTAAATTTTCTGGCATAACAATGACATTGACTAGAAAAATATCTGTAGCAAATTTCATCATCATACCTCTAATTTTGTAGGTTTTATGAGCTTTTTAAATTTCATTAACAGTGGATAACGTAAAAAGTGGGCGTTATAGTAGGCGTGTCGAAGTTGTTTCTACTAATAAACACAACTTAGATATTATCTTCATATGACTTTTGCATTGAGTTTAAGAAGCACTTTCGTTTTTTCTCGGTGATATATTGGCCACACACATAACAAAATGAATCCGAAATGTTTTTACATAAAAATTTTCCGGGTTTCTTGTTCATTTTTCTTAAAGCTTGAAAATATATTCTAACTTGTAAGCTGAATAACCATAATCTTTATGTATGGATATAATGATGTTTCCGCTATCGCAAACACTTCTTGATTAGAATAAAAGGGCTCAAGGAGCTCTTATAAATACTGATACTATAATTTGAGATAACCCTTTGTGTGGGTACAGATTTTTGTGTGTGCTGAAAATTTTGTGTTATTCCCAAGAATCATAAACAAATATTAAGGAAATGTATGCAAAAAAAATCATCCGTTACAGGTAGCCAATGGAAAAAAGAACAATTCAGCGTGCACGCACATTGATGAGCGTTTATAACATTTAAAAATTAAGCCACCTCTTGCTTATTACTTTTTTTTTTTAATTCTGAGCAGCACAAACATGTCAAAACGGTTTTTTCCAAACAATTTTGCTAGGCGAAGAACATTAACTACTCAATTTGATGTATATCAAACAAAAAAACTAAAATTTTGGAAAATGAGCTAGATCACTTAATTGTAAATAAATTCAAAAGAAATCAAACGATTTTTATGATCGATATCTTATTTTGCTGTTATTACATGTGGCTTTACGATAAAATAGTAAATTTGAAAAAGTTTTGCCATTTTCGATTTTTCCTGATTTAAAAAAAATTGCTATTTTTACGTTAAAAATATATATTTTGCTTTAATTTTTTATTATAACTCCGAAACTACTGAGCTGATTAAAACGCAACATATAAACGGATTAAAGGCTATGTAAATCTAAATTTTTCAAAGTTGTCTTTTAATACTATCGGACTAAGCGTTTCGAGGAGAAGCGTCTAAAAAAATCTTGAGTTTTAATTAAAAATTAAAAAAAACCTCTCCTTAGAATTTAAAATTTGGACGGTATTTGTACTACTGAAACCACAACACATCAAAATTGCAAAGTGGTTTTAAAAGCCTTTTAAGTTTTTAAATTTTTGTTGCCCTGTGTAATCGTTTTGGTTTGTCAAATACAATATTTTGTTAAAAATTATTTAAAAAATAGCAAAATATCTAGGAGCTTTCAAAGTCGTTTTATTTAAAACTATGTTTTCGCGTTATACACACTATTGAAATTTTCAATAATTTGCACTTTAAGGCAGAGCTAGCAATATATTTAATTGTATTACTTCAGCAACGTTCACATTTGACAAATATTTGCTCAAATAAGCGTAACTAATATGTTTTTGGTAAATAATATTCAATCTTGTGTGATTTTTCTAACTCAGACTTATTGTCAATGTCATTGTCGTATTGTTTGGTACTATTTACGACAATGTCAAATGAATAGGACATTGTCGTATTTCTGCCGTTTTCGTCATGAAAACAACACAACAATGCCACTCTCTATAAGGCTGATTGTAAAAATATAAAACAACAGAAAAGTAGTGCAATTTGATTAAATCAAGCAAATTAAATTAACATTATTAATATATTTTTTTGTTGTTAGTGGTGTATTTCGTAAAATATTTGCCTAATGTGAACATACCTTTAATAATTTAAAACAGATTACGTTGTGTTTAACAGTATCAGTTGTATCATTAATAATCTTTTGAAACAATAAATAACTAATTTCTTTCGCAATTACTTTTATTTTAGCATCAGCAATATTTTCAATGTATGTATGTTGTTTGTGTAAATATAAGAATTGTTAAAGACATACATACATATGTATGTAAGTTTATTTTCGTATGGATGTGTTTTATCTTTATTACTACTACTGTGAAGAAACCGCCATACATATATTCATTATAATCTCTACAATGCATAAAGAAAACCAAATAAAACATTAATTTAAAACTTTTATCGATATATGTAAAAGTGAAACTCTTTGTGTGTGTGTGTTAGCTATAGACTCCGAAACTGTAAAACCGATCGGACTTAAACTTTGGCAAGTTGTTGTACACATTCCAGGGAGAGGGTGGGGCCACGCCCATAAAAATTAGTTATCATTTTTAGCTAATTGCACTTGACCAAATTTTCTGAAACTTTGCACGCATACTGAGCTGTCATGACTATATAATTTCGTGATTGGAAAAGTGGGCAGCACCACGCCCACAAAAAAAGTTATAATATTGAGGTACTTGCACTAGACCGATTTTTCTGAAACTTTGCACAGATATTGAGCTGTCATGACTATACAGTTTCGTAATTAGAATAGTGGGCAGTTCCACGCCCATAAAAAAAGTTATCATATTCAGCTACTTGAACTTCACCGATTTTCCTGAAACTTTGCACACATATTAAGCTATTATGACTATACAATTTCGCGAATAGAAAAGTGGGCAGTGCCACCCCCATTAAAAAAGTTATAATTTTTAGCTTTTTGCACTTGATATTCAATTTGAATTCAGAATGTATTTTTATTCATTAAGGGGCGTAGCAACGCGCGCCGGGCTTTTCTAGTTATACATAAAATTATCCAATAACGGCCACAAACGTGCAGGGGAAAAAATCTTTTAAAGTGGCCTTTATGAAGGCCTCAATTTAAGAGTACAAGTGCTCTGCAATCACTATAAATATTCACTATTTGGTTTCTAAATATCATTTACTTTTTTTGGTACATTTTATTTTATAAAAGAATACTGGACATTTTCTGAAAACAGTTTCCAATGTGTTATGAATGCAAAAGCAAAAGCTTTAAAACAGATCTCTGAAAGTAAGGCCTTTGATTATCTGTTGAGCGCATATATTAATATTAGAGTTAAGATAGGCAGATATTTACTAGAAGGGCTGCCAATTGATTTTAAAAGAAAATTAATTTATAAAAATATTTGAAATCCTGATTAAGAAAATTGTAAAAATAATTGTAATAATAAAAGGTGTATAAAAACAATTTTCTTAATCAAAAATTACCGAAAAATGTTTTGTATTCTCCATCAAAATGGATTTAATTTATACATTATTTTGATACCAGCAGGTTATCTAATAGATAAAAATTTCTTTGTTTATTTTACTGAATCATGGTCAGAGTGCCGAAAACAATGACAGTGACAAAAATTCATCACATCGTCAACGGAATTTTTATCGGTATTTGACAATAATTAAATAAAAAAAACATAAAATTAATAATAAATAATTCAATCTGGCAACTATGTTGACTAGTCATAGCTAAATATTTATATTTAGTACTTGTTACTTTTTACAAAATACACAAAAAATATATAAAATAAGTAAAAATGTAAATAGGTCCCGAGTGGCTAATAAATTCACAATTACATATTAAACATTAACATACACATATGCAGTATACGCTATATAAAAATATATTCATACGGAGAGTTGGGCATACATAAATACAAGCAGACGTACATTTATAATATACGATATAAGATATGTACTATACCCACTCTTTTCTTCTATGAACGCATTGTGCGTATGTATGCAAGTGTATATGCAGGGCTTTAAATAATTATTTCTTTTTATACCCTCACCTGTGGTGCACAAGGGTATATGTATATAGCTTTATCATTCCGTTTGTAATTTTTACGATTTTCATTTCCGACCCCATAAAGTATATATTTTCTGATAGCTTATGAATAGGGGAGTTGATTAAGCCCTGACCGTCTGTACGTCTGTCCGTGTGTTGGTTGAAATCAACTTTTAGAAGCAACCATATGTTCCTCAGATCTGTGTATGATATCAATCTCTTGGAAATATCCGGTAATGAATTAGTATTGAAATTCAGCACAATTACCTTATAAATTTCTGAGATATAAGCAAATAAACACGACTGTCTCTGCTTTTTCCCATATTCTTACTACCAAAATTAAAATTTTTCAGCCATAGAATAATTTATAGGTAACTTTGTTACTATTTGTAGATATAATATGCCTCTAGAGATATTCGTGAAAATTTTGGATAAATCGGGCTCTAATCGGTAAAGTTATAGCAAAATATTTTTTTTTTGGAAAAATATATATTCCAAAAATTTACAAACTAAAATCAATTTTTTTCAGCGAGAGAGTATTTGTATCATCTGAAAGGACTTGATTAGCGCAATATTAGTACTATAAAAAAACAAGTAAAAGTGCTATATTCGGCCGTGCCTAATCTTATATACCCTTCACAACGTGTAGTCATGCAATAACAATTGTTTGTATCACAATTCATCCCATATGAAATACGTACATACATATATAAAAACATCCCATTGTAAAATTATAAATTCTCGTATGTATGTTAAAAAAAAAAAAAAAAAAAAAAAAATAAAAAAAAATTTAAAACAAAATTTGAAAAAAAAATTTAAAAAAAAATTAAAAAGAAAAAATTTAAAAAAAAATTATTATATATATAATATATATAAAACAAAAAAAATATAAACAAAAATTAAAAAAAAAAAAACTTAAAAAAAATAATAATAAAAATATAAATAATATATTAAATAAAAAATAAAAAAATATAAAAAAAAAAATTAAAAAAAAATTTTTTTTGGCTCAGCTGGGATTCGATGCCACGTTTTCTCTAACCAGTATACACGTTTGTATGTATGTATGTTGTTTTTGTGAAAAAAAAAATCGAGGTGGTCGTGGGTTTTTGCTCATATCTCAGTTGTTTATGTACCGATGTTTCTGATTTTCAATACCGATCTACTCCCGAATATTTCTGATATATTAATACCTTACCCGGGTCCAACCTATATCGGGGGGCTTCAAAAAGTTGATTTCAACATACACACGGACAGACGGTCAGACTGACAGAACTTAATCGACTCCCCTATTCATAAGCTTTCAGAAAATATATACTTTATGGGGTCGGAAATGAAAATTGTAGAAATTTCACACGGAATGACAAACCTATATATACCCTTTTTCACTGTGTGAAGGGTATAATTAAAATTCATGTTGGCCGCCACTACAAAATGGCGGACAATAAATTTATATATGGGTCAAATCTAGTATTATAAAATGTAACTTCTTGAACCCGCTCAATATTGGTATCAAATGAAAGGACTTGACCAGTAGAATACAATAAATTATTAAAAAATGTAAAATCCAAGATGGCGTCTAAAACAAAATGGCGGATCATATTTTTTAACCCCATAAATATGGTATCAAATAAAAGGACTTGACTAGTAGAATACAGTTAACTACGTAAAAATTTTAAATCCAGGATGGCGACGGAAATAATAAAAAAAAAATCGCGAATAACATGATATATAGGTTAAGGTACGATTTGAGATTATACATATGTACATGATGATCAGATTCGGCACGGCCGAATATAGCACTCTTATTTGTATAAGATCAGTTTCCCTTTTGTTAGGAGAAAAAACCACTGCAAGTAGTAACATACAAATCTGCTTCATAAAATTTGTTTCGCTTTTTCAGAAGCTGCTTTCAAAAGCTTAAGAACTACTCTAAAAAGTAAAAGATGTCTTTCAATATTATGTACAATTTTTATAATAACAATTTGATATACATTTTAATTCCAAAGAACAAGGAGTGAATTACTATATAAACTGCTTAAAGAGACAAACAAAGTTTTATTAAGTAATATTTAAGTGTGCATATTACTCTTATATTAAGTTTACACCAGATAATCGCAGTTCTGAGAGAATTTTTTTTATTAATGTTTTTTTATATATGAAATATGTCATTTTAAATAAATAAGAGAAGAGAGAAATTTGTTTTAAGTCTATTGCTTTTGAAGTTTACAATAAGTGGAGTAAAATAATCAGCTGACGAATCAAGACTACCTAGTAAATAAATTTGCTTTGTTTTAAACCAAGGCATATTAATTAATCAGGTACTCTTGATTCGCCAGCTGGTTTTTTTTTGCTTTGTTTTAAACCAAGGCATATTAATTAATCAGGTACTCTTGATTCGCCAGCTGGTTTTTTTTCATATCACTTATTTTAAATTTCAGCTGTCAAAATGATAAATAAAAAACAAATTTCTCTTTTTTCTATATTTGAAAAAATATATATTTTTTCAAATAATTTTTGCCTATAACTTTGTCGATTAGCGTATAATTTGTATCCCTAGATGTATGTTATATTTATAAATAATAACAAACTTGTCTATACAGTATGCTAGAGCTGAAACATTTTTTGTGGTAATAGTGTGGGGAAAAACAGAGACAGTTGTATTTATATGCTTATATCTCAGTAGTTTATGGGGCAGTTGTGCAGCAGTTCAACAGCGATTAATTCCGCATTTTTGCAATAAGATTTATAATACATTTATTTCTGTGAAATATGCGATTGAATTGCCTATGCATAAGCTTTTGGAAAATTATTTTTTTTATGCTGTAGGAAATTAATAATATAGAAATTACAAGCGAAATGAAAAAGTTATAAATTCCATTGGCACCACAGGTGATGGGTATAAAAATATTCTTCGAAGAGTGATTACCCAATGAATAAGTTTTGCTTGATTTTAACTATGCTGCGCACCGTATTAGTGCTTATGTGGTTATAATACGTACATCTAAACGGGTAATGCTAAATGGAGAATTAATTCTTTTTGATATCTGCGAAATTTTTGTATTTACATCCTTTTGTAAAAACGACTAGAGTAATTCATTGGTAAAAATTTGTCTACTTTACAAAAAAAAAAAAAAGTTAAAATGTTATACACCTTAATTTCATTAAAAGATTAATAACGACTTGTTAGTTTATGTCTCTGGTACAAAATAATAAATACATGAATTAAATGTATGTATGTATGTCTGTGGTAACATAAGAAGTTATGTATTAACAATTGCTTTACGTAGTTTTATAAGCATGTCCACCTTTTAAACCTGTTTTCCACCCCATGTATTCACCTTTCCCTTTTTCACTCATATGGGTGTCACATTCAGTTGAGGGGTCAATAATTTTTGTCGTGCTTCAGCAAAAATATTTTTCTTTTTTCGGTTAAAACACGTAAAATTACAATTATTTTTATTTGTATTTTTAGGGGTGTCAAGTAATATTTAACGATTTTGGTTATTTTTATTTACGCATTGAAAAATTACAATTACTCTGTGTATGTATTTGTATTCAATATTTACGAGTTTTTCGTTTCATTTTATTGAAGTGCCCATGTATGACCAATCATGTATTTTACAAGTTTATTCTTTTGAAGTTTATAAAATTGCTATTTATGGACGGGTAAGTGGAAGATAAAAACATCTGTGACCCTGTTGATAAAATGCGTTAAATTTTTTTTATTGACATCTATGCAATAATCGGTTATAAATTATGAACAGTATGAGTGCCAAGCGGGTACTATAAATGTTTGACATTGTAATTGACATTTTTTCGAAAAATGTTTGCGGGAAAAAACAACATGTACAAAGCTAAGACTAAAGCATATTTATTCATCAGGTAATCGCAGTTCGGAGAGAATTTTTTGGCTCATGTCTTAAACATGTAAAGTTTGATATTTGAAATAAATGAGAGAAGTAAAGAAATTGTTTTTGTATATGGGCTTTGACAGCTGATGTTTAAAAAAGAAAAGAAAAACAAGTAAGAGTGCTTTATCGGCCGTGCCGAATTGTTATTGTAGTCGTGTAATAACAATTGCTTGTATCACCATCATCTCATTAATATGAAATACGTACATACAAACAAAAAACATTTGTATATAAAATAATAAAAAATAAATAAAAAATAATAAAAAAAATAAGAATATAAAAAAAATTTTCTTGGCTCAGCTGGGATTCGATGCCACGTTCACTCTGACCAGTATACTACGTTTGTATGTATGTGCCATATGTTGTTGTTGTGAAAACAAAACGAGGTAGTCATGGTTTTTTCCTCATATTGCAGTTGTTTATTTACCGATTTTTCTGATTTTCACTACCGATCTGCTCCCGATATTTCTGACATTTTAATAACTTACGCGGATCCAGGCGCTGTCAGGGGGCTTCTAAAAGTTGATTTCAACACATACACGGACAGACGGATAGGACTCAATCAACTCCTCTATTCATAAGCTTTCAGGTTTAATAAAATTTACAAATTGTGAATGTATTTTAACTTAGAATTTTTTGCAGATTTTTTTTTAAGATTTTTAAATCAAAAAACGATTTTCAGATCTTTTTCCAAAAATAAAGATTTTTGTTACATGCTGTGTTTAAATTGTTTAAACGTATGTGAACTTGACGTTTGGGAGATTAGTAAAATAAGCAACAAAAAAATCATTAAAATCAGTATTGAATCTTAAATATTTCTATTAACTCTTGCAAAAATAAATGAGTGTATATACAACAATTATTTGAGCAAAAAAAAAAAAATTATTTATGCAAAGAAAAAAAAATACACAAAAAATAATAATGATATTATTTTTATTTAAATAAACCATATTGTTTGCTGGGTTATGATCTCTGAAGGAAATGTAAAAGCATCCGCCGCATGTGCACTTGTAAGTACATGTTGCCATCTCGTAAATATGTTTCCATAATTAAGGAATTGATGCCTTGATGGATAACCACAAAATTTAACTTATAAATTTTGTTATTCAAATACATCAAAATGTAAGTCCGCATATTGCAAAAATTAAAAAATGCTTGAGTATACATTTTCAAATAAGTTATAAACTATAAAAGACGTCTTTTAACATTATAATTACTTTTTTTGTAAATCTAGTATTTATTAAATTTATTGTAAATCATTTTTATTTTGGCTTAAGTTTCTATATTACTATTAAACTATTATTAAGTCATTGGAGAATATAGCAAAATATTGAAAAATGATTCCGATATTACCTGCGTAGATATCAGCATTTTCGAAAACGGCTACGATATCATCATCAGCACTCTTTATCGGTATACTCATATGTAATAATAATTTATGCTACAACAGAATGAAATTAGAAAATTTTTCAATATTCTTAAACGATTACAATTTCTTTTAATATAAAATTTTTTTAGGAAGTTCAATAATAGGAAAATGAACTTAAGTCAGAAGAGAAATGATTTATAACAAATTTAAAATAAATAGTTCGAAGAAATCATATCTTTTATATGTTTTCTCTTCTATTATTTATTTAATTTTACCTTTTTGTTTTTTAACTACTATAATTTATATTGTTTACTAAATTATTCTGGATATTCTACCAAAATTTTTCTATATTATTTATCAGCAAAAAATTTGGGTAGATGGTATAAGTGCATATAAATCAGCTTAAACCAACAACCAAATAAATAATACTATTAAATTTTTCCCAACCTTCGCTAACTTATTTGCTTGATTTTAGAGAATAAGGTAACTTATATTTGTTTTTTAAATTTAAATGTTACTTTTGTTGTAACTAAGACACAATTGCAAGAAAACTAAAAATACCACAAATTATATGTATAAATTTTTCAAACAACCAAAACCAAAGGGAATAAACAAAGCTATGAGGAGATACATATTTTTTCAAATATTTTTTGCCTATAACTTTGGCGATCAGTAGTGCGATTCACTATCTTATTTTAACGATAATCGTATCGTTAAAAAAGTTAACAACAATTTTATCAATTTCGATATTCGGTAACATTTTTTAACTACAGTTGTTATTGTTATCTAACATAAACTTTGTTGTTTTTTTTTTATATCCACAGAAAATTTAACTTTGTACCTGGCTTAAAAACCACTTGATTAAGACTCGACTATGGCGCGACTATCTGTGTGAGGAAGGATATTAGTGGTAAAACTTTTATGAAAAAGGTGCCACTTTAATATGACAGTTGTCGAGTATAGTTTAAAAGTATGTACTGAATCGCAAAATCGATAGTGCAAACAATAACAAGTGTCGACAAATTTAACGATTGTTGGATCGTTAAAAGTTGGTGAATCGCATCACAGTGATCAAATTGTTCAACATTTTTACGAGCATCGCTTAAAATATACATCTAGCGAGCTTATAAATTATCCTAAAGCTAAAAAATTCTCTTTTATGTGGTTCAAATATGAGAAAAAAAAGCTCAGTCAAATGTCAAAGCAATACATATCGATGGTCAAAAGTAGAAAGGCCCTAACTCAAATTATTGTAACATTTTAGTGGAGAAGATAAAAACGTGACTGAAACTGCATCGACAACAAAAATATCGCCGATACAAATATCTTAGAAAACATGAAGTATCGCTGCTATATCGGTATCGGATGCATCGCTTTTTTATAGTTATTTTAAAATTGTGTAAATCTTATTTTATAAATTTTTTTTTAAATTAAATTTAAATATATATTTGTTTTAAATTTGTGTATGAAAACTTACCGACATATTTGTAATTAGTGTTGAAGTTTAAAATATTTGTAAAACAAATTTTTATATAAACATTTTATTTAGAAACTTTTTTTTTAATTTTTAAATTTTTAAACATGCTTTTATTAACACGTTTTATTTATCAATTTGCTCTTTAAAACAAGGCGAATTCAAACACTGGCTTTAACAAACAAACTAACCCAACTTAGGGAGCTTTGCTAAATATAACACACATACATTTATACACATATATATTTATTATTTAATTATATGCAGCAAAAAAAAAGCTTTATTTAACGCACCATCAAATGCATTTTACCATTATAAACGCGATAATTATTAATTGAACCGAAAGCTTGCTGCAAGAAGATAATTAACTTAATCTAATTCAGCATATAACTTACACACATACATTTATACATATTTATTATTTAATTATACATATGCAGCAAAAAAAGCTTTATTTAACGCGGCATCTAATGCATTTTACCATTATTGACGCGATAATCATATATTCTAACAAAACGATTGATTTTATTTAAGCAAAACACTTTTAATACATTTTTACTTTTTAATACATTTATTTCATTTAAACACTCACTTGCAATTAGTATTAATAAATCAAACGATAGCACTTGTTGATCCGGCGGATATTGCGCGTAAACTGTTATAAATTTATCAAAGTGTAGAGTTGTATATCAAATATTAAAGCATTAGCAAAGTCTTATCTAGATAGGCTTTAAATGAGCTTAATTTAACAGAAAGCTTGCTGCAAGAAGATTAAATTATCCAATTCAGCATCTAACTTACACACATGCATTTATACATATTTATAATTTAATTTTATGCAACAAAAAAAAAAAAACAAAAAAAAAAGCTTTATTTACGCAGCATCTAATGCAATTTACCATTATAGGCGCGATAGTTATATTTTCTAAAAAAACGATTCATTTTATTTAAACACAGCACTTTTAATATATTTTTACTTTTTAATACATTTATTTCATTTAAACACTCACTTGCATTAAGTATTTGTAATCAAACAATAGCACTTCTTGATCCGACGGAAATTGCGCGTAAACTGACATACATTTATCAAAGTGTTGAGGTGTATTGTTGTGGGGAAATTATAGATGATATTGTGCAGAGTTGTATTTTTGTTTGTTAACACGTAATGGAAACAAAAATAGTATTTCCATTTCTTTGGTCGTTCTTACATAAATAATAATATTTTATGAAATAAAGCCAAATATATTCAAGTTACAAGTAACAGAATAATGCTATGTTATGACATACACCTTAATTGCGCAATTAACAAATTTATACAATTAAGGTTTTAATTGTTCTCAGTGTAGCATAGAGTTAATTATTAAAAAATATAAAATATAAAAAATTAAAAAATTATAAAACAAAATGGCGGAACAAATTTTTTTAACCCCATCAATATGGGTATCAAGTATGAGCTAAATGTTTTGCTAGAAACATTTTAAAATGGTAATCACCGAGTGAAAATGGCAAATGGCATTTGAGCGATAATTTTTTTTTAAATTAATGTCTTCAACTTTACACTTTCAAATAAAACTTTTATGAAAACAAAGCTATTTTTTTAATTATTACAAAATGACAGCCAGTTTAAAAATTGATATTACTTTTACGCAAACGTGTATTTTTCTATAAACTGTTTATTGTTTATTTTGTGTCATTGAAATTTGCAATATTTTATTTATATTTATTGTAAATTATTATTTTATTTTGGCTTAAGTTAATTTTTTTCTTTTGATATCTAATTTCCTAAAATATTTTCAAATTAAATTGTAAACAATTAAGAACAATTAAAAATTATTCAGATTGTAGCGGATATAAATTTTTAATTTTTCTTTCCATCTTATCAAATTGCATTTTTTTTATGTTCATACTCTCTCATATTCTTAATACATTTTTGTTATTAAAATATTTTTTGAATACTCTTAAATGTTTACAAAAAAGTTAAATATTATAAAATCGCTTTAGAAAATATTAGTTTATAATTACATATTAATTATACTTCGTTTAGACGAACATTAAAATTGAGACAAATAAAATTTAAATTGAGTTGCTTACTTATTTTTTTGCTTTTATTTTGTTTTATAAAATTTGTGTTAATAGATTAAATACAACAAAAATAGTTTTTCAAAATGTATTTTTGATACAAATTTGTTAAAATTATAAACCAAAAAAATTATCAATAAATCACTTTCAGCTTTAATTCCTTTTTTTAATTTTTTTTTTAATTTTTATTGTTTGTTACAATTAATTTTGCTGTTTGGTTCATTCACTTACTTCTACCATAAAGTTTCATATTATTTTTTATAAAAAATCTATTTATTTTTCTTTTAGCTTTTAGTTCTTAAAATATTTAAGAACACAAAATTGCCGCATATATTTTTTTTTTAAATTATAATCACACTTTAAAATAAGCTTTGAAAAACTAAATGAACGAACCTGTTGTATAAAATTGTTTTATTTTACTTAATACTACATTTACACCTGAGCGAAATGTAGTAAATTTGATTTAAAATCTTTATTCAAATCTATACCGTTTACACCACCGTTTATTGACATTTTGCAAGATTTCGTTCCAAAACATTGTGTATAATTACAAGGTGGTCTGAGAAGCTCTTTATGCTCTACATCATTAAAACACAAACTCCATATATAAAAAAATTTAAATAATAAAGTACTTGTGTAGTTGCAACTACCTTATATACTAGGATTTTATTTTTCTTTATGCAGAGTAGTATTTTTTTATTACATTGTAATAAAAACCACAGTTGCATCACGAAGTAGTACTAGATTATAAGTAGATTCTGCCAAAATCTAGTAGCGAAGTAGATTTCGTTTTGTATAGGAAATCTATTAGAAATGTACTGGATTTCCTCATAATCCGCTTTTAACGAGATTTTGCTCATATGTAAATGTAGTATAACTCTCTTATACTATGTTCACACACGCGCCTTAATTGTCAATTTATAATATTCTCGCAATTAAAGGTCTTCCTTAGTTCAATTTACCATACTAAAAATTACTTATTAATTGAGCAATATATACTTTATTGTTTCACTTTAGTCCAAAACTCGAAATACAACTCTTAAGAAGTATATTCAGTGAGAAGAAAATTCTACAGGTGGAATTTCTAATGTCAAACAAAAAAATATATAAAAACAAAAAGTTAGAAAATGGAAAATGGTTGATGGTAATTTTAATAAAATTTTTAAATAAATTCAAATACATATATATATAAGTATAAATATAATTGTAAATATATTTAATGAACAGGAAAAAAGCCGAAGAGAAGGCATTATTTGATTTTGTATAAATACATCGTATTTTTACAGCTATCAAATGCTAATGGAGTAAGATAAATTGAGTATGTGTGAACACTTATTTTAATTACTCAATCAACACTAAATTGAAACAATAAAAAATACCTGTCTGAACAGGGTATAATAAGGTCTAGTCAATGAAACTTGACGCAATTAATGGTAATTAAGTTCTAATAGATAATTATTAAAATGGTTTTTTTGTATGGTAATTGAGAACAATATAGGCCTTAATTGTATAAATTTGTTAATTGCGCAATTAGAGTGGATGTCTATACATAGCATTATTATGTTACATGTAACTTGAATATATTTATCTTTATTTCATAAAATATTATTATTTATGTAAAAACGACCAAAAAAAATGGAAATACCATTTTTGTTTTCATTAAGTGTTAACAAACAAAAATACAACTCTGCACAATATCATCTATAATTTTCCCACAACAATACACCTCAACACTTTGATAAATGTATGTCAGTTTACGCGCAATTTCCGTCGGATCAAGAAGTGCTATTGTTTGATTTATAAATACTTATTGCAAATCGAGTGTTTAAATGAAATAAATTTATTAAAAAGTAAAAATGTATTTAAAGTGTTGTGTTTAAATAAAATCAATCGTTTTGTTAGAATATATAATTATCGCGTCTATAATGGTAAATTTCATTAGATGCTGCGTAAATAAAGCTTTTTTTTTTGTTTTTTTTTTTTTGTTGCATAAAATTAAATTATAAATATGTATAAATGCATGTGTGTAAGTTAGATGCTGAATTGGATAAAGTTATCTTCTTGCAGCAAGCTTTCTGTTAAATTAAGCTCATTTAAAGCCTATCTAGATAAGACTTTGCTAATGCTTTAATATTTGATATACAACTCTACACTTTGATAAATTTATAACAGTTTACGCGCAATATCCGCCGGATCAACAAGTGCTATCGTTTGATTTATTAATACTAATTGCAAGTGAGTGTTTAAATGAAATAAATGTATTAAAAAGTAAAAATGTATTAAAAGTGTTTTGCTTAAATAAAATCAATCGTTTTGTTAGAATATATGATTATCGCGTCAATAATGGTAAAATGCATTAGATGCCGCGTTAAATAAAGCTTTTTTTGCTGCATATGTATAATTAAATAATATATATGTATAAATGTATGTGTGTAAGTTATATGCTGAATTAGATTAAGTTAATTATCTTCTTGCAGCAAGCTTTCGGTTCAATTAATAATTATCGCGTTTATAATGGTAAAATGCATTTGATGGTGCGTTAAATAAAGCTTTTTTTTTGCTGCATATAATTAAATAGTAAATATATATGTGTATAAATGTATGTGTGTTATATTTAGCAAAGCTCCCAAGGTTGGGTTAGTTTGTTTGTTAAAGCCAGTGTTTGAATTCGCCTTTTTTTAAAGAGCAAATTGATAAATAAAACGTGTTAATAAAAGCATGTTTAAAATTTAAAAAGTTTTAAAAAAAAGTTTCTAAATAAATTGTTTATATAAAAATTTGTTTTACAAATCTTTTAAACTTCAACACTAATTACAAATATGTCGGTAAGTTTTCAAACACAAATTTAAAACATATATATATTTGAACTTAATTGAAAAAAAAAAATTAATAAAATAAGCTTTACACAATTTTAAAGTAACTATAAAAAAAGCGATGCATCGGATACCGATATAGCGGCGATACTTCATGGTTCCTAAGATATTTGCATCGGCGATATTTTTGTTGTCGATGCAGTTTCAGTCACGTTTTAACCTTCTCCACTAAAATGTTACAATAATTTGAGTTAGGGCCTTTCTACTTTTGACCATCGATATGTATTGCTTTGACATTTGACTGAGCTTTTTTTCTCATATTTGAACCACATAAAAGAGAATTTTTTAGCTTTAGGATAATTTATAAACACGCTTGATATATAGTTTAAGCGATGCTCGTAAAAATGTTGAACAATTTGATCACTGTGATGCGATTCACCAACTTTTAACGATCCGACAATCGTTAAATTTGTCGACACTTGTTATTGTTTACACTATCGATCTTGTGATTCAGTACATACTTTTAAACTATACTCGACAACTGTCATATTAAAGTGGCACCTTTTTCATAAAAGGCTCACCACTAACATCCCTCCCATACACAGATAGTCAGGCCATAGCCGAGTTTTAACCAAGTAGTTTTTAAGTCAGGTACAAAGTTAGATTTTCTGTCGGTAAAAAAAAACAAAGTTTATATTAGATAACAATAACAACTGTAGTTAAAAAATGATAACGAATACCGAAATTGATAAAATTGTTGTTTACTTTTTTAACGATACGATTATCGTTAAAATAGGATAGTGAATCGCACCACTGATCGCCAAAGTTATAGGCAAAAAATATTTGAAAAAATATGTATCTCCTCATAGCTTTGTTTATTCCCTTTTGTTTTGGTTATTTGAAAAATTTATACATATAATTTGTGGTCTTTTTAGTTTTCTTGCAATTGTGTCTTAGTTACAACAAAAGTAACATTTAAATTTAAAAAATAAATTTTAAGTTACCTTATTCTCTAAAATCAAACAAATAAGTTAGCGAAGGTTGGGAAAAATTTAATAGTATTATTTATTTGGTTGTTGGTTTAAGCTGGTTTATATGCATTTATACCTTTTACCCAAATTTTTTGCTGATGATCAATAAATGATATTGAAAAATTTTGGTAGCATATCCAGAATAATTTAGTAAACAATATAAATTATAGTAGTTAAAAAACAAAAGATAAAATTAAATTAAATAAAAAATTAATTAAAATTAAATATATTAATAAATAAAAGAAAAAAAATTAATAAATTAAAAAAACTATTTTTTTTTAAATTTATTATTAATCATTTCTCTTCTGACTTAAGTTCATTTTCCTATTATTGAACTTCCTAAAATATTTTTATATTAAAAAAAACTTGTAATCGTTTAAGAATATTGAAAAATTTTCTAATATCATTCAGTTTTAGCATAAATAGTAGTTGCAAATTACATATGTGTATACCGATAAAGAGTGCTGATGATGATATCGTAGCCGTTTTCGAAAATGCTGATATCTACGCAGGTAATATCGGAATTATTTTTCAATATTTTGCTATATTCTCCAATGATTTAATAATAGTTTAATAGGAAAATAGGAACTTAAGCCAAAATAAAATTGGCAAACACTAAATTAAAATAAACACTTACACTCACTGTTAAGGGTAAAAAAAATTACCGCCACAAACTACTCACTTGTTCCCACTCTTTTTAGAAACTCTTTAGTATTAAGAGTAAAAAATTCTAAAAATATTGTTCGTAAGTATTAAAGTTCTCAGTTGTTTGACTTCTTCAAAAGATTTGAAAGATACATCGGAAAATATTTTGAATTTTTAAAAACGATATTTATTTGAAAACGTTTCTGTTATAATGAAGATGTGTATAGTACAACGGTGTTTAATTAGCATCCCTTTCTTACTTTGTTTTTCGTAATACGGTCTAGTAAATTTTATTATTTACATTTAATCCATTTAAATGTAACAAATTTCTTTCTTCTCATTTTTGAACATTATCACTTTTTATTTATCGCTATAAAAATTGCATTTTTTTTCTTCTATTCTTTCTCCAATACCCCCAATTGTTTTTCAATTTTTTCCTCCCAGTTTTGGTTTTTGTCCTGTCGTATTTTTGTAATCTTATTGTTTTGTATTGTATTTTGTTTTTCTTTTATTAGACAAGGATATTTAAGGATTTACAATGTTTTCTGCGTGTGTTTATTATTTTAATTTTATGTAAAACTGAATGTTTATGTCCTTCTCTATTCATTTTTTCATCGATTTCATATTAGATGGGGAGCAGGACAGTGTAAATGTTGTAGATGTCGTGGTTGTTGTTCTTGTTGTTAATGTTATTGGTGAACTTGTTATATGTATGTCCTCCTGACAAATTTATGCATAAAACATTAGAAATTGTCGGGCTTAACTTTTAATCGTATAAATTTAATTGAAAATAATAAATCAATCAATTCTTGTGTATTTTTTAAGCCAATTTAAAATTAAATTATAAATGACACATCTTTTGCTACAACTCAGTGGGTAAGCGTTTTTAATGAAAACTTTAGCTGACAAAATACAATTTCTTGAGCACAAGATTAACCTCACCCAGATACAGATGAACACATAATTTGGGGGTTTTTTTTTCTCATAAATATAATAGACATCATCTTTGTAAAAAATTGTCCTTAATTTATTTTAGCAGTTTAAAATGCACAACCCTTTTGCAGCCGTTCTCTGTGTGCCCCCTGAGGTGTCACCCAATCCACCCAAATTTTACGTGTGTTTGAAGAAATCGGCCAAAATTCAATTTATTAGTAAATAAATTTGCGTTTTAAAAATTGTTTAAAACCATAATTTGTCATTTATGGTGTTTCCCTTTAACGGCAACTAAGATAAAGTGAACAAAATAAAACATAAAACACACATACAGTGTTTTGTTTCCATTTTTGGTTTATTTCCTTTAACTTCTGTGCCACGCTACCACATACATTGCCGACACCTCACTCTTGCAACACACAATTATGCAGACATACAAAGTGTCCTGAGGGTTCCTGTTATGCGTGTCACTTGTATGTTTCTGACTTATTTCACCATTGGTGGTGGTAATGATTATTAGCCTCCCTGTCATCTGTGATATTAAAATAAAAGCAAGGGGTGATAAGGATTTAAAAAAAAAAATGAAAACTCAGATAAAATAAATTTTAAAATATGCTAAAGCAGAAACAAATTGGCTATAAATACGAAAGTCAGATAAAGGATTTTCTACGATAGTTTAAAGAAATATGAAGAAATAGATCATAACTCATATGTTCGAAATATTGACGGACTAAAATACAATACAAATATACTCTAAGGCTTTTATTAAAAAAAATTTAAAATGTATTTAAAAACTATAATTTTTTTTTTTTAATGAAAAATTTTAACTCAAATACAAAATCTCATTTTAATAACCGGAAACTTATGCATATCAAATTTAATCTTTTTATACCCTTTAGACGACAGTGTAAATGAGTATATATAGGTTTTTCATTCCATATGAAATTTCTACAGTATTCATTTCCGACCCCATAAAGTATAAATTTCCTGAAAGCTTGTGAATAGAGGAGTCAATTAAGCACTTTTTGTCTGTCCGTCTGTTCGTGTGTATGTTGAAGCTTTTTGAAGCCCCCCGACATCGCCGAGACCCGTGTAAGATATAAAAATATCAGAAATATTTGGTAGGAAATATTTGGTAGGTGTTGGAAATCAGCATAATCGCCCCTTATCTGTCTGAGATATGAGAAAATAAACACGACTGCCTCTGTGTTTTCGCTTATTTCTACCGCAAAAATTAAAATTTTCCAGCCCTAGCATAACTTAGTGACACAGTTGTTACTTTTTATTTATAAATTTGGTATGCCTCTGGAGATACTAATGAAAAATTTTTGATAAATTTGTCACTAATCGGTAAAGTTATAGGCAAAAATTATGTGAAAAAATATATATTTTTTTAAATATATCAAAATTTTTAAATTTCCGAAATAAGTTTTGATCACGCTTAATATACCAAAATATAAACCTTAATCTCAGAAATTACTACAAGAAAATCTAACAACTCGGCTTGAAAACAACTGAGATATAAGCACCAAAGTACAATTGCTTCAGTATTTTTCCTTAAATTTACAAACGAAAATCGATATTTTTCAGTTTCTATACAATATGGAGATCAAATGAAAAGGCTTAAGTTTTAAAATATAGTTATATATGAAATGAAAAAAATTCAAGATGGCGTCCTAGATTAAATGGCGAATATATGTTCCTTTTTAGCCTTCAAAATATTACTATCAAAAAATTCGCCCGACCAGTACAATGTAGTAAACTATAAAATTATGTAAAATCCAAATGGCGTCTGAAACAAAATGTTGGAGCGAATTTTTCAACTCCAACAATATGGGTATCAAATGAGAGGTCTTGACTAGTAGAATACAGTTGACTATGTGAAAATTCAAAAGATGGCGTCGGAAATAATTAAGAAAATATCGTATGGATATAAATCTAAAACCTAGGCTAAGCTACAATGTGCTCATAATACCTATGTATGTACATTACGGTGAAGGGTAATATCAGATTCGGCACGGCCGAATTTAGCACTCTTACTTGTATAAACCGCTTTTCGATGAAAATTAAAAATTACGCTGGTTTATTAAACAGATCCAATACTATATTATGCTCTTAGTTTTCTATCGAAATTAAATACACAACTATTTTGGTAAGTGAATATATAAAGTTTGGGAGGAAAATAATCGGACATGTGGCACCTACCGTATTTTTTAAAATCACAAAATATGTAAACTTCAAACTCATTAAAAATTAAATGAATACGGGGGTGAAAGTGTGTTAAACAATATGAGATGAAAACTGCTTATAAAAAAAATATTTAATATGTATAGCTAAGCATATGATAAATATACTTATACAATATGTCGCGCATTATAAATCAAGTCATTACTAAAATACTTCTTAATAAGGCAGGTGGTATGTGGAAGGTATTGAAAAGTAGTTATTCAGTTATTCAATAGCTAATTATTACTAATTTTTTTTCTGGGATTAAGATAAAAAATAAACATGTTTTCTTTGTATGTAAAATATTTACTACGCCCATTTTTCAAATTATTATACCCGCCACCAAAAAAATGGTGGGGGTATATTCATTTTGTCATTCCGTTTGTAACACATCGAAATATCCTTTTTAGACCCCATAAAGGGTCGGGGTTTGATTTTATGACGATCTAGCTATGTCCGTCCGTCTGTCCGTCTATTGAAAGCACGATAGAGGTCGGACCGAAAAAGCTAGGTTTACCAGAATATTTTTTATACACAAGGTTTGCTTGGTATTGAAAATAGGCTAAATCAAAAAATCCATTTTAGGCCCCATAAAATATATATACTCTGAATCGGGGTTTCATTTTATGATTATCTTGCTATGTCCGTCCGTCTGTCCGTCCGTCTGTCCGTTCGTTGAAAGCACGATAGAGGTCGGACGGGGCTCAAATTTTGCCAGAAAGCAAAACATACGAACATTTATACCGCGGAGTGTATTTTTCGGTATATTTACCTAAAATTCATATAATTTGTCTATGAATAAAGATTTAGGAAAAAGAAGGACTATATTGAAATATCTCAGTTTTATTTATTAGCAGAAACTATATTGACACGCCTACTTTAACGCCCACTTTCATTAAAAGACTAAATGAACGAAAACATTTTACTAGCATATCGAAGTTATACAAAGAAAGTAATACATATTTAAGTATAAAGAGATTATTCTATAACGATTCTCTGCTATAAAAGTACATCAAATTTGTTGTGGTGATAAAAGATTCGGCACAGATCAGCAAAATTCGTCGAGCTTTGTTTTTTTCCCTACAATCCTGCCTATACCTTTCACCTGTGGTGCCAATAATAAGTTATTGTCATTTCTTTTGTAAATTTTACAATATTTATTTGGGATAGTCTATCAATAGGAGAGTCAATTAAACAATATCAGTGTTTTTGTATGTCCATGTGTTGGCTAAAATCTTCTTTTAGAGGCCCCCACATATAGCACAAATCTGTATGTGATATCAATATTTTGCAAATATCTGGGAATAAATTGCTGTTGACATCCGGCACAATCGTCCTGAAACTTTCTGGGATAAAGGCAAAATAAAACGACAGACTCTGTATTTCCTATGTATATGTAGATATGTAGATAAGTTTGCTACTATTTGTAGACATGATGTGCCTTTAAGACTATTCGTAAAAAAATTTTGGACTAATCGATCACGATCACTAATCGACAAAAAATATTTTGTAAAAACATATACAATACTTTCAAAAAAAAGTTACTTTTGGTTACGTCAAAGACTCCAAAATATAAACTGTAGTCTCTAAAATTATTAATAGGAAAAACTGACAAATCGGTTAGAAACTAACTGAGATATAAGCACAAAAATACAAATATATTTCGGTGTTTTTTTCTAAAATTTACAAACAAAAATCGATTTTTTAACCTTTTGGAGAACAGAGAGCATCGATATGGGTATCAAAAGAAAGGACTTGACAAGTAAAATATAAAACACTATAAAAAAAATTTTAAATTAATGATGGACAGCACTAAACTAGCCGTATAATAAATTTATATATGGGTCTTATCTTGTAATTAAAAATGTGTTTTAAGAAGTGGGCGGGGTTACGCCCATAAAAAATTAGTTATCATTTTTAGCTACTTGAACTTGAACCGATTTTTCTGAAACTTTGCACACACATATTGAGTTGTCATGACTACAATTTCTTGATTAGAAAAGTGAGCAGTGCCACCTCTATTAAAAAAATTATAATTTTTAGCTTTTTGCACTTGATATTCAATTAATATTCAGAATGCATTTTTATTTATTAAGGGGCGTAGCAACGCGCGCCGGGCTTTTCTAGTAACAGATAAGTAGAAAGCATAATAATGCATAGTATGAACTGGTGGCACAACCAAACGTCATATTTTCCTCGACCGAGGCACAAAGAAATTTTACCGTTAAAATCTTGATTAAACCGTGTAAAGGAATTCAAATAATAACCTATACCTATAAACTCTTGAATCCAACAGAATGCATAGAGCTGCAAGGAATATTGAATTAAGTCACATCTGCAATTAAGAAACTGACTTGAACTTTAATCTGCCAATTGGCCACCATTGTTTTAATATTCACCTCTTTATTTTGATAATTACTCAAATTTTTCTTAAACTTATCCTTTACAAACAAATCTTTAATATAATTTTTCAATACATTTGCTTTCAATTGACAGAAATTTCAAAGATTTTTACAAAAATTTAATATCACTTAAAAAAGTTATTTAAAATAATTAAAAATATAATTCAAATTTAGAAATGAATCAATTAGTTATTTAATTAAAAAAAATTAAGTAATAATTTTTTCTGTGTTAGGGCCATTATAACAACTTGGCAACGTTTGTCAACGTGAGCAATAAACTGACCATTAAGTATTTTTCTTTATTACAACTTCAATGTAAAATAAATTGTATTTTTTTTTTAAATATGGCAGCACCAAAGCAAATACCCGACTATTTTTAACCAAAATGTATTAAAAAAAGCCAACAAGGCCATGAAGAGAAAATGCGGTACTGCATTTTATGCCACAAGCCTTTTAATGGTAAATTTTAATGGTACATTTTTTATGCTCCTCGGGACCTAAGCAAAAGAGCGCCCAGTTGTGTCAGAATGAGTTTAATTCAAGCACCCAGGTTTGCTATGATCACTTCTACAAGGCCGATATAGTGACATCTGGAAGTCAGTATTCGTTATTGCCCAAAGCTATGCCTAAGCAAGAGGAAACTTCATTGGACAGTATTCAATACCACCCAGACAACTTGGGATACCCTTACCCAATTGAGAGTAATGCTGAAAATTTGATACCTTAGATTTCTAAATTAAAATTAAATAAATTGTGTTTCAAACACAAATGTAGAGTGTTTTATTTCGAAACACTTTTATTTATACAAATCACTTACATACAGTATGCAAAACTCATATTCGTACACTATTAATTTTTGTCATTAACTTTGATTTTCCGTAATTTAAATACTTTAATTAGGTTTGTTTATAGTATTTTAAGCTTTAGCGCATTTATTTAACAGAAACAAAAATAGAGACACTCCAGTAATTAAAATTAAGAAAAATAACGAAAATCAGTAATAACCATAAACAAAGGGTGCAAAGGGTGTATGAATATGGATTTTGCATACTGTATGAGTATGTGCAAATATTAGGCACCTATTTTTATTTGGAGATATTGCTGGAATAAAGGATGTTTTTCTGTAGAAGTTTTTGCCTTTGCATTGCTGAGACGTGATGTTACATGTTGGGACGCTACTGCAGCCATAGGTACTTGACGTTGTATACAGCGACTACGGCATATGATTGGCATAGATTATAGGTTGGGAAGATATGTGGGTAAATCATTAATTTAACTAGAGCCCCGTGGAGTTTGTGACATGAATTTTACTTTGTTGTTGTTGCTAGAATTATGCCTAAAGTTAATTGCAAAAAGACACTGTAATAGGAAAAAAATGTTATTATAGCGTTGTAAAAAAATAAATATGTTTTCCAAAAATGAACAAAATATAATTACACTCACACTCGGATACGTTGCTGATTAGCTTGTCCTGAACCATGTTGCTTTTGCTGACCAACTTGTCCTTGGGTATACGAGAACGTGAGCGTGCAGTAACCACATCCAACATTTTTATACATAACGCGAGTTGCCGCATATCTATTTTTACATAAAATAGAAAAATTAATTTATTACTTAATTTTATTTAACTAAAAATTTATTACTTACATTTCATGTACATAGGTCGTTATTTTGATTTTTGTTTATACAGTCGAATCTCGATATTTTGAAATTCAAGGGACTAGAGAAAAAGTTCAAATTATCAAGTTTTCATATTAACAAGAGTTCAAATTATCAAGAGGGAGATAGAAAAAAATTCAAATTAACAAAAGTTTAATTAAAATTTCAGATTTTTTATTTTTAGCTTAGATTTACATACATACGCATATACATATGTACATACTAATGTACAAGTACTAAATTATAATGAAAAAAAGTCCGTTATTTTTTTTTGAGTGAACGAATTATATCTGTCTTTGACCAATGAATTTTCAATTGTGATTAGAGCTGAAAAGAAATCATCACTTGTATTCGTTCTGAGAGCGTAGGAGCGTAATGTAGTTAGACTTGTCATTGCTTCACTTAATGAAACTGTAGTTTGTGGCTGCTCATCTTCGTCTGCTTCATCTTCTTCATCCAAAAAATTCAAATTCAATAGTTCATCGTCGGTTAGGGCACCGTAGCCACTGATATTATCATCTACTTGAACATAGTTTTCAAAATTCACCTCTTCAGGGTTAGGCAAAAGTTGCCATCCTGGATGAGAGTGCGTAACTTCTGGTCGATCTGATAATTGAGCTGAAGACTTTTGCGTAAAACCGCACTTCCTGAAGCAGTTATAAATGGTTGCAGAATTGATGTTTTTCCAGGCTTTTTCAATCATGAGTATAGCTGTTAAAAGTGTTATGACCGCTTATGACCCTTTTCAATGCTTTCCAACATACGAGAAACAATTTCTCTGCGGTAGAGGGTTTTAAAATTTTGGATAATGCCTTGGTCTAAAGGCTGCAATTTAGATGTTGTGTTTGACGGAAAATAAATCAGTTTTACGTAGTCTAATTTTGGTGGATTATTATGCACCGTGCAATTATCCAAAAACAATAAGATCTTGCGTTTTTCTTTTCTCATGTCACTATTAATCGACACAAGCCATTGATTAAACAAATCCATGACTTTTTGTTTGATCGATAAGTTACGGGCAGCGTTTTTATTCCTTTGAAACAGCGTGGTTTTGATGATTTCCCAATAACGAGGGGACTTAGCTTTTGAGATCCATCCATGTTACATGCCAAAAGTACAGTTATTCTTTCTTTGCTAAGTTTGCCTCCATGACACTTTTCATCTTTGAATGTTAATGTACGATCAGGAAGACACTTATAGAAAAGGCCAGTTTCATCTGTGTTGAATATGTTCCTTGGGTCATAGCCGTTCAGAAGTTGACTAAGGTTATCAATCCAATTAGAACAAATCAAGTTATCCACACTTGCACTCTCTCCGCATATTTTTTTAAATGTAATGGAGTGTCGATTTTTGAAATTTGAAACCCACCCATCACTGGCATTAAATTCATTAATCCCGAGAGACTTGGCAAAAGTCTTGGCTTTCTCCTTCAAGATGAAACCACCCACAGGAATGTTTTGGTCTCTGCACTGACGCATCCATTCTATCAAGCTTTTCTTAAGATGAGGAAATTGAGCCGTACGGGAACGTTTTCTACCTCCACTTAAGGTTGATTCGGTGATGCGATTTCTGTTTTTCAAAATCATGGTTAATGTTGATGGCAAAATCCCGACTTTTTGAGCAACATCTTTCTTTAACTGTCCATTATCTACAGCCTCAATCACAAGTTGTTTTTCTTTAATGGAAAGGCACTTGTTCTTTTTTTTTTAACTCATTTTAATTAAAACCACAAACGTTTGAAAAAAAGGCACAAGACCACTTATTGATATCCAGTATGCGAAATACTGGCTACACAATTGTAAATTTGTAAAAAAAAAAACAAAAAAAAAAAAATTAAATAAATAACTGTTACATTTGCTCATTCGCAAAAAAAAATTTTAAGAATGAGCAAAAGCAAAAGATTTTTTTATCTTAGTAGATGTTGACGTTGTGGCATAGAAACAAAATCAAATTTAATTTTTGTTTATTTCAAAAACAGAAACAAAACCACATTACGAATTCAAATTATAGAGCGTAGAAAAATCAAACTTCAAATTATAAAACGTTGATGGACGAGACAAAATTTTTAAAGAGCAACGCATATAAACTAAAATAGATGATTTTTATTTTCTTTTTTTTTACATGCATATGTATGCATTTTAAAATAATTCAAATTATAGAGCATAGAGCCAAAAAGTTCAAATTATAGCGCGTCGGCGATAAATATGCCATTAAAATAATTTCATATTATCGAGGGGACTAAATTACATAGGTTTTTTTCAATTTATTGAATATTTTTCAAGGGACCTGGAAAACAGTTCAAATTATTGCGAGATTCAAATTAACGAGTTTCAAATTACCAAGAGTCGACTGTAAATAACTTTTGACATACTCGAACACATTACACAAACAAAATTTACTTTTTTGTTGTAATGTTGTAGTTGTTGCCGTAGTACTGCCACCTGTTCATTACATCATGTTTTTAACAAATTAATTAGTTTTTTAAAAACAAAGTTGCAACCACAAATGAATAGTAAACAATTTCTTTATACCGTAGAAAATAATTTAATTTAAAAGCCTCACGTTAAAAGTTAAAGGTAGAGTTATCCTCCCTATTACATATCGGCTACTTTTAGGTTAAATTGAAGTTGTAATAACGAAAAACTAGTTATCTCTCCGATAACATCCTAACTTTGGTTATCGGTAAGTTATAATAATGGCCCTTAATTAAGTAATTGAAATTCATATTTATTTGCCTCTGTGTACAACTAAGATACGATTATCTTTTTGTAAATGCTTCGGAGTATAAACATTTTGGATTTATAATTTATTTTTAAAGCTTTGTGCAATTACAAAAATATATTTATGCTTATACATATACACATACATACATATGTAAGTATATGTTAAAAAACAATCCCTTGTAGACAAATGCTTGACTTGTCCAACAATTTATTATTAGCTTAATCTTTTTCACGCGAACTCAGCCACTTTTATGACATGGTTTACGTATCATTAATAAATAGTAAAATCTCAAAAATACCCCTAGATTAACATATGACTGAACATAATTTTCAAATACAAAAAAAAAAACAAGAATTACCCAATATACGTGCAATATAGTAAATGCCATTAAAAAGAGATCTTAAAGGAATTAACAGAACATAAATAAAATCAATTGATTATAATCTTTACATAAAAGTGTATGTACCCACTATGAACCCAGACGAAACACGTGACCGACTTTGTTGAAAACACTGTGGAGTTGAAATAATTCTTCTATTTAATTTTGAAATATAACATAAGTTTCATGTTTATGCTCTTTATTCAAAAACAAGAGCGCATCACAATCCTCAATATGTAGTGCGATATGAAAATGACAAATGTTTAAGGTAAAGAGTGTTGATCCCAAAAAAAAAAACTTGTCTTTTTTTTCTAGATGCTGCTGTTGTGTCAAGTTAAAAAAAAAAAATAATAAATAAATAAATAAAGGGGGAGGGAAAATCACTAGAAAATTACAAATTTCTTTGTTTCCTTTGCTGCGATTTGGTGGCACATATTTATAAAAATCATTTCCGAATGTGTGTGTGAAACTTAAAACAACAGAACGAGAAAGTGTGTGTATGTAGTTGGTTCTTAAAACTGCTGCATGTGTTGGAGATCATCATAAAAAGGATTAAATTGTGATTTTAATGTTGCTGCTGCTGTTTCTCTTATAAATAGTTGAATTTGAGTGCTGATGTTTTGTTTTCTGTTGATGTGAGAACAAGACAATGTGTTCTGTTGTCGTCATCTGAAAATTAATGAGTAATTTGATGTTGAACATGAAAAATTTGATCTTAAACGTGTGTCCTAAGTCAATACAAAAAGATTAATACATATTTGCCATATACTAACAATAATAAACGTTAGAAATGTGAGAACTTTCTTGTTTCCAAATCCTGTCGTATCTAGGATTCAACTCCAACTCTATGTTATCACCATAAAGAAATAAATAATTGTTTTGTCATTTTTTTAGCAATTCATTTCCATTCTATTAGTTTTTTCTTGGGTTAGTGGCGGATTTTGATTTAGAAATTCTCTGGGGTTTTTGAAAATGTTAAGCTTTATTCTTGTTTTTTTTTTATTATTTATTTTTCCTTTTCCATAGAAATAAAAAGCGAAATTGTGAGTGTGGAGTTTGTGTTTGTGTTGAGTGATGGTAAGAAAGACAGAAAGAATGATAGATTAATTTATAAAAATGTTTGGAAATCTCTTTTGATAGTTGTCCCTAGAGTCCTTGTTTTGAGTGAATTATATTTTCATTTTCATTCTTATTTTTTATATCTTTTTTTTAGCAAGTAAATTCACTTCACCATTATTACTTATTTCGTTACATACATACATACATAATTTCACACTTGTTTTGTTTACAATTGTATGTAATGAAACTGACACATGACACTTGTTTAATAAACAATTTATTAAAAGGTTTCTTTATTCACAGTTATTATGTGGAGACCAACCAATGGCCCTAATTTGGGATAAACAAAATTTTGCACATAAATCAATATTTATATTTTTTAACTAAAATTGGCTGATTTAATGTTCAATCGACTATTTCGCAACTGTTTGAAAGAAAAAAGGCCAATAGAGGTCAAATTAAAAAAATTACAGTTTTACTAAAATGTTTGGAATTTCAAATAAGAATAAATTTAAACTTTAAACTTGAAACCATAATCAGTTAATTTTAAATATGCTTCTATGGCTTGGAGCTAAAAGGGCCAATGTCAAAATATTTACTTTTGAGAAAAAAGGAATTGAACTTTAACTTTTATAGATCCTTTCATAGTGACAATGACCAGCATTTTATTTATGAAGTTGTTCTGGGTTAAGAATGACTTTAGCTGTTTTACCATAATGAAATAGAGCAAAAAACAAACATAATGCAATGATTAACTCAAATTAGAGCAACAAAGTGACATCGGCTCTTTTAGCTCCAAGCCACAGACATATCGTTAACTTAATATAGAAAAGCCCTAACTAATGTACAAAAAGGCTTAAGTTAGGGCCTTTCTATATTAAGGTAGCGATATTTACATAGAAATCTATTTTTTTAATTTGTTTAAGTTTCAGTTTATTTATAAGCAGTCGTTAGCTAAAATATTTAACTGATGTTATTAAATTATTATACAAGTATTGGACACCCCAGTTTTTTATTCATACTTTTAATAGGGGAAATAAATTCTTAGAACGTTAAAAGAGCCCTTGAACATTTTTAATAGCCTTGAGCATTAATATTCGATACAGTATACAAAGTTTAATAATGAAGGACACTTAAATGCAATACCACCAACAACAACAAAAATAAAGAAAAATATACTGCCACACAAAAATTGCTGTCAATGAGGCATGTTAATTTACCATTGACAAAGTGTCAAAGTGATTTCTTCCTGTGGCGTTTTACCACTGCAGCATATTTCAACAAACACACACTCAAGTAAATGCAACAATATACACTACAAATACTTTGAATAATATATACACATGCATACATACATGTTAAAAAATAAATAAAAAAAAAACAAACAAACAAACTCATTATAAAACAAATTATTACAGCAGGACATAACACTCACTTATTATATCACAAGGACCTCTCTCATACACATAGACACGCGATCACACTAACTGTAAACAACCCAAAAATGTAAATTAAGAAAAAAATAGGAAAACCCTCAGACACACACACACACGCAGAGAAATTAAAAACAAAAACAGGATCCAATAAAGAATTGCTGGAAAAAAAATGACAAGCACTTAATTTTACATAAAGTGCGTAAAATAATTGAAAAACATTAAAACGCGCAAAAAACATACTTCCATTGGAATATTAAGCGAAATCTCGACATTATAAGGGCTGTTGTGCAAACAAAAATAAAACAACCAAATGAAAAAGAAATTCATATTGTTTGTTGTATTGTCCTTATAAAAATGTCAACAAAAGCCAACAGTAGCAACAACCAACTTCCTGTTAACTAACCCAGAAAGCTGGAGATGCTCAATTCAGCGAAACCTGCAACTCACATGTCCTGACACTGAACGTTGTAATAAGCGTGCAAGATTTGTTGTGATGCCATAATAATACTGGGTTTTATTAAAAAAACTCTGGGTTATTTGGCAAGGCCATTGTGTTTATCTTGTCTGTTTTGTATTACGGGTGGAATTGAATAGTTCGGAATCGCATAAACAACAACATTACAATTTGATGACACTCATATAACTGTTTATTATTATCTGCAGCTGAATAAGTATAAGCGTATGTGTGTATGAAGCTGGCAAAAGAAAACACTATCCACTTTGAGAGGAGTTTATAATTCCTTGTCTTTGTATAACTTCGATATGCTATTAAAGTAAATTAAGTCTTTTAATGAAAGTGGGCGTAAAGTAGGCGTGTCGAAGTAGTTTTCGCCAATAAATACAGCTTAGATATTTCAATATAGTCCTTTATTCTTCCACAAATTTTCGCCATAGAGAAATTATATGAATTTAAGATAAAGCATTATATGGGAGGTAGACGTTAAAGTGGGCTTGTCATCTTCGTAGTCGTAGCAGTCGTGTCGAAGTAGTTTCCGCTAATAAATTAAATTAAAATATTTCAATATAGTCCTTTATTCTTCCAAAATCTTTATTCATAGAGAAATTATATGATTTTAAGATAAGGCGTTATATGGGAGGTGGGCGTGTCACATTTATTTTCCGTTAGTACAAAGCGTTTGACTAAAAACCAATGTTTTCAAAACTTCAGAATCATACAGAATGTGTAAGTATAGTCAAAGTTTTTGCATTATAGAACTTTTTTGGTCAAATCATTTCAAAAATCTTTTTATTATTATCCAGTCGACATTGTGTCAATAACGTTTGACGAAAATATCTCGCTGATCTGTAGGAAGTTTTTTTTTTGTTAATAAAGGCACGTTTTCAGTTACAACAAATTTTAACGCTGGCTTTTCATAATGAATTTATGAAAAAAAATCTGCACTGCCAATAAATGGTTGGCAAAATTTAATTCAAAATATTTAATCTGTTTTTGTCTCATAAAAAATATCGATTTTATAACTCTGTTAAGTATGTTTAATTTAAGCTCCATTATGTAAGTACTAAATTAAATTATTTCCTTAATGTTAACTTTAAAACTTTTCACTGACAAATGGCAACAGAATATTCGTGAATTGATAAATTAATCATTTTCGAGCTTTTTCTAATTTATGAGACACTCCATGCTCCACCAAACGATAAACGAGAAAAAGAAAAAGAAAATTTTCTTCCACCGACTTGTACTTGCTAAAGCCAACAAATGGGGATAATTTATTCATTAATTCATCTACATTTTGACATGATATTATTGTTGTATTATATGGCGTATCATAAGCCAGCCAACCAAGTGAAACAGACAGTCATATAGACAGACAGACAGGCAAACAGGCAGGAAATCAAACAAGTTACCCATCATTATATGATGATGAATAAACGTTTGTATGTAAAAAACTTTAACAAAAATAATAATAACAACAACAACAAAATTCCCACCCACGTCTATTTCGTCATCATCGATCAACCGACAAAGTTACTTATTTTGCTAAAGAAGACAAAGTCTCCGTAATAATAATGATGACAATGATGATGAAAATGATGCCGAGAAGAAGCGTTTGTTCCTGAAGAAAAGTATACTTTTACCGTGTTTGCTTATTGAATAGCACTTGGACTGGCTGGCAATACATTGGGGGGCTTTAATGCTTCTTCTACTTTGTTATAATATTTTTATCCGTTTCGCAAAAAATGTAATAAATATTTTTCAAACAGGGGTTGAAGATGATGGCGGGTACGGTACGTATACAGTAATAAATATGGCTTATCAGAAGAGGAGAATAAAATAAAATGTATTCGCATACATATGTATGTATTTTAAAACTTTGACAAAGAAGAAACTTTTTTCTTTCAAATTTAAAAAAATAGCAGATAAAATAAAAAATAAGATAAATATCTGTTTATATGCGTTTAATGACAGCATTATTTAATCGATCACAGAGGGATAGAGGTTTTTTTTCTTCCATTTTTTTTTGGGAAAAATAATGATGTGCTATTAGGATTGTATGATGAACGAGGAAGTCACAACAACTACAACAAAAGAATTTTTAATGTTTTGCTACACGACAATGATGAAAGTACAGACTTTGGTGGAGGTCTACAAGTGGTTGAAGTACTTGTTGGTGTAATAAAATAATTAAAGTCCTGAATAGAGTTGCTGCAGGAGAAACATTTGAAAAGGATAACCTGTAATAAACTTCAAAACATTTTGTAGTTTAAGTAAAAGAATAAACGTAATGCATAGGAAAAATAAGAGTTTTACTTGTTCTTATACTTAATGTTGTAACATATTATAAAAAGAATTCATTGTATTTTGGCCAAATTATGTCGTTAAGAAGAGGGACAAAGTGTAATACAAAAATATAATGAAAGTATGATGAAGTTTTTTTCCCCAACTGACGACCATTTCAATATATTTTTTCTATTTTTGCATACATGTAGAAATACTGCGGCAGCATCAGAATCGTCTTGTAACATTTTGAGCAAATAAATGACATGTCGTGACAATACACCCTTCAATGTTGCATAAACATGACAGTTATAATGATAAAATGTCATGCATGTTTACTGGTATCAGCATAATAAAATGCTTAAAATACCAAAACTTTTATACTGACATTGGGAGAGTATTTATAAACTCATTTACCTTTAATGCATAAAAAAGGGTGTTTTATTATATGATCATACTTCTGTCCTTTTATACCCGCCACCAAAAAAATGGTGGGGGTATAAGTATTTTTCATTCCGTTTGTAACACATCGCATTAACTTTAAGTCATGAAACTTATTTCAATGTGTTACAAAAGGAATTATAAAATGCATATTCTCCAACCATTTTTTTGGTGGCGGGTATAAAAACGTAATAAAACTGACAAAATTAGATGTATGATTCTGACATTTTGGAAAATTTTCTCTTTAATTAATAGACTTGCAATAACAGAAACTTACGGTGACACGCCCACCTCCCATATAATGCTTTATTTAAAATTCATATTGTTACGTTCATACCTTTTATAAACGTTGGATTATTTCCTTTAAAAACTTTGAGTTCTTTTATTGCAATTAAAAACAGTTGATATTTGTTATAAAATTAAGAGCACTTTATTTACTTAAATACACTCAGATATTGTTTTTATATCACTTTACTTATTACACTTATGGTTACACACTTTTATTATCAAACTCACTTTGATACACACTTAACAAGCTCTATTGTAATACTGATCATGTTAGCTGTGTTGTTCGGCTATTTATAGTAACATAGTGGTGTTCGGTAACATTCGACAAAGTTCTCGTATGTACATTCTAGTACATTCGAAAACCGTAAAATTTAAATTAAGACGTTAAGTAATATGTAGGAATAATAGAAGTGCCTAAAAGTATGCTACACATAATAACAAACATCATGTTCGAACAACCAGCGAAATAAACTAATACAAATAAACTACAGTAACTTAAACTACTACAACTAAAATAAATTATAATGTAAATTAAGCTATTTAAAAATAAATCTGTAACAATATATTTTCTATATGGACAAAAGTTTTGGAAGAATATAGTGCTCTATATTAAAATATTTGAGTTGAATTTATTAGCAGAACTTACTTCGACACGCCTACTCTAACGCCCACTTTTCACATTATGTACTCTTAATGAAATTTAAAAACTCATAAAACCAACAAAATTGATGGTGAAATTTCGTAGCTTTCTAGTGAATGTTATGTTATGCCAGAAAATAAATGTGACACACCCACTTTTACGCCCACCTCCCATAAAACGCTTTCGAATTCATATATGTTCTCTATGTAGAAAGATTTTGGAAGAATATAGTGCTCTATATTGAAATATCTGAGTTGTATTTATTAGCAGAACTTACTTCGACGCGCCTACTCTAACGCCCACTTTTCACGTAATATGCTGTAAATGAAATTTAAAAGCTCATAAAACCGACCAAATTAGAGGTATGATGATGAAATTTGCTACATATATCCTTCTAGTCAAAGTCATTGTTATGCCAAAAAATAAATGTGACACGCCCACCATATGGTAGGTGGTACGTTGATAATATTGTTATAATGTGATGAAAACTTGAATTTTCACCATAGTGCTACGGGATACAATTATGGGGCACACGTCGCCAAAACAAAATCCTAAGAATGATAACTACTTCTCCCTGGTATATTAAAAACAGCAACATCCATAAGGATCTACAAGTTCCACTAGTTAAATATGAAATCCTAGACTATGTGGACAAGTATTTAAATAAGCTGGAAACACATCCAAATCCGCTAGCTCGAAAGATCTTGTAGCATAGAGGACACACTCGTTTGAAGAAAAGGGATACTATTGAGCTTAGATATAATTTGGAATTATAATGGAATTAATTACTTAAATTTTAGTCTGGCTCTGGCTGGATTAATATTAACTATTTTAAGATTTGAATACTTATTGTTAGTTCACGAAAGTGAAGATCCAATAATAAAAATCTGATAAAAAAAAATAAAAAATCTGAAAGATAACTTCAATATGTGGTACTGGAAAGTGCATTTTAATAAATCAGAAATTCTAGTATTTAAAAACGGCGGCAAGATTAGGAATAAAAAAATTAATTTTTAATGGCGAAAAAGTTAAAAAAGCTTATGAGATCAATTACCTTAAGGGTTGGATTTATGCCAAAGCTTAAATTTAAAAAGCATATCGAGAAAAGGAATACAAAAGCTAAAATCGCAAGAAAAGTTGAGAGAATAAAAGAGAAATTAATTTAGAAATACAATCATATACAGCAAAGGTTGGCAATTACAGACCAGTGAAGGAAAATTAAGAAATTGAGATGGTACTGACCACCAACCAAAAAAAAAAAACTTTTTTCAACATTTTGCTACTTTTTCAAACATATTTTTATTTAAAAATAAACTTAAAAATAAAAAACATAAATCGACAAATTTAAAAAACTAATTCATTCATTCAATTTTATTTAGGCAGTGTTGTCAATGTTTAAAAAAGATAGCATCGCAAAATTGCAAAACAAACAAGGAAGCATAACAAGAAAAGAGTACTAAAACTTACGTAGGAGTACCGTGGTATTTTTTAAATAAAAAAGTACTGAAAATAGTACCATAGTACTGAATTTTCCATCACTGTTACAGACTTAGTGGGTAACCATCAACGCTATTTTACGAAGGGAATAATGAAATTGCCAAGTTTTACTCCAAACCATATTTTGATGATAGAAACTGCAGGACAAGAAGTCTCGATTGCATAAACGTAATAATGTTAATGTATTTAGAAAATACATTACTTCATCAACTTTACTTGTTAATGTTGAGTCGAAACCTCTTTAGGGTAAAAGAATTAAGATCTGAAATTCACAGGAATAACTTTAGCATTCATCTATTAGAAACATTAACAAGTAAAAGCGCTATATTCGGCCGTGCCGAATCTTATATACCCTGCACAACGTGTAGTCATGCAATAACAGTAGTATATATAAAAACATCCCGTTGTGAAAAAAAAAAATTTAAAAAAAAAATTAAAAAAAAATTTTTTTAAAAAATTAAAAGAAAACTTAGAAAAAAAATTTTTTTTTAAATAATTAAAATATATATAATAAATATAAAACAAAAAAAAATATTAAAAAAAAAAATAATAATAAAAATATAAATAATATATTAAATAAAAAATAAAAAAAAAAAAATAAAAAAAAAAAATTTTTTTTTGGCTCAGCTGGGATTCGATGCCACGTTTTCTCTAACCAGTATACACGTTTGTATGTATGTATGTTGTTGTTGTAATGTTGTTTTTGTGAAAAGAAAATCGAGGTGGTCCTGGGTTTTTGCTCATATCTCAGTTGTTTATGTACCGATGTTTCTGATTTTCAATACCGATCTACTCCCGAATATTTCTGATATTTTAATACCTTACCCGGGTCCAACCTATGTCGGGGGGCTTCAAAAAGTTGATTTCAACATACACACGGACAGACGGTCAGACTGGCAGAGCTTAATCGACTTCCATATTCATAAGCTTTCAGAAAATATATACTTTATGGGGTCGGAAATGAAAATTGTAGAAATTTCACACGGAATGACAAAGCTATATATACCCTTTTTCACTGTGTGAAGGGTATAAAAAGAAATGCGAAGAACAAATGAAAGCAACAGCCTTACTGCCGTATTCATAAAAATATTTTAAGTTTATTAAAGGCTTATTTGACAAATTTCTGTGCAACATCTGTCAAATAAGCTTTTAATAATTCTAAAATGTTTTTTTTATGGATACGGCATTTATTCTCTAGCCTGAGTCTACAAGTAAACGGACCTGCAGCCTTATTTTGTAACTCGCACACACACACACTCAATGTGTGTTTGTATGTTTGCTTGTGCTTTATAGACGGTAAAACGGCTGGACCGATGTCCTTGAAATTTTCACAGAATCTGTAAGTGGGCGGGGTGCCACGCCCTATTAAAGTATATTATATATCACGAAAGTTAATGCAGCTAGAGTCTTCAAATTAAGTACGGAAAACTTTAACATTCACACGAACATTTGGGTAAAAAATGGGCGGACTTGCAATAGTAGGCGTGCCCCCTGGATTAAATACTAAAATTCGTATATTTGGAAAACGATATCAATTAGAGTAGTAAACTTTTGCAAGAGCAACTTTGACACCCAAATGCACATTTATGGAAAAAATGGGTACATTAGAAATAGTGGGCGTGGCAGCTCTCATAGCAATTGAATACTAAAATTCGTATATTCGGGAAGCGATAACAGTTAGAGTACTCAAATTTTGCACGAGAAGCTTTGATATCTATATGACTATTTTGATAAGAAATGGATGCTTTAGTAATAGTGGGCGTGGCACCTGTCATATGAATTAAATACAAAAATTCGTATATCTGGGAAGCGATAATAGTTAGAGTGCCCAAATTTTGCCAGAGGCACTTTGACGTCTATATTAATATTTGAATAAGAAACGGTTGATTTAGTAATAGTAGGCGTGGCACTTGCAAAATAAATAAATAAATAAACTATGAAATTTTTATTTCATTACGATGGGGGTGGCGAAGCTCACCGGGAATTAGCTAGTATAAAAATAAATAAAAATAATTTTTAGAGATATTTAGATCATCAAAAAGAAATGCAATACGCGAATTCCAACTTCAATGTTAGCACGATTAAATGAATTTTAAATGTTAGTTTAAATGTTGGTGGGTTCATTGAGCTGACCTACAGATAAAAATTTCTAAAAATTTACTTCTAAAAGAATTTTTATAAAAAAAAAATATTTTTAATAAATTTATTAAAACATCCAACCACTGGGAATATTAAAAGCGATTGCCTTTGTTATGGTAAAGTTAGTTATGAAAACATGTGTTAAATTTTACACAATGAAAATCTTATCATTCATATTTATAATCCGTAAATGACCATTTCGTGTCAAGATCAAAGCCGATAACCATTTTTCGATAAATGCGAAAACATAGAAAATGACTTTGTTATTTTACGTTAAAAGGCAATTGTCATATGACAACTTTTTATATTCTTTACATTCTTTGAAACTGAATCCTTTCTAGTGTATGTGTTAAGGAAAGGGTGCTGTATGTACACGAAAACTATGCAGATTAAATTCTAGGCCTTGTTAGCACTTTGTGTGTTAAAAAATATTATAGAATACAAAGTCGCATGTTATTTGAATATTATCAGGATTAAGGTCAGAGCTTTAAATGATTTAATTCTTTTATTTTCAAACGACATTTGTTTTTGGAGAATATGATTAAAAAACTTATGTTTTTCAAAGAGCACCGAAAAGAATCCTTTTCGGGATGACACTTAAGAATTTTAGAATTTGAACAACGTTGTGCAATCAACAGTAGTGTTTTACTTATGTTGTTTAATAAAGCACACTAAACGGAATCAAAAAAAATAATGAAATAAAATCGCTAAATTGTCATGAAAATAGCTAAAATGAAATTACTCTTCAATTAGTACAAAAGCAAAAAAACAAGTAAGAGCACTATATTCTTTTATATCCACCCACCAATTTTGTGTACTTTTATAGTACAAAATTTATTATTTTGTTATCAACAGTAATCGCTATGGAATAATTTCTTTATATTTACTTAATTATGTATCACTTTCTTTGTATAACTTCGATATGCCAGCAAAATGTTTTCGCAAATTTAGTCTTTCAATGCAAGTGGACGTTAAAGTAGGCGTGTCAACAAAGTTTCTGCTAATAAATACAACTGAGATATTTCAATATAGTCCTTTATTCTTCCAAGAACTTTGTCCATAGAAAAATTATATGAATTTAAGATAAGCCGTTACATGGGATGTAGGCGTTAAAGTGGGCGTGTCACTCAAATTTTCTGGTATAACAATGATATTGTCTAGTAGGATATATGTAGCAAATTTTATCATCATTTGTCGGTTTTATGAGCTTTGCAATTTCATTAACAGTAGATAACGTTAAAAGTGGGCGTTGTAGTAGGCGTATCAAAGTTGTTTCTGCTAATGAATAGAACTTAGATATTTCAATATAGTTTTTTATTATTCCAACATCTTTATTTACAGAGAAATTATATGAATTTGAGGAAAAGCTTTAAATGGGAGGTGGGCGTAAAAGTGGGCGTGTCACAATTATTTTCCGTTGAAACAAGGCCTTCGATCAAAAAGAATCGTACATATAAAATTGTCAGTTTTATTTGGTTTTAAATTTTGAATATGCTGAAAAATACACTGCGCGGCATAAATTTTCGTACATTTTGATCTATAACTCCTTTCCTAATACATAGACTTCAGCAATTTTTGAGGAAAAATATTTTTTACTCAGAAAATATATATTTGGAATTTCATGATTCTACGTCAATGCGTTTGGATACAATTACATTTAATTCGTGGAAGGACACTGTTTTTTTACCTACTCTTGCATAACGAGCTATAACTTTCTTCCCAATATTCCGATTTATCCAATTTTCAATACCAAGCAAACCTTGTGTATAAGAAATATTCTGGCAAAATTTGAGCCCCCTAGCTTTTTCGGTCCGACCTCTTTCGTGCTTTCAACAGACGGACAGATAGACGGACATAGCTAGATCGTCATAAAATAAAACCCCGATTCAGAATATATCAACTTTATAGGGTCCTAAATGGATATTTCGATGTGTTACAAACGGAATGAAAAAATTAATATACCCCCACCATTTTTTTGGTGGCGGGTATAAAAAAACAACTACAGATGTACTTCAGCCAACTTTAATAGCTAACGCCTGGTCAAAATTGAATTTTCATACTGCAAAGCGTTACCATCGCTGTACTTTAGTTCGCTTTATAATAATTTTATGGACATAAGAATTTTTGACAGATAAAATTCGCTTGTTGTACTTGTTTCGGTTGTGCTGTTAAGGCAGAATTAATTTGTACATGCTGTGCTGTTATGAATCAGCTGTTTTACTTTTGTTCAATTGAAAATCTGTATGTGTGGTTTGTTGTTACTTTTTAAGTGACGGCCATTGAGGTAGAAACAGCTGATATTTAAGTGCCTATATTTTAAAGGTGGCTGCAACAGACAGACTCTCTTGCTTGTATATGAAATCTGACACTACAAACTTCTTTTTGAAGAATGGAGTTTGACCACAAAAATATATAAAATATATAAACAGCTTGTTCTTGTAAGGTTATCTTGTAAAGTAAAGCAGATAAGTTTTTACAGAGGAAGTAACTACAAAAATTAAACAGCAGAATGGCACGTCACAGAACGACAACAGAAAGTAAAGATTAATGAGGCCCTAAGTCTAACAAAATGTGAGCTTCCGTGATGAAGCAGCTTTCGGGTAAGATTTTATGTTCGAAAACAATATTGTGGATCATAACAAAATTTAAAAACTTTCTCAATTATTTATAGAGATGAGAAATTCACCCAAACCCACTAGCTTGCAACATCCTAAATTATAGAGGCCACACTTGGTTGAGAAGAAGGGACACTTTTGCTTACAGCCGAGCACTAGAGGTGAGAACGACAATTACTGCTGCATCTGTTGAAAGAAAATTTTAGTCTAGCGTTGGCTAAATTTAAATTTAAGATTTGAATACTTATTGTTGCTTATTTTAATGTATATTGAGGATTAAATTAATAATAAAAAAAATGAAAATAAAAAAAAAATTATTAAGAAAATGTCGTACAAAACCATTTAGTTTTTCTCGTTAGCTCAAGGGTTTCCGCTTTAAATAAGACGGCTTTCTTTGCTATTTAAATCTTAAAAAATCACTTCTATATTCGCTTAACGAGAACAATCCTTTAAATAACAATTTAAACATAATGTTTTTGTCTGAGTGTAAATGGAGAAAATTATGCGTATGAATATCGTTTATTCATAATTGTATGAGTATGCATGATTTTACATACAATTTACCCCATGACATGTGAAAGGGCTAAACAAAGTAACAACGGAACGGAGACCGACCATAGCGACCGTAAAATTAGAGAAAGGAAAAGGAAGGAGGAGTTGTTAAGGGATTAAATTTTTTAATATGATTAGAAACCGATCGGTAGCTAGCTGCTTACACAAAAACGCAAATTTGAAAATATTATTCACTTAAGCTTTCAAAATACTTATTTATTTTCCTTTTTTTTTTTTCGATATAAAACATAAATAAGCCTTCTCATTTCAGCTCAGGCTAAAGGGTGTCAAGTTTTAAAAACATAAAAAATATTTCATCATACGAGCACATTTGTTCATGATATTGCGGGCATGTGCGTTGAAAGGGAGGATTTGGGTAAAATGACACGTTTTGACACTGACACGTGTTTTCATTTAGCTAAAATTACTAATTATTAAATTAGAATTCAATTAAAATGTTTCCTTTTTCCTGTTAACTGTGAAAATTTTTCAACACTTGTCAAGTATAGTTGAAGCGACGTTCTGGTTGCTATTGTGACATTTATTTTTATTCCGAATGAAAATATTTTGAAATGTGAGGAGCTGTGCTTAAGATACTGTATTTGATATACATATATACATACAAACATACATACATATACTTACATATGTGTGTATGAATGTGCTTCTATAGAATTCTAACAATATTGCTTTTTGGATGCTGTAGCTCAATTAAAATTATTGGCCCTCCTCAAAATAATAAACTAATGTCGAATTTAAAGTATAGAAAATTAAAATGTTTAAATATTATAAGTTTATTTGCACACCCACTTATAAACGTGCATATTAAAACTATTTATCTATATATATAAAAATCAATGTGTGTTTGTATGTTTGTTTGTGCTTTATAGACGGTTAAACAGCTGGACCGATTTACTTGAAATTTTCACAGAATCTTTCTGTATGTCTGGAAGGAACTATAGGCTATACTTTGGTTTGAAATTATAAGTGGGCGGGCTGCCACGCCCTATTAAAGAATAAGTATTAAATATTATATATCACGAAAGTTAATGCAGGTAGAGTCTTCAAATTAAATACGGTTAACTTTGACATCCACACGAACATTTGGTTAAAAAATGGGTGGACTTTCAATAGTAGGCGTGGCCACATGAATTAAATACTAAAATTCGTATATTTGGAAAACGATATCGATGAGAGTAGTAAAATTTTGCAAAAGCAACTTTGATATTCAAATAAACATTTATGGAAAAAATAGGTGCATTAACAATAGTGGGCGTGGCACCTACCATATGAATTAAATACTAAAATTTGGGGTGGCGAAGCACACCGGGTCTTAGCTAGTATAAAATAAAGATCTTTGTCTTATTTTCCTATGTGATCCCTTATAACTTTCTATAATTTTGATTGATTAATTTTATTAATTCTCAACGGAGACCGGTTGATTTTCCTTTAATCATGAAATTTGGCTACTGTTAAACCTCCGACCATATACAAATCTGCAAAAATCTGCCTGTTTAATCAACTTCTTCTTCATTATTATTCAAGAATTTTTTTCTCCTGTCGATGAGTTTGTTGTTCTTAAATACCTGCAAAAATTTAAACTATCAACAGAATCCTGACGGTGTTCCGAGTAGTATTTTAAAGAATTGTGCTCTATACTTATATAAACCTTTAAGATATTTTTTTTAATTTGCTGCTAAAGCAGAGTTATTTCTCTGGAAAAAAAAATCATTCAATATTTTACCAACTAATTTGGGATCGAAATCTTGTTAATTACAGGGATTAACCAAGCCAAGCCAAGTTAAGTTCTATTCCGACTTTGGTTAAAAAAATTGTTTGCAATATGCTGTCACACCAAATATCAACAAATTTATCTCCAAAGCAGCATAGTTTTAGAAAATCTTACTCAACCAGTACCAAACTTCTTGAGCTAACGACGCATGTAAATGATGTCATCTAAAGGGTCCGCCATCTAACGTTTTTTTTTTCAACTAGTGCTTATTTCGTGAATGGTAACACTTAGCTCATGTCTGATTTGACAGATAATTAGTTTTATCTTTCCGCTGAACGAATATGGTTGTGTATACGCTTGAACAACGCTGAGAAATATTGCGACATTACTTTCACCGATTTTGCCAAAAAAAATCATCTTTTCAGCTGAAGCTCATTTTGATCTTGGCGAGTATGTAAACAAGCAAAATTGTCGCATTAGGGGCATAGAAAACCCGCACGCATACATTGAAAAGCCGAATGAGTCACTGTTTCGTGCGGATTTTGGTCCAGAGGCATAATTGGGCATTTTTCTTCGAAAATGAGCAAAGAGTGGCCGTAGTCAATGGCGATCGTTATCGAGCCATGTTGAACGAATTTTTGTTCATAAAAGCTGAACAGGAGGTTATTGGCAACATTTGGTTTCAACAAGACGGCGCTACGTGCCACACAGCCAAAGCAACACTTTTTATAGCATTTTCAAAAAAAAAAAAAGTTATTTGGCGAACCCTTTACATATACATATGACCATTAAAATAGGTACCCTGATATACTGTTACATTTTTCCAGTTTTTTTTTTTAAATGCATAAATTTGCTTACAAACTTTACATGGTTTTAATTGTCAACACTTTTTTATATTTATAAAAGAAAATCCGTTATTTTTATACATTTTTGTTAGCGTTCACAGAAAAATTAATTAAAAATAAGAAAATTTTTGTGGCCAATAAAATAGGTACTTTGCTAAATATTTTCGCATATTCCAAAAATTAAGGTCGAACTGGACATTTCAAGGTTGGTAATCTTATTTTAATACAATAATAATCTAATGTCAATACTAACATCAATGATAGATGGGTCGAGCACAGCATTGTTTTGAAGAAGAGAGGAGACTAGTTAAAAAGCTTCGGGAACCGAATAAATCCTATAAATTTATAGATGATTCAATTGGACCGTCTAAAAATTTTATTGTCGATGCCCTTAAGCTCCGAAACACAAAATAAAGACGTGGTGCTATGAAAAAAGCCAGCCGAACTACTAATGGATACATAGAAATGCTTGCGAAACGAGACCTCTTTAAGTCCTCTAAGGTGATTGCAGCTGAAATAAATAATCAAATTTCAGCAAGAGCTGTTCGACGTCGTTTATGTGATATTAATCTTCCGGTACGAAAAGCTTGATAAAAAAAGTAAGTTTACAGAAGAGGAAAGAATTTGCAAATCGCCATAAGACATGGTGTGGCCCAGAAGGAACTTAAAAATGGCATAACATACTTTGGAGTGATGAAACTAAAATTAAATTCTTTGGAAACGATACTGGGCGGAATGTGAGAAGACCAAAATGTCAAGAATTCAACCCACGTTACACTGAAAAAACAATAAAACATGGTGGCGGCAACATCATGGTTGAGGGATGTTTTTCTTGGAGTGGCGTAGGGCCTATTCACTTAATTTCAGATATAATGACCAAAGAAGGCTACAAAAATATACTGGAAAATGTTATGTTGCCTTATGCTGAGGAAGAAATGCCATTACGTTAGTGTTTCCAACAAGATAACGACCCGAAGCACTCTTCTAAGTTTGTAAGTGAATGATTTTAGCAAAATAAAGTTAGTGTTTTGGAGTGGCCAAGTCATTCACCCAATCTCAATTTAATTGAGAATCTTGGGGAGATCTCAAAGTTAGACCTAGGAATGAGAATATTCAAAACTAGACTCAGTTATGGCAAAAAGTGCAATAAATATGGTATGACACTCCTATTGCCACCCGCCGCAAGTTAATCTCTTCTATGCCCAACATATGCTCATATGAAAAACGTACATACATATATAAAAAACATACATAGATAAAAACATCCCATTGTAAAATTAAAAAATAAAGTCTGTTAAAAAAAAATAAAAAAAAAATAAAAAAATATATAAAAAAAAAATTAAAAAAAAAATAATTTTAATATAAATAATAAATATAAAACAAAAAAAAAAAATTAAAATAAAATATTAAATAAAAAATAAAAAAAATAAAATAAAAAAAATTTTTTTTTGGCTCAGCTGGGATTCGATGCCACGTTTACTCTACCCAGTATAACACGTTTGTATGTATGTATGTTGTTGTTGTAATGTTGTTTTTGTGAAAAAAAAATCGAGGTGGTCGTGGGTTTTTGCTCATATCCCAGTTGTTTATGTACCGATGTTTCTGATTTTCAATACCTCCCGAATATTTCAGATATTGTAATACCCCACCCGGGTCCAGGCGATATCAGGCGGCTTCAAAATGTTGATTTTAACATACACACGGACAGACTGACAAACTGACAGAGCTTAATCGACTCCCTTATTCCTAAGCTTTCAGAAAATATATACTTTATGGGGTCGGAAATGAAAATTGTAGAAATTTCACTGTGTGAAGGGTATAAAAATAATTTGTTATGATTTATAATTGTATGTATTGTTCGTCTATAAGGAACTTATCCAGTTTAAAGTGCTGGACAATGTAAGATTATTTTGAACATGAAATTTATTTTCCCATAAAAAAAAATATTAGTTTGCCGGTTAAAAAAGGAAGTATTTTAATTTTTTAACCCCTAATTTTATATTAAATATTTAAAAAGTAAAACATCTTAAATTATCCGAAATATGCATGTGAACCGATTTGCAAAAAAATTGAATAAATTCTAACCAACATCATTCAATATACACATGTAGATATTGATATGACAACATAAAATACAATTACAGCAAAATAGAAAAAAAAATAAAAAATCCGAATAAGCAAAATATAAAATGAATTCTGAAATGTATATAAGTACATTTATACAGAAAAAAAAAATGAAACAAGTAGCACAATCAAATCAAATTGAATATCACATCCTAACAGGTTTAGAAAAATTGAAAAAAAATGACAATATTTTGCCAAAATAAATATAGACAATATTTATACATTCGATATTACAGTACAATGTTTCAATGTTCGTAGTGAAGTGAATACAAATAACGGTACAAGCAAAAACAATAATAACGATGTGTAATGTTGACTGCTCAAAGTATGCTACACTATTTCAAATTCAGCTGAATAGTATTAATAATGATGCTCTATGCAAAGTGTTATTCTAAAATGAATTAAGTTCATTAAGTAAAAAAACACATTACAAAATAATGAGTTGAAAGTACTAAAAAACAGTTCTTCACTATTTGCAATTTGGCATCTAAACCCATTATTTTAATACGGCAATGTCATTGGAGGCAAGTACTTACCATCCCCGCTTACATATAGACTAAAATAAGTACTTACCATCCTCGCTTACAAATACGTACACGAGTAAGTTCTCAGAACGCTTGCTTTAAAATAGGTACTTAAATAAGTACTTACCTTTATAGCAACAAATAAGTACTTGATTTTAATAACCTAAATAACCCATTACTATTATGGACTTACAAAATTCCAGAACAAGTTGAATGGCTTCTAGCAAGTTTCGCAAAAAGAAATTGTATTGTGTGTGTATCTAAAGAAATGTCTAAAAATAAGTTCTTACATATCACATTATAAATCAAGTCATTACTAAAACTCTTTTTAGTAAGACAGACGATATGTAATAGTCATTGAAAAGTATGTTGTTTAGTAAGAGCAAGTCATTACCTTGTTTTTGCTGGTCAATGTACTGTGAACATAGAAATGTTAAAATTGTGTGCATGTGAAAGGGCAACAAATTATGTCTTAATAGGAATTTCATTTTATAAATCTCTCTAACTTGCTGCTTTCCTTTTTAGCAGTGCGCAGGACAACGACATGATTTTAGTTAGGGATAATAAAAGCGTTTATTACTTAGTTGGAAAATAGATACTTATAATGTGTGCTATCACTTATAAAAAGTATGCCTTCTACTAGCGCTGAATTGAATTGTCAGAAAGACACTAAGTAAGCGATTTAAGAAGCACATTTTGGTAATGAAGTTTTTCTTGTGGTATCCATTTTGCATAAACGAAATTTATTAATGTGCCAACGGTTTCTAACTACTATTTAAAAAGACTAAATATTCATATAAATACGGGTCTGATAAAATTGTATAATTGTATGATGCATTCATTATAAATATGCTGAGAATTTGGCAATTGCGGTTATGATGTTTATTGCCATAAAATTGTCTTTAGCTTCTTTAGGGTCCACAACTAGACAAAATTTCTTGAAAAATTCTTGGTATGGAGAGCTTTTTGCAATTAAATAAATCATAAAGCAGTCGTAATTTAGCTTTGGTCGGGTCATTGCGTCATTGTCATTATCGTTGTCGAATAAGGACAATCCTTTTAATCTGGCATCGAGGGTTTTGCATCTCATTCTCGCATTAGTTAATTGCGTGGCGTCGGTAAACTGTACCGAGTTACAGTTACCCGGAGTCTCATTTGACCACATGCAAAACTTTTAATAGATAATTGAATAATAAGTGTTCAGCTCCGACTTCCTTTATGAAGGTATAGGTCGACTTATGGAAACAGAACCGTCATGGGATACCCTGGCTTTTTGAGTTATAGAATACTCCGCCAACAGAACTTAGAAAAAAAAAAAATAAAGCATAATCAATGTTTGCGGAAAAGACTTTTTCCTTTTAGAAAGCAGTACAATGTGTTCACATATTTTTAATCCGATTTGGCATATTGTCATATATTGTAAGAAAGCTATGAAGTGGTACCGAAACAATACCATAGTCTAATCCTTCAAATTGTCTGGAGCTAATACCACATAAATTTTTAAAATAGATGATCAAACCCTTTAATGAAAGGGTTTCCAAAAAAGACCTGGAAGTTAATGAGTAGTGGTTAGAATTCATTTGCGTAGCTTAATTTCTTTTCTTCTGGAAATGGCAAAAACTTAACCATTTTTTTTTTTTGGTCAAAATCTTAAGCTGAGTTAATTTCATGTACAGTTAATGGTAATAATTAATTTTGTTTCAAATTCTGTAGTGGCAAAAACAATTCTGTTAGAAATCTAAAGGGTATATTCTTCTGTGATCTGTAATATAAAATTATTGAAATAAAAGGAATCAAAACTGTAAGATCAACCGTTTCCAAATTAATTAATTAATTTTATATATGTTAAGACTATTTCGAGCTCACTCCTTAGCAGCTGTTATAATGGCTCACATATTAAACAGTATTGCTAAATTATCTTATTTCGGACTAAGTAAGTCGGTCCCCTTTCGATAAACAAAAATCGCAATCTACGAAATGATATTGAATTTCAAATTGCAAACTATAGAGCACAAATATTGGAAACAACTTTGTATTAAAATGTTGCAAAAATTAAAAACAAATAAATAAATGGAATAAACAACTGTAGCAACAATATTGAAAATACTTGACAACTAAAAAAAATATGCATGAAATATGCAATGCAACAACATTTTATAGTCAGCACAATTATCTAGGATGAGGAAAACAAGTAGCAATGCATGAGCATTAACAAAACAAAGGTACCTTTAGACAAAAAAAAAAATCTTGTGTGAGTAGTTTTTATATTCATTTACATGTGCAAAATAGACACTCTGGATCACTAAATTTGTTACGTGTCAATACCTATTGAAAGTGTATGATTGAACAAAAACAAAAAAAAAGGACTACGGAAAATAGCAACGAAATGATTCCACTTCGTTTTTTTTAACAAAAAAACAACTATAAAAATCTGTAACCAAATTGTTTGTAGTCAAAAACCTATACAAATAATATTCGCTTTCATATGCATCCCAGCAAAATAACACATTACAAAATAATGAGTTGAAAGTGCAAAAAACAGTTCTTCACTACTTACAATTTGGCATCTAAGCCCATTTTTTTAACACGGTGATGTCATTGGAGGCAACTACAAATCACGCTTGCTTACAAACATGAACTCTTATAAGTACTTCTTACGGTCGCTTTTAAATAGAGACTTAAATAAGTACTTACTTTTATAGCAACATATAAGTACTTGATTTTAATAACCTAAATAACCCATTCCTTTTATGGACTTAAGGCTTCATTAGTGTTTACTTTCTGATGCCGTTCTGTTGTTTAATTTTTGTGGTTACTTCTTCTGTAAAAACTCATCTGCCTTAACTTACAAGGTAATATTACAAAAACAATCTTATTATATTTTTTGTTCTCGTCAAAGTCCATATATAAAAAAAAATTTGTAGTGTCAGATTTCATCTATTAGCAAACAGAGTCTCTCTGTTGCAGCCACCTTTAATATATAGGCACCTAAATATCAGCTGTTACTCTCTCAATGACCGTCACTTAACGTTGAATTCTATTAGAACGTTAAGACTAATTCTAACTTAGTTCTACCTTTTCAGAAGTCGTTCGGTTCCAGTGTTGCCGTTTTCACTGCGATCGCAGTTTTTCACTGCGATTTGCCCGTCGTCACTGCGTAACTGCGTTTTTTTTAATATCACTGCGTTTTTCAGTTTTTGGTAGTTTTCCTCTTTTTTTTTATCAACAACGCCTTAACATGATTTACCTCAAACGTATTTAACACGTAAGTCTGTAAAGGCTATAACACAACGAGATAAAATTGTCACCCTGTTAAAAATATAGCAGCTAGATGGCAACATTTTCTAATGTTACGTTACGTTGCAGTTGACTGATTAGGTCTTGAATTAAAATGTCAGAAATCCCGTTAGAAAAACATATACAAACTATTTCGTGAAAAAATATTTGCTTTTAATTCCATTTAATTAATTTTTATATTGTTTCGAAATGAATGGGTAAGTTGGCGTTTCAAATAACTAGAAAATATTACATGATATTTATTTATAGCAGCCAAGAGAAAACCAACAAGAAGACAAATGCAAAGAAAAGGAAACTCCCGGCAACAACACAAGGGCAGAATAAAATTAACTAAACAAAATTAAAAAACAAGTAATTCTTAAAAAAAGGGCAAAAAACTGTTAAACAATTTCCTTTTTTTTTCCAAACGAAAACGACATTTTTTTATTTCTCGTCACTGCGCTTCACTGCGTTTTTTTTGGTCGATTTCACTGCGAAAAAAAGTTGGTCGGCGGCAACACTGTTCGGTTCCTTTAAGGACACAAATTCGGTTAGATTTTTCAGCGATACGTTAACTTGAATTTTAAAAATCAGTGAAAATCTATAAGTCATCATTTTGTTAATGTAATGCTTTGCGGCTGTTGTCAAAATAATTATTACTTATAACCTATTCATGTTAAACTAAATGAGAATTATAAAAAGTTGTGTATTTGAATGGCTGCTAGCAAATATCGCAAATGTCTGAAAATAAGTACCTACGGATCTCATTATAAATCAAGTCATTAAAAATACATCTTAGTAAGACAGACGATATATAATAGTCATTAAAGAGTATGTTATTTAGTAAGAGCAAGTCATTACCTAGTTTTTGCTGGGATGGTACTAATATACTATTGAACATACATATATCTCAGAAGTGTTATAGCCATGCCCACAGTTGTTGCAATACAATTTTGAAATTAATTTGTTATTGAATATATTTCCAACTACTTTCAGAATGTGTGAAAGACTAGTTCGATAATCATTGCAGACTTTAAAAAATCTTGTAATACTTTAAACGCGAAAATATCTAGCAAAATTCATAATGAAAATGCATCAATTCAATTGACGTCTGTTTTGTAAAACATCAGGTTCTTTTTATTAATTTTAAGCTTTTTGAAAAAAAAATTGTTCAATGGGCTATTACATAATGTGTTTCTTGTTTTAAGAGAAAATATTTTGTATCCGTCAATTTATTTATTCCTGCAGTGAGAGCATGAATACGAAATGACAGTTGTAATCAATGATGCATTTTTCAATATTCTATAGTAATAAAATAAAAATCTTGTTTATGTATGTATTTACATCCATCCATATAAACATTGATATGTATGTATGTATATGTATGTGTTGTGTGTATTTCTATATAAATAAATATTTATTTGTGAACTTGATTTGGAGATTAAATGTGATTTGGCTTGACTAAAAAAATTCATAAAATTAGTTTTTATTATTATTATTATTATTGTTAATAGACTGTTAGGATATTTACTAAAAAAAAAAATAAAATTAAAATAATCACAATGAACGTGTTACCTAGAAAATAAAAATTTATATCGTTATAATTGTTCAATATTTAAATTAACAAAAACAAATACTGGGCATAAAAGGGTAAAATAAAAAATAAATGCTTTCAGCGTCATTAAATAAAAACTTGTGATAATGATGTATAGAGAAGAATTATGTGCCGCAAAATTAAGACATTCGCGGAAGTTGAGCTGCCAGCTATTAAACAGTTCACAGGTGGTAGATAGTGCCAAGGCCTCATAGTGGGATTAGTTGCGTATATATTGTATAAGCATTCCGGTTAAGCAGCGGGTGATGGAAATGATATGTAGGGTTTTATAGTGGGATCTACAGGAACCAATGAAATCACTATATTCCACATATTTCTGTGGCTTGGAGCTAAAAGGGCCAATGTCAAAATATTTACTTTTGAGAAAATTGGAATTGAACTTTAACTTTTATAGATGGTTTCATAGTGACATTGGCCAGAATTTTATTTATGATGCTGTTCTGTTTTTAAGTATGACTTTAGCTGTTTTGCCATAATGAAATAGAGCAAGAAAACAAATCTAATGCAATGATTAACTCAAAAGAGCAAAAAAGTGACATTTGCCCTTTTAGCTCCAAGCCACAGATTTATGTTCAGTGACCATTTTTTTTTTGCAGACCAGTGTAATTAAGGGTTCCTTTTCTTAGAAATTGCTCTTATAACATGAATATGTTCATAGGAGTTTATAGGTTGATCTTATGATATATTTTTATTGTCCAAATGGATAAATGTATTACAAAGAAATTATTAAATAAATACGAACTTTAGAGCCATAATATTGCAAATGCCTGTATTCAAAAATCTTTTCCACTTTCATTAAATTGTTACATAAATTGTAGATTCAATTTACATATGGGCATTTCCATAAATATATCAACACGACTGTTAAAATAAAAACTCTTGAAAGTTTTTCAATATAAGTTTATTGATAAAAAAAAACACTAAAATTTTGCTATGCGCAGGTATTAAGAGCTTTTTAAATTATTTTAAGAGCAATAATAAGAGTTTTATCTGATTATCTCTTTGACTTATTTTAAAGAATTGCAATCAACTATTTTTGTTTTAGCGACTAAATTGTAAAAATGAATTGTAATTGTAAATACGCTTTAACATTAAGGTAACAACAATAATTAACAAGATCCATAAGAAAAAATAAAATTAAGAGTTCAATTAGCGGTATTATTTTGATTTCCCTTGGATGTTATTTTAATGTCACGTACGTAGTGCAGAAACATTATTTGTCTCCGTCATTCGTATTTGAACAGTCGCAAGAGCAGCTAATTTAGATTTTAACTTTTTTTCTTAACATAATATAAATTTGACTACCTAAGAATACTATTAGAGAAAAATCTATCACGTACGATATGTCACGAACGATATTAAATTGAATTTGTTATAAAATCATTTAAAGATTGTTCTCAATTAAGTATGATGGATTTTAATTGAAAAATATGTGGTTTAGTGTAAGAAATTAAAAAAAGAAAAAATACCTCCCAAGATTCGCAGATTCTTTCGTATTTCCATATATACCTCAAAATCACTTCTGTTTTATGTCACGTACGATATATTCTTATTTTTCTGGATATTTTAGACAACAATGATTCGAATAAAATGATTTTTTTTTGAATAAAATACCCTTTGAATGGAACATAAAGATCGAATTTTGTTTCAGTTATTCTTACTTTTGCAAGATTTACTCCACTTCATAGGAGTACAAATGTCACGTACGATGACATAGAAATGCCCATATGAGAATACCAATGAAGAGTGCCGATGATAAAATCGTATCTGGTTTCGAAATTACATTCCATTCGGCTAATATCGTAATAGTTTTTCAATATTCTTAAAATTATTAAAATACAGTTTAATTAAAAAATTTTTAAGGAATAAGAATGATTTACAATAAATTTAAATAAACAAATTTAGGTTTTAAGGCGATTGTGCTGGATTTCAATAGCAATTCATTGTCGGATATTTGCAAAGGATTGATACTGCATACAGATCTGAGCATCATGTGGAGGCTTTTAAAGGATGATTTGAACCCAAATATGGACATACGGACATTGCTTAATGTAATGTAATAAAGGCCATGTCAGATAGAACTTTTGCTTCACGTTGCGTTAGAAATTCTCGTTGACATTTAAGATGAAGTAGCCGTTCTTATATGAAACATGTCACAAAAAGAACTTTTAACGCAACGCGAAGTTTAAAGTTAACCAACTCTCATCTATTGCGTGCTTTGACAATCCGTACTTGCAAACTTTTTAGGTAAACAAACAATGCGTAAGTGTTGTTAACGTTTTTATTGTGACATACACCTTTTATTTCGCGCTTTTCTGTCAAAGTTAGAAATGTCACGCAAAGCGACGAAGTTTTATCTGACATGTTCTTTATTAAGGTCGTCATGTTCTTTGTCAAGACATGTCACAATGTCGGGTATTAATGAGTAAGTCTAACTTTCCGACCAATAGATTTGTTATTTCCTCTATCAGCTGTAGCCTCCCAATCAGTCAGTAACATACCCACATAAACTCTGCCACATCTGATACTATCCGAATTGCAGTTCAGACTCGGAGAGCCTGTACACAGGCACAATCAACAACTTGCTCATGATAGCTTGTAGCACAGTTTCCACAACCACGTTAATAGGATCGACAGTAAATTTATCTTACCTAAAACTAATTTTTGTTTTTGGATAACCCACTTACTGCATCAATTCAAGATTCCAGTCTTCTACACACTATCATCTCTAACAACTTCCCACTCACATCCATCATATATAGTGGGTGGTGATAAGAAGAGTGATCATCCATATGGCTTCTCTCACCAATTCAAGATTCCAGTCTTCTATAGACTTTCCTCTGTAACAACTTCCCACGCGTATCTATCTATGCTTGTTTACGTATCGATTTAGCCAGAAATGAGCCTAATCGCTGAACATAATTTTTCGATAAAACAGTAGATTTCCATCGAGCTGTTGTAAGGCCCATTCAGCAAAAATTTGACGCTTCGGTAGATCATTCGGTTTTAATTCTTGTACGAATTGGATTTAATAGGCTTTCAAATGCAACTCGACACGTAAAATTTTCCACGTGGATGAATAACACATGCCCAATACCTGAGAACGGCGACGAACTTACATTTCATTATCCCCATTAACACTGGTCGCTACGGCTGCAATATTCTTTTCGGTACGCACTCTACGAACGCGAGTCGGGGGTTTAATGTCCAGCAAAGTAAATTTGGTGTGAAATTTGGTGATAATAGCGCGAATTGTTGATTCACTAGGTCGATTATGACGACCATAAAAAGTTCGTAACAAACGATGGACATTTTTCACAGAGCACAAATTTTGATAATAAATTTCAACGATTTGCCGTCGTTGCTCGTGTGTGAGTTTCTCGATGATGAAATGACAGAGTATACAGAACACTTTTCACTTTCACAGATGTAGTTTTGACATAATTACCAACCAGTACTGGCAGCCCGAAAAACTTAATTCATAAAAAATCACCCTTTACACAGTGAGTGGCGATTAGAAGAGTGATCATCCAGGGGCTTCTTGTCCTTTAGTAGTAGGACCAGTTTTTGCCTCTTCCATACCGATGGAAAAATCCATTGAATTAAGCACAAGCTTATCACCTTTACAAATTTCTTAGGATAACATTTGATGGCTCTCGTCTTCGTTATAGACATCAGCTGATGTTGGCTGTTATCAGTTATACCTCTTAGCCTTGTGTATAGCCTTCTTGCACGTAAATAATTTACCCGCAAAAACCCCAATTCATCATTTCACCAATACACTGGTTGTTTGTATACCGATGTGTGTGTATGTTTTTATGCATTTTCTAATAAATTTTCTAACAATTGCGTTTTTTCAATGTGTGAGTGAGCATTTTATTATTCTTAAAATAATACGTAAATAGTTCAACTTTGACAAAAAGGTGGGTGGAGTCTATTAATAAAAATGAGTCATATTGAGTTTTAATAAAATGTCTATATATTTTCTATGCAAGTGAATGTGATTATGTCCTTTTCCCAGTAAAAATTTCATTATAATTGGTTGTGTAATGGTGGGTGGTTGACAGGGATGTGTTTTTTCAATTGACCGTTACATAGAGGTGGACTAGAGAGAATTTATTTTTTATTTTAAAAATGATTTAAATATACATATTAATAGATGGCGTTACTAGTACTAAATATAAAAAATTATTAATAAAACACCTAAATTGCAATCTATTATGTAAAAGACCAGATTTTTAATAAATGCTCACATAGAAAAGGAAATAATTAATATTACAATTGTTTATAACAAAACTATAAAATAAAAAATGTACAGATGTCCATCAAGCATACGAATATTGTATATAAAAAATATCGTTAAATGACAAATTGATAGTCCAATATGTTCCTGTTTAACGAACAAGTTATAAAATGATTGTCAGTTTCCATTAATGAAAATTAATTTTAGCATTCAAAAGAAGAGTGACTCTTATATTTGCAACAAATAGTGGCAAGTTTTAAAGAATGATTAAAATGACAAAATAAAAAAAAGGAAACCTACAGTTAGTAGAGTCATGTAAATAAATGAAATTTTAATTGATTTTCATCAATAACCATTCAGTTTCAACCAGTACTCACACCTTCGTACTTACATTGACCGGACACAGATATATTTCTGCAACAAATTGATGGAATACCGAATAAAAAAAAACAACATTTGAGGTAAAACGACCGTAAGTATGGTGGTAAAATATAAAATAGTCAGTGTGGTAAACAGTTAAAAGGTTCAACTTTTTTCAATGAAATTTACTCTCACACAAGAAAATTAATTGGAATTTTAATTAATCGCAAAATTTTTCACAAATAATACAAACAAAAAAAAGAATGTAAATATTCTTTACTTATGTTGCATGCAACCAACACAAAAACTTTAATAAAAAACACACACAGAAATGAATGAGTATTAATACCGTCCTCACTATCACCATCATCGTCATTCAGTCGTTCGTCAAAAATATAAAAAAGAGAAATTGATCAGGATAAAAAAAAGAAAGATTTGCAACAACAACGACTGTTTTACGTGCTACCAACCAGAAGTAAGCAACAACTGCAACAGCAATAAACACAGGCTACAAAAGGGTTGATATGAAAAATTAAAAAAAAATCCTTTTATTTTTGTCCCTGTTTTTCTTGTCGTTGTTTTTGTTTTATTTATTTAAAATATTTCAATTGTGATTGATTTTATTTATTGTATATGTGTGCGTGTAAAAATGCAATAATGACTGTTTGTGTGGATGAATATTCTTCAATTGATACGTTTTTAATTAAAAGTGCAGTGATATGCATAAATATTTGAAATATTGCAAAAACAATAATGTTACAATGTATCGGAAAACCTTGATATTAGGGGTCAGTATGATTATTTTGAACTGTTTTGTTGAGATTTATTTCAAATATATTTTATTGCCATCTGGGGTGTATTTTGTTCATTCAGATTCTTGATTAACATTTATTTTATTTGAGGAGTATTTACATTAAATTCGAAATATGGGTATCTTGTCTCTTTGATAGACTTGGGTGCTCGGGTACCAAGCAATATTAACATGGTAGCGATTTAGTTGATTGATCTAAAAGAACTTTTTCAATTTTTAAACTCAGTTCGATTTTAAACGTAAAACTAAAGAAGGAATAATAACCCAGCAAAAAAAAAAAACATGCAAAAGAAATAGTGAACGCATGAGTTCAAACCATGATGATGTGGTTCAATTTAAGTGAAACATGCATGATTTTTACATTAACGTGTTGTTGGAGAGCATGTGTTTATATAAATGCAAAAAAAATTTCACTTAAGTCCAAAAAGTGCATAGAACGCATGTATAGTAGATGGAAAGAAAGCCATGTTTCATGAAGTTATGATTGTTCACATATATTGTTTAAGATTTTTCGTATGCATTTGCATGTATTTTGAAGCATACGATTAAAAGCTAACTATTTTGGAGAAGGCATTCCTCATGTTACCTCTTGCACTTATGAGTTAAAAGTCATGAAAAATGTTATTCACATGAAACTAGTGCAAAATTGTTTTGCTGGGAAGATATACGTATATTAAAAAACCACTACAAAAAGAATGTTTTTTTACAGCCTCCTTAACTAATAACACTATGCAACAAGCAAAAATTCTCAAAATAATCACTATATTTTTTGATCCGCTCCAGTCACCTTACTGCAAAAATCATCAAAATTTCAAATTATGTATATGGTAAGGTTTTTTTTCTTACATTTTTTATAAAATTTGAGATTTTTGAGGGGACTGCTCCATACCTCTTGTCGTTACTTTGCAACGACGTAGTCGATTTTGTTATACGATTCCTCAAAAAATTTTAAATTATGCCAGATTTAGGTTTTTTTTTATATCAGTTTCTGATTAAGCCATCATTTTTGGAGTTATTGAGGAACAAGTCGAAAAAATCTTTTCTTTTTGGAAAATTATAAAATTTTTTAAATCGAAAAATTCATAAAAAATAGAAAGCATCAAATAAGTATTTTGTCTTAAAGCTGTATTTATTAGAAATAAAAAAAATTTATTACATAAAAATCCATGGAAAAATTCGTGTTTTATTCCCGATAAAGTGAAAGTACCTAGTTTTGATATTTTTTTATCACAAATTAGTGTAAAGCTAAAAATTTTGTGATTTTTTTATTTTTTTTAAATGATAAATAGATTATAAATTATTTTCCGTCGTTAATAAGTTTAGAAGTTAGATGGGATCTCAAAAAGTAACAAAGATAAAGTTTTTACCGGTTTTTGTCCCCTGACATGTGCACACATATCTATTTCTCAACAAACTTTTTAAGTCATGAGCCATTTTAGCTATATTTCAGATATAATCATAATAAAAACTTTATTAGAAAAACATCGATTTTTTTTCTCAAATTCATCATACAAATCTATTTTCACCTACCAGATAACAATTTTCCTATGACCTTAAACGACCTTCTGTCACACTTGCAACACACAAATTCTGAGTTTCGACAATTACGTTACTAAAGATATAGCATAGAAACTACAACTATTTTTTAAACCCTCCACCTGTGTGCTAAGGTTATACATATATCGTTGGTCACAAGCAGAAAATCCCAAACTAAGATATTTGTAACTTGATAGGAGAAGGTAAAAACGTAATAGAAACTACTTTTGGGAAATTCTTTAGTAAAATTGATTGTAAGGCAATTATCTTTGATACTATTACTTTAAATGTTTCTGTCGTGGTGTATTTGTGTGAAATGTGTTGAAATCACCGAAATCTCAATTTCGTAAAAATACGAGCTAGCGCTTTTCTACTTGCTTCCATCGATATATTTAGCTTTGTCATTCCGTTTCTAATTTCTCTAATATTAATTAATCTCACTACTAGCTATTGAAAGGAGCCGACCGATTTCAAACAAAATTTCGGAGTAAATTGGGAATGGTCTTTAGATGGCTTGTATGAAATAGACTCAATGGTTCCGAAAATAAGGTGTTAGATTTTCCTACATATTCCCATACAAATACATATCGACAAAATGCCCTCCATTTTCCTTATTATGATTTTTATTGTCACTTGAAAAGTTACCAAACCATGTATCGTAATGTCTTATATTCGGTCTTAATAATTGGATCTGTAAAAGGCAAAAACGGTGAGTGATAACCTCAAATGTAATGAATACAATGCAAAAAATTTTTTGGGGCCAGCAAAGCGGTCCGGGTATAAAATTAAAAGTATTGACTAAAGGAATACAGTTAGCAATGCAGAAATTCAAAATCAAAAGTTGTATCAAAAATGATAAAGCAAAATGGCGTATAACATCGAAAGTGAAATCTAGGCTTAGCAACGATGTGGTAATTTAGCTATGCACATGATGTTGAAGTGTATTATTTGATTTAAACACAGCACCGTTACCTTTTCACTTGTATTTTGAGCACAAAAAGCTGTTAGATTTTATATGTAAAGTAATTTTTCATTTGCGCAAGTTAAATATAGATCCTTGATGTTCTTGATATATCCTAGAGTTCAGTAGTAGAAATAGTGGTTGGAGGGAAAATTTCAATTGTCTCTGTGTTTCTTATTTAAATTTTAACTCAAATGTTTATTTTGTTAAGCCCTTAGATCAATTTAAAACAGTTTTTTACATATTTGTATGCAAGATATTTTTTTAAAATAATTTCTATAAATTTCAAAAATATAGAAGAAAAAAGGTTTGATCAAGGCAAATCCATAAGGTATATGCATCGCGGCAACAAACACAACAATAAAAAACACATGTATTTTGTTTTTGTATTATGCCGGCATATGTCAAACAATTTTTTTATTTTCTTCTCAAATTTGAACCACTTTTAAAAAACCTTAAAGCGAAAACTTTTAATTCACAGTTTTGTATTTTTATACCCGCCACCAAAAAAATGGTGGGGGTATATTCATTTTGTCATTCCGTTTGTAACACATCGAAATATCCATTTTAGACCCCATAAAGTATATATATTCTGAATCGGGGTTTGATTTGATGACGATCTAGCTATGTCCGTCCGTCTGTCCGTCTGTCCGTCTGTTGAAAGCACGATAGAGGTCGCACCGAAAAAGCTAAAGAGCTCAAATTTTGCCAGAATCTTTCTTATAGACAAGGTTTGTTTGGTATTGAAAATGGGCTAAATCGGAATATTAGAAAGAGAGTTATAGCTCGTAAAGCAAGAATAGGTCGAAAAAACCGTGTCCTTCAAACATCGAAAAAAAAGGAATTGTGTCCAAACGCATAAACGTAGAGTCATGAAACTTTGAATATATATTTCTCGAGTCAAAAGAATATTTCTCCCCAAAAATTGCTTAAATCTATGCATTAGAAAAGGAGTTATAGGTCAAAATGTACGAAAATTTATACCGCTCAGTGTATATTTGAAATTTAAAACGTAATAAAACTGACAAAACTATATGTACGGTTCTGAAATTTTGCAAACATGGTATTTTGGTCAAAGTCTTCGTTATAACGGAAAATAAATGTGCCACGCCCACTTTTTTTTTAAATTTTTATAAAAATATATTAGTCATATTCATTAGCATTTATTCATTGCAGATGGCGACATCTGTTGAAGGCGCCACTACATTTTGCAAACACTGAGGATGATGTCTTTGCTAAACATCACGTAGAACACTAGATGACTCTAGTAACATTTTTTTGCACAAACTACAAAGGAATTTTATAGGGGTTTGTGAAAACGAAAATGACCGAAGTTTGTTGACAAAAATTAACTAGAGTAATGATTTGTGCCCAACTTTACATATAGTTGTACACACAGTCTTATGAGGTTTAAGATTTAAAAATATTTTAAAAAAATGTGCATCAGTAGATTTAAAATAAGTATTTGAATATTTAAAATACATATTTTAACAAATTTTTTTTTTATCTATCTATTTTTTTGTAAAGGGTGGTTAAATTTTAAGGGCCACAGGGTGACTCAAAATAGACATGCTCAGCATTTTGCTAAAACAGGAAATTTATTAGTAAGATTTTGATTTTTAAAGTTCTATAACATTTTGCTTTTAAAAGATTTTCAAACGAAATAAGTTTTATATAATTTTAAAATTTGTTAGCCATTAGTACATGAAAATAAATTGTTTATAATGTTTAGAAATAATTTGTTTTTATCTTTAGGTCTAAATTTTCCTAAATTCCTTTTTTTAATACACCATAACTTCTAGAAAACATAAGATAACAAAAAGAAATTAGCACCATTTAGTAGATAAAACTCTCCTCTCCTCCCCATTTTATACCCGTTACGATCCGACCTTGATCAGCAGACCAATTTTTGTGACACAAGGTCAAATATTTTTTGCAAAATTTTAGTAAAAGAGCTAAACTAATTTTTTTGTAATGTGTTTTTTTGAAGTATTTGAGTTTTTATATCCGCCACCAAAAAAAAGGTATGTATATTCTTAATCGGGGGTTTATTTGACGACGATCTAGCTATGTCCGTCCGTATGTCCGTCTGTTAAAAGCACGATAGAGGTCCCATCGAAAAAGCTAGTGGGCTCAAATTTTGCCAGAATATGTCTTATACACAAGGTTTGTTTGGAATAGAAAATTGGCTAAATCGGAGTATAAGGAAGAAAGAAATATTGCCTAAATGCATGCATTAGGAAGGGAGTTAGAGATCAAAATGTACGAAAATTTATACCGCGCAGTGTATTTTCCAATATGTTAAAAATTTTAAATCTAATAAGAGTGACAAAATTTGATCTACGATTCTGAAATTTTGCAGGAATTGCTTTTTGGTCAAAGGCTTTGTTCTGACGGAAAATAAATGTGACACGCCAACTTTTACGCCCACCTTCCATACAACGTTTTCTCTCAAATTCTTATAATTTCTCTATAAATCGAGATTTTGGAATAATAAAGGACTATATTGAAATATCTAAGTTGTATTTACTAGCATAAATAACTTCGACACACCTACTATAACGCTCACTTTCCACGTTATTTACTGTTAATGAAATTTAAATTTATAAAACCGACAAAATTAGAGGTATGATGATAAAATTTGCTACGGAAATCCTTCTAGTCAATGTTATTGGTATGCCAGAAAATTTAGGTGACACGCCCACTCTTACGCCCACATCCTATATAATGCTTTATTTCAAATTCATATAATTTCTCAATGAATAAATATTTTGGAAGAATTACGGACTATATTGAAATATCTAAGTTGTATTTATTAGCAGAAATTTTATTGACACGCTTACTTTAACGCCCATTTTCACTGAAACATTTAATTTACGAAAACATTTTACCAGCATATCCAAGTTATAAAGGGTGGTTAAATTTTAAGGGCCGATGTTGATTTTGAATTAAACACAAATTATTTAGGAAATTATTATCATTTCTTTTTTAATGATAATGTTTGTATGGTTCAATTATGTATGGAACAAAAAATATCGGCCAAATGGCCCCGCGACCTCAACGGCACACCTCGATCCGATAGTCCAAATTTTCAATAACATTGCTGATGCTCAATTGTTTGGCACGATGATGAGTCGAAGTTGACTGTTTTTTTGCCACACTATCGCGATAAACAGCAATGCTTCTCATTTAACGAATTTAGAAGGCATTCATAGATGTTCTAACATTTTATACAGACCTGGGGCCGAATTACGGCATTCGATATCGATCGAAATTTTACTCGAACGATCGAGTACGCTGTGCTTTAGGTATAGAGATTCTAATAAGAGTTTTCAAATTTCGATCACGTTCGAGTGCCGTAATTCGGCCTCTGTTTTAAATTTAAAATTTAACCATCCTCTACAAAGAAAGTGATGTATATTTTATTATAAAGAGATTATTCCGTAGCGATTAACAAAATAATAATTATTGTGCTTTAAATGTACACAAAATTGGTGGTGGGTATAAAAGATTCGGCACAGCGCTCTTACTTGTTTAACACGCTTTAATCCAACTGAATCTGCGAATTATTTATTGTACAATAAAATTTAAAAAATTAAGTTTGACAACTGCAGGCATGACTTTTAAAAAAAGTTGGTAACGCTAAGGCGAATTCATACAGGTGCACTTATCAGCACATGATGATGGGGAAACATAATGTCTAAATTTGTTGAATTCTCCTTTATTCTATTTATTAATGCAGGAATGGAAGATTAGATTTTGGATTCCGAATTAAACATTTAACTTAATTGTGCTTTTTTGATGATAAATTTACCAAATTTATGTATATTTGTTGTGCTTGCACCATTTATTATATGCTTCACAAGCACATATCCTTTTTTTAATAAAATTTTATTGAATAAAACATACAAAAACAACTTTTCCATCCTTGTTATACAAACTGGCCTTGAAAGAAAAAATCCCCTAAAAATTTGCTTTTTTGTATCAATTCGCCGTTGCATATACCTGTATGAATATGCCTTGGTAACGCTTTTAAAATGTATATAAAAAAAAAACAGTCAGCTGATTGGATACGAGTACCTTATGGATATGCCTTGGGTTTGATGAAAATATACATAAAGTTTTAAAATTCATACAATTTAAGTCAAACTTCAGAGTTTATATTTTCAGATTTTAGTGGTGGCCGACTGATGTCAATAAAGTATATGAACAATATAATAGATAAAAAACAAGTAACAGTGCTATATTCGGCCGTGCCGAATATTATATACCCTTCACAACGTGTAGTCATGCAATAACAATTGTTTGTATCAACAGATTCAAAAAAAATTAAAAAAAGATTGAAAAAAATGCAATAAAAATTTTTTAAAAATTTGTTTAAAAAAATTTTTGTAAGAAAATTAAAAAAAAAATAATAAAATATTAATAATATATTAAATAAAATAAAATAATTTTTTTTGGCTCAGCTGGAATTCGATGCCACGTTTACTTTAACTAGTATGTATGTATGTATGTAGGTTGTTGTTGTAATTTTGAAAAAAACGAGGTGGTCGTGTTTTTTTGGTCATATCTCAGAAAGTTATGGGGCGATTGTGCTGAATTTCAATAGCGATTCATTCCTGGATATTTCCAAGAGATTGATACCATATACAGATCTGAGGAACATATAGTTGCTTTTAAAAGTTGATTTCAACCAACACACGGACAGACGGGCAGACGGTCAGGCCTTAAGCGACTCCTCTATTCATAAGCTTTCAGAAAATATATACTTTATAGGGTCGGAAATGAAAATTGTAGAAATTACAAACGGAATGTCAAAGCTATATATACCCTGGTGCACCACAGGTGAAGGGTATAAAAATATTGAAACATTAAATGCAAGTCATATGCAAAACACAGTGCAATAGTACCATCTTTTTAATATTAAACAGAGTATTTCATGAACCTTGTACTCTTGGCTACCATTCATATCTTCGTGTTATAAAGTTAGTTGTATAGATTTATTGAATTTAATATAAGGATTAATAAAAAATAAGGACTAATTATTAATAAAAACACCCAATATTAAGAACCAATGATTGACACAGACAAAAACTGCCAATATGAAATCACTGTAAAATAAATGTTGTTTGTCAATTAAAAAAAACTGCATGGCGTTATTAAAATTTTCGAAATAACAAAATAGATTTCATACATTTTGCAAAATTTTAACAAAACTGTGTAAAACAAAATTATATTTATTTATATACATGCAGGATTACATACAGCAGTGTACTCAAGTACATACATAATCATGTTTGTATATTTGTTAATAAAATTTTAATGCTTCGCTAAAGTAAGTAATTCATATCAAAAATGTAATGAATGACAATGAAAGATACAATTTGTAAAGTAATTCATATCAAAAATGTAATGTATGACAATGAAAGATAAAATCTGTTTATTTTTTTACAAACACAAAATAATAAAAAAGAAAATTATAAAAATTAAAAACCAACATTGGCCTTCTGAATTTGTCAAATGAAAAACAAACAAATGACGACATTGTTTCAGTTGATAGAACAGAGCACACTAATGTTAAGTATCAGGGCTGTATATCCTATTTGGAGTTTTGGTACTTTTTAAATTTTCTAAGGTACATTACACACCCAGATTGCTATTACTCCTTGTTTTGAACGCAATTTGATTTCTTGAGAATTATATTACGTGGTGACCAATATTATAAAAGCATTTAAATACGTATATTAACAATTGCAATCTATAAAGCGCATGGATTGGTGAAATAAATGGAAATAAATCACGATGAGTGGACTTTTTACAAGCGTATAATATATTAAGATAATTGAAATGACTTTACATTAAAGCATTATATATAAGCAATTTAGTAGATTTCTGAAAACTATTTTGTTAAACTTGTACAAAATACCATTAGTTGGTGAAATTCTGTTTTTTATATGTTGAACAAGGTGATTCCAATTAAGGTTACTACTTAAAATCACTCCTAAATAATTGATTGATGTATGATGTCTGCTCTAATATAACTTTTCCGTCAAAAATCACATTAAAATTCATATTGTCATGAATAAATGGTTTAAATCGTAAAACTTTTGTCTTGTTGAAATTTAATATTAATTTATTCACACGCATGAACTCAGAAATAAATTCTACATCGCTTTCTATATACACTTTGGCCACCGTCTCCTGGATATATTGATAAAATAAACATATGGGCATTTCCATGAATATGCTATCCACGACTGTAAAAATAAAAACTCTTGAAAGTTTTTCAATATAAGTTTATTGATAAAAAAAAAACACTCAAATTTTGCTATGCGCAGGTATTAGGAGCTTATTAAATTATTTTAAGAGCAATAATAAGAGTTTAATCTGATTATCTCTTTGACTTATTTTAAAGAATTGCAATCAACTATTTTTGTTTTAGCGACTAAATTGTAAAAATGAATTGTAATTGTAAATACGCTTTAACATTAAGGTAACAACAATAAAAAATATAAAATATAGAGTCCAATTAGCGGTATTTTTTTGATTTCCCTTGGATGTTATTTTAATGTCACGTACGCAGTGCAACAACATTATTTGTCTCCGTCTTTCGTATTTGAACAGTCGCAAGAGCAGCTAAATTAGAATTTTACTTTTTTTCTTAACATAATAAAAAATTGTATTACCTAATAATACTATTAGAGAAAAATCTATCACGTACGATATGTCACGAACGATATTAAATTGAATTTATTATAAAATCATGTAAAGATTGCTTTCAATTAAGAATGATGGATTTTTATAAAAAATATGTGGTTTAGTGTAAGAAATTAAAAAAAGAAAAAATGCCTCCCAAGATTCACAGATTTTTTCATATTTCCATATATACCTCAAAATCACTTCTGTTTTATGTCACGTACGATATATTCTTATTTTTCTGGATATTTTAGACAACAATGATTCGAATATATTTCATTTTTTTAATATAATATAGGAGTAAAAATGTCACGCACGATGACATGGAATTGCCCATATGTCATCCGCATACATAAATATTTTCTCCGATAGATTTAAGTTTTCAAGTTCATTAGGTTAGGTTAGGTTGAAAAGGAGGGGCCCAGTTGGCATGTTGTGCGCTCCATATGGAAAACGGAATTCCCAAACAAAAACCACAAACATAATTTCATTCATTAAGATATATTCTAAATAACAAGGGACCGAGAATACTTCCTTGTGGCACTCCAAATTGTATTGCTTCAAAAGAACTTTCCTGTGTGTTTATTGGAACAAATTGTTTCCTATTTTCCAAATAATTTCGAAATAAGGACAATTGTCGATCACAAATACCACAATATCTTAATTTTTGTAAAAGAATTTTGTGATCAATAAGATCAAATGCAGACAGACAGACAGACAGATCGTAAAAAACATCAGAAACTACTTTATATCCTTCATTTAAGCCTCTTCATATAAAGTTGACAATACTGACAGCTGCTTCTTCAGATCGACATCCTTTTGTAAATCCAAACTGGTACTCTTTAAATAATTTTTGGTTTTGCATACATACAACATGACACTTGACTATAAATGATTTGTTCAAAAATATTATTAATTACCAACAAAGCTGCCATCGGCCTGTAGAAACAGATATTAGAGGCATTTTTTTCCATTTCAAATAAAAAAATTAAATTATCATTCGAAAAAAGCAATAAGATAGAAATAAAGTTAAATACATCTTTATAATGCTAGAAGGGGAATTTCCTTTTCTTTAGAGCGCACTACATGCCAGTTATTTATCTGTGTATACCTACGTCCCTTTTCAAACTTACCAAATCTAATACTTATTATTAAAAAAGTACCAAAAACACTCCATTAAAAATTGTTACTGAAAATCTCTCACATCTCAATCCTGTTGTTGCAACATACATATTTTAAAATCGTTTTGAAGTTTTTGCACCCTTTTCTTGTAACAGTTTAGTTTTTATTTAGAAATTTGATTTTGTTTTTCTAAAGTTGCATTATGATTTCTATTAAAAAAAAAACAAAACAATAATAATCAAAGAGGGAGATAAATTTAAACAAATACCATACATCATCATAGTTTGTTTACATATTGTGTGTATATGTATGCATGTTTGTAGTTTTTAAGGTTAGAGTAACATCTTGTTTATTGTACTCGCGGGTTGGCTGCTCGGCTGATTGTGTGTATTTTGGCGGTTGTTTAAAAAATGTCTCTTGTTTGTACACATGTCATCTTTTTTTTATGTTCCAAATAATAGTGTTTTTAGTTGTTCCTCTTTTATGACAATTTCATCATGAACAATAGATGATACACTATGTAACTATGTTTCTAAGCATGTACATACATACATATACATGTTTGTATGTATGTATGTACGACAATAGCATGTAAATATTTGTTAAAACATACGCTTTTTGTCATTCGTAATTGTTTTGCTTTGTTTATTTTGAGGACCAGTTTTTGTCACCCTAAATTTGTTGATTATATTTTTTTTAATTCTATTTTCATGAGCGTATAAAAAGTGGATATAATTTGACATACTAGATAAAGAGCCATAGATACAGCAAATATTAATATGATGTCATTTATGATAAGAATGCATTAAGATCTGTATCGGTATTGTTTTTTAGAAAACTATTTTATATATGAAAGCAGTCCAACTAATTATGCGAATATGTGTGTCTATTAGAAAAACGTTTAATTTTTAAAATGTTGCAAATAAATATTTTTACTTTCAACATTCTTTTTAGAGGGGTAGGCGAAGTAAAATATATATTTTTAACAACGAAACACTTACATTATGTACAGCTAAATATACATCAAATCGTACTGTCAAAATGAACTCACCTTGCGCCTCTTAATATAAAATATTTTTGAAAGGAAATTTCGAAAAACATTCTTTTTATTATTTTGCCGAACGACCCCTCCTTTTTAATTTTTCCTCATATCTTTAGTTTTAACAGCAGATCTTTAAATGTAATACATCGACTTTTTGTTTCTAAATGACTCTAAGGGACTAGAAAAATCTAATATAGACGAACTCTACATTTGGCGACAAAAAAGATAGAAACAATTGTTCATAGTTATCGTAATACTTTCTTAGAAAAAGTTTACTAAATTTCTTCTAGTTTTGATTTTTGATATTATGATTGTACATTAGGGTGGTAGAAACTAAAATCTAGCAGGTAAATACTAGTACGGGGTACTTGATTTAATCGAGCTATACGTTCGGAAAAAATTGGCTTGGAAAAATAGTTGTACGACGTACTCTTTTCTGCTTGTAAGGTAGTACGCTAAACACAATGGACCATATTGGTTTTCGAGTGTGGGCGTTGGAGGCGGATCCTGCTTCCTACATTTCCCTTTCCTACCTAAGGTGGTTCGCTCTTATCTAAACATGGGTAGGTAGGTAGGTAGAACAGGCAGCTATTGTGCAGCTCACTTCGGCCCGTTATATTGATCCCTTTGTAATACCAGAATATTTAGAATAGCAATAATAAAAAAGAGAAAGAGAAGCAAACAAGTCCATAGCCTCTGTCGGGAATCGAATCCGCAAACCCCAAACAAGCAGATCAGCTCACTACTGACTAGTCCACCGGGTTACCCTTGATCTACACATACATATTCATCAAATTATTTGTTGGAAACTGATTGTTTTAGATAATTTAAAGGTAAAAGTGTTGTTGATAAGTTTTATACATCTTAAAAATATTGTGTACGCAAGTAGTATGTGTATTGTAACGTATCCCAATTGGCAATGTCTCTTAGACATCCTCAACGATGGTTACAAAACAAAGTTAAATGGTGGACGAAATTTTTTATTTAATGGCCACGAGATCATTCAAGACTTTATAAAGGAAATGCGGCTTATCTTGTCGGCGACTATTATATGTTCGACTAAATATATTTACACACTGTCGCTTGGCTTAACTAATGATGCGCAATATATTTTGTCATTTAAAGTTAACGATATTTTAAATGAATTTGTCGTCAACAGAACTTGATACACGATCAACCATGTAATATGTCGCCAAAGTAGTTTTCAACGAAGATTTTCATTATATTATCATCAGCGAAAAGTTCAGTAGAAATGATCAAGTAAGGAACTTTAAGTCAGCATTAGAAGTCTGTTGCCGCAGCCACGTTTAAGTCACTACTAGATGTTTTAGACTATTTTTACACGTTCTTCAGTTGTTATTGATTCATATTCGAAAAACCTTTCCCTATATAAATAAGACTTCACATAAACAATATTTGAACAGTTTCACACGATATGCATCAATTTTGAAGTGAAAAATTTGACAAGTCATATAAAAATGACGTGTCGCTTGAAGGCACCTTAAGTATATACATATTTCAATAGTCAAATCTATATATATAAAAATCAATGTATGTTTGTTTGTGCTTTATAGACGGATAAACGGCTGGACCGATTTCCTTGCAATTTTAACAAAATTTTTCTGTGTCTGGAAGGAACTAAAGGCTATACTTTGGTTTGAAATTGTAAGTGGGCGGGCTGCCACGCCCTATTAAAGAATAAGTATTAAATATTATATATCACGAAAGTTAATGCAGCTAGAGTCTTCAAATTAAGTACGGTAAACATTAACATCCACACCAACATTTGGGTAAAAAATGGGCGGACTTTCAATAGTAGGCGTAGCCACATGAATTAAATACTAAATTTCGTATATTTGGAAAACGATATCGATTAGAGTACTAAAATTTTGCAAGAGCAATTTTGACACCCAAATAAACATTTCTGGGACATTTCTGGGTACATTAGAAATAGTAGGCGTGGCAGCTCTCATAGCAATTGAATAGTAAAATTCGTATATTCGGGAAGCAATAACAGTTAGAGTACCCAAATTTTGCACGAGAAGCTTTGACATCTATGACTATTTTGATAAGAAATGGATGCTTTAGTAATAGTGGGCGTGGCACCTGTCATATGAATTAAATACAACAATTGTATATCTGGGAAGCGATAATAGTTAGAGTACTCAAATTTTTCAAGAGACACTTTGACGTCTATATGATTATTTGAATAAGAAATGGTTGATTTAGTAATAGTAGGCGTGGCACTTGCAAAATAAATATATTTTTGGACTATAAAATTTTTATTTCATTACGATGGGGGTGGCGAAGCACACCGGGTATTAGCTAGTTTCCAATAAAATAAAACAAATGAACAAAATTAATGTTATTTATTCTGTTACTATTAGAATTGAAGTAGTGAATTTTTAGACTTTTGTGCAATGGCGAATTTTTTTAAAGGACTATTAAGTCAATTTTAAAATTTTTCCGAAAGCACAAAAACAAAAAAATACACATTTTTTAATATAGTTAGCTATAAGACGTGATAAATCTTATAGGGTTATACAAAGATGGACGTCGATCAGTGCAAATAAAGCGCCTTGAAGATCTTACTGTAATGATTCATAAAGCTGAACATTTTCCTAAAACGACCTTAGCCATAAGTCAACAGAAAAACATTTAAGCATTTTTAAATTTTTGAGTTGGTTTTTTAAATGTCATTCCCTTTGAGTTGAGAGTTTTTTCTGCATTCCGTCCTATAGTCAATAAAGGGCGTATCAATTTTCTTAAATTAAATTACAATTTAAAATAAGTGATTCTTTTAAATGATATTGTTCGTAAATTTACGCTATAAGTTTCTGAAAAATTTTTTAAAATTGTTAAAAATTCGCTTGGGGGTAGTTTAAAATTGAGAAAATGCAACGGTGTTATTATTTCAGCTTTAGGTTATGTCGACTTAAGCACTTATTCCCTTTAGCCACAGATATATTATTATGTATGTAAATGCTGTCTAACATAAATGTAAATAATTTTGTTTGTTTTATTGTATTTGTTTCTCAATTTTATGCGTATAAAAAATGAAAAATTTTTCTTAACATACGTATGAAAGATATCTGCGCAAGTAGCAGCGCGAAAGCTGTTCCCCAATTCCTATCAAGAAGACTCAGCATTTGGCAAAAGCACAATTTTAGCATTGCGAACAATTTAAATTAGCGAAAAATTACTAATAACGCATGATGCGGATAACTTTATCTTACAAATGTCGATCCAATTAGAAAATGTCTGGGTATTATGGCAAGTGAAATAATGTGGTAGCAGTTCCACTATAACTATTTTTCCCAACTGAGCAATATGCGGTTTAACTTTTTTAAAACAATCGACAGCACTTTACCAATGAAATAAATAGCGATAGCTCGCTAAAAATATAAACTAAATTTGACAATCACAGTATGTTAAAACAAAGATGCATAGACCTAGTTGATGGTCCTTGGCCAAGTTTATTTGCATTCCAAATAGTTTAACATAAACATAACATAATCCGATAAAAAAAATTAAACACATTATGATCGAACCCGATTACAAACGGTAATATTCGGAGTACAACAACAAATCTTAAGTATATACTCGAAATACAACCAGTATAAAACAAACTGTAACCGATACGAAATCGGCTAGTTGGAAGTATAAAAAAGTACTGATACCTTAGGAGGCTTGTCGTTGTTTTACTTGATAAATAAAAATTTGATTTATTAATGTCAAGTAGGGGTAAAATGATTTATTTTACGTAGGAAGACCCTAAACATGGCTAAGATAATGAACGTAATAGTACAACTTTCTTTGAGATTTCGTTCAAGTGTATTAGAGTTACCCTGATGTTCACTTTGGGAACTGAAACATAAAAATTTCACGTAGAAAAAAGAAGACCTTCCTAATATGCTCTTAAGTTTCTAACTTATCTTCCCTTTTTTTTCATACATTTCTTAGACATTTCTGTAATTTATGAATTAATTACATTTCAGACAAAAATTGCAAATGCCAGTCACATACACACCGCATGAAATTACAAAGATTTTTCTTTTGTGCAGTTTTTTCGTGGGTGGAGTTTTGACTTGAATCAAAAACAATATAGAGTTGAAGTGAACGTTTTTATAATTTCTTAATTTTTGTTAAGTCAGCACTATCAAGATGGCAATAATTTTCAAAGAAAGTAGCATAAGCTTGTGTGAAATAAGCAGACGAAGCACGAATATACACACACACACACGCACACACAGGCACAAACAATTTCTAGACACAGATTCATGGAAATTTAATGACGGAATAATGAAAATGGTGTCTCCTTTTTGTTTTATACTTGAAGCAGTAGTTCAGCCATTTGGAAAATTTTTCTTATTTTCTTCAAAAATATAAAAATTCAAAAAGGACGAGATATTTGTACGGAAGATTCTGTTCCACAAGAGAGATAGAGAAAATGATGTGCAAGCACTATGGACAATAGAATCATGCCAACCATCCTTATGGAAAACGATGTTCTTGCCGTAGGTAAATGGAGGGCAATAACTTTAACGCCAACATTATGGTTCTTTCTTTTTATTTTCTTAGAAGTTTGTTTGTATGCTGTTCCATCATTATGGCGGCATATCAGGCTCATTAGATCTTGTATGAATAAAATATAACACAGTGGAGGGAGGTAGACTAAATGAATGGATAAAATGAAATTGGGAAAAATATAAAATATATACTGAAGCAGAGGTGTTTTCTACATTTTTGTTTTTTGTTTTGTTTGCAAAGTGTGACACTTGAATATTTCCTTGGCCATTGTGGTTCATTGTTGAATATTTAATCTAGATGTAAAAGGAGGGAGTGGATGGGATACGTCGAAAAATAAAAATCACGCTTAAGCAAACTTATTAACCCCCAACTGCCCAGAGGTAATTATAAATATGTCCTTTTTCATTTTTGCTTTGGTTAATTTTTCTGATTTTTTTTATCTTCTTGTTGTACTTTTTTCCATTTTGTTCAGTTGTCTTAATCATAATGAGTGGCAGTCGGACATTTGTACATAATTGTTCAATTATTTTTAGTCTCTTTCAGAAAAACGCACAGAATCTTACAGAGAATCTTGTTGTTTTCATACCAAAGGGGATTATTTTATCTGTTGTTTTAGTAAATGTGGAGTTGGAGTTTTGTTGCGTCTAAAAATAATAGACAATTATCTAATTAAAGTTAATTTAATTTATATCAGTTGTTTGAAAAAGGTATACTGTCCATTTATATTTGATTTTATGTAATAAATTATCGTATAAACGAGTTAAATAATATTGAAATTCTCATCACTCCTACACAGGATTTCAGTTTTTGTTTGGTTTTCTGAAAATTATAGCTAAAGTCGGCTTTTGTTCGTTAATAAAAATTGTGGAGATTTTGCTAGCAGACATCAATTCAAAATTTTCTCTTTCCAAAATTCACAATGTAGAATTTTCATAAAACATTTATGCTGCAGAAGATCTATATATATAAAAGTGAAACTCTGTGTGTGTGTGTTAGCTATAGACTTCGAAACTGTAAAACCGATCGGACTCAAACTTTGGCAAATTGTTGTATACATTCCAAGGAGTGTTTATGGGTGGTAAAAAAGTGGGCGGGGCTACACCCATTAAAAATACGTTATTATTTTTATGTAGTTTAACTTGACTGATTTTTCTGAAACTTTGCACACATATTGAACTCTCATGATTATACAATTTCGTGATTAGAAAAGTAGGCAGTGCCGCGCCCATAACAAATAAGTTATTATTTTTAGCTACTTGCACTAGATCAATTTTCCGAGACTCTGCATACATTTTAAGCTGTCATGACTCTATATTTTCGTAATTACAAAAGTAAGTAGGGCCAGGCCCATAAAAAAAGTTATAATTTTGAGGTACTTGCACCTGATCGATTTTTCTGAAACTTTGCACACATATTGAACGCTCATGACTCGTGTTTAGAAAAGTGGGCAGTGTCATGCCCATAAAAAAAGTTATCATTTTTAGCTTTTTGCACTTGATATTCAATTAAAATTAATAATGCATTTTTATTCATCAAGGGGCGTAGCAACGCGTGCCGGGCTTGGCTAGTAATATATAAAATCAGTGTTATTGGTTGAATTATCTTATATCAGCTAGACGGTATGTATTTAAATACATGAAGCTTAGGAATCGCAAAGGAGTGTGCCAGAAAAATCTTTTATGTTCTTGTACGAGTGTTTATAAAAATAAAACTCAAACAGTTCAATATAAAAATTCTTAAAAATACCCAATTTTTTTCAAACATTGTACAAATTCATTGAACATTAAAATTTTTGCATATTACTCGGTGTTTATAAATTTATACACTTTTTACCAAAGTCCCCCCATTGAAGATTTTATAGTCACGTTTAAAATTTTACAAGTGCCTTGTACCTTTCCGTAGGCCGAAGTTCTAAACAGTTGGGTGGATTTGCTTCTGTGATACACAATTTACGTTATTGTTTGAATACCGTTCTAGAGCATATTTTCCATAGTGGCTTGATGTCAAATCAGGCCAGAAATATGAAGGCACTCTGTGCTGTTATAACAAAGGTAAAAGCCGTTTTTGTTGATACTTTGTTATATATGTTTCGCTGTTTATCTTGCCTGATGTCACAAAAGATTGGTATATTTTGCTACTACTGCAAATGACTTGCCACACAAGAAACTTTTTGGGAATTTCGTTTGTGGTTTTGACCGGTATTGTTTTGGACTATTCCTCGTCCATTAGCCATATTAAAATTTTTACTCAGAAGTTGTGAAGACTTTGCCAGCGCATCCGTTGCACATCACAATTTTTTATTTTATATTTTGCCTAAACGAACCAGAAAATTTAACGTTGCGATCTGCTTATCTGATAGAAGTGTTCGACTTCTTTTGCATTACCAATATTCATTAGAGTTATTTTCTTTCTTATCAATGTTCAAACACAGCAGCTCCAAACGGCTTGCAGTGGGCTCCGTTCGCAAAATTAAACGACTTGGACTATGCAGAGGATCTATGCCTACTCGCACATAGCTTTGAACATATAAATGAAAAACTCCAAGCTCTTCTTCAAAATGCGCTTAAGGTTGGACTTCGCATCAACAGGAAGAAGACAAAGGTCATGAGAATAAACTCAAACAACACTAACGCGCTCCTCCTAAATGACACTGTTATAGAGGATGTTCAATCCTTTAGCTACCTTGGCTGCACAATCTCAACAAACAGTGGTGCAGACGAAGACGTCGCAAACCGAATAGACAAAGCGCGTAAGGCTATGTACTCGATGAGGAAAGTGTGGATATCAAATGATCTTTCCCGTGACCTTAAATTAAAAATTTTCAACACCTGTATTAAACCCATCCTCCTTTATGGATGGGGCCTGAATAAGTGCGCTACAAGGAGCCTCCAAACATTCGCCCACCGTTGTCTGCGCCGTATCATAAGATGCTTCTGGCTAAACACGATCAGCAACTCTGGGCTGCTTCACAAAACAAAACAGATACCACTCCAACAAGACATCTTAAGGCAAAAATGTGGATGGATTGGCCACACGCTCAGATCAACAAATTCAATCGCAAAAGCCGCTCTGACGTATAATCCACAAGGTTCCCGTCGACGAGAACGCCCAAAGACAACCTGGCGTACAACAACACTCAATCAACTATCTTTAGCACAATGTACATGGAATGAAGCTGTACAAATAGCTCCCGATCGCAATCGATGGAAATCTTTAATTGAGGCCGTTTGCCCCCAAGCTGGAGAATAGCGGAACATCATCATCATCACCAATGTTCAAATCTTCCTAACAGTAAAACAGTGTGGCGATGAATTTTCAGATTTTTTAAAAGTCCATATTTAATTTTATACCACAAAATGCATAACAAATCGTATATGCTATTTCTGAGATCGATGTTTCATGAGCACCAGTAGATTGGAATTGCGGGAGTTTTTGCATCAACTATCACTTTATTTAGCTAAGGCAAATATGGTAAAACGGAATAGATTGCCCCAACAACTGAAATACAAGTTTCATCTTCATTTTCAACGAATTTTAAATTTATAGTTAGTGTTAGTTTAGCGTCAGTTAGTTAGTTTTTTCTCTATTTGAAAGTATTTTTTTTTTTTTTTGGCAAAACAATAAAAACGATTTTCCAGCTTACACAGAAAAAAATATTGCTAAAATTTGTTTAATTAATTGAATTTTTAATTTGTTTTTGAATTCTAATTATTTTTTTATTAATTTAATTAAACTTTTTAATTGATATTAAATATTTTCAAAAAACAAAGAGATTTCTGTCAGTTTAAAAAAATTTTAAAAAATAAAATATATTATTTTAAATTTATTACTTATTTTTATAATTTTATAATTGTTACTTAAGGAGCGAAATAATGAAAAATTGTCGCCAATCTGCAAGAGAAGGTTCTGGTAAGTGCACATACGTACATATATAACAATATGTTCTGCTTTAAATATAATAAATGGTTTCGGTTTCATTGTAGGTATGCCAAAATTCATTACATATTTATTGTGTGCCTTTATATTCCTCAGAATTCTCATTTTAATAGGTAAGTTAGTTGAATTTCTTCACTCTGACTGATCAAGCCTTTTTACCGATCAATGTTTCTTTATATCTAGGTCGTTGATGCTAAAAATTATTTTAGGAAATCCGGCTTTTGATATGGTATAGTATGTGTATGTGTATGTGTGTGGAACACTATTTCTTATCATTAATTTTATTATACATATAAGTAACGAAATATAATTAAAAATATAGATTCCTTTGTAATATAAATGTAGTATATTAAGAATAAACAAATATAAAAAAAGAATATTTTTTTTTGTATTTTTTTTAAATAGGTTTAATAAATTATATTATTGATATAATAAATGCTTTAATATTATAAAACCCAAATCTCAAATAAAGACATGATTAAATTAATTAAAATCATTTTTGAAAATTATTAAAAATTTTAATTAATTTTTTAATACTGTTTTAATTGATATTTTTCTCCATATTTTTTCAATTAAAACTATTAATTTTCATTTAATTAATAGTATCATTTTGATAATTGGAGCAAAATTAAACAATTTTTAAATTAATAATATTAATTTCGTAATTAAAATCCATATTTATTTTTTTCTGTGTATTTATATATTTGTTGTATTTAAATTTTTTCTACGTTTGCAGATAAATATTTCAAGATGGATTTTTTATATACTTATATTTAACAAATTTTAATTAAAAGACTAATATATTTCTTGTATATTTCTTGTATTTCTGCTACATATATTGAAAAATATCTAGTAACTTTTGTAAGGAGACGTGTTTTCAATGTTGAATGATTTTAAAAATTCTGATTCCAAATGTGGTTTTTCACATTCATAACTAATACTACTATTAAATGCACAAATACCGTTTTTTATTTCAAACAACCACATGATACGAACATCGATTTTCGAGTTAAAATATTCTACAGACTATTTTTGGTACTTAAAATCGTCAGAGGAACTTAATGTGTATAGTTATGGTTATTTGCTTCTTTCTTGATTATTTATAAATAGTTGCACTAAAATTCAACACAAATATGATCCTGAATATTTCAAACAAGATAACATTATTACAGACCCTTTGGATTGTTGGTAGCATCATCAGAAAAAAATATTCCTTACATTTTTTTAATTAATTGACTTTTTGACTTGTTTTTAACTTCTAATTAAAATTTTATTTAATTTAATTAATTTTTTTAATTGATATAAAATGTTTTCAAAAAACATAGAGATTTCTGTCAGTCGAAAAAAAAAATTTATTTTTAAAGGACATTTTTTGAAAATTTGCTTTCGAAGGATAAATTTAATATTTGTTATCCAAGGAGCAGAATAATAAAAAATAGAGGACAGTCTACAAGAAATAGTTCTGGTAGGTGCACACATATAATAAATATATCTTGTTTTAAATATAATAAATTGTTTCAGTTTAATTCTAGATGTGTCCAAAGCCAATATATCTTGTATTATGGTATATTGCTCAAGATTCTAATTTTAATAGGTTAGTCGGTAGTAGTCTACACTCTGATCAAGCTTTTTTACCAGTAAAAATTCCATTATGTCTAGGTTATTGATGCTACCAATTATTTTTTTGAATTTTAACCAATCGAACGATGTAAACGTGGACGAAACTTCCCTATTACATAGTGAACGTTAAAGTGAAAGTTCTGTATAAACAATTTAATTGTTCAATTATCTATTCCACAGATGACGAAGAATTGTCAATCAAATTCGTGCGATTTAACTTGGCTAAAATTCCTCTTGGGGTTTTTAATGTTGTAGGTCTATGGAAATACGCTACAATCGACGAATGAACTTAAAACCAAACCGGCGCTTGACATGGCATAGTATTTATGTGTACTTGTGGAACCCTACATCTTATATTAAATTATTAGGGCCGTATTCATAAAAAATATTTTTGGGTTTATTATAGGCTTATTTGACAGATATTGTAGAGAAATTTGTCAAATAAGCCTTCAATAAACCTAAAATAATTTTTATGAATACGGCCCTTAGTATATAAGTAATGAAATGTAATTAAAATTTATGTTAAGAAAAATTATTAAAAAAAATAATCTTTTCTTTTTGGGTAATTTTATTAACAATTGTTTAATAACTAATACAATAAATTCTTTATTTATATAAATCGCAAATTTCAATTATAGGCATGATTCAATTAATTAAAATTATTTTTAAAAATTAGGAAAATTTTAATTAATTTTTTAATACTGTTTTAATTGATATTTTTCGCAATATTTTTTCAATTAAAACTTTGAATTTTTATTTAATTAATGGTATCATTTTGATGATTGGAGCAAAATTAAACATATTTTTAATTAATAGTATTAATTTCGTAATTGAAATTAATATTTTTTTTTTTTTGTGCATTATATACTATTATTATTTAAAATACAAATAATAAAAAATGGAAGTTGTAATAATACAAAGCTATGTTTTGGACAAAAAAAATTCTACATTTAACTAACGGAAGTTGTAATAATGGTCCTAAGACTTATTTTATAAATACCTAAAAAATCAGCTGTTGTAATAAATTTGCAACACACTTCGAAAAATACACTCACGCTTGGTAGCAAAAAATTAGTGCATATTTGCACTAATTGCAAATATGCTACTAATGGTGATTTCCGTCGTTCGTAAATTATTGTGTTCTATATGCATAGGTTTTATATGTCACATCCCTGCAGATAACGTGAGTAACCCATCGGAGTAGTCTCAAAACTACTTTTTGTCACTACACGATGGAGCACCTACACGACCATTATACACGTTTTGACAACAATATATGTAATCGTTAAAACACGAACACTTGTCTTTTAACTACAATCTCTTGTTTGAAAATGAAATGATCCATGACTGCATAACATAGGACCATGTTGTAAGTAGTCCATTTAGCTAAAATGGACCACGTAGTCCAATATTATCTATAGGGATAAAACACAATAATTTACGAACTACGTAATGTCAATAATTAATTTAAGAAAGTTATTTTTACAACATCCTAAAAGAATGCTGCAAAGTGTGAATTGTAACTAATTTCAATGTAGCCAAAGTTAGTTAACTTTATTGAGACTTCATTTTTTTCATACGTTGTTACGTTTATACCTTTTATAAACGTTGGATTATTTCCTTTAAATAAACCTCTTGAGTTCTTTTATTGCAATTTTTAATTCTTTAAATTCGTTATAAAATTAAGAGCACTTTATTTATTTAAATACACTCAAATATTGTTCTTATATCACTTTACTTATTACACTTATAGTTATACACTTTTATTATACCCTTCACCTGTGGTGCACAAGGGTATATATAGCTTTGTCATTCCGTTTGTAATTTCTACAATTTTCATTTCCGACCCCATAAAGTATATATTTTCTGAAAGCTTATGAATAGAGGAGTCCATTAAGCCCTGACCGTCTGTCCGTCTGTCCGTCTGCCCGTCTGTCCGTGTGTTGGTTGAAATCAACTTTTAGAAGCAACTATATGTTCCTCAGATCTGTATGTGGTATCAATCTCTTGGAAATATCCAGGAATGAATCGCTATTGAAATTCAGCACAATCGCCCCATAACTTTCTGAGATATGAGCAAAAAACCACGACCACCTCGTTTTTTTCACAATTACAACAACAACATACATACATACATACATGTAAAAAACATACCAAACAAAAAAATTACAACAAAAAAAATATTAAAAATAAAAAAAAAAAAAAAACAACAAAAAAAAAATTTAAAAAAATTTTTCTAAAAAAATTTTTTAAAAAATAATAAAATATAAATAATATATTAAATAAAATAAAATTTTTTTGGCTCAGCTGGGATTCGATGCCACATTTATTCTAACGTGTACGTATGCACGTATTTTATATGGGATGAATGGTGATACAAACAATTGTTATTGCATGACTACACGTTGTGAAGGGTATATAAGATTCGGCACGGCCGAATATAGCGCTCTTACTTGTTATCAAACTCACTTTGATACGCACTTTACAAGCTCTATTGTAATACTGATCATGTTAGCTGTGTTGTTCGGCTATTTATAGTAACATAGTGGTAACATTCGACAAAGTTCTCGTATGTACATTCTAGTACATTCGAAAACCGTTAAATTAAAATTAAGACGTTAAGTAATAGGTACGAATAATAGAAGTGCCTAAAAGTATGCTACACATAACAACAAACATCATGTTCGAAAAACCAGCAAAATAAACTAATACAAATACAACTACAGTAACTTTAACTACAACTAAAATAAATTATAATGTAAATTAAGCTATTTAAAAATAAATCTGTAACAATATTATTTACCCAACAAAAAATATTAGAAGAATTAACAAAAAATAAATAGAATATTTTATTTAGACAAAAATTATCTATGTACATATGCGTGTACATTCGCATAAAAGAAATTTTTTGCTAAAATCATAAAGAAATGTTAGATGGAAGTTAAGTCGTTCTACTGGAACATCCACCATATATTCCATAACTTTTTTCATATTGCATTATCCATTTTGAATTTTATCAATTGACGCTAATATTGCTATTTCATGGCGAAATGTTTGCTAATTTTTGCTCGCAACGCCTGCTTTTATCTTTAAATGACAACCTATCAACAAATTCAATTACGTCGTTATGTCCTCCACCCCTCTTACAAATAATATTCGTCTACATTAACATTACTCGTACTTAATGTATAAAACGTTTTTTTATTTATGCTTTTCTTTTTGTCTATTTGCTAAAATAGAGTCAAAAGAATAGATGTTTTTTTTTTTCTTGCTGTTTTTTTTTATTTGAAATTGCCTTTCGGCTTCAGGTGTTGTGTCATTCAATTATAATTTAGTTCCACTCTCACTTCAGTTGTTACGAATGTGTATGAAATGCTTATTTGCAATTTAGAATTTGCAGTTGGTTGGTGGGTAGTGAGTGTCTTTTGCCGAGAAATATTTATAAAGTTGAATTATTGTTTTTGTCATTTGTCTTTTGAAATTTGCTTGAAATGATTTTCTGTTTATTCTTCATGTCATGTTGACTTTGTCTATGGTTTTTTTTTTTTTTTTGCCATTTAAGAATGAAACCCTATTTTTATAAAAATTTAAAAGGGCATTTGTTCCAACTCAAAAACGTATGTATGTATGTATGTGTGCATGTGTATATGAATGGAATGTTTACTTAAGGACATGTGATAGATTTACAAGGCAGAGTTCAAGATGGTATGAAAATGACAGTTATTTTTAAATTAATTTCGCATTTAATTGGTATAAAAAAATCATCATCAGCGGCAAGTTTATATTTGTGTTTGTATGTGCGTTGATATATCGTATTAGTAATTCAATTTCTTGACATAACTAAATGACGTTCATATTGTGTTAATATTTATTAAATTTTATATTATTTCTTTTACACAAAATATAGTAAAAATGGATACATTTGTACATACTTATATACACAATGGTTGGATATTGAAATTTGCTTAAATCAAGACAATTTGTTATTTGATTTGTTTGGGCAGATATGAATACATTTTAGTGGTCGCGTTTATTCCTTGAAATATTTGCTTAATGTGATGTAACAACTAAATAGTGGTACGTTATAACGTCAGAGTCTCTCATAACCATGTTATGCAACCTTTAACCTATAATTATTTTAGTTAATCATACCTCTGTTAATTTATTGTGTGTGTTTTGATCACCAGGCTGACATGTGTCCACACACAAAATAAAAACCCTGAACCAAAAACCAATTTGCTACATAAAAAAAAAAAAAAACAAAATCATCATTAAAAAATATAATCATAAAAGGAGCACAAAAACACACTAAAAAATTAAAATTTGGTTTTTTGTTGTTGTTCGCTCTATCGCACTCTTACCACTATTATAAAACAATTTTAATAGTAGTTTGTTACGCTTAAACGTAGGCACGCGTAATATATTAAGTATAATTTTCATAGTTTTTTTTTTATAAAAAAAAATTGGTTTCCAACCTGAAAATTTCAAGTCAAAGGGGTTTAAGAAAGGGGTTTGTACTCTGTAGATACAATATCTATGGGTATGAATATGTAAGGACGCGTGTTAAGCAGGAGTGAGTAAGAGTGTTAACTACAAGTTTTTTATTCAAATATCAAACTTTTTACACACGCGATTATTATTTTTATTTTAAATATTCAGCCATACAAAGATTAGGTTACGTGTTCACAAATTCAAATTGTTTAATAACTTTGAGTTACTAATTTGTATATTAGGGTTACCATCATGTATCTAAGCAAATAGAGCTGAAGAACTTTAATTATGTTTTTCAATTATTAGTGATTGCATTTTGGAGAGAATTAAAAAAATTTTATGTTATAAGTTATTTTAAACAAATAAGAGAACTATATTCGGCTGTGTCGAATCATACATACCCTTCAGACAGTTTGTTTTTGTAAAACTCAAATATGTTTGTACTGGATTAAAAAAGAGAATGTATACATTCCCCACAGTAAGATAAGATTACACATTGACTAAGCAACAAACAATTTTACAACAAAACAATTCATTTGCGAACGCGATTTTTTAATTAATGGTTTTTATACCCTTCACACAGTGAAAAAGGGTATATATAGGTTTGTCATTTCGTGTGAAATTTCTAAAATTTTTTTTCCGACCCCATAAAGTATATATTTTCTGAAAGCTTATGATTAAGCTCTGTCAGTCTGTCCGTGTGTATGTTGAAATCAATGTTTTGAATCCTCTCGACATTGCCTGGACCCGGGGGAGGTATTAAAATATCAGAAATATTCGGAAGTAGATCGGTATTGAAAATCAGAAACGTCGGTGCATAAACAACTGAGATATTAGCAAAAAACCACGACTACCTCGTTTTTTTATACAACAACAACATACATACATACAAACGTGGTATAATGGTTGGAGTAAGCGTGGCATCGAATCCCAACTGAGCCAAAAAAATTTTTTTTTTATTTTCTTATTTTTTTTATTTTTTATAATTTTTTTTTTATTTTTATATCTTTTTTTATTTTTTTTTTATTTATTTTATTTTTATTTTATTTATTATTTATATTTTTATTATTTTTTAATTTATTTTAAGTTTTTTTATATCAGTTTTTATTTTTTTTTTATAATTTTTATTTGTTTTTAAATTTTTATTTTTATTTTTTTTAAGCATACATACGTAAATTTTATAATTTTACAATGGGATGTTTTTATATATGTATGTTTTTTATATGTATGTACGTATTTCATATGAGATGAACAAACTCTTGTTATTGCATATGTTGTGAAGGGTGTATAAGATTCGGCACTGTCGAATATAACACTCTTACTTGTTTGTTATTTAGATGTCAAACTAGTAAAGTCGAAGTTGTGACTTTTAAGTTACAACTATATTTATTTCATATGTTTTAGCTCAAATACTCTGCTGTTTTAGTGTTGTAAACTAATAGAAGTTAATTTTTGTCTAGTGTAGTAATGCCTAATAGCGAGGTGGCAGCTCTGTTAACCCTAATTGTAAAAGCTTGAAAATTCCTTGTTTGCATATTATTACTATTTACACTTCTTTTGAAGGGTGCTAGAAATTATCTACTCCTGCCGTAAAAAATTGTTTTTTTTTTATTCTAAATAGTTTTATGGTTGTCTTTGGTGGCATGTACCTGTCCGCATTAATAATTAACTTTGTAACTTTAAACACGCTCCTCATGCCCAAAGAAACATAAAACAAAACAAAACAAAAATGTATAAATATTTGAATATGTGGTTTAATAAACGAACAAACAGTCTAAGCAATTTAACAACAATAATCAAATATAATATTTATACCTAGAGTCCTTGTCTAAACACCCTTAATAACTTTTTACGAAATAACAAAATCTGTGTAGACAACTAAAAATTATTTTCAAACAGTGTTTTTTTCAACAATTTCAATACTCTGCAAAAGTTTAAAGGCTCAAACAAAACTTTTAAGTACTTTTTAACTGAGAAAAATTGGTATCGACAGAAAGTTTGTTTTAAGGATTTAATTAAAAAAGGAAAAACGCAATTTAAAACATTTTTTTATTTCTTTAATTTTGCATTAAGAAAGTTGTCATAAGTGGTCAACCACTTAAGAGAAAATAAGTTTTTCCCTTACAAGCGTTTGTGCGGAGATGAGGGAGGAAAGCATAAGTCCTTTTTTGGTGGTTGGGCGCATGTTTTCAAATGGTTTTTTGACAGAAGTCAGTGAGGCGTTATTAAGCTGCATGTCTTGCGTGTTTAATTTTTAACTTGACTTGCTTTGACTTTTTTTTAATGTAAAACATTCCTTCGGCTGCATTAATTGGGCTAAATTGTTCCTTAATAATAAAAAGTCGAAAGCAGTAGTGTTGTTGTTGTCAAAATAATGCTTCTCCTTGGTTGGCCTCATTACATTTGATTTGATTTGATTTGTTTTACCAACAAAGTCATCAGGTGCCTTTATGAGTGGGGGGAAGTTCGTACTTTAAACTTTGCGTATGTTTTATTTATTTTTTATTTTTTTTTTGCCATATGTTAATTCAAGTGGAATTAATAGTTTCCGGTATTTAAGTTTTCTCCATAAGGAACATTTTCCTTTATTTGTTGCTGCGGTTAAAGACGTTTAAAACTTCTAGATAAACGCTTTGTAATAATTTTACATTTATTAAGGATATTTTAAGAATAATTGTAACAGAATGTTTTTTGTATTTATTTAAAAGTTCTTAATATATTCTAATTAAGATTATTTGCTTAAATTTTGTGAATTTGCTTTGCTCTTAATATATTGTTTAGGTTTTGGAATACTTCCGGCAATTTTTACAGATGCCAAAATAATAATTAAAATTTTCTAAAGCTTACCTTTAGATTAAATTTTATGAAAATTAACCTTATTGAAGAGATATAATTTAATAGAAGGATTGTTCAGATGTGATTATTATTTCGTATCTTAATCTATTATGTTCTATTATTCGTTAAGATCAAATCCCTTTAACGTCGCTAGGCCATTTTTCACACATTGTTCCAATCGCATAGTTTAGTTGTGATAGTAGAATTTTACGATTATATCTACAGAATTTCGTTTCGGAATATAAATATGTAGTCAGCACTAATAAATTATGATTCTTGCAAAAGAAATTTTTTAGTCACAAATGAAAAGTTCGATTGCTGGAACTGAACCATTCGATTGGAAATGAATGTGATATTCTGTTTTCTAGGTGTAGGGAGCTGCTGTTCCATTCTGAAAAACATTAGTAATAAATCAAAAAAAATAAAGTAAAATTTTAAATATGATATAGAGCGGTTGGATGTTGGTATTAGTTCCCAAGACATGCCCATCAATGCCAATGCAATATGCCGTTATTTTGCAAACAAGCATACAAATAAACAAACGTCCCTGTCTAGCAAAATTGTCTGAAATCTTTCAGATGTAGGTAAGAAATATCTACAAATATGTAAGAATTCTATCAGACTTCTGACCGAATAACATATGAAGTGGTAGCTACGAATTGTGACAGACATGTTGTTGCAAATTCTAATTTTTTTACCGACTTGTCTAATAAAAAACTGACAGAGATCTGGTAAAAAAAGCAGGTGAATTTTTGATTTATTGTGCCACATTCTTATATTAAGAATTCTTATTTAGAAAAATTTAAAATTCTAAAAAAAAATCTCATAGCAATCAAATAAAACCTAGTTTTGTGCAATTTATTAAATATTTAATTATTTTATTGTTATTTAAATATACATTGTAATTGATATTGTTATTTTAATATTTAAAAGAATTTTTTGACTAATTGGTTTTTCTGAAAATTTATTTTTTAATTTTTCTATTATTTATTTAATTTAAATTATTTTTTTTAAGACCAAACTATTTTGATTTTAATCACTAGTTAAATTATTTGTTTTATTTCAGACAATTTAGCAACTTTTATCTATTTCTTAAAATTTAATTTAATTTTGTTTGTATCTTAGATACGATTGCAAGAAAACTAAAAATACCAAAAATTACATGTAAAAGGTTTAATGAAAGTTTTACAAACATCAGAAACAAAAAAGAAATAAAAAAACTTACACAAATTCATACAAAATCAGTCAGATATCTAGCAGACATGCCTAGATAAAATTACTCTGAAATATCCGTACGAAATCAGTTGGAAATCTAGCAGACATGTCGCACAGAGGAGTATTTGGCCTGAAAAGCTAGCCAAAATTATTAAACGTGTTTTTTTAATTAAAAGTTTTAGTTTTTTGATGGTTTTAGGTGTAGTATGATATAAAAAGTCTAGTGGCAGATTTTGAAAAAATTACACTGCGCAACAAAAGTACACTGCGCAACAAAATAAATTTTTATCTACCCTAGAAATAAAATTATGTGGACTATATGGATTTTGACACCCTTAATTCAAATCTGTTTTTCGTTTTTATCTAGAACGTAAGGATTTTATTTTAAAGGCGTGGCATATTTAACCCCCTAAATCGTTGGGTTGCCTAAAACATTTTGTAATAACCTTAAAACGGGTTCTCCGATTTTAGTAGCAGAAGGATCAGAAGATGCACCGGAAAATTCTGCTTAAACTAACCAAACACATTTCTTTTCTATCTATGACTATTTCGGAGTTATTAAAAATTTAATGGGGAAAAAAAAATTTTCCTGCAAAATTCGTCAAATTTTTTGTTTTCAAAATGCAATAAAAAGAATTAAAGAACCAAAAAGGTTAAATTTTTAAGATTTTTCCAAAAGCCACATTCCTAAGGAATAAAAGACGGTATAACTAGTAAAACTCAATTAACAAATGCTGATTTTAAAGGTTTAAACTCATTCTTGACAGACTGTATGTACATGCATACATATGATTTACAGTCTAATTCAAATTTTTTTTTTTTTTAAATAATTCTACTATTATTTAAAACAGTATTTTTTTATGAAAAAATGCTTTATTATATATATTTTATATTATATAATACTTAATATACGGACAAATTAAACTAATAAAAATTTTTTAATAATTATTATGTCGTATGTATATCCTTATTAGCTGCATCATCGGTGTCAGGAAGAAGAAGTGTGATGGTTTCGGATGAAAAAGCTTTTTTATTATTCCGTTCTCTTTGCGTACTGCAACTTATAAAAGGGTCACTGCTCAGAAATAACCTATTCAAGACATCTCGATTTGTATCGCTTCTGCTGAATTTCCTCGAATAGTTCGTACGATATAATAAGGGCTTATTTCTGGCCTCGGCAGCTTCTTCTGACAATTGGATGGTAGCCTGATACCTGGGTGCCCATGTATTTTTTATGTACCTGTATTTATTTCTTATAAACTTATTTTTGTGATTAATGCTTTTAATAATTATTGTTATTAGGTACGTTTATATATTTTTTTAACATATAATGTTTTGTAGAGCAGGCATATAAAAATATCTTTTATGGGGATGTGTGAGACATTCCCTTAAAACAATTATCGATAATAAAGAATCTTTCAAATTTATAATTATAGACAAGTATTAACATTGTGAAGTGTTAAAAGTGATGTGAATAACAGTTGAAATCAATAATTCGAAATACATAAAAGTTTATGACGTTATAAATGTATAAGAAAAAGTGCCTGATGAGCAAAAATAGAAGAAATGTGAAAATTTAAAAAATCGTCAAAAATAATGGTGCAAACTTGCGCACACTTTTTTTCTTGTTTCTAAAATTAGAGATTCCAAATTTTATTGTGGTATTAAACATAATTCATAGAGATGCTAACCTCACTTTCAAAAACCTCTTCTTTTTCTTTTTTTGCAGAAAAAAGTGTATAATTTTTTTTGTTTTTAGCTTTTGGACGAACTGTTTCAACTTGAATATTTAACATATTTAAAAAATTTTTTCTTTTAAATAACTTTTGATCAAACCTTTTAGCGAAAAAAAATCATTGTTAAACCTTTATTCGTTTAGCCGCAAAAAATATCATATAAACATCCAGAAACTGAAAAAAACATTTAAATCTCATATAATTTTCTTCACTTTCCTGACTTTATCAGGGTCTTAGAGCTACAAATCGCACCCACCTAAAAGTCTTAAAAATTTACAATATAATGTAAAATATTGTAGTCTGTCGAGATGCGTACTTAGTTCTTAAGATTTATTAAAATTCAGTTTTGCCTTTTTGGCCAGCTTTTAAGGCCAAATACTCCTCTGTGTGTCGTACATTAAATTTCCCAGACACGTCTAACAGAAATCAGCACGGAATATTCGTAAAAACAGTCAGATATTTGTCAGACTTGTATGGTTCAGACATTGTCGTACTATTTTGCAGGTTGGGATAATACTTTTGCACACATATACATACATACATACTTACATATGAAAATATGTATATATTATGGGTATTGAAAAGAATAAAGAATACAATGCGCTGCAAACGACTATTATGAATATGTAAAAAACTAAAATAAGATTCTTTTGCCACTTTAGGATTATAAAACAATTAACATTAACTTTCCTATTCTAACTATATAAGATAACAATAATGATGATATAATTCAATACATACATATAACGACATAGTACACTTCAAACAGGTGATATGCTTTGCAGTAATAAAATAAAAACATTCCTAAAATAGATCAAAAGGTTTTGTGCACAATTAAACTTCTTTTGCCAAATATAAATGTAAAATTTTTTTTTAAATTTATTCTTCAAGTAAAATCTAAATTTGTTCGTTGGCACTATGGTTACCATTTTTGTAACTATTTTCCTCCTTAAATAAAACTGAGTTATGTTTTATGACTTCTAGCTGAAAATGGTTATTGAAAGTAAAGCGACACATCTGTATAAATTTGCTATTTAGAGCGACTCGGTCAAAGTCAATAAAATTTTTATGTTAAAAGCGGATATTTTACTTTGTTCACCGCTAAAGTGAACTTAAATAAATTCATCATTATAAATCATGCGTCCCCGTCGGTTTAATTAATCAAAAAATCAGTAACAACAACAATAAGAAATATCAACTGAATATTAGTCGGATCTTGCATGCTGAAAATAAAAAAAAAAACTCCAAGTAAATATGGACATTATGTGGCGGCATTTTCCCTAACTACTATTACAAAACTCCACACGCTGACACCACATGAGTTCTACTTTGCTGGTTATCAAAAACGAGAAAAAAGAAATCAACAGCAACCACAACAATGAAAAGTAAAAACAAAACAATAACAAACAAGTAAGAGCATTATATTCGGCTGTGCCGAATCTTTTATACCCACCACCAATTTTGTGTACATTTAAAGCACAATATTTGTTATTTTGTTAATCGCTATGGAATAATCTCTTTATAATAAAATATGTATCACTTTCTTTGTAGAGGGTGGTTAAATTTTAAGGGCCCATGTTAAAGATGAGCGACACAAACAACAAGTTTTTTTTGCATTGCATTTGACATTTCTCAATCTCAAACTTACTCAATTATATCCGTGGAAACATACGCAAATGAGCAACGCGTTAAAGTTATTCAGGTTATTTACAAAAATGGGCGTTCAAATCAAAATGCATTTTATGCACTTCGTAATTCTTTTGATCAACATAAACGTTCAAATTTGTCCACAATCGGGAGAATTGTAAAAAATATTTTAATTTCAGGTCTGTATAAAATGTAAGAAAATCTGTGAATGCCTTCTTAGTTCGTTGAATGGGAACCATTGCTATTTTTTGCAATAGTGTGGCAAAAGAGCAGTCAACCTCGCCTCATCATCATGCCCAACAATTGAGCATAAACATTGTCATTGAAAATTTGGACCATCAGATAGAGAAGTGGCGCCAAGTATGGGGGGGCCATTTGGCAGATATTTTGTTAAATACATAATTGAACCATACAAATATTATCATTATAAAAAGAAATGATAATAATATCCTAAATAATTTGTGTTTTATTTAAATTCAACATCGGTCCTTAAAATTTAACCACCCTCTATAACTTCGATATGCTACTAAAATGCTTTTGTAAATGTAGTCTTTCAATGAAAGTGGGCGTTAAATTAGGCTTGCCAATAAAGTTTCTGCTAACAAATACAACTTAGATATTTCAATATAGTCCTTTATTTTCCCAAAAACTTTGTCAATAGAGAAATTACATGAATTTAATATAAACCGTTATGGCAGGTGGGCGTTAAAGTGAGCGTGTTACCTTAACTTTTTGGCACAACGACTACATTGATTAGGAGGATATTCGTAGCAAATTTGATCATCATACCTCTAATTTTGGCGGTTTTATGAGCTTTTAAATTTCATTAACGGTAGATTACGTGAAAAGTGGGTGTTATAGTAGGCATGTCAAAGTTGTTTTTGCGAATGAGTACAACTTAGGTGTTTCAATATAACCCTTTATTATTCTAAAATTTTTATTATTAGAGAAATTATATGAATTTAAGGTAAAACGTTATATGAGAGGTGGGCGTAAAAGTTGGCGTGGCAACTCAATTTTCTTGCACAGTAATGACATTGCCTAGGGGGATATACGTAGCAAATTTGATTATCATACCTCTAATTTTGGCGGTTTATGAGCTTTTAAATTTCATTAAAAGTAGATAACGTGAAAAGTGGGCGTTATAGTAGGCGTGTCAAAGTTGTTTTTGCGAATGAGTACAACTTAGGTGTTTTAATACAGCCCTTTATTATTCCCAAATCATTATTAATAGAGAAATTATATGAATTTTATGTAAAACTTTATATAGGAGGTGGGCGTAAAAGTGGGCGTGGCACCTTAATTTTCTTGCACAGTAATTATATTGCCTAGGGGGATATACGTAGCAAATTTGATCATCATACCTCTAAGGTTGGCGGTTTTATGAGCTTTTAAATTTCATTAACGGTAGATAACGTGAAAAGTGGGCGTTATAGTAGGCGTGTCAAAGTTATTTTTGCGAATGAGTTTAACTTAGGTGTTTCAATATAGCCCTTTATTATTCCAAAATCTTTATTAGTGGAGAAATTATATGAATTTTATTTAAAACGTTATATGGGAGGTGGGCGTAAAAGTGGGCGTGGCACCTTAATTTTCTGGCACAGTAATGATATTGCCTAGAGGGATGGAGGTAGCAAATTTTATTATCATACCTCTAATTTTGGCGGTTTTATGAGCTTTTAAATTTCATTAACGGTAGATAACGTGAAAAGTGGGCGTTATAGTAGGCGTGTCAAAGTTATTTTTACGAACGAGTACAACTTAGGTGTTTCAATATAGCCCTTTATTATTCCAAAATGTTTATTTATAGAGAAATTATATGAATTTTAGGTAAAACGTTATATGGGAGGTGGGCGTAAAAGTGGGCGTGGCACATTGATTTTCCGTCACATAAAAGCGCCTCACCAAGAAGCAAAGTGTGCAAAATTTCAGAGTCGTACATTCAATTTTGTTGCTTTTATGACGTTTTTGTTTTTAAATATACCGAAAAATACACTGTGCGGTATAAATTTTCGTACATTTTGATCGATAACTCTTTTCCTAATTTATAGATTTAAGCGATTTTCAGGGAAAAATATTCTTTTGACTCGAGAAATATATATTCGAAGTTTCATGACTCTACGTTAATGCGTTTGGACACAATTCCATTTTATTCGGTGTTTGAAGGACACGGTTTTTTCGACCTACTCTTGCTTTACGAGCTATAACGCTCCTTCTTATGTTCCGATTTGGCCCATTTTCAATACCAAACAAACCTTGTCTATAAGAAAGATTCTGGCAAAATTTGAGCCCCCTAGCTTTTTCGGTGCGACCTCTATCGTGCTTTCAACAGACGGACAGACGGACGGACATAGCTAGATCGTCATCAAATCAAACCCTGATTCAGAATATATATACTTTATGGGGTCTAAAATTGATATTTCGATGTGTTACAAACGGAATGACAAAATGAATATACCCCCACCATTTTTTTGGTGGCGGGTATAAAAAAAAAGATGATATTTATGGCAACTTTGACAATGCAACACGAGCTTATTCCCTGACCGTGCAACAACAACATTGACACAGAAACAACAAAACTAAAACAAGAAATAGCAGCGAAAAAAAAAATATTCTGAAATCATAATGCAGCATTTTATGTTTTTTGCCAAAAAAAGTCAATTTGATGTTTAATGATCAGTCAAAATCGATCATTATGTTCCCTATCGAATGTCGACAAGCCATTTTAGTAACTGATCAAACAAAATGCAGCAACAAAGTCTATTTAAATTTCCTGAAATTGATATTAGAAATTTCTAAGTATTGAAATACGATTGTGGAGCACGATGTGTAATCAAATCATAGCGACTATCCAGTTCTCAGATTAAGAGAACGTTAGTGCATATAAAGCAGAGTTAATTTTTTAATACAAGACTTGGTTTATATATTTTAAGAATTGTTTAATGGAACTGCCAATCGAGGTTTTACGTCTCGGGATGGATAAGAATTAACAGTCTCTTCATTCACATTTTTAGATTCCTTTCTTCTTTGCTTTTCCTCTCGTAGCTTGAGTTGTACTGCTTTTAAATCGGTACATATTTTTATACCCTTCACCTGTTGTGCACAAGGTTATATAAAGGTTTTTCATTCCGTTTGTAATTTCTACAATTTTCATTTCCGACCACATCTATATTTATAAAATTTACGTGTCACAGTGTTTGTCTCCGAACTCCTCCGAAGCGGCTGAACCGATTTCAATGAAATTTTTCATACATATTCTATAGGTCTGAGAATAGGTTTATAACTATTTTTTATATTCCTAAATAAAGTGGGCGTGGCACATCCCATACAAAGTGAATTTTTAACACCCTTTATCTTGAGAACTATGACAGGGAGAGCTTTTTTAATTTATGTGAGGCCTTCTATTATTAATGTTAGTAGCCATGCCGAAAATGGGCGGGATCGGATAATTGGGAGTGGTAGCTCCCATACAAAGAGAATTTTTAACATCATATATCTTGAGTACTATCACAGGGAGAGCTTTTTTAATTTGTGCGGTACCACCCGTGCACACTTTGCACACATATTGAGCTGTCATGACTATATAATTTGGTGATTAGAAAAGTGAGCAGGGCCACGCCCATAAAAAAAATTATAATTTTGAGGTTCTTGCACTGTACCAATTTTTCTGAAACCTTGCACACATATTGAGCTGTCATGACTTTACACTTTCGTGATAAGAAAAGTGGGCAGTGCCATGCCCATAAGAAATATGTTATCATTTTTAGCTACTTGCACTAGTTCGATTTTTCTGAAACTGTGCACACATATTGAGTTGTCATGAGTATACATTTTCATGATTAGAAAAGTGGCAGTGTCACGCCCATAAAAAAAGTTATTTTTTTCAGCTACTTGGACTTTACCGATTTTTCTGAAACTTTGCACACATATTGAGCTATCATGACTATACCGTTTCGTGATTCGAAAAGTTGGCAGTGCCTCGCTCATTAAAAAAAATTATAATTTTAGCTTTTTGCACTTGATATTCAATTAAAATTCAGAATGCATTTTTATTCATTAAGGGGCGTAGCAACGCTCGCCGGGCTTTTCTAGTAAAGTATATATTTTCTGAAAGCTAATGAATAGAGGAGACGATTAATCGTGACCGTCTGTCCGTGTGTTGGTTGAAATCAACTTTTAGAAGCAACCATATGTTCCTCAGATCTGTGTATGGTATCAATCTTTTGAAAATATCCGGGAATGAATCACTATTCAAATTCAGCACAATCGCCTCGATATGAGCAAAAAAACACGACTGCCTCTGTTTTTGTTTTCCTTATTTTTACCACCAAAATTAAAAATTTTCAACCATAGAATAATTTAAAGGTACATTTGCTGCTTTTTGTAGATATAATATGCCTCTAGAGATATTCGTGAAAAATTTTGGATAAAGCGTGCGTCGCGTTTTCAGAAATTGTTCTGTAGGCGCTACAGACACTCATAGTCGCCAGTCTATATCGATGCCAGTTTTCTCTTTGTCTGCCGTACTTCAATGTTTTAAGACCATACTGGTGCTGTGCACAAGATGGCAGATGTAGACACACACGCCTGACGTTTAGTTTTCTTGGGTCCGCCAACAGCTGGGGTTACTTTCGATGTTTTGTTCGATATATAATTTATATGTGCTTTTATCCTATTATCTTTCATTACTCCCAGATAGTTGACTTGTCTCTTTGAGGTAATTTATTGTTGGTATTCTCGAATGACTGTGGTTTTATTTTTGCATCGGTTACTGATTAATACTGCCTGTGTTTTGTGCTACGCCAGTTGAAGTCGCTCTGCGACTATTCAACTTCTAATTTTACTTATTGTCTTGTCGACATACAATTATTATTAGTTGATATAAAGTCACATTATGTTTACATCGGTGTCGTCAGCAAATCCATTTATCAAGCTTTCCGGAGGAATTTCCTGCGTTTGGATATAATATTTCACAGTAATGAGACCAGTACCCAGACACCTGATGTTTGTGTCTTCTGGCCTACCTCAGTATATACAGCAGAAAAATAATTCAAAATTATATTCACCACATAATAGGGAACTCCAAGATTGTTTGAATTTACCATTATTCGATCCAATCGCGGCGAATAAAATGCGCTTTTTACATCCAGGGTGACAAGTGTGAAATACATGTTTGTATGTGTGTATGTATGTATGCAAATACAGGCAAATTTTTTTCGAAAAAGTTTACATTCTTAACACCTTTAATACAATTACGCAAACATGTCCCTTTTACTACTCTTAATCATTAAAATTTTACATGTCACGGGGACATTTCGGATAATTGTTGAATATTTCCTGCAGACATGGTGTAGAGTATAACACATAGTATAGCACACATTTTAAACTAGAATAGTTGTATATTTTTGCTGTCATTTTTGTTGTTGTTATTGCTAAGACTGTTAATGCTGTTGAAACTTATACCGCTGCTGCTGCTGGTGTTTCTTGTTGCTGTTTGTAAAAAATATTATTGTTGAGGCTGTAGTGTCTTACTACAGGTCTACACTTTTGAGCTGTTTGTTGTTTATTGACAATTTATGATCACCACCTATGTTGATTTTATCATATTCGTATTACGATCAATTCAGATCGTACATTACACACTCTTACGTTGCAACGTACCCGTACGTATGTACAAACTTCTCCACCCATACAAAGAGAATTTTTAACATCATATATCTTGAGTACTATCACAGGGAGAGCTTTTTTAATTTGTGCGGTACCACCCGTGCACACTTTGCACACATATTGAGCTGTCATGACTATATAATTTGGTGATTAGAAAAGTGAGCAGGGCCACGCCCATAAAAAAAATTATAATTTTGAGGTTCTTGCACTGTACCAATTTTTCTGAAACCTTGCACACATATTGAGCTGTCATGACTTTACACTTTCGTGATAAGAAAAGTGGGCAGTGCCATGCCCATAAGAAATATGTTATCATTTTTAGCTACTTGCACTAGTTCGATTTTTCTGAAACTGTGCACACATATTGAGTTGTCATGAGTATACATTTTCATGATTAGAAAAGTGGCAGTGTCACGCCCATAAAAAAAGTTATTTTTTTCAGCTACTTGGACTTTACCGATTTTTCTGAAACTTTGCACACATATTGAGCTATCATGACTATACCGTTTCGTGATTCGAAAAGTTGGCAGTGCCTCGCTCATTAAAAAAAATTATAATTTTAGCTTTTTGCACTTGATATTCAATTAAAATTCAGAATGCATTTTTATTCATTAAGGGGCGTAGCAACGCTCGCCGGGCTTTTCTAGTAAAGTATATATTTTCTGAAAGCTAATGAATAGAGGAGACGATTAATCGTGACCGTCTGTCCGTGTGTTGGTTGAAATCAACTTTTAGAAGCAACCATATGTTCCTCAGATCTGTGTATGGTATCAATCTTTTGAAAATATCCGGGAATGAATCACTATTCAAATTCAGCACAATCGCCTCGATATGAGCAAAAAAACACGACTGCCTCTGTTTTTGTTTTCCTTATTTTTACCACCAAAATTAAAAATTTTCAACCATAGAATAATTTAAAGGTACATTTGCTGCTTTTTGTAGATATAATATGCCTCTAGAGATATTCGTGAAAAATTTTGGATAAAGCGTGCGTCGCGTTTTCAGAAATTGTTCTGTAGGCGCTACAGACACTCATAGTCGCCAGTCTATATCGATGCCAGTTTTCTCTTTGTCTGCCGTACTTCAATGTTTTAAGACCATACTGGTGCTGTGCACAAGATGGCAGATGTAGACACACACGCCTGACGTTTAGTTTTCTTGGGTCCGCCAACAGCTGGGGTTACTTTCGATGTTTTGTTCGATATATAATTTATATGTGCTTTTATCCTATTATCTTTCATTACTCCCAGATAGTTGACTTGTCTCTTTGAGGTAATTTATTGTTGGTATTCTCGAATGACTGTGGTTTTATTTTTGCATCGGTTACTGATTAATACTGCCTGTGTTTTGTGCTACGCCAGTTGAAGTCGCTCTGCGACTATTCAACTTCTAATTTTACTTATTGTCTTGTCGACATACAATTATTATTAGTTGATATAAAGTCACATTATGTTTACATCGGTGTCGTCAGCAAATCCATTTATCAAGCTTTCCGGAGGAATTTCCTGCGTTTGGATATAATATTTCACAGTAATGAGACCAGTACCCAGACACCTGATGTTTGTGTCTTCTGGCCTACCTCAGTATATACAGCAGAAAAATAATTCAAAATTATATTCACCACATAATAGGGAACTCCAAGATTGTTTGAATTTACCATTATTCGATCCAATCGCGGCGAATAAAATGCGCTTTTTACATCCAGGGTGACAAGTGTGAAATACATGTTTGTATGTGTGTATGTATGTATGCAAATACAGGCAAATTTTTTTCGAAAAAGTTTACATTCTTAACACCTTTAATACAATTACGCAAACATGTCCCTTTTACTACTCTTAATCATTAAAATTTTACATGTCACGGGGACATTTCGGATAATTGTTGAATATTTCCTGCAGACATGGTGTAGAGTATAACACATAGTATAGCACACATTTTAAACTAGAATAGTTGTATATTTTTGCTGTCATTTTTGTTGTTGTTATTGCTAAGACTGTTAATGCTGTTGAAACTTATACCGCTGCTGCTGCTGGTGTTTCTTGTTGCTGTTTGTAAAAAATATTATTGTTGAGGCTGTAGTGTCTTACTACAGGTCTACACTTTTGAGCTGTTTGTTGTTTATTGACAATTTATGATCACCACCTATGTTGATTTTATCATATTCGTATTACGATCAATTCAGATCGTACATTACACACTCTTACGTTGCAACGTACCCGTACGTATGTACAAACTTCTCCATCGTTGTGGCATGTGATATGTATGAATTTGGAATTGTTGCCACCAACCGTTGATCATGTTTGAACATTGCAATTGTTTATCTGTTTATGCTGTGTGTATTGACAGTATTTAAACGTTACATTTTTTTTGATCGTTTTGGTTTGAAATCTAATTGTGATTTGTGTTGAAACGACTTTTTTGGTCGGAGCTTTTTTCATTTGGTCTGACTGCTATTTTTTGTTTCTCTATTTGTTTTCTTTAAACTTATTATAAAAAATACGGTGACAATATTTTGGTGTATTATTTTTTTATAATTGATATGAAATCATAAATTGTTTGATCATAAATGTCAGCATAAATAAATATTAACTAATACTCTGAAAGATAAATATTGTTCGGTAACAGTTTTGGAAAGAAAAAAAAGAAAAAAAAAACATTTGCGCTTTTTTATTTAAATCTTGGGAATTAAAGATATACTAGCTGTGCCAGATAATCTGTAAATTCTAAAGATTTAATCGCAATCAGTTACCAATTTTCTAAACAAAGAAGTTTATATCTGTCGCAACTCTTTTAGAAGAGGCAATTGAAAAACAAATTACAGGAAATGCTAACATCAAATTACAGTAGCCATAAAGTCGGGGATAGCACTGTAAATATGGCTTTAAACAGCTTAAATAACATATGAAAATTTCACCCTGGCGGTAAAAGTAGTTGGTAGAACACGTTCACACCTTCAAATAAAAATAATTTTTGCACGGTGATTTCAAAAAAATTGTTTTCAGCATTACATAACCTTAAAGTTTTTCTTTTTGACGATTGACCCCGAGTGACCCGGTCTAGTATTTATCTAATACATCTTTTCACAATAATTATGACAAATTTTTTAATCTATTTTTTACTGATCGTGGAGATTGTAAATATTTTTAATATTTTCTTCAGGTCAATGGCCCTTAGAACAAAACATATGACAAATGTCATGATAATGGAGATAAACATGATTTTATTGTGTTATTGAAGCAAATGGTGATCTTACTGATAAATTTCACATTAAATCACTTATTGAAAAAGTCATAAAAACATCAAAAATGTTTTGAAAGTCGCAACAAAAAATAAGGTTTTGCAAAAATATGTTTTAAGTAGAAGAAAAAGTAAAAGAACTGAAACTTATTTTCGGTTGCAAGATAGAACAAATTTGTAAATTAGAAATACCAGTAAAGGTAACAGATGAAATTCTGTGCCGCAGTGATACTAATCTATATAAAGACGATGCTCGCTCTCACTTATGGTTAAAGAAATTTGATAAATGGATTGCAAATTAAGTGATAAATTGGGAAAAGCTCTTCCTTAAAGAATACAAGGAAGAAGAACAGCTTACTCAACACTTTTGAACTATTTAAATAATCCAAGATAAAAAAATATGTTTTTGATAACATGTAAATAGAAAATAATATCCCAATTTCAAAGTAATGAAATTCGGATTTTTTTATTATTTAAAGATAACACTGCAGATTAAAATTTTCTATAGTAAAACAAATAAAATAAAGCGATCGACATATGCAAAAGCCCTACCAGAAGCACACAATATAAAAAGTTATGATATGTATACATATTAGTAACCAAATAGGTTTTTTATACCCGCCACCAAAAAAATGGTGGGGGTATATTCATTTTGTCATTCCGTTTGTAACACATCGAAATATCCATTTTAGACCCCATAAAGTATATATATTCTGAATCAGGGTTCGATTTGATGACGATCTAGCTATGTCCGTCCGTCTGTCCGTCTGTCCGTCTGTTGAAAGCACGATAGAGGTCGCACCGAAAAAGCTAGGGGGCTCAAATTTTGCCAGAATCTTTCTTATAGATAAGGTTTGTTTGGTATTGAAAATGGGCTAAATCGGAATATTAGGAAGAGAGTTATAGCTCGAAAAGCAAGAGTAGGTCGAAAAAACCGTGACCTTCAAACATCGAATAAAATGGAATTGTGTCCAAACGCATTAACGTAGACTCATGAAACTTCGAATATATATTTCCTGAGTAAAAACAATATTTTTCCCCGAAAATTATCTAAATCTATGCATTAGGAGAGGAGTTATCGATCAAAATGTACGAAAATTTATACCGCACAGTGTATTTTTCGGTATATTTAAAAACAAAAACGTCATAAAAGCAACAAAATTGGATGTACGACTCTGAAATTTTGCACAATTTGCTTTTTGGTGAGACTCTTTTTTGACACGGAAAATCAATGTGCCACGCCCACTTTTACGCCCACCTCCCATATAACGTTTTACCTAAAATTCATATAATTTCTCTATTAATAAAGATTTTGGAATAACAAAGGGCTATATTGAAACTCCTAAGTTGCACTCAATCACAAAGATAACTTTGACACGCCTACTATAACGCCCACTTTTCACGTTATATACCGTTAATGAAATTTAAAAGCTCATAAAACCGCCAAAATTAAATGTATGATGATCAAATTTGCTACGTATATCTCCCTAGGCAATGTCATTACTGTGCCAGAAAATAAAGGTGCCACGCCCACTTTTACGCCCACCTCCCATATAACGTTTTACCTAAAATTCATATAATTTCTCTATTAATAAAGATTTTGGAATAATAAAGGGCTATATTGAAACGCCTAAGTTGTACTCATTCGCAAAACAACTTTAACACGCCTACGATAACGCCCACTTTTCACGTTATCTACCGTTAATGAAATTTAAAAGCTCATAAAACCGCCAAAATTAGAAGTATAATGATCAAATTTGCTACGTATATCCTTCTAATCAATGTAATTATTGTGCCAAAAAGTTAACGCCTACCTCCTATATAACGGTTTATCTTAAATGCATGTAATTTCTCTATCGACAAAGTTGTTGGGAAAATAAAGGACTATATTGAAATATCTAAGTTGTATTTATTAGCAGAAACTTAATTGACACGCCTACTTTAACGCCCATTTTCATTGAAAGACTACATTTACAAAAGCATTTTAGTAGCATATCGAAGTTATAAAGAGTGGTTAAATTTTAAGGGCCGATGTTGAATTTAAATAAAACACAAATTATTTAGGATATTATAATTATTCCTTTTTGTAATTATAATATTTGTATGGTTCAATTATGTATTTAACAAAATATCGGCTAAATGGCCCCCCCCCATCCTTGGCGGCACTCCTCTATCTGATGGTCCAAATTTTCAATGACAATGTTGATGCTCAATTGTTGGGCATGATGATGAGTCGAGGTTGACTGCTCTTTTGCCACACTATCGCAAAAACCAGCAGTGCTTCCCATTCAACGAACTAAGAAGGCATTCACAGATTTTCTAACATTTTATACAGACCTGTTTTGATCAAAAGAATTACGAAATACACAAAATGCATTTTGATTTGAACGACCATTTTTTAAAAAACCTGAATAACTTTAAAGCGTTGCTCACTTGCGTATGTTTCCACGGATCAAATTGAGTAAGTTTGAGATTGAGAAATATCAAATGAAATGCAGAAAACAAATTTAAAGACTAGGTGTAGTTCACCTTCAACATGGGCCCTTAAAATTTAACCACCTTCTACAAAGAAAGTGATACATATTTTATTATAAAGAGATTATTCCATAATGATGAACAAAATAATAAATATTGTGCTTTAAATGTACACAAAATTGGTGGTGGGTATAAAAGATTCGGCACAGCCGAATATAGTGCTCTTACTTGTTTTTTTTATTTCTGGGGGCAAGTGAGGAGTATATCTGCATACTGCATATAAATACTTATTAAATAAATTACCTACAAGCGTTGAGTTCAAACTCTGGTTCTTAACAACTGCAAACTATCTGATGAAATATTAAATGCATCGATTTTTCTAAAAAAAATTTTTGGGGAAATATAGTTAAGCTTGTTTTATATATACACATATGAGCCTTTTATTTTGAAAGTGGTTCAAGGCCATTTAAAGAAATATTTATAAAGTGTTCCATATTCTATACTTTTATACATGCTAAGACACAAAGGCAACTTTATAAAATTTTTAAAAATATTTTGAATTAATTCAAGCACGAACTACAATATTAATTTCCGACCCCATAAAGTATATATTTTCTGAAAGCTTATGAATAGAGGATTCGATATCCGTCTGTCCGTGTGTTGGTTGAAATCAACTTTTAGAAGCAACCACATGTTTCTCAGATCTGTATGTAGTATCAATCTTTTGAAAATATCCGGGAATGAATTGCTATTGAAATTCAGTACAATTTTCCTATAACTTTCTGAGATATAGGCAAATAAATAAGACAGCCTCTGTTTTCTCCCATATTTTTAGCACCAAAATTAAAATTTTTCAGTCATAAAATAATTTATTTTGTTACTGTTTGTAGATATAATATGCCTCTAGAGATATTCGTAAAAATTTTTCGATAAATGTGGCTCTAATCGGTAATAGGTAAACATTTTTTAAATATTTATTCCAGAAATTTACAAACGAAAAGAAATTTGTTTAAGCTTCTGAACAACTGAGAGAGTAAATATTGGTATCATCTAAAAGGACTTGACTAGCGCATTATAAGCACTATAAAAAACTAAAATTCATGACGGCCGCCAGTACGAAATGGCGGACAATAAATTTATGTATGGGTCAAATCTGGCATTTTAAAATACAACTCCTTGAACGCCCTCATTGTTGGTACCAAATGAAAGGGCTTGCCATGTAAATTGCAGTAAAGTATAAAAAATTAAAAATCCAAGATGGCGGCATAAATAAAAAGGTGGATATATGGGTAAAATATGTTAAAAACGGCTTTGTCCCCTTCAACCCCCACAATATTGATATCAAATGAAAGGGCTTGACCAGTAGAATTGTTAAACAATTTTAAATCCAAGATGGGGTCTAAAACAAAATGGTGGAAAATTTTTTTCTTAACTCCATCAATATGGGTATCAAATGAATGGGTAGTAGTAAAATGTAAAAATTCATAAGAAAGGATGGCATCGGAAATAATAAAGAAAAATGGCGTATAAGTTGAAATCTAGGTTAAGTTACGATGTGGGATTATACTTATGTACATGATGGTGAAGGGTTTTATCAGATTCGTCACGGCCGAATATAGCGCCCTTACTTGTTTCTTAACCTTTTACTGTTATTTATAGTAATTGTTTGCCGTTTTGTTATATATTAACTGCCTTATTCATAAAAGTTATTAAAGATATATAAAGGGTTTATTAAACTGATGTTCTATGGAAATTTGCTTTGTAAACATCTTATAAAGATCTTTTAATTTTTATAAATTAGACCATAAATGTGTATATGAATTGCTTCAATTAAATTCTAAGAATTTTTCTATTTAAGTTTGCTATTTAAAAAAAAAAAAAATTTAAAATTTTTTCAATAAATTGTGTTTTTAATACTTACGTAAAAATAAAAAATCCCAAAAACTTAAAAAATTCCGGCAATCCGAAATATTCAGAAATTTAAAATTTTAAAATTCCAAATCCTGGGATTCGCAAAGTCAGTCCCGTTTAGTATCCCTAGTAAATATCATATATTTTACTAACAGTTATTTAAGTAAATCGAATTCGGTAACTTTTTTGTTAATATTTTCTTACTACAACGAGTCAGATTGAAATTTATCAACAACAACGTTTATTTTCTATTTGTTATTATCCTTCATATTGTCCCTAGTTTTTCTTGCTCTAGCCAATCAGTTAGATAACGACAAGAAGAGTTCAATGTTTTGTTTCACAATCAGTTGTCATTATTACAATCATTCACCCCTTTCAGATTAGGCAAGTCTCTTGCGCAAGAGTGTATTTTTTCAACTTAGGCAAGGTAATTGCTGTGCCTGAACGTGAAAGCAAGTTCAAAAGAAAATAAAAAACCAACTCGCGGAAGAGACTTGCCTTATCAGAAAGGGGACATTATTTAGTTTTTATTTTTATTCTAATTACCGAAATCATCTTGCAATGGTTACATAAATTTTGTTTTGCCTTGATGATAATTTCCTGGATAGTCTGTAATTTATCTTTTTGAATTCGTAGGATCCTTTAAAGGTAGTTTTTTACTTCATTTTAACAATAACCTCTTGTTTTCAAATAAAAAAACTCTTAAATTTATCAAACATTTAGTACAACTTTTGTGTGTTAAAAATTTTATTATAAAATTCGTTGCCTTAGAATTGAAAGTTAGAATTTTTTTTGAATTAGTTTATATAAATACAGCTTTTAGCTTCTGTAGCAAACTTTTTTTCAAAAATAGTAATATAAAATACGATTTGCATTTGTTTTATGCAAAAGCAATGTCTTTAAAGTATACAAAAGATGCATAGTCAACTAATCAAATACTTAAAGGCTGGAGCCTATGTATTTCTAGTGGAATCCATTTGCTTCTAGCCAATAATTCTAAACAAATCTGTTTCAAACTTCTTTTACGCTTTTATCGATGTTGTAGTTGTTGGTGTTTTAGGGGATCCGAAATACATTTGTTTATGCTAAAATCATCCAATTAGCAAGATTGTTATTTTTTCCTGCATTTATTTCTTATTCCTGCAATGGTTTATGCGCTTTAGCTCTTGGTGACGCAAATATTGTCCACCAGAGATCATTCTATGTCTGTCTGTTCTTATGTCCGTCCGTCCGCATGCATGAAATAGTTTTTTCTTGTGTTCAATAAACAATATGCATAAGAAAACTTAAATGTTATGAATCTTTGTTACTTTTTGGAGCTATTTAGATAACGAGGCTGATTTTAAAATTAAAGAAAAATTTGCTTAATTGCAAAGCAAATATTGGAAGGGGAAAGATGAGTTCTAAGCGGGCAACATTGACAGAGTGGTGCCGATAATAAAGGAGACAGTTCAATGGACCGATTTATTTAATTATGTGGTTTGTTTTACTTGGGTCTTTTGCGTCATTTGTGGCTCTTATATCACTTACTCATTTGTTCATTTTGTGTCAGTGTGTCAGCTACAAATAGCAAGTGTAAAACTACTTAAAATGCTTAGTAGATTAAATTTACAACACGTCTCTAAAGTATCTTTCTTTAAAATTTTTGGGTTTAAATATCACAATTATATAAATATAAAATGTTTCTTTAAAAGAGCAAATTTTTTATAATCAAAACAAAGAAACTTAAACAAAGACAAACCAATTAGCTGTCATGCAGTTCAACTAAGAAATGATTGATTGAACTGGGCGACTGAGTAACCTAGAATGACCGATAGAAGTTAGTTTGAAATTATAAGGAGCAGTCTGTAAATTGAATTATAAAGCAAAATTGTGGGAATGAAATGGACTAGCTACTATATGATCCTATGTAATATTGTCAGGAATCAGGGAACAAAAGTTTGTTATTTAGTGACAAGCGTTTTAATTTGTTTTGTAATTGTATTTAAATCATTGGGTAGTGACATAGAAATGTTTTGAAGCTATTTCGATAAAATGTAAAGCTGGATTATACTGTTTATCGCAAGGACAATGTAAAGTTAAATCCCATATATTTGGATGACTTTCTAACCAGTTATAGTTCTTTATGGAATACACTTAACAAGGTTGTATTCACTAAAACAAGCTTAGTTCCAAACAAGTTTTCCTTTGATAAATAAAAGGTTTGAGGGCCCCAAAAATTTCCAAGAAAATATGTTCGGAATAGTGTTGTATCTTCGTCAACGATTAATTGAAAAATTTAGGAACACTGCATCCTTCAAAACAACACAAACAATAAGTAACATTTACATATATTTAAGACTAAAAGCTCTTTTGATATTGCTTAAATGGATATGTGTGTATGTGTGTGCTTTGGTAATAGCAGAGCGGAATTTCCACGTTCAGTAAACAACAGGTGCAACAATGAACATATGAATAACAAATTTACGCGACAAAGACCACTTTCAGATTAGGCAAGTCTCTTGCGCAAGAGACTTGCGAAAATCTTATATTTATAGGTAAAAGAGGTAAGGTCGGATTAAGAGGAAAAAATTGCTTATATTTGAGTACACACTTGCCTGTACTCGGCAAGTACAAGCAAGTTTTTAATTGAGAAACCAAAAGCAAATATGAAATGTAAAAAAATTTAAAAAAAAAAATAAGTAAAAGAAAACAAAACTTGGGCAAGCTAATTGCTGTGTCTGCACGTGAAAGCAAGTTCAAAGCAAAATAAAAGAAAATAAAAAACTAACTTGCGCAAGAGACTTGCCTAATCAGAATGGTGACTAAAACTGGCAATAAATAACAACATAGAAGACAAACATTTAAGGTGAGAGCAGGGAGCAAAATTTTAAGTACAACATTGACAATCAGAGTTGCCAGAGAACTTCTCAGTTATTCACGAAAATTACGAAATTGTTAGGTGAAAAAATAAGTGGCATTTAAAAGATTTTATATTTGTATAATTATAATTTGCGCTTATTAAGTTATACAGTTCTTATAAGAGAGGGTCCAGGTTTATTAAAAGTTAAAACAAAAAGATGGCTAATCTAAGTTTTTATAAATATATTTTTCTTCCCTATTAGAAACTTAGTATTATACAGGTGCTTCTGTATTTAATACTTAGTCTTCGAAAAACAAGGAAACCAAAAACAATCCAGGAATCTTAATTCGGCTTTGTGGAAAATAATTGAAAATTTCAAGAAGGTTTCTTCAGCGTATACTCACTAAGACTGTCAGTATTTTTGAAAAATTGTTCAATAATGACGAAACATTGTTCTGTCGTGTAACGCTCTAATATTACTAACCCTAAACTATCACATGCCGAGTTGTTTTCTTTAGCTGGTTCCTCTCTGGCATTAGCCACATTATCTTTACGGTTATACCAAATAAGGGAAAAATTTATTTGACTCTTTAATGTTAAAATATGTATACAGATTAATGGCCCTTCACACACTAGACTAAGATTTAAGCTATCAATTTGTGTTCTTTTCGTAACACACGGTAATAATTGTTTCTGGCATATTTTTTATACGTGTATAACGCTTTTGTGTGTATTAGTGCTTTTTTCTTTCATTTGACGTCTGACTTTGCGTACATAGGTTTGAGCGCATAAATTTAAAATCGACGCGAATATGATGGAAATGTGAAAGACAGCGTATTGTCTGTTTTGAGCAAAAAAACCAAGTAAAAATAGTAGTAAAAGCAAAAGAAAACATTATGGCCATAATTAAATAGTTAATATAAGGCCAATTCATTGCCTTTCTAAAAGCAAATTTGCAAGGAAAGTCTGCTGCGCGATTCTCTTCTTTTAAATTCATTGTTACACCACGACGGTCAACTTATGACTAAATTCGCTTTGATAAAAAAAACAAACCTGTTGTTTCTTAAATGTATATGTATTGGTTTTGTGCTGCTAGTGCGGGGTTAAGGCTGGTTGAAACTTTACGCCAACAAATAACCATACTCTTCACCTCTTTTGCCAACAAACAGTCATTTTGTTTTGGCAGAATTAGTCTAATGTGTGAAGGGCCAATGAATAATAACATACTTTTACGACAGTTAAAATCTGGTTATCGAAATTGAATTGAATATATCAGGACTGATTAATAATTTGTATAAGAATAAGTTAACGACTCTACCCATAATTTCCACACAACCCTAGTAGATTGGGTAGGAGTTAAAATTCTGAGCCACTTTTTTTGGTCCGTATTTTTTTTTAGTCTTAAATGTACGAGTATTTAAATATAAAATATAAACTACTCTTAAAGTCATTGTATTTTTGCATACACAATAACATTTGTTGTTGTAGGCCTTGCTGGTACTCCTCCATAAATGTATATTTATGCAAAATAAACAATATCAATTGTAATGATATTGTTCTTTTGCAATTCCTTTTTTTTTTGCTGTGTTGCTGGCATCATTTTGTACAAGCATGTCGTTAAAGATGTTTTAACAAATGAGAAATTTAAAAGCGGCAAGGCAGCCAGGCTACTCGATCGGTTGTCCGGCTGGTATTTAGTTTAGTATATGAACGGAGCCAAGTATGGACAAATATTTTCTCTGATTATTTGCAAAAGATATGAATATGGTTCCCACCATATATATATAAAGGGTTTTTTAACAGGCACGCTACAAACGATAGGGAGAGCAAACGACGCCATATTTTTTGCAGCTCTTTTGACATTTTGTTCAGTAAGGTTTGCCATTTCATGATGGAAAGATATACGAGCCAACAACGAGTCGAAATTATTAAAATTAACTATCGAATTGCGGAGTCAGTGGCCTCAACATTAAAAGCGCTACGTCCAATTTATGGTCATCATAGTCGTCCTACCAGATCAACAATTAAGCGTCTAGTGGAAAAATTTTAATCCACAAGCACAGTACAAAATGTTCCCTTGCCAGTGAGACAAAGAAGTGCCCGTAGTGTCGAGAATATTGCTGCCGTTGAGACTTCAGTTGAAGAAAGCCCAAATGTGTCTCTCACACGTCATTCTCAAGCGTTGAGCATCTCTGTGACGTCGTTGTGGCAAATTTTGCGAAAAGATCTTGGCCTACATCCTTACAAGATCAAATTGACGCAAGAACTGAAGCCGTTTGATCACCACAAGCGTCTTATGTTCGTTAATTGGGCTGAGTAACAATTTGAAAATGATTTGGATTTTCATCGAAAAATCATCTTCAGCGATAAGGCTCATTTCTGGCTGAATGACTTCGTCAATAAGCAAAGTATGCGTTATTTTATGGGCCGGCGGCGTCATTGGGCCGTACTTCTTCCGTGATGATCAATGTGAACGGAATATTTTTGGGCCCAATTGGATGACATCGACTTGGAGGACATGTGGTTCCAACAGGATGGCGCCACAAGCCACACAGCGAATGTCACAATCAATTTATTGGAAGCCAAGTTTGGAGAACGTGTTATTTCACGAAATGGTCCAGTCTATTGGCGGCTCGGTCATGCGATTTGACGACGTTAGACTATTTCCTGTGGGTCTGCGTCAAGTCTATGGTCTATGTCAACAAGCCAGCGACGATTGATGAACTTGGTACAAATATCGAAAGTAAAATTGCAGCACTATCGCCCGATTTATGCTTGAAACCCGTCGAAAATTAGGTTGGGCGTCTGGACTTCTGCAAGCGTGCCCGTGGTGGGCATGCAAAAGAAATCGAGTTCCATACATAATAACATCGAACGTACTTTCACTGCAATAAAGAATTTTATTGATATCCAAAAACTTTTTTGTTTTATTTAAAAAAACTTTTGTAGCGCGCTTATTGAAAAACCCTTTACTATGTGAGTAGTACAAGTTGCATTCGAGCATTAATTTTCTTTGTAGTTTTTAAGGATTTTCTGCGTAAAACAATGCAAGTTTAATATAAATATTTCGTACTTGAGAACTTGACATAATTATTAAGTTTTTTATTGGTAAGCAACAAACAAACAAACAAGCAAAAACAACATAAAACAATTATGTGGTGTCCAAGGTGGAACACGTAACACTCGTTAGTATTTATTATATTTATCCCAGGTCCTACAATAAATTTGCATGATATTTTTAATAATCAACCTTTAAACCGTATTTCTGTTAACAACTGACATGTTGTTGATTTAATCATGTCGATATGAATTCAAAACATTTAAGTAATTTTTCCACGAAATCCCAATAATTCGTTTCATTCTCCAAAATTTTGTCAACCCTTTTTTGTGGTCTTTGTTCACAACATTTAATTAAAAATAATTTTAAAATTTTAAACTTTTAATAAAATCAGATAAAATTGCACTGGCTTCAGACAACAAAAACTCTCTACATAATTTTGGAATTGGAAACAAAAAAAGAATTCTTTTAGAACTAAAAACAGAGCAAAAGATGAGTAAAGAGCACAGGAGAAGAATAAAAAAACGCAACATCATTAAAAACATATCTGCATACGATCAATGTCTGAGCAAATGTCTGTCCTTCTGACTAAATGTTTCGTTATGTGTAGTAGAGGAATATATGTAGTGTCCTTTCACAACCAATAAAAATGAAATCCAAAGGTTTTCATATATTTATTTAAATACATATACAAAAGCAGTCAACTTTTTATATTTATTAGGCCAAAAGAAAATTTTAATGAACTACAATTTAGAAAAAAAAACAACTACAACAAGCCTATAACTTCGGTGAACAAAACATTTTTGTTTTTATATGTTGCAATGAAATTAATGAAATAATTTTTTTTTTAAATATATATAAACTACAAAAACAAAATATAAAAACGATTGAATTTAAATATAAAAAAATAACTGGAGTAAAATGCAAAGACACAACCAACAGCAACAAAAACAACCAGTCAAGAAAATAAAATTATTATCAATTTTCGTGTTGGTGGCATTTAACCACCACGCGATCTCACAAGACAAGTCAACGAACACAAATAAATGGATTTAGCAGAACTTTTAAAGAGTTTGCTCTTTTCTCAGAGCAAAAAAAAAGAAAAACAAGTAAGAGTGCTATATTCAGACGGACAAGTATTTAAATAAGCTGGAAACACATCCAAATCCGCTCGCTCGAAACATCTTGCAGCATAGAGGACACACTCGTTTGAAGAAGAGGGATACTATTGAGCTTAAATAAAACCATTGGAATTAATTAACTTAATTTGATAACTTAAATTTTAGTCTGGCTATGGCTGGATTAATATTAACCATGTAGTTTTAAGATTTGAATACTTATTGTTGCGTCACGAAGGTGAAGATCCAATAATAAAAATGTGTTAAAAAAAATTAAAAAATATTCGGCCGTGCCGAATCTTATATACCCTTCAGAACGTGTAGTCATGCAATAGCAATTGTTTGAATTACGTACAAACGTACATACATACATATTTGTTTAATATATGCTTACCAATCTGATCCCGAATATTTCTGTTATTTTAATACATCACACGGGTCCAGGCGATGTCAGGGGGCTTCTAAAAGTTGATTTCAACACACACACACGGACAGATGGACAGGCGGGCTCAATTAACTCTTCTATTCGCAAACATTCAGAAAATGTATACTTTATGGGGTCGGAAATTAAAATTGTTTCACACGGAATGACAAACCTAAATATACACTTTTACACTGTCGTGTGCAGGGTATAAAAAACAATTCACTTAAGATACGTCGAGTAGTAGAAGAAATCTTTAAATGTTTTTAATTTAAGCTGATGTTGTTTTGCTACAAAAAATAAACGCTGACTTGAAATATGCAAGTTTAGGGTTATAAAAAGTATGGTAAACTACTACGTTGTAAATGTATGGAGTTCATGAACTTAATTCGAAGTTTGTTGGCGAAGGTCCTACAATGGGTGGAATCTATGAACCTGAGAAGGTGGATGGAAACGACCACATGTAGACATGTAGGTATGGTGGCCCCTTGGCAGAAATGCAGTCAGGCTACTTGGATATAATCGGAGGACTCTGAGCTGGATAACTGCTTTGATCACAGGGCACGACAACTTCAAATATCATCTGCACAGGATCGGGGTGTGTGTTTGCAGAATGTGCCTTGAGACTGCTGAGGGAATGGCGCATGTGGAATGCAAATGTCCGACAGTGGCTGGCAATAGACTTAGACTGGCAGGAGCACGTAGTATGTGAGTGCTATGGGGGAAATTAGTCGGGGGCAGTTGCGGGCGATTAGAAAGAACCCTGTGATAAGGATTATAGATAATCATCAGTCTGCAAAGTGAAGTCACAAAAGTCTAGAGCAAATGCCTTGGACGGCACGGGACTCAGTGCGATCGCGGTAATCTTGTAATCTCTGGGTTACGAAGGGGGTCGAAAAGGGACCCGTTTATGGAAGAGGTCTGCTTCGATATCCCCCTACATGTATACGTAATTCAAAGTTGGGGGCCTACAGATATTTCCAAGGCGATCGAAAGTGTCTAGCATGGTGCACTCCAAAACTTATTGTTTTTAGCGACGTTTAAAAAAATTTTTCGATTTCTGCAGATTTTTCTTAGAGTTCAATATTGATTCAGGGTTTTTTTTTTCTCTGTTTTCCGTTTTTTTTTCATTATGGTCTTTAAAATTTAGTGCAATGTCCATACTGAATAAAATAATAATAAAATTTTCTAGTGTCGGAAACAGAAGTTTTGATTTTGAAAAAGTTGCAAGACATATATATCCTTTTCCATGTGATCTTTTTATTGACGTTATTTTCATCCGACCGACATTAAAGTCCATATTAAAACTACTTGACTACGTGCAAGAAAGAGTGCCGAATAGACAAGTCAACTATTTTGATTTCTCTGGAATACCGCCGAAGACGAAAAATTATTATACTTTTTATTTTTGCAACCAACTGACTAATGGATTATATTTGTTCAGTACTGACATACCGTTGTTAATAGCTAGAAATATTTCTAATTTTATTTTTAATGGTTTTTTAATTGGACGTCAAGTTTTAGATACGACTTTTGATACCTCAGATTCTTTCTCCCTAATTAACAATTTTCTAAGCCACAAGTTAGCTCACTTAAAACTATGTCATTGAAGCTTTTAAAATATTAAATTTTTTACCACATCTAACACGTTCCTTTTTTTTAAGAATCATCACCATTTTAAGGCCGGTCGTAACATGTTGCGTATCGCTATTAATGGCTTTAATTCGGCTTCACTTGTAACTCAGAGCATTTTTTAAAATAAGGTAAAATACCTGATATCTCAGATCCGTCCCCATAAATATGCCATTTTTCTAAACAATAAGAAGCTGCCTTTAAGGCTTTTAAAATACTAACTTTTGGTCACTATTTATAGCAACCGCACGTTATAATCAGTATGATGCCGAAGTGAATATCAAGAAGTAAAGGAGGTTTATACGAAGTTTACTTTAAAGTTTGTTTTTTTGTTTATTCTAAAGAGTTTATTGCAAAATTCTAAACAAATTTCATAAAAAATGTATTAGTCATCTAAAATGTATACTTTGATTTATGATTTCCGCTGTAGTGAATAGTATGACAAAAATGTGACTTTTAATGAAAATTATAAAAAAATATATTTTTTCAACAAAACACATTTTAAGGGTCTGCTAATACCAAACTATAACAAGAAAGGCCAAATGAAACGATGGATTTATAAAACTAATCATTTATGGTTAAAATTTTTTTGTTTGAATTATACTCCAATGAATGAACTAACGGAGACAAAGAATTAATAAAGAAAAGTCCAGGTAAAAGAATGAGAGAGAGAGAGAAAAAAGAAACACAATCTGCGTACGATTTTGGGTCTTCCGTAGATACGCTCGCATGCAAATGATGCAGATAAACGCTGTTTGTTGTTGTTATTATTGTACGTTACGAAAAAGTCGCACCGTAATATTTTGCAAGGACAAACACACATAATGTTGTCTTATGCACCCCAAAGTGTTATTGCTAAATCGTAGCATGTATGTATGTATGTATGTATGTAGTCATAGTTGTGACTTGCATCGCAGTCTGTCCGTACGATTGTTTGTTGAATTCTTTTTGCTACATTTATTTATGTTGCTCTGATTTTGTTTTTGTCATCGATATTATTTTTACAGCCCGTTTTGTTTTTGTTGTTGCATTATTTATTTATTTATTTTTGTTATTTATTGATTAAATACAATAAATTTTGCATGTTTGCATCCAATTTAAATAAAGTTCGACAATTCTAAATCACCACATTTTGACATTGGCTACTGTTGTTCACAACTCATGTGCGAATGGATGAATATGCTGTTCTGTTTACCTCTGTGTTACGAAGAACACCTGAAACGGGTTTTCGAGATAAAATGTAATAAGAAAAAATTCAAAACTCAAGATGTTTGTACATGTGTATGTTGTTCCAACACAAGAAACTTTATTAAAATATATAAATAGTAATAAGAATGTCAACTTTTTAACTATGAAATGGAAGAAAGTGCATGAGTGCAGTTACGAGCTTAAAATTTGTGGATAAAATAGTTTAGTTTTTCGATATTAAGTGATTAAAAATTAATAGATTCCGAATGAAAGCAGAAGAGAAACTTTAAACCACATACGAAACGTGTTGTACGGGCAATATTTCTTCGAAAGAAATGGATAAATTCGCCTTTATTTATTAACTAGCCAATCCCGGCGCGCGTTGCTACGCCTCTTAATGAATAAAAATGAATTCTGAATTTTAATTGAATATCAAGTGCAAAAAGCTTAAAATTATAATTTTTTTTATGGGCGTGACACTGCCCACTTTTGTAATCACGAAACTGTATAGTCATGACAGCTCAATATGTGTGCGAAGTTTCAGAAAAATCGATCTAGTGCAAGTAGCTAAAAATGATAACTTATTTCTTATGGGCGTGGCACTGCCCACTTTTCTAATCACTAAACTGTATAATCATGACAGCTCAATATGTGTGCAAATTTTCAGTTTCAAGTAGCTGAATATGATAATTTTTTTTATGGGCGTGACACTGCCCACTTTTCTAATCACGAAATTGTAAAGTCATGACAGCTCAATATGTGTGCAAAGTTTCAGAAAAATCAATCTAGTGCAAGTACCTAAAAATTATAACTTTTTTATGGGCGTAGCCCCGCTCACTTTTTACCACCCATAAACACTCCCTGGAATGTGTACAACAACTTGCTAAAGTTTGAGTCCAATCGGTTTTACAGTTTCGGAGCCTATAGCTAACACACACACACAGTTTCACTTTTATATATATAGATTTTGAACTGTCCAAAGGCTTATTCGAAATTTTTAACAAATATTCCCCACTGCTTAAAGAAAACTTTGAATCTGGGACTCAATTCTCGATCTGTAAAATGAAAATTTTTTGTTTAGCAAAGGGTATGGTGGCACCATATAATATGACACACAATACCTTTTTATTTCATAGTTTTATAGAACGAGAATTGATTGATATTTTCATGTAAGCTTATGTTAAGTGTAAACAAATACATGTACTTATGTAAGTCTGTAGACAATCAGCTGAAGAATATTTGTATGGGTATTTCCTTAAACATAAGTATGTATGTATGTGTGCGCTAAGTCGATTTTTATTCCTAATATCTATTAATTGGAAGCATTTACAATGCAGCTAATCAATACTTCATTGAGTTTGCTCATATTACGTAGACCAAAAATTCAGTAGTTATTAGCGGATATGCAAAACAAGGCCATTGGCAGATTTATTGACATATTTTGTATTTTATGTTTCTTTGAGCTCCATTGAAAATACATTTTTCAGTTGTATGCAAAAACCAAATACATACTTACTTACTTGCCTACATTCATTTCAAACAAAAATAAAGACACGAAAATAAAAATTATTTTCAAGTTCAAGTTCTGGTACAAGTATAAAGTTTGACTACAGTCACCAATAATCTACGACAGCAACCAGCCAGCCAGCCAGACAGGCACATGCACATGCAACAAGAAACATTTGCATGTTTCTTTATTTATTTTATTTATTTTTTTTTTCATCTTCGAAGAACGACTAAATTGGACCAAAAAGAAATAAATAATCGAAATAAAACAGTTAATGAATTGATTTTTGTTGTTGTTTGTTATTTGTATAAAAGAACTACGATCATTGATTGTTTATTTATTTTATCAGAACAAATGTCAATTCACGATAAAAGATAAAAATAATTTTTTTTCTAAAATAAATTGTATTAAATCACACACATCGCATGGTTTTTGAAATCACAACATTTTTATAGTTTAAACAAAATAAATTCATTTCTAATAGACTTATAAAATTGATATTGTTTTCAGCCAAACCTCTTATTACAGAATGACTCCAGCAAAAACTGGGTAATGACTTGCTTTTACAAAACAACATACTTTTCAATGACTATTACCTATCGCCTGGCTAAGAAGCGTTTTAGTAATGACTTGATTTATAATGTGATACGTAAGTACTTATTTTCAGACATTTGCTTAGATACACACACAATACAATTTCTTATTGCGATATTTGCTAGAAGCCATTCAAATACATACTTGACTTTTTATAAATCTCATTTAGTTTAACACGCTTATAATTTTTTTTTTTTTTTTATTAGTATTAAAAATACTTTAAATATTCAAAAATATTACATAAATTCATATTACATTAGTTATAAGTTCTATATAAATAAATTGTATCTTACTACATTTGAACATTTTTTTCTAAATACATTGTAATTTCTTTCAAGTTTCATATTGTTTGGTAAATCATTAAACAGTTTAAAGCCTTTATAAAAAAGGGATCTTTGCATATGTGTTGTCATGACTCTTTGGATTCGAAAATCTTCAGTATTTCTTAGTGCATACGGTTGTACTTCTCCAACATATTTAATTTGATCGCATAGATATTCTGGGGCATCACCTTGTTTCATTTTTTTAATAAAAAGTAAAGTATTGAATTTCAGTCTTTGATTTATATTTAACCATTTTAGTTCTCTAAGCATTTCGTTGATGTGTTTATATCGATTGCATTTTAGTATAACCCTCATTGCTTTGTTCTGTAGTTTTTGCATTCTTTCTACCTGACTATCATTACAGCAAGTATATATTATTGTCGATCCGTATTCAAAATGTGGTTTAATTATTGTATTATAAATATTTATTGCAGTTGTCTTTGATATTTTATTTCTTATTCTTTTAAAAAATCCGATTTTTTTCCCGATTTTTTTACACGTATAGTCTATGTGTTCTTTAAATTTTAAGTCTTTATCTATTATAAATCCGAGATATTTTATGTGTTCAACCTTTTCTATTATTTTATAGTTAATTTCAAATATTGCTTCAGTGTTCATATTTATTTCAATAATTTTTGTCTTACTTTCGTTTAGTTTTAGTTTATTCATTTTTAACCAGGTATTAATTTTATTGATGTCATGGTACATATTTGCTCTGCAACTTTCATCATCATCTGCTTCCGTGTATATTAGTGTATCATCTGCGTATAGGACCATTTCACTTCTATCTATTACCTTTGGCATATCATTAATATATATAATAAATAAAAGAGCTCCCAAAATTGAGCCTTGTGGTACACCGAAATCATTTTCAATTTCTGTTGACAAAACATTATTAACTTTAGTTGTTTGCTTCCTATTTTTCAGATATGACTCGAACCAATTTAATTCCGTACCTTGTATTCCATACATATAGAGTTTTTTCACCATAATTTGTCTGTCGATCGTTTCAAAGGCTCGTTTAAAATCTAAAAAAATTGCCATCAATTTTTTTGTTTTTTCTATATTTTTCCATTTACTTATTACATAATTTACAGTCGTTTCACATGAGTATTTTTTACGAAACCCTGATTGGTACTTTGACAATATAGAGTTTTCTTCAATATATTTTACTAATTGTTCTTTGACAACTTTTTCCAAAATTTTTTCACAGGTTTTTAATGTGTTTGTTGGCCGGTATTCTTCGCATTTATTTGTTTTCGTCACTTTTTCAATTGGTGTTATCATAGTTACTTTCCAATTTTCAGGGAATTCACCTGTCTCTAACGATTTATTTATAATTTTTAATATTGATTCTCCTGTTACGTTCCAATTATCAATAATGATTTTATTAGATATTTTATCACAGTCAGTTTTATTTTTCATATGTATAATTATATTCTTAAGTTCTAAAATGTTTATTGCACGGAATTTGAATTGTTGGTTTATCACAGCTATTTGGTTTTCATATTGCACATATTCTATGGAGTCTCTTATTACTTTAATACTATCTACAAAATAATTATTGAATTGACTAGCAATTTCTAAATTATCCTTATATTCTACTTGGTTAAATATCACAGTCTTTATCACATTATGGTTTTTCTTAATTACTAGATTTTTGATCTCTCTCCACATTTGTTTTTGATCACCCGCATTGTTAATTCTATTATTAATGTATTTATTTTTTTCGTCTTCGATTTTCACTTTATATAAATTTCTTATTGTCTTGTAATTGGTCCATGCCTGATTTGTATTTTCCAATTTTGCTGTTTGGTATTTAATTATTTTGTCCTTTTTCATTAAACGTAATTCATTAATAAACCATCGATTTATATTGCTCTTTTCCCGTATAATTCTCTTATGAGTAAATTTTTGTATAGTTTCTTAAAGCAATTATCAAATAAGGTTACATTTTCATTAATGTTTTCATTTTCATTGTATACCATATTTTTACTTAACTCTGTGTTAAATGTCTCTTTGTTGTACTTAAAAATTTCCAATTTTTGGCTGTCTATGTTGGTATAATCATTCTTTTCAGTTTTAATTAAAATATTTATCATTTCATGATCTGCTATTTTATTTGTAGTGCTGTTGTTTACCGATATATTACAATTATTTGTTATAACAAAGTCAATTATTGTTCTAGAATTTTTTGCTACTCTAGTATATTCACTAACTAATTGTCTAAGACCATTATCATTTAGTATACATTCAAGTTGATTTTTATGTGTCGAATTTTTAGACCAATCAATATTAAAATCTCCTATTATTAAAATATCACAGTTATAATCATTTATTTCATCTAAAACTTCTTCAAACTTTTCACAAAACTCCGACTCTCCATAACTAGGCGATCTGTATATTGCAGCAATTATTATTTGATTGTCTCCACATGTGGCTTTACATACTAAAATCCAGTATTTAACACCTTCTATCTTTTCAATAATTTTATTTAGTTTCCATATCTTTTTAAAATAAATAATGACTCCACCAGTTCTTGTAGAAGTAGAAAGCGACATAATATGATCATACCCTTGTAATATAATTTCATTTTCTTCTATGTCTTTTGTAATGTGGGTCTCCGAAAGTATAAATAAGTCCGGGTTTTTTTTCGATGCAATGACTTCCACTTGATTATAATTATTTACTAATCCTTGTACATTTGTGTATAAAGCACGTATATTCTTTGATTGTTAAACTGATAAGCCAATTCTTCTCATTTTTAAATTTAATTTATTCTGATAAACGGGGCATTCTCTACTGTTTGTAAAATGGTATTCATCTAAATCCATATTTAGTTTATGGTTCATTTTCATGCAATTTATACATTTCATTATCTGCTCCGTATTTTTGCATTCTTTTGTTTTATGTTGTCCATGACATCTCAAGCATATTTCCTGATTTTTGCATTCTTTTGCGATATGGTTATATCCTCTACATTTAAGGCACTGCGTTACATCTGTTCCATCGAATACTCTACATCTTTCCCATCCTATATTTACTTTCCTTGCTTCTATCATTTTCGTATATGTTTCGTTATCAACTGCCATTTTTACATTATAGATTGTTTTATTATTTCTTTTGATTTGATATTTTTCTATTATTTTGAGTTCTGCATTAGAGATACTTGGGTTCTGCTTTTTTAGTTTCTCAATTATTTCCTCCTCTTTATGTACAAAAGTCATATCCGTAATTTTAACTCTTAGCTCAATTGGGTTGGGCACCTTAATTTCATATCCTTCTGTTAACTTGTTTTCTATTGCACTTTTTATTTTTTCTCTTTCTTCAATATTCTCACTTTGGATTACAACTGTTCCATTTCTTCTATTTTCTACGCCTGTAATTTTTAAATTAACTGGATCAACTTTATCATTTAGTGCTTCTCTTGTCTTTTCTACCCCTTGTTTCTCCTTTGGTTTTACAATTAAGGGCATCTGTTTGTTAGCATCTGGTAGCACTGTTTTTTTAACCGACTCTGCATATGTTTGTTTTTTGTTGGTTTCCTTCAATACCTTCTTTATTTCGTTACACATATTTTTGTTCTTTTCTTCTATTGACTTGCAGATTTCTTTATTGTTGTTCTCAAAATCATTTACATTAATATATAATTTTTTAACTTCTTCAACATTTTTTTCACATGATTTTTGAACAGTATCCATTTTTTTTAACCTTTCTTCGTATCTTTTTTCTATTGCCTCTAACAATTGTTTTATTTCACTCTCGTTTTGTTTTAATGATGATGAGAATTCGTGTTTATAATCTACCAGGTTTTGTTTGTTTTTATGTACATCTTCCTGTATATCTTTTAGGATCATATCGACATTGTGAATGTACTGGATACAATCCTCACATACAAAACGTAAAAAATTACTTTCTTGTAAAGTTTTTTGGGAATGCTGATCGATACCGGAACACTTCATAGAACTGTGATATGTTTTTTTACACACCCCCTCACATTGAATACCCGTTTCCCCACGAATGGATGACTTGCATTTACTGCACTCAGCCATGAGTGAGTGCTTTTATTGTTTATTATTATAAAAAACGTTTGTTTTTATAAATACTTTATTTTCCACTAATTATAAATAGTATTTTTTTATGGTTTTTAATAGTCCTGTCTATTTTTTAAAACCAATTATTATCTTATTTTATTATTTTTATAGAGCTTTAGTTTTTACACTTCTTTACATATGGCGTTGCCACTTGTTGCAAGTAATAATGATAAGTAATAATGATTTTGACAACAGCGGTAAAGGATTTCATTAGCAATGTGATGACTTCTAGATTTTTACTGACTTTTAAATTTGAAATTAACGTATAGCAGAATAATCATATAGAATTTTCGTCCTTAAAAGGACCGAAGGACTTCTGTAAGTCCATAATGTAAATGGGTTATTAAAATCAAATACTTATTTATTGCTATAAAATTAAGTGCATATTTAAGTCTCTATTAAAAAGCGACCGTTATAAGTATTTACTTATAAGAGTCCCCTTTTGTAAGTGAGGGTGCTAAGTAATTATTTTAATCCATTTTTCCATGCCTTACTTTCTCAACCTCGTATCTTAAAAAATACGGTTTTGACTTTTTCATATCAAACGATTGTTTTATGCTTTAACTAAAAAAGATTAGTATATTATTACTACTAATATATATAAATGCAATCAATTCCTTAATAATTTCATTTAAACCTTTAACCAAACACCGAAGTATAAAAAGATGAACCGTTTTTTTGTCTCTCCTGAAAAATTTTATTTTTTAAGATACGAGGTTAAGGAAGTAAGGCATCGATTTGTAAGAGAGCGTGGTAAGTACTTGCCTCCAATGAAGAACTGTTTTTAGTACATTCAAGTAATTATTTTGTAATGAGAGTTTTTGCTGGGATGAGTTTAAAGTACTTCAATATGGCATCTAAACATATTATTTTAACCCGGCGGTGTCATTAGAGACTTACTTTGATTTATAATGTAGAATCAAACACATACCTTTCCAAATGAACTTTAAATTTTTATTATCGTTTAAAAGAACAGTTAATAGCATTTACTATTTGAAAACTATATCATGTAAATGTTGGCCACGACTACGTCTGAGGTGGTCCATTCAGAAGTTTAAATGTTGGGTAATAATATTATTATTAATATTATGTTATTATTTTAGAATATTTAAATTAAGGACACCTTGTGTAATATGTTAAAAAGTAATTAAACAGTAATTATGTTAAAAAGTTTACGCCAAGAAAAAAAAACTTATGAGGAACAAGGAAACAAAATGGAACGTCGCACAGTGAGACAGCTATAAAGTAACAGCGGCAAAAAATAGTTTTTGGCGTGTCGTCCAATTTGGATGAAATTTTCACAGTATATTAACAGATATATGAGTAACAATTCCCTGAAATTTGAGATTCATAACTTCATTACTTTTTGGTCTAGAGCAAGTCAAAGTTGAGGTATGCTAACGCGCTTGAAATATGTTAGTTCAATATGTAATAAATATTCAAAAGCTTATCAATAAAAAAATACATAATAAATATAACCTTAAAGTATTTTTTTAATTAATTTAGTTGTTGTAGAATGAGTAGATAAAAAAATAAATTTAAAAAAAGAAACACAAAAAAAATTTCTTTACAACAGATTTGTGGTGTAAAAATTTAACATTTTGCATTTTCAATGGACTAGGAAATATAGAGCAGCCCCTCGCCCTAGGTGCAGACTTATATCAAATGAAAGATTGAAGTCTCAGCTTTCATTTAAAGTAGAGGACATATAGCAAAAGTTTGTAAAAGTACTTTAAACATACAAAAAACTACAAAAAATACGCAACGTGCACATTTTGTCGCTATACGTACATATGTACATACTTATGTTAGCATGCAATAGCATGTTTAAAAATTTTTAATTTTTTTTTTTAATTGTTTGTTTAATATTTTATATTGTGCTCACAAACTTTTTAAAAACAAACTGTAAAAAAATATTACATTGTTGTTGTTTTAAATATTATTGATCAACAAACGGTAATTGCAATTATGTATATGTTTAATTCACAATCTACATATTTGAGAGTGCAAGTTTATACAAGTTTATATAAAGTGTTAAAAAAAGTTTACAAGGTCATGGATAATTCAATAATTTTTTATAGTGCAATTTCTGATATTTGGATCGATAGCAATAAAGATATTGAAAAAATTAGAATACCATGATGATATTAAAAAATTATTGATAGAATGAAAAAAATTGTTCTTTTTTATTGCATTTTAATGGGAAGTGGGTGTAATAGTGGGCGTGTTATTGTAATTTTTGCATGAAACATTTTAAATTATATAAATAATAATAATATCAAATTTGAAGATTGTACCTAAAATATTTTAGAAAATATGGCACTTTTTATGTTGAGGTTGTATGGGGGGTGGGGGTAAAAGTGGGCCAAAGTCCAAAACTTTATTCCGATAATGTTTGTACCAATATAACATTCAAGTATACCAAAATTTAAAGTTATCCCTTAAGTATTACGGACAATACGGCATTTTACAAATTTCGATTGTATGGTAGGTGGGCGTAAAAGTGGGCGAATTTTCTTAATTTTTTTTTTTTAAACTGGAATTGTCTCAAAAGTAACCTGTGCAAAATTTCAGAACTCTGCAATTACTCCTTGTATTTAATGCCGGCGTGGTCTCACTGTGCGTCGCCTTGAAACATAATGAAAAGATGTGAGTGTGTTCAACTATTAGTTAATAAGATAACTCCTTAAAATACTTCAATGATATTTAATGTCGGTTATCAAATATATATTTAAGATGCCCCTCTGCCAAACCAGCAAATATTTTATCGAAGAAATGCTTGACAATTATATCGGTTTTAGTAGAAGTTTCCATCCTGCTAGAAGTTTGGAATAAAATTAACTTCTACCTATATAGCATATAGCATATAGCTTGCCAAACTAAGTACTTCTTTGGAAACTTTGTCTTTTTTTGGAACTTAAATTGGTCATCGACATTACCTCTTCCATCGGCCACATAATAACTTCGCCCTGGGAGCTGAGAAAAGTCGGCAAGAACGTAAGTCTCATCATCCATAATACAACACTCATATTTGTTGATAAAATTTCTAAGCAGTTCTTTGGCACGACTTTTTGCATCCAAGTTTTTATTCGAATTTCTGTCTGGCACTTTCTGAACCTTGTAGGACTTAAGGCCTTCATATCTTTTAACCTTCCTTACAAAAAAATCGGAACAGTTTGCTTTTAAGGCGGCTTTACGGTTTGAGAGGTTGGGATTTTGGTTTAGAAGATTAACAATCTTTGAAGCTAACTGTGGGTCAGTTATACCTTTTATAGCTCCACTTCCAGCTTTCCTTTTAATACTACGACGTTCGTTACACACTTTTATCACACGCGAAACTGTTTGTCGTGACACCTTTATCTCATTTGCAATAGATTTGTAAGTACGACTGGGATTTTTTAAAAAAATTGTTATTATTTTTTCACGCACTTTTTCTTCGGAATCCATTTTCAAACAAACTAATAATCCGATTATGCTATTATTTTGTACACATAATTTGACAAGTTTTTAAATGCAAACTTGATCATAAACAGTTATATTTTTTGTGCATGAAGAAAGGTGTTTCTGTTTTCCCATTTACAAATGGAAAAACATGCTGATAGGAAGAGGAGAAAGTATTATTTAATTTTTAATTATTTTCTACTTATTTTTAAACCCGCCACCAAAACAATTAATTTTTAATTTTGTCATTCCATTTGTAACACATCGAAATATCCATTTTAGACCCCATGAGGTATATATTTTCTGAATTGGGGTTTGATTTTATGACGACCAAGCTATGTCCCTCCGTCTGTCCGTCTGTTGAAAGCACGATAGAGGTCGAGCCAAAAAAGTTAGGGGGCTCAAATTTTGACGGAATACTTCTTTTACACAAGGTTTGTTTGGCATTGAAAATGAGCTAAATCGAAATATTAGGAAGAGAGTTATAACTCGTAATTCAAGAGTAGGTAAAAAAACCATGTCCTTCTAACATCGAATAAAATGCAATTTTGTCCAAACGCATTAACGTAGAGCCATGAAATTTCGAATATATATTTCCTGAGTAAAAGCAATATTTTTTCCTAAAAATTGCTGAAATCTATGCATTAGGAAAGGAGTTATAGAAATATAAAATACATACGAAGATTTATATTGCGCAGTGTATTTTTCAGTATATTCAAAATTTAAAACGTAATATAACTGACAATATGAGGTGTATGATTCTGAAATTTTGCAACCATTGCTTTTTTGTCAAAGGCATTGTACAAACGGACACACGCCTACTTTTACGCCCACCTCCCATATAACGCTTTATCGAAAATTCATAGAAAATCTCTATGAATAAAGAGTTTGGAAAAATAAAGGACGATATTAAAATATTAAGTTGTTTTTATTAGCAGAGACAACTTCGACACGCCTACTATAACGCCCACTTTTTTCGTTATCTACTGCTAATGAAATTTAAAAGCTCATAAAACCGACAAAATTAGAGGTATGATGATGAAAATTGCTACATACATCTATATGGAAAAATAAAGGACTATAATGAAATATCTAAGTTTTATTTATTAGTAGAAACTATGTTGACACGCCTACTTTAACGCCCATTTTCATTGAGAGACTAAATTTACGAAAATATTGCAATAGCATATCCAAGTTATACAACGAAAGTGATACATATTTTAGTATAAAGAGGATAATAATATTATTATTAATATTAATAACAAAACAATAAATTTTGTGATATAAAAGTTTCTGTACTTTGTGGTGTACTTGGTGGTGGGTATCAAAAATTCGGCACAGCCGAATATAGTACTCTAAGTTGTTTAATATTAAACTTCCGAAAAATTTTTTAAATTATATTATAAACATTTAAGAATATTTAGAAATTATTTAGAAGAATGCCTTTTTGGAAACCAGATACGATTTTATCATCATCACTCTTTATCGGTATTGGCTTTACCAATACTCACGCGGGTGGCTTTGGCAAAGCGAAGGTTGAATAGAATGTCATGATAAAAAGTAAGAATAAAACTCGAAATTATGAATATTTTATTAATCAGTTCACTTGGAATTAATATACACATTTAATAAACATACACACATACATGATCACGTTCATATTTATTGATTTGTTGACATAAATATAAATCTTTTCGCTTTTTGTTCTCTTGTTGTTAGTTGGACGTAGCGTAGAGATGACAAAGAAATTGATGATTTTCTAGAAAACTAGCGACTAGCGCATCGATTTGCCAAGATCGTGAGAAGATTTTTATTTCATTATATTTCATTGTCAAGTTATTTGGACCGTGGGGGTATACTATTTGTTGTAGTTTATTTTGGTGACATTTTCTCATATAAATTAAATAATAATTAACGAATAAAGTCAATTTTGTATTTATAAATGAATTTATGAATTGATTTTCATTAATTTTGTTAAAATTTAAATTTAAATTAAATTTATTAAACAATAAATGACTGGTGTTATGGTTCTTTTTTTTAAAGCTTCACTGATAAAAAGTAAAATTTGAACAAACTGGTTCTTCACAGCATGACCATAAACAATTCAGCACAACAAAAGATCTTATTATTTATTTATGATGAAAGAACATAATGTGAACAAGTGTCAAATATATGGACTTCTATTGGTAATTGTCTTTAGGTGAAGGAAATAAAACCAATTAATTGTAAATGATTTTAGAAATTACTATTTTACGAGTTTAATCATATAAACAAGAAATGTAAATAAATAGTTAAAAAATCGAGTTTTTCAAGCACTTATATTAAATTTAACAAGTAAGAGCACTATATATGCCCACCACCAATTTAGTATACTTTTAGGCTCCACGAAAAGCCTATATGAAATAACTCCCAATGATGAAAATGAAATAACCCCCAATGAAATAAACCCCATCAGCAACAAAAATGAAATAAAGCCCGAAATTCATAAAAGAGTCAGATTCATTAAGGATTTCATGAAGTCAATATGGACCAACAGCAAAATCGCAAATTTATTGATATAAATCGTGTGGAGGGCCGCAGGCTTCTTCTTCATAATAAGGATATATGCAACTTCAAAAGTGTGCCAGCATTTAAAATCAATTTTTTTTTGGTGAAAGAACTAAGTCCAGTAAATGAACTAAGTCCAGTGCAGTAAATTTCCCTTATACGATGGAAGCCATATCAGATCAGCCACCAACGAGCTATCCCAAAACTTTCGAATGGCTTGAAAATCTAACTCATGGGAGACGTTTTTATAGTTACAATATTGTGAAGAAGGCAGTAATTTTCTGTAATGGAGATGTGAGGAAGTATGGACAAAGAATTGTTTAATATTTCCAATATATTAATTTTTGAAACCCAACTACCAAAAAATTATTTTCATGTGCATACATAAATAATAATCTTAATACATTATACGTAAGAAATGGTAAAAAAAAACAAAATGGTTGCTCATGAAATCAAAATGGAGAAAATATGCGTTGTATGTACAAATGCTGCCAGTTGGTTACACTTTATTATTGTGGACCTCCTTACTGCTTGGCAAAAGTGGAACCAACAACCGATTACTTTTTATTTAGGGAAAACAATCATTATTGCCTTCCGTAGACTTATTTCGTAGTCTGTCACGAAGGTCGCACCATCCAAATCCAGAACGTTATCATTTATGTATTTAAAAAGATATTGTAATATATTCAGAGGCTAAAAGTTTTCTTGTAAAAGGCCTATTTTTATATAATTTATTTACAAGCACCCTCAAAACCAAAAGCTTTAAAAATGAAATAACCCCCGAATACAAAATGAAATATCACCCAAATTATACACGCTATGAAACAAGCCCCGAATTTAAAAATTTGTTGGATGTTATTTCATTGGAGATTATTTCATAATTTGAAAACCCCAAATGAGAAATGAAATAATTTCCAAAAAAAATGAAAGACGGCCCAAAAAAATTGGGAGTTATTTCATATGAAATAACACCCAAAAATGTATGAAAAAAATTTGGGGAATATTTCATTTTTCGTTTGGGCGTTATTTCATTGGGGGGCTTTTCGTGGAGCCTACTTTTATAGCACAAATTAAGCATTTTTGTACTAAAATATATTTTACTTGCTTTGTGTAACTTCGATTTGCTATTCATTTATTTCCTTAAATTTTAATGTAGAAACTCTAAAATTAAACATTAAGAATTTCTACATTAGAAATGATACTACTGACTCCCTTTTTCAATAATTTTGTATGCTTACGGAACCTGAATAGTATAGCTTGATACCCAGTGGTAGTTAAAAAAATATAAGCTTTGTGTAGGCATGGCACCACCTCATTTTTATTATATTACTAGAAAAACCCGGCGCGCGTTGCTACTTCCCTTAATGAATAAAAATGCATTCATAATTATAATTGAATATCAAGTGCAAGAAGCTAAAAATTATAACTTTTTTAAAGGTCTAATAACGAAGCTGTATAGTCATGACAGCTCAATATGTGTGCAAAGTTTCAGAAAATGGGTGAAATTCAAGTAGCTGAATACGATAACTTTTTTTTATGGGCGTGGCACTGCCCACTTTTCTAACCACGAAATATTATAGTCATGACAGCTCAATATGTGTGTGCAAAGTTTTAGGAAAATCAGTGAAGTTCAATTAGCTGAAATGATAACTTTTTTTTATGGGCGTGGCACTGCCCACTTTTCTAATCACGAATTTATTAAGTCATGACAGCTCAATATGTGTGCAAAGTTTCAGAAAAATCGGTCCAGTGCAAAAACTTCAAAATTAGAACTTTTTTTTATGGGCGTGGCCCTGCCCACTTTTTTAATCACGAAATTATAAAGTCATGCCAGCTCAATATGTGTGAAAAGTTTCAGAAAAATCGGTTCAGTGCAAGTACCTCAATATTAAAACTATTTTAGGGGCGTGGCCGCGCCCACTTTTCTTATCACGAAATTATTTAGTCATGACAGCTCAATATGTGTGCAAAGTTTCAGAAAAATCGGGGAAGTACAAGTAGATGAAAATGATAACTATTTTTATGGGCGTGGACCCGCCCACTTTTTACCACCCATAAACACTCCCTGGAACGTGTACAACAACCTGCCAAAGTTTGAGTCCGATCGGTTCTACAGTTTCGGGATCTATAGCTAACACACACACACACACACACACAGAGTTTCACTTTTATATATATAGATATATTTGTTTATGTATTATTTTCATTTTAAGAATCTTCTTATTATTACAATTTTAAAATAATGAGACGTTTAAGTTATTGTTATGTTTGAAATAAAATTAATCGTTCGCAATTATAAAATAATTAATGTTATAAATAAATATAAAAACAGTTTAATAAAAATATTTAATATTCTACTTCGAATTTAGAAAAAAATTATATATATATAGATAAAAGATATATATAGATAAAATTAATGCTTGAATTCAACTCACCTAACCATCAATTTATGATCATAATAATGATATTCCATTTACGTATTTTGAATTTGAAACACAGGAGAAGTACTAAAAGGAAAGACTATAAAAAAAAACGAAACTCCTTTAAATTTTAAAACATTTCAAAATGTAAACATAAATGTTTAATATCTTAAACCTGTTACTGGTAATGTATGTATGTTAATGTATGTTATTAGTTAATACAAAATAGAACAGGCAGCTGTTGAGCAGCTTACTTATTGAAAGAAATTAGCACTTTTTCAAAATGTAGCGCTTTAATTTTGTCAATTTAAAGCTTTTGATGGAAGTTGTAAGTGATAAACTTTTTTCTATTGTTACCAATGCCTTTGGATTATTTTCCGAATTATTCTTTTGTACCTGAGAATAGTACCCTTTACACCAGTTTATATAATGTACAATTTACACGCTATTCATATAGAAATGTATTAACAAGTGCATGCATATTTATTTGCAAAAAAGACATCAACTCCTTTTTCTAACTACAAGAACAAATGCTAGAATTGTATTAAGTAATTGAAAATTGTAATCTACATGACCATACAAATACATATTTTGTTACATTCATCAGATTTAATTCTTAACAGGCATGAAGTTGGGTAATGGAATGGCAATGTTAGCGGTGGTAATACTCAGATGCCTGCTTTAAGTTGATCTTGCATGCGTTAGTTGACTATCATCATCGTTGGCATAAATCAAGCGTCTAATTAATGGTATAATTTTCAATGGTGCCTCCAAATGCAAGCTTTAGATAGAGAGCACTTCTTTGAATCTCAAAAATTACAAGTCACTTGTATTTATCTATTATATATTTATACCAGCGCAAATTGTAAATAATATACTTTGTTTCAAAAATGTCTGCTATTTATTTTCGAATGCTATCTTTTGGATGTCTGAACGTTCCAGTATCCAATTCGTGTTTCTTTTTCATGCCTAAGATCGTCATCAGGGTTGAGGGTTTGAATTTTCTTGTAACTTTTATTGTGGTTTCATTAATCATTGACTTTCGGTCGAGATGAGGGATTGGCTCAGGTCGCCTAGTATGGTGGCAGGGCTGCTGCCTTTGTTTCGTAACCATTTCAGTCTTCAAGGATTCCATACGAACCTCAAGACTGTTGGGTGTTTCTAGCTATTTCCCTCTAGAAACGGTGGTGTTGTTATACCGCACCAGGAAATGGTCTGTCGCCATTTCCTCGTTTGTTATATAACAGGGTCCACCACTTGTCGGTGAGGATGACATTTATGTAGGAGAAGCTATATGTTATCACATGTGTATTCATGTGTACGCTACACTACATCTTAGACCCCAGATCTGCCCTGTGGTGGAACCCTCAAGGAACCAGAATCCAAGGAAGACCAAAAACAAGATGGCGACGAAACACAAATAACGAAATCCGCCAAATGAATACATCATGGAGCGAACTAAAACAACTATCTAAAAACAGGAATGATTACCGTACTTTCGTAATGGCCCTACGCTCCACATAGAGCTCAAGGAATTATATAGATATCTTTTGGATAGATTGTAGCAGCTTTTTATAAAATATCTTAAATTTTTAGGGGGCTACACTTACAAGTTATGAAATAGACACGATTTAAAAAAAAATACAAGAGTATGATATCGTGTTTTACAGATCGAAGAAATTTCATTTTCGATGATTATAACTAATATGTATATGTTTGACCGGTGGACTGGGCAGGCAAAAAGTTAACTTCAGCTAATTGGCAACAAAGTTAATTCATATTCATCCGTCACAAACCGACACATAAGCTAATACTTTCACCTTTTTTTTAAGCAGAGTACATACAAATGTTAATTGGTGGTATAAAAATGCCATCAGTAACAGATTAATAACTGCAATTCAAATTGGAAGGAGGAACGAAAGAGAAAAACGTTTTCATTGTATGTTGTTGGGTTTTTTATTTGCATAATTTTATACTCGCACTCTTATTTATTTGTGTTGAAAAAAGCCGATAATTAAAAATTTATTTGCATTTTGTTGTCATAATTAATTAAATCATGTCAATGCTATTATAAAGTGTATAATTGTTTATAATTATTTATTTTAACAATTTTTTAAAGCCTTTTTATGCATCAGAATTTTCATTTATCATTTACTGATGTTGTTGTTGTATTATGTCTGCACCCTATATCATAAGACAAAATATAGTCAATAGATAGAAACTGTGACAACACTCATATGGTAGAAATACATGAATAAAATAATCGTTTTATTAGCGAGCTTTATTTTTGGACATCTTGAATACACAAAAAATTATTATAAAAATGGATTTTTCTCTTTAAAAAAACGGTTTAATTTAAATAACTGCAACAAAACCTCTTTTTCCTGAACCTCACTTAAAGTCTTATGGTTCAGTTCAGATTTGTTACATCACGATACAAATCAGCAGACAAAATCGGTCGCATAAGCAATGCGTGTTACTGTTTAAGTATTAAAAATGTATTGTAACTTTCCATGAGGTAGAATTCTATAGAAAATAGTTTTTTAAGGACAAAACGTACTGCATTAGACATACTGTAAATGGAAAACGAGGCAACACTACGTTTTTACAAAAAAACACACACATTTTAACGATACTGAGGAGTGACCCGGTGGACTAGCCAGTAGTGTGCTGGTCTGCTAGTTTGGGGGTTGTGGGTTCGATTCCCGCCAGAGACTTTATTCTAATCTATTCTTACTTTTCTATTCAGGTATCACAATTGGATCAATAAAATGGACCCAAGAGAAATGCTGTCTGTTCTACCTAATCTAACCTAACGATACTGAGAACTGTAAAGAAAAACAATACAAATTTACAAACTGAACCATTAAACATCCAGTGTTTCAAAAACTCCTTGGCTATACCGAAGTATGAAATGGTGGATATTTAGATTTTACGAATCGAGGAAAAATCTGAGATTGCTACAGATATACTGAACGTTATTGGTCATGGGAATAAGGATCTTATGCGTGGTCGACCATCGATATTGATGATGATGGTTTTACCATACAAGATAATTTCGTTTAAACGATCTTCAAACCTTTTAATACCCTTCACCTGGGGTCCACAAGGGTATATATAGTTTTGGCATTCTATTTTTAATTTCTAAAATTTTTATTTTCGAACCCAAAAAGTATATATTTTCTGAAAGCTTATGAGTATTGAAGTCGATTAAGCCCTGACCGTCTGTCCGTCTGCTCGTCTGTTCGTTTGTTGGTTGAAGTTAACTTTTAGAAGCAACTATATGTTCCTCAGATCTGTGTATGGTATCAATCTTTTGGAAATATTCGGTAATGAATCTGTATTGAACTTCAGCACAATCGCAAATAAACACGACTGCCTCTGTTTTTCCCATATTTTTACCACCAAAATTAAACATTTTCAGCCGTAGAGTAATTTATTAGTAACTTTGCTAATATTTGTAGATATAAAATGCCACTAGAGATGTTCGTGAAAAATTATGGATAAAGCGGCCTCTAATCGGTAAAGTTATAGGAAGTTTTTTTTTAACGATATATATTCCAAAAATTTACAAACGAAAATCAAATTTTTTCAGCTTCTAGACAACCGAGAGAGTCAATATTGGTATCATCTGAAAGGACTTGACTAGCGCAATATAAGCACAAAAAAAAAATAAATTCATGTTGGCACAAAATGGCGGACAATAAATTTATATATGGGTCAAATCTGGAACTTTAAAATGTAACTTCTTGAACCCCCTCAATATTGGTATCAAATGAAAGGGCTTGATCAATAGATTACAGTAAATTATTAAAAAATGTAAAATCCAAGATGGCGTCTTAAACAAAATGGCAGATCAAATTTATTTAAACTCATCAATATGGGTATCAAATAAAGGGGCTTGACTAGTAAATACAGTTAACCACGTAAAAATTCGAAATCAAGGATGGCGTCGAAAATAATAAGGAAAACATGAAATATAGGTTAAGCTACGATGTGGGACTATACCATGTACAGGATGGTGAGGGGTATTATCAGATTCGGCACGGCCGAATATAACACTCTTACTTGTTTAAATATAACCTTGTTTTCGGTGTACTAAAATTAGTACTAAATATATGCAATGAATGCAGCAACAGCAACATAAAAAAAGTATATCCATAATTTTCAATCAGTTCTGAGCAATTAATTTACAGAAAATAAAGTAATTGCTATTTTGCAGCGCATTGTAAAAATTTCTTAGTTTTTCATTCGAACAAAAACAGCTGATATACAGTGTGTGAAACAACAATTATTTTTACAGAAGAATTTAAAAATACTAAATAACGCAAGAAACTCACATATTTCTAAAAAAAATAATTTTATTTTCAAAAGATTTATTGGACATACTGTGAGTTTTAACTAAGCTTGTAGCGTGAGCGTAAATTCAGCTGTTAATGGTTTAAATGTTAAAACTAGGTTTTAACTTTAAGTGTGAAAACACTATTAGGCACATATTGTGTATGAATGAACCCTTCAAACAATTCCATTCCAAAAAGGGACTTAAAAGTTAAAAATCATCGTATTCGATATCATTTTCTTATACAAATAGAGTCCATGTTCGTGAGGAAACGTTTCACTTCTATAATACTTAATAGATGAGACTTTTTAGTGACTTTCTTAGTTTCATATGTAGTACAATGCTTCCGTGACGAATTATTGTATTTTTATGATATCGCCTTAGTGTCGTTTTCTTATCCAAAAAATTTCATATTTCGGTGCATTTTACAACCACAACAACAAACCAAAAATAATTTTATAAAAAATATCCTAATGTAAGACAAAGTTATTTATAAAACATATATCCTCGAAACTTTGCAATAACCATAGAGACTTTTAAATTCGTTTAAGTTCAACTTTAAATTCATTAATAACAAAAACATCAAAATGGTTTAAATTAGTTTTGCATTTTTTTATGTACAATTAATATGAACTCATAGCTTCATATTAATGTCAATACTTTCAATTAAATTTGTTTTCATCAATATTATCATCATTTCAGTTTTTTTTATGTTTTTGCGGATTTTTTTTCATGTTGTTATTTTTTTTTCATTAATTTCAACGCTTTTTTTTATAAAATTGCAATCTGCATTCGTTCATTATATACTTTTTTTTTTATTATGACAGCGTTTATGTAAAAACATAATTTAAATTATAATAAAACATTGTAATATTGCTGTCATTATTTTAACAGATTTTTTATATATTTTTTTTTCTTCATTATTATTTGTTAATTTCAGTTGTCTATGGTTGCAATTCAATTAAAATTGATGAGTTTTTTAATTGATGTTGTAATGCCCTTTTATAAGTTTATGCAGATTTTTTTTTAAATTTATATTTTCAGTTGCTTTTTATTTTACTGATTAATAATGTTATTATGCATTTTTTTTTTTTCAAATAATACATTATATAATCAAGGCATATATGTAAACAATTTATGCAAAATTGAAATGTTGCAAAAAATAAAATTTTAATAAAGTGTTTTCACTTTATTAAGAAGGAGTTGTGATTTGTGTTTTTAATTAATTTTTTTTTTAGTTTTTTACTGGTTTAAACAAGGCAATGTCGCCAGTATTCGATCGCAGTTTTGCTAGTCCACAAAGGTCCTCATGTTTCTAAGAAATTATTATACTTAATTTTTTGTTTATTTAGAAATAGTTTTACTTCTTATAAATTATACTCTCTCTTTGTTATAAATTATTTATTTTTGTGATATTTATCAAGAATGATTAAATTAAGATTACGCCTTGCGCATGATTTACCGTTAGATGACGTAGTAATCCCCGCGCAAAGGTTACCAAGTCTGTATCATATGTAAAATTTATAATTTCTTATAAAAGATTTATGTATTTTGAGATAGTTGGCAGCCCTGTAATTAATTTACTCAGAGAGTTCTAAAAAAAAAGTATTACATCGGTGTTTAAGAAACAACGAATTTCGTGTCATATTTTATAATAAATACATATAAATAATATTAAAATTAAAAAAATTATATAAAAAGTGTTTAAAGTTGGTTATTTAAAAGCTGCAAAACAGAAAACAAGTAAGAAATTATATTAAAAACTAATAATTTGCGTATATTTAATAAAACGTTTGTATTTTCAAAAAGCTGTATCATTTTTCAATTTTCCAAAAGATGAATCTCGAAGGAAGTTATGGGTAATATTTTGCAAACGAGTGAAGGCTTTACATGTGGATAAAGAAAAAATTTGTGCTTTACATTTCAAGCAAGAAGATTTTGAAAGAAACTTGATAATTGAAATGGGTAAGTTAAAACAAAATTAATTCTTGCAGTACATTACTAAGGCATTATAAATAGAATTTAGCAAACGGGGTGCAAAAATTTTAAAATCCCATGCAGTTCCGTCTTTAGACACTAGTGCTATTGCATGTGAAACGAAAACTGCTAATGAAACTGAAGTTGCAAATGTATATGAAGGACTACGTGAAACTGAAAAGCAAAATGATATTCCAAATAGTTTTGAAAAAAATTGGTCGCGGAAAATGCTCCAAAGCCGACTGATCTTAAAGAAGATCGCTTCCAAATTTACACCATACTTTTCAAATTAAATGGTAACAAATTATTACTTTCAAGCGGATATTTTCAAAAGCATTTATTGGAAGCCAAAGAAATTGAAGCCAGTGAATACGCGAAAAAACTTTTTTTTAGGTGTCGAATGTATTTTAGAATTAGGAAACTAAATGTCGAAATCGCTGAAAATAATTATGAGCGAAAAAGAAAATTTAATTGAATAACAAAATTAAATAAATTCTACACCTAATATAATAGTGAAATATTTTAATAAAAATAATGAAAATATATATGTATATATATAAAGAATTTATTTGCTTTCCAAACATTTAGTTAGAAAAGTAACAATTTGTCCCACTGTCATGTTTTTACACAAACATTATTAGTTATACAGCTGAATTTTATTAGCCAATGAGAACACAGCTTGAGTGACGTCAGAATTCCTACATGCACAGAAATGTTTTTTTTATGGCATCGTGATGGCGTAATCTTTATTTAATCATTCTTGATATTTATTATAGATCATATTTATTTTTTTTCCTGTTTACGACTACTCTAATCTCATTTTGATAACACGAAAAAAAAAGCGATTCTAGTGTACTAGCACGTTACATTTATTTGGCTGTCTAAAGACAAAACTGCCACCACAAATTTTTTTGACTAAATGGTCAAATTTTTTCAAAGAGCCTACTCCTGTAATTGCCAATTTACCTATACCGGAATTCAAGAAATCGTCTCCTTATAAATTCTGCATGTGGTCAATTGAGACTGCGAAAGTGGACGCAAAACTCTCGGAGCCAGATGAAAGGGATGGCCTGATTGTCCTTATTCGAGCCTTATTGTCCCTCTTCAGCCGACCTGATTTACGACTCTCCTGATTATATCTAAATTTTTTTTACATTGTTAGGGTGTCCAGTACATATGAAAGTACACATGAAAATCAATAAACCAATTTATAAATCTGGACAATAATGCAAAAAATAATTAATAATAATGACAATATTATAGTAAAAAAAACAAGTAAGTCGCTATACTCGGCCATGCCGAATCTTATATACCCTTCACAAAGTGTAGTCATGCAATAACAGTAGTTTGTATCACCATTCATCTCATATGAAATACGTACATACATATAAAAAACATACATATATAAAAATATCCCATTGTAAAATTATAAATTTAAGTATGTATGTTAAAAAAAAATAAAAAAAAAATTTAAAAAAAAAATTAAAAAAAAAAAATTTTTTAAAAGAAAATTAAAAAAAAAATAATTAAAATATATATAATAAATATAAAACAAAAAAAAAATTATAATAAATATATAAATAATATATTAAATAAAAAATAAAAACAAAATAAAAAAAAAATAAAAAATAAAAAAATTAAAAAAAAATATAAAAAAATTTTTTTTTGGCTCAGCTGGGATTCGATGCCACGTTTTCTCTAACCAGTACACACGTTTGTATGTATGTATGTTGTTGTTGTAATGTTGTTTTTGTGAAAAAAAATCGAGGTGGTCGTGGGTTTTTGCTCATATCTCAGTTGTTTATGTACCGATGTTTCTGATTTTCAATACTGATCTACTCCCGAATATTTCTGATATTTTAATATATACTTTATGGGGTCGGAAATGAAAATTGTAGAAATTTCACACGGAATGACAAACCTATATATACCCTCTTTCACTGTGTGAAGGGTATAATAAGTAATAATTACGCAATAATAATAAATAATAATAGTAATAATAATAAATCAATAAATTATTTAATCTGTTAGAAAATGAAAATAACGTGGCTCACAATGCATCTTGAGAGTAAATTACTATCGTTACTATGGTAAACGATCAATACAAAATTGACAACAATCTCACCTCGAGGTCCACGTCATAAATAAAAACTAACAAACGTGTGTTTTATATTATTAGTTATTTATTTTATTTTTCCCAATATATTTTTTTTATTTATATATTTATTTTAAATATAAACATATTTTTTTATTAATTTTTTTAATTACTTGAGTATGAGAAATATAGGGACAATGAAAATACATATTTTTTAACATAATTGGTAGTAAAGGGTCCGCCATCTAACGTTTTTTTTTTTAACTAGTGCTTATTTCGTGAATGGTAACACTTAGCTCATGTCTGATTTGACAGATAATTAGTTTTATCCTTCCTTCCTTACAGAAGATGCCGATTTTGCCAAAAATCATCTTTTCATATGATTGGCCGTTAGAGTCAATGGCGATCGTTATCGGGCCATGTTGAACGAATTTTTGTTCTCAAAAATTGAAGTGGAGGATATTGGCAACATTTTGTTTCAGCAGGACGGCGCTACGTGCCACACAACCGAAGCTACACTCGATGTTTTGCGCCCTGTTTAAAAAAAAAGTTTTTTGGCATGCTTTATGGGGTCTAAAATGGATATTTCGATGTGTTACAAACGGAATGACAAAATGAATATACCCCTACCATATTTTTGGTGGCGGGTATTAAAATAAAATAATTGTGTGACTTATGAAGACATTTATACACTTAATTGTTGTGTTTGTTGCCGCAATGAATACATATACCTTTTGAATATGACTTGACCAAAAGAAAAAAATAAATAAAACTCCAAAAAGCAATAGTAATATTTCAATTTAGAAATAATAAATAAAAAATAATAATTAAATCATAATTTTTATTATATTTTCATAATTGTTGGCATCTCTACATTTTAATAAACCATTTGAAGCTCTGATATGATGTATCCCATTTTCGCAAGTCTTTATATAAAATTAAATTTTAGTTTTCATTTATTAAACACAAGCTGCATTTAAAGTTATTGGCTATAAAAAATATCATATTTTGAATAAATGGCGAAACTCGCTTGTTTGCATTTAAATACTGATTAATTTACACTATTTTGCACCTGCACATTAAATGCAAATACTTACATTCTTCTAAAAGTTAATCACTATTTTAAAGAAGATTATGCTTGTGGCTGCCCATTACCAGACTTGAAACATGTTTTAAAGGCGTCAAATAACCAAATAACAAGCAAAAAGATGAACATTGATGAAGATAAGAGACGAGCACCCACTAGAAACAGGAACCCTCAAACTTATGTATACCATTTACAATGATATAAAAAATCGATTAATAATTCATTTGCAGGCATAAACATGACATTCTTGGCATTTTTAGTAAAATTTTATTTGTTCTTTTCTGCCAGCCACGGAAGGAAGTGGAATGTAATAACTTTTCGAAGCCCAGTGGCATATTTCTTAATGTAGTTTGTATTTATTGCGGAGTTGAGTTGTATGAGCATTTAAATAAAGTTTATATCATTTTATTAAAAACGTATTTTTGAATGGGGAAACATGATGAATAAATGTGCGTTTATTTGATAAAATTTTTATAGGGGCTGTTGTTTAATAAGCCAAACAAATGTTTATGCATTGAGCATGCGCAAGGACTGCAAATTAATTTTCACCTTTTCTTAATGCCCCTACGCATAAAAACAAGTAGATTTTGTTTGTTCTTTATGACATACAAAATAATTGTATACAAAATTATGCACTATCTCAGTCATTAACTTAAATTCTAAAATTTTATATCAACGATATTTTGAGTTTAGCTCCCGAAGTATTCAAATTTTATTTGTGAGTGTGTATTAAACAAGAAATGTTTCCTAATGTTAAAGGAACAACAACACATACATGTCTTTATATAGAATTTAGCATAAGGGGTGTCTCGAAATGCTTTTTTAAATTTTTTACAGGGCGCTACGCAAACAATTATTATTTAATTAATTTTTTTGTTCCACTCTGTGATAGTTATAAGTGTCAACAATACTTTGTTAATAAGTTTATTCAAATTATTTAATCCGTATTTAAAATGTCGTCAAATAGAGAAAAAGTGTGAAAAAATATTGTGGATATTTATAATGAAAATAAACAACTTTCTTACGCTAAAGTTGCGCGACGGACAAGAGTGTCCAGACAGACTGCCCGTAACGTTATTTTTAAATTCAAAAAAGTCTTGTCTATTAAGCACAAGAAAGGTGGAGGGCCTCGTGATTTTAGGAATCCTCAAATCGTTAAAAGGGTGAAGGCACTTTGAAAGCAAAATCCAAACATTTCCATTTGCGATATCGCACGAAAACTAGATATTTCGAAGTCGCTCGTAGAACGAATAAAGAAAAAAGAAAATTTAAGAACATTCAAAGTCAAGAAAGCCCCAAACCAAAACGAAAAAGGAACAAAAACGGCAAGAATACGAGCAAGACAATTGCTACGTTACAAATTAAATTATTTTAATGGATGTATTTTAATGGACGATGAAACCTATTGTAAGGCTGACTATTCAGAGCTTCCTGGTCAGGGTTTTTATGTTTCTAATAAAAAAGCTAATGTTTCCTATAAATTTAAGTATGAAAAGATTTCAAAATTCGCCAAAAAATATATGATATGGCAAGCAATATGTACATGTGGGAAAACTTCAAAGGCAATCATTGTGAATCGTACAATGAACAGCCAATTTTATATTAATGAGTGCCTGAAAAAGACTGTATTGCCATTATACAGAAGCCACAATATACCTCCACTGTTTTGGCCCGATTTAGCAAGCTGCCACTACAGCAAAGACGTCCTTGAGTGGTATGAGGCCAACAAAATTAATTTTTTACCGAATAACATGAATCCACCTAATTGTCCAGAGCTAAGGCCTATTAACCGCTATTGGGTTATAATTAAAAACAAAGTTCAAAGTTTCTGCAATTGTAAAAAAAATTTGGATTTACTTGGAAAAAAGCTATCAAACACTTCGGTAAAACGTGTGTCCAACGTTTAATGCAAAGCGTTAAGAAAAAAGTGCGAAATTTTGTAAAAGAAAATAAAATTTGAAACTCTGGTTTTTTGCATAATAAAGTTTAGAAATTTTCCCCCATAACGCCAATAAAATGTATTTTTTGTTTGAAAAAAAACTAGATTTGGGAGACATTTTAAAATGTAAAAAAGCATTTCGAGACACCCCTTAACAATATTAAACAAATCAATTAAATCAATTTTTGCAATCATATCGATGAAATATACATTTTCAATCTTACAAAAAGTTATAGAAATGCATCTTAAAGTGTGTTTAAAACCCAATTCATATGATACTCTTATCGTTTGCGTCACAATTCTATAAAATTTATCAACAATCAACTCTGCTTTACAAAGCTTTATTTAAGCAATATTATGAGTTGTAATGCATTTAATATTCGTTGCAACCCCATAGAATTCCCGTTAACAATTTCCCTTAACTATATCCTTATAAAACACCAAGATAAACAATGACATTTGCGTGAATATTGTTGATGTTAAACATGTTTTAAACTTCAAAGCCTTTATTGAAAAAAAAAAATTGTTTGCAATTGTATTTGTATGTTTACAGCGGTGTAAAAATATGTCTTCAATGAAATGTTTCTTTTATTCCCTAATTCGTTATTATTAATTGGTTCTTACGATATGAAATACGAGAATCAACAGCCCTCTTTCTCTTAAGAACTACGAAATAAATATCTGCGTGTATTTCATCACACACATGTTAAGTTGAGATAAAGTATTAAATAATTTTGTTGCCATTTTTTACCTAGTTGTAAACAATATTGTCCAGACACTTTTTTTATTTTTCTGTTAGCGTCTCTGTAACATTTAAACGTAATAAATAGTTGACTTTAATCATTGACAACTCGATAAACGCTCATCAGCACACATTTTCACTGCTGCCGATGTTGTTGTTGTTTTTCTTTTGGATGGTAGCCTGCATAGGCAGGATATTTAAAATTCGTATTTATAATTTCATATGCTTTTTATTGTTGCACTGCATATTAATTCAATTGTTGTCCTGCATAAGAAATAATAATAAAAAAAAATGTTGCGCATGCGCACAACACCTGTTATTATTCTGCTCTTTAGTTCAGACTATTCCATTGTTTGTGGGGGCGACAAACTCTTTTATAGATGACGTATGTCGCCGTTATATAATGGCATGTGTTTTTTTTAAAGGTTAAATTTCTTTTTCGAGGGAGGGTTAGTTCCATTCGTGTATGTTTATTAAAATTCATCTAATTTTTATTCTAATTTCTTGGCTAAACAGCAGGTTTCTTTTTATCTGGTTTTTATGGTTTGTTTTCATCCACTTAACACCTTTTTTGTACGCTTTCTTAAACGAAACAAGGTGTGTCTAAACATTAATTTCAAACTCAACCATGCCTGCGACATATCAAGACTAGTGGCTGTGGGGAGTAAAGAAGTCATGAATTAGAAAAATTCACATAGTTTTTCTAATAAAAACATTTTAAATTATTGTTTGTTACACTTAATAAAAATGGGAATTTATATTTAAAATAATAAATTAAATTTACCCTTTTAGGGAGATTACTTAAATGATGTTTTCGTTTTGATGTACGACATGCACTCACAAATATGTTAAGAAGTATTAGAACATATCAAGCAACTCATCTATAAAAATATTTATTTAGCCCGCCTAAACAAAATTTTATTAATTTTTACTTTCTTTTTTTTAACATTAATTAAGAAACATATTGATATGGTTTGCCTCAACAATAATATAATTATAATTGTTATGTTATTTAATTGCTTTAAAAATTACCTATAAATGGATTTAGTAAGTGACTAGCATATAAGCCGCTACTTCGATAGCGCAGTTCTAACTATTTATTGAATGCTCAAGTTCTATTTTTAATTATTAAATATTTTAAATGCTAAAATATCTTTGCAACAAAATATTTTAATAGACATGATTTAAAGTAAGTAATTCTACTCTTTTTGCCATAAAACGAATAATTTTCTAAAAAGTACTAAACTGTTAGCCCGAATTTTACTCTTTCCTCTATTATGAATGTGTTTAAATTTTTACTAAACTACATAATTTTTTTAGGTCTGGTGAAGTCCCTATTACAAATTTTATGCAAACTGGCCCTGTATTTAGGAATTATACACATTTGATGGTGTTTCTACATTTTTGGTACCTTTTTTGTCCCCCTAAAAGTTTCCAAAAATTTCATCTAAATAATTGTCCATATTCTATTTGGCAATAATTATTATCAAATTCTGTACCATTGAATAATATTAGAAAAGTTTTTTTTAAAAAAGTACCAAAAAATAGGAAAAATTTTTACCCTTTATACATACGAATTTAAAAAAAAGTACCAAAATCCTATAAATATTTTTTCGTGGATTAACTAATACAGTTTAAACATTTTTCCTAGCTTTTTGTGTTTAAAGTTACATAGGGTACTAAAAAAGTACCAAATTATAGTTATTACCCGTTTTTCCCCTTAGGGGTTAAAAATTCCAAAAAAGGCCAGACACCTGTCAGCTTATTTTTTGCGCAAATTACAATACTTTTTTAATTTGTTTTGTATCATTTTAAGTTTAGCAGATATAAGATTATCGATTTTACCCGTTTTTACCCCCTTAAGGTACGAATTTTCAAAAATCCCCTCTTAGTGAAAGAGGAACCGATTGTCCAAATATGTCTCTAGCTCTTCGCGTTTTGGCTGTGCGATGATGTATCAGTCAGTCAAGTTACTCTTTTATATAGAGGGTCCGCCATCTAACGTTTTTTTTTCAACTAGTGCTTATTTCGTGAATGGTAACACTTAGCTCATGTCTGATTTGACAGATAATTAGTTTTATCCTTCCTCTGAACGAATATGGTTGTGTATACGCTTGAATAACGCTGGGAAAGTGGGCCTGCGATCGACTTACAGAAGATGCCGATTTTGCCAAAAAAATCATCTTTTCAAACGAAGCTCATTTTGATCTTGGCAAAATTGTCGCATTTGGGGCACAAAAAACCCGCACGCATACATTGAAAAGCCGATACATCCAAAACGAGTCACTGTTTGGTGCGGGTTTTGATTCAGAGGCATAATTGGGCCATTAGCAAGGAGTGACCGTTAAAGTCAATGGCGATCGTTATAGGGCCATGTGGAACGAATTTTTGTCCATAAAAATTGAAAAGGATATTGGCAACATTTGGTTTCAACGGAACGGCGCTACGTGCCACACAGAAAATATTCAGTAGTTTTTTATAGCACTTTTAAAAAAAAAAGTTATTTGGCGGAACCTTTATATAGATAACGTGGGGTCAAATTAAATTGTAATTTAATTAAATTTGTAATGATAGCTCACAATCTCTACATGTTTATTTGTAATCATACGATTCAATCAGATAATGATGATGATTTTTCTTTGCATGTGTGTTTTATTATCATTTATTTTACAGAAGCCCCCACTGTGCAATTTAAGTCTTATATTTTATAATTGGGTGTGGGTTAACTCTTCAAGAGATTAACGTCAAAAAATAATTAAATGATTATGTAGGTAGGAGGTCGGTAGGTAGAACAGGCAGCTGTTTGGCAGCTCAATTGGGTCCATCATATTAAACCCTTTGTGATAGCTGTAAGAGAATAACAAAGATTAGCAAAAGATTAGCAGGAGAGATAGAAAAGAAGAGACGTCGTTATCTGGTTCGTCAACTGATTCCAGGGAAATCTGCTTAAGCAGTCATAGGTTTCCTAATTCCGGACTGATCCAGGGAACCACCCAGACTGCCTTATAAAGTTAAAAATTTCAGCAAGATTTAGCAATGCGATTTCAGACAGACTTTGTAGTAAACAGCCCCCGAAAAAAGTGCTTAAGATGTTAACCATATTCTCGCTGAACAGTGACATAAGAAAAGTTACATAATTTCCTACTCCTACTTATCTAGACAGCTTCTGCAAAAGTCATTCAATTATGCAATACTAATTAGTTTTAAAATGTTTGAAAATTGTGACATTATAACAATACAACACTTACGACTTCTTGTGAATACAGCAATTGTATTATAAATTTTAAGTAAAGAGATAAATACAACTAAAGACAAACTTGTAGCACGTTGAAAAAGACAAGGCGTTACCATAATTCGTCAACACCCAAAAAAAAATATAAAAAAAATATTGAAATTATTATCTGTATCTCTATCAGCCATATAATATATGCAGACAATATAAATGTGTGTTTGTATATTTTTATTGCCAGCCATTTACAATTCGAATAATTGTTTTTAACGGCCATAATAATGAAATGAAATTTGTTTCTTTCTTATGGTTCATTTAAATAAATTTTATGAGCTAAAAATTTTATAATGGCTGCCATTAATTGTTAAATTATTTTCGAATAAAGAAAACAAACTACAGATTATATTCATTTCACAACACAAACAAATACAGATTTATGTATGTGTGTGTTTGTGCGTATTTTTTGTATTAACTTATGTTTAATGTATTTGATGTACTCGTAGGTAAAACTAAAATATACAATAAAAAACATTTTTTTTACATTATAAGAGGTAACAGCTCTTCATATTGTGACACATTATAAATCAGTTCATTTTTTTTCTGGTAAAACGTGCAATTTTTGCTTTGCAGGGGGATTCAAAATCGTATCGCCTTTATACATGAAATCCGTGATATATAAAATTTTGACACAACGCATTATACTTCTTTTTCTGTATGTATGTAAGTATCACTATTTTGTACGAAAACAAACTTAATTAAAATTCGAAACACATTAAAATTATAATGAAAAAAACAAGAATAAATATTGTTTAAATATATGTATAACAATAATAAAATACAAAATATAATAAAATAAATTGGATCACATTATAATAAAACTGTATTGGCAGTAGGAAGACCAGCTCCGTTGTGATTAAGAACTAAAATTTTAACTTAAGTCAAATTATTGACATCAATATATTTATTACAACATGTGCTAGATAATGTAAATATTATGCACAAAACTTAGTCTAATGTTTATATAAATCCTTTTTATACCCTTTACACACGAGTGTAAAAGGGTAGAGGTTTGTCATTTCGTTTGTAATTTATACAATATTGATTTGAGATCCTATAGAGAAGATATATTCTGAATTCTTTTAGATAGAGGAATTGATTTTGGTTAGTCCGACTACTCATGTGAATGTTGAAATCAACTTTTTGAAGCCCCCTGCTGTTTTTCTGACTCTTGTATGGTATTAGTTTACCAAATATACTTTTAAGAAATTTGCTATTGCAAATCACTTACTTGGGTACACTACAAGCTAAATTATGAACGAAGAAATACGATAACCTATGCTTAATACCCAAACAAAGTAAGATTTGGCAGCTCCTATAGAACTTCTTGCAACATTTGTTCCGTCTATTTAAAATATGTACCTTTGGCAACATTTACAGAAAAAGTTTCCTTCTAAATACGTTCTTGTCACAGTTGCATCATATAATTGTCGGTTATGGCCTTGAAATTGTTAGTGCTGAAAAGTAACAAAGTTTCCATTTAAAAAACTGAGATAAAAACAAAAATAAGAACACTAAAACTTGTATATGTATGCCCTGCACACGGGTATATTTAAGTTTGTCATTCCGTTTTAATATTTGTAGGTATATAGATGATGGTACAACTTGTGTGAATGTTGTAAAAGATTCGGCATAGCCGAATTTAATTTCTTGTTTTTTTTAATTGTCAAAAAAAGTTCTGACAGTTTAATTTCTTAACGAAAAAATATAACAAAATAAATATAATGACAAAAAAATAACATGTACCTTCTAGCCCTAGCGATGCAGAATATTTAAGTTTATATTTAATTATATACCGAGCAAAACAAGACATGCATAAGAAATAGTGAATGCATGATTTTAACCCATGATGAAGTGGTTCAATTTAGGTGAAACATGCATGATTTTTTTATTACCGTGTCATTGAAGAGCATGAACAAAATTCAATTCATTTTAATAAGTGCATAGAACGCATGCAAAGTAGATGACAAGAATCCAATGTTTCATGAGTTAATAATGTTTGTTTACATTAATTCTGTAAGATTTTTTTCCTGCACTTGTATGTATTTTTAATAAGGTGGCCAACTATTTTTTGTTCAAAAAGAGTACACTTTGCAAGTATTTCATAGGTGAAAAAAAAAGAAATTAAACACACATTTAAAGCAGCATATTATTATTATAAAAGTATAAAGCATATAAAAACAAGTAACAGTGCTATATTCGGCCGTGCCGAATCTTATATACCCTTCACAACGTGTAGTCATGCAATAACAATTGTTTGTATCACCATTCATCCCATATAAAATACGTGCATACGTACACGATAGAATAAATGTGGCATCGAATCCCAGCTGAGCCAAAAAAATTTTATTTTATTTAATATATTATTTATATTTTATTATTTTTTTTGTATTTTTTTTAAATTTTTTTAAAAAATTTTTTTAGAAAAATTTTTAAAAAATTTTTTAAAATTTTTTTTTAAAATTTTTTTAATTTTTTTTGTAGTTTTTTTTATTATTTTTTTCTTATTTTTAATATTTTTTTTTTTGTAATTTTTTTTGTTTGGTATGTTTTTTACATGTATCTATGTATGTATGTTGTTGTTGTAATTGTGAAAAAAAACGAGGTGGTCGTGGTTTTTTGCTCATATCTCAGAAAGTTATGGGGCGATTGTGCTGAATTTCAATAGCGATTCATTCCTGGATATTTCCAAGAGATTGATACCATATACAGATCTGAGGAACATATAGTTGCTTCTAAAAGTTGATTTCAACCAACACACGGTCAGACGGGCAGACGGACAGACGGATACACGGACAGACGGACAGACGGTCAGGGCTTAATCGACTCCTCTATTCATAAGCTTTCAGAAAATATATACTTTATGGGGTCGGAAATGAAAATTGTAGAAATTTCACACGGAATGACAAACCTATATATACCCTTGTGCACCACAGGTGAAGGGTATAAAAAGTGCCATTAAATTTGGATATGTACTTTTGTTTATTTTTTAACACTTCGGTGATAAATTCCAATTAATATGGCTACAAAGTTTTTTTCTAATATGGCATCTCCGACTTTGACTCTGACATCTTTTACCAAAATGGGAGTGAGATGCAAGACTATAGAAGACAGTAATTCGATAGCCTTTAATCCAACCATAACTGTTTTGTGATTAACAGGGGCTGCCAACTTTTTAATTTCAATATCCATCTCTTTTCACAAATGTAATTTTGACGCTGTTAGAAAAGTAGGTCTGTAGTATTTACCTATCTATCCAAGTACATAAGACGGCCTCTCAATTGTACCAGAAACTGCAAGCAATATTTGCACGTGAAATTTAAATGACTGTCAAAATAATTTTAAATATTTAATAAATAAAATCGAAATAAAATAAAATAATTTAAAAAAGTGTTTTAGAAATACAAATGAGTATAAAATTATACAAATGAGTACTTTCAGAGTACAGGATTTGAAAGGATTACGGTTTGCGAAAAAACAGTACAAAATTCAGTAAATGAGTATAATTGGTCACCTTATTTTTAAGCACATCACTAAAGGCTAACTATTTTGTATTTGGAGAAGGCATTCTTCATACCTCCTTTTGTACTTATGAATTAGAAGTCATGAAAAATGTTGTTCATATTAAACTAGTGGAAAATTTTTTTCTGGGTACTTACATTATACATAAATTTTATATTTAATATTTATATTGCAGAAAGTATCTTTTAAATTAAAATATTGCTTTATCAGCTTCAAATAAATGTATACAAATATAATTATGTAAATATATAGCAGAAATGGTCACCCTTAAATGCAAGTACCATAAATAAAAAGAAACAATTCAATTCATATAACTACAGAAAAAAAGTAGTTCAATGAAGGTAGAAAATCCCATAATTTGTGTCTTAAATAGCAATCTCATTATAAAAACTACATCGCACCTTTAATGTAATAAATTTTGCAAGAATTCACTGTCACCTAAAATCATGAAACTTTTAAGCAATATAACTATGACTTTTATTATTTTACAATCTCATAATGTCATTTACACTGTATACTGTATTTTATTAAAAAAAAACAAAAATAAATAATTTTGTGTAAAAACGAATCCATGAAAAGGAGTCTTCTGGCAAAATAAATTGATTTTATTTTTATACTTTAATTTTATACATTTTGATTAATTTTTCGTTGTCTTATATTTTTTTTCCACGCTGGCCTGAACTACTACGGTGTGAAAAGTGAAAAAAATGTCTGAAAAATATATAAAGGATGTGCAAAAGGAATAATATAAAAGTTGTATTTTTAAAAAATGTGTGTACAATGGACTAAAGCTGTGAGTTGGCATTGCAGTAAATGCAATCAAATACGTTTGACCAAAAAGGAAAATCATTGAACGATACGAAAAGTAAGCATGTGTGTGTGTGTGATTGAATTTCATTCACTCATTCATTGACTCGTTCAGTTACTGGGCAAATTATTATGAAAAACTTCATGTAGCAGAGTTAAAAACTGGGAGGTTTAAATACTTATGAAACAGAGAAAACGGAATCATACACCTTAAGAAATAAGTGGTACAAATGTTGATCATTAAAATGATACATTCTGCTAAAGGTTTTCTAAAACCCTTTTTTTGTATCAAAGAAACAGATAAAACTCTTATTTTCTTAACTAGTGATCATCTGATATAATGAAGTATGGAAGAAATGTAATTGAACGGAAATATTAATATATTGTATTTGAAATGATTGGATTCTGAAATGTTTTTTACCCGGCTTAGAACATTTTTAATTTGCCAATTTTAAAATCCCTTTTCTTTAGATGTAAAATAAAACAAAAAACTCAAAGTTAGGCACTTTTATAAAGAGTTATATGACATTTGGCCTAATTTCACCAAATTTTATCCGCAAGTGTTGTAAGCAGTACCGACTTCACGTGAACATGGAAAATTGTTTTCATAGAAAGGTGAGAAAAACTTAACAGTTCATACTTAGGCCACGTCTGTAGAGTGGAAGTACCATCCACAGACCATATGTAGTCTTTAACATCTAGGACTCTCAAAGGCTGTTCCAGATATTTTAACTTCTATGCTTAAACAAAGAAACGAAAATTTCTTCTTACCGCACAAAAGAACAAAGTCTCCTCAATTTTTTCGGAACAAATTATTTTGTATTTTGTAAAGCTGTACCTGGTTTAATGGCTGTAATGGGAAAAGTAAGTTTCATGGACTCATCGAAACGTAGTCTTAAATGAAATCTCTTATACAATGGGAATAAATTAGGGTCGTTGCCTAAGTATTGCACATTATATAAAAGTAAAAGAAGAATATACAACTGGCTTGTTGATTTGCTTAACTTTCTCCCAGGCCAATAAGGTGGTTATACAAAATATCTTTATTTTCTTTGCTCCGGGATAGTAAAACTTAAAATCCGCATTAGATTAAAAAAGATTTGCCTTCTCACGAAGCGTTAGTTGCACAATAACAGAACGTATAATTTTGCTTCCGTTACATACGAATCTAGGATTTTTTGATACAATTTGTAAAAGATCTTGACAAAAATGGAATTTGTTTCCATATCCTATCAAAAAACTTTCCAAAACTGAGTGCAGAAAAGATAAAAAGAGAATTTATAACATGCCACAAATAAGATTATTAATAAAAGACTCAAATTTTACGGACACTATAATAAATATTAAGTGTGTTTGGCTTGTTAATGTTTTCTTGGATATATGAACAGATCTGAATTATCCTTAAATGTTGAACCACTTTTGAGTAATTTTTAAAGGTTTGGATGTAACGTGAGCATCAATTTACACTTTCTTTACAACCACCTGGACTATTTCCCCACCAATCTTGGGCACTTAAGTGCAGAACAGGGTGAGCTATTCTACCAGGATCTCCGAACCACGAAGGAACGCTATCAGGACTGCTGGAACGCACACATGATGGCTTATAATGTTGAAGCATTAATTTATGTCTTCGTCTTTAGCAAAAAGAATTATATAAGAGAAAGTTTTTTTTTTTCATAATAAGAATTAAATAAATTAATATTTTCTCTAAGTTAATAGTTAGCTAATACACAAGGATGTCCTAAGTGTCGCATTGTCATAATCAAGGCGAATTCAATAAGGTGAACTCGTCGCTAAAACAACTACAAATTGAAAAAATACAAACGTGTATTTTGTTAGTGTAAAACAGAACGATATGTCAAAAATACACAAAAATTTTACAAGTAGTACCTAGAAGTAGTCAACAGCTGATGATCAGCTGATCTAATAAGTTCACCTTATTGAATTCGCCTTGGTCATAATGTTATAATTTTTAAAAATTTTAAAAATGACTAAAAATTTTACAAAAAACAAAAGAAAACTTTTCAATAATTTTAAAATATTTGTTAAATTATAACTTTGTGGCAATACGACACTTAGGACACCCTTTTGACATACCCGTCTCATATTTGTATAACCTTCACAGTGAGTGTAATAGGTTTTTCATTCCGTGCGAAATTTCTACAATATTTATTTTCGACCCCATAAAGTATATATTTTTTAAAATAAAAATAAAGAGGGGAGTATGTATGTCTGTCTGTCTGTCTGTCTGTCTGTCTGTCCATATGTATGTTGAAATCATCTTTTTGAGGCACCCTGACATCGTGAGGTATCAAGACCCGTGTAAGGTATCACAATATTAAAAATACTTTCGAGCAGATTGGTATTGGAAATCAGCATAATCATCTTAAAAATTTTTGAAATATGAGCAAATAAACAAGACTGCTTCTATTTTATTGCTTATTTTACAATAAAAATTAAAAATCCAACAAACCGGTTTGAAACAAACTTAGCATAAGCACTAAGGTACATCAGTTTCGGTGTTTTCCTAAAATTTACAAACGAAAATATCTATAGTTTTCAGTTTCTATACAACCGAGAGAGCTAATATGGGGAAATATGAAAGGGCTTGAGTATAGAAAAATAGTTAGCTATGAAAAGAAAAAAATCCAAGATGGCGTCCTAGATTGAATAACGAATATATAAGTAAAATCTAGTAGTAACGTCTTTGTCCCTTTTTACCCCTACAATATTAGTATCAAATAAAAAGAATTGACCATTACAATGTAGTTAACTATTAAAAAAGTGTAATATCCAAGATGGCGTCTGAAACAATATGGCGGAACAAATTTTCTTAACCCCAACAATATGGGTATCAAATGAAAGGGCTTGACTGGTAGAATACAGTTTATGTAAACATTCAGAATTAAAGATGGCGTCGGAAAAAATAAAGAATATGGCGTATTACATGAAATCTAAAATCGAGACTTAGCTGCGATGTGGTGTTAAGACCTGACGGTGAAGGGTATTAACAGATTCGGATAATTCCGAATATAGCACTCTTACTTGTTTTAGCACGAGCCGATACAGAAATTGCAGTCACTAAATAAAAATCATCATAATAATATCATGTAACATAACGTTATCATTTTAAATGCTGTAGTGTAGTGTTATTTATATCAGCAAATTTTAGATACGCTATGGATCTGTACAAGATTTTTTACTGTACAGATTATGGTAAAAGCCAGAACAAATTGACTGTCAATAAATACACAATTTAAAAGTAATAACATTTATCTGTTCTGCTGAATTTTAGAATAAAATAGAAGTCAGGTACGAAATCATTATTTGGATAGGGTAGATAATAGGGTGATCGATTATTCGACTTTTTTAAGAAACCGGTTTTTAAATAGTTTGAAACTTAGAATGAAAAAAAACCGGTTGCTATTTTGAAAATTGACAAAAAACCGGTTACTGGTTCGAATATATAAAATATAATATTTATTTATTTATTTGTAAAAAAAGGTTATAATAAAAATTATATCTAAATACGAAATTTTTACAGTTTATATACGATTGGCTGCACAATAACGAAATAACTGACATGAATGCAGTTGACTAATTTGGTTTTAATTAGTTGAAATTAAGGACAAAAGGTACTCTTTACAAGTAAAATAAATATATAAATAAATAAGACTTTTTGTTAGGCTGTTATAAATTTTAGTATCTCCTTCTGTACATTTTTTAAATGTTAAATAGATCTTTTAAACTAATAAGCACTAACGTATTTTGTTTGAAATGATTTCTGTAATTTAAAATACATTTTAAAGGCTAGGGAGAAAATCTTTAAAATTTCATTTTAAAAATTCTTTCTTATACCCATGATAGACACAGACATACAAATATAGGCATAAACTAGTTTGTTTATGGTTTAATTGAAATTTAAGTTGACAGACACTTAATTCCATTAATTAAAATTAGGATCTGGAAGAAGAGATTATTGGTTTTTCTTCACTGTAACTACACTTTTTACCTAAAGGTGATCGATCTGCTTAGTTTATGCTTCAATTTGCTCTAACTTTGAATGTTAGGCTTATATCCTATAAAGAAAATAATATTAAAGCTCAATTATTTTTCTTATTTTACATTTGTTTTTTAAACAACAAATAAATTTCTTACAATATCATGGAAGATTATTTAATAGTTTTTATTTTCTGATTTTTGGAAACTTTTCGCGTACTAAATATACTATGGTACGATTGGTTACAAAGATATATGAAAATAAACTTAAAAAAATAAAAAACCGGGTTTTTCGGATAAAAAAACCGGTGTATTCGATATTCGAAAAATCGATATTTAGAAAAAACCGCCAGCTGAAAAAGGAAAAAACCGGGTTTTCCACCGGTTGTAAAACCGAGTCAATCACCCTAGTAGATAAAGATAAATTAATGGTCCTTGTTTATGACTAATTTTAGCTTCAAAACTACAGTGATGTTTTAAATTCTAGTTCTACTTTACACAGGGGTTACACGATCAAGTTTTGTGTATCAAGTTTCAATACCCTCACACTTTTTTACTAATACACTCATACTTTTAGAACTTGATGCGAACTTGCTTTTGAAATTCCCTTTCCATTGAATGTTTCAATTTACAGTCAAGAAAACAGCTGAGTGCAATTGTTGTGACGAATTTTTGTTTTTTTTTTGACAAATATTCTGCCGCAATTTAAATTAAATACAATATAAAATGTATGTGAATAAAAATTGTTGTTGTTTTCTTGGCAAAGACATTTTGAATAATAAAATTGCTTTAAAATTGCGTGCATCCTACGTCACAGAAATCAATTAAAATTAATTTTAACAAATAGTATGTGTGAACAACTTGACAAAAAACTTGAACGTGTGTCTGCCATGTTAAATGAAACATCTATCAAGACTCTAGGGAATGATGTAAACAAAACATCATTTCCTGCCGATAAAAAGTCCGTTCGCAAAGTGTAACAAAAACATAGTGAAAAAGATTTTGCCCGTAGGATGCGTAATCCGGATTTTATATACAATTTTTCTCATTTTTTTTCGTCAGAAAATAAAAACAAAAAATGCCGATACCACCACCACCGATATAGTATAAATGAAAATTATCGTTTTTTCAAAGGCATTTCAGCGTAAAAATCCAATATTGAATTTACTCATTCATACAGAGACTTTCATCCAAACTCCAATACAGCTACAAAGGAAAAATATTTTTTATACAACTACAAGTGCATACGTATAAATGTGTGTATGTGAAAGTGCATGTACATATATGAGCAAAAAAGTCAATTATACAGTGATGAAATGGAATTACAAAGTATCGTGTATAAAAGTAAAGTAATTCATATTGCATTAAGCTTACACAGAGATGATAAAAAGAATTTTATTCATTACATTAAAGTTTGTAAATAAAATCGCATGTAATCACACACACACTTAAATGTAAAAATATTTATTCGAATTCGCAAAAATGTTAATACAAAATTTACATAAAATCATAAATTTTTTTTATAAATTTTTTGCAATAATTTCACGAAAAATATGATGATTCTGTTGACAACAAAATCGCAGTTGTCGTCACTTTTGATGCACGTGTGAGAAGAATTGAACATAAACGAAAACAGTATTTTGAATGGGAAAAAAATCTTGAACATGATTTTTTCTGCATTATTGACAACTCATAAATTGAAACAAATACGAGTAGATAGGAATTCTTAGGTGATACATAGTACACACGAGTAGGGCTCTATAATAATTTAACTTAGAACTGATTAAGTTGTAGAGCTACTGATCGCTATAAAGTCAACTGAATTAAAAATTTTGGAAACTTATTAAAAGATTTCTCGCTTTTAGAAAGCCTAAACACAAAGTAATACTGCACTCATATATGTTTACATAAACTAGATCTATAATGAAGGAGTGACAAACATGAGCATTTGTTTATAGGATTAACTTAAGTAACGTAGAGCAGTGGAGGAGAAACAAAAAAGAATAATCACAATTGCAAGAATATAAAAATATCTGTCACCTATCAAAAATCACCATAAAAGGACATAACTTAACGAAAACATAACAACCAGTAGCAGCAGCAGCAGAAACAGCAACAATAAAAACAATATTGACAGTAGCAATATCTGGTTGCAATTGCGGCATTAGCAACAACTACGACTTGTGGCTACAATGACTTAAGGATATTTTACTATGACATTGTCACAAATATGTATGAATGTATGACTTTAGCTTGTGTTGATTTCGATTTCCCTCTAAATACAATAAACATCATTGTCATGCCACATATTCAATACCTTAATGCTCATGACAATCTCCAAAGATGATAATAATGATGAAGACGATGAGAATGATGCTGAATGCTGGCAGCGTTAAAAATGAGAAAATTCTGAATATTGCTTCAACGACTGGCTAAGAAGATGACAAAGATGATGATGACGATGACAATCAATGTTTGCATTGCATTATTATTGGAATAAATGAATAAAGTTTATTTTTATATGCAACCACCACATCACATTCATATACGAATAATACAATATGCAGTGACAATGGTTCCACCAAACTTAGCAACACTTTTAACTTTTAAATCACAACTAAACAGATGTTTATTACGGATGATCACAGATAATTTTCGAATTTTTTTGGAATTTTCCACTACAGTCAGTCAGAATTCGTAAAGAATTTCTAATTGACTGACGTCTGACAAAGTTCGAATAGTTTTGCAGGCTGGAATTTGGTATCCCATTAAACAAGTTTCTAATATGTTTTTTAATCACCTTCAGACTTTACACAGAAAAAATTACTGCTAAAATTTTTTTAATTAATTGGTTAATTGATTTATTCTTAAATTTGGATTATATTTTTAATTACTTTAAACAATTTGTTTTATTGATATAGATTTTTTTCAAAAAACTTAGAGATTTCTGTCAGTTGAAAAAAGTATATTGAAAAATTAAATAGGAAAAATTTATTTTTTTTTTCAAGAATTCTATTTGAATCAAAGTTTTAATATAATTTGAAGGAAAGTCTTACTATAATTTTGGTTAATAAGGTGGGTAATATTAAAATAAATGGTGGTTTAGCAGATTAAAATTCTACTACGAACATACATATTCAAAGAAAACTTAACAGAACTTTATTGCAGATGGGACTAAAGTCAATATTTCTTGCAGCCCGGTAAATTCTGTTGGATTCTAACCTTAAATGTAAGTAATTATTTGAGTTTCTTCCCTTCGTTTGATAAAATGGGTCAAATTTCTTTGCGCTTAGGTCTAGGATGCACCTCCTTTATTTTTGATAATATGATGTTTGGTTATGCCACCACTTGCTATATGTGTTATATTGTATTATGCTATGTATTTTTCGTATACTTTTAATGTTTGCAGTGTAATTCAACATGTATGTACCTATATATTGATGTATGTTAAAAATAAATATCTAAAAAATATGTTTATTTTTCCCGGATTCTCTTTTTAAACAGGTTCAATAATTTATATTATTGATACAGTTAATACATTATTTAAATTAATCCCAAATTCCAATTACAGGAGTGATTAAATTAATTAAAATTATTTTTTAATATTAAATTATATATTAATTAATTTTTTAATACTGTTTTAATTGATATTTTTCACAACATATTTTCAATTAAATTTATTAATTTTTATTTAATTAATAGTATCATTTTGATGATTGGAGCAAAATCAAATAATATTTTAATTAATAGTATTAATTTTGTAATTGAAATTCATATTTATTTTTTTTCTGTGTATAGACCAAAAAATTTTCAACACAGTATTTTTGTTATCGCAAACTCTGATTACCCTTCATTTTATGTATTGACAACAACAACACTTTGTTCTAGATTGTTAATATTATATTAGCTTGATTTGTTTTTCCTTTATGATTGTTAGTTTGATTATTCTTTTTATATTTGTGCGATTGTAGATTTTTTTTCTTCGTATTCTGTTTCAAAGAATTTTCACAACAATTCAAAGTCAAAAATCAAAACAATTGATATCAAAAATTGTTTGCGTATGACAATCGGTAACAAGATCACATAAAAAGTTTTAAAAAGATGGTATTTTTGCAAACCTGTTGAGTTGTATTCAATAACTTGATTCTTCGTTCGAAGTAGCACTCGCTTAAGTTTATGTATTTTGTTTGGATACAATGTCTTTTATTGCATAAAATTCCACATTGGTTTAATTCGATTATGAATGTTTGTCATCAAGTGTGGAAATAATTTACATATCAAAAATCATATTTGTAAAAGAATGTTGTTTCTATAGAGAATATGTTAGTGATATTTTAATAATAATTTTTATTACAAATTTGCTTTTGTAGCTTGCTTAAAAATTCATAAATATGTTTAAATTAGTTTTAAGTTTTGTAAAGGATTTTTTAAATTTGACCATTGGAAATTACGTGGGAAAAGAAAATGTATTTTGATACCAGGAAAAATCAGCTAATGATCAACTGATCTATTGAGGCTGTCTTGTTAAATGTGTCTTGCATTTCGTCATTTGAACGTTCTCAAAAAGAAGGCTTTATTGATTGCAAAAAAAAAAAAAAAAAAAAAAAATTAAATTAAATTGTAGAATTAAAACGGGAGATTCGACAAAATTTAAATATTTTTTTTATTTTATATACATAAACCACAGTTATGAGGCAGTAAAAATTATAATTGAAAAAATAAAATGTTCAATAAAACTTATTAAAACAACTTCTTTACTCAAAATTATTAATATAGATGACTGATAGGCGAATGTAAAAAAAAAAAAAAATAAATTAATAGCGGAACTCAGTCTTTGATGCAAGCTACCCTTGCAAGTCGTGCAGACTGTGCAAGTCTAGCAAACAATTTAACTTTTGTACTAATTGCAAAAATGCTACCAAGAGTGAATTCCGCTAATGAATAACTTAACAAGTTTTACGCGTTATCGAATTCGATAACATTTTAAGACGTTTCTTAAATTTTAATACGCTTATTAAACTGCATTGGCGTAACTGGAACATTCTGGGGAAGCAGTGCCCCAAGGATTGTTTTTGAACACACACACAAACACCCCCCTTCTCCAAGAAATAAAAAAAAACTATTTACATTTAATACACAAATATAAAATTTACTCAATTTAAGATTTTGAAGAAAAACATTTTTAGACTTTTGCCAATCGCCAGAAAAAATGTGTAACTTCTTCAATGTTTAACTGTCGTATCCAGAAATATATTCGGCATTTAAAAAAAATTTTTTTCCATCTTCTGTAAGCTTGACGATATTATTCTCATCGACAGAAGTTTTTGAAAATGGCATATTTCGGTTAAAAACAAGTTCTTAACTTTTTTATTTTCCCAATGAAATTGCGTGATTTCGACCTTTTTTTTCTCATTTTCCACACTTCCCATTCTTTAAGCTGCAATAGCCGCAGTACATGCTGAATAATAATATTAAATTGAAAAGTTCAGTCAGAAGTGATTTCTACCAACTCAATATGTACTTTCTTAGCCTATATTAAGTAATGTGCTGTAAAATTATTGTTTAGACGTCGCTTACTAGGTGTTCAGCACTTGAGGATGTATCTCAAGTAATGGTGTTGGAGACATAGCGTTTATAGAATCAAAGATGGATGCACGCCCATATATAGACATTTTGAAAAAACATTTAACAAGCAGTGCTAAAAAATTCGCGTTTGTAAGAGATAGCATTCCTTAATTTAAATTTTACCAGGACAATGATTCTAAACATATGTAAATCCCATAAAGTTCGTATGTGGCTCCTTTATAACTGTGGAAAGTTATAGATACCCCTGCTTAAGGTCCCAACCTAAGCCCCACTGAATATTTGTGGGTCTATTTGAAGAAGAGAGTCGCTAAACGTAAACCAACAAGCAAAGTAGCTCTAAAAACTGCGATATTAGAAGAGTGGCAGAGTATATCAGCCAATTATGATTTGAAAAAGCTGGTTAGTTCCAAGAAGAAACGCCTACAATGTGTGGTAGATGCCAATGGTGGCCATACAAAATATTAAAAAAAATAAATGCATTTCTAAATGACAAAATAATAGAGAGATAAATTTTGTGTAAAAAGTTATTTGACAGTACCCAACCTAAGTAATATTTATTTTTGTTTGTTTTAAACTGAATTTTATCAATTTTTTTATTTAATATCCTTGTAAATATGTTAATAATTACAATAAATAAAAAAAAAATATGGTATATACAAACAAGTAATCTTACATTGCTAATTAAGTTCAAAAATTATAAATTTTCTTTGTGTGTAAACTCATTCTTGACATACTGTATATGTATGTCAATGTCTTCATGGAGCATCATTAAGGCCTTCTCTGCATTTGGCAGTCATAATCCTTTTCACGCCGCTCTTATAATATGCGATACCAGCATATGATCAATACATATGTATGCAGGCGTTTGGTGAAAGTTGCATCTAACAAATATTTTTCCTTTTTGCTCGTTTTTTAAGCGTTATTGGGAGCTTCCCTATTTCTTACAAAGCTCACACGGATTTTAAAAACGATTAATTTCTCAGTTTTTTCATCTATTTATTATGTAATTTTGGATATATTTTTCGGTTACATTTATTGAAAAAAAATTAATGTAAATTAAAATAAACAAATTTGAGAACCATTTTGTACAAAATTCTAGGCGAATTCGTAATCAGCTCAGTTTTTATGGTCACCCAAGGCGAATTCAGACAGGTGAAATTATCAGCCCAGCTGATAGGGAAACTTTTTGTCAAAATGGGTTTAAATTGCCTAGATTTTATTTAAATTTATTTTATTAATGCAGGGAAAGAAAATGTGATTTTGCTTTTGATATTAAACAATTAACATAAGTGCACTTATTTGATAATAAATGTACTAAATTTATGTATATTTGTTGCTTTTGCATTATAAATGATGTGTTTCAAAAATTTATATTCTTTTTTTAATAAAATTTTATTATATTTAATATGTCATAACAACTTTCCCATCCTTCACATACGAATTGACCTTAACACAAAATATCCCCTTAAAAGTTGCTTTGTTGTATCAATTCGCCGTTGCATATACCTGTATGAATATGCCTTGTGGTCACCTGTATTAATATGCCTGGAACAGTGAGATGGTATTATTTTATTTCTGTCATTTTTTATACCCCTCACAGAAAGTGCTAGAATGTTATATCAAAATATCAAAAAAAAAAAAATATTCGATAACTCCGAGAAAATGGTTGATAAACATGAGATAAGGAAAAAACCAAGACCACCCTGTTTTTCAAAACACATCCATGAAAACGTGTAAATGGTTAGTGTGAACCTGTCCTCGAACATTTTTTAATTTTATTTATTGATACACACATACATTAGCCAATTTTATTATTTTACGATGGGATGGGATGAACGGATAAAACCATTAAAGTGTTACTTACAGACCAACCTTAACAAGAGCGGCAGACGTTGCGTTATATTCTGCTGATCGGTAATACTGAGGTGACAAACCTAAACAAGAGCGTGAACATTGTGTAGTGAACAGTAATGTTCACTTATATCTATATATATAAAAGTGAAACTCTGTGTGTGTGTGTGTGTGTGTGTGTTAGCTATAGACTCCGAAACTGTAAAACCGATCGGACTCAAACTTTGGCAAGTTGTTGTACACATACCAGGGAGTGTTTATGGGTGGAAAAAAGTGGGCGGGGCCACGCCCATAAAAATTAATTATCAGTTTAAGCTACTTGCACTTGACCGATTTTTCTGAAACTTTGCACACATATCGAGCTGTCATGACTAAATAATTTTGTTATAAGAAAAGTGGGCGGGGCCACACCCCTAAAAAAGTTTTAATTTTGAGGTACTTGCACTAGACCGATTTTTCTGAAACTTTGCACACATATTGAGTTCTCATGGCTTTATAATTTCGTGATTGAAAAAGTGGGCGGGGCCATGCCCATAAAAAATTAGTTATCAGTTTTAGCTACTTGCACTGGACCGAATTTTCTGAAACTTTGCAAACATACTGAGCTGTCATGACTTTACACTTTCGTCATTAGAAAAGTAGGCAGTGCCACGCCCATTAAAAAAAGGTATAATTTTGAGGTACTTGCACTAGCCCGATTTTTCTGAAACTTTGCACACATATTGAGTTGTCGTGACTATACAGTTTCGTATTTAGAAAAGTGGGCAGTGCCACGCCCATAAAAAAAGGTATCATTTTGAGGTACTTACACTGGACCGATTTTTCTGAAACTTTGCACACTTATTGAGCTGTCATGACTATACAGTTTCGTAATTAGAAAAGTGGGCAGTGCCACGCTCATAAAGAAAAAGTTATAGTTTTTAGCCTTGCACTTGATATTCATGAAGGGGCGTAGCAACGCGCGCCGGGATTGGCTAGTTTTTAAATAAAACTCAGCTAAAATGGAATTACTTTTCAACAATCACAAAAGTAGAAAAAACACCAACAGTTGTACTGCAGCCAACTTCCATACCTAACGCCTTGTCATAATTGGAGTTTCCAATTGCAAATCGTTGCCGACGCGAGTTTTTGGTTTGTTTCATACAAATTGTATGAACATGAGAATTTTTGACAGCCAAAAAATGCTTGCCGCTCCTGTTTAGATTTCGGTGTAATATAAGTATTTCATATTATTGAGAAGGTAATTGAGTTAAAATTTAACCCCACAATATTGATATCAAATGAATGAAAGGGCTTGGCGAGGAGAACTCAGTAAACTATGAAAAAATTAAAAAATCCAAGGTTACGTCTAGTAGAATACAATTAACTATGTAAAGATTCAAAATCAAATATGGCCTCAGAAATAATAAAGTAAAATGGCGAATAATAAAACTGAAATCTAAACTTAGCTACGCTGTGGTCACTATACAAAATTGGTGATGGGTATTATTATCTTCGGCACGGCCTAATATAGCATTCCTACTTGTTCAACTGCTCTTTACGACAACAAAATGTTTTAGAATATTTTATTATTTGTTTTTAATTTAAAATTTGTTGAAAATATTTTGTTATTTTTTGTATTTTAAAATATTTTGTTTTTATTTTGACTTTTTCATCTGACTTTGCCCCTCCAGATTATGCTCAAGTCCAAATATTATAGTTTTTCGTAAATCATGTGAATTATCTTACTCCATACCCATGAGAACAAATTTCAATTTATCTTTAAATATATTTATTTTAATGTTGCCAATTTTTTAAACAATTTGACATATTTAAAAATTGTTTAAGAATTTTCAATTAAAGCTGATAAATTTCACTTTAAATTCAGCTTGAAATATTTGCCACATTTTCGTCGTAATGATCCGTTATATTTTTGTTCTTTCCACAAAAAAGTCCATTAGATGACAGCAATTTTATTAAGTTTATTTATTTTTTTTTTTTTTGCTTAATGCTTTAAGTGTAATCTTTAAAATTTTTATCGACATCATTATTTCTCATAAACCCGTAATAAATAATTCTTTGGAATTTTCGATAAAAAAAAGCGACAACTTTCATAAATGCAATTTTTACCTTGAAATTCATAACAGGATGTGTTAAAATGAAATGAAAAAAAAAACTACTTTAATATCAGCATTTTTTGTCAAAGATCTTTATGAGGTTTTCAAAAAAAGGTTACCCTACACATAGCATGTATTTTTGATATTTATTTTTCGAATACAGATTTTAGATATTGTCAATGTATTGTTTTTATTATGAGCGAAATCATTTGATTTCTTTGTATATGTGTTAGTTTGTTGCTGTTTTGTAAGCAAGAAAATACAAATTTCTAGAATCTAAATATATATAATTTCTTTAATTGTTGCGATATTATCTAGTGTGTAGAGCACTACACTGGTCTTTTAGATCTTTAAAAAAAATGTTTATTGTTTTACAAAATATTATAGTGAAAAAAGTTCATGATCGAATATAAAAAATATGCCATTAATGTATGACAAGTGTTGATATTTTGTATGGGTGACAATTCCCTAAAGATGGCATTGTATACTAAAGCGTTTTTTTATAAGTTTTTGAATTCTGCCAAAAGATTTGAGTATAAACCATGAAAAAAGCCAATAACAAGAACTTTAATATTAAACAACGTGCCAACAAATATGCGATCGTTAAGATGATCGCAAAAGTACACAAAGAGAAATTTGTGCAAGTGTTTATTTAATGCAGTAATGGTTTAGACTACAACTGTTCTGCAACTTAAATTTATCAAACTTGGCTTATTTATAAAAGTTTTAAATGAACTTTAAAACGATTGGGACTAGATTAGATTACTTCAGATTACTTATCTTTCGAATAAAGAAAATTGCAGGTCAATTTAAAAAAAAATAATCTTTTATTCCAGTTTATTATGATAAACCTCTAAAAAACACCCTTTATAATGGGAACATATACTGTGCAACAAAAATCAACTTGCCTATATTTAAATTAGATATATAAATGAATTGCTCTCAGTTCTAATAAGCCCATAATAGAACTCATGCAAATTAGCGATTATTTATTTTTATTTATTTATTTATTTAAATTTCGGCAACCAAGCCTCTAGGCCATAATTGGCTACAAACTTCTACTAAAAAAAAAAAAAATTTACAATGCTTTTTACTTAAACTATAAAAATATAATGTAAAAATTTAAATATAAGTAAATATAAGGGAATTAAAAATATAATGACAAGAAAATTGCACAGAAAATATAAGCCAAACTAACCAAACTTCAGACCAAGATTGAAATATGTAAATGGATAGAGAATGGTCATTCAATTAAATACTATTATCAGACAACTCCCGAAAAAGTTTTTTCCTAAAAGAATCAATGTTAACATCAAACGTCCTTAAAGTATCCGATAACCTATTATAAGTTCGTGCCACTCTCACACAAAAAGATCGTTCCAAAATTGAGGTCAATCTTGGTATGATCAACTGCCTTTTCCTATTAGATCTACAAAACCTAAAAAACTTAACTAAATATTTAGGTATCTGCAACTTATATAACTTATAAAAGTGTAAAATATTTCTAAAATTTATAAATTCCATAAAAGAAAAACCTAAAAACTTCAAAACAAACGATGAAATATGCTGACCAAATCTAACGGAGTACAGAAACCTAACCACCCTATTAAATACTAACCTTAGTCTCTTTATAATATATCCAAAGGTACCTCCGTACACTTCTAAGCCATACAAAAATATAGGCATAATAAGAGCATGAACAACTTGTTTCTTTATATTAAAAGGCAGCGATAAATTTAAACTGTATAACTTACGTAAAGTAAAGTTAATTCTAGATATAACAAAATTGACATGACTCTCAAAATTCAGACCTGAGTCAAGAATAACACCAAGGCATTTAATTTTATCAACAAACTCTATCAAAATCCCATCCAAAGTAACAGAAAAACTATTTTTAATGCTTTTACCAAAGATAATTGCCTTTGACTTTCTAACATTAACTGAAAGACCATCATCAGAAATCCAGCATGATAACAATCCAGATGTATAATCAATCATGTTCTGGAAAACATCAGGGAACTCAGTTCTGCCTCTAAACAACAACTGAACATCATCAGCAAATGAAAAAGGAATACACATATTACACGATATCTTATCAAAAAGATCATTCATAAACATTATAAAAAGCAAAGGCCCAACGACAGATCCCTGAGGAACACCACTGTGAACTGAAAGCATTGAAGAAGCACGACCACCACTATTTACAAACTGCTTCCTACCAGAAAGATATGAAAAAATTAATTTACAAGCAGACCCCGAGAAACCATAATACATATGCAGTTTTTTAACCAAAATGGAATGACTTACTTTATCAAAAGCTTTAGCTAAATCTAAGGATAACAACACACAAACACCCTTGTCAGAAACACTTTCTCTAATATGCTCAGTTAAACCAAGCAATAAAGAAGTAGTACTCCTATAATATATATAATATATATATTATTTGGGGATAATTCGGGAAAATTTATGATAGACCCTTTATTAACCCATTTGGACCCAAATATAAACTATTTAGCAGCTAGTTGTTAAAAAAAAAACTTTATTTAATTAATTTTTAGGATCTAAATAAATACTTAACATAAAACATAATACCAAAAAAATTCTTTATGTTGGAAAAAAATGGGCGTCCTCAAATGAGGCCAATGGGCTTATGTGTGAAATTTTTCAAAACATCCCTTTTCTATGTACAGCGTTTTAATGCAGTTTTTGCATTACCAATGAGGTTTCATGTGACATATGGTACATCTCAACTGATTTTGCAGTTTTTCAGGAAAGGGTCCGGTGTTATCGTTATTCATGTCTGGAACAAGCGAGGAAGGATAACGCCTTTTTGCAGGTCCTAATTGCCTCAAATAAAATCTACAAATACTCTGGCGAAACTGTAGCTGGTCCATGTTATCTTTATTGGCCAATTGATATAGCCGTTAGGCATTAGATAACTTCAAAACTAGTATGTAGGTAAATATTACCCATCACCATTTTCTGCCTCTTATCGCTATTCGATATGCTGCGATTGACTGGGCAGCTTGATCGACTCCACTCATCCCTTTGTTATAGTTTTGGAAGAGTAAAGGGATGTTAACGTCCACTTTTTTTCCAGCTGTAGAGCTCCATCTTTTAACTTTGCCCAGAGGATTAACAAAAACGTGATTTGTTGCCATGGTAAAAACGCTATTATCAATCCATCGAACAAACAAGATTTCATTCGCTGAATCAAATTGATAGTCGAATTCTGCCCTAGCTTTCTTTTTCATATCCTTGACAGATAGCAGCAGACACTTATGTATGTATAAACGAGGTTCTGTAATACATATTATAGTAACAAAAATATCTAGAATCTAATTGCTAAAAAATAAAAACTAAAAAATGATAGTAGCAAATTGCCCATTGGACCCATTTGTGGACATTATAGAAATATATGCCTTCATTCTGCCAAACATTTTTATATATTTCCTATTTCATAATGGTTTGATTAAGACAATGTATTTGAATAAATCCAGACTAAAAATATATAATTTTATTCACAAAAATTCAAAAAAAAAATTAACGTTGTTTTGGTCAACAAAATACTTCGCCAAACTAATAAATTTTAGGTTCAATTTCAGAGAATTTAAGCACATAATCTTAAAAGGTACTTTTTTATTTTAAAGTCACATTATTTTTCAACGCATATTCGTTTATAAACAGAATAAAAAGTATCAGAAATAAACAATGTGGGCATATGAAGAACCGTTCTCATATGAAGAACCGTTCTCATAAGAGAACGCGCCGGGCGTAAATGGTTTAATATAACGTCAGATGATTAGCTTACAAATACTTTGTTAATCAAGACTTCTTTTCGTGAGCACGTTTATTCTTAAAAAAACACTAACTCAGAGTTTATACGAAAAAATACATATTGCAATAACTTTAATTGCAATTAAGACGTACATATGAACAGAGTGCTTAATGAATATTTACTTCAACCTGCGTTAAAAAATTAAATTTTATTCTTACATTTATAATATATAAAATATTTTCAAAGTGTAGAAATGTATTAAAACCTTAAGCAAGAGAGATGTATAGAATTCACAGCAAAGAAGCACAATTATTTTAAAAGGAAGAAATCATCATGATCATAAATATTATGCAGAGAGAATAAAAAGAGATTCAGTCGCTTTTTTGATGATATTCGTTTATCGCACCTTTAAATACCGACAATATGACAACACAAGATTCATAAATACAAAACATGACTCCTTGACCGAACAAACAATTTGTGCAAACATTTTCCCTTATTCACACAGATATTCTTCTTTCTTTAAACAATGTTTTTTTTTAGAATTTTGTGATTGTTTTGTTTTAACAATAAGTAATGAACGCGATGCATAAAAAAACTAAAGAAATTTTTATAACAAACTGTTGCATAAATGAAATGACAAAATGTGTTAAAAATACATAGTTTTAGATATTGTTGTTGTTGTGGAAAGGGGCATAGAAGCTGGAGATCCAGCTTGGCATCCACTAAACTTCACAGACATACTGTCTGGCAATGTAGCAAACATGTCTAGAGTCCGAAATGTACAATGTTGTTTTGTTGTAAACACCCTACAGTATTTGAGAAGTGACACAAATATTTGTATTCTGCATAAACATCTGGAGGCATATTGGAAAATTATTCGAGAACCTTTATTCAAACTAATTTAGGCAAATAAACTATATGTTTTAGGCATTAATAATTAAGATCGGATCAGGATTTATGAATTCTGAATTTTGGTTTATATTCAATGTGTTTTTTTTTTTCTTGGTTAAAATAAATATAGTGTATCCAGTGACCGTGTTTTACCATCAATAGTTTTTTTTTATTTTTTGTCCATCCCTCTTACATTTGGTATTTGTGTTCACCTTCGTTTTTTGGTTTGTTTTTTGTTTTTCACAGAAAGAGGGAATACCATTATTTCACGTGTAGAACACTATCAACAACCACAGTTCAATACAATTGAAAGAACAACGGGCTCATCATCGCCGTCATCTATGCTACATCAAATGCACTTTTTTGTACACTTGAGCAGCAGCAGCACCGTTCATTGTCTAGAACTCTTGGGAATCGATTTAAATCTAAAATTTAAAATTTTTTATTAGCAATTGTAAAAGCAGAATGTTTCTGTTTCTTTTATTATTGCAGATTTGAAATGCTTTTAATATCGATTTATAAGTTGAAATAAAAAAGAAGAATTTGTTTTGTATCTAATCAGCAAAAGTTGTACGTTTATAGTGTTCGAATATTTTATGAAAACAGCATAAATGGCTAAAAACAAAATGAATATGATTGAAATCTTTGAGTTGTAATACATGCAGACCTCGTTGCATTGTCAACGAAAGATGTTCTTTTATATAAAGATTTACAAAATTGTATGTAAATTAAAAGTGTGATCGAATCAGAACTTTTAAATGCTTTACCTTTAGATGTCCTTTAGTTCTGGTGGCCATGGTATATGTATATCTAACTTTATCATTTCGTTTGGAGTTTTTAAAATATTCTATTGAGACCATATAAAGTATATATTTAGAAAACCCCTAAAATTGGGAAAGTCAATAGAACGATATGATGTTTGATCACTGTAGTGTTTAAAGTGGCTTCTTAAAGCCCTACAAGTTACACATATCCGTATGTAGTGTCAATCTTTTGAATATATAAGAGAGTGAATCGCGATTGGAGGCCAGCTATTGGCTTCATAACTCGCTAAGGTATTAGCGGAAAAACATGACTATCTCTTATTTTGTGTCATATTTTAAACAAAAGTATATTAACAGTTCTCAGTTCTCTGACAAGTTTGTTATCATTATTATAAAGGGTCTGCCATCTAACGCTTTTTTTCAACTAGTGCTTATTTCATGAATGGTAACACTTAGCTCATGTCTGATTTGACAGATAATTAGTTTTATCCTTCCGCTGAACCAATATGCTTGAACAACGCTGGGAAAGTGGGCCTGCGATCGACTTACAGAAGATGCCGATTTTGCCAAAAAAAAAATCATCTTTTCAGATGAAGCTCATTTTGATCTTGGCGGGTATGTAAACAAGCAAAATTGTCGCATTTGGGGCACAGAAAACCCGCACACATAAATTGAAAAGCCGATACACCCAAAACGAGTCACTGTTTGATGCGGATTTTGGTCCAGAGGCATAATTGGGCCATTAGCAAGGAGTGGTCGTCAATGGCGATCGTTATCGGGCCATGTTGAACGAATTTTTGTTCACAAAAATTGAAGAGGAGGATATTGGCAACATTTGGTTTCAACAGGACAGAAAATATTCAGTAGTTTTTTTTATAGCATTTTCAAAAAAAAAAGTTATTCGGCGGACTCTTTATATAAAATACGAGGGTTGCCTTTTATATATTTCGTGATTGAGCAATCAACGTACCGCAATCTGGCAACTGATATTCCTATAACAAACTTTGACATTTTTTCCAAACCCAGAACGTTTGGACGTATGATAACTATTTGTGCTGATAACAGAAAAATTCTTGTCACCCAAAAAAGAGAACTAAATCATGAAAAATTATTTTTTACAATTTACAACTATTACAACTACAACTTTGAACTTAATTTCTCATTTTTCTTAGCAATGAAACATATTTAAGAACCAGTGTTTATCGATGGTTTGCTGAAGTAGCCATAGTTCGCTCAATGACGAGTTTCGTATAAGCCATTAAAAATTGGGCGTTGTTCCGAAAAACATTGATTCTGTGCGTGAAATGATACTGCAAACCGTCACATAACTAATCGTGAGATTAAGCCAACCTTAAATATTAGTAGTACCAGTAGACATTTGATATTGCACGAACATTTAATGGTCTGCTATTCTACAGCTATGGAGGAAACGCTCTCAATTAATGACTTCCAATGGACCCTGTTGTGAGCTGTTCTTAATGCATTGTTGTATGAAAATACTACAATAGTCAGTTCACGAACGGTTGCGATGAGCCAAGATATTTTTAGAGGTTTACGGCGGCGATAGCCTTGGGGTGGTACTGCAGTGCTTTGTTGGCTACCTCTTTGTTCGATCTCAGTGTATGACCAATCCATCAAAAGTTTCTTTTTCAGGATGTCGTACTGAATTGACTTTTGATCCGTGTTTCAAATCAGCTCAGCATTAGTTATTGTGTCGCGGAAAAAACATCGAATTATCATTTATAAGCAAAGTTTAGTGAAAACTTGCAGTCTTTATATGCAGATTTTGGATAGACGTCAAGTTTCAAATAGAAGTATGGGTTTCTGACATATGAAAGATATTTTTGTCTTCCATTGTGCTGATATAAATTGATCACAAGAACTGTTAGAAAATACGATAGTGGTACTTCAATACATGTGTATGATATAGTGATAGGTGATGAGTAGTGCATCTACCTGTATTAGCCCGAAAGTAAACAGCAGTGGACTGTATGGGTCTTCCAAGCGATGCAAAACCTAATAAAAATCACTCGAAGCAAATAGTTTTCCTTTAAAAAAAAAAGAAAAAAATTGGAACTTTCTCAATCATACCATTAGTGCAATGAGGAACGTTAACTTCCGAATGGTTCACAATCATTTGTTTGCCTGCGGATAAATATATAAAAACCAACCGCCAAAGACAGGTTATTCTTCACCACTTCGATCTAAAGAGTTCATCCGCATATATGTAGTCCAAGCTTGGCACCCAATGACTTCTTTTTATTCCGTAACATAAATAATAATAGGTCGACTTTTTTAGACTCCTGATAAAGGGGTTAATGGGTTGATTGACATGGAAAATGTGCTTCGAAAATTGGTCTACACTTATGCCAAAGTATATTGATCTTGAAGAACAACAAAACCATTTTTGATGATAAATATTAATTTATTTAATGTGTCTAATCCCGAAATATAAAAGCCAACTCTTACACCCGTATGGCTATCTGTAAAAGGTTTTGGACAAGTTGGTCATACATCCACTTTAAAGAGTTTAATTGACTTTAAATATGAAAAAACGCACAACCGTTGTATCAAACATTTCTCCACAAAAATATTCAAATAGTTTCATACTGCTTTTTATTTTATCAGTAGAAAACTAAAAAACATTAATGATTATTATGCTCCTAGTAAATATGAAATATGAGCTTATTTATAGACAATATAGACCTACAAAGTGAAATATTGCATATAAAAATCATGACTCTGTAAGCGCCCTTTGCAGCAGGTAAGAACTTAGTAAGCGATTCAAGAAGCACTTTTTTCAATTGAAGTTTTATCGTGGAATCAAATACAACAGTCTAGACATGTTCTTTTTAATAAGAAATTAAATGTTAACAATCCTCTAACTTACACAATGACGATATAATATTAAAGACCTTGACTAGTAGAATGAAGTGAACTATGAAAAATATGAATATATATGTTAGTCAAATCCAGTTAATAAAATTGTACCCATTAACACAATTGCTCAATTCACAACCTTTCGTAGGTGCCGTAGGTTGTAAGAATTTTACTTCTTTATATTAAAGAAAAATAGCGATCGTAACTACTTTTTCACCTATGATGTATTTATACGACATTTATATGAACAAAGGTAAAATTGTTGTAAGTGTTGTATAAGAAATTAATGTAGAAATTATCAACAAAATATGTACAACACCTACTACGACAGCTTCAGAATTGAGCAAATAAACTTTGAAAAATTTTCAAATCCAAGATGACGTCAAAATTATATGGCTTAAAATTTTAATTTTTAACCCCATCAATATGGCATAACTTCGCGCTTGGACAGAAAATAAAATAAATCCGAATTTATTTAGGCTTCTTTACAATGAGTTTATTTTTGTAATTTTGACATTTCTACATGATGTTGAATGCTATATAAAATGTTCATACTTCCTTGTAAAAGCATTGTACTATTTTTGTCCAAGGCACATTTATTCACCAGGTAGTCTTGTTTCGTCAGCTGATTATTTTTATACCCGCCACCAAAAAAATGGTGGGGGTATATTCATTTTGTCATTCCGTTTGTAACACATCGAAATATACATTTTAGACCCCATAAAGTATATATATTCTGAATCAGGGTTTGATTTGATGACGATCTAGCTATGTCGGTCCGTCTGTCCGTCTGTTGAAAGCACGATAGAGGTCGCACCGAAAAAGCTAGGGAGCTCAAATTTTGCAAGAATCTTTCTCATAGACAAGGTTTGTTTGGTATTGAAAATGGGCTAAATCGGAATATTAAAACCGTGTCCTTCGAACATCGAATAAAATGGAATTGTATCCAAATGCATTAACGTAGACTCATGAAACTCCGAATATATATTTCCTGAGCAAAAACAATATTTTTCCCCGAAAATTATTTAAATCTATGTATTAGGAGAGGAGTCATCGATCAAAATGTACGAAAATTTATACCGCACAGTGTATTTTTCGGTATATTTAAAAACAAAAACGTCATAAAAGCAACAAAATTTGATGTACGACTCTGAAATTTTGCACACTTTGCTTTTTGGTGAGATGATTTTTTGTAACGGAAAATCAATGTGCCACGCCCACTTTTACGCCCACCTTCCATATAACGTTTAACCTAAAATTCATATAATTTCTCTATTAATAAAGATTTTGGAATAACAAAGGGCTATATTGAAACACCTAAGTTGTACTCATTCACAAAAATAACTTTGACACGCCTACTATAACGCCCACTTTTCACGTTATCTACCGTTAATGAAATTTAAAAGCTCATAAAACCGCCAAAATTAGAGGTATGATGATCAAATTTGCTACGTATATTCCCCTAGGCAATGTCATTACTGTGCCAGAAAATTAAGGTGCCACGCCCACTTTTACGCCCACCTCTTATATAACGTTTTACCTAAACTTCATATAATTTCTCTATTAATAAAGATTTTGGAATAACAAAGGGCTATATTGAAACACCTAAGTTGTACTCATTCGCAAAAAACAACTTTGACACGCCTACTATAACGCCCACTTTTCACGTTATCTACCGTTAATGAAATTTAAAAGCTCATAAAACCGCCAAAATTAGAGGTATGATAATCAAATTTGCTACGAATATCCTTCTAATCAATGTTATCGTTGTGCCAAAAAGGTAAGGTAACACGCTCACTTTAACGCCCACCTCCCATAACGGCTTATCTTAAATTCATGTAATTTCTCTATTGACATTCTTGGGAAAATAAAGGACTATATTTAAATATCTAAGTTGTATTTATTAGCAGAAACTTTATTGACACGATTACTTTAACGCCCACTTTCATTGAAAGACTACATTTACAAAAGCATTTTAGTAGCATATCGAAGTTAAAAAGGGTGGTTAAATTTTAAGGACTGATGTTGAATTTAAATAAAACACAAATTATTTTGGATATTATTATCATTTCTTTTTATAATGATAATATTTGTATGGTTCAATTATGTATTTAACAAAATATCTGCCAAATGCCCCCCCCATCCTTGGCGCAACTCCTCTATCTGATGGTCCAACTTTTCAATGACAATGTTGATGCTCAATTGTTAGGCATGATGATGAGGCGAGGTTGACTGCTCTTTTGCCACACTATCGCAAAAACCAGCAGTGGTTCCCATTCAGCGAACTAAGAAGGCATTCACAGATTTTCTAACATTTTATACGGACCTGTTTTGCAGAAATTTAAATATTTTTTACAATTCTCCCGATTGTGGACGAATTTGAACGATTATGTTGATTAAAAGAATTACGAAGTGCACAAAATGAGATTTGATTTGAACACCCATTTTTATAAAAAACCTGAATAACTTTAAAGCGTTGCTCATTTGCATACCTTTCCACGGATCAAATTGAGTAAGTTTGAGATTGAGAAATGTCAAGTTAAATGCAGAAAACAAACTTAAAGACTAGGTGTAGTTCACCTTCAACATGGGCCCTTAAAATTTAACCACCCTCTTTAAAGAAAGTGATACATATTTTATTATAAAGAGATTATTCCATAGCGATCAATAAAATAATAAATATTGTGCTTTAAATGTACACAAAATTGGTGGTGGGTATAAAAGATTCGGCACAGCCGAATATAGTGCTCTTACTTGTTTTTCTTCACTTATTTTAAATTTCAGCTGTCAAAGTCTATAGATAAAAAAACAATTTTCTTTCCTCTCTCATTAATTTCAAATGTCAAACTTCATATATAAAAAATATAAACAAAAAAATTCTCTCCGAACTGCAATTACCTGATGAATTAATATGGCTTGATTTTTGCCATAACATTTTCTGAAACATATTATATTTGGGTGAGAATATATCGAAGTTTTAATGAAAGCAAACACTAAATAATAATATTCAACAAACTCTGAGTAATAGTGCCGAATTTTAAGTTAAAAGAAATATGTTTGCAAGAACCTAACATTTTTGTAGAGAATATAATATAAAAGTCGTTCGATTATGTTGTCGCATTGTTTATCTAAGCGTGTACCAAGTGCTATGATAAATTCCTGTTCTAGTATATGATAGCAGAGCCTTTAACATGGCAAATAAATATTTTTATTTTGTTATTCTTTCACCGTTTTTATTAACTATAGAAGAATATAAATGCCTTTATTTTTCACATTACAAGTCCGATCCGCTTACATCGCACTCACCTAAACACCTGATTCTTCCAACACGTCCGCTACCTGCTTCTAGTAATTTATTGAATTTATAAATAAAGTTCAGTTGAATACTTTTATATGTATGTATATTGAAAACAGTTTTTTGCTGAAATGTTTATTTTTCAAATCACTTGAAAGTTTAATAGATTACTGAAACAACTGCAATCATGAAATGAAACTTGTATCATTAAAGTCATAAATTCTATTTTGTATAAATAAAATAATCTTAATTTATGCAATAAATTTTTGATTATTTATTTACGTTTGTACGCTAACAATATTCAGTTAAATATATTTAAAACCAAATGAAATATAAATAAAAAGAAAATAAGTAATAAAAACACTAAAAACGATTTAATGCCACGACGAGTAATAAGCAATAAAAACATCTTTAATAAAGTGATTATCACAGCTGGATACTAAAGGTAAGCAGACAATAACAACGTCCACACTTACTACTACTACTAAATTATGAATACAGACAACAAATTTATTATAAAAAGAAAACAACTTGGAGCATAAAGTTCTCGCTAATGTGGTCCAAGATGACAGAGAGATCACAGCACTTGTTGTTTTATTTGCTTGTTGTACTAATGAAAGTATTCACGAATTTAAGACATCCAAATAATTGGTTGCATTGTCATGTTGCATCAGCATTTAGAACAAACAAATTATTATTATGATCCAAACAATGGCGCTTAATGTGTAAACTCAAACAGTGGTGGTGCCACTTTGACACCTTGCCTTAGTTTATTTTGTGCCCTCCATTATCTGGCACTGTTCATATGCATTTTGTATTGGGCACAGCATGTGTTCAATAATTTCATAATTTATAATTAATTGTGAAAAGAACAAAAGAAGAGAACACTTGTACATACATATTTTGCTTTGTGTTTAATGTTAATATGTTTTTAAATTAGGCGCCTTAAATTAGCTTAAGACTTAGCAGCGCAGTGGCACCGTTTAAAATTGTGTTTAATATAAATGTTTGGTCAAAGTGATTAACGCCACATGATATTAATCGTAAGGTTGCCAGAAAGTCCCTGAGATTATAATTAATAGAAGTGTAAAAGAAAATTCAAATCACTTCACTTTGGGTAAGAATATGTTCTTTAGGTTTAGGAAATCCTTTCTTAAGCCTTTTTTTTTGAGACAATAAAAAATTATGTGTATTTGCCAATAAGGTTGTATGGGTTATTAACAATTTTAATTTTTTATACCCTTTACACAGTGAAAAATGGTATATATAGGTTTGTCATTCCGTGTGAAATTTCTACAATTTTCATTTCCGTCCCCATAAGGTATATATTTTCTAAAAGCTTATGAATAGGGGAGTCGATTAAGCTCTGCCAGTCTCTCCGTGTGTGTGTTGAAATCAACTTTTTGAAGCCCCCCCGACATCACTTGGATTCGGGTGAGATATTAAAATATCAGAAATATTCGGGAGTAAGTCTCTATTGTAAATCAGAAATATCGGTACATGAACAATTGAGATGTGGGCAAAAAACCACGAACACCTATTTTTTTTCACAACAACAACAGTTTTTTATTTTATATATTATTTATTATTTGTTTTTTTTTATTTTTTTTTTTTTTTTGTTGTATTTTTTTTATTTATTTTTTTTTTAAGTTTTATTTTTTTGAAACACACATACGTAAACTCAATTTATAATTTTACAATGGGATCTTTCTATAAACGTATGTTGTGAAGGGTACTCTTACTTATTTTAAATGTGGGTAAAACCAGGGTGCTGTTAGAAGGTGCTGAAGAAGGTTATCAAATTAGTTACCGAATTATATAAATTTTAAAACCTAGAAGTTAAATAGATTATTTTTATTTACATTCAACATGTAATCAGCGATCGAAGAGTGCTGATGATGAAATCCGTAGCTGGTTTCGAAAATGCATTCCACTCCACTGGTATCGTATAGTATACTATAGCTAGTATAGTAAACATACTATTTCACATTATTCCTTCATTATCACAGTGAAAAAAATTCTTTGTTAAATAAGAATGTTTAAAAGAATTAACTCAAGCCTGTATAAAAATTAAAAAAAAAAAAAATCATATATAAAATTTAAATAAAATAACTAAATAATAATTCTTAGAAAAAATCTCCTAAATTAACCTAGACAATATTTTAATTCCCAATAAATATTCTAATACCCAAATCAATCAATCTGTTGTCCCTCATAAGAAAATCGGCAATTGGTAATAAATCCGCCAATCTGACAACGCTGAATGAGCGATTCCAAAAAATGGAGGTGAACTACAATAATAAAAACAATTTATAAATCTTTCTTTCAGCTAAGAGCATAAATATTTTTTACATCAGCTATTCTTTATTAAACGGAAAAAAGTAAAAATATTTTTTTATTCCCCTTAATTGCTATGAATTTTTAATATGGACATTTTGAAAAACAAAATAAAGAAATAAATTAAATACATAAACAGTTAGTAAATTGGGAAAAAATTTTTTGTTTAATAGGTTATACTAACAATAAAAATACACTAATCAGAAAAGGCATAAAATTTTTATTACAGAAGACAGATATGAGAACGCTTAAATCAAGTGGATTAACATTCTTTTTTGTTCGTTTTGAGAAAAAAATAAATAAATTTTAAATTTAAACATTTGTTGCTGCATAAAACAATGTATGTAAATAATAAAGTTCTAAAAAACAATAATTTAATTACGACTATTTTTCTTCTTTTTTTTTGTTGTAATTTATAACACAAAGTTCGCTAGATTTTTAGATAATTTTTCAATAAACTTACAGCATACTGCAGTATTTTATTAAGGAAAATTTTATGCGTATAAATTATACTTATATTGTATCAACATTTCGTGTTAATGATATGCATTTTTGATAAATTTCCTTACATAATTATTTTTTAATAAATCTAATATATAAAATTCTCGTGTCATGGTGTTTGTGATTAAACTTCTCCGTAATGGTACGACCGATTTTCAGGAAATTTTGTGTGCATATCGGGTAGGTCTGAGAATCGGTCAGCATCTATTTTTCATTACCCTCAATCGAACGCCTTTCTTCACGCCCACTCAGGTAGGCCAGACTGCTGGACAGATCTTCTTGAAATTTTCATATCATGATATGTTTAATAGGATACCTTTTCTTTACCACGCCTACTTTAACGCCCAATTTTTTTAATTATGTACTTGCATCGATATATTTTTTTAGTATTTTTCTTTAAATTGTACAGAATTTAAAGTGCAGCCAATGCAGAAATAAACGTTTGAGAATAGGTCAACATCTATTTTTCATACTCCTAAATATTAAGGGTGACTCACCCCAAGGTGCAATTGATGCCTCACTTATATAAAGTAACTACGATTAAATTTTAAACTAAGGTAGACCGCGTACCGTAGAACACATATGGTTTACGTACTTTTTAATGTACTCAGAGTAAGTTAGTTATTTATATTGAACTAAAAAAATATTTCTTAGAAATAATTTATATGGCAAAACAACGTTTGCCGCGTCAGCTAGTATCTTTTATATATAAATAGCCAAGTTGGGTTTTTATTACACCAATGAAACACGTATTAGTTTCCGGATGATTTCATTAATCTATTATTAAGTAAATTTTATGGTTTTCATATTCATTAAACAAAGTCAAAAAAAGAAAGAGATTTGTAATACTGAAATAATCTTTTTAGGTATGGTAGGTCGGTAGGTAGACGAGAAGAATATCTATTAATCATTGATGAAAAACTGGTTTAGGATACTTTGCAATAAGAGATCACAGTTCTGCGGGTGGTAAATCAAAAGAAGAAACCCTTTATCATATCTATACCATAGAGTCAATATATGGGTCAGTAGGTAGAATATCAATTCAGGCTACTACAATTACATCCACCTTTTGGTCTTAAATGATTTCATGGCTTACTTTCGCCATCACTTCGTTTACTGAATTTCATGGAATCTCCGGCATTTGCTCAGCATATCCTTTACCCTGAAGTCCTCCCCCAGCATCCACATTTAATGTGTTCCTGCCTGTAATCCTTAACCTTCCGTAAGTAAATGTTGGACTTTTTTATAAGTACTACATGAGCTGATATTTTAACGTCCTCCAGGTATATTCTACAAATATCAGCATCCTAGATCTGCATCTTTGTCAGATGATATTTTAAGTTAAAATGTTCTGTAACCAAGGGAGTTATCCAACTTATTGAACTCCGATTAAATCCGCGTACCTCTTCTGCAAGCTTCCAAGAGGCTTTTTCAGTACTATGTGAGCCCGCCTACAGAGCTTACCCGTTGAAAGACCTTTACCCACACCTACTATCACCTAGAGTAGTTCGGTGTTCTAGTCTACAGATAATTGCCGCCGATTACCTCTGCAAAAGTTTGTCGCTTGCTTCATCACCAGCTAAGAGTGGATCTATGCTGGAGAGGAGGGATGTTTTCCCCACCAACAAAATTTATTGTTTTAATAAGTGAAATCTTTGGCAGCCATAAAAAAATCGTTTCATGTACGTTAATAGAATCTTTGCGCCCCATAAACATAAGCTGGAACCGCGCTTGTCCACGTGTCTCCTAAACTAAATCAGCCCCGTCTCATCTGTAAAAGTACACCCATTAAGCTTAACATTCCAATACCAAAAAAGAGTTCACATCCATTCGTGGCACGCGTTTTAATAAGTGGCTGGTTATCAAGTGCAATGATAGTTCCTTTTCTTTGTGTCTGATACTCCTGCAGATGATATAACGCTTGTACCAAATCAAGAATTTTTCTGTCTAACAAACGAAAACGTACTTTCCTAGAGTCAAGGTGTAGGAAAAGTCTTCTTTCGTCCATAATATACTATTAGTAAAGAAACTTATATCACTATCCATGTACTCATTGTGCATAAATCTCTCTGATATGACCGTGCGTAGCCAATCGATCACTTGCATTCGACTCATGTTCTCCATCGGGATTCGAGTCTTCCTAATTTATATATGTGATAGGAAATAGGTTCTCCTATGCCTAATTCTAGCCAAAGTGATACCTTGTTATATCTCATTTGCATTCCTTATGAATAAGAACAATGGCAAAAAATACGAATTTTCCAGCTGTTATGGATACTTCCTGTTCACAATCGGTTACTCTAAAAGCTTTTCTTATACAGCTTGAATGCTCTTCACGAATTTACCACCGACCACAATTTCCATATCATCTGCAAGTATACATAAGTAAACATATTTTGTTTTTTGAACAAAATATGAGCAAGAAAAAAAGAGCTGGGTGAAAAAAATCAAAAACATAATAAAAACATATGTATATGTGAAACAGCCAATACAAGTGTAAACAAGTAACAGTGCTATATTCGGCCGTTCCGAATCTTATATACCCTTCACAACGTGTAGTCATGCAATAACAATTGTTTGTATCACCATTCATCTCATAAAAATTTTTTTAAATTTTTATTTAATTATTATATTTTTTTTTTTTTGTAATTTTTTTTTATTATTTTTTTTTTATTTTTAATATTTTTTCTTTTTGTAATTTTTTCTTTTTTTGTATGGTTTTTACATATATTTATGTATGTATGTTGTTGTTGTAATTGTGTAAAAAAACGAGGTGGTCGTGGTTTTTTGCTCATATCTCAGAAAGTTATTGGGCGATTGTGCTAAATTTCAATAGCGATTCATTCCTGAGTATTTCCAAGAGATTGATACTATATAGAGATCTGAGGAACATATAGTTGCTTCTAAAAGTTGATTTCAACCAACACACGGACAGACGGTCAGGGCTTAATCGACTCCTCTATTCATAAGCTTTCAGAAAATATATACTTTATGGGGTCGGAAATGAAAATTGTAGAAATTACAAACGGAATGACAAAGCTATATACCCTTGTGCACCACAGGTGAAGGGTATAATGAGCAACTTTACTGTTTGGGAAAAAAATCATGATTGTGAGTGGAATTGATGTGTATGAATTCTTGCTCACTTAAATGAGTCATTTTCGCTATACTTTTACTCTAAAATAGTACTGTTGTATAATCCGCTTATGAAAGTGTTTAACATAATAAACGTATTACAAAACTCAAGCATAATTGACTTAATTTACTATGGCTTATTTCACAATCTTGTGTAAAAGGTCTTGTATCAGTGCATTTGCAAAATAGTAGAGTGTATTTTTACTTTACGCCATACACAAATAGAACATATTTGGAATTGTGCAAATTTTCAATTGTGCAAGGAGATGGTGTAAATATTACAAGATGCAGGTTTATGTAAATTCAAATTCGTTAATTTTGTGATAATATCCTGAGAGTCGTAAAGTATTTATGTATGTTATAACAAATCACAAGTTTAACATGTAGAGTCCGGTGAACCTATTTTGCAACTTTCAAAATTTAATAAAAAACACATTAGTCCTCAAAATACATCACTTCAATAATTTTTGCAATTTAAAAATTAAAGTTCTTGATAGAAACAGCAAATAATCAATAGTACCTAAAGTGCCGATAAAATGTATAAAACATCTTAATTTATATCTTGTTGTTTATTTAAGAAGTAATTTTAAAATGTTATTGACACAAGTTTGTTTACATTTCTTAAAGGAAATAACAAAACGTTTATTTATCAAATAATATATTTATGGCCAACAATTTACTATTCCCTATAAAATAAAAGTTGAGAGTGGAAGACAAAAAAAAATGGTGAGAATTATTAATGGTTGCTTTGTTGCTTCAATTAAATAATTTTTTTTTTTTTTGCAAAAAAGAACATAAAAAACAGTCAGCGAATCAAATATTGTTTTTATACAAATTATTTAAATGTTGTTGATTGTGTTCACATTGAACATTTCCTTTGCCCTGCTATAACGTCTTCTTGTTATTTTTATTATTTGTTGTTTTCGTATTTAGAAAGAAGAAGAAAGAAATTCATTCAACCTTTTCAAACCGTATGTTTCTCATTCGTTTAGTTCGGTTGTTCATCTGCTGCAAGTATAATTTTCCGTTAATTTTTATGTTTTATTTTCGCTTTGTACTGAATAAAAAAAAATATATTTTGTTCCCATAATTTAAGTGTCAAGTTTTGTCCATATTCAAAATTGTTGAATTGTACCCGTATTCGTCTTCGTCTTGGACACCTTTTGCTGCTCATTCTCACCATGTACCCACCATATAATTTCTTTTTTTTATTTTTTATTATTTTAACCCTTTTTAGCTTTTATTTCTCTACTGAAGATAGTTATTATTGTTATTGTGTGTTTTCTTTTAGGTTGTTAGAGCTTTTGTTGCTGCTTTTGATGATCGGTGTCAGTGCAATTTAAATTGTTATTCGTCGGTTTTCGGTGAGTATGATATGAAAATTGCTCTTCTTTATGTATTTTTATTGTAGAAAATTTGGATAAAATTTTGCTAAATTGTTTATCATTATTTTAAGCATCCAACGATGCATTAGAGTAACTATTGCTGGGAATTAAAATGTTGTTCGTTTTTACTTTTACAGAAATGGAAACATAACTCAAAAAAAAAAGCGGTACAGAACTAGGCTTTAAGATGATTATACTTATCTGTCAATTGATTTTGTACAATTACATGTTAGTGGCGTCGATGGTTACTTAGTTTAAAATTATGTATAGAGCTCTTAGGGCCATATATGATTCATACAGTAATGCAAAAAGCGATGAAAAATAAAAGTTTAAAACTAAATCTTAGTTTATTATAATAATTATAACATACTTACGAATAATATACACAATCCTTTGAAGAATAATTTTATGTGTTGAAAAAAAAATTCAACAATAAATAATTATTAGCTTGACTAACTTATGACAGGGATGGAAATCATGGTTAAATTGTACTTTTTATGGTACATTTTTGCCACAACAAAATCTGGACTTTAATAATGAAGTACTAAAATGGTTCGATAAGTTTACTTCAGAAAAAGTTAATATGGGAGAAACAAATTCAATAGTACCTCTTCTGGTGAAAATGTTTCCACACGAACAAACAAACTTTGAAGCAATAAATAATCAGTACAGAGCTCTAGCCGATGTGATTGAACTTAGATCACACAAAGATTCAAATATTTCCTATTTTTGGTCTAAAGTATCACCGATAAAAAATTAATTAAATGAGTTCATGTTCCCAGATACTTCAAGAATTGTAAGAGGAATTCTGTCTATTCCACATTCCTCGGCTAACGTCGAACGTCGAGTTTTTTCTTTCCAAAACCTAATTAAAACAAAGGAAAGAAATATACTATTTACAAGTTTCTACTGTTTCAAATTTGATACAAACAAAAGATTTATTGAAGTCAACAAATTCTTGTTGCTTTAATTTTAAAATAACAGAAAATTTATTATTTAAAATTATTTAATAAATAAAATTTGTTAAATAACCGATCTCTACGTATGTACCAATGAATGTAATATTTAATATTTTTTATTGTATACTGGATTTTTATACACATTTTTTATGTTTTTATTAATAAATATTAAAAAAATGGTACCGTCATGGCCTAAAAAGTACATTTTGTTTTCATACTTGGTACAAAATCATAAAAGCCATTTTTCCTCTCTGACTTATGATTAAAACTTGGAATAGAAAATTCAAAACTTGTAAGAGCAGTAGGAAGTCCACCATATAGTCTACCCACTCTAACTGAAATTCATCTGTCAAAGGTAGAGTTGTTAATTTTAGGTAAAATTGACTGGGGATTTCGAGCTGATCTTGAAAAATTAAATAGATCTAATAAGTTTGTTTTCAAAATAGATTTAATAAAATGATAAAAGGTATTTAAGGTTCTTTTTTAACTAGATCACAAAACGTGTTTTCAAAGCTTTGTACACGCAAAGAAAAAATATGGTTGTGTTAACCATAATCGAAGAGCAACATACTATGATTGAATTGTATGATTATCGTTAAAACATATAATGATTACCAGTTATCATTATTATGTTTAAATAAAGTATCATTCAATAATCATATATATGACTACAATTCTGTGGCTTGGAGCTTAAAGGGCCAATGTCAAAATATTTACTTTTGAGAAAATTTGAATTGAAGTTTAACTTTTGTAGATGCTTTCATAGTGACAGTGGCCAGAATTTTTTTTCTGAAGCTGTTCTGGGTTAAGCATGAATTTAGCTGTTTTACCAGAATGAAATAGAGCAAGAAAACAAATCTAATGCAATGATTAACTCAAGAGAGCAACAAAGTGACACTGGCCCTTTTAGCTCCAAGCCACAGAATTGTAATCGACAATCTTTGACTTTTTACGGAAAATGATTGTCTTTTGCTGTAACATTCACATATTGATTGTATTTACCAATTTAATTGTAATTTTTATATCAATATTTTTTTACATTTTCTCGTTTATTTGTAAATATTCTTTAATTTTTTGAAAATTTTTGTTCATTTTTTTGACAACTCAAACTTTTAAAATAATAAAAATTTATGTAGCAAGAAGAAGAACAATTGAAATCAAATTACACTGCTCAGCAGCAAAATCCTCCATTAAATAAAACTATGTGGGCTATATGGATTTTGATGCGCTAATTTAGGGGGAAACATTTGCCACGCCCATAAAAAAATCCCGATCTGATGGAAAAAAACCGTCAACGGATTTGAGTTCAGCGCATCAAAATCCATATAGTCCACATAGTTTTAATTAACGGGAAGACAAAAAATGATTTTTTGTCGAGCAGTGTTATTATTAAAAAAATCATAGCTTGATTGGTTTGTAATCATACTGTTGTCTCACCTATTATTTAATGATTATTTGCAATTTTTTGTTGTTTTGAATATAATGTTATTTTTGTCAAATTATTTTTTTAAATCATACTATTTTTAAATGATAACCATTTTGAATTTTTTACGAAAAGTAATCATTAAATGATAAAATTCAAACAAATGCTTGATTATCGTGACAAAATATATGATGAAATGAAATAAAAATAACTATTACTTGTTTTCGACAACCAAATATTGTTGTAGAAACTATAATATGACCGTCGTGATCATGTCGTAACTATGGTTTTTCTTTGCGTGTATACTGAAATTTAAAGACAAATTATTTTACTGGCGTAATAAGAGAGAACGACAAAAAAATTTATTCGCAACTAAGGTAGAAATGCTGGATATATAGATGGCTCAGAAATATGATTATCTGAAGCACCTGTCAAAGACCACGAAGTATTTTTTCGAGAAAACGTCAATACGCGGTAAAGATACAAGCAGCTTGTGACAAGTTACGAATAAGACAACTAGCAATAAGATAAGGTTGAGGCATATCACCAAACATATTGCGCACATATATCATACATCAATGACAACGGCGTGTGAATATTATCGCCAGCTCGAATAAAGAATTTCGGCCGTTCGGCTTAGATTTCTATTTAAAAGTCATGACAAGAAAATAAACATAAAACAAAAAGTCTTAAAATTTTAGGACTTTTTTCTTTGAAGTACAACAAAATTTTTTTTTAACTAGTATAAAATATCAGCTCTTTATGGCTATATGACTTGATAGCATACCGTTTGAATCACCCAATTGTTTCTAATTACTGTTTGTTTGCCTGATTATTGTCTTAGAATAAAATTGTATTAAAAAATAAACTGTTTATTTGCTTAAGATTTTCTTTGACTTTACAAATTTAGTGATAGGATCTAATTCGACCTAATCGTCTTAATTTATTTAGTAAATAAAAACTTTTTTTGTGTATTATTTTTAATGCCACATTTTTCATAGAACAATCTAAGATCGTTTAACCGAAATGGTTATCAATGAAAGTCTTCAAAATATAAGCGAAAAAATATTCTTTTCTTTAGTCAGTTTGAAATTAAATTCTCACATTTGCTGCATTTATTTTCAGAGTAAAAAACTAAAAAGAATAATTCAGCTTCGTTGTTAAAAATATTACAACACTTTTTTGTTTCTTCATAAATCCTGTCATGTTTTAAAAATGTTATACAGTGTAACTAATTAAAGCTTTACTTTTTTATATTATACCTTGAAGTAGGTCTCATATGAACTGAAAATAAAAGATTCGAATTGGGAATAAAAACTAAAATGAAATACATTATATGCCATTTTTAATTTGCATATTCTTTCAACATACACTTTTTCATAATACAACAACGTTACGACGACGTCTTTGTTTTTTACATTTAACTTCACTCTCGTCATTATCGTCATCATGAGTATCATCCTAAATATTTTTTATTATTGGCAAGAGGATCTTGGGGATTAAAATGAGATGATACTTATACGCTCGCACGCCGCCGCTATACAGACGACGTGGTAAAGATGCGAAATTAAAAGGTAGTGGTGGTGATATCTCATGTTGCCTACAACCATTGAGCAGCCATAACAAATGAATTATTGACGTTTTTAAACAATCTTCGCCAATATTCATTCAACACACCAGCCACCAACAACAGCAACAACATGTTCAAAAATCGTAACGGCTACAACAGCAACAGATATGGAAATTGTCAACAGAACCTAAAAGAGTTTTGTGTTTATGGACAAAAGCAGAAAAAAAACAGCACAAAACATCATCGTTCAAACAACAAAAACAAAAGATATAACCTAAAACAAACGTGTTTGTCACATGAGTAACAAAATATTATTTTTGTTTTATTTTAGAACCAGTGATCCTCAAATTTAGTTCATTTGCAAATAAAAGTTAAGCGCCCTTAATATCTTTTATCGGCTAAGCCAGCAGGAGCGCTGGAGTTAAATTTGCGATTATTTTGTTAGTAGGGCTTGTACGTAGATTTTTTATGGCAGTTGTCATGTACGGACGACGAGGTTTAATAATAAGAAGAAATATTCACATGAGCAAGGTTCAGTTATTGTAAAACACATTACAAAACTGGAGAACGTTTTGCTAAAACAGTTTGGCAATTATGTCAAGTTTTCGGTCACAACTGTGTGTTAAATAAATCAGCAATTTGGAATCCAATTGGGAAAGTTGACACCAAATATGTATTGATAGATCAGAAGACCAACGCTGGTCCTAATCCGTGTAGGTTACTTGAAGATAAAGCTTAAGATAAGTAAGGGAAAGTTCATCCGAGAATCTCAAAAGTTTGATTCAGCATCGTGGTCAAGAAATAAATATTTCCAAAAGCACCGTGCAATGATTTTTGGTTAAAGATCTACGTTTTCATGCGTACAAGATTTAAATAGAACAAAAAAATGTATCATGCGAAGCGCCATGGATTTGCTGATTGAATGCTTAGGCATCATCAAATCTCTTTGAATTTCTCAAAGGAATTAATTTTTTTAGGTGAAGAAAATTTTTAATTTAAATTTTTAAAATAATTTATCGCGATTCGTTAAAATACTTTAGCGTGGGCTGTAGGTAACAACGACTAAAAAAACAAGTAATAGTGCTAAATTCGGCCTTCACAACGTGAAAGCGATATTTTTGGTAATTTTCACGAGTCTTGAAAATGTTTGGGTACTTAAAAAGTTGATTTCATCATATACACAGATAGATGGACAGACGGACAATGTTTAATTGACTCCCCTATTCATAACACAGGAAAACAGCATGTCTGTTTGTTGCATGAGATTTTTTACATGAATCTCTGAATAGTTTTCCCACGCTGATTTCAAAAATATATGAACGTTTTCATGTAGCAGCTCTAGTTTTGGAGTTATGAAATGACAGGATTTTTCATTGAAAATGCACATAGTTGAAGTTTAAAAAACTGATTGAATATATTTATTCTGAATAAAATTTCCTTTTTTTGGATTTTCTACAGTGAGATGTTATATGAGTACTATTTTGAATGCTGCAACAATAATCAGCCATCATATGTTCATTCCAGGGCCCCAGATACCTCTCCTCAATAGTGCGATTATCTTGGTGAAAGCGCTCTCCTTGTTCCTCGCTTAGGTCACCGAGATTTTCAGGAAAATAGTTTAGATGGCTGTTAAGGTAGTGAAGCTTAATACTCATGTTGCATCCAAGCCGCCGGAAGTGTATCAGCCACTGTTAAAAGTGCTGAATGTAGCCGTCACAAAAAATTCCTCACTACCCAAACAAACTCTTCCCATGCACATTTCTCGACAGCTGTCATATGGTTGATGAAAATTTTATCATCTATCGACTTTCTAATTTGTGGGCCATCGAAAATATCACTTTTGATTTTCGCACTATTCAATTTTGGAAACACTTTTACGATTTATTTGAAAGATTCGCCATCTTTGTTAAGAGCTTTTACGAACTGTTTTATCAACCCCAGTTTTTTATTAAAAGGAGGCAATATAATTCGGTCTCTGGATGGTGGAACATTAATTACATTTTGCTTGCCGAGAATTAAAGCCTCCCTAGAAGGCCAGTCTCTTTTTGTCCAGTGCTCTGCTTTAGCTCGGCTGGGCTATTTTGTGTAGCCAATTTGTTGGACCAGGAGAAAATTTACCATTTTCAAGTAAACACATACAACCCAATTATATTCCTTGATTTTCTCACTACTCAATTTTGGAAACACTTTTACGATGTATTTGAAAGATTCGCCATCTTTGTTAAAAGCTTTTACGAACTGTTTTATCAACCCTAGTTTTATTTTTAAAGGAGGTAATATAATTCGGTCTCTGGATAGTGGAACATTAATTACATTTTGCTTGCCGGGAATTAAAGTCTCCCTAGAAGGCCAGTCTCTTTTTGTCCAGTGCTCACCTTTAGCTCGGCTATCCCATAAGCATATGAAACAGGGATATTTTGTGTAGCCAACTTGTTGGCCCAGGAGAAAATTTACCATTTTCAAGTCAACACAAACAACCCAATTATATTCCTTGTACTTGATTTTGTCGTTAAGCCTTTGACGGCAATGGTAACCCAAAGTAGTCCAAGTATGCCTTTTTCACAAAATCCGATACATTTAAACGAAATTTTTTGGAATATATACTCTCCACAAATTACACACAATCAATCAGGACTATTTAAACACGTCCTTCTTGAGGAAGACATACTGAAATTTATAAAGCAACTAGTTAAGTTACACCGCTATTGATATAAACTATCGACTACTTATGTAAATTTAAGACGGTACCTTATCTCACTAACTAGAGCTGCTACAAAAAATCTAAGCGTAGATTTGAAATCAGCGCACCCAAATTTGTAAACAACAGTAGAAAAACTTTATGCAACAAAAAAAAGTGTTAATTTGTTTTTCTGCGTAAGCTTTCAGAAAATATATAATATACTAGCTAATACCCGGTGTGCTTTGCCACCCCAAATTTCAGTATTTAATTCATATGGCAGGTGCCACGCCCACTATTGTTAATGCATCCATTTTTTCCATAAATTTTTATTTAAATATCAAAGTTGCTTTTGCAAAATTTTACTACTCTAATCGATATCGTTTTCCAAATATACGAATTTTAGTATTTAATTCATATGGCAGGTGCCACACCCACTATTGATAATGCACCCATTTCTTGCCTAAATGTTTATTTGAATATCAAAGTTGCTTTTGCAAAATTTTACTACTCTAATCGATATCGTTTTCCAAATATACGAATTTTAGTATTTAATTCATATGGTAGGTGCCACGCCCACTATTGATAATGCACCCATTTCTTGCCTAAATGTTTGTTTGAATATCAAAGTTGTTTTGCAAAATTTTAGTACTCTAATCGATATCGTTTTCCAGATATACGAATTTTAGTATTTAATTCAGGGGCCACGCCTACTATTGGAAGTCCGCCCATTTTTTACCTAAATGTTCGTGTGGATGTCAATGTTTACCGTACTTAATTTGAAGACTCTAGCTGCATTAACTTTCGTGATATATAATATTTAATACTTATTCTTTAATAGGGCGTGGCACCCCGCCCACTTACAATTTCAAACCAAGGTATAGCCCATAGTTCTTTCCAGACGCACAGAAAGATTCTGTGAAAACTTCAAGGAAATCGGTCCAGCCGTTTAACCGTCTATAAAGAACAAACAAACGTACAAACATACAAACACACATTGATTTTTATATATCTGTAGATGGACAGACGGTCAGACGGACAGTTTTCAGAATATATTAACTTATGGTGTCGAAAATGAAAATTGTAGAAATTTCACACGGAAAGACAAGCCTATATATACCCTTACGCTCACTGTGAAGGGTATAATAAATGTACTTCCCCTATTAACAAAGTGGTGGAAAAATAAAATCCGGTGCTCCTGTTTTGACAACCGATATATTTATTAACACAAGTCAGAGCGAGAGGAGGTTTGCTTAACATAAACGCAAGGTCCTTCACAAACAACTCTGCGTTCGTGTGCACAAAATGCAATCATGGGGTAGAGGAAAATACTTTCCACTTTTTGGAGTCTGCCCATATATAACGGATTTAGACTTAAATTTTTTGGAAAATCTCAACTTGAGCTATCAAAAGTAATAGACATTTTAAATGGTTCCAACTTAAGCAACTTGTATAAATACTTGGAGACTTGTTCAAATTATAGAAAATTAATTATCAATGAATTTAACTTGTAATCTTTTTCCAATCTTTTTTCAAATATTTTTATAAATCGTAATATTTTTCAATTATAATCACATAAACTTGTACATAAATCTTAAATCAACAAAATGAATTGTATCAAAAATTCTAGCAATCTGCTATTCTGGCTCACAACTAATATGTTATGCCAAATATAGATATTAAATATTATAATAATCAAAAGATGAATATGTAAATACACTGAAATATATCTATTAAATAATAAATAATAATAAAAATATTTATTAACACAAGCAAACGACATGTTTATGTTTATTTTTTTGAATTATAAACTTTTTGTTCTTCGTTTATTGGATTTACCTACAAACTAAGGATTGTTATTCCTAATACAGCGATTTTTAAGAATAACATAAAACGTTGAACAAAGCTGTCCTTGATCAACTATTGCCGCTACAGACAAAAAATATGTTCAATTAAAAAAATTAATATTGCATCGTGCGTTTTAATGACAGAATTTGTATTTAATTATTTTATTTGACGTTTTAGGCGATTTTCTATTTTATTTCTACGGCATTATGTAAGAAAGAACAGAACTGTGCGCTAAATAACTAAAGAACGAATTTAGCGACTGTCAACAAAAAAAGAATCTTAAATTTAAGCAAATTTAAGAACCTCTACTGCTTAACACCAAATCTGTATGAGAATGTTTTTCAAACTTGTAAAACTGAATCTCTGCTTGGTCTGTCCGTCCGTCCGATCGACCATTCATATGTCCATTTTACCTATTTAACGTACAATATTTTTTTAATGTATGGCTCATTAATGAATTTAAATCGTTTTATTTTTTAATATTTAACGGCTCCTTTGCATCATTTTATGGTGATAATATATTTTTTAAATGATTTTTTGCTTTCTACTCTCCTCAGCTTTAAAGCAAAAAAAAAAAAAATTCCTGGTTGATTTTGTTGAGAAACTAACACACACAAACAAACATTACTACATAGTCAATGTAAAAATGAAATGTTTGTTGATTTTTATTATAAAACTTTTAAAAAAATTAAGTTTTTAAAAATTTATTAACCAAAAGAAGAAGAAGAAGGAAAAACAACAAAATTAATACAAGAGATGTTAAATTTTGGTGCTTGCAGTTGCTGCTGATGTGTATTGGTCGTTCGCCTGCAATGGGCCTGTTTTATTTGCTGTTCAAGTTGTTGTTAAAAAATATTACCTTGTTATCCCTGGGTATTTTGTTGGTTTTGTTGTTGCCAACAGTGTTAATATTTGTGTATTGCATGTAGTGTGTGGTGTGGTAATCATATGATGTTTTTTATGTCCACTAATGAAATTTTGACATGTGACATGGTACTTCTCTGTTTAATGTTCTCCAGCGTCTTTTTCCCCCCTCAATACCACTACCAATGTTACCAATGAATGTTAGGTATTGCAAGACAGACATGCATATTAAATAAATGTCTTGACAAAATTTTCTTAATATTCCAACATTAATTTGACTATGATCTAAGTAAAAAGTAATTGAAATAGTATATGTGAAATAAAGACAATATGTGAAAAATAATAAAAAGTGGCGGGGGAAAAGACTAAACAAAACAACCTCAATTAATATTATACATATGAACAGATTTCTTAACAAGTGAAATTTCTTTAACTGAGGTATCATACTTGTACATTAATGTTTTCTTGTAACTTGTTAGAAATCCAGAAAATATAAAAAATAGTTATTAATATCAAAAATATCATCAAATGTTTATATAGACAGAAAAAATGGTTGCATTTATTTTTATACTCGCCACCAAAAATATGGTGGGGATATATTCATTTTGTCATTCCGTTTGTAGCACATCGAAATATCCATTTAAGACCCCATAAAGTATATATTTTATAAATCGGGGTTTCATTTTATGACGATCTAGATATGTCCGTCTATCTGTCTATTAAAAGCACAATAGACATCAAACTAAAAAATTTGGGGGGCTCAAATTTTGCCAGAATAATTTTTATACACAAGGTTTGTTTGGTATTAAAAATGAGCTAAATCGGAATATTAGAAAGAGAGTTGTAGCTCGTAATGCAAGAGCAAGTCAAAAAACCATGTCCTTCCAACATCGAATAAAATGCAATTGAGTTCAAACGCATTGACGTAGAGCCACGAAATTTCGAATGTATATTTCCTGAGTAAAAAAATATATTTTCCTAAAAATTGCTCAAATCTATACGTTCAGAAAGGCGTTATGGAGCAAAATGTACGAAAACCACTCAATGTCTTTTTCGGTCTATGTAAAATTTAAAACGTAATAAAACTGACATAATAAGATGTACACTAAGAGAAAAATGACGATCTAGATTTAAGAATAAAATTCTTGAATGTAGATTGCAGAAATCTTCCGATTTAAATCTTGAATTTTAGTCAGTAAGATTGACATTATCGAATTGAAGCATAAATTCTTGATTTTAAGAATAAATTCTAAAAATCTAAAAAGCAATATTGATTTTAAGATCGTTTCCTTAAATTAAAGAACGTGATCTTAAACTTTGAGAACATGTTCTGAAAATCAAGAACGTAATCTTAATTTTTATATCGTATTCTTCAATTTAAGAACATATTCCTAAAATTAAGATTTAATTCTTGATTTAACATTAAAGAAAACGTGTTGTTTATAAATTGTAAAACGCTAAATGAAAGTGTAAAAGAAATTTTAAATTATTATAAAAAGCATTTAAAATGGAAAACCAGAACACCGTTGAAATGGTGCTTGTAACCATACCAGTAAGTGACGATTTGCTTGTTTGGTTTTTTGTTGAAGTGATCAGTATGCTGGAGGAAGTTCCGTCGGAATTGTCAGGCGACGCTTGGCTAAAAAATCTTCTAAAAGAGTTTCAATGGAGTGGGGTTTCAAGTATCTTAAGGGTATGTTAGGAAAATGTATATATTAAAAGAAATCATAATTTACTTTAAAGGAGTCATAATAAAAATGAAAAACAAGTGATATTAATAAGTTTTCTTTTAGTTTGGAATAGACGAAGATATACTTTCAATGCCATCGAAGGTAGGATAATAGTGCACCACTTAATAGTGTAAATACAAGCTCATCTCGTTTGGAAGAAGAAGACAGTGAAATCCGATCAACAAATGGAAACTCTTTCATCTATATCTGATTCAATACAAAACTTATTCCAATCGAACGAAATTCAGAAAGATTTATCGTTTATAAATACTATATTTCTGTAAGTAGCCATTTAAAGATTTTAAAATCGAATATAAGTTTCTCAATATGTAAATATTACATTACCATTGCGTTTCATTTTTATTTGGAACACATACACATACTTGTGTAAGTACAAATAAATAAATAAAAGAAAAAAAAAATAAAAATTGTTTTATTTCAAGAATTTCATTATTAAAATTTAAGAATTTATTCTTGATTTAAAACTTATAATAAGAATACAATCTTAAATTCGATCTTGAAATAAGATTTTTTTCAAGATTATATTCTTGAATTTTAAGAATATGATCTTAATTTGAGATTATTATTAAAAACAAAATCTTGAATATGATCTAAAAATGAGAATTTATTCAGGAATAGAATCTTAAATGTGATCTTAAAAAAATCAAGATTTTATTCTTGAGTTAAGAATTTTCGCGCTTAACAGACTTTTGAAACTGAAATATTTGATTTCAAGCATAAAATCTTGATTTTAGCACTTTTTTTCCTTAGTGTACGATTCTGAAATTTTGCAGACATTGCTTTTTGAAGAAAAGAATTGTATAAATGAAAACTAAGCTGGCATGCCCACTTTAATGGCTACCTCCCATACAACGCTTTATATCAAATTCATATAATTTTCTTATGGACAAATATATTGAGGGAATAAAGGATTCCACTCTGCAATATCTAAGTTGAATTTATCTACAGAAGCGCCTATTACAACTAAAATACAACATTGTAGTAAAAAAGAGTGAGTAGTAGCCCTACAAGAAATGAATGACTGAAACTAAAACATACAAAATGTTTGTACCAAGGCATATCCATAAGGTATATGCATCGCGGCAACAAACACAACAATAAAAAACACATGTATTTTGTTTTTGTATATATGCCGGCATATGTCACAAAATTTTTTTATTTTCTTCTTTAATTTGAATAATTTTTAAAAAACTTTAAAGCGAAAACTTTTTATTCACGGTTTTGTATTTTTTAAAACCTTTTAAACCAACTGAAATTGCGAATTATTTATTGTATAATAAAATTAAAAAAATTTTGTTTGACAACTGCAGGCAAGACTTTTAAAAAAGTTGGTAACGCTCAAGGCGAATTCATACAGGTGAAATTATCAGCACATGATGATGAGGAAACACAATGTCTAAATTTGTTGAATTCTCATTGATTCCATTTATTAGTGCAGGAATGGAAAATTACATTTTGGATTCCGAATTAAACATTTAACTTAATTGTGCTTTTTTGATGATAAATTTACCAAATTTATGTATATTTGTTGTTCTTGCACCATTTATAATGTGCTTCACAAGCACATATCCTTTTTTTAATAAAATTTAATTGAATTAAACATATAAAAACAACTGTTCAATCTCTGTTAGATAAATTGGCCTTGACAGAAAAATTCCCCTAAAAAGTTGCTTTGTTGTATCAACTCGCCGTTGCATATACCTGTATAAAATTTATATAAAAAAAAACAATCAGCTGATTAGATACGACTACCTTATGGATATGCCTTGGTTTGTACTAACACTTTTGTATTATTAATATTATTTTAGCATCATTGCATACAAAACTTTATCCAATCTATTGACGCAAATCGATCGGCAATAAAGTGTATAAAAAAAAATTGTTGTTGGTCCTGATATATATAGGATTATACCCACCATTTCAGCATGTCGCTTGGAATTCATCAAAGAAATTAAAATAATCAAAATAATTATTACAATGTTATAGGAAAAATAGTTTCCGTGATGCAAACATGTACGTCGACCCTAAAGCATTAGATGTGTTGTGCATAAGCTGGCTTAAGCAAATGTGCGAATGAGTAAACTTTTCGTTAAATTTTAGGCAAATGTTATTTTCTTAAGGAAACAGCGAAGCCAGCCGAAAACTCCGTATGGAAAATGCTGAAGTGTTAACATACATACATATACAGAAAACTTAACCTATTGGTAAAGGCCATGACTGACTATCCTACAAAGTCGTGCGATTATGTCGAATAAAAATCTGATAGGCTTCTGTCCTAAATGAAAAAATCGCAACAAAATGTGTGATTGGATGCCACACTGTCATACTTGCTTACAAAAAGCAACTCTGATCGCACAGAAACTACTATTTTATGAAAATTTCCCAAAAGATTATCAAATCGGGCACATCTGTCAATAAATCTGTCACACATGTGCTCTTTTTGTCCACACTATCACACTTTCTGAACACACATACAATTTTTGACATATCGAACGACTAAATCTGATAGTCAGTCATGGCCTTAAGTATCGACAGTAGGTTAAGCCTTAAATTAAGTGTTCAGGGTCAACAAAAATTCATATTTTAAATTTGTGCCAGTATCAGTTGACAACAGATTCCGATAAACAAGGAGAACGTTTTCTTCAGACATGGTCACCTATTGAGAAACGCTGCAAGGTAAGAATATTCATTCGCTTGTAGCTGAAAATGTTTTGGAATCCCAACTGTTCTCTAACCGAGGTGGCTTGACGTTCCTCTCTTTTGAGTTTGGAGAAGTACCATGTCGCCAAACTGTGACGGGCAACCTTATTTTAAATGGAATAGGAAATATGGGAATATTTTATCATACAGTTAGCCTGCAAGACGTTGGTCAAACGTGAGCTATAGGAGACCGCTTAGAAAAAAGTTTACGGAAACTAATATAAAACCACAAGATAGACCTACTGCAGGTATGGAATATTTTTTTAGGTGCAACAAAGAAAAGAATTATAGACAAAAGTGGGTCCTTATTGCTGTCAACTGTTTAAGCTATCCTACTAACTAATAAACAATTACTACAAGCCAATACTTCTGTTAAATTTCTTTTTTGAATAAAGGACGAAACTAATACATTCCGTGTGGACACATTGCAAGTCTTTCATCATTAAATATCTACTTTATTTCAACTCATAAATTCTACTTGATGTTTGTATGTCAGTTTCTGACAGCTGAACAAACAAATCAACACACAACTTAAAGTTTCACCTCAACGTCTTTATATGTACGTGCCTTAGCCCACTTAAGTTTAACCATTTGTAGACTAATTGCCAAATATGTAGTAATTTTTGCAACAAATCGATTTTTGATTATATTCATTAGAAGTCTTTCTCATACTCTCTGTTTGCCATCACTTTTATCCAACATTGATATAATTTCATGTACTTAAATGTGGAAAAACTACTTATTTGAACCCAAGTACATATTACAATGATATTTTGAAAAAAAAAGAAATGATTTTTATCTTTCCTAATCATCACTTGTATTGGATAGTAGAAATGAAATTAAGAAAAAACAAAGTTTTTGATAACCCACACACACACACACATACACGCATTAGTGTTATTTGGTGATGCGAAAGATGAATGCATCATAAGTTCAGATGGTAGCAAAATACGAGTATGAGTATGAGTACAATAAATAAATCCATCCCTGGGGTATAATATCAAATCGTACTAGTGGTAATATAAATGCCTTTTTTCCTTCGTTTTCATTGAAAGCAATCTCATGTGATGTGTTTCTAATAATTCTAACATATTTGTTCATTTCATAGATGTTTCTTAAGTATGTATTCGCTATAATTCGCATTAACGATTATATTTGTTTTTTTAGGTTTTTCCTTTTCATTTAGCCAACCTTGTGTAATTGCTGAATGATTTCAATAATGATAGAGGTTTTGTTGTTGTATTTGGTAGTAAGTTATAGTGGTAGTATGAGTACTATTGTTTTACATTCTTTTATTTTGTATATGAATTTGTATTGATTTATGTCCTGGTTGACTGACTGACTGGTGTTGCTTTCATCATTATCTTTTCATTTGCAGGCCTATTTAAGATTGAATAACTTTTTCTTTCTCAAGTTGTGTATTGAAGAATATTTGTCCATTTGTGTCGAATATACAACTTCATTTTTATTGTAGTTATATTTTGTATGATTACTCGTTTGTGTGGTTGTCTGCCTGTATGGCTGTTAGTATGAGTATTAAGTTTTTGAAGGATTCTTAATTGGATTTATATGTTTCAATTAAGCTGCTTTAGCTTTCATTCGCATTCTTTATGTTTGTATTTGATAAGTCTAAGTGAAATTTTTGCGCGCATAAATTGTTTATAAAATTAAGCTTTAACATCTTTTAAATTTCTATAGCCTTAATGTTTAATCTATAGGTAGAAATTTACTTTCGGCAAGAATTTATTGTAACAATTTATATGGGATTATTTCACGCAAATAAAAAACATGGTTGTGGTTTTCATAATCGAAGAGCAACATACTGTGGTCAGAAGCTAACCAGCAACTGCTCGAGCATAAACCAGATTTGTAAACCATCAGGCGACATAGCAAAACAATATTTCGACATTTAATTTCAATTGAAACGAAATTGAACATCGTGTAGTAATAATAGAATATTAGAAGGAACTTGCTTCGGCCCCATGCTGATTGTTGAAGCTTAAAGAAACAAATGTATTCAATATATACACCGTCCGTGATCATATCGTAACCATGCTTTTTCTTTGAGCGTACGCTTAGTGCAAGGTAATTTGTACAATGAAATATTGAATTATCAAATATCATTTGATGTTCATTAACTTCGTTCATTTGTTGTCAAAATTGTTTATAATAAAGTATTCATACTTAAATACAGACGCAGGTCCACCTTAAGCATTTGGACTGGAGAGTTTGTAAAAATATTATTTAAATGATTTATGGCTACAAGACTATTAGGAAAAATAACAATAAAAAATCATAGGAAATAATATGAATTTTTATTTTTTTATTTTTTATATCCCATTTTCTTCCTCCATTGCTTCGCGCTTCCTTTTTTGTCATAAATCTAAAAGGACGAACATTTTACAGTTCAGAATGAATTTCAAAAATATTGTCGCTTGTTAAACAAGGTGTTGCTATATTAGATATGTATGCTTGGTCAATCGGTTACTTTAGTTCGTTTTTACCAACAACCTCGTTAATTTTTTGCACAAACCACAATGTAATTTAATAGAGGTTCACGAAAAAAACAACCGCGGTTGTTGGCAAAAATGAATTAAAGTAACGATTTGAGTATAACTCTTGTCTAAATTATATGAAATTATAGTTCGCAAAACCTCAATTTATGCCGGATTATATGATAAACTAGTTTTTCTCAAAAACTTATTCTTTCTTATTCTTTCGTTCCATTGTTAGAGAAGACTCTGATTTCATGTCATCAAGTCCGACGACTCCGCCATATCGTAAACAACATCAAATAGTGAATTTCAGTCAATGAAACAGTAGTAAGATAACCTTTAATGTCAATGATCGGAAACGAGAAAGCAGACAAATTATCCATAATGGCAGCTCTTTTGAGTACTATAACTTTGGAAAATCCTAAACCCTTTAAACGATTCAAAGATGAACTTAAAGGTTGGGCGATGGAGGAGCATGTCAGAAAATGGCAAAGCACTGATGTCGGTAAAGTGACAAACATACTATGGGGTGACCCAAATCTTGAGAAATCAATGGAAATTCTGAGACTGAATAGACCAACACTTATGAGACTAACCAGTGTAATAACAGGTCATACGGAGTTGAGAACCCATCTAGCTCGCATAAGATTGTCGGAGGAAATGACATATAGAGCATGCGAGGAAGAAGAATAAGACTTTGGTATACTACCTCTGTAATTGTCCTGTGTTTGGGCATATTAGAAGTGAAAATTTTTCAGTGGATTCTATGCCATACTTGAATATCCTGGGAAACTCGAACTGGAGATACAAAAGGAATTACATTGAGGGGACTGGGTTCTTGGACTTGTCCGTTACTTATGGAAAATTATGATTATAATTTTTGTTTGGGAATTCCGTTTTCCATATGGAGCGCACAACATGTCAATTGGGCATAAGTGTATACCTGTCGTGGGTTTGGGATTTTACTGCCCCTCCTTTTCGACCTAACCTAACCTTTTTATTTATAAATTGATTTAAAAAAGTGTATTTTTTGGTCAACCCATTCGACCGCGATGTACAAGTACAATGATATTTTATAGTTTATTTAGTTTAAAGTTAAATCTGAAACTGAAACAAACAAAACATATTCTTTCAGGGACTTTAAATTTGAACACTACTGTAGTAGTGACTACAATATATTTGTTTTTTATGTCATACTCAAAAAACTCTCTTTTCAACAACAATTTGTATAAACTGGCATTACTTTTAGTTTTTGTATTGTAACACACATATGGTTTGCGCCAGCAACTTTAAACGCTTATAATTCCTAAAATACTGAATAAATTTTAATAAGGTTGAGGTTAAGGATTGCACGTCTGGAAAATTGTTTTTTATTTAAAATCTGTTGTAAGGTGTAGGCGAAAACTGCATAACAATAAATCGACTTGGTTATTTTTTTATAACATATCTAGTTAGACAAAAATGTGCCTCCTCACTGAACAAAATTCGACATGAAATCTTTATTGAACTATTGAAGAACCCATTGAACAAAATTAGGCCATAAATTCTAAACTGGCGGTTAAAATTTTTCCTTGTAATTCTTAAAACAAAATCCTTCGTACTGTCGCAAAGTTACTACAGCCACATAAATCTTGTCAATAAGAGGTGAATGTGGTGTAATCGAGAGCGTACTATACAACAACTTACGCTATGACTCACTTTTGTGAACGTTTTTTACAATAATGAGCTAGTAAATTCAATGCCACACATTACATGTTGTCCTAGGTTAGGTTAGGTTGATTAGATTCGGCAGCCGCCCGAAGGCATAGCTCACTTGGGTCCTCCGAGGGTCCCGTTGTGATACCGTAGACACCAACGCCCGTTTGTCTATGTCCTCTGGCCGTCGTTCTTCAGCCATCCTGTCCTGTTTATAAAGGTGTGGATCTTTCCCAGATCAACTGCGGAAAGACAAGTTTTACTTTCAAGTATTCGTTGACCTAGAATCTGGTTTCTCAGAAGATGTTCAGTTGTATCCTCCTCTTCCTCGTTATCGCAACTTCTGCAGAAGTCGTTGTAAGGGATATTTAACCTTTTTGCATGTGTACCTATAGGCCAGTGTCCGGTAATGACCACTATGAGAATCCTAAGGTGTATTCAGGGCATATTCACTGCATATTGCGTTCTATGCGCATCCATGTCAGGCCAGATCTTTCTGGTTTCCAAGCACGTGGGTTCTCTCACCCATCTTTCTCTGGCATCCAAATATCGATGAGAGATTAGTTGCTTACCCTTCGATAAGGAAATACCCAAAAGCACAACTGGATTTAACCTAATCTAAGGTAGTACCGGCTTTTGCAAGTGCATCAGCTCTATATTACCATCAATATCCCCATGTCCTGGAACCCACTCATGGGTAATCGTCAAATGTCTCGCTATCTCCTCAAGTGACACCCGGCATTCCTGGGAAATTCTCGATGTGCTGTACACACTTTCCAGGGACTTAATAGCCACCTTGCTGTCAGTAATTCCAGATATTCCATTACACTGAATCTGTTCCGCGGCTTACATGTTGTCCTAAATGCAGGAACATTTTTTTAAAGTAAAGTTTGCCATTCACCATGAATAGACTGAAGCCTGTAGTACACGAAATGTAAAAAGCCACATACGTATGTGGCTGTGTAGTAATTTTGACGTCATAATACAACATAAATGTATCCTCTTCGGCCACACGTGTTTCATTTGTACTTTTGCATAATATTAAAATCTTACCTCATGCAGCAACTACGACTATTAAAAAAAATGTAACCAAAGTGCTAAACATTTTTGTGACGTTAGACCTACATGTGCATGTGGCTTTTCACTTTTCGTGTACAACGCTTGCAATTTTTTTAGCTTTATTAAAATTCGTGTTGTGTGAGAAATATGTTTCATAAACTACGTCTAACTTCAACCTGCTGCGATACAATTTCCTAACTGTCTTACTTTATTGGAGTAAGCAGAATGCGAAGAGTGCGTCCGAGCAGGATATTGCTCCTGTATCGTATTAATGAAGATCATACTTTGTCAAGAATGATGGATATCGCAAAGTTATAATTAACGAGGTAGGCCACCGTGCGATGATTATCGACTTTTTTTTTACGCATATTAGATCAAATAGACTTGGCTAACACAAGATTCCAAAAACACAGTGTTGTGTATTGAGGAATAAAACACGCTTTGATTTTCATACAGATTAATAATAAAATATTTTATTCACTTTATTAATTACTACTTAAACGTGTTATTTTTAAAAAGCAGTCAGAAGAAAGAGACAGGAAACAAAAAAAAGGTAACATGAGAGAAAAGATAATACGTGATGACATATAAAGGATTGCCATACATTATTATTGAGAAACTATACTACACACAGTGTAGAGGCGAGTTTGGTGAGCACGAGTACGGGTGCGGGAGCAATTCCTCCCAAAACTTTAAAAAACTAACAATTTACATTTAATATAAATATATAAATTTAACTCAGATTTGTCTTTTGCCACCCCTAGACAAAATTTGTAGCTACTCAAATGGGTGAGCAATAAATCTCTCGTTTTGAAGCCGACAGTTGGCCGAAAGTATCATGCGATTCGACCTCACTGGACTGTAATAATGGTGATACGTGCAGTCCCTCATATATAATTCCAGTCCTGTAGGGCAATATTGGATCTGCCCTTGGTGAAATACAGACCGAAATGCTAGAAAAAATATGACAAAATTATATTTCAGGGATGGAACATCTAAATAAATATTTTGTTAACTTTTTCAAATTTTCTATACGTTTTTTTTTTAATTTTCAAAGCACAAACGGTTTAAAAACTACACGGTATTTTATTCAATATTAAAACAAACCATTTTGCTATGTTGCAGAGTATCCCATTTAAATAATATGATAAATTTAATGATAATATTTCAAACAATATTTTTCCCAAAAAATCTCTAGAATTTAAAAGACAAGTTAATACTTTAACAATTTACTTTGAATGTCAAAATTCTAAACAAAATGTATTTTAGAAAACTGCGTGGGTTTTCATGTACAACCATACATAAGTGTGTCGGATGTGTGTGCTTTGTGTGTGAATGTAGAGAATAATATATTGCGATTAAACGATGTAAATTTATTTGTTTGCATGAATTATGACCATATTTGCGACAAATGTTTGTTTAAGCCAGCGTTTATGTAGGTTGCGATTGATCGAGTCAGGAGCCTGGAAGTTGAATTTGTTGAACGAGGTGTTGAATGAAAATTGCACGAAAGTGTTACAGAACAAAAGAACGAAAAAACAGCAAAATAGGAAGAAGCTTCAGTCTTCGACTTTTAAGCATTATAGTCATATTCTTTTATATTTAAAGGTTTTGCAGCAAAGATTTATAAAATATTTTTGTATTAATGTTTATTTAAACATTTATTTTCTGTATGCCATATTTTTTATTTGAAAGTTTCTTGTATTTTTGCGAAAATGATCGTGTCGTAATATTTATGCAAATTAAATTCTTTTTGTTTTTTTTTTATTTTTTAAAGAAGAGAAATCTTTTAACACAAGGCCTAAAAAAAAGGGGACATATTCATTCATTTATCCATTCCTTTTCTCCTTTACCAACTCAGCAACGTAATAGGGACGTGCATATGCACGTGAAGTCTGTCTTTATATAAACACATACAACATGGTCGAATAATAAACAAAACAAACAAACAAATAAATAAATTTTATTGAATGAAATTCTAAATGTGGCATTGATTCATAAATGCTGCTTTTTATTACACATACATACGTACATGCATACTTATGTTAAGTCTACAAGTATTGTTGTTGCATGTTGATTGCCAGTGTTGAGTTTTGTGTTGCAAAATATATTGAATGCAAATCTTGTTAAGATCATTTAAGTTGTATTCTTAAACGTCTCTGTACAACCTACATACATCGTTTGTAATACATTCTCACTTAAAATATCATTAATGTGAAAATTTAATGTTCAGATGAAAAGATCATGAGTTATATTCGGATCGTATTTCTTATTGCAATAACATTTCGTATATCTACACTTAAAGAAAACCTCGGTTATGACATGATCACGACTGTTTTATTATCTTGTCTTTAACAATTTTTGTTTTAAAATTTATTTCGTCACGATAATCAAATGTTTGTTTGATTTTTATAATTTAATGTTTACTTTTAATGGAAATTCCGATATGGTTGCCTTTTTAAAATAGTATGATTAAGAAAATGATAACGTCAAAAATAGTATGATGTCTTCGCGAATAATAACACTATATTTTAAAGCATTTACAATTGCAAATACTGATTAAATGTTGGTTGAAACAATAGTGTGATTACAAAGCAATCAAATATTTATAAATAATGATATTGAATAACTTTTCTGATTCTAATACTATAATTTATAAGATATTTTTGGTTGTTGTATTTGAAAACCAAATTCAATAAATATATACCAAGGCGAATTCAATAAGGTGAACTCGTCGCTAAAACAACTACAAAGTGAAAAAATACAAACTTGTATTTTGTTAGTGTAAAACAAAACGATATGTCAAAAATACACAAAAAATTTGACAAGTGGTCCCTATAAGTAGTCAACAGCTGATGATCAGCTGATCTAATAAGTTCACCTTATTGAATTCGCCTTGATATATACAAAAAAAATAATGAGTTTTCTAATAATAATTTGTTTTCATATCGTCGGCCTTATATGCAAACCTGCTAACTCCCTTTTTAGCAAATTTTACAGCAGAGACAAAAAACTGCTCATATTTCATATTCCAAATGGAGTTCGTAATAACTATAGAACTTATAATGTACTGGATTTAGCAGTTTTTTGTACAAACATTTTTCTGTGAAAGGATTAAGCAGTTTTTCTTATCAAACCCTTTTACACACTTCAAGCCTTAAATTGAAGAAAAACTCCATGCTGGTCGACGAGGAGTATCTTTCTGTACCACACGGCATCAAAATCTCAATTGACTTAAAAAGTGCATGTAGCAGGTTTGCATATTAAGCCGACGATATGTTATTCTTGTTGAATAAATTTATATTATTTTAAAAGTTTGACATCTGAAAAAAATTCAAAATTTTTTTTTAAAGAATTAATAAAATTTAACCATAAAAAAGTGTACGAAAAAATATTGTTATAAAACTATTAATTAAAAAGGTAAGCAAAGGGTGTTTTATATAGACGGATGCAATTTTTAAATGGAATAAAGACATACATAATTGAATTATAAAATTTATATGAAATTGACTTTATTTGAAAGATAATCTTCCGGGATCACTATTTAGATAATCTGGAGATCCAATTTCACATATCCACACAGAAAAGAGTCTAGTGGCGTTAAATGGCACGATCTTGGAGTCCAATTCACGGGTTCGAAACGTAAAACGCTACGGTTACCAAACAATTCCTTTAATAAATCACTTGTGGCACAAGCTGTGTGACATGTTGCGCCGTCTTTTTGAAAACACAGCTCCTGCACATTATGGTTGTTCAATTGATAGACAAAAAAATCAGTAATAAAGGCTCTAAGAGGTCAATATTGACTGTAATGTTCGGATCAGTATCCATTTTAAAGAAACCAATAATTTCAATAGCCCATGAAGCACACCGAACAGTTAATTTTTCGTGAGGTTTTTCATCCCTTCAAATATGGCAGGCTTGTGTACTGACGTATCCATTCAAACAAAAGTGAACTTCATTGCTAATTAAAATTCGCTTATAAAAATTCGGATCTACGCCCTACGACATGCATTAGTATATTCAATGAAATGCCAAACTAAACTAAACATTAACCACTTGACAGCTGACAAAATTGCCGCCAATTTTAAGAGTATTGCCAACTTAAATATACAAAACTCTATGAAAAACACCCGGCACAATTCGTGTAACTATTTTAAAAGTACAACAATTCATTTTAGAAAAACACAAAGATTATTTATTATTCTTGTGACGCACGCAGGCCTCTGGCCTCGCGTACTAAAGTTTTTCCGCATGGCGGCCTGCGGCCGTGCTTACGGGTTCTCTCCTTCAATTTGACGCGGCAGGTGGCTTCGCTGAATAAAGTTTTCCTGCGTGCGTCACAAGAATAAAAATTAATTAATTCTAAAAATAAGAAAAGTATTGATTTTCCCTTTCAAATTTTTTTTTTTATTATTATTACCTCTTAATTATAAAAATAAGAAAACTATTAATCAATGTAAAATGCAAAAGTTCTTCAAAACTGAAATGAGAGATAAAGCCATTTTCTAATATTGCTAATGTGAGATAAAAATTAAAAAAAAGGGCTTTATATCCCTATTGAATGAGAGATAAATCCATCATGGCCTTATCTCACATGGTATTAAAGTCCCCCCCTCCACCTTAAATTCTATTTATTATAAAATCATTTAAAGATTGTTTTCAATTAAGTATGATGGATTTTAAATGAAAAATATGTGGTTTAGTGTAAGAAATTAAAAAAAAGAAAAAAATACCTCCCAATATTCGCAGATTTTTTTATATTTTCATATATGCCTCAAAATCACTTTTATGTCACGTACGATATACTCCTCTACTTTGGATTGTTATTTTAGACAAAAATTATTCGAATATAATTATTTTTTTTTTAAATAAAGTACCCTTTGAATGGAACATAAAGATCTAATTTTGTATCAGTTACTCTTACTTTTGCAAAAATTATTCCACTTTATAGGAGTACAAATGTCCCGTACGATGACATGGAATTGTCCATATGTTAATATTATATTTATTTATATATTTCCTAGCCTGCAATTTTTAAAATTTTTTATTTAATTCGAGTCTTTTTCAACTCCTCTGCGCAATTAAAACTGCAGAATATGTGCTCATTTTCTGATCGTAAAAGATACTTTGTTCGGGATAAAAGTGTCCCTAGACGCGACTCCTCTTAATGTTTTTTTTTATTATTTATTTTTTTTAGTCAGTTTGGAGTCATTTTCGATCCTCTTAATTTTGTCTATTATAGCCTTATTCGATTTGAGTTGTAGTCATTTATCAGTCTTATTTTACTTAATTTGTGAGCCTTTTTCGAGTCATTTATCAGTCATATTTCTTATCGCTCACGAGTCTTTTTTAAGTATTTTTTTAGTCGTTTTCTTATTTATTGGTAATGTGTTTATAGTCATTTATGATTGTTTTTCGAATCATTTATCAGTCGTATTGCTAATCGGATTTGACTCTTTTTCTAGTGTTTTTTCATTCGGGTTTCTTAATCCTACGTTCACACTGACGTAATTTCTAAAAAGGACTTGATTTTGTTCATTATTCCTTAAAAACATGTTGACGTAAACCTGGGGTAACATTAAATAAAAATTTGTATTTTAAATTCATATTCCTTTGATGTATATACATTTTGCATCAAAGTTTATGTAAAAGAAAACTAAAAACTAATTAATTCACAATTAGACAATGTGAACACCTCGATATTACCAAAGACTATAGACTATAGTCTATAGTCTTTGATATTACTTTTATAAAATTTATTATATTTATTACCAAAAAACATTATTTTACTTACAAAAATTTAACTTTTTGATATTAAAATAAGAATACGCAAAAATTGTTGCGTTATACTTGAAAAAAAGCAGCATAACAAGCAGTGTTTATTCATCTATAACACTGGTTTACAGCCAAAAAATACCAAGAACGCCACATGCCTAGATAAGTTAATTGGGACCTCCTGAACACGAAAACCGTTGTAATTTTTTTTTTCTAAGTACCGTTTTTTAGATAACGGTACTTTTGTGTTTTTCGGTGTATGGTCCCACTCAAACCCTTGTGGAGCCCAACCGAAAAGTCTGATCGAGATAAATGGCATATCAATTAGCCTTTTCCGTCGATATGCTGAAAATTTCTATCTGATAAGAAATGGCTGAGTTATGGAACACACTATATTCGGCGTAAATTAAAAAAATTAAATTAAAATTCCAAAAACTGATGGACGCCGAATATATTTAGTGTGTGAGCAATGAAGATGAAAATATTGTCGTTCCACAAAATCCTTAATAAAAACTTTCCCAAATTTTTTCCAAATTACGCTTAAAATGTTGGTAATTAAATAAGCTATTTGGTAAAAAAATAAAACATTCCAGATCTTTACTATAACGTAGAAAAAAAACGAAGTAAAAATGAAAAATTTTGAAAAAAACGTAAAAAATAGGCAAATTTTGAACTTTGAGGTGCCATAACTCAGCCATTTCTTATCAGATAGAAATTTTCAGCATATCGACGGAAAAGGCTAATTGATATGCCATTTATCTCGATCAAACTTTTCGGTTGGGCTCCACAAGGGTTTGAGTGGGACCATACACCGAAAAACACAAAAGTACCGTTATCTGAAAAACGGTACTTAGAAAAAAAAAATTACAACGGTTTTCGTGTTCAGGAGGTCCCAATTAACTTATCTAGGCATGTGGCGTTCTTGGTATTTTTCCAAATTAAAAATTTGTAAAGCAGTGTAATGATCACAAAACGCAAAAACTAAGCATATTTCAAACACCTGCACGATTTGTTTTCGATCATCTTCCAGATGCGCAAAATACGATAACAAATAACGGGTAAAATACTCACATTTTAACATAAACGCCTGGTTGATCGATTTGCAATTGCAGTTCAGTTTGTTATTGTATTTTAAATCAAACTCTTTTTCATCATTAACGCGAATCATTTTCGAGTCCTTTTTTAATCGTGTAAGTGACTAATCAGTTTTTGATTTTTTGTGATTTTTTAAAAAACAATCATCTAAATTCTAGCTGGGTTATTAGTGTTTGGAGAGTGGTGGAATTGTGTTTGAATTATAACACCGCTTAACACTTAAGGTGTATCATAATACTTATAGTTCAGTTTTAATACTGACAAACTTAAAGCGACTTATTTATCTATCAGGATCTTAAAGTTATTAATAACGCTATTCATAACAAGAACACATAGAAAATTTGCCAGCAAATTATCTAGCACATAGTTTATATTATACAATACCATTTTAAATGTTTCAAAGCATTTTCAGTATACGATTAGTGTTTTTTTAATGTGTTAAAGGACGGGTAAATTTATCTCTGAAAATGTGGGTGTGTTTAATCCTTTGTGAAATGCAAAAACAATTTCCAGCTAAACTAATAAAATAAATACATTTAATGAAAAGCTATCGTGCCAGTTTCCCTTCTATTTGTGTACAAGTCCTTTTATTTTCTATATTTTTTAACAAAAAGAAAAATAGATGTTTGTGCATGTTTTCGAGTTGTTTTTTAGATGACTTTGTTTTGATTGAAATTGCGGACAAGAAACATGCAGAATATATGCACTACTTTAGATTTGCATGTTATGTTTTTTTAAAGCACATTTGTTTTTATTAAACTTTCAAAGATTTGCAGCGATTTGTTGTAAGTTTGTTTTACAAATTCATAGAAAACACGAAAATGTAATAAAAATGTTTTTAGAAAATCGAAAAAAAAATTTAAGGAATACCAATAACAGTTTCAACCAAAAATTATTAGAAATGCTTACGTACAAACGTATTTGTGTTTTAGGGATTTGTAAGCTGTTTGTAACTGTTGTAGAGACAAATAAAATAAAGGGTGTTCGAAAATTAATGCAAGATTTGAGTTAAATAGAAAGCACAGTTTTACGTCTTTTGATTGTGTAACTTTTTATTAAATTATAAAGCTCATGGGACAGGTATATTTATGGAATAACACTTTAGACCTTCATGACTTTGCATGCACATACAATGACTCTTTTGAATAAATCGGGCTGAATTTCGCTAATGCAGCCTCCTTCAATGCACGCGTGGCTGTGGGCTAGCTGACATAGACTTTTGATTTTAAATAACCCCATAAAAAAATCTAATGGTGTTAAATTACACATCTAGGGGGACAATTCTGATCACCCGAACGAGAGAGTACACAACCTGGAAATGTCTCATGTAGTAAATGTATTGTTTCACGAGCTGTATGAAAAAACTGCGGGCGCCAACCTTTCATTATTGTTAAATGCTGAAGACACGTTGTTCCATCGTGTAATGCTTCATTTTCGGTAAACCTAAACTATCAGCTGTCGGATTGTTTTTTTTAGGGTTGCCAACACTTGTCTACACAAAAGGCGACAAATTTAAATCTTTCGTTAACATTGGGACACTCTTTATAATTAAGTTAAAATGCTATTAGTTAAATACTTAATTTAATTTTTAATACAAAATTAAGGTAAAAATAAATAAATAAAAAAGCTACATTTGGTTGTGACGAACCTTATGTGCTCTTCACTAAAGTGCAATGCAATAAATCTCAAACCTAAACATAAGCGTGTAGCGTCAAACGTTAAAATTTTGCATATGTTTTGTTATTGTTACAATTACAAAACACATGCAAAGCTTTAAGGCCCACCGCTTAATTTCCATTTAGATATTATCGTAGGTAAAACAGCCAGCTGTTGTGCGGTTCACTTGGTTCCATCATATTGATCGCTTTGTGATATCTGTAAGAGATTAAGAAAAGAAAAAAAAAATATTAACATTTGAGAAAAGAATGTGAAAACATTGGAAAAAATTTAAGTCCTTATCTATTAGTTAACTTATATTGGAGAAATTTGTCCTAGACATCGTTAATTCTGAACTGGTTCTTGGAACCACCTAGACTGGTAGAAATTTAAGCAAGATTTTGCCTTGCCAACTCCAGCAGTCTATATAGTCTGCAGGGCCCAAAAATAGTGATTTTTATGTTGTCCAGCGCTAGACAGTAATGCAGGAAGTGATGTTAGTTTTCTCCTCCTCTTTGTCAAGACAACTTCTTCAGAAGTCATTATAGGGCAATATACGAAAGCGTATATTGAAATTTTTATTATGACTCTATTCTATTCACTTATTAGGCCCTTTATTGGATTTCTCTTTCTAGTATTGCCACTCATTTCTAGCGAAGTACGCGTGTAATATAAAATGCTTTATATTCTAAAGTGTAAGTTTAATTTAATTCGGTTCAGTTTAGTAAATAAATAGGTAAAAAATACATTTATGAAAAAATTAGACATATATACAGTAAAAGCTCCCATAGGCGCACACTGACAGATTTGATCGTTAACAGAAGGTGTCCTGGATAGTTAATTTAAAACGATCAGCATACCCCTATTTCTAAATTAAATTGATTTTAGTTTTCAGATTCATATAAACATATTTATAAAAATGAGCACAAATAAAGAAAAACAAAATAAGGTTATTTTTCGAAGTCAAAAATAAACCTAATAAAAACAATTAACAAGTGTTTTGCTTCTGGCAATTGCAAAATATATCGCCGTTGTTCTCACATATTCAGTTATGTGTTTTTTACTGAGTTTTTAGGAGATCAAAAAAAGCATTTTATTTTGTTACGTTACAGTATTAAACTTAGGCATACCCAGCGTTGTTTATTTGTGAACCAATCAAGATATCCTTAAACGATTTGGAGGATAGATGTGGGATCAATAAACCTTCAAAATAGAGCAATAAATTTTTCTTTTAAATTGTCACATAATCGATTACGTCAGAGCAGCGACGATATGCACTTAACTCTTGTCAACTTCCGAATATTTTGTAGAAATTGAATGTTAAGTTCCAGACACTGTCATCAAATGAGAATGCTTTTTATATATCGAGTTTAAAAATCTCATAAATTCGGTTTGCAGTCAGCTAGCCACTTTAGGCCATTTTATCAACTACATCTTGCTGTCAACTTAAGCGAAAAAGGAATTTTACACAATTAAAATTTTTATTGTTGTTGTGGCTTAACTATGAACCAAGAAATGTTTCCTTGATCTTTAACAAATCCACTTTTGCTAAAATTTTTGTCTGAATATTGGAGGTATTTTCCAGAAAAACTGTGCCTGAATACGTAATTAATTGTTAAAACATTTGAAAAATAAAGGGACATAAAATTTTTTTTTATAGAGGTTACCGCCTACGAGAGGTGTTTGTTAGTAGAGTTTTCACTCTATTGTGTCTTAGGAACAAAACGAAAGAGGTGTGTTTAAGTTTATTATATAAATGAACGTGACAACAAGGTGTCAAAGTTGGGTAGGTTTGGTTTATAAATAATAATAATAATAATATAAATTGATTTAATAATAATTTAAAAAATTTACATGAAAATATTTTTGAATACTAAAAACTTAAATTGAACAATTCTTTTGCTTTAAGCGATATTCTAAAAAGGTATTGCAGACCTTGATTTGCTCTGTGTTAACACAGTGAACAAATGTTAATAAACTAATGTAGTTTTCAATATTAAAATATCTGGATAGATCTTTTTCATTACCGTTAAACAAAAGTTAAATAATTTCATAAAGTTTTATTTTAATAATTTTCCTTGTAATTTTAAAAATGTCGCTATTCTAACAGGCATACCATTCATAATTATTATTATTGTCTTTCAACAAAAAAAATATTCTATTAATCCTATAAACATATTCACACAGCTAACTTTATCAGCCAATTAAGATCTCAATAACGTGAACATTAATGCGTAGCACTAGTAGATGTTGGCCTTAGCACCTCAAGATTAGTTATTGAAATTGGAATACACAATTTAAAATTTTAGAAAAAAAAATTAAAAAAAAAACTAAAACTTGTTTTAACATCAGGCACAAACACACGCACTCGCTCTCTGTCCATCATAATACCTTTTCTGGAGTGTTTTAAAGATGACACAAGAACAAAACGAGACAAAAAAAAATATATGAAATTCCTAAGAAATAAATCGTCATTAAGGGAATCAGTGATAAATATTTTGATATTTTTTTTCAAAAAAACGAATTTATTTTCTAACAAAAAAAAAAAAAGAAAAAAATGGATAAATACCCACAAATTTATACATAAAAAATTAATATATTTTTATTGATTTTTTGTTTTCAATAATGAGACCATATCGGTGGTGTGGTGATAAATAATCAAAACGAACACTGACAACAGCAAAAAAAATGCAGCCTTAAAATCCCCAAGATTCTCTGTACCACCAGCACCATCATTTTATTTTTTATCATCTCACTCTGTTCAACAAGATAAAGAAAGGAAAGCGAAGCGAAGAAGCAGCAAAATAAACACATGAGAAAACAAAAGGAAACTATAAATTACATTTCTATGAATCAAGAAGCATTAGAATCACACAGCAACAACAACAACAGCAACAACAAAACGAAATATTAAAAAAATATCTTTAAATTATTTGAAAATATCTGATTTCGTTGAGATGATAAAAAATAGTAAATTTTGCTGTTGTTGCTGTCTTTTTTTATGTTTTCTTTTTTGTTATTGCATTTTAAGTATAAATTTAAATGTTATTTAAGAGTGTTTAGGTGAGTATCATTTGTTCGTCTGTATGTGTATTGGGGGACATTAAAAGGTAGACATTTGGTCTCTTTGTGATCATTAGCAGAGACCTTTGGGAGTCAATAGATTAATGACAATAACTAACAAAAGGAACTATTAATACAACCAAATATTAGAAATATTTTGTTTTTCGTTTTATTTAAGAAGAAAAATTTTAAATAAAAATATTAATTTAAGAATTCATAGATTAGATTGTGTTTTTTGTTTTTCGTTAAATGAGATTATTAAAATAAGATTGTGAAACATCAGAGATTTAACAAGACTTTTTTCAATTTTCTCATAACTAAAGAATTTATTAAATGTTTCCTGAAAAAAAAACGGTTTTTAATAAGAAAAGTTTCTCATAAAAAAATTGTGAATTTGACGGAAATTAGTTTTTAATTAAAAACGCATCAAAAACAGTTTTAATTAAAAATTTCCAAAAATTAATAGAAATCATAAAGTGTCACTTAATTCTGTTAAATTTTTTTTTAATTTTATATAAGAAATATAAATAGATCACTATACTGCCGAAGAAGAAGTTATTCAGAGAGAGGGCAGAGGTGGGTTTACCTATTTGTTTCAAAAATAAATTTTTTGACTGCCTTTTTTTCATGTATTGTTTCATGTATTGTTTTTCGAGTCTTGACATCTCTGAAATAAGGTTTTGTGCAATCCGTTCATTTAACTCCAATAGAAAATGTTTTTACACTATTTTTTTAAATTTATTTTCATAAAATTTTTTATTTATAATTTTATTAATTAAATTGTTATTTTTTTATTATTTAAATTGTGTCCGGGAGAAATTCAAAAAGAAATTATTTGAAACTGACAATTGCGCAATCAAAACTATTTCTATCTCTCAAGAAGTTTAAATAATAAAAACGAATTGGTTAATTCATCTTAAATGCCAAATAAGGTTGGCATAAGTGAGATAATTGAGAAATAAAGGGTCCGCCATCTAACGTTTTTTTAACTAGTGCCAATTTTGTGAATGGTAACACTTAGCTAATGTCTGATTTGACAGATAATTAGTTATATCCTTCCGCTGAACGAATATGGTTGTGTATAAGCTTGAACAACGCTTTGCTAAGTGGGCCTGCGAACGACTTACAGAAGATGCCAATTTTGCCAAAAAAAATCATCTTTTCAGATGAAGCTCATTTTGATCTTGGCAATTATGTAAACGAGCAAAATTGTCGCATTTGTGGAACAGAAAACCCGCATGCATACATTGAAAAGCTGATACACCCAAAACGAGTCACTGTTTGGTGCGGATTTTGGCATAATTGGGCCATTTTTCTTCGAAAATGAGGAAGGAGTGGCCGTTACAGTAAATGGCGATCGTTATCGGGTCATGTTGAACGAATTTTTTATCACAAAAATTGAAGAGGAGGATACTGGCAACATTTGGTTTCAACAGGACGGCTCTACGTGTCACACAGCCGAAGCTACACTCGATGTTTTGCGCCCTGTTTTTGAAGATCGCATTATCAGCCGCAGATTTTATGTCGTTTGGCCACCTCGGAGCTGCGATTTAACACCGTTGAACTATTATTTGTGGGGTGCCGTCAAAGATAATTGTTACGCCAACAAGCTAGAGACAATTGACGCTTTAAAGGATAATATTCGTGAAGCCATTGGTGAAGAAGCCATTTAAATGAAATTATTTTCCATTATTAACTGAAAGGATTGTACTTTCAAATCTAAAAAGAAATGTGAGAAAATATTCAGTAGTTTTTTTTGATAGCATTTTCAAATAAAAGGTATTTGGCGGACCCTTTCTGTGATAGAATACATTAAATAGATCGATGTACTCTGGGACGGACGCGTATTTAAATAAAAAAAAAATCATTTCGAAATCAATTGAGATAATTACATCTTCAAAACAAATGAACAAAAAACTTCCCACCCACCTGTGATGGTGTAGAGCATAAAACTTATCCAACTATTAACTTTCCATTGATTGTACCACTTCAAAGTTCAATATGGCTTATAAATTTTTATGAATCAATTTTAACTTTAACGTCATGATTTAATATTAATTCCTGTAACTGAAAGATTTCTTATCACCACCAACATAAGTACTCGAGCTCCTTCCTCTAAATAGCCATGCAACAAACAATCACACCTAAAATATCAGTGATTTGTATGACACAACAAATTATTCGACGGCTTATGAAAAAAAAACAGCCAACCAAACGTACGAACGAACCAAACAAATAAAAAAAAAACAGAAAAGTTCACATTTATGCCATTAGGCTGACAAACACCGTATGCTTAAGTGAGACACTCTATTAAGGTGGTCTAGTAGTTAACCGAAAAAGAAAATCAAAATCTAGTGTAAAAGAGCCAAACGATTGACTTCTTTGTGGTGATGCTTTTGTTTTAATATTGATACCAAAAAAAATATTGGTGGTAGTGGCAATGATGATGATGATGGTGCTAACTAAGAACGTCAACTACGATGCTGGTATACCGATACATGTGCAAACATATAATCGGGGCTGCCAGATGGCTTCAATAGAAAATCAATCAAATAAGTCAATTTGTAATAAAGTAAAAAATAAACTCAACCAATTTATGCATTTTTTCTTTATTGCAATATTTTTACAGATCAATAAATTTTATATAAAAATTTAATCCTCAAATTCCCTCCGGGAGCATGTTACCTCGGTGAAGTATTCAATCCAAGCTGTTAATGCTAGTAAGGGGTATAGAGGTGTTACCAGCACCTCTGACTGGGGCATAGGAGAACCCTGCATCTCGTATATAAAGAGGTTAGTGAGACTCAGATGGCGATGAAGCGCATAAGACGACTGAATGTGGTCAAGGGACTGCATCACGTACTCATGAATCCATGCACAACGAGGGCATGAATATTGAGTATCTTTTCTGATGGGGCATAGGAAAATCCTGGACCTTAAACTTAAAGAGGTTAGGGAGACTCTCTGATGCTGGTAAAGCGCATGAGTTGTACTCTTATAACGGATAGATTCATTCACAATTGGAGCATGGATATTGACATCAGTATCTTTATTGATGGAAAATATGAGAATCGTACTTAGATGTTAGGGAAACACAAATCGCGATAGAATGATGATCGCAGGTAGGCACGCATTAAGAAAGAAAGGTTAGGTGTTCAGTCTATCGATAATGCTGGCGATTAAGTCGAGAATTACTGGTCGGAAAAGTGAAATCGTTTTCTAGTCTAGAGAAAAGAATTGTAGTGGCGTGGGACTCACTGAAGGAATGGTTACTGATAAAATCACAAATACCGAAAAGGCATCCGATATAGTAGTGGTTTGCTTCGATATTCCTCCAACACACATACAACCCCCATATTCATCACACATTTCTAAGTTTAAGTTTTATAAGATGAGTTTACATAAAATATGTTTAAAAACTGCCTATAAATGCTCCTCCGCATTATGACTACGCATTGTAATCCACAAAATCGTATGAATGATGATAAATCATTAGATCTGGCAGCTTAGAATTTAGCACATACTTTAAGCGCACGACATATCAATATACATACGTATATATGTACGTAGTTTACAGAAACAGATGTATTGCAAGGCTAAACCCACTTGATCTGACTTTCGAAAATAACTGGAGTACGCTTAAATGAAGCCTTCTTTTGATATTCAAATTTTTGAAGAATTGTTGAGAATTTTAAATAAGTAAAATATAAAAGATTTTAAAACATATTATATTTGTTTCAAAAATTAATATATTTTGTAAGTTTTTCGCCATCAAAAATATATTTGTTTCTCTCTTACATTTGCCCAATAACAACGAGTTTAACTAATTTCGAGTTTAACTATTCGTTGAAACGAAAAAACGTAAAAACGAGTTTAACTAATTTCGAGTTTAACTAATCGTTGATGATGTCGTTGACAAATCTAACTTAAACTGATTTTAAGGTAAACTCTATAAGATGGTTTCCTGTAGCCAGCAATCGCTGTTCTCGAATCGAAAAAAATTCGACAGAAGTTTTCTGTATGAAAGTCATGGTCAAGTAGGCAGTGTATTGTAACCAACAACAGCAGCAACAATGCCAGTGATCTTTCATAGTTGGTAGTAACTATTGGGATAACAAAATAAAAAACAGATTTGTAAAAAAAAACTCAATATCTTAATGCTAAACACCAAATAAGCTTTAGTTCGAAAATTGAATTGAAGTCAATAGACAAACGAAGATATAGATAGACACACACATATCGGCTGTTAATGCTACTACAGCCAACTATAGTCAAGCACAGTCACATGCACACACTTTCAATTTGTTAGCGTAGGTCGAGGCACATAGAAGAATGAAAACGTTTATAGAAACTTTAACTCCCTGTATTGATCGGAGATAATAAGGCGAATATGTGTAGCACTCATATATAATTATACACTAAAATGAATGGACTCTAAGCGTTACAGTGGGTCCAACCAATTATTATTAACACAAAGATTGTTCTTCCTCGTTATTGAATTAATAATTGAAACAATACTTTAATCACCTGCACAAACAGCACTCTTGTTCTTTTTTATCATAATTTTAGTAACGACAGAACAACTTCTCGCACAAGAATGCAAAATTCTCAAAGGGTGTCCACCGGGAAGAAAGAAATGAAAGAGAAGAGAATAAATCTTATATTGATAAATGCTTTATTTAAAGTCGGCATTTATGTATGGAATACAATATCAGATAAATGTCCGGCTCTATTAGCCTCATAAATGCGAGCCCTTTGAGTACCTTTTTTCAATACATTCTCACACATTTCACGCGGCATTTCATTAATTTCATCACGAATATTTTATTTCAGTTGCTCCAGCGTTTCTGGCTTGTTTGCATAAACCTTGCTATTCAGATATCCCCACAAAAAGAAGTCAGGCGACCGTGGAGGCCAATAGACATCACTATTCCTTGAAATAACTTGTTGTGGAAAGGGTCTCGCAGTAACTCCATTGTAATCCTGGCTGTATTCGATGTGGCACCGTCTCGTTGAAACCACATGTCAGTCAAGCCCAAATCATGCAGTTGTGGTGTTGAAATGTTTTGAATCATATCACGATATCGGTCCCCATTAACAGTTACCGTTACTCCGTTTTCAGTTTCAAAGAAGTAAGGTCCAATGATTCCTCCTGACCAAATTGCACACCAGGCCGTCATTTTTAATGGATGCAAAGATGACTCATGATTATTTTGAGGGTTTTCCATTGCCCAGGACCGCCAAATGAAAATGTGCCTCGTCACTCATTATGATTTTTTCATGAAAATCGGGGTTGTCATGGGCGAGCTTTAACATCCTATTGGCATATGTACAGCAGCGTAAATGGTCTTCTAGAAGAAGCTCTTGTGTCAACTGAATCTTTAATGGAAACAAATGCAGATCTTTGTGCAAAATTGCGGCCAAAGTTGTTATTTGAAGCCTAAGCTCCCGAGCATGGCGTCGAATTGAGATTAATGGATTGTTTTGAACACTTTCTTGAACAGCAGCAATGTTGTTAGTTGATCTTGCAGTACTTTGTGGTCCATCAGCTTGGACCTATCAGCTACAGCCCTTCTTTCTTCGAAATCATTCCCTACACGATATATAGTGCGTCTTGTTGGCACGTTGTTTTTCCCTAAAATTTCACGCAATTTTCTCATCGTCACAGTAATCGATGATTGATTTTGATAAAATATTTTAACGATTAAAACACGTTGGTTTACCGAATATTTTTCCATAATAAATTTGCCACGTCGCTGCTTCACGACTGCCAAATATGAACTGTCAAGACTAATGTTTACAAAAATGGAGGCAAAACAAACACCCTGTATAAGTATTACTCCACAAAATACATTTTTAATTCAAATAGGTTTCATCTCCTTTGAAACCTCTCGCTCAGAGATACTCTTTCGCCTTATTATTTAAAAAGATATGCAACTCTGTAATTATTTAATGTATGACGATTTTTATTTTGCCTTTCTTTTTATCAATTCATACCACTGTGCAACAAAACGTATTTATTTACATGGAAATATTTCCACATGATCACATTACATGTTCATGTCTGTTACCTGGTTCAGTTTTCTTTTGTTTTAGACTTAAACATACACACGCATACATACAAATGTACAGTACTGAAACTTCAGCTTTAGAACAAATAGAATATAATTTACAATTGAATTATTAGTTGTACAAAATATTGCAACAAAAAAAATATTTCTTTTTAATAAATGTTTAGATTAAATATAATTTTTGTTGTTAAAGTTTATGCAGTTTCTTGGCAACATGTGACAACAAAATAACAATATTTTATGTGCATTTAAATATTTTTCTTATTATTTTTTAGGTCTCGATATTGTATTTTTGCTATTGATAGTTTTGTTTCTGTTTTTATTTTTATTATATTGAATTTTTTGTTGTTGCAATTTCTGTTGAAATTCATAACTTGTCACCACATGTACTCGTTTTACATTATGAATATTATTTTTGCATTTTATTTGTTGTTGCAACTACATGCTTTTATTAATAAATATTGTTGTTTGAATAACAACAACAAAAATCAGTAGGTTGTATTTATTTATGTATTTCTTCTATTTATTGGCACAACAAATCCCCCCCTTCCCGTTTATTTGTGGATTTAATAAATTTCGTATGCATTTCTATTGATCGACCAAATGATAATTTGAACAGATCGATTGTTGAAAGCACGACATGTTAAAATATTAAAAGTTATTGACAAAAACGTTTACAACCACAACACTACCAATAACCCAAAGTCCATTATGACGTTGACAACAGTCATTTGATATGAACATGCAACACTCGAATAAATTTAATACAATAAACCTCACACGATACTTAGAAACTATTATTGCTGATGTTGTTGTTGCTGTTGCTGAAGTTATAGAGGATTGCCAACATTTGTACAAGCTTCGATGGACGTTGCCAAGTCTAGTGGTTTTATTGATATGAAGCATTTTTTAAAAAATCAAATACAAAAATAATATTCTGAAGGAAATCTTTGTTAAATTTTACAGATTTTGACTCGTGTAAACACAATGTTCTTACGTCCATTATAGACCGTACCGTAGGCGAATCATAGAGAAATATTGACCTTAACTAAAATAGTTTTTGTAGTACTCTCTAAGCAAAAGTATAACGATTTTGTGAGCTTTAAATCTACTTGAGTTATTAAAGTACAATATTTGGTTGTAAGGTATTGAGATGAACCTGGTAAATCCTAAAACCGGATACTAAAGGTCAATGACATTAAATCATTGTTGTTTTCAGAACAAAATGAATCTTATCGATGAATTAAACTTTAAGAGTGGAATGTTAATACCGAAAGTATAATTCAAAACCTAAAAACGCGATCCCTATATTAGGCAAACAAATTATATTAATATTTACAAGATTTGGCAAACATGCTTGTGTCGTGTATTTGATCTTTTAATTCAACTCTGGTCACTCGCTTACAGTGTCCATTAGCAATAGAAACGTATTTGGTCAAACACATTTATCGCCAGATTTCACATGCAAAGCCCTACACTCTCAAGCAAACACGCAGTAAATTTGATTAATTTATGCGTTTTGTTTTCACAAGTAAAAATTCATTGCAATAAAAAAACAAGTAAGAGCGCTATATTCGGCCGTGCCGAATCTTATATACCCTTCACAACGTGTTGTCATGCAATAACAGTAGTTTGTGGCACCATTCATCCCATATGAAATACGTACATACATATAAAAACATACATTGTAAAATTATAAATTCACGTATGTATGTTAAAAAAACAAAAAAATAAAAATTTTAAACAAAATTTAAAAAAAAAATTTAAAAAAAAAAATTAATAAAAATATAAATAATATATTAAATAAAAAATAAAAAAAAATTAAAAAAAAAATTTAAAAAAAATTTAAAAAAAAATAAAAAAAAATTTTTTTTGGCTCAGCTGGGATTCGATGCCACGTTTTCTCTTACCAGTATACACGTTTGTATGTATGTATGTTGTTGTTATAATGTTGTTTTTGTGAAAAAAAAAATCGAGGTGATCGTGGGTTTTTGCTCATATCTCAGTTCTTTATGTACCGATGTTTCTGATTTTCAATACCGATCTACTCCCGAATATTTCTGATATTTTAATACCTTACCCGGGTCCAACCTATGTCGGGGGGCTTCAAAAAGTTGATTTCAACATACACACATACAGACAGAGCTTAATCGACTCCCCTATTCATCAGCTTTCAGAAAATATGTATATATTTTATGGGGTCGGAAATGAAAATTGTAGAAATTTCACACGGAATGACAAACCTATATATACCCTTTTTCACTGTGTGAAGGGTATAATAACGTATACTAGGAAATTACGACGACTCTTGCATTCACTAATATAAAGTGAGAAGGACAGAATAAAGAAAGCACAATAACAAAAAAAATATATTCGAAACATAACATATATGTAACAGTTTGCCCATCCAGCCACAATTGAGCAGCGCGTTAAGATTGTTGAAGCCTTTTACGAAAATAGGCGTTCAAATCAAAATGCATTTCGTACACTTTGTGATTTTTTTGATCATCATAATCGACTAAATGTATCCACAGTCAGTAGAAATGTGCGAAAATTTCAGCAAAACTGAGTCTGTTGGAAATGTGAAAACACCTGTACATGCTCACAAAGTTCGTTTTGCGAAAAATAAGGCTGTTGCTCGCAATAGTGTGGCAGAATAGTCGGCAATCTAGAATCGTCGTTGTGTCTAACAATTAAATATCTCACGAAGATCTCTGATTCGAAAAATGAATAAAAATTTATATTTACATGCCTACAAAGTTCAATTGACTCAAGAGTTTAAGCCTACAGAGCACTTCAAGCGTCGTCAATACGCCGAATGGTTTATTGAACAGACAGAAGTGAATGGTGACTTCACAAAGAAACATATTTTCACCTAAGTGGATTAGATGGGACAAATGAGATTCTACGAGTGATTGTTAAAAAGCCGATGCATCTACAAAGAGTGAATATTTGGTGCGGCTTATGTGCTGCCGGCATTATCGGGCCGCATAACCTTGAAAATGTGGACGGCCAAGCAATTACCATGAATGATGTTCGTTATCACGAAATGATAACGGATGTGATTTGACACCGTTGGACTTCTGACTTTGGGAATATTTAAAAGAAAAAGTTTACGCCCATAAGCCAAGAATAATTCAAGAGCTAAAGGATGATATAATTTGGCACATTAACGACATTAAACCTCAATTATGTCTCAGTGCCATTGCAAATATGAATTATCGGATAAAGTATGCCACCGACACCGTGGCGAGCATTTGGCCGATATTTTGTCCCACACATAATTGTCATGAATCTTTCTATCATAATGAAAAATTTTAAGATATTTCTTTTCGTAAATCTGTTTTAAAAAATTAAATTTTCATGACCGACGAGAAACCGATTATCTTTAGATCAACATTAAAACAATATTTAAAAACTCAGTAATTGAGAGATAAAGGATCCTTAGACTCGTTGTTAAGCACAAAAAAAGAGAATTTACAATATTGAAATCCCGGTATTGATAGGATCATTTTTTCTTTATGCACAAGTGTGTATATCATTCTTTTGATTTAATAAAATTTTGTGTGTGTACTCAGGTAAATCAGCGAAATATTGAAGATCCGCAATTGCAACCGGTATGTGGCTCTATGGAACTTTGTTTATTGTTCAACAGATTTTGATGAAACTAAAACTTAGGCTAAATTACAAACTCGATTTACATAGATAAATCTGTTGCCAAAATTTATAACTGCCTAAGTCGACTTAAGCTAAAATTAAGCTAATCACATAATTGAATTTCTGGAAAAAACTACCCTAAGCTAAATTTTCAACTATTTTGGACAACTTTACAGAATGTTATAGCGTAAAAATTTATTGTCTATATTTTTTTCAACAAACAATATCATTTGGAACAACAACTTATTTGAACTTATAATTTAACTAATATGCCCTTTACTTTTTACAAAGCGGAATTTCTATAATAGTTTTAACTTTTAAGCGAATTAATTTATGGAAATCAACTCAAAAATTTAAAAGTACTATCCTGAAAAACTATAAAACCAGACATAAGCTATTTATCCTTTTTGCCACAGATATATTTACATACTACATTTATTTTTTTTTCTTTTTAAATATCTAGGAGAAGCTTGCTGAACACGCCAAAACCCAAAAGCTAACGTTCGAGCAGGGTAATTTTTGACGGACTAGCTAGCAGTTTAAATATATAGATAAACCACCAATAATATATTCTAAAGGCTAGTCCCTTCTATTAGTTAAGTGAAACTAATATCGAAATTTTTTTGTTTAGTTCAGTTACCATAATAAATCTGATTTTTTTGCATCCAAAAATAGTCTAAATATATGATAAATTTGTGGTGGATATGACATTAATATTTTGTCTGGAATGTTTAAAATTTACATGAAAGTTGGCAATCCTAAAGCAGACCGAGACGCAGGTTAAATTAAACAAGTAAGAGCGCTATATTCGGCCGTGCCGAATCTTATATACCCTTCACAACGTGTAGTCATGCAATAACAGTAGTTTGTGTCACCATTCATCCCATATGAAATACGTACATACATATAAAAACATACATATATAAAAACATCCCATTGTAAAATTATAAATTCACGTATGTATGTTAAAAAAAAAAAAAAAAAAAAAAAAAAAAAAAAAAAATTTAAAAAAAAATTAAAAAAAAAAATTTAAAAAAAAAAATAAAAAAAAAAATTATTATATATATAATATATATAAAACAAACAAAAAATAAAAAAAAATTAAAAAAAAAAAATTAAAAAAAAATAATAATAAAAATATATATAATATATTAAATAAAAAAAAAATTTAAAAAAAAATTTTAAAAAAATTAAAAAAAAAATTTTTTTTGGCTCAGTTGGGATTCGATGCCACGTTTTCCCTACCCAGTATACACGTTTGTATGTATGTATGTTGTTGTTGTAATGTTGTTTTTGTGAAAAAAAATCGAGGTGGTCGTGGGTTTTTGCTCATATCTCAGTTGTTTATGTACCGATGTTTCTGATTTTCAATACCGATCTACTCCCGAATATTTCTGATATTTTAATAACTTACCCGGGTCCAACCTATGTCGGGGGGCTTCAAAAAGTTGATTTCAACATACACACGGACAGACGGTCAGACGGACAGACTGACAGGGCTTAATCGACTCCCCTATTCATAAGCTTTCAGAAAATATATACTTTATGGGGTCGGAAATGAAAATTGTAGAAATTTCACACGGAATGACAAACCTATATATACCCTTTTTCACTGTGTGAAGGGTATAAAAATTATGACGCTTTAGTACAATAAATGACAGTTGGCAATTGTACAACAAAATATCACTTGTACACGTTTATGAAAAATTATTTGTTTAAACAATGAAAACGAAAAATTAAAAACAATTTTATCATTGTTAATTTTAATATTTATGTAAGGTTATTTACTGCTTTGGCAACAAATATTTATGCAGATAAATATTTATTAACAATTGAAAAATTATCAGGTACAAAATATTGTCTCAGTTTTTTTTTTGTTTTTGTTTAATTTTTTTGATACAGCACCTGATGACCGTAGTCAGTGGTAATGTTGGAGCTGCCGTTTGGTAATTCCAATTTTTATTATTTTATTTTTAAAGAAATATGACTGCTTATGCCAATAATAAATTATTACAGTTGATGTTTGTGTTTGCAGTTGACATAGTTGCGACAAACATCGCAGTGAGTTACAGGGGATTATAAACAAATGTGTCATTAGTGTTGCCAACAGAAAAAAACTATTTTTCTTTAAATGAAATTTTTTAAAGTTTTTGCTGTTTTAAGCTAATTTATGTATCAGCATTTCACTGTTGCTTATGCCAGATTATCAGTAAAACTTTACTAAAATTTTTAAATTTCATACAATTTGTTTTTAAATCCTCATAAACTAAAGCAGAATTTAAAATAAGACAAACTAATGTAAAAAAATTTTATTCAAAGCTTTTAAAGGACTTCTGATGATCTGCCATAGCATTAATGAAATTATTAAAATATTTATAAATAACAAGCTACAGTCAATTACTTGTTACAAATCCATTTTAAATTCGAGTTCCTCAAGTGCCTCCCTAAGCTGTTCGAATATTTTATATATCTATATATATAAAAATCAATGTGTGTTTGTATGTTTGTTTGTGCTTTATAGACGGTTAAACGGCTGGACCGATTTCCTTGAAATTTTCACAGAATCTTTCTGTATCTCTGGAAGGAACTATACGCTATACTTTGGTTTGAAATTGTAAGTGGGGGGGGGGGGGATGCCACGCCCTATTAAATAAAAAGTATTAAATATTTTATATCACGAAAGTTAATGCAGCTAGAGTCTTCAAATTAAGTACGGTAAACTTTGACATCCACACGAACATTTGGGTAAGAAATGGGCGGACTTGCAATAGTAGGCGTGGCAACATGAATTAAATACTAAAATTCGTATATTTGGAAAACGATATCGATTAGAGTAGTAAAATTTTGCAAAAGCAACTTTGATATTAAAATAAATATTTATGGAAAAAATGGGTACTTTAGAAATAGTGGGCGTGGCAGCTCTCAAAGCAATTGAATACTAAAATTTGTATATTCGGGAAGCGATAACAATTAGAGTACCCAAATTTTGCACGAGAAGCTTTGACATCTATATGACTATTTTGATAAGAAATGAATACTTTAGTAATAGTGGGCGTGGCACCTGTCATATGAATTAAATGCAAATCTTCGTATATCGTGGAAGAGTACCCAAATTTTGCAAGAGACACTTTGACGTCTAAATGATTATTTGAATAAGAAATGGTTGATTTAGTAATAGTAGACGTGGCACTTGCAAAATAAATACATTTTGGAACTATAAAATTTTTATTTCATTATTCATTTTTTACTTATTAAAAATGTTTCAATGTAATTTTAAAGCATTAAATGCACTGACGACAAAGATTGTAAGTTCAGAAATTTTCAATTAATTCAATCAATTGAAATTTATTAATGTTAACGGTAGTAAAATTTCGTAAAATTCAATTTTGTTTATGATTTTTTTTTCAATTGTAATTAAAATATTAATTTTGTGGTTTTCTTGGGCAACCACGTATGTCTTAAAATCAAATTTTTCTGGAGAGCTACCAAAACCGTGTTACTGCTGACCGATTTTTGAATACATAGAAGTTACTTTATTATGCCATTAAAATAATCGGAATAGGTCCACTTTATTTGAGAAATTTTTAAAACCAAGTAAAGGCCGTTTAAAACCAAGCAATATGGCATTATTAACTCAAAGTCCTATAAAATTAACATACGCGGTTGCCCATGAACACCACAGAATTTTATTTTTTCAATTTTTGTTTTATTGCTGAACTTAAATGTTTAAAAGACTCTATTATTTAAATATTTTCGTTTTAAAATAATTAATATTTAACACTAAATTTTAATACTAAATTTCTCATTTTTATATGAGGAAATCAATTTTTATTTGTGATAATGAAAGAATATACTGTAAAAGTAAGTTTTTATCCCGACACCAGCCGAGCGGAATGCATTTTCGAAACCAGCTACGGTTTAATAATCATTACATTTCATTATCGCAAATAAAAGTTGATTTCTTCATATAAAATGAGAAATTTAGTATTAAAATTAACTTGAGCTAGAATAAAAATAATAGAGTTTTTAAAATATTAATTATTTTAAAACGAAAATATTGAATGAAAAGTTTTTAATTTTCATACACTGAAAAAATTTTAAAAATTACTAAATGGAAAAGACAGCATTTTTTTAACCGATTTGAGCAACTTAAATTTAATGCATAAATTTAAAGTTCCATAGCTAATGAAAAGGCTTAGCTTAGCCTTAAAACCCCTAACCTGGCAACACTGGCAGTCATGACAATACAAGTAGTAGTATTGTCAGCTGTGTTACATTAATGTTATATAAATAATAATAAAATTAATAATATTGTTTATGATAATAATGATTATTAAATGCCTTAAACGATGTCATTGTAAATAGACGAATAAATAAATGCGATTAATTATAATCATTATGAATAAATTTAAAAACATTTTATTGAAACAGTGAATATTTTGCATTTAGTGAAATAAAAATATAAACAATTGCAAAACAAAAAAAAAAGAAAATATAAATTTATTACTTGTTAAATGCTGATTTATTAGGAATTTTATTAATAAATTTTAATCGGAATTATGTCATTTTGCCCGCGATCGTTAATTTAAATTGAAGATAATTGAATATGCGAATAAAGTATGAAATGTCAGTAGCAGTTGATTTCATAATAAAATACTATTTGTTTTTTTTTTTTTTTAATAAATTCTTAATTAATAAAAAAATTGTATTATTATATGGTTACATACAAGTAAAAATCTACGTATGATACAAAAATTACATTTAAAACAAAATGAAAATTTAAGATTTATAAGGAAATATATTATTTATTTTATTATTATACTGGTATAATATATTACAGAATAATATTAAAAAATTCTTTAAAAATTAAAATAGAGTGATATTTAAAGGAGACAAAGGATCACATAACATAATACGTTTCACTAAATTTGATATATGGAATAACGACCACATTGAAATTTTTATGTTCTTTAAAATTTTGATTGTGTAATTATCTATCATCTTTTTCTATATATATACAAGTGAAACTCTGTGTGTGTGTGTGTAAGCTATAGACTCCGAAACTGTAAAACCGATCGGACTCAAACTTTGGCAAGTTGTTGTACACATTCCAGGGAGTCTTTAAGGGTGGAAAAAGTGGGCAGGGCCACGCTCATAAAAAATTGGTTATCATTTGTAGCTACTTGCACTAGACCGATATTTCTGAAATTTTGCACACACATATTGAGCTATCATGACTTTGCAATTCTGTGATTAGAAAAGTAGGCAGTGCCACGCCCATAAAAAAGTTATAATTTTGAGGTACTTGCTCTGGACCGATTTTTCTGAAACTTTGCACACATATTGAGTTGTCATGACTATACAGTTTCGTTATTAGAAAAGTGGGCAGCCCCCGCCCATTAAAAAAAGTTTTAGTTTCAGCTACTTGAACTTCACCGATTTTTCTGAAACGTTGCACGCATATTGATCTGTCATGACTATACAGTTTCGTTATTAGAAAAGTGGGCAGCCCCCGCCCATTAAAAAAAGTTTTAGTTTTTAGCTTTTTGCACTTGATATTCATTTTACCCACGCGTCGTTTTAAAGTTGTTCTTGATATATATGAATTGTTTGTTTAAGGGCAGCCAAAACTTTTATTTATCAAAAGAAAAAAATTGGATTTGAAAATATCGTTTGTTTCTTGTATGTATGTATGTAATGAGATCAATGGTGATACAAACAATTGTGACTACACGTTGTGAAGGGAACGGCCGAATATAACACTCTTACTTGCTATAATTATTTTTAGTTACTTCAATAAGATAAAATCGTAAATTATTTACTGACACCTCCATTTTATTTGGGACACAACATTGAGTTAAATGTTTTTTTCATTGTTTACTGTATTGAACAGGGTGGTTAAAAAGTCATGCCTGCGTGTAAAAATTAAATAACTTATTTATTTATTATTACTTTATACTTTTTTTTTTGTTAAATATAATATTAACTTTGTACGATACATGTATATTTTATTTATAAAACTTATATAAGTGAAACGACCACCATTTAAAGAGATAATTTTGTAATTACTAAGGGTACTCACGATTGAACGTGTGAAAATTTGCACATAGCAAATTTTCTGTGCATATTACGGCTAATCGTGAGCGTCCTTTTTTAATACGAAATATCTAGCAACTTCTTATTGAATTTCTTAAATGTTCCTTTTTTCAAAGCTATTTTTTTAATTTTATTGTTAGTAAACAAAAATTTTTTGTGATATTCTTTTACATAAAATTAATGGCGATCGAAATGTCGAAAACAGCAGTTGTCACTTATTTGCTTCTTTTTATAGTGCAAATGAAGTAAAGTGAAGCTAATTGCTAATGCATACATTTTGTGCATTTTTGCACTCATTTGCATTGTGTGCACAGTTTGCGCTACCCTTTGTGAGTACCCTTACTATATATTTGACCCATATATCCGCCATCTTAAATTTAAACTTTTTCATAGTTTGCTGTATTCTAATGGTACACACTTATTTGATAATTATATGGGAATGGTTGAAGGGGGTACATTTTTGAATACTAGATTCGAATACCATTTTGTAAAGGCGGCCATCATGGCATTTATATTTTTAATAATGTACAGCTTTTGCTTATCAAGCCTTTTCATTAAATATCCAAGTTGATGCTCTCGGTTGCCTAGAAGCACTTGTATTTTGTTGACAATTCAAACCGAATTGTTAGTTTTTCTTTAAAATAATTTTCTAGACTATAACTTACAATTTAGTACCACTAGCATATCCAAAAATTGTTTAAGAGCTTGAGAAACTTGATAGATTAAAAAAATAGATGCATTTTTAAAATAATTTTGCCCTAGAACTCTATGCAGTATTGACCGATTTTTCTAAACTTTTTTACGAATAAACCCAGAGGCATATCATATATATAAAAAGTTTCCAATATTAATTAATCGGAGGGCTCAAACAAATTAATTTGTTTGCAAAAAATATTGTGAAAATAACAGAGCCATTTGTGTTACTCTGTTTATATCTCAGCAAGTCATGGGTTGATTGTGCTGTTTTTCAATAGCGATTTAATTCCGAATGTTTCCAAGAAACTGATAACACACATAGGTAAGTGCAACATGTGGAGTAGGAGTACAACCAAAATAAGTCCCTATCACCACGCTGTAGCCGATGTTGTGCTGAAACCGAAAAATGTTTCCTCAGGTAATTTCGGAACAAAAACGTTCCGCGTCGAAGCCGATTTCTGAAAGCCCTTAAAGATTTTTTTCTTATTTTTTCAAAATTTTTTATTATTTCAAAATTTTGTATTTTTTCAAAATGTTTTATTTTATAATTATTGAACTATTTACATTTTATTTCTTAATGTAATTATATGATTATAATAAAAATCACAATCTAAAAACTATCTTTGTTAAGTGAAGTTACTTAATTTTTTAGAACTTACTGATCCCAAACTTAATTGCATTTGACGCGGAACCTTTTTTAACGATATCGAAAATCTAAGGATGCAGTTCTTATTCTTTTTATTCTTATTATTATTTTTTTATGCGCTACATGGTATGGATAGGGCCATTTTGATATTTTCAAAAATTTAAAAAAAAATTGTTTCCCTAATGTGGAGTCTTCTAAAGTTGATTTCATCGCAGATTTGCCTTCCTATTCATAAGCTTTCCGAAAGTATAGGCTTCATGGGTATGAAATTGAATATTGTAGAAATTCAAAGGCAATAATGAGAGCATAAACTATGGAACAAACAATGACCTTCAATACCACATTCTACTAATTAAGTTATAAAATAAGTTGTGATGAAAATTAAATCAATCAATAGAAAGCCTTAAATTGTAAACATTTGTAGAAAATTTTAGTTATTCTTAAAAATAAGACGTAAGTGCTGAAATTCAAATTGAAAATTTCTCAAATATGTCTTCGTCTATCTATACATATAAAAGTGAAACTCTGTCTGTGTGTTAGCTATAGACTCCGAAACTGTAAAACCGATCGGACTCAAACTTTGGCAAGTTGTTGTACACATTCCGGGGGGTGTTTATGGGTGGTAAAAAGTGGGCGGGGCCACGCCCATAAAAAAAGTTATCATTTTCAGCTACTTGAACTTCACTGATTTTTCAAAAACTTTGCACACATATTGAACTCTCATGACTGCATAATTTCGTGATGAAAAGTGGGCGGGGCCACGACCATAAACAAGTTATAATTTTGAGGTACTTGCACTGGACTGATTTTTATGAAACTTTGCACACATATTGAGCTGTCATGGATATAAAGTTTCGTGATTAGAAAAGTGGGCAGGGCCACGCCCATAAAAAGTTATAATTTTGAGGTACTTGAACTGGACTAATTTTTCTGAAACTTTGCACATAAATTGAGCTGTCAGGACTTTACATTTTCGTGATTATAAAAGTGGGCAGTGCCACGCCCATAAAAAAAGTTATCATTTTCAGCTACTTGAACTTCACTGATTTTTCACAAACTTTGCACACACATATTGAGCTCTCATGATTATACAATTTCGTGATTAGAAAAGTGGGCAGTGCCACGCCTTTGCACACATTTTGAGTTATCATGACTTTATATTTGCTTGATTAGAAAAGTGGGCAGTGCCATGCCCATTAAAAAATGTTATAATTTTTAGCTTTTTGCACTTGATATTAAATTTTAATATAGAATGGATTTTTATTCATTAAGGATCGTAGCAACGCGCGCCGGGCTTTTCTAGTAATTTATAATTAATGGTGTCAATGTATCGTAATTGCACGCACTAAAAAAAATCGTTTTAAAAAATGTCCATATTCTACTGTACGCAGCGGGATATGAATATTCCAGGTAGATAAAACGTTATTTTTATATAAAACAATTATTTAATGAATAATTTTGCGAAATAAAAACACAACAGTTTTGACAAATTAAATTAAAAAAGTGGAACATGTTAATCAAACACAACGTGTTGGCTGGCTGGCTGGCTGACATACATACATATTTAAAAGTAAAGGGTTTGTATTATTTACATAAAACATTAAAGTGAACTATATGATTTAGAATAAAAAAAAATAATAATAATGGAATTGTGTGTGCTGATCATAACAACCATTAATCTTTGGAATACAATTTGACATTTTTACATCTGACATTTTATTATTTTTTTTTTTTTGTTTTTTGTTGGCATTTAATGTAGTGATTGCATTAAAGTGTTAATTATTATTAATGATTTTGCCACAACTGCAGTGATTAATGGTTATTTATATGAAGATTTTATCACCTCTTAGGGAGGAATATATAAAAACGCTCAGCTGGCCAAATTAATCGCTTCAGTAAGAGTCTTTACAAAAATTTTGATTTTATTTAAATTAAATAAAAAAAAACTCAAATAGTTGTAACTTCACATAACGTAGTAGAAACTGTATTATCTCAATGTTACTTCTTTTGTAAATTTGCTTGTAAAACTGTTATTTTTAATACTATTTCGCTAAATTTTTGTATCGAAGTGTATATGTGTGAAATGTTTAAAAAACACTGAAAAATTCATATTCGAAAAAAATGGAGTTGGGGCCTTTCTAAATGCGACCATTGATATACTGTTTGCATTTGTTTAAGTTCAATAATAGTTGTGTTAATTATTAGATTTAATAAGAAATTTTATTTTGCTCTAACAAATATTAATTATGGTTTTTATAAATGCCTCCAATTAATACTTATATGTAAAGGGTGTTTTTTTAAGCCCGATAGAACTTGAAATTGTAAAAAATAACACAAAAAATTAAATTGTAATCAAAATTTTTTTTTTATTCGAAAGATCAATACGTGACATTAACATTTGAAAATGATTTCGGGCATATGGGCACCGCGGCTGTTCTTGACGAAGCGCATTCTGGACGTCCGTTGTTTTATCGCAAAATTGTGTTCAGCGATGAGGCGCATTTTTGGCTTAACGGGTTTGTTAATAAGCAAAATTGCCGCATATGGAGCGAGACCAATCCACAAGAGACCCTACAGACTCCATTACATCCAGAAAAATGCACCGTTTGGTGCGGTTTTCACGCTGGTGGCATCATCGGACCTTATTTCTTCAAAAATGAGGCCGGAGCTCGCGTTACGGTCAATGGAGATCGTTACCGCACCATGATCAATGATTTTTTGTTTGAAAATATGGATGACATTGATCCGGAGGAGATGTGGTTTCAACAGGATGGCGCTACGTGCCATACGGCGAACGCAACCATCGACTTATTGAAATCAAAATTTGGCGATAAGTTGATTTCGAGAAATGGACCTGTCAATTGGCCTCCAAGGTCGTGCGATTTGACACCTCTCGATTATTTCCTGTGGGGCTACGTAAAGTCACTGGTTTATGCTGATAAACCAGCAACAATTGACGCCTTGGAGGCCAGCATTGTTCGTGTTATTCGTGACATACGGCCAGCAGTGCTCGAAAAAGTGGCCCAAAATTGGACGTCCAGAATGCGCTTCGTCAAGAACAGCCGCGGTGCCCATATGCTCGAAATCATTTTCAAATGTTAATGTCACGTATTGATCTTTCGAATAAAAAAAAAATTTTGATTACAATTTAATTTTTTGTGTTATTTTTTATAATTTCAAGTTCTATCGGGCTTAAAAAAACACCCTTTACATATGTAAGTGTATACATAAATGATTTCCAATGAAAGCTGTCTCATATGTCAACTAAATGTTAAAAAGAAAAGACATTGTCTAGGTTCAGACGAAATGAAAACTTATCAAAATAATAATATTAAAAACAAAACATACTGAATACGCATAGAAGTCATGTAGTTCCATTGGCTTATACCTAGTGACCGATAAAACGCACCCAAAGAAAATGAGACAAACAACACAGAAAACAAACATAAATAGAAAATATTGCAACCAAAAAAAAAAAACTATATAATTCTTGTATGAAGAACATTTTTATTTATAAAATATAAATGCAAATTTTTCATACAGCAATTTTTTTTATATTTTTTATTTCAACATTAAATGACCATGTTTAGAATATTTAATAAATTATAGATTTGCTGGGAAAGAGACATTAAACATGCAAAGTAAAAATATTGCTGACAACAAATACAAAGTTTTTCTGATGGCAAGGTCGAATTTAATATACCTTTTATAGAGAAAATTTGCCACCATTAATTTGTGAAATGTCTTAATGGAAGTAAAATTTCTTATTAATTGCAAATAATTGCGAGTCTAAGTCATACGTTTAAAGTGGAATAAAATGGTTCGGAATTAGCGTTGCAGAGTTGTTTTATATAATAATAATGCCAAGACAATTCCGAAAAAATAAATTCCATTCATACCCTGCAGATAACACGACTAGCCCATACACGCATGCAAAGTATACTCTGCAATAGACTAGGTCTAGTTCAAAGGCTTTGCAAATATATGGAGAAAACATAGTCAATAAAACACTACGATAGGGTGCCCCGGTGGACTAGTCAGTAGTGTGCTGGTCTGCTAGTTTAGGGATTGCGGGTTCGATTCCCGCCAGAGACTCTGGTGTTGTCTGCTTCTCTTCTCTCTTTTCTATTCTATTCTTACCTTTCTATTCAGGTATCACAATGGGATCAATAAAATGGACCAAAGTGAGCTGCACAACAGCTGCCTGTTCTTCCTAACCTAAACACTACGATGTCTTAAAAGTGGGTCATATAACCCATGGGAGTGGTCTCAAAGTTACTCTTTATCACTACACGATGGAGCACCAACACGACCACTATGTACCTCATGCTACACTTGATGTAATCGTTAAAACCACTTGTGATTTAACTGCAAACTACTGTTTAAAAACGATATGGTCCCTGAATGTATTAGATAGGACCATGTTGTAACTAATCTCCTTTGCTACAATGGACCACGTAAGCTAGTATTATCTGCAGGGTACTACATAGCAACATGGGCTAAAATGGAGATTTGATATCTAACCAATTGAAATAAAATATTTTAAATCCAGGACATATTTTTGGCCTTTATTGTTCGATTGAAAATTTTCCTCAAGCAAGACTGCCATCTTTTATTATAAAATGATATTGCATCTGTCCGCGACTCTGTCAAGTTTCTGTCATAAAAATTACCCCAGTATTTGCGTGATTAAGCAAATAATGTTTTTTTGTCCCGTACCTTAAGTGTCCATGCAAAAAGTAAAAAAATCGGTTTAATGTCAGAAAAAAAGCACAACACAACTGACCACTTTCCATAAATGCTAAAGGTATTGTAGTTGAAAATTACTATATTATTGTAATTTCTGGGTCAAGTTAATTTTCTCATTTTTATATGAATAAATTAAATTTTTTTTTCTGTATTACAATTTCGTTCGGATTGTCTTAGTTTTGAATGTAAGTATTATGTATTTAACTCTAAATTTTTTATGAAATTTTATTCTGTAAATCAAACATCACATTCCTGTTCAAGCGGAGATACTGGCTATCTATAGGGCAACGAATCTTAAATTGGAACATATTCCAAGGGGTAGGGAGGTTAGTGGGTACGTTGACAGTCAGATGGCGCTTAAAGCCTTGAAGGGACATTATGTCAAATCTAGGCTAGTTAGGAAGTGCAGGAGAGCACTTGATAGGATCATGTACCTCTTCAATGTCAGATTGTGCTGGGTACCACGAAATAATGGAATCGTTGGAATTGGAATTGCTGATGAACTTGCGCTCGGTGGATCAGCACTGGTTTCGACGGGCGAAGAGGACATGGTGAGGCCTCCGATAGGTTACTATTTTAGGTATATTAGGGCGATGGTATCCGACAGGACTAATATGGCGTGGAGGGACAGAAGGGACTGCTGAGTGTCAAGAGCTTTATGGCCCTAGTTAAGCTCTGCGGACTTCACGTTACTTCTGGGCCTGGATAGGGTATGTTTGAGGGTCACTATTGGGGTTTTAACAGGGCACTGTCCGGTTAGAGCTAGGATTAGTAGATGGAATCGCGGCACTCCGAAATATTGTAGGATGAGGAAAAGTTATAGACTGTGGAACACATTGTGTTTCACTGTCCGAGGCTACAGAATCACAGGCTAGGTTAGGTAAATGATTCCACGATGAGTTGGGTGATGTTTCGAAGTGCAAACTCGGGAATATTATCGGATTCATCATGGGGGTCGGGTGGCTGGTGAACATGCAATGGGGCTCTTAGGGAATCTGTATTTCTTTCTTCTATTCTATTTCCTACTAACTATTTCTTATATCACTTACCATATCTTCAGCAACCCTCTCTCTCTCTCTCTTTTCTAATCAAACTACTAAAGATAGAGGATAACGGGAAACACAATGGATCATATTAGATTCCGAGTGTGGGTCTTGGAAGTGGCTCTTGCTTCCTGCATCCGCTCTTCCTACCTACCTACCATCCTATTCATTATTACTCAAGTAAGTGAAAAATAAACTTAACCACAACTTAATAGTGTTTGAAAAATAATATTTAATTTGTAAAGGATTGGCATTTTCCTCTTTTCTAAACTCTCAGTTGTATTCTACGTGTCACCAAAATTTTATCAACATCGGTAAGGTATAAGTAGTTGAAAAAAAATTCCTTTTTATTAGGTGTGGCATCGCCCACTTGTCTAATAATTAAAATTTGTTGTCACAGAAGACCTGTGGTTGTTCAAAGTTCGATACAAATTAGTTATATTAAATCGGTTAGAAAATTAAATGAAAATTTTCTTTGTACGGGCCCTCAAGAGACATTTTAAAAGATATATTACAATATGGTCAGTGATTTGAAGACAAACGAACAAACATTCACTTTACGGCGGCAAAAAGGACAAACTGCTTATGTCTGTCTTTAAAGTTTTTTTCAGTTTTTAAATTTTTGAGTTGATTTTAAAAATAAAATTAATTTTATTAAAATAATTTTACGCTGTATTTAAGTCATACTGGTTTTTGTATATTAATTTAAATTATAAATAAAAAGTTAAAGTTATTATTCCAATTGTTTTTGTCCTTAAAAAACTACAGGCAATAAGATGTTATGCTTTAACTTCCTGCAAAGTCCAAAATAGCTGAAAACTTACCTGAAAGTAGTTTTAAATGCCGGGATTGCAATCGTGCGACTATTTTGATTCTAGCTTATGTCAACTTAGGCTGTTTTTCCTTTTTGCCTTAGATATAAAAAAAGAAGGTGAAGATTACAAAAGAGAGGTACAACTTAATATAATCACCTCTTACAATTTAATTTGTTGTAATAAAAAAACAAGAAAATATTATACAGTAACAATTCAAATTTATTAGTTTTTATAGAAAATGCTTTATTTACTTTACTTTCATACATGCATACATACACATAGTGAGTGAGCGACCTGAATCATGTATGTGTTGCAATATTACTTGTAGTTGCGAAAAAAAAAACTTAATAAAATTCATACTTATTTAATTCTTATAAGTTGGCAAACTATGCATAAAATTATAAAAAAAAATTGTTGCTTCTTTTGCTTCTTATCGTTCAATGCGATTCCGTGTGCCTGCAAATTCTCATTTAAAATCATATTTTATAGTTGTTGAAAGAACATTAATTTGAAAGTTTAGTATTTAAAATGTTTTCTTCTTGTTTCATTCCTTTATAACTGTAACTAATTTAAATATTGCAGTTCTTTGTGTGTCTTGTCGTCGTCTTATTACATTTGTTTCTCTTTCGTTGTGAAATAACTTTTTTTTTCGTGAGTGTCTGAATGCAATTTGTTCCAAATCAACAACTTTTCATAATCGAAACAAATCGTTTTTACACCACCAATATAATGTGGAACTTCTTCATATACAAAGAAATTAAAATAAGTCAAGGGACAGTGGCTTGTCATGATTTTTCTGAGGGTTTCGTAAGTGTTGTCTAACGCCAAAGAATAAATGAATCAAATAAATTTTAACAAACTTTTCTAAGGTGTTTTGTTAGTTTTTTTATATTTTATATTTATTTTTAGGTTGGTATCGATAGCTTGTCTTTTCGAAAAGAAAATTAATTATCAGTGCCTTCTGATGTAGTATCTACAGCTTAATAGTTTAATTTTACTTTAGTTGAATTAAACATTTGTCTCCATTCTCAAAGTTTAGTTACAGCAAACAACTGATGCTGCATAATCATCTGTGTGAATGGGGCGAATATCGCGCTTCCGAATATGAACATTTTGATCGAACAGTCTGTTTAATCTCATTTTTACATCGAACAGTATGTCAATCAGCAAAATGTTCACATTTTAATCTCAGAAAATCTGAACTTAATCCTATTAAAGCCACTGCTACTTGTGAGTGTTTTGGCATGTTAATTTTTAATTGAAACTTATAAAGAAACCACCGATATGGTCACTGGAAATCATAAACGTGTTATACTTAGAGAATTTTTGTTCCTAAAAGTTGAGGAAAAAGTCATGGGTAGTGTTTGGTTTTAACAGACCACACAACCAACATTTTTAAAAACAAAGTAATCAAGCGAAATTCTAATGTCCTTTGTCAGTCTCAGACTTGTTATATGAGTCATTAAATTGTGAAAAGCCGTTTGATTTAAATATTACGCCTACCATTTGAGATAATTGTGGCTTTGGTAAACTTATTAAGGGTGGTTAAATTTTAAGGGCCGATTCAAACAAGACACAAATTATTTAGGAAATTATTGTCATTTCTTTTTATTGAGATAATATTGGTATGCGTCAATTATGTATGAAACAAAATACCGGCAAAATGGCCGATTGGTTCAATTTCTGATGTTCTATTATTGGGCACGATGATGAGTCGAGGTTGACTGCCCTTTTGCCACACTATCGCGAAAAACAGCAATGCTTCTCATTTAATGAACTAAGAAGGCATTCACAGATGTTTTCACATTTTATACAGACCTGTTTTGCTGATGAAATTTAAATATTTTTTAAAATGCTACCTATTGTGGAAGAATTTGAACGATTATGTTGACCAAAAGTATCACGAAGTACACGATATGCATTTTGATTTGAACGCCCATATTCATAAAAAACCTGAATAACTTAAACGCGTTGCTTGATTGTGTATCTTTCTATCGTTCAAATTGAGTTAGTCTGAAATTGAGAAATGTTTAATGAAATGCAGAAAAAAAAACTTGACGTTTAGGTGTGATTCACATTCAACATCGGCTCTTAAAATTTAATCAACCTTTATATACATACTAGAAAATTCCGGCGCGCGTTGCTACGCCCCTTAATGAATTAAAATGCATTCTGAATTTTAGTTGAATATCAAGTGCAAAAACCTAAAAATTATAATTTTTTTTTAAGGGCGTGGCACTGCCCACTTTTCTAATCACGAAATTGAAAAGTCATAACAGCTCAATATGTGTGCAAAGTTTCAGAAGAATCGGTCCAGTGCAAAAACCTAAAAATTATAATTTTTTTTTAAGGGCGTGGCAGTGCCCACTTTTCTAATCACGAAATTGAAAAGTCATAACAGCTCAATATGTGTGCAAAGTTTCAGAAAAATCGGTTAAGTGCAAGTACCTCAAAATTATAACTTTTTTTATGGGCGTGGCCCTGCCCACTTTTCTAATCATAAAATAATAAGGTCATGACAGCTCAATATGTGTTCAAAGTTTCAGAAAAATGGGTCCAGTGCAAGTACCTCCAAATTAAAACTTTTTAGGGGCGTGGCCCCGCCCACTTTTCTTATCACGGAATTATTTAGTCATGATAGCTCGATATGTGCGCAAAGTTTCAGAAAAATCGGTCAAGTGCAAGTTGCTAAAAATGATAACTAATTTTTAATGGGCGTGACCCCGCCCACTTTTTTCCACCCATAAACACTCCCTGGTATGTGTACAACAACTTGCCAAAGTTTGAGTCCGATCGGTTTTACAGTTTCGGAGTCTATAGCTAACACACACACACACAGAGTTTCACTTTTATATAGACTAGAAAATCCCGGCGCGCGTTGCTACGCCCCTTCATGAATTTTAATCGCATTCTAAATTTTAATCAAATATCAAGTGCAAAGCTAAAAACTATAACTTTTTCTTTATGAGCGTGGCACTGCCCACTTTTCTAATTACGAAACTGTATAGTAATGACAGCTCAATAAGTGTGCAAAGTTTCAGAAAAGTCCGTCCAGTGAAAGTATCTTAAAATTATAACTTTTTTAATGGGCCTAGCCCTGCCCACTTTTCTAATCACGAAATTATATAGTCATGACAGCTCAATATGTGTGCAAAGTTTCAGAATAATCGGTCCAGTGCAAGTATCTCGAAATGATACCTTTTTTATGGGCGTGGCACTGCCCACTTTTCATAATACGAAAATGTATAGTCATGATAACTCAATATGTGTGCGAAGTTTCAGAAAAATCGGTCCAGTGCAAGTACCTCAATATGATACCTTTTTTTATGGGCGTAGTCCCGCCCACTTTTTTAATCACGAAATTATAAAGTCATGACAGCTTAATATGTGTGCAAAGTTTTAAAAAAATCGGTCCAGTCAAAGTACCTCAAAACTTAAACTTTTTTAGGGGCGTGGCCCCGCCCACTTTTCTTATCACGAAATTTTTTAGTCGTGACAGCTCGATATGTGTGCAAAGTTTCAGAAAAATCGGTCAAGTGCAAGTAGCTAAAACTGATAACTAATTTTTTATGGGCGTGGCTCCGCCCACTTTTTTCCACCCATAAACACTCCCTGGTATGTGTACAATAACTTGCCAAAGTTTGAGTCCGATCGGTTTTACAGTTTCGGAGTCTATAGCTAACACACACACACAGAGTTTCACTTTTATATATATAGATTTGCGAAGTGGAAAAAAGTTCACAGCTATTATACTGCGAAAGTAGCTTTGCGGGTTATAATTTTTCAGAGTTTATCAAAAAGAAAATACAAACAACTTATTGCCAATATTATAACAACAAATATTTTATAATCTTTATATAAAAAATTTATAATTTTTACGGTTAATATCACGAAATTGAAATAAATAAATAAATAAAATAAATTTTAAAGTTAATCCCACCACTGTGCAAAATAAAGAACTAATACATAAACATTTACTCAAATGCAACAAAAAAAAAGAACTAATAAGCCAAGAAGTTAGATACAACAAAACAGTTGCTTTTTAAGGCAGTACGTTTATTTTGTTTAATTACCAAAGATTCAGTGGTAAATGCACAAGCAAAATATGCATGTAAAACATCGTTGGCCTTTTAGTTTCCTTTTTGCCATCTCAGAGGTAAAATGCAGAAAAAAAACCTTGAGGCTAAAAACTTGAATGATTCATTACCTTCAGCCAAAACATTTTTCCTGCCACCATCATGATCATGTCATCGGATTCTCATCACTGTAATTGTGTACTCATACCCTACAGTAATACCTTTTGCATTAGTCATATCCAGTTTTAATTCTTTGTTAAAATGCCTGCCATTATTTGCAATTCTATTTTGTAAATTTAAAAACAAAATATTAATACCTTGTGTGAAATGTTTAAAAAATTTATCTTATAAATAGAGATCTTCGTAGGCGACTATTATCGGCGATTGTAATTATATTCGAGACTTTATTTCTAAAGTAACTAAAAACATTAGACTTCTGTCTACTCTACTGTTTTCTGTGATGGCTGTATTCGTGTTTTTAGTTTTAAGTGCGATCATAAAGTTGAATTTTACGAGTGTCAAAAGTTACGCCTAGTTATGAGTTATTAAATCTTCATTTAAGCCAATTAAGTGTAAGCACTTATAAATTCAAGCATTCCAGTTGAAATCGCTTATCTCTTGTATTTGCCTTGACTGCATTTCAATGCATGTCAAATTGGGTGGTTTTTGGATCAGTGCGTGGAAGTGTTAATACTTCCATGTTAAGGCAGTAGATTTTGTGATCAACAATAATTATGGCATGTTATTAATTTTCAAAAATGCAACACAAAAAATATGTATGTATTGTAGTATTTTGTAATAAAGGGACCAGTTTGAAAGGATTTCTGTTTGTTGAAAGAACTGCACTTTAATTAAATTTTAATTGAACTTTTTTAAACTGAATTACTTTTTTTTAAATATTTTTTTTTACCTTTTGTAGGGGCATTACCTCAATAGTTTAATCTAATTTCAACTATTGCGCTTACTTTGAACTATTTCGTAAACAATCCCATCAGCCACGTTTTAATAAAGGGTGATCCAACCATGATGCACGATGTATGTTATTAATAAAAAAAGATAAATATCTTAATATTTTTTATTTCAATAGAAGGATCAATTGCAATTTTGTGTGTAACAAAAAATCGACCAAATGTCAGGTTCGATGACATACTTCTATATGGTCCATATTTTCAAAGACACTGGGACATAATTGAGGTTCAATGTGGATAATGTGCCGAATTATATCATCATTTATTTCTTGAATTATTCTTGACTTATTAACGTACATCTTTTCTTTTCAATATCCCCAAAGAAAGAAGTCCAAAGGTGCCAAATCACAAGATCGCGGCGGCCAATTAACATCGCTTCAATGTACGATAACACGACCATTTAATTAAACGCGCAAAAGAGCCATTGTTTCGTTGGCTGTGTTGCAAGTGTCACCATTCTGATGAAACCATATCAGGATGATATCCTCAATTTCTGACCACAAGAAGTACGTTATCGTACCGCGATAGCGAACACCGTTTACAGTATCTGCCTGGCGAACACCATTTTCGAAGAAGTACGGCCCGATGACGCCACCAGTCCATAAACCTCACCAAACAGTCACTCTTTGTAGATGCAGCGGCTTTTAAATAATCATACATTGATTTTTATTTGTTCAACTGTGGATATTCTGCCTGCTGTCGAATACACTGAGATCGAATTATGCTGACCAAAAAAACCCAAAAAGTTCATTAAATACATTTTGACTTGAACGCCTATTTTTGTAAAAGCCTTCAACCATCTTAATACACTGCTCAACTATGTACCTCTCCATGTTTGAATTTGTCAAACACTGAAGCAGAGAAATGTCGAATTAGGTTGAGCAAAAAACGTTAAGGTGTGACTTACAATTTTCATCGAGCATTATGCTTGGACCACCCTATAGATTATGATTTTTTAGGTGCAACTTTGAAGTCTTCTTCGATACTATTGCTTTACCCTTAAAGACAATTTCAACACATGTTTCAACACATATTTCAATATGTATCCGTATGTATGTCGCTAATCTAGCATTTTCTTTAGGTGCATGTAAGTCAATGGTATAATACAATGGCAACGATGACATCTGTCTGTCGAACGTAACTAATATGGGTTAAAATGATTTAGCGCACCGAAGTATCCGGCATATTAAATTACTTCGTACAATCATTTTACATTCTGCTCAATAAAAGCCATAATATTTATCTATATTATTTGAATTATCATCTATATTCAGTTTATGTTTTAACTGCATTTAGCGGTAATATTTATAAGCAGCAGTAGTAACAGTAGTAACAGTAGCAACAATAAATAATGCAATTTAAAAGACCGGCAGTAAAGAAACCGCTTTAACGCCTACAAAATAAAAATATGCGAATACTTTGCAATAACAGATGGAAAAAAAACGAAAAATATTAAAAATTCATAAAAAGCTGGGTTTGTAGGAAAAAGTAAGAAAAAAAAAATAACAAATCACGTTCATAATGAATTGACAGCGGCAATGTTGTAAAAAGATATGCTACTTAAACTTTGGAAACGTAAAGGAATGTGTCTTCTTTTCTTTTTGGGATCGGATGTTATAGGAGTACAAACGAATCAATGGGACGTTCGGTTGGAAATACAAAACAATTTAACATAAAGAAATACATAGAATCAAACACCTGTCAATTGTCTTTAGTTTTAGTTTGAAAAATAAAACACGTAAGAGCCCTATATTTGGTTGTGCCGAATTTTTTATACCCACCACCAATTTTGTCTACATTTATAGCACAGAATTTATTATTTTGTTATCAACAGTAATCGCTATGGCCAGTAAAATGTTTTCGTAAGTTTAGTCTTGTAATGAAAGTGGTCGTTGAAGTAGGCGTGTCAATATAGTTTCTGCTAATAAATACAACATAGATATTTCAATATAGTCCTTTATTCTTCCAACAACTTTGTCCATAGAGATATTATATGAATTTAAGATAAACCGTTATAGTGGAGGTAGGCGTTAAAGTGGGCGTTTCACCTTCATTTTATGGCATAACATAGACATTGACAAGAAAGCTATATGTGCATCATCATACCTCTAAATTAGTCGGTTGTAAGAGCTTTGAAATTTCATTGACAGTAGATAACGTGAAGAGTGGGCGTTGTAGTAGGCGTGTCAATGTAGTTTCAGCTAATAAATTCGACTTAGATATTTCAATATAGTCCTTTATTCTTCCAAAATCTTTATTCATAGAGAAATTATATGAATTTGAGATAAAGCGTTATATAGGAGGTGGGCGTAAAAGTGGGCGTGTAACATTTTTTTACGTTAGTATAAAGCCTTTGACCAAAAAGCAATGTTTAAAAAATTTCAGAATCATACATCTAATTTTTCAGTTTTATTACGTTTTTAATTTCAAATATATCGAAAAATTTAGGGGGAGTGCTTTAATACCATGTAAGATAAGGCCATGATGGCTTTATTGCTCATTTGAATGGGAGATAAAGCCATAATGGCCTTATTGCCCAATCATTGAGAGGTAAGGCCATATTTAAAATTTTGCGAACTTTAACTTTAGTGTCTCTGAGAAGAAATTTTTTTACAGAATGTTATTATTATTGGAATCTGGCCTCGCATACTAAAGTTTTTCCGCGTGGCGGCCTGCGGCCGTGCTTACGGGTTTTCTTCTCCAGTTGAACGCTGCAGGTAGCTTCGCTGAATAAAAATTTATTAATTATAAAAATAAGAAAAGTATTAATCAATGTAAAATGGAAAAGTTCTTCAAAACTGAAATGAGAGATAAAGCCATTTTCTAATATTGCTAATGTGTGATAAGCTTTACCTCCCATTCAGATAAAAAAAAAATAAAAAAGGTTTTATCTCTCTATTGAATGATAGACAAAGCCATCATGGCCTTATCTCACATGGTATTAAAGCATAACACCAACACCACAAACCAAACACCCCCCCCCCTTAATTTATACTGTGCGGAATAAGTTTTCGTACATTTTGATTTATAACTCCTTTCCTACCTCAGAGATGTAGGCAATTTTTCTCATCCTAATATTGCGACTTATTCTCTGGCAAAATTTGAGCCCCCCAGCTTTTCCGGTGCGACCTCTATCGTGCTTTCAACAGACGGACAGACGCACGCACATAGTTAGATCGTTATAAAATTAAGCCCCTATTCAGAAAATATACACTTTATGGGGTCTGAAATTGATATTTCGATGTGTTACAAACGGAATGACAAAATGAATATACCCCCCCCCCATTTTTTTGGTGGCTGGTATTACAAGTAAGACCGCTGTACTCGGCTGTTTTTTTCCCTTCACACACTTTTTACCACTATGTATTCACCATAACTAACAACTAAACCTTTTTTATTGATAATTTTTTTGATAGATTTTTTTAGGGAGAAAAAATTTTTTCCATTTTTTCGGATAAAGAAAAACTCTAGTGTAAAGTTATATATACAACTGGGCACAAGGATCCAATAAATTCTTTATGATTTGAAAACCTTTTATTCTTTTTAATTTCAAATAAATGAAAACCTCAGTTTAGTACTTTCAGATGGAAAGCTTATGGTATTCTTCTTAACTTGGCAAAATTTGAAAAAGGTTTTAGGATATATAAGTAGAAAACCATGCCATATTTAAGGCATTCGCACTAGGAATTAATAAAGCAAATTTCTTTCACTATTTTAAGTAAAATAAAAAAAAAATCATTAAATTTACTAATTTCAACATTTAAAAAAACTTTCGTCAACGATCACTTAGTAGTCAAAATGCAAGCAGTAGTTGCAGATTGTATCTGTCACATTGATTGTTGTTTAAACATGCCGATAGAAACGTATTTGTTAATAATATAAACTTAAACTAAAACAGAATCAGTAATTTTTGTATTTGTCTTTCTATTAAAACAAAAATTGTTATCGACAATTTTCACACGCTATTAATTTTATGGCCAAAAGTAAATTAATTTTTTTTCCCTTAAACCTGAACTTCATTAGATTTAAACTCACACACTAACACACACACACACACAAAATAACGAACGATTTAAAAGAATGACTAATAAAAACGAAAATTAAATAAAAAATTCACATTTCAAATATTTAATATGAGTAAATACACAATACACATACAAAGTGGAAACGAATGCGCTTATAAACAAGTAAATAAATAAATAAATATTCATTACACTTTAATTTAACCACTAATGCCAACTTAATTTAGATCTTGATTAGATTACGAATAAGATTTCAATTTCAGTTGTAGGAATATGGAGGCTTCATTTTATAATTGAAACGTGTACATGAACTAAAAACGCAACCAATTTTTTTTTTTAAGAAAAAAAGTTACAAAGAGTTTTAAACCTAAAAAAAAAGTTACAAAGAGTTTCCATTGTATTTATATACTAGTTAAACATTAGAGATGGGCAAATGACAAAAATATATCGATATACATCGTATTAGATATAAACGATGTCCAAATTTAAAGTATCAATGGCAAATGGTTAGCGCTACACGGAGATGATTCGAAGCTTTAGAAGCCATTATTATAACTTACCCATAACTAAGTTTAGGATGTTATCGGACAGATAACTAGTTTTTCTTCATTACAAATTCACTTTAACCTAAAAGTGTCCGATATGTTAAAGGGGAGATCACTCTACCTTTAATTTTCAACGTAAGGTTTATAATTACCATATTTTCTACGGTATAACGCTGGGTCTCCACGTAGCAATTTTCATTGCTAAGCTTAAGCAAAAACGTCGGCAGAATAACGGCACTTAATTGCTAAGGTATGATTATTTTCACTGGGTGGAGAACACGACACAAATAATTTATTTTTATAATTTAATATTTTTGTTTTAACTTTTATGAGTTTTTTTTTAAATACTTCACTTTTAATTATTATCAGGTAAAATTATTCTAATTTTCCTTTCTTTCTGCAAAGAAAAACATAAAATTCAAAGAAAATTAAACGATTTTGACAGCTAATTGCGGCAATAATTGCTCAAGCAATCAGCAGAGCAATGATTGCGCAACAAATTGCTACATATGGCAATTTGCGGTCTACACCTTGCAATTTCTATGGACGCAATCAAATTTGACAACTGCGGTAATAAATATTGCTATGTGGAGACTCCGGGTAAAGAAATTCTTTAATATTCGCTTGTCGTTGCCACTTTGTTTTTAAAGAACCAATTAATTTGTTTAAGATAGTCGGTATTTGCTTTGGTGCTGCCATATTAAAAAAAAAATACAATTTATATTACAGGGAGGTTGTAAAAACGAAAAATATTTAATGGACAGTTTATTGCTCCAGTTAACAAACGTTACCTTTTATTAACATTAACTTTGTCGGCAAGTTGTAATAATGGCTCTTACACGTAGAGAAAATGTGGTTTCAACAGGATGGTGACACTTGCCACACATCATGGGAAAGGTCAGGGATCTTTTAAATGAAATGTTCAATAATTGCTTTATTTTTCATAGAGGACAATTAAAATGCGTCAGCATAATCGTTTAACTTGATACATTTAGACTAGTTTTTGTACCCTTGAATTTCAGAAAACACGTAGCCGTGAACATTGTGCGATAATGGTAATTGACGATAACATTCTGGTTTGCCTCATTTTTAAAGAAATAGTGACTAATGTTTCCGTCAGCCCTTAAATCACACCATGCCATTATATATAATAGATATAATGTTATCACTTGGTACTCTTCGGGTTGTTCATCAGGTCAAATACGTCTGTTTTCTCATTAAATTTCACGACAAAACAACAAAAAAAAAGCTTAAGAATTTTGAGACGCTGTTGTGGGGTGAGTCTTTCATGATGACTTTTCAAACGATACTTAACTAACATGACAAACCAGTTTGATATACATAGATCATGCGCGGAATAGGCCTATTAATAACCAAACCTCACGATGAATCACCCGTTACTTATGCACACATAAACACACAACATTTACTGCTGTTTTAATTATTTTAATTTAATTTATGAATCTTTCGTTTATTAAATAAATACGCAAGAAGTAAGTAAATCCTTATTCATTTTGAAAATTTATGCTGTTGTTTCAAAATTTATCAAAATTTCGATACGACTATTGTATTTATTTACATACATACATGTCAATGTTTAAATTTATATTTTTTTTTTGTTTTTAACCCAGTTATTTGTTTATTTTTGTTTTCTATTTTGAATGATTGTCTATCATCATGACACAATGTATATTTAATACCAACAAATACCGTCTTTATATTCGTCCCTTCCCCTTGCACTAGTACTCCTTCAATCGAATACATACAATATAGAGTATTTATTTTAATACTGTTATCGTAAGTGAGCCGCAATAATAATAAAACAAACCCAATTAGTATGCAGAAGGCGCTATATTCTTGATAATTGTCAATAACACTTTTAACAATTTCTATTAGAAAATTTTAACAAAAAAACAAAAATTAATTATACGAATTAAAGTTAAATAGCAAAATTTTTGCTGTGTTTGTTAACAATTTTTAGCTGTAATTGCATGTCTGCTTAAAAAACTTAATTATAATAATGACTGTTAATAGACCTAAAAAATAAAAATTTAATGGATTCCATACATACTTGTGTAATAAATTTCTCTTTAAATGGAAATGCTAAATATTGTTTAAGATATTCTAAAGCTTCGTACACACGGTTGTCAGATCGTACAATATTGTGTGAAAAATTGGTAGCAAATACCTTACAACCGTGTGAACTGGCAATTTTTGCATAACAATGTTGGCAGAAAAGTCATTGTCATACCATTGATAGACGGCAACCTGACAACAATATTGTCAGATATATTGCAATCGTCTAAACAACCTTCATCGTTATTGTCAGACCATTGAAACATGTTGTCAGATAATTTTATATTGGCAGATGTACAAGTTTTGTGCATATGACAATGGCGTCATTGTCATACAAGTTAGTGATGTCAGATGTATAAAATGTTGCTTTTAGTATTGTTGAATAGAATGTTGTTTTTAGGAATTTTCTTGTACTTTCTATTATATTTATACATAAAAACAATTAAGAACGTTATATTCGACCATGACTAATCTACTATATATGTCACCAGCACTCGCTTGAATTATGCAGATATTAACTTTATCATAATTTACAAAGAAAAGTTGATAGCAAAAATATACATACATATGTTTGTAGTATATGCATAAATATATATAAACACTATAATCATAGACGTCTATACATACATATACAAACTACATAATCTCGGACTTCTATACGTTCATACATACTTGCATATACGAAATAATACATGCTAACTATGCCTTTTCATTTGATACCAATATTGTAGAGAGTAAAATTTTAATTATCAAAATATAATTATATTTATTGATTTATAGCGTAATATATTTTACTATTCAAGCCCTTTTATTTAATACCCATATTGAATTACAAATATGTAATTCGCCCTTTTGTATTGGACGCCATCTTAAATAAAGAATTTTTGTTAAGCCTACTGTATTTTACAGGTCAAGCCCTTTCATTTGATACCACTATTGATGGCGGTAAGTTTTTAATTACAAAAATCATCTTATGTATACAAATTTGTTCGATATTTTGTCATGGCGTTCATCTTGATTTTTATAGGTTATACATGAAATTCTGTATTCTACTTGTCAGTTCCTTTAATTTGATCCCAATATTGCAGGGGGTAAATTAAATAAATTTTTAATAACTAAAATTCACTCATTATACAAATTTGTTCGCCATTCTGTCATGACGGCCATCTTGAATTTGAACCTTTTTCATAATTTTTTTACATAAATTGTATACTAGGAAAAATTTAGGAGATTTTTTTAAAAACGTGGGAATTTTAAGTATGTATCTTCATATGGCATCACTGCAAAACGCTCTTTCAATGCAACAGCTGTTGTGCAAAAAAAAATTGTTAATTTTCTTGCGTGTTTCTTGTTTCAGTTTAGATTTGTGTCAATAAGTGGAGAACAAAATGAAAATAATAAAAATTATTGTAAATATGAAGAGGACGGTACAGAGTATTCCATTTTTAAATTTGTGAAAGCTTTTCTAGATCCCCAGACGCTATCGGAATCTAAGATTGTAAAAAAAACATGACCAAAGCAATTTCTGACAACAGATCTGCCAATTTTTTTTATACCGTCATCTGACAACCGTCTAAGCTTACAATTTTTTGTCGGACAGCATCGCCAGATAATGTTATTGTCAGAACAACATCTGCCAATGAAATGTCAGCTTTTCTGACAAAAGTCTTACAACCGTCAGAACTGACAATTTACCTTATGGAAGCAATTCTTCATTGTCATTCCATTGTTAGCATATGTTTAGGTGTAGCAATTAAGTAAAATCTGACAACCGTCTGTACAGAGCTTAACAAACTTAATCAAAATTAATAAATTTATTTTTTACTTGGCACATGTTACCATTAAATGAAATAAAATTATAATAACACAAGTAAAGGTGAATTCATCCATTTGTTCTGAACAAAATTTTTTCCGGAGAATAACATTTTTTACTGAGAGTTTTCTGCAGAACGATTAACTCATTTCGAAAAATTTGTCCGAAAAAACAAAGCTGCCATCTATATATATAAAAGTGAAACTCTGTGTGTGTGTGTGTGTGTTAGCTATAGACTCCGAAACTGTAAAACCGATCGGACTCAAAATTTGGCAAGTTGTTGTACACATATCAGGGAGTGTTTATGGGTAGAAAAAAGTGGGCGGGGCTACGCCCATAAAAATTAGTTATCAGTATTAGCTACTTGCACTTGACCGATTTTTCTGAAACTTTGCACACATATCGAGCTGTCATGACTAAATAATTTCGTGATAAGAAAAGTGGGCGGGGCCACGCCCCTAAAAAAATTTTAATTTTGAGGTACTTGCACTGGACCGATTTTTCTGAAACTTTGCACACATATTGAGCTGTCATGGCTTAATAATTTCGTGATTGAAAAAGTGGGCGGGGCCATGCCCATAAAAAATTAGTTATCAGTCTTAGCTACTTGCACTGGACCGAATTTTCTGAAACTTTGCAAACATACTGAGCTGTCATGACTTTACACTTTCGTGATTAGAAAAGTGGGCAGTGCCACGCCCATAAAAAAAGGTATCATTTTGAGGTACTTAAACTGGACCGATTTTTCTGAAACTTTGCACACTTATTGAGCTGTCATGACTATACAGTTTCGTAATTAGAAAAGTGGGCAGTGCCACGCTCATAAAGAAACGGTTATAGTTTTTAGCCTTGCACTTGATATTCGATTAAAATTTAGAATGCGATTAAAATTCATGAAGGGGCGTAGCAACGCGCGCCGGGATTGGCTAGTATAATATAAAAATGCAAACAGTTGTACAAAGTGGCAGCACCGCTAGCAAACTATGTAAAGAAATACAAACGTAAATCATTTCATTAAAATATTTGTGAAGAAAATGTCGTTTAGAAGAAAACTAAAATTATTATTTTTAATTGAAGTGCATAAAGTCAATTTGTTTGCAGAAGAAATTTATAAAAAAATAGACGAAAATAAAAAGAGTCACAGTGAGAAAGATCTTAAAAGAAAGAAGATCACACGGTTTATTTCACACATTGGTTCCTGATATGCAACTTAATGACGTGGAGTCCTTTATAAATTTTCACCGTATGGATCCAAACACGTTTCAGGAACTCTTTAAAATTGTAGGACCTGATTTGCGTAGTATGTTTTAAATAATTATTTTAGTATGCAATATTGCTCATGTCATACAAACATTCTCTTCCTGGTTTTTATACCCGCAACCAAAAAAATGGTGGGGGTATATTCATTTTGTCATTCCGTTTGTAACACATCGAAATATCCATTTTAGACCCCATAAAGTTTGATTTTATGACGATCTAGCTATGTCCGTCCGTCTGTCCGTCTGTTGAAAGCATGATAGAGGTCGCACCGAAAAAGCTAGGGGGCTCAAATTTTGCCAGAATCTTTCTTATAGACAAGGTTTGTTTGGTATTGAATGGGCTAAATCGGAATATTAGGAAGAGAGTTACAGCTCGAAAAGCAAGAGCAGGTCGAAAACACCGTGTTCTTCGAACATCGAATAAAATGGAATTGTGTCCAAACGCCTTAACGTAGACCCATGAAACTTCGAATATATATATCCTGGGTAAAGACAATATTTTTCCCCGAAAATTGTCTAAATCTATGCATTAGGAGTTATCGATCAAAATGTACGAAAATTTATACCGCACAGTGTATTTTTCGGTATATTTAAAAACAAAAACGTCATAAAAGCAATAAAATTGAATGTACGACTCTGAAATTTTGCACACTTTGCTTTTTGGTGACACGGTTTTTTTTAACGGTAAATCAATGTGCCACGCCCACTTTTACGCCCACCTCCCATATAACGTTTTAACTAAAATTCATACAATTTCTCTATTAATAAAGATTTTGGAATAGTAAAGGCCTATCTTGAAACACCTCAGTTGTACTCATTCAAAAAAATAACTTTGACACGCCTACTATAACGCCCACTTTTCACGTTATCTACCGTTAATGACAATTAAAAGCTCATAAAACCGCTAAAATTAGAGGTATGATGATAAATTTTGCTACGTCTATCCCCCTAGGCAATGTTATTACTGTGCCAGAAAATTGAGGTGCCACGCCCACTTTTACGCCCACCTCCCATATAACGTTTTACCTAAAATTCATATAATTTCTCTATTAATAAAGATTTTAGAATAATAAAGGACTATATTGAAACACCTAAGTTGTACTCATTAGCAAAAACAACTTTGACATGCCTACTATAACGCCCACTTTCACTTTTGAATTGTGTCCAGACGCATAAACGTAGAGTCATGAAACTTCGAATATATATTTATCGAGTCAAAAGAATATCTTTCCCTGAAAATCGCTTAAATCTATGAATTAGGAAAAGAGTTATAGATAAAAATGTACGAAAATTTATACCGCACAGTGTATATTTCGTATACAGTGTATATTTAAAACGTAATAAAACTGACAAAACTATATGTACAGGGTTGCCCATATTCGACGGACCCATCTGGCAACGCCATAACTTTTGACAGAGATGTCAGATCGCTTAATGACATACCGCGTTTGAAGCGTCAGTCCAAGCAGATTTTTACCATGCAACAATACACGAGACGCGAGCGCTCTGAAATAGTTGAAATTTACATTCAACAGAACAAGTCAATTGTGAAAACTCAACGTGCTTTTAAAATATTAAAAAATGTGAGAAGTGCGCCTTCTAAGAACACCATTAAGCGTTTATACGAAAAATTTTCGACTGGTGAGGCTCTTTCTAATCCGAAGAGGCCAAATAAAAACATAAAAAAATAAAAAACAATCGATTTTCTGAAGAATTTGTTTCCGGGCCGTTTGATGTCGAAAAGTGGTGATTTGGACTGGCCACCGCGTTCGCCCGATTTGACGCCGCCTGACTTCTTCTTGTGGGGATATTTGAAGTCAAAGGTTTACGTTAACAAGCCAAGGACCTTAGAAGAGCTCAAGGACAACATTCGTGAACAAATAGCCGCTATTCCGGCCGAAATGTTGGCGAAAACGATGGAAAATGCTGCAAAAAGGGCACAATACGCCATCAACGCCAGAGGCGGCCATTTGAGAGATATCATATTCAAAAATTGATGTAAACAACATATTTTTTTCTTTGATTTTTTTAAAAAAAACATGGGTCCGTCGAATATGGGCAACCCTGTACGATTCTAAAATTTGGCAAACATGGCTTTTTGGTCAAAGTCTTGGTTATAACGGAAAATAGATGTGCCACGCACACTTTTTTCTTTAAATTTTTATAAAAATATATTAGTCATATATATTAGCATTTATTCATCTTACACTGCGCCATTTATTGTACTGTAGCTAAATATAAGATAAAGATGATAAGATAGATGACTCTACTAGCAACTACTAGATGGCATGCTAACAACTTATGCTTATGTTCTCCTGAAATTATGCTCTATTAAAAATGGGAATTTAGGAAAATTTTGACCTAAGTCAAAAAAAATTATCTCTAAACATTATAAACAATTTATTTTCATGTACTAATGGCTAACAAATTTTAAAATTATACAAAACTTATTTCGTTTGAAAATCTTTTAAAAGCAAAATGTTATAGAAGTTTAAAAATCAAAATCTTACTAATAAATTTCCCGTTTTAGAAAAATGCAGAGAATGTATATTTTAAATCACCCTGTGGCCCTTAAAATTTAACCCTAAATTCACTTTGTTCCTCTTAAATTCATGTAAATTCTCTATGAATAAAGATTTTGGAATACTAAAGGACTATATTGAAATATCTAAGTTATGTTTATAACCAGAAACTTTATTGACACGCGTATTTTAACGGCCACTTTCATTGAAAGACTAAATTTATGAAAACATTTTACTAGCATACCGAAGTTATAATGGGTGGTTTAATTTTAATTGACTAAATATGTTGATTTTGAATAAAATTATTATGAAATTATTATCATTTATTTTTATAATGATAATATTTGTATGCTTCAATTATGTATGGAACAAAATATCGGCCAAATGGCCCCCCAAACTAGGCGGCACACCACGATCCGATAGTCCAAATTTTCAATGACACTGTTGATGCTCAATTGTTGGGCACGATTATGAGTCGAGGTTGCTTGCTCTTTTGCCACGTTATCGTGAAAAACAGCAATGTTTCCCATTCAACGAACTAAGATGGCATTCAGAGATGTTTTCACATTTCATACAGACCTGGGGTCTAATCGCCGCTGTCGATATCGAATCAATTCGATCGAAAATTTTTGTTTCGGGATTATGGCATTCGATATCGTGCAACAAATATACAAGTTTGATATGATAGCTTTCGATAGCGAGTCATCGATCGAATACTATCTTTGCAAAGCAATTCGATACCAAAATAGCTATCGTAAAGAACACAAAAAAATATTTAATTTGCGCGGTCTGTGAAAAAAGTATAAAAATGTAAGTTTTATTTATTTTGTAGTCAAAAGAATTTATTTATATGATTAAATTTTAGGACAAGTGTAAAAAATGTAAATGCCAAACAAAAGGAGGCAATGGCTGAATTCATGTCAGAGCATTCAAACTTAGCAAAAAACCTTTTACCAAATTGTGGACAGGGAAAAGTTGTTGCAAGCAGACTGTGGGAAACACTGTGCGTTTAAATTCGTTCGGTCCACCTACTGAAAATTCAAAGCTTTGGCGTAAGGTATGTTTATATACTTGTAATATAATTTCTTATAATGGTTTAATTTATTGTTTTTTGTTTTAAAGGTTTACACAGATCAAAAATTTAATATCAAAAAAAAAAGTAACGTTTAACAAAGCTGCAAAAAAGAAAACTGGTGGAGGTCCTTACGAAGAAATTCTTTTATCTTCCGCTGAAGAACAAATTCTTCAATCTGCCGGCATTGATGTACTATTATTTTAAAAATCATACAACCATAGAGTTGAGGCTATGAAAGCCTTTTCTATTAAAAAACATATGTTCGTTGTTGCTTGGCTTTTGCAGACCAATATGAGTGCCATCTATACATCCGATAACTATTTAAGAAAATATAAATATGTAAATATCATAAATATAAAATCATTAATAAACACAAACCTCCTAGAATCTTATAATTCTTCATGAATGCTTCCTGGTATTCAGATGACTGTTCAGGGGAAAAACTTATGAGATCTGGACACAGCTTTACCTCTATCTCCTTTGCTACGGTATCAATTATTTTGCTAACAGTACTTTGACACATGCCAATCAAATAATCGTTTCCAAATACATGTTGAATACTACCTGTAGCAAGCAATGAAACAGTTGCAGTTGAAAAGTTGGCGGTACTGCAGTTGACATATGTCCAGAAAAATCTAACAGTGAACGAATATAGCTAAAAGCTTCTTTTGACAACCTGAATCGTTTTTTAAATCTTTAAACGAAATTTTCATTTTATTTAAAAAATTACACTTGCTTTAAAGTAAATGTTTTACTTACGCTTTAGCTGGCAAAGATAGTGGGTCACTTTTATCTCTCATCTGTCTTCTTAAGCGCATCATTCCCATGCCACATTCATTCTCTGAATCCGGTAATGTCGAATAAGTTATCATTAGCGTTAGTTGATTCATTTTCTTCCCTTAAATATACAATTTTATTTTAAAATAACAAAAAGTCATTCTTTTTACTTACAATGTTTGTATTTTTTTATTTATTTTTATCCAAAGATATGTTATTATTCTATTACAAATAAAATAAAATCTTTTACAATGAACAAACAATTCGATTAGATAGCTATCGAGAGCCGTAATTTGACAATTCGATATATGTCGAATTTTTTTCCTTTACGATAGCTTGTTCGATATCGACAGCGGCGATTAGACCCCTGCTTTGCAGACATTTAAATATTTTTTACAATTCTCACGATTGTGGACGAATTCGAACGATTATGTTGACCAAAAGAATCACGAAGTGCACAAGATGCATTTTGATTTGAACGCCCATTTTTATAAAAATCTTTAATATTTAAAAGCGTTGCTCGATTGCGTATCTTTCCACGGTTCAAATTGAGTTAGTCTGAGATTGAGAAATGTCAAATGAAATACAAGAAAAAAGTTGAAGTTTAGATGTGGTTCATCCTAAACATGGGCCCTTAAAATTTAACCACCCTCTACAAAGAAAGTGATACATATTTTATTATAAAGAGATTATTCCATAGCGATTAACAAAATAATAAATATTGTGCTTTAAATGTACACAAAATTGGTGGTGGGTATAAAAGATTCGGCACAGCCGAATATAGTGCTCTTACTTGTTTTAATTCTTCTACTAATTTTTGAGCAATATTTTCATTAAATTCCATTTTAATTGTTAATTTTCGGCAAAAACAATTTTTGTATAATAAATGTACTGACACTGTGTGATGTGGCAACCAAATTCAATTTTCATGTAAATATTGAAAAAAATTGGCATCCCAATTCAGTTTCTTCTGAATAAGAATTAAAATTAAACCAATTCAAGAAAAAACTTTCTGAACAAAATAATCTCTCTCGCTCTCTCTCAAAAGTAAAACGTCAAACTCAATATAAAAAAAATTTGTTCTGAACTAAAATTTTATGGGTGAATCCAGCTTAAGAGGGTTAAATTCGGTCGGGTCAAAGCTTTCCTTATAGCCTTCACCATCATTTCCATATGTTATGTCAAAATTCCAGTAATGACCTTGTCGCAGCGTTATCAATAGTTTATATTTAATGTTGCATCGAATTTCATATGATAGTCACATTGATGGTGTTAAAAACAATAAATGCCCATTTTGTTTCGAATGTCATCTTAAGTTTTGAACTTTTACGCAGCTAACTGCGTAAAATGGTACATGCATTTGCATTTCATGCCCATAAGATAAAAAATTATCTGCCTTTTTTTTGGGACGAATTCTTAAATTTTGGTTATTTTATTGCAGTGGTCAAGCCTTTTCATTTGATACCAATAATGTGAGGATTGAAGGCAATATGTTGTAACAACTATATGTACCCATGTTTTCGCCATTTTATTTAGGGTGCCATTTCTTTCTACTACCCTTTAACTTATAATTCAACTCAATATATGAAAACCGATGATATGCTCTTTAATTAATACAGAACAGGAGGCAAATTACGGCATTCGAACGTGATCAAAATTTGAAAAATTCTTATTAGAATCTCTATACCTAAAGCACAGTGAACTCAATTTATAAAAATGAATTAAAACATTTAAAAGAAGCTATAAAAACAGATATAAGCTATTTTTCCTTATTGCCACAGATATTTGTTAGTTATAAAGGCTATAAATGGAAAAAATTTTTTACCCGTTAAATGCAATGTTTGCTATAACGAATGTTCGTTAAACCGGAAAACTATTATAAATAGAAGAATAAAATCTTTATAAAAATTATTTTTGCTTATAACTTTGCCAATTTGTAACTAATTTTTCTACAAATAGTTCTACTGGCAAATACCATATACAAATAGTAGTAGCAAACGTGTTTATAAACTATCCAAGGAATGATAGAAGTATGAAAAGGAGAAATAAACACGACAACCTTTTTTTTTTGTTTATATCACAAGTTTTTTTTAGACATTTGTGCTAGTTCTTAATAGTGATTCACTTCCGAATCAAGATTTTCCAAAGATTGATACCTTATACAGGCGGCGGCTATTAAAAGTTGATTTCAACGAATACACGGACAGCTGGACATAATTCAACTGACTGCCCTTATCATAAGCTTTCGGGAAATACATCTCTTCAGGAGGTCGACAATATTGTGACAATAAATAATTTAAAAAGGTAAATAGTTTGAATAATTATAACAAACACACATGGCACTTTGTTTAAGACATACAGAAAGTCATTGTTCGGTGTCTATCGCCTTCACAGTGCATATAAGTAAAAAATAAAATGCAACTGACTATGTTTCCAAAACTGCCATCGAAAGGATGTATAGAGAAAGCATAACAAAAATCTATTAAAAATATGAGAAAATGTGAACATGAAGAAAATGTCATTTGCTATGAATGAAAATTTAAAATGTTTTATTAACCCTACAAGAAATGAATGACTGAAACTAACACATACAAAATGTTTGTACTAACACTATTGCAGCAATTTAATATATAATTTCTGCTACAGGAAATATAATGCGTATGCAAGAGTGAGACAAATAATGTATGTTGATTTCTTGACGTTTAAAAAAAAAATTTGGAAAATAATTGTGTAAAATTTTTAATTCAGTGTTACAAAAAGTAATTTTTATTTAATAATTTGCAGTTCTTTCGACCAGGTTTTTTATAAAATACTCGAGAAATAAAAGGTAAGTACGAAAGGTAGCAGCCAAACATAAATATGTATGTATATGCCTTTGTATATTCTCATAATTTTTACTTTTAGTAATTCAAGCCATAATACCAATGACGCTAGTACCATGGAAACGGATTAAAATGAGCCCCTGCAGGAAGCAGTGAAATTAACAGGAAATATTGTATTAAAAAAAGTGATGTAGTGTTAAATATAATAATAAATAATATAAAAGATAATAAAGTTGTTTTATTGTACGAGTTAGCTTTGACCGATATATACGTTAAGTGTGACTCGTTAGCTTTGACCGATATATACGTTAAGTGTGACTACTATTTATATTATATTTGATTAGAAATAGCTGTAGTGTAAGTAGTCCAGATATATGTTTTGCAATCCACAGAACTAATAAGTAAAAGAAAGACGGAAAATCACATGTACACAAAAGTTTCAGTCATTTTTTTCACATTGCCCTTAAGAAACTAATAGAAACTTTAACCGATATATCAGTCACTAATACCAGTCATATAACCGGTCAAATGACCGTCACTGTTCTTGTAGGGTAAGTAGTTACATAGAGTACCAAGAGAATACTCCAAAATCCTTTTTATCCATTTCACCCCTTAATAGTTCGAAATTCAAAAGGAAGACCAGGCACTTGTGTACTTCCATGGTACACTGCTTATGGAATCATGCTCTATCAAAATCATATATTTGGTCAGTTATTGGATTTTTTGTAGCTGATTTATAACTCATTTTAACAAGTTTAACAAGCATTTAATGTTATTAAAAACATGTTTCAAATCCAATGCACTTTTAAATCTGAAAAATACACATTTTGGCAAATCAAATATATTTGTTTTATTTCTCATAAATATAAAAAATGCAAAAGTGATATGAGATTTTCCAACAAACGTGTTTCGTTAATTTTATATTTTCCAAATTTCAGTACAATTTTGTGTCACGTTTCTACTTTCTATCCTTGTTTGTATTAGATAAACGTGCTTGTATGTATCTGTACGTGTTAGAGTTGATATCATTGTTTGAGAATATTTAAAAGTTTTTACGAATCATATAAACTTTAAGAATTATTTAACACCGGAGTTTTTGGAAAAATACTAGAATTTGCACGCGACGTAAAAACGTATAAATGAAAGTCTAGAAAGTAAATAAATTTGTTGGGAAAATGTAAAATAAAAATGGTCTTAGTAACACAAGGGCTTAAAGCTCGTTCTGTGAGTCTTTAATTTGCAATGGCATGAGTAATAAAAAGTTACTAATTATTTGGCTGTTATTGGCAGCTATTAAGGATAATGTTGCCACCAGTTTCGAATTAGTGACAAATGGGCCAATGACGTCTTCGCATTCTGTGCCGCACCAAACACTGTGTTGGACAAACCACACAATTAATGGTTCGATGGCTTAAATTGTTGCACCAGCTGGATCTTGCATGCATGTGGCCCAAGATCTTTCCTCAAAACTTTCATAGTAGAGGACAAGCAGAAGCCGAGTTGCCGATTAATTTGAGACTTTGTCACACCAGCATCTACAAAGGCGATGGGTTCTTATGTACTTACAATACGGTCTGGATATATATGATTATTATTCGAAAGAGTAAACGATGTCATTAGTCGATCTATAATACTGCGAGTTACTAATTTACATGGACGATTATACGCACCGTAAAATTGTCGAAGTGCTCTACAAGTTTGGGGAACAGAGTACGTATTTTGGAAATAAATTTCTATGGCTTGTCAAAGTTGTTTTGTTGAAATTGATGAAACAAAAGCAAAGTCTAATTTCTTGTATGGCAGCGTGTTTTGTTCTTATATTTCATTAATTTCATTTATATATAATAAACCTCCGCAAAGTCCAAACAATATTAAATAAAATCAGACAAATGATTAAAAACTAAAACATGATTGTATCTTGTTTATATCTTTAATTGAGGATAAAAATCAAATCGATATTGCTAACACTTCTTATTACTCAATAAATTAGAGTTGAAAATCACATTAATTGTTTAGATCAGCCTGGTACTCTGTCACTGTTGTCAAACTCCATATAAAATAATTCATTAGAAATATTTATGGTATAATGTTGCCTACGCAGGGGCTCAATTGTCGTTCTGTGAAACTGTGAAATAGAAAAGCTTTTGTATAGCAAAGGGTATGGTGGCACCATATGATATGACACATTAAAACTTTTTATTTCATAGCTGCATAGAATGAAAAATGGTATCCAGTACTCTGTTTATAACGTAAGAAATAAAGGAAATGTTTTCGGCAACATTCAAGCAACATTTTGTTTCGTTTGAAATAACAACAGTGAACAACAGTTATTTTGTACGAAATTCAAACCAAGAGCTGATACATTTTTTTTCTTTGCGTGAAAAAATTATTTTTGTGTGTCAAATTCTTGGTGTAAAATAGCTCTATGTTAAAAGCAGGGAGCGTCAAATCGTACTACGTATTTTTCTCTAACCCTACGTTGCCACAAGCAAGTGTTTACTTGCAAGTAGTGTATACGTATTACTAACGAAAATCAGGAGAAATGCCAAAAAAAACACAAAAATTTTTTGAGTGGCTACACAGCACAGTGCAAGTACATTTTTAAAATGTCGTCAACAAATAAACTTCAAACAAATTTAAAACAAATGGCGCTGCTTCAATTGGTAATTAAGTGTTGTCAATAGCCACTATTGAACGTTACCTTTACCTTTTCATATAATTTTTTTTATTAAAAATTTATATTTATATTAAAACTTACATTTTAAATGAATATTTATATTTTTTCTTAATATTCTTTATATACATATTTATTAAAAAAATTAGCTGAATTATTTACCACAATTGCATGATATATTAGTGAGTTAACAAAAAACTCAGTATTAGACAACACTGTTTCTCGGCTTGTCACTTTACTTGCCGTAACTGTAAAAATTTTACTTGCTTAAAAATGTCTTCGCAAGCTGAGTCGCAGGTTGCCAAAATGTGGTTGTGTTAGTAAAAAAGTGTTAGTGTATTGGTTTTTTTCACTTGCACTTGCATGTGGCAACGGTAGGTAAGATCAATATCATTTGGAATAAAAAATTTTTTTAACTATAATAATTTATATAATAATTTAGCTAAATATAAAAAAAATTAATATGCACTTTAATTCGTATAGCGCAGAATTCGAAAAATGCCATTTATATTTAGAGGAAATAAATTTTAAAAATCAACTTAAAAAATCAAAGGAACTTTCTTGGATAACTATAAAAACAGACATAAGCAGTTTTCCTTATTGCCACAGAACTAAAGTTGCTAAATATATATTTCACAACAGAGCTACAGGGTTTACATACAAGATTTTAGCCATTTTTAAAAAAGTATACTCAATTTTTAAACAGAATTATTGCTAAAGAAAATATATAGATTAATATAGAAAGCATTTAAACGCGATTAAATTGAAGATTTTGAAAAAGGAAATTTTTAATTTTAGTCCACAATAATTTGGCGATGACAAATATAGACCTTATCGTAACTTTAATGGACAAATGGAACAAGTTTAAAATCAATATTGCAATGTGCTTGAAACAGAATTTCAACTTTAAAAGATTTTTATATCCTTTTTATGGTAAAAATTAGACTACACGTGCACAATGCAAATGTAAAAAATTAACAACTTAAAAAATTATCCGGGATATGTAATAAGCGTAGGCCTGGACGAAGGCAGTGATAAGAATGGGGCTAACAGAAAATCACCCCGAAAGTATTGTTGAGCGCTGTTGCGGGGTTGATTTGCTTTCTAAGAATCAAAGATAGCAAAGTTTTTTAGTCGGTATGCCCATAGGGAGAGTCCGACATAGCACATTGGTAGCGACTTTTGGTGTATGCAGAATCCATAAAAAAAGGTTGGCCAATAATACACACTAGCTTAAAGCCAACAACCAAATATATAACATAAACTAAAAACCAAGGTGAATTCGTACAGGTGAAATGATCAGCCCAGCTGATGGGAAAACTTTTTGTCAAAATGGGTTTAAATTGCCTAGATTTTATTTATTAATGCAGGAAAGGAAAATGTGATTTTGGCTTCAGTATTAAACAATTAACTTAAGTGTACTTATTTGATAATAAATGTACTAAATGTATGTATATTTGTTGCTTTTGCATCATCAATAATGTGTTTCAAAAATGTATATCCTTTTTTTAATCGTTTTTTAATTTATCCATCCCTGATATACGAATTAGCATTGACAGAAAATATCTCCTAAAAAATTGATTTGTTGTATCAATTCGCCGATACATATTCCTGTATAAATATGCCTTGTTAAAAACTTTCCCAGAAATTGTTAAACTTTGACCATTACGTCAACATCACTTCAACAATGACTAGAACGTCAAACAAACTAATAAAATTAATTCATACCTGCATTAATTGTTTTTAGTTTTTTGTTTGTTTATTATTTTGTTAAATTTTATAATAAAACGACACACGAACGCATAATAATTAAAAATTTGCTTAATACTTTATTACAATTGTGAAATAAAAACAAAAATATTTATTTGTTTTTTCTTTCGCTTGCCGGAATTTGAATATAAATTTGTATCAAATTTACATTTGAACCCTACAATAAATTAAAATATTGTAGCAGGTTTTTGTTGAGTTGTGAAATACCTTCATATGCGGTATGTAATATATGTTTCAAGCTTTATAAATAGTTTCTGAGAATCATTATTATAATACATATTTGTTGCCATTTTTAATGTGCAATTGACATATAATTGAACTGATATTACGGGACAATTGAAAACAGTTTATGGTGATTATTAAGAGATGTTCAAATGCTTGCCACAAAAGTATTGAAATCCATTCAACAAAAAACTGACAGCTAGAATAACATATTTTCTGACAGCTTTAATTTTGTTTTTTATTTATTATCAGACTGACTATCGCATTAGTTCTGCATAATAAACAGTGTCACACTTTGCCAATGTTGGATGTAAAATGTTTAATTTTTTCTGAAAGTCCAAAACTAATGATTAGCACCTGTGGTGCCCAAGGGTATATATAACTTTGTCATTCCGTTCGTAATTTCTACAATATATATTTCCGGTCCGGTTATGAATAGGGGAGTCGAATAAGCATTGTCCATCTGTCCGCGTGTTGGATGAAATCAACTGTTAGAAGCAATAACATGTTGCACAGATCTCCATGTAGTATCAATATATTGGAACTATTTGGTAATAAATCGCTATAAAAATCTGGCACAATTGCTTAAGATTGCCTTTGTTTCTTGCCATATTATAACTAAAATAATTAACATTTTTCATTCCTAAAATAATTTATTGTTACGATGGTTACTCTTTATCGATACTCTTTAGAAAAATTCATAAGTTTTGGACAAATCGGTCACTTATCACCAAAAATATGTTTTTCTTTTTAAAAAATATATCTAGTTTCATAAAATGCATTATATTTTATTACTGGCTCATGTTCAGAAATATCATGTTTCTCAATCTCCTAATTAAATCTTCGACACGATGAAAACACCAAATTACAAACCGTAGTCTCAAAAATTTTTCCTGAGAAAAACTAATAAATCGGTTTGAAGCTAACTGAAATATTAACACCATAATATCTAAATTTACATAATAATTGTCACCATAGTACGCAAAAAATTATGTTTGCGAATTCAATTTAATTTTGTTTTATCATTGTTTTTATTATGTTCTGAATTAAAAAAATAAAAGTTGCGAGATAAATTTTATTTAGGATTTTTATGTTTCTTCATTCGTCTCGCAAATTAAATAAATCTTTTTTTATACCCGCCACCAAAAAAATGGTGGAGGTATATTCATTTTGTCATTCCGTTTGTAGCACATCGAAATATACATTTTAGACCCCATAAAGTATATATTTTCTGAGTCCTGGTTTAATTTTACGACGACCTAACTATGTCCGTCTTGTTTCTCCTGGCGCCAAACATTCTTAATAAAACTGTGTATGTATTAATGTCCCTAAAAATTAAAAAACAAGTTGCCACAAGTATTTATTTAAATTTCTTAGAAAAAAATCTCCAAATGGAAAAAATTCGGTAAGAATTTTTTTATAATTAATCAAAATAGGATTATTATCATAAAATCCTAAAAGGTAATATAATAATATTCAATCCGAATTGCTTGTTTGAAACCCGTTTATACTTATGTTTCTTATCACTAATCAGACAGTCATATATTTAATCTTTAAAATTTGATATTGCCTGGTGTTCAACACTAAATGAAATTGCCTTTAACGTACATATGTATGTGTAACAAAAATTTGGGGAGAAATAAAAGTTAGAAAAACTAAAAATTAAAGTTATTAAAATATTTTCTTTAATTCCTAAAATGCTGAAATAGTCCCCATTAACACAACAAAAATAATAAGCTACAATGGCAACGCTGTTTCCTTTCTTTTCTATTTCTATTTGCTAATTGATTTTTCGATGATGTTATTTAAATGCAGTGTTCCCGGTTTTTTTTTTTAATTTTATCCCCAATTTTAAGTTTTTCATCCCCGAAAATCCCCAAAAAGACATTTTTTATCCCCAAAATCCCCAAGTTTTTTTTAAAATTATTTCAATTAAATTATATAGTTTTAAATTAAATTCATTTTTATTCGTATTATTATTAGTAATATGTAATATGTAGCAGTCTTTAAATTAATTTGATTTGTACTTTTAAATGTATGTATATGAAAAAAAATGTTATCAGAGAACAAATAAGTTAAAAGCAAATTATGTATCAATGGTTATCATTTCAAAAACTTCAGAATCAAAATCTTATGATTCATCGGCTAATAAAATTTTGTTATACATGGTGTTTGTATTAAAAAGCTTCAGCATTTTAGAAGATGGATAAAAGGTTTCACAACAAACTGAATTATTTTTGAAGTATGTGTTCATTCTGATAAGAGCTTATAATAACTCATATTGTATTCTATTGCGAATTTTTATTTCGGTTGTATTCATTATTGAAAAATTGCGTTCAACGCAAGCGTTACTCGTTGGGACGGACAACATATTCAAAATAAGTTCAGCAAGCTCTTTAAATGGTTTCGAACCAGCAGCATCTTGGTATGAAAAAACTTTGGACCAAAATACACTTAAATTTGTACCCACATCTTTACCAAAAAAATTGGGATTCATACAAGTCTTTTGGCGCATTTATATCTAACATGGGCTGTAATATTTTTAAAATAGATATAAACTTTGGTTGTCCTACTGAACTGCAACATAAGCTTGGTGAAAACTGCTTGAATATTTAAAAAAAAATTCAAATATGAAGAAAAACGTTTCAACATTTGTGCCAATAGACTCTTCATGTACAAAAAGCATACTTATGTTCTTAATTTTTAGGCATATAGATATATGTAGGTTGAGTTTTAACTTCTTCTTCAAATTCGTAACCCATATCCATTGCATCTAATAATCCTGAATCCATTTCGATGATTTCTTTAATTTTATCTGCATCATCTTCTTCTTTCAATTTAGGAATTATTGATGGTTTAAGAATTCTTGATGCTAGTGAAAAAAGAGTTACAAATAATTTTTCGTAAATACTTCCAGCATCCATTTTATCGGTTTGAAAATCTACATTCAGTCTATTCATTTCATTTAAAATAGGAGCCATAAATATTAAATATAGACTCAGTTCATCATTGCACATTAAATTATATATAAGTTGTGGCGTTTTTTCTGTCTCTGCTGTTTCTATTATTAAAAAGTGGTACTTTAGTTCGACCCATTGATTATAAAAAAATGAAATAAATATATATAAAAAAAATTAAGAGGAAAATAAGAAATTAGTAAAGTAAAACAATTATATTTTATCCCCAGAAAATCCCCAGATCACCAACACGAACTTTTGATCCCCAATCATGAAAAAAATCCCCAATTCGGGGACAAATCCCCTAAACTGAGAACGCTGTTTAAATGAATGATTCATGTAAGGAATCTTATATTTAAATTGTAGAGAGATATTTTTTTTCAATTTCTTTTAAATTTCATTTGTCTGGCAAATTTTAGTTTTAAAATTCAGAAAACAAAAAGAATTTTTCGTCACAATGTGGAAAATTTAGTTCATTCGAATTAATATTATTCACGATAAATATCTATTCGAATGATTTGCGTACTATGATTGTCACCTTCTAGACAACCGACAGAGTCAAATGAAAGGGTATGACTATAAATAATTAAAATCCATAATGGCCACCACTATAAAATGCCGTACAATAAATTGTTATATGGGACAAATCTAGTATTTCTAAACCAACCCCCGTATATATTGGGCTTGAACATTAAAAACCAGAAAACTTTGAAAAAGTTAAAATCCATTTTTTTCTGAACCCCGACAATATGGGTATAACTTAAAGGAACTTGACTAGTAGAATACAGCTAACTATGCAAAAATGTAAAATTAAGCATGCCGTTAAAAATAATGAAGTAAAATGCCGTATTTATATACATTGGATCTGATATCTGAGGCTACGTTACCATATGGTCATTATAGCTATGTACGTTATGGTGAAAGGTGTTATCAGATTCGTCATGACCGAATATAGCATTCTTACTTTCTTTATACTTATTTTAACCGTTTGCACATTTTACCTTTAAAATATTCCTATATTTCTTATATCAAACATAAGTCTATAGAGATTTTGAAAATCGTTATCATACACTTAGAAAAAATTATGCAAATTAAAACATCATTTTGTGAAATGTATCACTGTGCACCGTCTGCCTTTATAAATGTGAACGGAGAAACTTATTATAAGCAGAAATTAAATATATTTTTAGCCGAGAAAAAAATTAGACTTCGAAAGTTTCTTTTGCACTTTTCTGACAAGTTTATTAACTTTAAATCTCTTTTACACGTTGTGCTAATATTTATGAGTCTCTTCAACCATTTCGAACGACAAAAAATATACATTAAATATCACTGCGGTTAAAGTAGACTAAATGATGCCCTAAAAAATTGTTGTTCAAAGTTTATGAATTTTATATTTTTTTATTCTGAAATGTTTTCGAAGATAAATCGAATTTTTTTTTCCAGCCATAATTCCTTAATGAAGTGTGAGTTTTTTTTTCTCTATCAAAAACTTAAATTAAGCACAACTGCTTTAAATAGTAATCATTTGTTCTTTAGGAAATGGTTGAGACAAATTTGTATTTTGTTTGGTTTTTAACAAAAACTGCAGTTTCTGACCTAAGATCTTTTTGCCCAACTTCACAGAGTTATTAAGCCAACTGAGTTTCGTTTATTCCCGAATAACTAAAATATTTACATTGCCATTAGATTGAGTTTGTTTGTTTCACCTTGATAAGTTGATGTCTACGATTCTGTATTTAATTTGCACAACTTCTGGCCGTAGAGTACAGCCAAACCAAGAAAATGTTAATGAAAATATGTTTGTTATTTTAGCTTAAGGCATGCGTCTCTCCTCTTTCAGCGTCTTATGGTTTTCGGTAATGTAAACATGGTGCAAAATAAGGAATGGGGTGCAATATAGAGGTGGTTGGGGTTTGTTTCTAATGGTTTATTATACGTTTGTCTAAATATGTTTTCCTTTTTCTTATGGTTTAACTTTTACGCGTTTTGCGTTTTCTTTGCTATGATTTCTCTTCGGCTTGTTGCTGTTGTAGTTGTTGCAGTCCTTGTTGCCTGTTAGTTGACAACTTAAAGTTAAACTTCTTCTTTTGCTTTAGCTCTGGTATGTCAACAAAACCCACATTCTGACAACCCTTTCGCTTGACTCTATTATTTTTGGTTTTTTTTTTTATTTTCTTCTCGTCATCCTCATTCTTTTGGCATTTTCAAATCCCCCGGAGGACAAAATCATCTTCATTTCTTTTGTATTGTTATATTTCGTTTGCGATGTGAAGTATGTATTTCTGTTGTTAGTTTAAAGTCGTATTACAGTGCAAACATGTATTATGAACGTGATCTTATTGCATTTATGCGCGAAAATGTTGTGGCCAGAATTTTGATAGAATTTTAAGATTTTCTTTTTTGTGTGAGCATGGCAAAAGTTTTAAAAACTTTTTTGCTTCAGTTAGAAGTTAAACCGCAAAATCTTAATATTGTTTATTGGCATAGCAATATTGTTACTGTTTATTTAAAGGGGTGGGTGGGTAGTTGTTGGAAAATAAAATTATTTTCTAAAGTATTGTTTTAATAGGGTACATAGAGCTCATTTACTTCAATAGTGTGATAAGTTTAAATTCGTACATTTTGAGCTGACTACTATAGAAACATTCTTTAGGTTAAACTATTTAAAATGATTTCTAATCCGCTTGCTGGAAATATTGTTTTTTCTGTTATGACACTGTTGAAGGCCGAGGCCACGCAATGAGCGGTGAGCAGCAGAGCGGCGAGTTTGAAAAATTAGAACAAGTTCTAAGCGACAGCCGCTCATTGCGTGGTCACTTCAGTAGTATTCCATATGTTTTAATTTTCGGCCGCTCACCGCTTTGCCGCTCATTGCGTGGCCTCGGCCTAAGCTTTGTTTTAAATTTTACATCTTAACTAATGCTGAAGTCGAAGTTTGAATCAAGAAGGCCTTGAATTTTAAACAGGGGTAGTTTTGTATCAAAAAAATAAACAAAAATATTTGATATTCTATGAGGCCCTGCGCTTGAATTATTGCATCTCTACTGTTTTAGATAAGCTACTTTTACTTAAAAACTACCGGATACATTTTTTGTGAACATATAAATATCTATTTTAGGGCACATACTGGTGATTATGGCTGCCATCTTAAGCATTGTTGAAAAATGTTAAAACCGAAATTATTTTATTATAAATCTGCATGTTTATAAAATCATTTGAACAGGGTATAAAATATACTTCGCCTAGGAAGTGTAAAAATAAATATTTTCAATACTCTGCTCACATCAAAACATCTGCATCTGTATGAAAAATGCTTAAAAATGCAACAAAACCAAATAATATCAATTGATTTATCTGCACACAATGTCTTCGGAAACAGTCTATTCAAATTGAGACAAAATAAATAAAACAAATTAAGCGAAAACAAAAAAATAAATAAAAATCAACGAAAGTTAAATTGATGTTTAATTATTTCTCTGCACTCAAGAATTGACATTTGTCACTAGCACTTTAAAGTGATTTATGCCAAAATTGTTTTTGTTTCATTCGTTGTCAAAAGGAAAAATATTTTACTATTTAAAATTTGCTTAAACCATTAAATTAAATGATTTTCGCGCTTTTTATTTATATTTAAAGAAATCTGATGAAGAAAAAAAAAAACATCCGAAAATATATGCTCAAGTATTTATATTCGTCAATGATATGCCTATTAGAGTTGTTGTACTGGTTTTTCTCTTTGACAAGTCTGCATATAATAGGGATGCCAATTGGTATTTTCCGATTCCTAAATTCCAACATTTTTTGGGATTTTCTGGTACTTCTGTTTACTAATTTCTATCTTAATATTAATGGCCTGTTTTTGACTTTAAATATAAATTCTACACAGCGAGAGTTGTGAGTACCGCAATTGTTGCCAATCGCCTACGTTAGTTGTGATATTAGAATTTTACTGTTATATCTACAGAATTTCGTTTAGGAATGTAAATATGTAGTCAGCACTAAAAAATTATGATTCTTGCAATAGAAATTTTATAATCACAAATGAAAAGTTCTATTGCAGGAACTGCACCATTTGAATGGCAATGCATGTGATTTTCTGTTTTCTGGGTGTATTTAAGTTCAAAGTGCACTTCTTCAGTACTCATTTAAATAAAACTTAAATGAAATACTTAAAAGGAGTTTTAACGACTGCGCATTAAAGGCTATTTAAGTTATATATTAATAAACATATGTTCATGTTTCGCGAAAGTAAATGACAAATTGAGAATTTAAGGAAATTTTAATTTCTTCTTCTTGGCGTTTTAAACGCAGTGTAGGTACTCGTTCGTTATTTTCACGCCAGTATGACCCCATAAAGTATATATTTTCTGAAAGCTTCTGAATAGAGGAGTCGATTTAAAATTGTCCGCCTGTCCATCTGACCGTCTGTACGTGTGTTAGTTGAAATCAACTTTGAGCAGCAACCACATATTTTTCAGACCTGTTATGGTATCAGTCTTTTGAAAATATCCGGAAATGAATCGCTATTGAAATTTAGCAAAATCGCCCTATAACTTTCTGAGATATGAGCAAGTAAACACGACTGCCTCCGTTTTTATACAGTTCACCTGTGGTGCACAAGGGTCATTCTGTTTGTAATTTCTTTTCATTTTCGACCCCATAAAGGATATATTTTCTGAAAGCTTATAAAAGAGGAGTCGATTAAGCAATGTCCATCTGTCCATCTGTTGGTTTAAATCAACTTTAAGAAGCCACCACATGTTCCTCAGACCTGTGTATGGTATCAATCTTTTGGAAATATCCGAGAATAAGTCGCTGTTGAAATTCACTACAAGCGTCACTTAAGTTTCTGAGATATGAGCAAATAAACACGACTGCCTCTGTTTTTTACCACAAAAAATTAAAATGCTCAGCCATACAATTATTTATTTATAGATAACTTTGTTACTATTTGTATATGTAATATGCCTCTAGAGATATTCGTGAAAAATTTTGGCTAAATCGGGCTCTAATCGGTAACGTTATAGGCAAAATTTTTTTTGAAAAATATATATTCCAAAAATTTACAAACGAAAACCACTTTTTTCAGCTTCTAAACAATCGAGAGCCAATATTGGTATCATCTGAAAGGACTTGACTAGCGCAATACACGGCACTATAAAAAAATATAAAATTCATTATGGCCACCACTACAAAATGGCGAACAATAAAGTTATATATGGGTCAAATCTGGTATTTTAAAATGTAACTTCTTCAACCCTTAAAATATTGGTATAAAATAAAAGGGCTTGACCAGTAGAATACAGTAAAATCAAAGATGGCGTCTAAACAAAATGGCGGAAATTTTTTTCTTAACCCTTCAATATGAATATCAAATATTTCTGATATTTTGATACCTTACGCAAGGGTGTCTTGACTAGCGCAATATACGGCACTATAAAAAAATATTAAATTCATAATGGACGCTACTACAAAATGGCGGACAATAAATTTATATATGAGCCAAATTTGGTGATTAAAAAATTTAACTTCTTCAACCCTTAAAATATTGGTATAAAATAAAATAACTTGACCAGTAGAATTCAGTAAAATCAAAGATGGCGTCTAAAACAAAATGGCGGAAATTTTTTTCTTAACCCTTCAATATGGACATCAAATTAAAGGGCTTGATGAGTAGAATATGTGAAAATTCAAAATCAAAGATGGCGTCGGAAAGAATGAAGAAAAATGGCGTATAACACGAAATCTAGGTTAAGCTTCGATGTGGGATTATACCATGATGGTGAAGGGTATTATCAGATTCGGCACGGCCAAGTATAGCACTCTTGTTTGTGTTGATTCAGTTTTCTACTGATACTTCAACTTTCAAAATATTTATTTTTTTTTCTGCTAAACAGCCATCTTCTAGAAAAAATCATAATATTGAAGCATTTTTTCATTATAATTAAATAAGAATAATCGTTAACGATTGAAAAAAAACTCTATTTCAATAAAATTTAAGTTTCAATAAAACTTTACTAAATGCGTGCTTAAAAATAAACTCAAGAAATGTCATTAAGTCATTTAATTATACAGCATTGATATTATTCATACCAAAAAAAATATTATACAAAATTTTTTCAAGCTTAAAAAAAATAAGAAACATCATAAGGAGTGTATCAAGTACAATTGCACGATTTGAGTTTTAACTTAATGCTTTTTTTCGATACACTCCTTATTTCCTAATCCCGAAATCCCGAATCCCGGGATATGTAAGAATAAAAACTTTATGATATTCTTACAATTGTCTGTATATTAATATATCTATGTATGTGTGTGTTCTTGTAGATTCATGCATGTAAAATACATAAATACACACAATTCATTTACACTGACAATAATTATATTTTTAAAACACTTAATTGCAATATTACTAAAATCGTTTTGTCAATCGTGTTGCTGTTGCCGCTACTGTTGTTGTTGTTGTTGCAGATGTTGTCAATAAAGTCAACAATGTTGAATGATACATTCATATGCGATGTATTTAAGGCTGTTGTAAATTGAATGGGTTTGTGTAAGTGTGTGAATATGCACAAAATGCATGTGCAGCAGCATACCTTTGTAGTCGACAAAAAGAAAATTAAACGACTACAGTGACAAACAGTGGATGCAGCAACAACAACAACAACATTAAGTAGCAGCAACAACAAATTATACAAACCAATGGCATGTCATTACAATTAACAACAACAACAGCATCATATGCATTGAAAAGCGAATTGCATTTAAATATAACTGTAAAGTGGCAACAACAACAGCGACTAAAATTAAAAATATGCATTCAAAAACAACATCAATAACAACAAAAATAAACGAAATTTTGCAATTTTCTCGATAATTTCATGATTTTGCTTTCTGTGCATTATAAACATATTTTGGCCAATATCCAAAAGAATTTTCTTTTTTAATCAGCACATTAAACAAAAAAATTTAAAAAAAAAACATTAAATTAAATTACAAAAAAAGATAAAACTGCATTATTTTATTTATTTAACAAATAAAATAACGAAAAATTCTTTTACACTTTTTTATTTCTATTTTTTGTTATTCAATTCTGAAAATAATTCTTTATTTTTTTTTTTCGTTTTTGCATTTAATTTTATTACACATAAAAAGATAAAGATGATACTGGGGGGAAATAAGGAATACGTTATACTCTGACGAGTATATATAACGCAGTTATCTGACTTTCCCGATTGTATTATATTGTTTAAACAGATTTAAGAGACGGTTAAGAATTTTAAGTTTTTATATTTGAAGAAAATTTGTAAACTAGTGATGTAACAAATATCTATTTTTAAGTAGTGCAGCTAATACGAATGCGAATATGAATGCAAATATTCAGTTGAAAATTTAGCTCTGTTATATGGTCGGATTTTAGGGCCAAATTACTGATCGAGTAAAATTGTTCATAATTTTTATTTTTGGGTTTACCGCATTCATTTTCAAACAAGTACAATCGAAATTCGAGATTATGGCATACGATAACGAGTGTGTGTTTGCATTTGACTCGTTAGCTCTACATCAATCGAAAACAATATTTTTTAATTGTATGTGAAAAGAAAAACGAAAAAATTTTAGTTTTTTAAGATAATTAAACTTTAAAACAATAAAATAATATTATAGTTATTTTGAAGGACTAATATTAATAAAATAAACGGAAAGTAATAAGATGTTTTGGCTCAGTACATGACTGAGCATCCCAATTTAAATTTATTGCCAAATTGCAGCCAAGGTAAAGCAACAGCCAAAAGAATATGCTATGAACTTTCTCTTAAAAAGAATTCCTATGGACCACCAACAACGTTTTTTTTTTTTTTAATTTTTAGACTTTTATTTGCACAATACACCTAATTCTATTTTACACGGTTTTGATTTAACACGTTTTTAAAATAAACAAATATAAAATTTTTACACAATTTTATTCCTTTTAGTACGATTCAATATCTTTTGGGCTTTAATTATTATACCCTTCACACAGTGAAAAAGGGTATATATAGGTTTGTCATTCCGTGTGAAATTTCTACAATTTTGATTTCCGACCCCATAAAGTATATATTTTCTGAAAGCTTATGAATAGGGGAGTCGATTAAGCGCTGTCCGTCTGTCCGTCTGACCGTCTGTCCGTGTGTATGTTGAAATCAACTTTTTGAAGCCCCCCGACATCGCTTGGACTCGGGTGAGGTATTAAAATATCAGAAATATTCGGGAGTAGATCGCTATTGAAAATCAGAAACATCGGTACATAAACAACTGAGATATGAGCAAAAACCCACGACCACCTCGATTTTTTTTTCACAAAAGCAACATTACAACAACAACATACATACATACAAACGTGTATACTGGTTAGAGAAAACGTGGCATCGAATCCCAGCTGAGCCAAAAAATTTTTTTTTTAATTTTTTTTTAAATTTTTTTTTTATTTTTTTTTTTTATTTTTTATTTAATATATTATTTATATTTTTATTATTATTTTTTTTTTAAATTTTTTTAATTTTTTTTTTATTTTTTTTTGTTTTGTATATATTATATACATAATAATTTTTTTAAAAATTTTTTTTTTAAAAAATTTTTTTTTTTTTTAAATTTTTTTTTTTTTTTAAATTTTTTTTTAAAAATTTTTTTTTTGTTTGTTTTTTTTAACATTCATACGTGAATTTATAATTTTACAATGGGACGTTTTTATATATGTATGTTTTTATATGTATGTACGTATTTCATATGGGATGAATGGTGACACGTTGTGAAGGGTATATAAGATTCGGCACGGCCGAATATAGCGCTTTTACTTGTTTTTGGTTAAATTTAATTTTTAAGAAATATATTAAATTTTTAATGTAAATCATTTTTATTTTGGCTTAAGTTCATTAATTATATTATTTACTTTTATAATTCAAATTAAATTAAATTGCAATTATTTTAGAAATATTCCTTCAAAATTATTTCCGATATTAGCCGAGTGGAATGAATTTTCGAAACCAGCTACGATTTCATCATCAGCACTCTTTATTGGTATACTACTATGTAATTTAAAATTCCTATAAAATTCCTGTTCAAGAAAGAATAAAATAAAATTATTAAGAGATTAGAGAAACAAAGATAGAAATAGCATGTGCCTAGATATCCTATATTCATATAATTTTCTGCATGTCTTGTTCATGCGTATTTACCTTAAAACTTACGCATTCTCATAATAAGTTTTGGTTGGTTGGTTATCGTGGTAGTTCGCTGCACGCCAACAGTCAAGTTGAGTCTATATGACTCCGTTTTGACAGGACCACATCACTCGTCAGCTTCCAGTGTATCTCAGAATAAAATCCAAGAGTAAGGGTACTAGATCCACCCCCTGGCCCTGAGGTATCTCAGTAGATAATTCAGTCCAACTTAAGATATCGCAGAGAGGCCATCTAGTATATGTTCACCCAGAAATCTGTGTCTCTTAGCCGCCAGTGCAGAACATTCGCAGAGAAAGTGGAAAACCGATTCCTCCTTCTCTCTATCCAGACAATTGCGACAATGGTCGTTCGATGGGAGTCCGAGCCGACTTGCATGTTTGCCTAACATCCAGTGACCCGTCAATACCGCCAGCAACCTCGATATGTCCCTCCGACTTTGACTGGTAAGTTGCAATGTACGTCGTGCATCAAAAGAGGACCACGTAAGCCGTCCCACCTTACACGTGCTCAGCCCACGCCACCTGTTATCAGCCTTCCGGAGAAAGTGTCTGGAGATTCTGCTTTTAATAGTCCCCAACGGGATTGCAACTGCAATTGCATTAGAGATATCCAGAGCAGATCCTCCCCTGGCTAGCTCATCAGCACGCTCTTTACCATAGTGGCCCTTATGCGCAGGAATCCAAACTAGAGTAACGTCAGCCCGCTGACAAGCCTTGACAGTTCCTTTCTACATTGGCCAACTAATTTAGATGTAGTAATGTATGACCTGAGTGACAAGAGTGCCGCCTGACTGTCGACAAATTATAAGTTCAGTGACAACGTCTTCTTTTCATCCTCATAGGCAGATGGTAAATGTCGATTGACTTGTCGATCTGAAGTTGGATTTTAAAGTTTACAAAGCAGCTTCACTGGCGAAATGTACAGTTATGTGCTGCATTTCAAGTAAGTTATTATGGTGAACCAGGTTACTTCTTTGGAATGGTGGAATACACTGAAAATATTTGCAATATCAGAGCCAAGTTTCGATCCTTCCATATAGATTAATTAACCCTCGAAGGGGAGTTAGCTAGGTAGGTAGGCAGGTAGGTAAGGCTGGTGCAAAGTTACCCTCACCCGGAGATCATTACCGTCCATTGTGACGCCTAAATATAGAAATAAAGAGAAGAATGGAATAAGAATAGAAAATAGTTAGAACAGAAGAGAAGCAGACCAGTCCAGAGTCTCTGGCGGGAATCGAACCCGCAACCCCCAAGCTAGCAGACCAGTACACTACTGACTAGTCCACCGGGGCACCCCTCGAAAGAGAGTTAATTATCCGTAAATGGTTATTATCCCAGGATGGTGATTTAAATTTCATCAATGGATGTAAAACTGATGAATCGTAATAGATTTTTTGTTGTGTTTATTTATTCATTAAGTGGATTCGCTTATCCTTTTGTAGTCCGAATTCTGGAGAGCAGTAACTGAGAGCAGCGCTGGTAGTCATACTGCACATATAGTTGTGAGAAGAAAGACTAAGTACCATATTTAGAGCAGCCTGTAAAGTAAAATATTCTATTTCTTTTATACAATACCTGCAGGCATTTTAGGTAATTAATCCTTTCAATCTAAACTGATTTTTAGCTATAAGTTAAACACATGCAGTTTGATTTTAATTTTGAAGCATAAAATGGTTAAACCTTATGACTCATATCGAATATTTTGGTGGAATTCTGTAAAATGTTGATTAGAAGCAAAAATTATTGAAGAAGACAATTGAGAAAATTTGAAAATTATTGTAGTATCAGACTGTCAAAAAAGACTACATATCGTAGTTCTCAAATTATTGTGTTCTATAGGTATATGTTTTATGTGTCACATAGAACACAATAACTTGTCAACGACGATATGTACATCTATAACATATATTGGGTGATTTAAAGTTGAACCCCTAAGCTAATTTTTGGTTCGGCATTCGGCATATCGTCGTTAAATATTAACTGCTCTTTCTTAATTTTTTTTTTTAATTTAAATATTTAGTCCTATTATTACAATTTAGCATTAGTTAGAGGTAGGAGTTTGTTGGACGAATAAACAATTTATCATTATTACAAATTTAGTATAACCTACCGGGTTTAATGAACCTGCCTTTAACTTACCACTTACTTAAGATTAAAGTGAAGTTGTAGTATAGATAACTGTTTATCCGTCCAATAAAATACTGCCTGTAACTATGCCATATTGTAATAAAGGGCCTAAAAGTTTATAAAAAGTAGATATTTTGTAAGAAAAGATTTTTCAAGAACATGATAAGCCTTAAAGCTTATGACTATAGAAAGGGTTAAGCTTCAACTATAATTTATTATTAGGTTTTGTGTTCTAATAGGCTAATGAATGTTTAAGTGATTCGCTATATTTTTTTAAACAACAACATCTATTCTTAAAAAAAAATGTCATCAAGTCTCCACCTCTTCACTAATACCCCCATACAAAGTGGTAAATTACAAATAAAAAAAAAAATTCAATATATTTTTTTGAATTATTTTTACTTTTGAATGTGCAAAATAATCGATACCAAGGAAAAATTTTTATTTAGTATTGTTATACATAATTAAAAAAGAAAATAAATACTAAAACTCAATAGAAACCTAAAAATATAACAATTAATTTGCAAACACTTATAGGAAAATTTTTTTACAGCTGTTTGCTAAAAAATTGCTGTCTAACAAAAAAATAAATGCACAAAAAATAAATAAATAAATTAAAAAAAATTTAACAATTTGAAAATGTCAACTGATTGATTTGTACCAAAAAAAAAAAACAATTTAAGAATTTCAAAATATAAAAAAATTTTAAGAAAAATGCTGCAACTAATTGTATGAATCACTTAAATTACGAGAATGTATTATTAAAAAAATAAAGAAAAAAACAAAAAACCCATCAATATGATTTCATTTTGCTATTTTCAACTTAAATAAATATTTTTTTTCATATGAAACAAGACCCCAAATCAATTGATTTCTTTATGTTTATTGTATAAATTTTTGATTTCCCTCAAACAGGATTAAAGGTTACATAAGGGTAAAAATCACTTAACTTAAAAGCTTGTAAGCAGTTTGTTTCCATTTGCTGTCCATCACTCTTGTGTGATTTTTCAAATAGAAAATTTAAAATTCATATGAATTTTTCATTTTTCCCCCTCCCTTTTATACTACTTATTTGTAAGAAAATATTTTTATTCGCTTTTTGTAAAAGCAGCGTTAACATCAAATCATATATGTAAACCATTTTTCTTTTACTCGTATCACGTACATCTATACCTTTTTCTTGTTTTTTTTTTTTTTTTTTGTTAAAACATACGTTCTTTGGTCTAAGTTTGCTTTTTGCATTATGGCCATAAATTCACTTAAGCGAGTGAATGTTTCGATAATATTTTCTAAAATCATAAAAATTTCAAATTTATTTTATATGATTTTAGTTAAATTGAATTGTGGATTTTCGCCATCAAAATGAATAATTTATTAAATGAAATATACGAGCGCCAAATTCCACTGAAAAAAGGTTTTCATATAAAGTATCCATTTTATGCAAAAGTTAAATAAATAAGACATTTTATGATCATATAATATAGAACACACAATGTGCGTAACTTGATTTCTATAATCATATAAATGCATTTTTATTGTTACAGAACACAGTTGGGAAATATTGTAGTTTAATTTCCAGACAATCAAAACCATGAACATTTACCTGACATAACATTAACTTTTTGAAAATCTGTAGTGTCACAAGTTGTTGACCCATTTTTAGGGTTTAAATATTGGATTGGCAGACTTGTAGGAAAAATATTTTACCCACTACAGGGACAACAACGAGAAACTGTTATCCATTGTTTTGCTTTAGGCAAATCTCATCAAAATACAAACCAACAATAACTAAACCATAATATTTCACAGCAACTCCATCATTAATTAAATGATAAATATATACAGACACACAAACACACACACACATACATACATACAATATATTTATCATTATAAATTAACAACCTGATATGAACAGAAATGCTAACTCGTTACATATTCAAAAAGCCACTCATCACCTAAAAAGCGACGTAATGAAATTATGTAAAAAATGGTCGAATTACGAATAAAGAAAACGGCAAAAGAAAATGAAATAAATTTACATAAGATCTAAGACAGTAAAAACTAAAACTATAATTAATTAAAATGTTTATCTAACAAAAATGTAATTTGAAAAAATGGCAAATTGTCTGCAAGAATGGAACAAAGTCAACAAAAGCCACAATTTATTTGGAATTCACGCATTCGCGTATTAAACAAACTACCGCCAAGAAGAGACCTACCACAAACACTCACTCCCGCTTGACTATGACGGCAGCAAGTCATCATCATCAACATCATCATCATAGCCACCATCGTGCACAGTTAAACAGAGTCGTATTTTAAGTAATTTGTCTTTCTTTTTTATTGTTATAAAAATAAAAAAATAACAACAAACAAAATAAATAATTTAAATAAAATATAGAAATTGTTAAGAAAAAAAAATACTGATTAGGTGCTTCTAACTATAGTATGGCAGAAATCTAAAATAGCAAAAGCAGCAACTTTAAGCCTTCAGGCATAATCTTTTATTTTGACAGCTAAAAACAAAAATAAATAACGACTACGCAGCCTAGAGGGTCTAAAAGAAATCTAGCAACAGCAACAACACAATTGCAATAATAGCATTAAAAAATCCACTGTGGTTGGTTCACTGGTTGGTTGGTTGGTTGGTTAGATGATTATTACTCCTATAACATGGTTAGAGGTTGGCAACACAACAACTATTTTAAATGGCTGACATGGTTGATTATAGCGGAAGAATGATTTTTTTTTAAGAGAAAAAACACATAAGAAAAATTAACTAAAACTCAACTATGAAATCAACATGAAAACTACAAAAATTAAATTAAAATGTTGTGGAGAAAAAACTAAAAATTATAATTTTAACACAACAATACAATGAATTTGTTGTACATCCGCATGCCAGATATGAACAACCCTTTTTTATAGGCAGAAGTTGGTAAAGTGTAGTACCAAAAGTAAATTAACAATAAATAATTTTTAGAGAACTGGCAAAATTTATCTGAATAAAACTTAAAGAAATTTTATAGGGTTATTTTGTATCCACAGACAATCCATAATTAATTTGCATTTTCAGATAGAAAATCTCATTATCCTAAGTTAATTATAATAAAGGGTACGCCATTTAAAATCTTAAACTTAAACTCGATTTCAGTTTGTAAAAAAAAAATTAGAAAAAAAATTTTTGCCTATAACTTTACCGATTAGAGCAAAATTTTGCACGAATATCTCTAGAGGCTTTTAATATCTGCAAATAGTAGCAAAGGTACCTATAAATTATTCTATGGCTGAAAAATTTTAATTTTGGTGGTAAAGATATGGAAAAAAAACAGAGGCACTCGTATTTATTTGCTCATACCTCAGAAAGTTATGGGCGATAGTGCTGAATTTTAATAGCGATTTATTCCCGGATATTTCCAAAAGATTGATAGTATACACAGATCTAACGAACATATGGTTGCTTCTAAAAGTTGATTTCAACCAACACACGGACAGACGTTCAAGGCTTAATCGACTCCTCTATTCATAAGCTTTCAGAAAATATATACTTTATGGGGTCGGAAATGAAAATTGTAGAAATTACAAACGGAATGACAAAGCTAAATATACCCTTGCGCACTTCAGGTGAAGGGTATAAAAATCCAGGAGTGACCATTTCAAACCAACAACTTTTGTTACTTTAGCAAGTCTTAATTTTTTATTTGTTTGAAATTAGCTCTTGGTATTCTTAAAATGCACTAGAAGTTTTATAATGGAATCTGCATTACTTTAGGAGGAATGAAAATGAATCAACAACATACAGTGGTACTTAATGTTATAAAAAATTACCTGTCAAATAAAGTTGATTTCTTGAATATTTAAAATTTTTTTGGCCAATTCACAAGAGTGTCCAAGTGTCATAATGTCATAAAGTCATAAGTTCAAAAAATTGTTTAAACGATTTTAAGGCTTGGATTGCTTATTGTAAAATTTTTTAGACCTTTTTAAAATTTTTTTATATTATGACATTATAACAATATGACAGTTAGGACACCCTTGTGAATTGGCCAGTTGTTTATGTTTTACATCCAACACTTAATCTTCGATCAGAGAATGGTGGTGCTAAAAACGTAGAAGGTTTCGAAAATCCACTCCACTAAACAAGCGTCGGCAAAACATCCGCTCATCAGATTATTCTTTTTTATTTAATTTCATAATTAAATAAAAAATAAAAGGAAATTTAAAATAAACTCAAGCCTGAAAGAAAGTTAAACTTAGTATAAAAAATTTTTTTATTATAATTTGATGTTGCGCTACCACAATAGGTAGCTTTTTCCGCGAAAGTGAAATATTAATAATTAATTATATATTTTTATAAAAAAACTGATCCAGAATAAAGCCTTATATCGATACATTTTTTCTATTTGCCCGTCACTAATAAAGATCATAAGAAAATTAGTTTTAATCAGGGACCGAAAATAACAGTTATTTTGGAATTTTAAAGCAAAAAAAGCATTCAGAAGTAAATGTCGTAAAACGTATTCAAGTATACCATATTGATCCTTATGCATTAGTCTATCATAAAATATGTTGCTTTTTAAAATTTTGATTTTTATTTTTTTGAGCAAAAATAAAAGTTATTTTTTGATTTTTATTTTTTCAAGCAAAAATAAAAGTTATTTTTTGATTTTTATTTTTTCGAGCAAAAATTAAAGTAAGTTTTTGATTTTTATTTTTTCGAGCAAAAATAAAAGTTATTTTTTGATTTTTATTTTTTCGAGCAAAAATAAAAGTTATTTTTTTGATTTTTATTTTTTCGATATTAAATATTATTTAAATGTAACGGTAAAGTCGAGTTTTTAATAACTGTACTCGAATTTGTGATTTCTCATATTTATTGTCAGTGATTGTTTAATATCGTTACATACTACTCTAAAAGCTCCTAATAACTCCTCTCATTTTTATCAATTCGTTTTGCTTAGTATTAACAAATTATCAACTATTTCTTTTTCGAACTTTGTTATCAACTATTGTCTTTAATTATTAATTATAATGTGATTTTAATTTTTTATGTATGTTATTTTTCAGGTTGTTTTAAAAACTTTTCAGCAATCATGTAGGATGATTTACTAAATACCTGAACAACTTCGTAACTCAGGCAAACCAGCACCCACCATTGATATAGAATACATAGTATACAAAAATGTGAGAAATCACAAAAAATGTGATCATCATGCGAATTTTTTATGAAAATTAAAATAAATATTTAATATTAACTTAATTATGTAACACGTACATTTCGTTCGAAAATAAATTTTTTTTGTTGCTCAAAAAAATAAAAATCAAAAAATAACTTTTATTTCTGCTCGAAAAAATAAAAATCAAAAAATAACTTTTATTTTTGCCCAAAAAAATAAAAATCAAAAAATAACTTTTATTTTTGCTCGAAAAAATCAAAATCAAAAAATTACTTTTATTTTTGCCCAAAAAAAAATAAAAATCAAAAAATAACTTTTATTTTTGCTCGAAAAAATAAAAATCAAAAAATAACTTTTATTTTTGCTCGAAAAAATAAAAATCAAAAAATAACTTTTATTTTTGCCAAAAAAAATAATAATCAAAAAATAACTTTTAAATTTGCTCGAAAAAATAAAAATCAAAAAATAACTTTTATTTTTGCCCAAAAAAATAAAAAATCAAAAAATAACTTTTATTTTTGCTCGAAAAAATAAAAATCAAAAAATAACTTTTATTTTTGCCCAAAAAAATAAAAATCAAAAATAACTTTTATTTTTGCTCGAAAAAATCAAAATCAAAAAATAACTTTTATTTTTGCCCAAAAAAAAATAAAAATCAAAAAATAACTTTTATTTTTGCTCGAAAAAATAAAAATCAAAAAATAACTTTTATTTTTGCTCGAAAAAATAAAAATCAAAAAATAACTTTTATTTTTGCTCAAAAAAATAAAAATCAAAAAGTAACTGTTATCATCTGACTTTTATGAAAAAAAGGATTAATTATTACGGTCCCTGGTTTTAATTTTAAAATAATATAATAGTCAAAACAACATAATAAACAGTGTCGTTTATAAATACCAGTGTTCCTGTTCCAAAAAAAAAAAACTTAAAACAATTAAAAATGTAACAAAAAAGTCTTGAATTAAAAGGTCTTGAGAGTATTCGAATTAAAAAAAATATTTCTATAAATAGGTCCTGCAAAGAGAGGAAATATTTGATAATTTTTTCATATCAAAAGTATTCAATAATTTTATGTTATAGTGAAATACTTTGTTGATTATTTAGCTAAACTAATTTTGTTTTATTATTTATTTCAAAAAAACCGGTTAACCGGTTTTTTCAATTTCTATCCGGAAAAAACGAAATCTAGTTTTAAAAAAAAGTCAAATACTCAATCTTCTTAGAATTTTTTTTCTCTCTGTAAAAAAAAATAATGTTTTAGGAGTGGAAAACTATAGAAGGCTTCTAGACCAGAGCAAACACAAGCGAACCTTCTATTTAAATTTGGGATTGTATATTCTGAAAGACTTCAGGTAAGATCTCAACTATTTGCATCAGTTTTTATTATTATTAAATATTAGGAGGAAACCGCTCTTTCCTTACGTCCATTATAACAAAGTCCAGAAAATCAAATAAAGGTCCCGCCACAATATTTTTAGTTCGCCATATCGGTCATAAAGTCATTTGAATATAAAAAAATGTTTTCAACTTAATATATTTGTAATCTATTTGTATTTTGTTAAAAGGTAATGTATAAACATGTGTTAAATGTTCACTTTATTAAATTAAGTTTCTAACACCATTATAAAGTGTTCTACACCGTTTCCAATTGAAATAAAAACATAAATCTGAATAGCAAAATGCATACAAAAATAAAATATTATTAGGGTTTTTGTAAAATTACAAGAATCAGTTAAGTTCAACAACTACATAATAGTGCTCAACAATTAGCTAACTTCGTAAAGCAGCTAATATACGGCATGTTTTTTACATCTGACTTGACAAATTTCACACTGATAAATACGAACATGTCGTGTGTTACCTTTAAAACATTACATCTGTAAAAAACATGTGTTGAGACATCTGACAAAATTTCGATTAGAGCGCGCTCTATTTTCTCTTCTGTCAAATCATGTTACATCAGCCGTTGGCAGAAATCTCTGCTGCTGCAAAGCAGTCAGCGACGGTTACCTGTAAAAGTACAATTTTGACAGACATGTAGATTTACATTTGTCTCACAAATTTTAAAGTTAAGATGTAAAAAACATGAAGTGTATTATAGCCTTAAGTAAATGGTGTTTTATGTATTCGAAATGTATGTGTTTATAGGTAATATAATTTTATGCCGGTTAAAATACAAATACGTAACATACAAGTTAAAACGAAACGCAGTCATGTAAGGCTGGCTCATTCAAGTTAAAAAACATTAAATGTGAATTTTTGTTTTATTTTAATATCATTCACATAAAATTATTTTTATTTTCAGTTTTGCATTTCTTACCCCTATTATTCATTCTTGTTACTAAAATTTTTATATTTTATATTTTTCCTCATATTCATTTGTTTTATTTTTTTTTTCTTTCCTATTTAAGGAAAATTTATTTGAAATTTATGCGAATGCGCGCGCATGCTTAATAAACACATCTTTCTTTTTTTATTTAATACAATTTCGTTTAAGGTTTTATTATGTAGGAGTTTTTCAAATATTCAATACAATAAAATAAACACAGGTATACATGTACATGTACTACTACATGATGAACATCTTGTGTTACCGCCTAAGGTGTCTTTTGTTCCAATTGTAATGTAGTGGGAATCTGCCTTATAGTCATTTCTATATTTACGGTTTTTATTGTTTTCTGTTTTAATAAATAGCGGTTGTGTTTTATATTCAGGAAGTGTTTATTGTCCAAACAAATACTTAAATCCTTTAGAGAAGTATTTGTATTTTTCTTAAGTTTAAGCAAGCACTTGACCTTTTCTTCAGCTAACGAATTTATAAAAAGCAGGTGACAACCTAAGGGCATAACAGCATTTCGACAAAAAAAACTTATTTAGGAAAAAAACCATACATGTGTGTTGAAAGAGTCGAAAGAGTTAAACTAATTGAAAAGAAGACAATTGAAATTCACCTTGTGCATTCAAAGATAGCGACTAAATTTTTAAAACTTATATTTTTATGAGCTAAACAAAATATATCAAAATTTTTTTAAACACAGTATCGATGCTAAACAAGCTACAGTTTTGACCGATTATTATAAAAAACAAGTAAAAGTGCTATATTCGGCCGTGCCGAATCTTATATACCCTTCACAACGTTTAGTCATGCAATAACAATAGTTTGTATCACCATTCATCTCATATGAAATACGTACATACATATAAAAAACATACATATATAAAAACATTCCATTGTAAAATTAAAAATTTACGTATGTATGTTAAAAAAAAAAAAAATAAAAACAAAAAAAATTAAAAAAAAAAAAATTTAAAAATAAAATTTAAAAAAAAAAATAAAAATAAAATTAAAAAAAAATTTAAAAAAAATAATTAAAGTGTATATAATAAATATAAAACAAAAAATAACAAAAAAAAAAAAAATTAGAAAAAAAATTAATATTTTAAATAAAAAAAAAAAATTAAAAAAAAAAATATAAAAAAAAAATAATAATATTTTAAATAAAAAATAAATAAAAAATAAAAAGAAAATAAAAAAATATAAAAAAATTTTTTTTTTTTTGGCTTATAGGGCCCATACACTACACCATAATAATTGTACAATCAAGTGACTGTGCCAGCTGATTGACCGTGTATGGGGTTATGGTGTGATTGTACCAGCTGATGGTGCTTTATCAAAAATAGTTTGATATTTTTTTGATTGTACCAGCATGATTTAGTCGTGTGTGGCAAAATTAGCTCATAAAAGTTAATTCGTCAAGGCATAAACATCAAAAAAATACAACATTTCAAATTTAAATGCCAATTCATAGCCATTTCGTCATCCAAACACGTTTTTTTTGCTCCTAATTCGTTTTCACAAATTTTTTCGTTATTCATTACAAACTTTTCCGCACAATTTTTGGGTAAAAAATGAATTTTGTACCACCATGCTCGTGTAGTGTGTGCTTAAAGCTTAATTGCACAAACATTTGATTGCACAATTTTATGGTGTTGTGTATGGGCCTTATTAGCTGGGATTCACGTTTGTATGTATGTATGTATGTTGTTGTTGTAATGTTGTTTTTGTGAAAAAAAAATAAAGGTGGTCGTAGGTTTTTGCTCATATCTCAGTTGTTTATGTACCGATGTTTCTGATTTTCAATACCGATCTACTCCCGAATATTTCTGATATTTTAATACCTCACCTGGGTCCAAGAGATGTCGGGGGACTTCAAAAAGTTGATTTCAACATACACACGGACAGACTGACAGAGCTTAATCGACTCCTCTATTCATAAGCTTTCAGAAAATATATAATTTATGGGGTCGGAAATGAAAATTGTAGAAATTTCACACGGAATGGTGTAATAATAAAATATAATAATAAAATATTAAATGTAGTTTAGCTTAAATTATTTTATATTCACATACACATACAAAATAAAAACAATAGAGCTTCAGTCAAATGACATATTTGACCTGGGTTATTCGCAGCCATTAAGGAACAATAAAAAAAATTCAACAGAAATAAATAAGGTTAATCCATTAATTTAACACCCCTACAATTATAATACAAGTTACAACTTAATTTAATTTTACTTTACTTTTTCCTTTTGATTAATGGGGGAGAATTCAGGAGACCGATTTGATAAGCGAACGTTACTACACGAGTATAAGCTGTTGTTTAAAATGAAACCATAAATTTTGAAAAGTGCCATAACACCCGCTGATTTGAAAACAAAAAGACAAAAGAAAAATTGTTTAGTATAAAAACTACTGGACACAGGCACATGATAAAACTAGTTAAATACAGCGAAAAAAGAACATCATCCACGATTAGTATTGAGAATAATACAAATGCTGAAATGTTATTTTATTTCCAAAACGAAATATAACACCTTTCATTTATGAAATAAATAAAAAATTAGTATATGATTACAATTTTAACACAAACAACTTTCTAATGCCATACATTCATACGCTTTCTAGTATGGTTTTATCGCTAAGTAGGGAGTTTGTTGATAAATCACAAGAACGTTTTATAGGGTGTAAAGTTAAATGTAGTCAACTGGCAATCAGTTGGTCTAGGATAAGTAAAAATGCAGTAATAAGCTAATAACAAATAATATTTCCTAAATTTAAAGGACTTGACCAGTTCAGTGAAAGCCACACTGATGCAAATTTATAGCATAAACTTCAGACTTCCAGAAATTAACACAGTATAATAACAGCTGTGCTAAAAATTAGCATAATCGAAACCAAAGTCTGGCAGTCGATTTGTGGCATGCCAAATCTTTTGCAAATGTCCAGGAATGTATCGCTTCTGAAAGTAAGCATAAGCGTCAATAACTTTCTGAATTATGAGCAAATAAACTTGACTACCTCAGTTTTGACCATATAAATCAAGATTTTTTAGTCCCATATATCTTTGGAGGTAATTCGTAAAAAATTTGGGACAAATCGGTACCTACTTAATCGGCAAAATTGTAGACGATAACAATTTTTAAAAGTATAAATTTGTATAAATATATCAAGTTACTTAATTATTTAAATAATTTTTAAACATATTAAAGACGCTAAAATACAAGCCGCAATCTCGGAAATTCCTGATGAGAAAAATTTTCAAATCGGTTAGAAACTCACTAAAAAGCGCAAAAATACCAGGTTTATATTTAAAATTTCAAACGAAAATCCGGTTTTTTTTAGCTTCAGCTACAGGACAATATAAAAGACCGATATTGGTGTCAAAAGAAAAGCCTTGACCAGCAAAATTTATAATATTTTTAAAAATCCATGATGGCCGCTACTACAAATTGGCGTACAATAAATTTGTTTGCGTACATGGGTCAAATCAAGTAATTAAAAATATAGCCACTTTAAACCCTCCAATGCTCGTATCGAACGAATGGGTTCCACCAGTAGAATACAGCAGACTATGAAAAGGTAAAAATTAAAGATGGCGTCCGCAAAAAAGTCAGATATAAATATGGTTCAAATATAGTAATTACGGCTTTTCCCCTTTAATACTCACAATATTGGTATCAAATGAGTGGAATTGACCAATAGAATACAACAAACTATGAAAAATTAAAAGTCCAAGATGACGCCATAAATAAGATCGCGGATAACTTCTTTTCTCAACCCCCTCAATATGTCTATCAGTAGAAAGGGCTTGACTAGTAGAATATGTATGTAAAAATTCAAAACCAAAATTGGCGTCAGAAATAATTAAGCCAAATGGCTTGACATTAAATTTCAAACCTAAGCTACGGTATGTCTATGTACATGATGGTAAAGGTAAAGGGTATTACTTAATACAAAAATTAAAATTGTTTTATAGACTCGTTGCTTATTTCAAAAACTTGCTAAACCTTCTCACGAGTTTTAGACATGGTAGCAATAACAATTTAACAGTTTTAGTCTCGAAAATAGGTCTCGAAAAAGCTGCAAAATCGGTTCGAAGCTGACTGAGATATAAACACTACGATACGACTGCCTCGGTAGTTTTTTTTTATACGAAAATCTAATATTTTTTTTATTATATAAAAGGGTTTGACGAGGACAGTATAGTACGACAGTACGGACAGTATGTGTCCGAAACAAAATTATGGATTCAATACTTTCTAAACCTTCTAAATATGGGTATGAAAAATTTTAAATTCAACATGGATTCTGAAAAAAAACTACAGATACCGTACTCTTTGAATCAAAACAAATTACAATTATTTTTTTTAACCCCATCAACATGACCGAACTTGATTAGTATAATAAGTACACCTGGAAATATGTCAAATGTGAGATGGCCAACACAACAAGATGGCGGTATTCATGTATTTTTTTTTCATATCCAAATACTTAAAGCGCTATTAATCGACCACAGTATATACAGTTGTAATTACAGAGGTTTTTAGTTACAAACGAAATTAGTTTTGAAAATTCAGGAATTCAGTATTAACCTGACATCTTTTTATACCCTTCACCCAAGGCGAATTCATACAGGTGAAATTATCAGCCCAGCTGATTGTGAAACATTTTGTCAAAATTGGTTGAATTTGCCTTATTAATGCAGGGAAGGGAAATGTGATTTTAAATTCTGTATTAAACAATTAACTTACATGTACATTTTTGATAAAAAAAATGTGCTAAATTTATGTATATTTGTAGCTTTTGCGTCATTAATAATGTGTTTCAAACAATTATATCCTTTTTTTAATCAAATTTTATTATATTTAATATGTAAAAACACCTTTTCCATCCCTGATATACGAATTGGCCTTGACATAAAACATCACATGAAAAGTTGCTTTGTTGTATCAATTCGCCGTTGCATATACCTTATGGATATGCCTTGCCTTCACCTGTGGTGCACAAGGGTATATATAGCTTTGTCATTCCGTTTGTAATTTCTATAAATTTCATTTCCGACCCCATAAAGTATATATTTTCTGAAAGCTTATGAATAGAGGAGTCGATTAAGCCCTGACCGTCTGTCCGTCTGTTGGTTGAAATCAACTTTTAGAAGCAACTATATGTTCCTCAGATTTGTATATGGTATCAATCCCTTGGAAATATCCAGGAATGAATCGCTATTGAAATTCAGCACAATCGCCCCATAACTTTCTGAGATATGAGCAAAAAACCACGACCACCTCGTTTTTTTTCACAATTACAACAACAACATACATACATACATGTAAAAAACATACCAAACAAAAAAAAATTACAAAAAAAAAAATATTAAAAATAAGAAAAAAATAATAAAAAACTACAAAAAAAAAATTTTAAAAAAATTTTATAAAAAAAATTTAAAAAAAATATAAAATATAAATAATATCTATATCTATATATATAAAAGTGAAACTCTGTGTGTGTGTGTGTGTGTGTGTGTGTTAGCTATAGACTCCGAAACTGTAAAACCGATTCGGCTCAAACTTTGGTAAGTTGTTGTACACATACCAGGGAGTGTTTATGGGTGGAAAAAAGTGGGCGGGGCCACGCCCATAAAAAATTAGTTATCATTTTAAGCTACTTGCACATGACCGATTTTTCTGAAACTTTGCACACATATCGAGCTCTCATGACTTAATAATTTCGTGATTAAAAAAGTGGGCGGGGCCACGCCCATAAAAAATTTTTAATTTTGAGGTACTAGCAATGGACGGATTTTACTGAAACTTTGCACACGTATTGGGCTGTTATGACTTTATAATTTCGTGATTAGAAAAGTGGGCAGGGCCACGCCCATAAAAAAAAGTTATAAGTTTGAGGTACTTGCACTGGACCGATTTTTCTAAAACTTTGCACACACACTAAGCTGTCATGACTTTACAATTTCGTCATTAGAAAAGTGGGCAGTGCCACGCCCATAAAAAATAGGTATCATTTTGAGGTACTTGCACTGGCACGATTTTTCTGAAGCTTTGCACACATATTGAGTTGTCATGACTATACAGTTTCGTATTTAGAAAAGTGGGCAGTGCCACGCCCATAAAAAAAGGTATCATTTTGAGGTACTTACACTGGACCCATTTTTCTGAAACTTTGCACACTTATTGAGCTGTCATGACTATACAGTTTCGTAATTAGAAAAGTGGGCAGTGCCACGCTCATAAAGAAAAAGTTATAGTTTTTAGCCTTGCACTTGATATTCGATTAAAATATGGAATGCGATTAAAATTCATGAAGGGGCGTAACAACGCGCGCCGGGATTGGCTAGTATTAAATAAAATAAAATAAATTTTTTTTGGCTCAGCTGGGATTCGATGCCACATTTATTCTAACGTGTACGTATGCACATATTTTATATGGGATGAATGGTGATACAAACAATTGTTAGTGCATGACTACACGTTGTGAAGGGTATATAAGATTGAAGTTGTAATAATGTAAAGCTGTTTATCGGGTGCAAAAAATCCTACTATTAACTAACGGCAAATTGTAATAATGGCCCTAAGTCTGTCAAACTTGTTTATAAAAAGCTTCAGCAAAATCGAAAACTTGTTTTTTATTAGAACTTGGAACAAACTTTAGGAGTTGACAAATGCATCGCAGATGAAAGTTTATCTCATAATGATGAACAACAAATGTCTTCTTTTAATGTTTTTATATAACTCCATGAAAGCACAGGTTGAGTACTTACCAGTCGCTGATTAATGGGACACATGAAAAGTAATGAAAAGAAAAGCTTGTTGTTTAACGTATTAGTTGGATCCAAAAGCAAATCACAGTGGGTCTACCAGCATTGTATTCGATCTTCGTATGGCACAATCCAAAATTGATACATTAAAACAAATTTGTATACAATTGCGAATAAACTACATAATTTCTTTTGTAAACAGTATCTAAAGTTTAAACTTTGCTAATGGTGCGGCACATTTGACAGAAAACTATCAGTTTTAAAATTCGTCGCTAAAAAGTCTCAGTAAATTTATGCTCGTGTGTCGATTTTTATGTTTAATATGCCTGCAATTTACTGTTAAAATCAACAAAGATGACTTAATTAAGTCAAACAAATACTATTTGAGTTAAAAAAAACGCACTTTTTTACCTCAAAAATAGTTAGTGTGTGTTCTATATAATAATTGCATTACCCGCACTTACAGTTACCACATATTTCTATGTTTCTTTTTTCTTGTTGTTTCTGTTGTATGCACGGCGTCAATTGTCAATTGATTTTGTGGTTGAGTTTTGTTGTTGCACATACTGTCCTGTTGATTGTTTTAACAAACTACAACTACAAAAACAACATAAACATGTAATTTTTTAACACCTATGTCCACATAGTTGTTGTAGTTGTGTTTTTTTTTTTTGTATATAAAACATAACAAATTGGTTAGAGTTACGCCTATTTACGCCCCTCTTTTTTCGTTTTCTTTTTTTTTTAATTGTTGCAAGCGTTTTTGCACTTGTTGGCATGTGTTTGTATGAATATGCATGTATTCACACCCTCATTCGGCCGCAATCGTGTTGACCAATTTTATTTTATTTTTTTTAATGCTTTTTGTTGCATTTAATGTTTAGTCCGATCCTAGAAAAGAGATTTTTTTTTTCATACCGCATTTATTTTAACACTTTTGTTTAACAATTGACAATATTTACTTTGGCTAACCAGAGTGTTGATGTTAATGAAAATACCAAGCGCGAAAAAAGAAAAATTTTTTTATGTTTTTTGTTTAAACAATTAAGAATTTTTCACTCAAATAAAAATGTAATTGTAACCACCACCTGGTGATGATATTCTGGATGAATATGATGACGAAAAAAGTGAAAAAGCAAATAACTAGGATTGCTTTGTCACATTGTTAAAGTAATTTAAATAATTTTTTTTCCTAAAATTTTAAATTATTTTCTTTATTCTATTCTGATTTATGTTTTGTATTTTCCTCTTATAGAGCATGACAAATTACTTGAACAATTAATGTCTTGCAAAAATATTAATATTAATAATAATCATTAAAATTATAACAATTGCTTTTATAGAAAATGCAACAAAAGAATTTAATATTTCATAGTGGCAAAAGGTATTAAAAACTATAACAAGGTTCTTTAAAAGTAACATTAACCTTGACCACATTCTTGTTTAAGTCAAGACATTTTTTTCTAGACAAATCCAATGAAGTACAAACAAACGCATACAGCAAACGTACCACACGCAGTTCCACAAGTGAGGCCACAACATCTTAAGACTTACAACATAAATACTAGTGAGTGCTTAAGAGATCGTGCACCAGAAAGTTGTATGTGACTACAAGTATTTGCCAGTACTTTTTTCGTTTTTTTTTAACCAAAATCCATTTAGGATTTATAGATTTTATTACGGAATTGTTGTTATTTCAGTTTTTGTTGCTGTTGGAAAGACAGTTTGGACATATTTATGATTTTGTATTTAAAAGATTTTTAAAAAATTTATGACTTTTAAGCACACACTTACAATTGTGTTTATGTATATTTATTTAGTAGCCAATTTTGTTTAACAAATTTAGTCATAAGACAAACTGCCAGATTTTAAAGTTTATTACTAAGTTAGCGATTTTTTGGTATGAGTTATAAAGTCATGATTTTGACTTCAAAGTTGTTGTAAAAAAATTGTAATTTAAGCAATTTCAAAATGTTACAGAAATCTTTAATATGACGATTATTTTCAAAATTGTCTGGTAGCCATGGTAATAAGATCTAAATTTGTGTGTTGATCTTATAAATATTTTTTATTGTTTTTAAAACAAACAAAGAAAAACACAAATAACAATGATCTATTTAACAAACTACACATTAACTAGAGAACAAACTACATATTAAAGGTTACGAGTATTTAAACAAAACACATAAACATAAAGGTGCAGCGCATGAGCAGTAGGTTTCATCGATTATATTCTTCTTCTATACCCTTCACACGACAGTGTAAAAGGGTATATATAGCTTTGTCATTTCGTTTGTAATTTCTACAATATTCATTTCCGACCCCATAAAGAATATATTTTCTGAAAGCTTATAAACAGAGAAGTCGATAATGCATTATCCATCTGTGCGTTTGTCTTTCCGTGTGTATGTTGAAATCAACTTTTTAAAGGCCCCCACAATCTCCAAGACTCATGTAAAGTATTACAATATCACAAATATTCAGGAGCAGATAGGTATTGTAAATCAGCATAATCTTCCTTTCTGAGAAAATAAACAAGATTAATCAATGTTACCTTGTTAAAAATTTAATGTAGATTTACTATTTATTGTAAAATTGCAATCAAAGTTTTAACTTGCTAAATGAATTATTATCATACACGCGCATTCAAAAACATAAAATTGTTAATTACTTATCATTTATATTATTAAAATAATACTAATAATTATAAATGTTAATCGCTTCCCCAAAAATTCGCCTATATGATAAACTGCGTAACTCTGTGTTGTAAACAGAATAAAAAGTCAATATGGAGGCAAAGCAAGTAAGATTACTATATTCGGCTGTGCCGAATCTTTTATACCCACCACCAATTTTGTGTACATTTAAAGCACAATATTTATTATTTTGTTAATCATTATGGAATAATCTCTTTATAATAAAATATGTATCACTTTCTTTGTAAAGGGTAGTTAAATTTTTTAGGGCCCATATTGAAGGTGAACTACACCTAGTCTTTGAATTTGTTTTCTGCATTTCATTTCACATTTGTCAATCTCAAACTTACTCAATTTGATCCGTGGAAAGATATGCAAATGAGCAACGCTTTTAAGTTATTCAGGTTTTTATAAAAATGGGCGTTCAAATCAAAATGCATTTTGTGCACTTCGTAATTCTTTTGATCAACATAATTGTTCAAATTCGTCCACAATCGGGAGAATTGTAAAAGATATTAAAATTTCTGCAAAACAGGTCTGTATGAAATGTTAGAAAATCTGTGAATGCCTTTTTAGTTCGTTGAATGGGAACCATTGCTGTTTTTTGCGATAGTGTGGCAAAAGAGCAGTCAACCTCGACTCATCATCATGCCCAACAATTGAGCATCAACATTGTCATTGAAAATTTGGACCATCAGATAGAGGAGTGGCGCCAAGGGTGGGCGGGCCATTTAGGCCGATATTTTGTTAAATACATAATTGAACCATACAAATATTATTATTACAAAAAGAAATGATAATAATTTCTTAAATAATTTGTGTTTTATTTAAAATCAACATCGGCCCTTAAAATTTAACCAACCTTAATAACTTCGAAATGATAGTAAAATGTTTTCGTAAATTTAGTCTTTTAGTAAAAGTGGGCGTTAAAGTAGGCGTATCAATAATGTTTCTGCTAATAAGTACAACTTAGATATTTCAATATAGTCCTTTATTTTCTCAAAAACTTTATTAATAGAGAAATTACATGAATTTAAGATAAACCGTTATATGGTAGGTAGGCGTTAAAGTGGGCGTGTCACCTAAACTTTTTGGCACAACAATTACATTGAATAGAAGGATATACATACGAATTGGCTATCATTTATTTAGTTTACTTTGAAATATTACCATGGATGAATATAGCATTCAAACCACGTGCAAATGACCAAATTGTTTTTATCGAAATTTGCAAAAACATATCATCTTTTTAGATGAAACTCATTTTCATCCTAGAGGGTACGTTATTAATTTTGGGGCTCAGAAGACCCAAACGTAATCTTCCAGAAGCCAATGCACCCTTTGGAAGTAATTGTTTGGTGTGGCTTGTGGAGCTGTCCCTCCACATTTCTTCAAAAATGAGGACGGGGCAACCGTAACGATCAATGGAGATACCTATTGCACCATTATAACCGATTTATTTTTACCCTCTGTTCATGGTATTGATGTTAATGATATTTGATTTCATCACTAAGATGCAACTTTCCACACTTCTCATGCCACAATCGATTTATTGCGGACAACGCTTGAGTAGCCGAAATGGTGATGCCAATGAGCCACCAAGAAGATGCGATTTGACAACATTGGACTATATTCTACGGGGTGCCGTTAAAGACAAGTGTTATGCAGACAAACTAGAGGTTATTGAATATTTTAAGGACAACAATCGTGATGCTATTACCGACCTACAAACCCATACAGTCCAAAAAGTGCTCGAAATTTGGTCCGATGAAATGAAGTAGCCGCGGCAGCTATATGAATGAAACAATATTTCATTTCTAACCGGAACAATTGTACTTTACAACAAAAAAATAAATTTGGTAAACTTTTAAAACTGTTTTTGTTTTGATGCATTTTTAAGTTTAAACTTTTAAATGGCCCACCCTATAAATATATATTTTTTTCAGATTATAAAATATACAAAAAGGAAATTTTTTAACTAAGTATGAAAAATAATGACTGGAATGAATACTGAAATGAGCCTAGTTCTTTTCAATAACCGGCTAATTATAAATAACTTTTCATTATATCTTTTAAGATTTGTGGCTGTAGCGCTTATTGGCCAGAAAGATCGTCCGCTTTAACCGTTCCAGACTTTTTATAGGGTTTTTTAAAGTCCCGTGTTTACGTGAACAAGCCCAAGACCGTGGAAGTCCTCAAGGACAACATTCGACACGAGAATCTATCGCCCGAAGTTCTCGCCGAAGTGATATAAAATGACATAAAACGAGCCCGTATAGCAATCAACATCTTCTGCCGACAGCATCTTCTCGACTTGGCCAATAAAGTTCCTCAGGTTCAAATAAACATAATTAAAAAACAGAATAAAATTTTTTCATTTAAAAAAAAATTAGAGCGAAACAACATTGGATGACTACTTTTGGCCCACCTTGTGTAATAAAATTCTATTAATATGGTTTCCATTATTGATTACCCCAGGTGTTATTTATACACCGTTTAAAAAAAATAAAAACAAAAACTTATATATCAACAAAAAAGTTATTCAAATTTAAACAATTTGATGACTTTTGGCCTGCACTGTATACAAATAAATACCTTCATATTTAAATATCAATTAAACTTCATATCAAACAACAATTTAATTGTAAATTATTTTAGAGAACCATTTTCCCACTAGTTTTAGTTGTGTTAAATGCTTGTAAGAAAGTTCAAAGGCATTTTATTTGTTATATAAAGTTTTGTAATTTACGATTATTGTATAATACTTTGTAATTATAAAAATAATTTCTGTCGCATTTGTGTTAATTGAATTCATATCACGTCTTATAAGTAAAAACAAAAAAACAATAAGAAAAGGAAAAAACTGTAGGTAGCAACCAAATTTATATAAATATTTCATTATATAGTTCATATGCCGATAAAGTGCTACAAGTATTTAAACTTTTATCTATTTCAGTTATAACATTACCTTAACAAAAAAAATAAATTAATACTGGAAAAAATTTTAATTGTTTGTTTACTGTAGTTTTTAAGGCAAATTAACATTTTTTTTAAGTCAAAAAAAAAAAACAACCAAAAAAACGTACCACATTTCTCATGGTAATAATTTATACATTAAACTCTTTTTGGTGATATAAACAAAAAATACAAAAAACTTACATTTGATAACAATATTATAATTATTTTCTAGACTTTTTTTTTAAATTATGGTAAATGAACATGGGCTTTCTTAAAATAAAAACAAAAAAAAAACTGAATAAAATTTAGATAAATTTAATGCTAAAGTGTGACATTTACTTTAAATAAATTCTATAATTAATTACAGTTTTTTTTATATTTTTGTTTTATTTGAATAATGAAGCGATAAACTACAACACTATTTCAATTTCTTTTATTTAGTTATAAAAAAAAATTATTTTGTTTTGAGTTTAAAATTAAAATTAAATTAAAATTAAATTCGTAAGTCAGATAGTAAACCACTTATAATACCTGGTACATACAAACATTAAAACTGTATCACACAGCAAAAAAATATTTTTTTTTGTTGTATTTTATCTAAGCCGTGTGAAAATTTGACACATCAAGTGTTAAATAAAAATTGATGTACATAATTAAATAAATGTGTACTGTAGCTTCATGCAACACATAACTACATTTATATATGATGGGAATTTAATTTATTTCTTCAAATAAATATTTTTATCGAGGCTAAAAATGTTAAGTAAAAATGTGATTAACAGAAAACGATAATTATGTGACATTTGAATTTTAATTTGAACATATATATTTGATATGTGTGTGGATATTATGACTGAATGACAGAATGACTGATGAAATTATGTACGAGTATAACAATAAGACTTAATAAATTGCTGAGTATTAAAATAACTAATAATATTGTATCGAGCAAACTTTACGAATATTTACAATTTAAATATAATAACAAAATTTTTAAGTTAACGCGTTTTGATGGGTCGTGCTATTTCGTTAACAAGTAGTGCGAGGCAGATTCGTATTGTGTCCCTGACCTATTTTGCATATATTTTGCTCCACATATTATTTATTCCTGTGAACATTGCGTGAAACTTGTATAAAAACATATTGCCTGTTATTTTGCATTGCTGTAATTGTAGCTGCGACTTATACGCTTGGCTAATGAAATTGTCATGAAGCAAATAATTATCTACTCACATATGTTTTTATATAAATAAGCAAAGACAAAACACTAAAGTAGACTTTCTTCTCCTTGTTTGACAACTAATTCTAAAGAACCATTTAGAGGTTATTTTCTTAACCAGTGCAATACTCAAAAAAGGTCGGAATAATGGAATTGGAATTTGAAATATTATAATAAACATATCCAAGAAAACATACAAAATAGTGTACTTAGAAGTTGTTTTTGTAAAAATATAATTGGGGGATTCACAAAAGTGTCATAAAATCATATGTCCTATAATAATAGAATGAAAAATTAAGACTATTGTGAACAACCCCTCATAATTAAGTGTGCTTTTTTGAATTTAAATCAGCTGATGTAAAACAATTATAAAAATAAATATTTTCTTTCATAATGCCAAAAACAAGTGAAAAAAAAAACAAAATAATAGCCAGTTAGTGCGAAAAGTACATTTTAGATGTTGTAATGGCAGACTCAAGTAATAAAACACAAATTAATTAAATTTTGTTTGATAAACAAAAACAGCAGAGTCCTTAGCCGATCTTATGTGACGCCGCCAGTGATTTGTTATCAAAAATTAGCAACTGCGCTTAAATTTGGATGTTGGCCCGATAAAATTATACAATGAACGGTGACGGCTTACAAAAACTATTGCGGCTTGGGTAAGCCGTTTAGCACAGGCCTCTGCTTATTAAATACGACAGCACAAAAAACATAGCGTACAAAGTTCTATTATTATAAGACATTTTTTGTTTGAAAAGCAACAACAAAATTTTTAAGCCATTGTAAAATTTTAGAACAATATTACAATATGATAAGACACCTTGTGAATCACCCAAATAAAATATGTGCCATTGATATAAAATATGATATAAAACCTAAGCAAATTATATCTGGTCTTTCACATTGCTCATAAATATAATATTTATTTTTTATTTATTTATTTATTTGAGTCTATGGATTTATCTAGATTCTTACAGACTATAAAGCAGTACAAACAAATTGTTTAATATTAGTTATTCAAAAACAAAATAATTTTACATTTTACAATATTAACATTTAATTAAAAATCAATATGTTGATAAAGTTTATTGAACTCGGTACAAATCCTTAACTGCGGATCAATTCGCTCTGAAAACTTTGATTTATAGCGGACAAAAATGACGTGTAGAACGAGATGGTACATTAAAAAAGATTTTCGCTATTAGGAAATCAGAGCATATCATTTGAAGAACAAACGTAAAATAACAGGAACTGTTTTTGCACAGATTCAATTCAATCAATGTAAACATTGTAAGTTGGATCCTAAGTATGATTAAAATATTTTAATGTTAATAATATTTGAAACAAAACAGCAGTATTAAAATTGTTATTTTATTACTTTTAATAAATTACTTTAAGCAAAATACCGGCTGTTTTTTTTAAGTTTGCAACAATTTTTATCTGCTGTCATGTGATTAATGTCTATTTTGGTTTGGCATTTCAAAATAAAATATTCATGAGCGAATTTTCATTAGCGAGACTGTTTGCTGTGCTGTATAGGCTGGTTGAATCATGGTTCTGCAATTCTTTAAAAACGATTCTGGTCAGAACGTTACACTCAGTGGTGACCACTAGAGAGCCATGATTACTGAATCTTTCATGCATCAGTTCAACAACCATGATATCGACCCTTGTGCGCGAAATTATCGTATGTTACAAAACAAAATTACATACAAACATTCACATTTATTATATTAGTAGGATATATTTGTGATATCTGACAATATTGTTAACAGTTATTTATAGATCGATTAATTTACAGAACATTAGTTTATTGTACAATATAAATCTTCTATATATATAAAAGTAAAACTCTGTGTGTATGTGTGTGTGTGTGTGTTAGCTATAGACTCCGAAACCGTAAAGCCGATCGGACTCAAGCTTCGAAAAGTTGTTGTATACATTCCAGGGAGTATTTATGGGCGGTATAAAGTAGGCGTGGTTACTCCTACATAAAATAAGTTAGCTTCTTGCACTCGACTAATTTTTTTGAAACTTTGCACACATATTGAACTCTCACGATTATAAAAATTCGTGATTATAAAAGGGGGCTGTGCCACGCCCATAAAAAATAAGTTATTATTTTCAGCTACTTGCACTGGATAGATTTTTCTCAAACTTTGCACACATATTGAGCTGCCATGACTATATAATTTCATAATTAGAAAAGTGGGCAGTGCCACCCCCATTAAAAATAAATTATTATTTTCAGCTATTTTCACGTATTCCAATGGTTCCCAACAATTTGCCTTTCAACTTCAAGCGACTACAGTTTTCAGTTCACTTTGCATTCGCTATTACGATCAACAAAGCACAAGGACAATGTTGCAGGATTGAATTTGCAAAAACCATGCTTTTCACATGGCCAGAATGGGAACACCAAAAAATTTGTTAATTTTTACGGCTCCACGAAAAGCCCCCCAATGAAATAACGCCCAGGAAACAATCCCCAATGAATTAAACCCCAAACAATTGGAAATAACACCCAAAAATAGTGAATGAAATAACATCGAAAAATAAATTAAATAAACCCCGAAGCGAAAACGAAACAAGCCCCAATATTTGGGAGTTATTTCATATGAAATAACGCCCAATGATGAAAATGAAATAACCCCCAATGAAATAAACCCCATCAGCAACAAAAATGAAATTATGCCCAAATTATTCATAAAAGAGACAGTTTCATTAAGGATTTCATGAAGTCAATATGAACCAACAGCAAAATCGCAAATTTATTGATATAAATCGTGTGGAGGACCGCAGGCGTCTTCTTTATAACAAGGATATATGCAACTTCAAAAGTGTACCAGCATTCATAAACAATTTTTTTTGGTGAAGAAACATACAAAGCTCGTTTAATAGTGACTACTTTTGGTTTTGTTAATGGACTAAGTCAAGTGCAGTTATTTTCCCTTATACGATGGAAGCTATTTCAGATCAACCATCAACGAGCTATCCTAAAGCTTTACGAATGGCTTGAAAATCCAACGTTACAATATTGTAAAGAAGGCAGAAGTGTTCTGTAATCGAGATGTGAGGAATTATGGACAAAGAATTGTTTAATATTTCCAATGTATTTATTTTTTAAACCCAACTACCAAAAAGTAAAAAATAATAAACTTAATACATTATACGCAAGGAATGGTAAAAAAAACAAAATGGTTGCTCATGAATTCAAGATGTATAAAACATACGTTGTATGTATAAATGCTGCCAGTTGGTTACACTTTGTTATTATGTACCTCCTCACTGCTTGGCAGAAGTGGAACCAACAACCGATTACTTTTGATTTAGGGAAAACAATCATTATTGCCGTCCGTAGACTAATTTCGTAGTCTGTCACGAAGGTAGCACCATCCAAATCCAGAACGTTATCATTTATGTATTTGAAAAGATATTGTAATATATTCACAGGCTAAAAGTTTTCTTGTAAAAAGCCTATTTTTATATAATTTATTTACAAACACCCCTAAAAACCAACAGCTTAAAAAATGAAATAACCCCCGAATTTAAAATGAAATATCACCCAAATTATAAACGCTATGAAACAAGCCCCGAATTTTAAAAATTTGTTGGGTGTTATTTCATATTTACGGTCCTTTGTTCCAACTTGGAACCATAGGAATCAATATATATATTTCATTGGAGATTATTTCATAATTTGAAAACCCCAAATGAGAAATGAAATAATTTCCAAAAAAAATGAAAAACGGCCCAAAAAAATTGGAAGTTATTTCATATGAAATAACACCCAAAAATGTATGAAAAAAATTTGGAGAATATTTCATTTCTCGTTTGGGCGTTATTTCATTGGGGGGCTTTTCGTAGAGCCATTTTTACAGCAAATGAAAAGCCAAAAATATTGTATACCTACTTGCATTACAATAAAAATCAATCAAATATTATTTTTAATATATTCAATTAAAATTCAGAATTCATTTTATATTTATTAAAGGGTGTAGCAACGCGCGCCGGGCTTGGCTGGTATTAAAAAAAGAAAACTTTAATCTACTCCATTTTTTTATAGTATCTAGCGTATAGTCTGGTTAATATAAATACATTAATGTTCTAGGTGAGTATAACACTTGTAACATTCAAATTCTTTTTTTGTGTTTATGGCGAAGACCGTACACAAAACTCGGAACAGTTAAAATATGTTTTATTATCTCTTTGCTGAGATCTTTTAATTTAAACATATTTCTGCTAGTATTCTACAGAATTTAATTAACAATCATTACTATTGTAACAAATTTGATAAAATTTGCCCTTATTTTTCACGGTTTTCATTCCAAAATCCAATAATAAAATTTTTTTCGTACTAAATTGTCGAACGTAAAAGAAATTCCCCCAAAATTGAAACAAATGCCATAATAGCACAGCAAAGAAAAAAACTCTCAAAAGATATTTAAACAATTGAACTAATTTTTGAGATTAAAAGCGAAAAATTTTAACACATTAATAAAACAAAGGCAAATAAGAGTAAAAATAGTTTGATGAAAACAACAATATACCCTTTGAATTTCAACGAATTCATTTTCTAACAAATTCTAACCCCCAATAAAAAGACAAGACAAAATTTTGACCAGTGGTCAATTGGCACACGTTTAAGTGTATAAATGAATGAAAAGCTGACATATGTCAGTACACCCTCATTTTGCCAATATAATGTGTATGTATGTACATACGGATGTATGTATGCATGTATGATGATGCCTATGATTGCCACAAATGAAACAATTTTTATTAATGTTTCAAAAACATTCTTCATTCACTTAAAATACTCACTACTCGTTTGCGTTTTTGTTCAGTTACTTTTCGCAGTTACTTTTTCAATTCAATAAAAAGTGTTAAAAATTATTGCAAATGTTGGAATTGATGAGAGATACGAGGCGTCTTTTAGAACAATAGAACTTTAATTTTTCAAATATTTTATTATATTTTTTTTCCATCAAAAAACCTCCACAAAACTGCCATAAAGAAATGAAATCGAAACAATAAAGTTAGAATTTATAAATCATCAGTATGCTGATGAAAATCAAATTCAATTAAATGAAAAGACATAAGCGGATTTTTAACGCCCACAACAATTTGTAACGGTCATCGACAACAATCAGAAATGTATTGATTGTTTATGCAGTTACTGTTGGTTTTTTCTTATTATTTGTTTTGTGTTGTTGGTATCATTTTGAGCCTGTATTCTCCCTACAAATGTGTGAACCTAATACAGATTGCTGTAGTGTTTAAATAAATCGTGTGCATTTAAAGTGGACTATGGTCAGAGTGTAAAAGAAGAAATTCATTCAATGTGGTAATTTAAGCCCAATAGATGATTCTAGACAGACGTGGATAAGGTTTACGTCGGCACCGACATTGAATGTTATAATCCGACGGTGGTCTTGACCACTGGGTTGGAGCCGTGCCTCCAACCAATGCCCCTGTGACAATGCTGTCCTCCTCAGCATGCCACAGGTTGCAATTTAATCATAATCAGTTCATGGCGTTATATGATTGTACCTTGCTAAAGAGCTCGGGCTATCTAATCCCTTAATGGGTTTTTCGCTAGCGGCTTAAGCCAATTAGCAACAGAATCGAGGGGCGGTCCCGATATAAGCCGAAATGACTCACCAAATAGCTACTTCTGTTGAGGAGGCAACAGCACCCCGAGACGAGGCGTGGACCGAATCCACCATTCGCTCTCTTCTGTTGAGATGGCAACAGTACCCGAAAATATCCGTGTTAACCGAAGTCCGACCAAAGGTCAGCCATCAGTGCTCACTTCCGAATCCGTTTTCCGCTTGGACTAACCACAGCCACCACGTGCTCTCCGAAGAGACCTCACCAATAATCAGACAAGACATTGTCCTGGGGCTTACTGATTCCCGTGGTACCAGATGGGTCTCTGGTCAGCCTTAAGAATGTCTCTGACCAGAGGGCATTTTCTTCCAAATTTTGGCTGCATGAAGCCAGAGGTGTTGATACACCCCTTTGCCCCGAGCTGGCAAACACCAAGGCCTGGAAGATGACCAAGGATTTATGACCCCCGGGGGGAGAGGATTCTAGACAGTAAAAGTAAACAGTGATAACTCAAATATGGATTTAAACGAATCAGGTGTCTACAAGGTGAGTTAAACTTGACTGGATTCGAAAGCCCGCAAAATGGTTATCCAAAGGAAAAATGTGACTTTTTGTATAACAAGACAGTGGAGGTTAGAATGGCTAATCTTAACCACCAAATGCCTAAATACACCAATGAGCCCTTGCAAAGAATTTTAAAATGAGTTTCAATTCCCTGATTTGCGTATAATTTTCAAAGAAAAGACATGAAATCAATTACGACAAATAATTCTATATTTCAATTTTAAATATAATACCGAGTTAAATATTTAATATTTACACACAACACTTGTAGTTCTGATCAAAAGAGTGCAGATGATGAAACCGTAGCTGGTTTCGAAAATGCATTCTCCTCAGCTAGTATCGGATAACTAACTTCTCCTAGATATTCTGTCATTATCGCATTGAACTTATAGCGTGAATTTAAATTAAATTAAAAATGATATAAAGAGCAAAAACAAATGTGGTTTTCCAACCATCGAATAGAAAATAAAATGTTCAGATGTAAGAAAACATCCTTTAAGTCTTATGTTGTATGCAACATCGTGTCCAATGCAAATGATTTTCCGTATGGACGGATTAACACATGCTGTTTTATTTTATTTATTTTTTGTTCACAATTTTTTCTATTTAAGTATGAATTTAACTAAAAGAATATCTGAAAGCAGCATTGTTTTGCCTATTACACACACACACACACGTACAATGGTGTTAAATGTCTCAATTGATTGTATTTATATTCGAATATTTTTAGATCCACAAGCCCTTTGTTTAGTAGTTGTTTGTGTACGTGTGTATGTGTGTGTGTGTATGCCTCAGCATTAGTTGCATTTAATAAAATAGTCAAGGTGTTAAAATGCAGTTTTGCTTTCAGTTAGTACGAAGCAACAAGGCATCCACATCACACACATTCAAACATGCATACATATAAAAATTCAATATCATCTTTATAGATTTTTAGTATTTTTTTGTTTTATTATTGTATTTGTTTTGTATCGACGACATGCATCCATGTTCATGTCCATGATTTTAAACAATACAAGCAATTGTTTTAACAAACAAAATCAATAATTTTTATTTTCATAATGGACACATGCCATAAGTGTGCCCTGGTCTCTTTTATTTAAATGCCGTTTGTCTATGTGTGTTTAGCTAGAAATTACAATTCTTCGTTGAAATTCGTTTGTTTTTTTTATATAAAGGGCTACTGCAACTGATGCAGCTTCTGGCGTTAGTTGTTGGAAAGAGTTTTAATGTCTATATATTTTAGCTCCGGTATTTAGTGTTCGATTCTTTAAAGTGTATTGTTACGGTTTTAATCGAACGTTATTGTCCATAATTATAATGTTTCTTTTACTGTTTTCAAATCACTTTACACATCAACTAATGAATGTATTGTTTCCGGAAGCAGATATTTCAAAAGCAATTTATGTGTGTAATGTGATTTCAGTAAAAGTTTTTAAGAAACTAATATTTGTTAAAGCGTTTTTTTTTAGTTGTAAATACTGATTAATATTTACTAAGAGCAAATATTTAGCAAATAAATCCTTTTTTTAAGCCCTAAGCGAAAGTTTACATGTGCTTATCTTACTCCTATAATCGTAAATTTAATCGTGAAATTTATGCTTGAATTTTCTTTGAAATTAATTTGCGTAAACCATTTGCAAATTACACTTATGATGTATGTCGTGGAACTGCCTTTATTTATGGCATGAAGGTAAATAACTATAGTGCATATTTCAGATCAACATTCCAAATAACCTAATAATCAACTTTAAGTTCTAGGGCAGCAAAAAGTTGACCACAATTTGTGGGGTAGTGCTTTAGAGGGAAGTTGAAGTGTGACAGTGAAAAACTTTGCTGTATCTGAAAAAACATCTTAACCCTCTTATTCCCTTAAATATATTTTATTTTGTAATTTACATAAATTTAAATTTTTGTTAAGCTGAAACTTTAAATTTCTTTAACAGTATGGGGGAAAGCCTTTGAATGAACGAAAATGCGAAAAATTTAACAACACTAACCCTATTTATACATATTGGGGCGTAATCGGAACAGATCACTACTATCCTGGATCCCTTTTTAACCTTCTTCGCTCCTCAATGATTTCGAGGCTACCGATTGAAATTTTTTCCTTCACTGCGTACCGTGGCACAATTAGCGCTTAAACTAGACTAGAACAAGTAACAGTGCTATACTCGGACGTGCCGAATCTTATATACCCTTCACAACGTGTAGTCATGCAATAACAATTGTTTGTATCGCCATTCATTTCATATGAAACACGTACATAAAAACATACATACATATATAAAAATATCCCATGCAAAATTATAAATTAAGTTTACGTATGTAAGTTTCACAAAAAAAAAAAAATTCCAAAAAAAAATAATAAAAAAAATATTAAAAACAAAAAGAAAACAATAAAAAAAATTACAAAGACTAATAAAAAAAAATTAAGAAAAATTAAAAAATATTAAAAAAAAAATTAAAAAAAAAATTTAAAAAAAAATTTAAAAAAAAAATTTTAAAAAAAATTAAAAAAAAATTAACAAAAATATAAATATTATATAAAATAAAATTAAAAAAAAATGTTTTTTGGCTCAGCTGGGATTACTCTAAGCAGTATATATGTATGTTGTTGTTGTAATTGTGAAAAAACGAGGTGATCGTGTTTTTTTGCTCATATCTCAGAGAGTTATGGGGTGATTGTGCTAAATTCCAATAACGATTGATTCCCGGATATTTCCAAAAGATTGTTACCATACACAGATCTGAGGAATATATAGTTGCTTCTTAAAGAATTTAACGGACAGATGGGCAGGCGGACAGGTCTTAATCGACTCCTCTATTCATAAGGTTTCAGGAAATATACACTTTATGGGATCGAAAATGAAAATTGTAGAAATTTCAAACGGATTGACAAAGCTATATATACCCTTGTGCACCACAGGTGGAGCGTATAAAAACGATTTCACACTGCCGACTCGTTATTGTTGACAATCCTCACCACGCAGTCTTTTGTAATCGCCTTCAGATTAAGGTTCCCCATAATATCTACACTTAATATGTGCTTGCCCAATACACAATCTTCTCAGCATCCTCCAGACACATTCTACAAATATCATCATCCTCGGTCCGCAACCTCCTCAGATAATATTTGAAGAGGCTCTTTGATTACTATTCGAGCCTGTCTACAAGCGGTTTCCTCTACTCACCTACGATTGTCTATAGATGTCGTTCTCTAAGCACTAATAGATCCAATTGCAGTGAACGTACTATGTAGCTTTTCGACCACCTTCACTTGACTAATGCTCTACATCGGCATCTGAATTTCCTTAACCTATTTTTTCACGAGGTGCTGAATTCACCTGTGCCTCAAAACCAAACCAAAGTGATACTACGTGCATTGGTTCTCGTTTCAATTGCCAATCTTGTAGCTGTTTCTAACTATATATAACCCTGCTAACAAAATTTCTTACTTTCATCCAACTTACACCTAATAGTCACCTCAGAAGCCTTAGGTCACCAGACAACAGATGCGTAAAAGACTGTTGGACTCACAACCACCACATAAATCCAGTGTGCAGCCTTAGGTGGGATTCCCCAACGCAAATCCGTTTTCCCTTATGCAAAATTATCTTTGCCATCTACATCCATGTCTTAACATGAGCATTCCAGATTAGTGTCGTATTCAGCATAACCCTTAGATATTTCACCTTCTTGGATGCGTTGATTTCGGTTCCAAAAGGCATCAAGGATCCCATCTCCCTTTCCTCTCCGCGTGAAGAGCATAGCATTTTATTTGCCAGCATTTATGTCCACTCTTTGTTTACAACACTATTCCTCGGTTACCTGGAGCATCCAACTTATGAAACCTAAAATGGTCTTCGTGAACTTACCACAAACCACAATTTCCGCATTCTGCGCATTTCCTATGACGAGAGTGTCAATAGCCTCCAGTCTTCTGAGGAGGCTGTCCTCAGTTATGTGCTACAACAGAGATGATAACGTCCCTCCTTGCGAATAACACTTGACGGACCTTTCCTGAATCCTGGTGCACCCATCCCTGAGATTCACTGCGCTTACTATTGAATTAAATATAATCAAATTTTTTTTAATCAAATAAAAATATACCACAACTTATTAAATATAATCTCCAAACTGACTCCAACTTCTCTGGCAATAAAATCAACTGAAAATCTATTGTATGAAGAACACGTGTCATTAGATCACTATAGTATTGTCATCGCAAACGTGATTTAAATCTACATCTACTTGAATCCCTTTACAAGTATTAGGAACGTTCTAGTATCAAAATATACAAAAATCCTGTTTCGATGAGACTAAAACAACTCTAGTTAGAGTGATTTAAATAAACTCTTATTGAATAACATTAAAGCCGTGGTTATACGCATGTTTGCTTATTCTTAAGTCAAACGCAAATGATTGAAAAATAAACTTGTAATAAAAAAGATTCTTAAAATTTTTTGTTGAAAATTAATTACACATTTTTCGAGATATTTCCAAAAATTTATCATTAATTTCTTTTTCCAAAATTCTTCATCTAAATTAGTATTTTTCGTTCTCACTAGCCACACCTTTCTCTCATAAATCTTTTTCAAACTTTAAAACATAAATGAATGATTAACAATTCAATATTATAAAATTTTAATGTGTTATAACCGAATTGAAGCCATAATAATGTCATCTCATAAATTATCGCATAAAACACAAATCGATAAATAGAAAATAGTTTTCCCATTCAAATGAATTAATGATTGGCAAATCAATATTTAAAAATACTTGAAGCAATTATAACGATAAATGACAACAGATGAATAGATGTAACAGACATCTGCAACTGCAGTTCGAGAGTAAATATTTTGCGTTAAAAACGTGGTAGTTTTTGAATTATGAAAATGCAAATAACTACTCAAAATTATTGTCTAAATATTAAATGAATAGATTATATTGCAATAATACACAAAATGAAACTAAATGTCCACAGGTAGGGAGGGCAAAGGTCGATTTTCAGTTCATGTCAACAATTAACCCAAGGTATGATGACCTCTTTTGAAGTATGTATGCATGTTGACAATTTAACGTTGTACTAGAAATGTAAGAGATTTGTATAACAAAGAGATGATAATTTTACATATTGAGGGTGGGATTCAAATTTCCCTATAACGTTTAATACACAGACAATTATTTTAATGAACAAAAATTATTTGAGTCTGCATATACATATTCATTTGCATGTGCATGAACGTATATTTGTTTATTGTCTATATCAGTAAATGTGTAACAATTTTGAAATGATTTATCTGTCCCTCCACAAAATGTGCCTAAATAGGCGTTTGTCTTTTATAATTACTTCGAATGCAATAAATTATTGTATAATTTTCTTCGATATTTATGTGTTGCATCTTATTTGTATCAACATAAATATATAATTACGATTACAATTCTATATTGTTTCTGAAATGCGTACAATTGTATGTATCAATAAATGTCTTTATGGAAAAGCATTTTCATACTCATTTAATTGATGTGAAAGTTACAGTTTTTTACAACAAATTTTAAGTTTCGAAAACCTCTTGCAGATTTTTTTACGATAAATATTAACACGAGTTACACGAGTTACAACTCTAAATTTGTAATTTAATATATAAAATATTATAAAGCGTGATTTTTTTTAAGAGCTAAAGGAAAGTTTAAAAAAAAACATATAAAATTCAGAAAAATGCATTAAATCTTTATTTCGATAGTACGGTCCATATAATTTAATGTTTGAAGATTATTTCATGCAAATGCTGACCGTGACTTCGCCTCAAATGGTCCATCCGCTTAGTCCAATTTTGGCATACTCTTTCCAACATTTCGGCCGATATCTCATGAATAAATGCTTCAATGTTGTCTTCCAATGCGTCAATTGAAGCGGGCATGTGTGTATAGACATAAGCTTTAACATAACCCCACAAAAAATAGTCTAAAATCGTTAAATCGCACGATTTAGGCGATGTTCACCGAACTCGCCTCTCAATAAGTCCATTGTTAAGCGTGCTGTGCGGCATGTGGCACCGTCTAGTTGAAACCATATGTCATGCAAGTAAAGCTCTTGCATTTTGGGCAAACAAAAGTTGGATATCATCTCACAGTAGCACTCACCATCCACAGTTACCTTACGATTCGCATCATCTTTGAAGAAGTATGGTCCAATGATGACTTTTGACTTTTCTGGATGCATTGGTAGCTCTTGCAATGCTTCTGGCTGATCTTCACTCCAAAATCGACAATTCTGCTTATTAACGTACCCATTGAACAAAAAATGAGCTTCGTCGCTGAACACATAGCTTAAAAATCACCCTTTATTATTATTTAAAAATAATTATATCCAATGAATATGTTGCACGTCATTATGCACATGAAAGAAATTAAAATGATTTCATCCATATAGTGGTGCAACCAAAAATCACGATTTTAATTGTATATAAAACAAACATTTTTTAGAGAAATATCTTAATATTTTTTATTATGATAGAGGCATCTAAGACAATTATATGTGAAACAAACTATTGGCCGAATTCTCGCCACGTCTTCGCTGGAATACTTCTATCTATTTTCAATGACACTGAGCTATAATTTAGGTTCAATGTAGTTTATGTGCCAAATAATATCATCCTTTAGCTCTTAAATTGCACTTGCCTTATTGATGTATACTTTTTATTTAAAATATCCCAAAGGCAATAAGTTCAATGGTGTCAAATCACATGATCGTGGATGATAGTTAACATTGCCATGACGTGAGATAACACGCCCATTGAATTTCTCCCGCAAAATAGCCATTATTTTGTTGGCTGTGTGGCACCATGCTGTTGGAACCACGTCCATATCCTATATTTTTGGCTACTAGAAGCCTGTTTTCATCTCGCGTTAGCGAATACCAATCACGATAACTACTTGGCCGACCTTATTTTCGAAGAAATACGGCGCGGTGTCGCCGCCACCCTATAAACTAGGCCAAACAGTGACTCTTTGTGGATGTATTGGTTTTTTAACAATTATTTGTTGGTCCCATTTGTCCAAATGGGAAATTCTGCTTGAACCCACCAAGTTGAAAGTGTGCGTCGTTTTTAAAGATAATCTTCTTTGTAAAGCCACCATTCTCTATTCTCTGTTCTACCAACTACTTATATGGCGTATTCAAGAAGCTGGAAATGGTCAGTAGGTTTCAGTTCTAGAGTCAATTGAACCTTATTAGCGCGTAAATTCAAATCTTCAATCAAAATTTCTTATTAGTAATATTCGTTAAATGTTTAATTATTGAGCACGACGACGGTTTAGCGAACAACAGCATTTTATTTTTTTTTTGCCGAACGAACTGGGCAAGCAGGCACAGGTGCTTTTACATTTGCAACAAATACTCATGAAGTAAGCCAACTTGAATCATGATTCATTATTTCGTTGATCTATACGCATTAATGCTTATTGAAAAGTCTCACTACTTATACTCGGGGTGGATCTAGTATCTTACTTACTCTTGGATTTATTCTGAGATTCATTAGAGCTGACGAGTGATGTGGTCCTGTCAAAACGGAGTCATACTGACTCTACTTGACTGTTTGCATGCAGCGAACTACCACGATAACCAACCAACCAACCAACCAACTATACTCGCTTTTAAGTTTAAGTTTTATAGTACTCATATTTAGCAAAACGTATGACTCGGTTGATTGCTATCGTCGTTTACGCAAGATAAAAAGACGATAAAAAGCAAGTGTGACTCGCATACTCATTATGAAGTTGTGTGTTTGAACTAGGCTTGCCAGATTAAAATTTGACATTCACCATAATAATTGTGGATTGTTAAAACAATATACAATTTAAATTTAACAAAATAATACAAAAACAACAAGCAAAAATAAAATGATTGCTTTGATGTCTTTTTAAGAGATTTTGTTTTTGCGTATTATCTTTCAAATTTAAGTGAGCACCTCTTTCAACACAGTTTTTCAATTTGCTGCAAAAAATTTAAACATGAAAATAAAAAACACAAATTCACTGTTATTGTTTACCAAAAGTCAACCGAAACTTAGCCTTAAGGCCATAATCAGTTGCATTTATTTAAAAATTAAATAGTGATACTTGCAAAAATTGTATATTACACATTATAAAATTGCAAATTTTCTTGCGACTAAAAAATATCTTGCACTCTCCGACCTGTGGCAACATTGTTTATTCTTCATACAAATGAGAGCTGTTATTTATATTTGTTGTTGAATCAACTTGAATCATTCTACGAAGATAAATATTTTCTTAAAAATATAAATCAACGCAGTAGTAGTTTTGCAAATCATATAAGTATGGGACGGTATAAGTATAAGTACGACGTAGTACTCATGTTCATTGTGAGTTGTACTTATAAATCAACGTTGTTGTAGGTATGCGTACGTCAGCTCAGTTAAATTTTAATGATTTTTACGCACTTATGACTCACTATGAATATCGAAAAAACGACTCAAAGACGATCACTGATACAGACCCAGTTGGCTGAAATTTGAGCACAATTCTCCTATTTGTGGACATAATTGGCCGATTATACTGACCAAAAAATCAGGAAGAGCACAAAATGCATTTTGATTTGAAGTCCTATTTTCGTAAAGGGCTTTAACAATCTCAACACTCTGCTAAATTGTTCACTTCTCCATGGTTGAATTTGTAAAACACTGAAACAAAGAAATGTCAAATTAAGTTGAGCAACCCTTTTCATACCGGTACTTAATATTTATTTATTTGGTTTTATTATAGTACAACTGCAAATTATATTCTAATTTAATTAAACGAGCTGAGTAACAAAGACCATTTGCCCGTTGTAGTGAAACAGACCAGAGTCTCTTGGGGTAATCGAAACCCGCAACCCCCAGACTAGCAGACTAGAACACTACTTACTAGTCCTCCGGGACACCCATACTTAATAGTTATTAAATATTTTACTAACCTTCTTAATTGAAATGTATATAGCACCAGTTTCTTATTTATTTTAATACCTGTTTTTTATTTTTTTAATATTTTTAACTTGAAGTAACGACAACCCAATTTAATTTCAAAACTCAAGCATTCAACAAGAAAAACGTTAGCATATACAAAACATTTTCAAAAACTATCAACTGGATTGCTACCCAACTATATTGTTATTGCACTAAATATTTTGTGGTTATTTTTAATTTAAAATGCTTACAATGAATATAATACTTCTGCAAGGACATCACACTTTGTTGCAATGAACAAATATATATCATTGAGATTTTTTATGGACTCTCTCTCTCTGCGTATAATAGTACATACATTTTTATGTAGTTTTAGTTCCAAACTGTCAGTGTGTTTCATTTGTATACTCAAGTGGTCGATTCTTCCAAACAACGCATATGTACCAGCTAAAAAATGTATAAAAATCGCATCAATAAATAAATGTAAAAGTGTGTTCTTCTATTTAAACATGTAGATATATAAGAGGGGGAAATTTTAAATTTTAGTTAATAAATTTAATATCTTAAAATGAATCTTGTCAAAATCGCTTTTTTATTTTAATATTTATTAATGCCTTTCGGTATTTATGTATGCGCTTATGACGTTTGTATATTTTCAATTTGTTTCTTATTTTTTAGTTTCAAGGAAATTTTTGTTCAAATTTCAACTTGATATTTTTGTAAAATGATGGTGTTTTTGGTTGTTAAATCAAAATGTTTGGCGCGTGCATAATGACATGCATTTGGGGATCACGACAAGGGAATTAATGGTTAACCGAATGAATTCATTGTATGATATAAAGAATTTTTTTTTCTTTTTATAGAAAATATGTAATATATTGCTTTCAATAAGTACATACATACATGTATTGATATAAGTTACAAGATATTGGCCCTTTGTCATAGTTCCATATCAAATTCGGTTCTTAAGAAACGAGTTTAAAATAAAAAACAAACTCTAATTATCAATATTATTATTTAAGACAAAATCAAAGACAATTTTAATTTGAACCAGCTTTAAATGGGTGACACGTTAAATACTCTAGATAATCGAAGTAAGAGTGCTATATTCGGCCGTGCCGAATCTTATATAACCTTCGCAACGTGTAGTCATGCAAAAAAAAAATTGTATCACCTTTCATCGTACATACATACATTTATGACTCATTATATTTATAATGACTTTATCCGCTTAAAAACGTCCCATTAAAAAGAAAACAAATTTTTGTTTTTATTAACTGGGATTCGCACCTACATTCATCCAGTTTGTATCGGTGTGAAATGACAAAGTGGTTTAGGTTTTTTTCAACATATCTCAGTTGTTAATAAAATTCTGATTTTCAATAACAATCTGCTCCAAAATATTTCTGATAATTTGGTACTTTACACGGAACTTGGAAATGTCTGGGGGTTTCAAAAAGTTGATTTCAACATACACACGGACAGAGGGACAGTGCTTAACTGATTCCCCTATTCATAAGATTTTAGAAATAAATATACTTCATGGGGTCGGAAATGAAAATTGTAGAAATTTCACACGGAATGACAAACCTATATATACCCTTACATTCACTGTGAAGGGTATAAAAATTGGAAGTAGTGCAAAGTGAATTACATTTTCAAAGCTTCTTAACAGTTCATGCTAAATGATTCCATGAATGCATTGTGCTTTACAATTAATTCAACATCATGCAAAATTTATTAAATAATTCATTTAAACAAAACTTATGCAACATCGGTTGCTTTTAGCAAAATAAATTCTATGCCTTTATGAGAACATATTCTCGTGATCTCCAATTACACGCTAATGTTTAAATCTCTACTGTTTTGACCTTGATTAAAACACTTCATCATAAGTTGTACTCCTGCCAAATGACTTCCTCGTTTTTTGTTGTTTTTTTTTTTTTCCTTTGTTGGGTTGTATTAAATTCTAACCAAAAGGAAACTCTGATCGTAAAAATAATGAGAATCAAGAGAATTAGTTAGAAGGAAAAAAATTTGTTTCCCATTTTTAAAAAACTAAAAAGATCAATTTAAACACAAAAGAAAAATCTCTTAAATTGGACAATCAATGTTCTTTTAATAATATAACATACATATAAAGTGGTGGCCATATAATTATAACTTTCGTTATGACAGTATATTATTCGCTTTATTTTTTCAATTTAAAAATATAACAAAATTATTTTTTCAGTTCCTAAATCTAAAACTTAAACAGTACACTTGTTAAATACATTATTTAAAGTTCTATAAAGAAAAAAATATTAAAAAAATATTTTACTGGGTTAGCCATATAATCAAAACATTTTTTATTTTCATTTGAATTACAATATTTTTTGAATTTTTTGTTATTACCATCAATATTACGAGGGTTAAACCATGTTTTACTCAACATTTGCACATCTTTTTAGCAAACTCTTAACTCACTGCCATCAAGGAGATTGAGTAATATCCTTCCAGTACATTTCGATGTTTTGCCACAATTTGTCAGCATTTTTAAGATTTTTGCCATCTATCCTTTTTTTAACTTCTCTCCACATGTTCTCAATTGGTTTGTAATCAGGAGATTGAGCTGGCCATTTTAAAACATTGATGTTTTGTTCATCCGAGCAACACTTCACAAGCCGTAGATTGTGCTTAGGGTCACTGTCATGCATAAAGTGCCACATTAACGGTGAATAATCTTTCGCTTTTTTCTTGTTCTAAAGTGTTTCTATAAATAAGTTGATCCATTCTTGAACTGATGCAATACCATGCCAAAAAACATACCCCACTCCATAATATTTTCACTGCCATGCTTAACTGTTTTGATAGTATATCTGGGATTGCGTTGCTAGTTAACTGGACGCCATACATAGCGTTTTCCATTTGATCCCCATCGGCAAAATTGAGATTCGTCGCTCCATAAAATATTTTTCCAAGAATTCAATTTCCTTTGGTAAAATTTAATCTGGGCTCAAAAAAAATTTTTTGGAGACGAACGGTTTTTGCTGTGCGATGCATCCACGTAAGTAAGCTTAATTAGCCGCTGTCTTGTAGTTTTAGATAATATATCACTACCATTTGATGACCCTAATTAACTTTTAAACTGTTTAGAACTTTTAAATGGATCAGCTTTAGATGCTCTAACGATTATTTCATATTCTCTGGCTGTTGTTTTACAGAGTTTGAGGGCTCAAGGTACATTATTTGAAGTACTAAATATTTTAACATGTTTGATTTCATTATAAACTTTTCCTGTAGAGCATCCAAGTAACTGGGAAATTTCATTTACCGTCTTTCCGGAGCCTCTGAGGTGAAGAATTATCTCCCTTCCTTCTTCGTACCAACTTGGTCCTTTTCCCATACCTGATCGTTAATTTTTGTATACATTTTTGCTAGTATCATATTTTTACCAACAAATTTACAAATATCAAACAAAAATATATATAAAAAATATTTAATAAAAAAAGCCAAACTAAAAATGTTTTAAATTTGTGACCACTTTAAAACCGACACTTTCTCCAAATAATAACTTATTTTGTAAGAAAACTTAATGGAAAAGGAAAATTAAGAAGGAATCAAGTGTAAAAGAGATCAAACTTATCTTTAAGTAAAAAATTCCCGTTAAAATATCAAGAAACCGAACCTATGGGAGATCATGTTTATGTTTTCTTTACATGACCATCACTGTATGTGTTATATCATGTGTTATTTTTCCAATTGATGCAATTAACATATTGTAGCAAAAAAGTTAGGAACAGGGAAGCTGGTTTGAACCATTGAATTGATTACGAAAATTTTACATTTCGAGAAATAGCTAATTTTACTGGTTTAAACCACTTAAAAGCAACTTCAACTTCTGTAAGAGTTAAAGTCTATTTTGCGCTTAAAGTACATTTTATTCGTTTAAAATAAAATCAAAGTAAACTTTTAAGAAAAGCATACTTTATAAATGTCCTTTTTTATCTATGATTAGAGCCATTGAAAATGTATATGTTTTGTTTAATTTAATTTTTTTAAAACTTCAAAATGGAGTTTTTAATTTTTTTTAATACATTTGTTTTATTTTTAGTTCTGAATGCACTGAATGACCAATGCCGAACTCTAAAATTGAGAATTTTACAATTTCATCACATCTGTGTTACTGTTTCCCAATGTGTCAATATTATTCTTAACAAGTACCAAGAAATAAAAAAGAAACCATAACTTTGACAGCACGTGCCTGTAAACAATTTTTAACAAAATCTGTTTGAATGTAACTGCCACAGGCTACTTAATATTTTCCTAATAAATCCTTTTTTTTTTTTGAAAAATCTTCTCTAAACTCCAAAGAATATTGAATTCAATACAAATAAAACTACTAACTGACTGTTCCCTTGTCATTGTAAGAATATGCGTGTGTGAGAGTTTTTGTTAAAAATGGTTATTGGGTCATTTAATGCAAACAATAATAACAATAAAATAATATAAAATATCGAATTTCATAAAATCCCCTTTTCCAAACTACCAATCCATCCATCTATCGAAATAGTCAATAAACCATACTAATACATAAACAATAACTAAACAAATACTAGTACATCACATTACACTTGAATCCTTATTTTCAAGCAAGCCTATGAGTGTAACCTTATTTACGTAAATGCATGTACATATATGTGCATTTGTATTTGGTATACTAAAATTTTTTTAAAAAACATCAAAAAAAATTTATGAAAACATTAATTTTTCATTGGAAAAATGAAAAACTATTTTAAACTACAACAAAACGACAATGGCCATGTGTCAAGTTCTCGACGAAATAAAAACGAGACCATTTTATTTGGTAGTAATAAAAATGTGTGTAACAGTGTTATATTTCAATTTTTGACAACTTAACCCACACATATTTCCACTTATATGCGCACTCATCCCCCTTAGTCAAACTCCCTCCCTACGCTTTAAAAGAAAAATGACCTCAGGTCAGTCAGTTTTGTTATTGTGCCACACAGTTACAGTCACACATTGTCACTGGTATTCTTGTTGCATTGTTAAATTTCTGGCTGATGATCAACACCCCCATTCATTAAATCATATTATTATCCTGAGGGTCCTTTATCTGCATTATTAAATTGAATGGCTGTGATGTGATGGTGACCTCTTCTGGTTTTCACTATTGTCTTTTTTATTTATTGTTATTTTTATTAGTTTATCACTAGAGTGAGTGTGGTACGAATACTTTTCGATTTTAAATTTATTTATTTGTTTTTGTAGCTTTTACGAATTTGTATGGTTTAATGTTTTTCTGCCTTTTGTTTGCCAGTGACACGCGTTAGTTGTTCAGTATTGCATCCTGTTAATGTTATTATTTTGCAGCAAAAAGAAAATCATTAGTTTTTGATTTAAAGATATACTTCTTTTTATTAATATAACATTTTTCAATAAAGTTTTAAAATTACATTTAAAATGTCAGACAATCAATAAATGTTGGTTGTCACTGACCTTTCATTTAAGTCATTCGATACAACACTTATCACATTTCAAATTCTTCATGTGAACAAAAACTTCTTCGAAACGTTTAGGATTAAAATACAGGAGTTCTTTCCGCAATTAATCGTTAAACATTAAAATCGCTCGGAAGCTTAGAAGAGATAAATTTCACTCTGTATTTTGACATTGCTAATTATCAAAAAGTAACGTTAAAACTCTCATTTATTTGTTTTATGTTCTTCGGTTTATGTTTTTTGTTGCTCCAAAACCACAAAAACAACATTCGCAAATGTTAGACATTTTAATGAAAACATGGCAACATTGTTGAGAGAGTAAGTATTTTATAACAAAATACGCTAGTACTTCAAATAGATTCCATATCGCATCTGACGTAATTTAGTTACCAATTTGTATGGAGAATTACATAACGTCGGAGTATTGTTTGATTATTTACACTGATTAAGATTTCATTACAGTTTAATTCAACTTGCGTCAGAAGCTGTGGTATGCAATAGTTTTTAAACAACAAAAAAAAAATAGAAATAAATTTTTTGAAAACATATAGGACAAGCATTTCGATTGTCTATTAGGGAAGCCTGTGAATATTTTCATCTTATAGTTAAATATATTTATATGGAGATATGTGAGTATCTTTCATAAAATGAAGATAATTTTGGTTTTGTATATCAGACTTGCTCATAATAAAAATTTTTAAAGCGGCTGTATGCACAATATCTTTATTGAGATAGGCATCAATATTTTCACTGAACAGTAGAAGAAATTGCAGTCGTCTACTCATTTCAGTTGAACCTGTTCTAAGTTTAAAGTCTGGAAAGATAAGTTTCCCATTAGGTCAGCCCTCTTTCTCATCAATTGGTTGTAAAGTGTTTGCAGTAAGAGCAGATAAACTCTAAACTGGTGGTAATAATAATAAAGTAGGTTTAAGAATATGTGGGCATAGCTAGGAATGTGACGACAGATAAACTTGAGAAAAAAAATGTTACTTCCGGTAATGAGTTACAGGGTCAAAAATCTTTCAGTAGGTATAATCTATAAACCGAAGATGCTAGAAGAAGCCAATCATGTACGACATATTTGTATAGAGCTTTAAAGTCCTTTTGTAAGGAGACATATAACTAGAATTACTCTTTAGTTTTTATAGGAACCTGGTTTAATGCCAACATATCCTTCAGATTGAGGTTTCCCACAGCATCCGCAGTTAATGTGTGCTTGTCTGTAATCCTTAATTTTTCGCTAACCAATACTGTATATTTTCGCCCTACATATGGTGCTGCCTAAGCATCCTTCAAGTTATTCTACAAATATCAACATCATCAATTTACATCTTTCATCAGATGATATGTAAAGCTACCGTATCCCGTAAACAACGGAGCTATACAGCTCATCGCACTCAAATTAAACCCGAGTACATTTAATGATTACCTTTGTAGGTTAATAGAGTTAACCCATACAAAGACTTTTGCCCGCACAGAGCCATCATCTAGAGCAAGTTCGTTGGCCGCTTTTTTTCCAACAATGCTCGTGTGTCCCTTAAAATACATTAGATTCACCACGTTTGTAGAGCACAACTATTAAGCTTTAGAACACATCCGAAAACGAACAATGATTTCACATCCATCCACCGAATATGTTTTATAACCGACTGATTAACAGATGCAATAATCCTCTCCGTCTTTCAAACGGATACTTCCGCAGCTGATCTGAAGCTTGAGGAAAACCAAGCATTTCTAGTTGATAGACGAACATGATCTTTCCTAAACTCAAGGTGTAGGATAAGTCTAGGGGGGTGGGACTTTTCGCAGAGGAGGAAAGTTTCTGATTTGCCACTCACTTGGGAGTGGCCAGGACGATTCCTTTGTTGAACTGTCCAAGCAGATAACTACTTCCGGTCTTAGACCAAGTACCCCCCGGGCAATGGCTTTGTAGCATCCGCTTAAAGGCTAGCCAGAGTTAGAAGGCGCCACAACCATGTATCCTGAATGGTCGAACGAACGTCTCAGGAAAGTAGGCGATAACCGCTGAAACATGGTTGCATCGTTGGATTGGACATGTAGATAGCAGCCCACATTCCCGAATCTCAAATTGCTAACGAATCGCTAATTAAACAGCCTCTAAATGAAAAACCGAAACCCTCGTTGACGACCTTTGCATATCGAACAAGGACTACGATTGGATACTGGAACGGTCGCTCTATGCTCCAATGGGAGTTAGAGGAACACATATAAAGTGAGTATACACCAGCACCTTTCCTTCAATTTACAAAAGACCCATCAGTCAAAATCTGCTATGAGCGTGCATCATTGTTGGAGCATCGTAATATATACACCAATAAAAAATCCCACAAACCCCATCCAAATTTTTATTAAGGATCTCCTGAGAGATATTTGGCCACCAGAAAAAAGATTGTTGGTCTCACCTTAACCGTGTCAATTCAATATGCAACCGTAAACGTGGTTCTCAACTAATTTACTCTGAGGTCAAACCTATTTCGTTTTGTGTCTTTGTTTTAACATGATCATTTGAGGTAAGTTTCATATTCAGCGTTACGCCCAGTAATTTTACCTTTATTTACAAGTTAATTTCAGTTTCACAAAGCGTTAAGGATCAAACGTCCCTTTATTATTCATGTAAATAGCATAAAATCTAATCTTATAGCATTTATTGTTTTGCTTATACCATCTTGCCTTGGTTACTCTTATCGCATTTCCACGTACAACCTAGAAGAGTCTCCATGAACTTACCACCAATAACAATTTCTACATCATCCGCATAACTTGTCGTGTGCATGCCCATTGCGTCCAGTCTTCTGAGGCGGATGTCGATGGCTATGTTTCACAGCAATGGTGATATAACCTCTCTCAGCCAACAAACTTTGATTACACTTTCCCATACCTGGTGCATCCGAGATCTGCTGCCATAAATTTCAACCAAGAGACGATCTATTTTGCTATAATAGAATCAACCCCTCTCTCATTAAAATCACTTCTTTGTCTACAAAAAAGATATCTTGGCCTCTGCATCCATAAATATGGAGTAGTGATATTTTTATATGGACATTTTCTGTTTCCACAACCCTCACTTAGTCGTGTATGATGGTTTTAATAGCTCTTTCAATGTGTTCTGTCATCCACTTAATGGTCTATCTATTAGCGTATTCTCCTGCAAAAAATTCCACAACATCATTTCCATTAAATTTAACAAAGAGGTGAAAAGCTGACTGTCCTAAAAAGTCCACCACTTGCCTCCCAAATCACTCTCCGTGGTTTGGGAAGCAAAGTTATGGCAGTTTTCCTCCATGCCACCGGAAATTAATCTTTCGAAAGACAAGCAATAAATATTTCCCTGAGTAGAATGTTCATGGCTCACTGTAACAATGCAAAAAATATTCAATCAATTCCAGACGGCTTAAAGATAGAATCACTCTACTATCACCATTAGGAGTTATTTTCTTTTTACCGTCCCTTGGCTTAGTCCCACTAGCTCTCCTGTTAATGGCAGCTCATAAGTCAGCGAAGTAAAAATAACTATAATATCAATTGGTGTCTAAACTCTCGAGGGAACAAAATGGAACGTTTGGCAGTAGTAGTGGTGGTAGTGTCAAAATATACCTGCTCTTTGTATTAATAAGATTTCTTTTCAACGACATCTTAATTTGTATCTAGAACTTTCTCTTATATTGGAATATGTAAACGTAACTCCGAATTACAAAAAACATAGATGGACATTTTTAAAAGGAGTTTTAAAAGTTTTTGGATTTAATTTCTTTCTAATGATATGATTCAGTTGCAACGATCGCAATTTGGCTAATAATATAATCATCACTTTAACGAGAAGATCGATGCATTGGCCTTCGCGAACCCGCTAGAACGATAACCTCTATGCAATAAAAATTGGAGCCTCTATTGCAATGTCAATAGACCCAGAAATTAATTAATTTAAGATTTTAATACTTATTGTCATTTTCTCAATACAGAAAGATCCAATAAATAAATTATGAGTTAAGAAAAAAACTTTAACAAGGCATTTTAATAAAATTGCTAAATTCTTAACTTACCATATAAAACCACTAATGTCAAACTACTCTGTCTACCATATAGAAGTTTGGTCTATTTATCAAAACCCACCCTCTTTGTAAAACTCAATCGATGGTCATCTGCAAAAATATTTCAGAGAATTTTACTTTCATTCCCAAACTGTTAACAATTAAAATTGTCGATATTAAAAATGACATTTTCACAATTGTTTTGGCGAGTTCTTTGAGTCGAAAACCAATAAATGTCATCAAATTTATAACATGTTAAAATAAATAACAAATGTTAAGGAATAAACACCGTCAAACGTACACATGTACATACAGAGAGGGTCAAAATAATACCACCACTAAGTTTATCTTTGATATATTCCTTTAAATTTTGCACAAAAAAAAAAAGAAATGAGGAACAAGAGTTGTCAAATTTACAATTTGTCTTTGTAATATTCACTATAGTTTTCAGTTAAAGTACTCAACTGTTCCAATAAAATTAAAACAATACTTTGAAGTATGAGACTAGATTGAAGTCACGTTGCCAAAACCATGTTATATCACTTCTAATGCTTACGCGTTTAGTTTGAACAAGCAAAAATGATTCTTTTATGCCAGCTACGGAACACAAAAAAAACATTGCATATACCGGCAAGTTTGGATATTAGTTGCCGTAAACTGCTATAGAAAAATCAAAAGTGCCACAACTATCTTTTAATCATGCAACCAAGCGTTTGTATTTTGCAAAAGCAAATCCATGGTCACAGGAAAAAAGGCCATAACTCACACTTTTACGATATTGAGTTTTTTAGTGATTCCAATACAATTTATACAAATACACCTCGACACCGGGTGCCCCGGTGAACTAGTCAGTAGTGTGCTGGTCTGCTAGTTTGGGGGTTGCGGGTTCGATTCCCGCCAGAGACTCTAGTGTTGTCTGCTTCTCTTCTCTCTTTTCTATTCTATTCTTACTTTTCTATTCAGGTATCACAATGGGATCAAAAAAATGGACCCAAGTGACCTATACAACAGCTGCCTGTTCTACCCAACCTAACCTAGTATCAAAAATAACAGATTCACAAGCAATTCAACAATATAAATTACATCGGGATTATATACATAGTTTATCGGCCATGTCATGGAAATCGAAATCATGTGAAATTGAAATCGACGAATATTTTCAATTGAATTTTTGTAAAAATGAACGCAGCTTTTCCTGGTTTCAAAAGTAGTTTAAGTATAGGAAAGTGGTCTTCAAAGTATGAGGTATATAAAAGGAAATATTTTTATGAACTTTGAATACGGAAGAGTTTTCAAAATTTGATCGGTTTCAATTTCACGTGATTTCGATTTCCATGACATGGCCGTATATAACATTTTCGCCATCTCCTGTAAGGTTACACTTATTTGAGTTAGTGCCTTTTTACCTGTTACCAACGATATGTAATTTGACTACTTGAGAAATGAAAAAAGGTTCTATGGATATGTGAATCGAAAATCATCTTATTTAATTTAAAAAGATTCCAGATTTCCTGTCCAAAGATCACCTAATAATGAATTCAAGCCGCTGTTAACAGCAAAAGTATTAAACATATTGGTTGTTATACATATAATGGAATTGGGGTGTTGTTTAAATCAAGATACCAGTTAGCCTCAATAAAGTCTAAGTGTTACTGAGGCAATTCATTATATTGTTTTATGTATAAATTATATCCAGCCGTATATATAAAAATCCTGAAAGGGCTTAGGTCTTTCAATAAGGAAATTACTACAAACACACTAGCAACACGGCAAACAAGTTGTTCATTGAAGATTTGATCAATGTGATAGTGTGGCTTCCACAGCTGCTGGCTTTGAACCAGTATCAGCCATTAAGACAATAAATACAGACGACCTTTTGAAAGTTTTGATTAAATTTGGAATTCCATTCCTGTAGAAAGATTTCAACAAAAAATTCAGCGGTAAAGCGTTGTGCGGCCCTAATTGCAAGTAAAAGACGTGCAACAGAGTATAAAAATTCACTTTGATGTTGTTAAGGAAAAACAAAAGTGAAAAATTGTAGTTTTGAATAATTTCCTTAATGCTACAAACACAATCAAGTCCACCGACCATCGACTACAAGATGTCAAAAATAGAATACATGCGTGCTTATGAGAATAATTCTTTTAGCCGCTACACGACTACCGAGTACACGGCTACTTTTGTAGCCCGTAGCCAACTTAGGCTAATTTCTTGGCTACAAAAAACAGATTAGTGCTGCCAATACAATAAATGCATGAAATGGTGGTTTTAAAAACGCAATACATTAAATATCGCTATTAAAAACGCGAAAAACTATTATAGTGGCACCATTGAAACTTTAATACATATGTCAAAACAGATGTTTATTTTTTGTAGTTAGTGGTCGGTAGTCGTTAAAAGAATTAAGTAGCTGGCGACTTGGCTATTTTTGTAGCCAGCTACTTTTGTAGTCGGTAGTCGATGGTCGGTAGCCTTTGATTGCGTTTATAGCTTTAGAACAGCCGATTATTTTTTTTACATTATATGAGGTGCTATTATTTTGACCGACTAATTTTTAAAAATTTTCAATGAATTAACTGACGCTTTTAAGCTCTTTGAATAAATAAATATTTGTTGTTATTATAATAAGCTACATATGGGCATTTCCATAAATATGTCATCCACGACTGTAAAAATAAAAACTCTTGAAAGGTTTTCAGTATAAGTTTATTGATAAAAAAAAAACAGTCAAATTTTACTATGCCCAGATATTAAGAGCTTTTTAAATTATTTTGAGAGCAATAACAAGAGTTTAATCTGATTATCTATTTGACTAATTTTAAAGAATTGCAATCAACTATTATGTTTAGCGACTAAATTGTAAAAATAATTGTAGTTGTAAATATTCCTTAAAAATTATATATTTAATCCTTTAATTCCCAGTGGAACATAGGGCCGCAACAAATGCTCTCCATTCTATTCTATTAGTAGACATCGTTTTCTTTTCACTACAAGACACACCATGCTCGTTCAACTCGTTCTCAATTTGGCGTCTCCAAGTATTCGCAGGTCTGCCAGGTCTTCTGGATCCTTGGGGGTTATACTCAACGGACTGTCGAGTTAAATCATCCGCTGGCTTTCTCATTGTGTGGCCCAGCCAGCTAAATTTACGCAATCGGATACTCATGTTTAAAGGGACCTGATTGGTTAAGTTCCACAAGTCCTGATTTGATATTGTGACAGGCCAGAATATTCTGTGTACACGCCTGAGGCAGCGGTTTACAAAAGCTTGCATACAACTCATTTCCCGAATCGAAATATTCCAGGTTTCACAGCCATACAGAAGCACAGATCTCACGTTACTATTAAAAACTTTAAGTTTGGTTTGATTTGAGATATTTTGCGATCTCCAGAACTTATTAAGCGTGCCAAATGCTTGTTTCGCTTTACACAGTCTATTCTGTATATCTACTTTGCTGCCCCCGATTTTTGAAATTATACTCACCAGATAGCAAAAGTTTTCAACATCGTCAATGTGTTGGCCCGAAAGCAGAAAGTTCGTATTGCATGAGGAATTTATGCGCATGGATTTAGTTTTGTCGATATTAATTTGCAAGCCCGCTTTGGCAGCATGTGTCGCAAAGGCTTGAATCTTGGATTGCATGCTAGAGAAGCGGTGGGATAGAAGACAGACGTCATCTGCATAATCAATATCATCTAACCTATCATGAAGGCCCCAGGAAATACCATGATGCATATCCATACAGTGGTTCATAACTACGTGAAGTACTATGTTAAACAGTAGTGGAGACAGAACACAACCTTGACGAACTCCTACGTTTACTTTAATGGGTTTTGGCTTGCTGAACCCTCATGCAGTATGGAGCACAATGCGTTGTTGTATAGCTCCTTAATGAGATTGATTAACTTTCCGGGAACTTAAAAATTAACAAGATCCATAAGAAAAAAGAAAATATAGAGTCCAATTAGCGGTATTTTTTTGATTTTCCTTGGATGTTATTTTAATGTCACGTACGTAGTGCAAAAACATTATTTGTCTCTGTCATTTGTATTTGAACAGTCGCAAGAGCACCTAATTTAGAATTCAACTTTTTTTCTTAACATAATATAAATTTGACTACCTAAGAATACTATTAGAGAAAAATCTGTCACGTACGATATGTCACAAATTGAATTTATTATACAATCATTTAAAGATTGTTTTCAATTAAGAATGATGGATTTTAATAAAAAATATTTGCTTAAGTGTAAGAAATTAAAAGAAGAAAAAATACCTCCTAAGATTCTCTGATTCTTTTATACTTCCAAATATACCTCAAAGTCACTTCTGTTTTATGTCACGTACGATATATTCTTATTTTTTTATAATTAATTTTTTTTAATAAAGTACCCTTTGAATGGAATGGATTGGATCTAATTTTGTTTCAGTTACTCTTACTTTTGCACAAATTACTCCACTTTATAGCAGTACAAATGTCACGTACGATGACATGGAAATGCCCATATATATATCACAGGATTCTTCTATTGCTTTTTGGATGAAATCAAAACAACATATTTCAAGGTGTAAATAGATTTACAAAAACGTTTAAGTTAGTGCTATTATTTTTACCGCAGCTGTATGTACATATTTGAGTTTTTTTCACAATACTTATTTTCAACGAATGATTGGTTTCTGAATGCTTTTGGAAATATTTAGCACCCGCTTATTTTGAAGTCAAAGTTTTTGTGTATAAATTTGTATTTTTTTTTTTTTTTTTTTTTTCATAAAAAACATAAGAGTGTATACATATATTTTAAATATTTATTAATATCTTTACACACATACTACACATAATCGATGTGTTTACTATTAATTACGTATTTTCTTCATATTTTTCCGTTACATCCTTCTGTTTATATTGGCTTAAATATCACTTTTGTTTTTCATTTTATTTTTTTTATTTATTTGTTTGTGGGTTGTTTCATTTGTCACTTCCTTTGTTTCACAAAATTTAAATATAAATTATGATTCCCGGTAAAAAAAAAATAAATAAAAAATAACGATCCTTTTTAAGTGTCTTGTTTATGTATCGGCTTGTAATGTGTTGACAAATTGTTGCATTAATTGCTTGTGGAAAAGTAAATTTCGTCATAAATTATAATTTTATGAAAACGGAAATTTGTCTTTTTAAGTTTTTAAAATTAATTTTATTTACTTATTTTTTATTTATTAACTGTCATTATTATTTGAAAAATTTGTTATATACAGACAAAATATACAGACATATCACAATGGTGTACCATGAGAGTAGTGTTATAATTCTTTATGGCTTGTATTCTGAAATAAATTTGCTATTGTTGGATGGTACAAATTATGTTTATTAATTTTCGCTTTAAATTTATTGAGATTTTTATATGTAAATCATGAAAATATTAAACTTCTGTCATGACCTCAAACAAAACGGACACTTGACGATTTCTCTCTGGCTCCTGCAAATCAAAAATGTGTATGTTTTTATAAACAATGATGTAGATCAATATTGATGTACGTATTAAAAAAAATTAAAAAAAAACATTTACTTTAACAACAACACAAATAAATCAAAATTTGAAAACATTTTGAATTATTTAAACCTCACACACCCACCTTTAACACACGAATTAAAATTCAATAAAAACTAGAGAGAATTGAGAAGAAACCCCTTTTCAAATCAAATTAATTTTTCAAATCAAAACAACTGTTGGAAAATTACTTCCTAGACCTCTAACGATTAAAAATAAAAGACGAATAAAAAATGTTTATAGAAACAAAACATTTACAGAACAATTAATCATCGAACATCTTCAGTTTATTAACGCTTTGGGAGTGAAGTGAGTAAATGATTCTCCCCTTTTTTAATTTCTGTCGGATTTTAGTGATCATTCATATTTGATATATACATTTAAGTTGTTTGGTAGCTGTCATCGTTGCCATCATTTAGAAGTTAATGATCATTGTAATGACTTTCAATGTTTCTTAACATTTGCTACGTGTGTTTATTCGTATAAACAGAGTTTTCAAAGTGTTTATTCAATTAAATGAAGAGGATAAATTATATTTTTGATTTTTTTTTAAATATCTCATATTTCCTTTACAATTGTCTCGTTATAAATAGACTTAAACCAAGAATGCTAGAATAAAGATTATGACTTCCCGTTCACAAAATTGAAATTTGCTGAGCATGTCGTGTCAATGACCTCAGTCAAGCTGTGTTTCTATTGGCTAATAATTTCAAACTGAACGCGATTGTTATGACAATATTTTTGCATACAATTGAAAATTTTGCATACAATCGCTAAAAATTGTAATTATCTATCTATATATATAAAAGTGAAACTCTGTGTGTGTGTGTGTGTTAGCTATAGACTCTGAAACTGTAAAACCGATCGGGCTTAAACTTTGGTAAGTTGTTGTACACATACCGGGGAGTGTTTATGGATAAAAAAAAGTGGGCGGGCCACGCCCATAAAAAATTAGTTATCAGTTTTAGCTACTTGCACTTGACCGATTTTTCTGAAACTTTGCACACATATCGAGCAGTCATGACTAAATAATTTCGTGATAAGAAAAGTGGGCGGGGCCACGCCCCTAAAAAGTTTTAATTTTGAGGTACTTGCACTGGACAGATTTTTCTGAAACTTTGCACACATATTAAGCTGTCGTGACTTTATAACTTCGTGATTAAAAAAGTGGGCGGGGCCACGCCCATAAAAAAAGGCTATAATTTTGAGGTACTTGCATCAGACCGATTTTTCTGAAACTTTGCACACATATTGAGCTGTCATGACTAAATAATTTCGAGATTAGAAAAGTGGGCAGTGCCACGCCCATAAAAAAAAGGTATAATTTGGAGGTACTTGCACTGGACCGATTATTCTGAAACTTTGCACACATATTGAGCTATTATGACTTTACAATTTCGTGATTAGAAAAGTGGGCAAGGCCACGCCCATAAAAACAATTTTAATTTTGGGATACTTGCACTGGTCCGACTCTTCTGAAACTTTGCACACATATTGAGCTGTTATGACTTTACAATTTCGTGACTAGAAAAGTGGGAAATGCCACGCCCATAAAAAAATTATAATTTTTAGGTTTTTGCACTTGATATTCAATTAAAATTCAGAATGCATTTCGATTCATTAAGGGGCGTAGCAACGCGCGCCGGGATTGGCTAGTTACATATAAAACAAACTGGCACCTCATGTCGGTACTCAAACTTAACGCAACCTGTGTTCCTATAGGCTAACACTTTTAAAAAGCGAAATTTATTGTAATTACAGTCTTGCCAGGGCTCTCACAATACAAACCGAATACCTAGAATTATGAAAATTATTTATTTTATCTTAACCACGTACCAACTTTGTTTCGCACAAATTATATTTTTTCACTTACATAAAGGGGCCGCCATCTAACGTTTTTTTTTCAACTAGTGCTTATTTCGTGAATGGTAACACTTAGCTCATGTCTGATTTGACATATAATTAGTTTTATCCCTCCGCTGAACGAATATGGTTGTGTATACGCTTGAACAACGCTGCGACATTACTTTGGCCGTTTTTTGCCAAAAAAAATCATCTCTTCAGATGAAGCTCATTTTGATCTTAGCGGTTATGTAAACAAGCAAAATTGTCGCATTTGGGGCATAGAAAACCAGCACGCATACACTGAAAAGCCGATACACCCAAAACGAGTCACTATATGAGCAAGGAGTGGCCGTAGTCAATGGCGATCGTTATCGAGCCATGTTGAACGAATTTTTGTTTACAAAAATTGAGAAAGAGGATAATGGCAACATTTGGTTTGAAGAGGACGGCGCTACGTGCCACACAGGCGAAGCTACACCTTTTTTATAGCATTTTCAAAAAAAAAGTTATTTAGCGGACCCTTTATAAAGCAATTTGCTGTTTATAAATTTTATATAAAAAAGTAAACAAAAAGAAAGTTTTATGTAAAAATTTATTGGGCTGCGTTTTAATTAGAAGGGCTTATATGACATGAGCGAATACAAAAGCAAATACTTTCGCCTACCGGATCACAATACTTTTATCCAGGCTGAGGTTATTGCAATTACGAAAGGCATTAAATGGATAGAGGACCCTGATAACGAGGACTCGATTTATATTTTTACCGACAGCCAATCAGGGCAGTAATGAACGAAAAGGTTGGATCTCGAACCATCCTCAAATGCAAGCGCAAAAAACTCGCATGTAAATTGTAAACGTCTAGAGATAATATGCATACCAAGCTACATACAAGCTACACCATCAGAAACGAGAAAGCCAAAGAACTGCCCAAAATGGGAACATTTCTTAATACTATAACTTTGGAAAATGCTAAACCCTTTCAGCGATTCAAAAGTAAACACAAGCTTTGGGCGATGGAGGAACGCTTCAGAAAATGGCACAATTTTGATGTCGGCAAAGTGATGCATGTAATATGAAATGAACAAAATCATGAGAAATCGAGCGAGATTCTGAGAAACCAGATTGCCATAAAAAACGACATGTACAGCATGCGTGAAAGAGAACGAGAATTTGGTACATTATCTTTGTTATTATCTGCCGAACTTGAACTAAGAAACTCGAACTAGAGATCCATAAGGAACTACACTGAGGAAACTGTATTCTTGACCTTAACGACATTCATAGAAAAATAGAATAGAGTTTTATTAGGCGAATTTCTTCATTTCCATATAAAGAGCACAACATAACAATTAGGCATACTAATTGGGTTTGTGCCTCTTTTCAACCTAACCTAAGGTGTTTCATTCACTTAAATATTTACAAAAAAAAAAACTTCTTTTACAGAAATGATTGAATTTTCTTAATCAGCTGCACCTGCTTTCATATTTATCTAAAAGCTTTACATGAACTCCACTAATAGGCGTCTGCATTAGATCTTCATTAATTTACATACACATAAGTGTACGTATGTCAGTGTACATACGAATGTATGAGTGTCTTGTATGTGATTTGCTGCTGTCCATTAAAAGTGTTAAAGATCTGGTAATTATCTGGTTTTACACGCTCAATTCTTTTTGAATAACATTCATACTATTTAAATTGACTATTTATTCGTTGTGCGCATCTAAGATTGTATTCATAGTTTTGTGTTGTTGTTGTTGTTTGTTTTCGACTCTTCAATTTTTCAATCACCTTCATTTAAAACTAATTTGTTCGACAAATTGGTAAGATTTTGTTTGACAAGATTAAGTGATGTAGTAATGTGATCATGTTTAGTGAATTAAATATGAAACTTTTTGTATATTTGAAATGAGCTTAATGAACTTTGGGTATTCGAAATTCGATGTATTTGAAAATTCAATTCAACCGAAAAAAACTTGAAAAAAACTAAATGTCTTACCAATTAGCACGTACGTTAAATGAGATCTGTTTTTTGTTATTTACTTAATTTGTTTGTGGAATTATCAGATCCAAATATTGGAAAGATGAATAAGAATTATATCACACAAGTCAATATTTAAACCGATTGTAATGATAATCCATTTAAATCTGTCCAGGTCTATTATTATTATGGAGAGAAATGTTTATCAGCAGGACTGCAATAACTTTTGTTAATTTTTCAGCATGAAACTACAGGAGGGAAACAGTGAACTTGCGTGAGGTTTTGTGCAGTTTTCTACGCTTTATAACTGCTATTCTAAAGATACATGCTGGGAAAATGCAACTGAGACGAACGCTTCAATTATAATGCCTCACAAGGAGTTCAGCTTCAACACCTGCTTTATTACAGATGGGTATTTCAATCACCTTTCGATTTGTAGGCTACAATTTTACTTAGCCTTTTATTCGTATCAAGGATTATTTTAAGTTCTTTTGGTTACATCGGTGGAAGTAAGACTTCTTAAGATTCTCAAGAATAATGTCAACTGCGGCCTACAAACTTACAATCAAACAAATATTAAAGCCTTTGTTTCTTCGTTTTATATAGAACACCCAGTAAATAAGTTTTGCATTATTTCGATATAATAAACAAAACAAACAAAAACATACACGCGTTTTCCCAAAAAAAAAAAAAAACACTCACACACACACTTAAATACATTATTAGCTGTACATGCAATCAAATATTTAAGGCTAAATTCTATCCCATCTCTAAGACTGATTTTTACCTTCATCCCGTCCGTTGCATTGCTCAAAAGCCAACATTTATTTAACACCCTCACGCGACTTCTAACACAACGGCAACTGCGACTAGCGGCTTAAGTTCATGCTACTGTTTTGCATATCGTTTCAGTGGGTGAATGTGTGTATGTATGCCTGCGTGGGGGGATGTTGTATATGTGTGAAGGATAATGATGATTATAAGGGTGGTACGAGTAATTTAAAACATAAAAATATTTTTTTTTTTTCAATTGTAACTATATACGTGTGTCTAAGTTAACTGTATGCGTATGTTTTTCTTGATCCCCATTTTATTTCAACTGCCTTTTTTTTAAAAGAATTTATTCGGCATAAAAAAAACACACACACGTTGTCATAAAATTTAACAAAAAATAAAAAAAAAAAACAAAAACTGAAATAAAAATTTTAAGCTTGCGTGTAGAATAGAAACACATGCATAATTATTTAATTGAATTAAACAATTTTCATAAGCTTCAGCGAAAGTTACTGTATTTTTATTTTTTCATTATTTTTTGCTAAATAAATAAAATTGAAATTAATGTTTTGTTAAATGATGCGTCAGACAAATTGCTCGAAATACGATGATGGTGGTGTTTGATTGTAAGTATAAAAATTTACATAAATTTTATATGCAAATACATTAGGCATTTAGCAAATAAATGGAACAATAGAAATAAGTTTAATAAACTTTATATGAAATCATCAGCTGTATCAAATGTAAGAAAATCACTGGCATTTAAGATTGGACCTTCTTGAGATTGTAGCGACTGGAATAAAATCGTGCAATTGAAGCACTTGTTTTGGTGGAATTGGAAATAAATACAAAATTTTGAACAAGATTGTCAGTAGACAGGCTTGTGTTATTACATGACGATCGACTTGTGCTTATGTGTCGAATTTTATATCAATTAATATCAGCCTACAGTAAGTTCCTTAAAAAATATAGGGACTTCAAAAGCTTTTACTTTTGGATCTGACAATCTTGCGTTTAAAATTTTTGGTCATTGTATGTTTCGTGCCACTTATTTCTCATATCAACAATTTGAGCCCAAAAAGCTCAAGTACTCCATTGAAAATATCTATTTAAAAATACTTGTACTAATTGGATGTCTTTAATACTGGCGTTCTCGAATCGCTGTACAATTATTAATAATTTTGGCACCTTGTTGTCCTGCCCGAATGATTGATTTTTGTTTTTTATTTAGTAAGAAATCTCTGTACTACAGCTCCCAGTCTATACAGCAGAATGAGTCGACATTTCCAAAAGAGTCATCGAATATGAAGAAAGCTTTATTTTCATGTTAGTTCTTTTGTTGTGCAGCCAAGTGCAAATAATAGTAATTGAAAAACAGGTGACTTCTAAAAGTTAAGTTGTTGCCATAAACAACTGAAATTACAACTATGAACAATTTGATGCCAAAAGGTATGATTAAGGCAACCACAGTAAGTAAATATAAAGTTGAAACTCAGATAGTTACGCGTTATCAGATACCAACAATATACCCGTTACTTCTTTAGCTCAGTTTTCATTACTTATTTAACATTCAAGTTTTTTTTTTGATACCCTTTAGAAATAGACACAGTACTGTGAAGACATAACAGGAAACTATTTAGTCCTTTTTAGTTTATTATTTGCCTCGACTTCGTCACTTAATTTTAATATTTAAATAAAGTAGTTCTCTTTCTACCTTTATCATTTGCTTTCTCAGCCAAAAACAGTTCTTCTTAATTTCCAAATTTATAATTTCTGATATTATAGAAAATGCAAAAAATTACTTTTTTGTAATTCTCTACCATTCTTAAACGCAACTCGGAATTCTAAACTCATTTACAAAAAGAATAAAAATAAAAAATGAAAAATAAAAAATTTACTTTTTGATGATCAATATAATTTGTATTAACCTTAAGTGGGATCAATAGTCCCTAATTCAAAGGTTTTAGGTTCATAAACTTAGAAAATACAAAAAGAACCAGTAATGTAAGAAAATCAAAAATGAGCCCAATATCAATGTACAAATTCAAGTATAAAATATTAAAATAAATATATCATGTTCTAGAACGTTCCAAACTGTTTTCCCGATTGTGATGAACATATTTAAATTTACAGCCACATACTATGGTTGAATTATAAGATTGTGAGTGAGTATTATGTTTAAATAAAGTATCATGCAATAATCATATTACGACTACAAGAGCAAATCATTATTTTTCCATCAGTAACATTTCGTTACCTTTATATGGAAAGGGCATACCTGGACTTTCTGTTACTTAACCGAATGAAAAGACTGAGAAAACTTAATGGAATGAAATGAGTTACGGCTTTTCTATGTATTTAGCTATAAATCCAATATTTTCAACAATGGCTTAACAAAGCTTTTTAGAGAATATATATGCTTGTTAGTGGACTACGTTAAAAAATCAATTTCGAAAAAATAGACTTACGCCTTCTTTATATAAAATCATCGACATATTGATTGTACTAACATTTTCAATTAAAAATTTTTATTTCTTTGAGTTTTTTTTCAAGATTTTTGCACATTTTTTTTACATTTCAAGCAAATAAAATATTACAAATTTATTTAACAAGATGAAGAACAGTTGCAAACAAATTATTATTAAAAAGCATCTTAGCTTGATTGCTTTGTAACCATACTGTTGTTTAGCCTATTATTTAATGGTGATTTGTAATTTTAAATCCATTTGAATATATTATTTTTGCTACCATTGTTTTAATCATTTCGTAAAACATACTATTTTTAAATGACAATCAAATCGAAGTTTCAGTGAAATTTAAATATTCAAATTCAAACAAACGCTTGATTATTGTGACGAAATTACTGATGAAACAAAATAAAAACATCTATTACCTGTTTTTGATCACCAATACTAGCCAAGCCCGGCACGCGTTGCTTCGCCCTTTACTAAATGAAAATGAATTCTGAATTTTAATTGAATATATTAAAAATAATATTGCATTGATTTTTATTGTATTGCAAGTGGGTATACAATATTTTTGGTTTTTCCATTTGCTGTAAAAATGAACAAATTTTTTTAGTGTTCCCACTCTGGAGCATGCGACGTACAGCTGGCCATGTTAAAAGCATGGATTTTCGAAATTCAATCCTGCAACACGAAAAGATTGTTCTTGTGCTTTGTTAATGGTAATAGCGAATAGGTTAAGTGCAAGAAGCTAAAAATTATAACTTTTTTTATGGGCGTGGCACTGCGCACTTTTCTAATCACGAAACTGTATAGTCATAACAGGTCAATATGTGTGCAAAGTTTCAGAAAAATCGATCTAGTGCAAGAAGCTAAAAATTATAACTTTTTGTATGGGCGTGGCACTGCCCACTTTTCTTGTCACGAAACTGTATAGTCATGACAGCTCAATATGTGTGCAAAGTTTCAGAAAAATCGATCTAGTGCAAGAAGCTAAAAATTATAAAATTTTTTATGGTCGTGGCACTGCCCACTTTTCTAATTACCAATATGTATAGTCATAAGAGTTCAATAAGTGTGCAAGTTTCAGAAAAATCGGTCAAGTAAAAGTAGCTGAAAAATTTATATTTATTTTGCATGGGCGTATTTCATTTTTATGTATATGTAGATGGGCGTAACCCCGCCCACTTTTTTAATTATCACTTAAAAACACTCCCTGGAATGTGTACAACAACTTGCCAAAGTTTTACGGCTTCGGATTCTATAGCTAACACACAGACAGACAGACAGAGTTTCACTACTATATATAAAGATAATATATTATTCATTCTAATTTCTTAACTATAGCATATCTTTACGTGCATATTAAAGATTTTACCTTCAAAAATCCCTTCTTAGTGGATCTGTGTAAGTATATGTTTATCAGAAAAGGAACTCTCTGTTCAAATATTGGACGGTATCATTGATTCCGCACGGAATCGAAAATTCAACAGATAGAAATATCGAGCATTATTATGTATACAGAAATTATTCATTTATGAGCTTATCTTTTTAAATTTTTTGTTTTGTAGTTTTTGTTTATGGTGGTATATCTTCTTTAAACTAGTTGGCTCAGTTATTTAATATACATAAATATAAAATTAATGTTTTTATTAATTAAATATTGTTATGAGTCAGCTGTTGGCAAACATATTTTTAATATTAAAAACATTATTTTATACCCCATACCGCAACAACGAAACGATACCGCAGCATCGAAATGAATAGTAATTGCGAAACAGAATAAATAATTATTCAGTCTCTATTTATTTAGTCTCTACATAGCAAAAACAGAATCGGTTGTGTGTATCAGAATTTTTGCTAATCGTATAGTTTAGTTGTGATAGTAGAATTTGATAGTTTTATCACTAAGGAATTATAATTTTTGCAATAGAAATTTTATAACCATAAACGATAAGTTTGATCACAAGAACTGAATCATTCGATTGGCAATGAACTTGTTTTTCTATTTTCTAGGCGTAGCTGTCGGCGTTTGGGTTATACAATCATGAATCAATTAATCAGTTAGTTAGGTTACACAGAGAAAACAATAGCGGTTGTAAGTACCAGAATAATTGCCAATTCCCTTTCTAACACATCGAAACATCCATTTTAGACCCCATTAAGTATATATATTCTGAATTGGGGTTTAATTTTTTGACGATCTAGCTATGTCCGTCCGTCTGTCCGTCACGATAGAGGTCGAACCAAAAAAACTAAGGGACTCAACTTTTGCCAGAATCTTTCTTATACACAAGGTTTGTTTGGTATTTAAAATATGCAAAATCGGAATATTAGGAAGAGAGTTATAGCTCGTAATGCAAGAGTAGGTAAAAAAAATCATGTCCTTCAAACATCGAATAAAATGCAACTGTGTCTAAGCGCATTGGCGTAGAGCCATTAAATTTCGAATGTATATTTCATGAGTAAAAAAAAATATTTTTCCCCGAAAATTGCCAAAATCTATTAATGAGGAAAGGAGTTATAAGTCAAAACGTAACGAAAATTTATACCAGGCAGTGTATTTTTCGGACAAATTAGATATATGATTCTGAAATTTTGCAAACATTGCTTTTTGGTCGTAATAACGGAAACTAAATGTGACACGCCCTTATTTACGCCCACCTCCCATATAACGCTTTGTCTCAAATACATATAATTTCTCTATGAATAAAGATTTGAGAAGAATAAAGGACTATATTGAAATATCTTAGTTGTATTTATTAGCAGAAACTTTATTGACACGCCTACTTAAACGCCCACTTTCATTGAAAAATTAAATTTACAAAAACATTTGACTAGCATATCGAAGTTATGCAAAGAAAGTGATACATATTTTAGTATATAAAGAGATTATTCCAGAGCGATTACGAAAACAACTATAATTATTAAAAAGTTAATATTTATAAGTGACGAGCTACAGCAATACAGTATTTAATAAAACAAAATTTTCTTAACTAAAAGCAAAAACATACCTGATTATTAAGATCAGTTAATTTTTCATTTCACACCACCATTATTAGTTTTAGATTTTATATTTTCTAAATTATGTGCCTGGCATAAATTTTTATTATTTCTTTTTAATTCAATACAACTGCTGGATGAGCGTTTGTTTCTACGTTTCGTTTGATTTTATTTCAGATTTTACTACTGAAAAAGCGACGTGTTTTGCATTTCTAAACAGCAACTGATGTTGCTCGAGGTAAATTTGTTTTTGTGTGCGTTGCTTTTCAAAATGAAAAATTTGATTTCTTTTTAAATGTTCTAATTAAAATTAGTACAAATCATGAATTCTTTATTTCAAGCGAGTGTGTGAATGTTTGACCATTTTAAGAACGGCATTCGTTTGATTCTTTTTGGGTGTTCTTGTGTCGGAATAATTGAACTTTCAAAGATTCGACTTCTACAGAGTTTGTTAGAATTTATGTTTTTATACCCTTCACACAGTGAAAAAGGGTATATATAGGTTTGTCATTCCGTGTGAAATTTCTACAATTTTCATTTCCGACCCCATAAAGTATATATTTTCTGAAAGCTTATGAATAGAGGAGTCGATTAAGCCCTGACCGTCTGTCCGTCTGTCCGTCTGTCCGTCTGTCCGTCTGACCGTCTGTCCGTGTGTATGTTGAAATCAACTTTTTGAAGCCCCCCGACATAGGTTGGACCCGGGTAAGGTATTAAAATATCAGAAATATTCGGGAGTAGATCGGTATTGAAAATCAGAAACATCGGTACATAAACAACTGAGATATGAGCAAAAACCCACGACCACCTCGATTTTCTTTTCATAAAAACAACATTACAACAACAACATACATACATACAAACGTGTATACTGGTTAGAGAAAACGTGGCATCGAATCCCAGCTGAGGCAAAAAAATTTTTTTTTAAATTTTTTTAAAATTTTTTTTTTTAATTTTTTTTTTATTTTTTTTTTATTTTTTATTTAATATATTATATATATTTTTATTATTATTTTTTTTTATTTTTTTTTTTTTTAATTTTTTTTTTATTTTTTTTTTGTTTTATATATATTATATATGTATATAATAATTTTTTTTTTTTTAATTTTTTTTTTAAATTTTTTTTTTTTAAATTTTTTTTTTATTTTTTATTTTTTTTTTTGTTTTTTTTAACATACATACGTGAATTTACTGTTATTGCATGACTACACGTTGTGAAGGGTATATAAGATTCGGCACGGCCGAATATAGCGCTTTTACTTGTTAAATGTGTGTTGCTAGAATATTAAAGGTTTTATAAAATTTTTAATAAAGTTAGTCCTTAATAACTCAATGAAAGTTATTACAGGAAGAAAGGTTTAAAAAATTATTTTAAAATATGTTTTTGAAAATTACCGACAAAGTCTGGGACTTATTAAAATTCCAAAGGGAGTGTAAAATATTAATGCAACACAAGTGTTGGTTATAACTAATTTTCCTGGAATGAATTATAATTAAGAAAGTGTTGAAAACTTTTTAAAAAGGATAGGCCGCATTACGACATTGCAGCAAGATTGTAATTATCTTTTCAAGTCCTCTATGTGCTTGATAGTAATATTTAGTTTTATTTTTTTTTCTAATAAATATTCCCCGTTATTGTTTGTCAAAACAAATTGTTGGCCTATTAAAAATGACCAAACCATATAAGCCATGCAATTAAATATCATCAAGGCAATCGGATGGCGTGACAGTTGACTTTTAACTAAAAGTTACCCTCAAAACTAATGACAACTCATTGTTGCATAAGTAAATAGTAAAAGACTATCTATAAGATACTTATTGTGGATGTGCATAAAAAAACAAAATGATAACAAAATATATGTAGATATTCTTACAATTTTAATTTATGACTCCTAATTCACCAACTGATTATAATCAATGTATCGCTTTTATGAAAGTCAGAAGGCCTTAGAACAAACGAACAATAAAATACTTAATAATATTCAATTTGTAACAAAATTTTAGGGTTCATTAAGCAACCAACCGACCAACATTTACTCTTCTGCTGTTTTCATTTCAAAAGTATGAGTCAAAATGATATAAAAAAAAAGAATGAAACCATTCAAGCTCATCTTTTTTATCAATTTTGTTTGTTTGTTAAATTTTTTCGGTAGTAAATTTCGATAATATGAATTTTATTCGATTATATTTACTGTATTGTTGTTGCTTTTGCTGCTGTAGTAATTAATATTTATAAATTTCAAACAAACAGATGCGGTCATATTGGCGGTTTTCATTTCATTTGTACGTTCGTTGGTTCGTTCGCTCATTCACTCACTCATTATTATATCGCTAACGATTTTATAATGAAAATGCGTGGTAAAAGTCATAAACATTAATTAATTGGAAAATGAAACTAAAAATTTAATAATAAAACCATATAAATATACAAGTAGAAGAACCAAAAGAATTCGATTTTTTTTTTATTAAAAACCATAAACATTTCAATAAAAATGAACGATTTTTTTCGTTCGTCAAGATAAAATTAATTAATTTAGTTTTAAAAAAAAACAAATATTTTTTATATGGTAATTGAATAACAACGAATAGGGTGCAATATAAGATTTTTAATAAACTGGATTGAAACTATAAAAATAAATAAAATTTTATTTTAACATACAACGGTTGGCCCATGTTTTTATAAATGAAAATATAATTTAGACCAACATTCAGTTGCATATTTACCAGAGGTCGTCATATTAATAGATTTAGTCGAATACTTCTTGTTAGTAAAAAAAAAAACACAGCTGGCTCATTTACTCCTTTTGCTTTTTTCAAGTGAGTGAAAATTGAGCAATTTTAATTTGCTTTGAACAATTCTGCAATTTCCGTGTACATACATTGAAAAGAAACCCATGTTTCATGAGTTAATAACTCTTGTTTACATACATGCATGCATTTGCCTGTAGTTTTAATAACATCATTTACGACAAACTATTTTGCATTTAAGGAAGGCATGACGAAAGCGTTCTCTTGCATTATTGATTTTGAAGTCATGAAAAATGTCATTCACTTTGAATTAGTGCAAAATTTTTTCGCTGGTCTCATAAAGTTTTTATAACAAACCCACATTTTAATATTTTTGAATTTATTGCGAGTTCTTTTTTAGTCTTTTTAACGAAACATGAACAAGCGTCTAAGCAGAAGTTGAGTAAAGAAAAAGTCCAAAAACTGTTTTACTCAATTGAATAAAATAGCCATTACTTTTGTCTATATAAACAATTTCAATATTTAAAAAGAAATAAATTTGTTAGTGGCTTTGATTTATTCAAATTTTGATCACTTGAACAATGCAAATCTCTGCTATTTACATTTACAGTTTAAATAAAATTTTATGCTTCTTAATTGGAAAATATATGTGAACTATGTATGTCTAATTACACTGCTCTACAAAATATCATTTTTTTTCTTCCCGTTAATTAAAACTATGAGGACTATATGGATTTTGATGCGTTTAGCTCAAATCCATTGTCGGGTTTTTTCCATCAGATCGGGATTTTTTTTTATGGGCGTGGCAAATTTTTCCCCCAAAATTAGTCAGGTACGGAGACATATTTCATCTTAACTCGAGAACCAGTCATCCGATTTTCAAAAATTAAACACCAGAAGATGTCTAACAAAATTGTATTTATTTTAGTTGAACAAAATTTTTCTCTATCTCTTATCGTTTTGGAATTATTTAAAAATTAATGGAGAAGAAACTCTTTTGCTGGAGTTTGAAGTCTTAGTGAGTTTGAATGCGGCAGAAAAGTTCGAACAACTACAGATAGTCCAAAATATAGACAATCTCGAATCTCAAAACATTTTAATTTCTTTCTAACAAGGGTACTGTTCTTTCAATCTGATTTGCAGAGAGAAAACACATGTTCAATTTGATGTTGAATATTCTGTCTAAACTTCAGCAGTTTATGATCCAAAGCACTTTAAAAATTTGTTTCCAGATATCATAACCTATAGCTACGGCTTATTGTTGTGAAGCAGCTTTCAAGTGAATTAAACTTAAGTGCTTAATTCGCACAAACTCAAGAAACGAGGGTAAGAACAGCAAAACTGTTAGCTATAAAAATAATTTTGTTATCAAATGTTATCAGTAGGAACAATTTGCTCTTCGATTAAGTTATACTCAGTTTTGTAAGATTGGGAAACTCTGTTTATGTTTCTTTATAATTGAAGAAAAAACAATTTGAATTTTAATGGGCCCAATTAAAAGTTTAAGTTGTGAAAAGTTGTCCAATCAGACGACTTTAGTGACTTATTCTAAAACATGTTTTATTTACAAAAGAAACATTTACCTGTGAATACATAACAATAGTTTTAATGCATTTTTTTGAAAGATTTTTCGCAAAAGAAAATAATAAGTTACTTTAATCATATTGTCCGCTAAATCATAGGGTCTGAAAACTTTAATTTAGAGAGGGTTTTATTATTAGCAATCAAACATATTAACGTGATGTTATGATTGATGACTGTGGTTAAAGACGATAATGCTTGTTTAGTGATGTGGTATAAATAAAAATTTTTTTGCATAAAGATTGTGCTCATAAAAATATTTACAGATTAATTGATATCTAATGCAATAACACAAACATAGTCACAACAAATAAGAGTGATATATTCATTCAGCTGTTCCATATCTTATAAATTGTTCAAACAATTTGTACCATCATGTAATGATCATAACCGACAATTATATGATGAAACTGTAACTAAAACTTATTTAGGTAATCGATAATTTAAACTTTTAGTTGTATTTTTTTTTTTTAATATTTTTTGCGCATATACGTACATATCTTTGTCGATAATTAAACCATTAGACAAAAATTTTCTATAAATATTGTTAAAGGTGCGTAACAAACGTTTCGAACAGTTTCAAAATCTAACTCTTTTTGGATAAAAACAGAGACTATTGTGTTCTTTGGCTCATATCTCAACTCGTTATGTGTCCACACAACTGATTTTTAATAGCAAAATTCTTGTAAGCATATCTGGTAAATTAATTCCATATAAAAGTCTAAAGTCTACGTGGGGACTTCAAAAAGTTGATTTCAACATTTACACGGACAGATAGACTTAATAAAATTATTTATATTTTTTATCCTTATAGATATAAGGATTTTTAATATATATTTTATAGCATTGCAAAAGAGCATGAGGAATATGCCACAAGCGCAAGAAATTCCCTACATCATGACATGTATTCACTAGTGAACTACAGCGTTACTCCGATGTTAGCAACAAACTTTTCATCAAGAGTTACTTGCCTACTTATAATTTATTTATTTGATTTAAACGGCAGATTCTTTTAGCAGCGGCACAACAACCTTATGCACAATATGCAATATGCGTGTGGTTGAGTATACTTATCACTTTATTGGTGTTTGTCCTATATTTAACGATATTAGAAGAAAATACTTTGGTGAACCTCATCTTTCTTTTAACAATGTGATTAACATTCTTAATGGATATAACTTCTTTTTTCCGCACAATTAAATAGAAGTTTGTTTAAAATGTCGCAATTTAATTAAAAAGGAATTTGATATTTAGTTCCTATTTTATTAATATTTTTATTGTATCATCAATTAATCAATCATTGAAGTGGATTACTCGTATAGTGCCAATCCGGCTCACAGCATAATGTTTTGCCTGATTTATATATACTTATTGTACATTAAAAATACAATTTATTAGTGTTAAAATATTAATTGTAATTAAGTTTTTTATCTATTAAAAAATAAATAATAAAATAAATATTTGATATTGCAATTGGTTTAAATTTAGAATATTTCTCATTAATACATTTAAGTGGTTACATCTTTTTCATCAAACGTTTATCTAATTTGAACATTGTGAACTTTGGCGCAAAATTAACGAGTTGCCACCCCGAGTGACTTACACGATAACCAGACAGGGCGTCGTCCTAAATAAAAAACGTATTAATTTAATTACATACATAACAATTTCCCACTGAAACTATCTCAAGTAAAATTCTGAAATAATATACATTATTATCATGATTCAGAGCTCAAAACAGATTTCCAAAAAAAATAAATTGCTCTTACTTTTTAAAATGTTTTCAAGACGAAGAAACGACATAAATTTAGGTTCATATAAGGAGATAAAACACAAGTAAACTCAATGCAACTACGATTAAAAGATATAATCATTTATTTCTGTTGACAAATTAAAGATCATTTACACTCAGATACATTGAATATTATCTAAAGAGATCACTTTTTCTTATGAAGAAAACAATACGAGCCTTAAATTCATTACTTTACAATTATGATACCTGAAGTTAAGATCATCAATCTTTACATCAACAGCACTAAAGCCACCGATGACAGCAACAATTTCATCTTCATTATGATTCTGATCTTTTAAACTAAATTACTTGTGGTTGATTGCACACAATTTCAAATGTTTCGCTCTCCCTCTCTATTATGTGTTAAACAGAAAAGGGAAAATCGAGTCCTTTCATACAATTCCTGGTTATGTACATAGTTCTATTGTTGCATAGAAGTTTTGTCTTTTTTTTTTATTTTGCTACTGTTTATATCAAAAGATCTCTCCAATCTTAGGGGATAATAACTTTTTTATTTATGATCGTTCGGCTGAAAATGAAGATCAAAGCAAATGCTACTACAGCACACCGGGTTATTTAATAAAAAAAAAAAGAAATTTAATAACGATTATGATTTTGTTTATGTATTTCTTTGTGTTTTGTTGAAAATACTTTTTCATAATAGGCATTTAGAGTTGCTTTTGTATTTTCCTTAATGGAATCAAGTGTTAGAAAGAGTTAAAAACAGTGAGCACACATGACATTGTTTCGAAATAAAAAAAATAAGAATTTTATATAATAAATAAAACAAAAAGTAAGCAAAAGTTATTTCTAAAATAAAAATAAGACAAATTTCGATTATACAGGCATGTCACACATTCCCGTCGGATGGTTTTGATTCCATATGTGCGATACCGATAGACTTTGTTTTAGGTTATTCAGATTCCGAACGATTGTGTTAATTCCCAAAAAATTTAAAATTTTGGTTACTTTATACCGACTTTCAGGATTGAAAACTTTTTCGATCGAAATTGCAGAAATTGAACCATTCAATTGGCAATGAATGTGATTTTCTGTTTTCCGGGTGTACACAGTGTTTCTGTAATGACAGGTCGTCAGTTTATTATTGTTTTGAACCAATAACCATTTAAAAAAATATAGTCATGTTTGAATTATATATATATTTTATATAGTCTTTAGATTTCAATAATCGTCTTTTAATAAAATTAAATAAAATAATGTTATAATGACTTATATCTGTGTTTTGGAGCTAAAAGGGCCAATGTCAAAATATTTACTTTTGAGAAAATTGGAATTGAACTTTAACTTTTATAAGTGCTTTCATAGTGACATTGGCCAACATTTTATTTATGAAGCTGTTCCGGGATAAGTACGACTTTAGCTGTTTTACCATAATGAAATAGAGCAAGAAAACAAATCTAATGCAATGATTAACTCAAAAGAGCAAAAAAGTAACATTGGCCCTTTTAGCTCCAAGCCACAGATATATTTGACGTACTTTTCATTTTGTATGGAGCTACATTGAAAAAAAAAACGGAAATTTAAAACTAGTTAGAGTGCTATATTCGGCCATGACGAATCTGAAAATTTTCTATTTTTAAAATTTCAATTGTATTCTACTAGTCAAGTCCTATCAAGTGATTCTCATATTAATGGATTAAAGAAAACAATTTTCCACCATTTTGTTTTAGACGCCACTGATTAAACACTTTTATCTGATACCAGAAAAACGCCGTCTTAGACATTAACGTTTCCATAGTTTAGTATATTTTGCTGGTAAAGCTTTTTTATTTGATATAATTTTATATCGAGTTGAAAGACAATCTTATTTATATATAAGTTAATTAACAACTAATCTTTGTTTTGTCCCACTGTATTTATTTTTTGTGTGTCTGTATGACCCTGATGGTGATCTACGAAGAAGGTCGAAATATTGGAATAAAATAAATAAAAAAATTTTAAATTTTTTCTTTAAAAATAGAGCAACAAAATTGAATTTGTATGACCTAAAGCCAACCAAATATATAAACAACAAAAAAAAGGTCAACTATACTTATTTAACAAAATAAGTATTTTTAAAAAATATTTTTGCTTTGCCAAATACTGATCGATTTGTCAAAATTTACAAATAACCCTAGAGTTTTTACAAATAAGTAGTAGCAAACCTTTCCATGTACAATCCCAAAGCTGAAAAATATTAATTTTTATAATAAAGTTTTGGGGAAGAATAGAAGATGCATAAAAAGAGCGATTGTGTTGGATTTCAATAACGATTCTTTTCCCGGTATTCCAAAATATTGGCACCTCATACAAGTTTGTGAAATATGTGGGGGTTCCTAAAAGTTGTTTTGAAACAACACACGGACAGACTGGCATCGCTATATCAAGTCCCTTTTGCCAAAGGCCTTTAAAAAATATATACTTTAGGGGGTCGGAAATTCATAGAATTTAAAAACGGAATGACAAAGCAATTTATACCCTCCACTCCCTAGATGAAGGGTATAAAAAAGCGGATATTAAAAACACATTTTAAAATTGACACCCTGATTAAATAAATATTTGCATTGCTAGCAATGTTAATATTGAAAGCATCATAATTTATAATTCAAAGGGTGTTGTGACTAGATGCTATTTATATAAAAATATATATAGACTTTAGGTTGAGTATCGATAGAAACTAAACTTCAATTTGATTGTCAGTTGTTTAATAAGAATATAAGTAAATTCTTAATTAAAATCAGTCACACTCTTTTGTAAAAGTTTTTCTTAAAAAAAAAATATTATTAATTAATATTAAAAAAAATACACATGTGAATTTCTTTAAAGGCTTATACTCCTAAAAGGAGCACTGTGAACTTGTTATATTTTTATATGGAAATTTATAATTTTATGAAATAAATAGAATTAAAAGTTCAGAATTTTTAACTCAGTGTCTTTTTTTTAAAAAAACTCACTTTTAAAGTTGACAACGCGGATTCGTACAACTACTTCAATTTAAATATGCATTTTAACCATTAAGCTCAAAATATGTCACTGGTTTATGTAAAAGGGCTTTAATTGAATGAAAACGAATATGTATGAAAATATATTTCATTTTTTTTTTTTAATTTTCGCCAACTTATACCTTTTTTTTAATTAAACCCATGTGCTGTAAAATTCCTTTCTATGTTGATATTTATTATTTAATAATCCAATTAATCGTTGCTCATTTTAGTTTCTATTTTCACTTTGTTTTTGCAATAAAACATACATCCTAACGACACGAGTACAAATGCAGTATAATTTAATAGAAATTTGCATATTTATGGCTTCTAACAACGACATTCATTCATTCGTTCATCCATCCATAATTGTATTTTAATGGTATTAAAATATTTGAAAATAGTAAATAGTATTATTGTACAAATAACTGAAAATAAAAACGACACACAATATAATAAAAATGACTAAAAACAAAAACCTTGCTTTAAATGCAAAATACTAAAAATGAAGAAGAACAAAAAAAAATAAATAACAAATAGACATCATGGAACGGAATAAATGTATTAAAAACAAAAACGTAACAAATTGAAAGTGGATTAAATTACATTATTCTTTATTTTAATTTTATAAACTAAAATACAATATACAATGCTTATGTATGTAAACTACAGATGCACGTGCGTACACAGAGGGAAATATGGCAAGGTCTTCAAATGTTAGGCCTCCTTAACAATGTAAAATATTTGATCATTAGTGGAGTGTTATTTATTTTTTCTAAATTACCTAGTTCTCTTTTAAAGTATGCTCTTTGAGAGTAGTCTTTACCGAGTAAATTATCTATTATGTATAGGTTGGAGGTATCTTATCTGTGTGGGTTAATATTCAATTACATGAAGTCGCTATAACGTAAACTTAGTTTTACCAAGGTAATGCACGCTATCGAGTTTGTTCACTTTTTCGAATGCCATATTTTTTAGAAAACCTAGAAATGATACTTTAATAAAAAAGTGATAAGCAACGTAAAAGAAACTTAGAGATCACGACATGCCAATCTAAGTATATCAATCTATTAGTAAAAGGTCCGCCATCAAAACTTTTTTTCAACTAGTGCTTATTTCGTGAAGGGTAACACTTAGCTCATGTCTGAATTGACAGATAATTAGTTTTATCCTTCCTCTGAACGAATATGGTTGTGTGTACGTTTCGCTCAGTGGGCCTACAATCGACTTACAGAAGATGCCGATTTTGCCAAAAATATCATATTTTCAGATGAAGCTCATTTTGATCTTGGCGGGTATGTAGACCGGCAAAATTGTCGCAAACGAGTCACTGTTTGGTGCGGATTTTGGTCCAGAGGCATAATTTGGCCACTCTTCTTCGAGCAAGGGGCCGTTACAGTCAATGGCAATGGTAACATTTGGTTTCAGTGTATATCATCTGACTAAATGTAAGCAAACATTTATCAAAACAAGTAAAAGCACTATATTCAGCTGTGCCGAATTTTTGATACCCACCACCAATTTTGTGTACTTTTATAGAATACAGAATAATCTCTTTATACTAAAATATGTATATGGGAGGTGGGCGTGTCACATTTATTTTCCGTTTGGACAAAGCCTTTGACCAAAAAGCAATGTTTGCTGTTGTGATTCATTTGGTCAACATAATCGTACATAATTAAACCATTCCAATATTATCGAAATAAATAGAAATGACAATAATTTCCGAAATAATTTGTGTTTCATTCATAATCAATATCGCCCATAAAACTTAACCACCCTCTACATCTTATTTTGTCAGTTTTATTAGGTTTTAAATTTTATATATCCCGAAAAATACACTGTGCGGTATAAATTTTCGTAAATTTTCATCTATAACTCCTTTCCTTATGCATAGATTTCAGTAAATTTCAGGGAAATCAAAATATTCCGATTTAGGCCATTTCTATTTCAAGCGCGATTTAGCTTTATATTATTTTAAAATCTGGACACACTGCACATACTCCATGTCTCGCAAAATTTGAGCCACCTAGCTTTTTCGGTGCGACATCTATCGTGCTTTCAACAGACGGACGCTCATAGCTAGATCGTCATAAAATGAAACCTTGATTCAGAATATATATACTCTATGGGGTCTAAAATGGATGTTTCGATGTGTTACAAACGGAATGACAAAATGACTATACCCCCACCATTTTCTTGGAGGCGGATATTAAAATATAAATATTATTTAGACTACATATTAGAATTTTATAAAAAAAAGAATTAAAGCTTTAGTTTTTAAATTTCATTCTTAAGCTCTTTTTATATCTATTTCAAGCGCGATTTAGCTTTACATTATTTTAAAATCTGGTCACACTGCACATATTCCACGACTGCTAAAACCCTGTACATTGGATTACTTCTCAACTCCAACAGAAAGAGTTCTTTGTTTTGCAAAAAGGCCAAGAAATTAAGATTCTACCACGATCCAATTAAAATGATTATGCCAGAATATAAGTATAAATATACACACAGATGAACATACATACGTACACATATTTGTTTCAATGTGTATGTAAAGTATATAGAAGATAATCTAGAAAATTAAAAATCAATAAGTTTTTTTCTTTTTTTATTTGAATTATTTTCCATTGAAAGCACATTTTGTAGTTAAAGGGCTTTTGTTTGTTACTTATTTGCAGAATTTTTGAAAAATAAAATTAAATTGCAAAAAAACTAGTTGTAATTTTTATAAGTCGTGAAAAAAAGAGCAAGAAATTCAATAATAGTTATAACAAAAAATAGCAAAACAAAAACAAATGAAATAGAAAAAAAATACTTAATCGCATTATGCAGAGGATTTTCATTTAAGCTGTTTGTGTTTGTTTCCAATATAAAAACCAATACTTTTTATATTTGCAAGTATTAATTTGTACTTGTAATATAATGCACATAGTTTGTGTACTTTTAATAATATAAATTCTATATTGGGACGTAATTAATCTGCTAATACCCTTCACCAACATGTACTCATCGTGGTTTAGTTTAGATTTTAGATTTCATACCATTTTTTATTATTTCGGACACCATATTTTATTTCTACATAGTTAACTGTGTTCTACTAGTCAAGCCCTTTTATTTGATAGCAATATTGATGTGGTTAAAAAAATTTCCACCATTTTGTTTCAGACGCCATTTGTAATCCGCTGGTTAAGTCCTTTGATTTATGCCAATATTGAGGGGGTTGTAGTGGGTACAATTACAATTACAATTAATTAATCACTAGATTTAACCCATATTTCAATAAATTTTTTCGCCATTTTTTATAGTGGCGGCCACCTTGAATTTTAAAATCTTTATAGTGTCTTATATTCTTCTAGTCAATCACTTTCCTTTGACACCCATCTCGTCCCTCTATTCTGTTCAGAAGCTGGAAAAATCAATTTTCGTTTGTAAATTTTAGGTAAAACACCGAAGCATTTATATTTGTGTGCTTATATCTCAGTTAGTTTCAAACCGATTTGTTAGTTTTTTTCGGCGATTATTTTCAAGGTTACGGTTTGTATTCTGATGTCTTTACCATGTTTAAGAATTAATTAGGAGAATAAATAATTTGGTATATTTAAAAAAAAAATTATATTTTTGAAAATTTATTTTGCTTATAACTATGTCGGTTGGCAACCGATTTATTAAAAATATCGCTAGAGGTTGGTTTTTGTGGTACAAATTTGAGAAAAAGCAGCGTCAGTCTGTCCGTGTGTATGTTGCAATCAATTTTTTGAAGCACCCCAACATCACCTACACCTGTGTATGGTATTAAAATATCTGAAATATTTGGAAACAGATCGGTAAACATAATCGCCTTATAACTTTTTGAGATATGAGCAAATAAGCATCACCCTCTTTTTGTTCGCATATTTTTACCAAAAAATTAAAATTTTCCAGCCCTAGTATAATTTATAGACACGGTTGTTACTATTTGGTATGCCTCTGGATATATTTATGAAAATAACTGGCGAAGTGGCCAGTCATAAAGTTCCAACATACGTTTGTATATACATACAAACATTTCTAATTTCTATTTTCATTACATATAGTAATGTTTTTAAGAGAGTGAATATCTTATAAAGCGAGCATAAAAAGTACACGCTCAAAACAACCCAGCAAAATTAGGTAATGACTTGTTCTTACTAAACAACATACTTTTCAATGACAATTACTAAGAAGTATTTTAGTAATGACTTAATTTATAATGTTATACGTATGTAAAGGGTTTTTCAATAATACTTTCCTGTGAAAGTACGTTCGATGCCATTATGTATAAAACTCGATTTCTTTTGCATGGCCACCACGGGCACGCTTGCAGAAGTCCAGACGCTGAACCCAATTTTCGACGGGTTTTAAGCATAAATCGGGCGATAGTGCTGCAATTTCACTTTCGATATTTGTACCAAGTTTGTACCACAGGAAATAGTCTAACGTCGTCAAATCGCACGACCGAGGCGGCCAATCGACTGGACCATTTCGTGAAATAACACGTTCTCCAAACTTGGTTTCCAATAAATTGATTGTGACATTCGCTGTGTGGCTTGTGGCAACGTCCTGTTGGAACCACATGTCCTCCAAGTCCATATCATCCAATTGGGGCCAAAAATATTCTGTTATCATTGAACGGTAGCGATTTCCATTCACATTAACGTGCCGGTCTTGATCATCACGGAAGAAGTACGGCCCAATGACACCGCCGTCCCATTAACCGCACCAAACCATAATTTTTCAGTATTCAATGATGACTCATAGAGTACGTGTAGATTGCTGTCTGACCAATAACACATACATATTTTGCTTATTGAAGAAGCCATTCAACCAGAAATAAGCCTCATGATGATTTTTCGATGAAAATCCGAATCATTTTCAAGTTGTTGCTCAGCCCAATTCACGAACATACGATTATTCTGGTGGTCAAGCGGCTTCAGTTCTTGCGTCAATTCGATCTTGTAAGGATGTAGGCCAAGATCCTTTCACAAAATTGGCCACAATGACGTCACAGAGATAGGCAACGCTTGAGAACGACGTGCGAGAGGCACATTTGGGCTTTCTTCAACTGAAGCCTCAGCGGCAGCAATATTCTCGACACTACGGGCACTTTTTTGTCTCACTGGCACGGGAACATTTTGTACTGTGCCTGTGGATTCCTATTTTTCCACTAGACACTCAATTGTTGATCTGGTAGGACAATTGTGATAACCATAAATTGGACGTAGCGCTCTTAACGTTGAGGCCACTGACACCGAATGTCGGTAGTAATTTTTAATAATTTCGACTCGTTTTTGGCTCGTATATCTTTCCGTCATGAAATGGCAAACCTTACTGAAAAGAAATGTCAAAAGAGCGGCAAAAAATATGGCGTCGTTTGCTGTCCCTATCGGTCTACTTTTGTAGCGTGCCTGTTAAAAAAACCCTTTACAATAAAATTTTTTGTTGCGAAATTTGCTAGAAGCCATTCAAATACATAACTTTTTACAATTCTCATTTAGTTTAACACGCTTAGAATATAAGTAATAACAGCGGCAAAACATTTCATTATAAAAGTGATGACTTATAGATTTTCACTGATTTTTAATAAGGAACCGAACGATGATTTTTTTAAAGGAACCGAACGACTTCTGTAAGTCGATAATAGTAATGGGTTATTAAGGTTATTTAAATCAAGTACTTATTTGTTGCTATAAAAGTAAGTACTTATTTAAGTCCCTATTTATAAGCAACCGTAATAAGTACTTATACGAGTCCCTTTTTGTAAGCGAGGGTGGTAAGCATAGCTGCCAGATAAAATGGGGGCAAAATCGTCTAATTTGGGGAAAAAAATCGTCAAAATCGTCAAATAGTTTACTCAAATCGTCATAAAAACGTCAAAATAAAAAAACGAATTTTTCAAAACAAAACATTTTTTATTTAATGCATAACATAACAAACTTTTTAAATCCAGAGAGATCAATGGTTTTATTAGACCCTTTTAAGTAAAGAACATGACAATAAATATAATACAATTCAGAATTAATTTCGAAAAATAAATATTAATATGTATATAAATACAAAAAATAATAAATAATGAATTGGCTGCATCTAATTCAGACTAATTGACAAATAATTATAATTATTTCTTTCTAAAGTTTCTACCGATTAAGGTAGCTTTAGGCAAGCGTAAGACGAGCACAACGCCAAAATAAACTACATCGTTTCGCTTTTTAGCCCATAAATTTATTTCTGGATCTGCAAACCAGTCTTCCTTAATTTTCTTCTTCTTGTTGGTTAGCTGTGAAAAACACCATTAAAATTTCATTTTAGCTACTACAAAGTTTTGTATAAAAAATGGATGAAATTTCTACTTACAGAGGAAGAGCTGCTAGAATTTTCATCATCTTGGTTTTCTATTGAAAATATAATGTTTGATTTTTAAGGTTTTAATGTTTAATTAAAAATAACTTACCATTTTGTTGAAGTATTTAAGCATATTAATTTGTCACTTAAATAATTTAAATAAATTTACTTAAAAAACTAAAATTGTTTTAAACGCATTTCCAAATTTATATTTGTTCGTGTTGTAGGTATCAGTTGATAATATGTGGCATATACTATGTTAAAAATGTACAAAGTGGAAAAATTACCCACACAAACACATTAAATAATGATCGATGTATCTCTTTCACTCTGTTCTATTATTAATTACATAAAAAACCGTTACAAATTATTTTTATTTAGTTTAAGGTTGATATAAAAGTAATGAAAAATGTTGCAAGCTTGAATTCTTGAAAATCGTCAAAAACATAGCATAAATCGTCAAATCGTCAACACTTAATTTTAGCATGTAAAATCGTCAAAATGACGATAAATCGTCAAATCTGGCAGCTATGGTGGTAAGTACTTATTTAAGTCCATATATGTTAGTTAGCATGGTAAGTACTTGCCTCCAATGACACCACAAACATTTAATTTTCTAAATTTAAAAAAAAATTTTTTTTGTGAATTTATCATTTGAAAAATAAATCTACAATGAGTAGTACAGAAAAGCAATAAATCAGTTTGTCACTTTACTCTTCTATAAAACAGATTGATATTAATAAAACAAATTTATAACATTTATGTTATACTAGAAATATTTGTTGAAAAACCTTTTTTGGAAGAGATAAGATAATGCTTCAACGAAATTTAAATGTATGCAATAGCCTTTAACTTCAAAGTGATTATATAAAAGTATATTTCTATTAACTAATACACGAACACTTTCTACAAGAATCACTACGCTATGAAAGCACATTTGTTGTGGCTTAATCGTCAGAACTAATTTGTTTTTAGCGTTTATTTAAGTAGTTTCAACAGCCTTTCAACTCCTCATTGGATCAGAAGAAAAACAGGTGTCGTATTACCGCTTGATGAACCAGCTTAAAATTCTTCTTTGATATTCTTTTATATCTTGAATAACGTATTAAACAATATTTTTTTATATCCTAAAATTCAATTTAATATAGAACACATAATAATTCATTCTCTTATAAATATTGACATTGTATGGATAAGAAAAATGGATAAGAAAAGCAGCCGCAATATGATGACAATCATTAAGCCGGCATTTAATTACACACTGTGTCATCAGTATGAGTTCATTTCACATTTTCCATTGACATTGTTCCATCCACTACCGATATTACAACGCAACATTCAGACAGACGTTAATATCCCTACAAAAGAAAGAAAATCCGAAACAATAATGCCGCTTCCTTTTGATGATTATTCCACACCGAAATATGTATGTATGTGACGCAAGAATATCAGAACCAAGAATGGGAAAATAAAATTATTAAGGATTTATTATGATTATTTTATTAAAAACACAGCAGGCCTAAATCACATTCTTTTACATAAACACAAAAATATTTTCATTTTTAGACATTTTTTTTAGGAGAAAAATAAAAACAAATTATGTACATACATATGTAAGTAAGTACGCAAGTGTGCGTACTATTTGTGTGTGTTTTGTTGCTGTACATACATACATACTTAAGTCCTTTTATATTTTAATGCAGCAGCAACAAAAGGTTGACAAATTCTGAAACAAAACAAAAAAAAAATTATAATTCTTCAAGAGACAATAGAATTTATAGACTCAACAATTTGTCAACTAAATGAATATTGAAGAAATATCCTTAATTTTGAAAGAAATCTCTTTAGTTGTTGTTGTTGTTGAGAGCGATTGTGTACTTTGTTCAATTGTTTTTGTTAAGTGAAATATTATTTTACATATCAATTATTTTATTATTATTTTTTAAACATAAGAATGTGAAAAAACTTTTGTTCAGGACGCACTTGGAATAATTTTTTTTCAATTTTGTGGTTATTTTTAATATTTCTTTTTCATCATTATGATTTGATATCAACAACAAAATTGCATTTAAAATTTCTGTGTGTTGTGTTGTGTTCAGTGACAGATATAAATTTGTGTGACGTCAACAATTATGTCTTGTGAATGGGAATTTATGACAATGGCGTTGATTAATTGTGTTTTTGAGGTTTTGAAAGTACATATTTAGGAGTTTGTGACTGGGCAGGATATTAAAATATTTGTAATTTGATATTTTATAAAAATAAAATTTCTAAATTCTGAATGGCGTATTTATTTTCATATTCATAAGTTTTCATTATTAAAATCGCAAATACTTTAAGGTACATACTTACATACAAACATTCGTATAAGTATTCTGATATCCTTATATACCGAGCCATCTGATTTTACTACTGTTTTTGTACTGACTGCAAAACTATTGACTACTGTGACACTTCTTCGCATTCTGCTTTATGCTAAAAAAAAACAACAGGGTCGAAAGACGAGTTTCGGAAAGCATGAAAAAATCGCCGAGGGAAATTTTAAATTATTTGGGATATTAAATGTGAGTTTACATTTAACAGCTGATACGAGTGAACACATTTCTAACAGTCGTGATTCACCTTTGGTCGGATCAAGAGCTCGCGCGTTTTTGCCATTATCGTTTAATGGCAATTAGGTTGTCCCTTTTTATCTGACTTCGAGAGTTTTGCGTCTCACTCTCGCGTGGTTAACTGTGTGGCGTCGCGTAACTGTGCCTTGGATACAGTTTCCAGACTATTCTACAGTTAACTGCGTGTTTTCGTTTTAATTGGAGGAGTACCAAATACACTCATCTTACTTGTAACTGGAGGAGTACTATTAAACTCAATTTACATGAGACTGGATGAGTTCCATAAAATTCAGCAGTAATTATTGTTCAGACGTCTCCGACTTCCTATACAATGGTATAGGTCGACCTGCGGTACCTGAACCAAAATTTTTGTAACTGGAGGAGAACCATTAAACTCAATTTTTATTTATTTTTCGAGTGTCTCCGACTTCCTATACACAGGTATAGGTCGACTTGCGGTGCCTGAATCAACGTTTGTAACTGGAGGAGAACCATTAAACTCAACTTTACTTATTGTTTCAATGTCTCCGACTTCCTATACAGAGGTATAGGTCGTTCCACGGAGAGGGAACTTAGTGGCTTTTTGGTTAGGTACCTCTGCCATGAAAATCTAAAATCAAAAAAAAAACACATTTCTAAAACAAAGAAAAACTTGTTAAACAGGAATAATAAAATAATTAAAAAAATATAAGTGTGTAAGCATGTTATTAAGTATATCTAATTGTTATAGCATAATACGTTGTTTTTCAGTTAAAAAAAATATATATTGATATATTATGACTGACGAATTGATTGCGTGTGATTTTAATATTCTCCAACGTGTTGCACTGGAGGCACGTTGTCTTGGTGAAATCCCACTCTTTTATTTTATTAGACATCTGGGTATAGAGCTGTTAAGAAAACTTCTGCCTACACGAAGCCAACAAAGGGCTATTACGGAGAAAAGTACACTCAAAAAACAAATCAAGTAATCCGTACTTAAATCAATCCGTACGGATTTTCTTAAACCAAGTAAAAAATTCTTCATTTAATAACGAATGTGTCAAGTACGAATTTCTTAATTTTAGGAATAGTTAAGCAGAAAAAAGGTTTGATTTTAAGAATTATTAGCTTGATTCAGGGATGGAAATCATGGTACAATTGTACTTTTTATGGTACCTTTTTTTGACCTTGTTGGTACCGTGGTACTACCACGAGCTGCTTGGTACAATTTAAAAATTCCAATGTCTCACTATATGGCAACAATAATTTTGTCCATGTTCTCTTTAATTTTGTTTGTTTGTGTCTTATTTTATACTGTCAATTTCTCAGTTTTTGTTGCAATGCTAATTTAAAAAAAATTTTTTAAATTGTAAGGCTCTTATAAAACAGTATTTTTTTGTGAAAAAAGGCTTTATTATATTTATTTTTTATTATCTAATACTTAATATACGGAAAAGTTAAACTAATAAAAATTCCTTAATAATTATTATGTCGTATGTATATCCTTATTAGATGCATCATCGGTGTCAGGAAGAAGATGTGTGATGGTTTCTAATAAAAAAGTTTTTTTATAATTCCGTTCTCTTACTGCGTACTGCAGCTTATAAAAGGGTCACTGCTCAGAAATAACCCATTCAAGACATCTCGATTTGTATCGCTTCTGCTGGATTCCCTCGAATAATTCGTACGATATAATCGTAAGTGCTTATTTCTGGCCACGGCAGCTTCTTCTGACAATTGGATGGAGGCCTGATACCTGGGTGCCCATGTATTTTTTATGTACCTGCATTTATTTTTTGTAAACTTTTTTTTGTGATTAATGCTTTTAATAATTATTCTTATTAGGTGCGTATATTTATTTTTATACCCTTCACACAGTGAAAAAGGGAATATATAGGTTTGTCATTCCGTGTGAAATTTCTACAATTTTCATTTCCGACCCCATAAAGTATATATTTTCTGAAAGCTTATGAATAGGGGAGTCGATTAAGCTCTGTCAGTCTGTCCGTCTGACCGCGTGTATGTTGAAATCAATTTTTTTAAGCCCCCGAAATCGCTTGGACCGGGTGAGGTATTAAAATATCAGAAATATTCGAGAGTAGATCGGTATTGAAAATCAGAAACATCGGCTCATAAACAACAGAGATATGAGCAAAAACCTACGCCCACCTCGATTTTTTTTCACAAAAACAACAACAACAGACATACAAACTTGTATATTGGTTAAAGTAAACGTGGGATCGAATCCCAGCTGAGCCAAAAAAAAATTTTTTATTATACCCTTCACACAGTGAAAAAGGGTATATATAGGTTTGTCATTCCGTGTGAAATTTCTACAATTTTCATTTCCAACCACATAAAGTATATATTTTATGAAAGCTTATGAATAGGGGAATCGATTAAGCTCTGTCAGTCTGTCAGTCTGTCCGTCTGACCGTCTGTCCGTGTGTATGTTGAAATCACTTTTTTGAAGCCCCCCGATATCGCTTGGACCCAGGTGAGGTATTAAAATATCAGAAATATTCGGGAGTAGAACGGTATTGAAAATCAGAAACATCGGTACATAAACAACTGAGATATGAGCAAAAACCCACGACCACCTCGATTTTTCATTCACAAAAACAACATTACAACAACAACATACATACATACAAACGTGTATACTGGTTAGAGAAAACGTGGCATCGAATCCCAGCTGAGCCAAAAAAATTTTTTTTTTTATATTTTTAAAATTTTTTTTTTTTATATTTTTTTTTATTTTTTATTTAATATATTATTTATATTTTTATTATTTTTTTTTATTTTTTTTTTTAATTTTTTTTTTGGTTTTATATTTGTTATATATATTTTAATTATTTTTTTAAAAATTTTTTTTTAAATTTTTTTTTTAATTTTTTTTTTATTTTTTTTTTAATATTTTTTTAATTTGTTTTTTTTTTTTTTTTTAAACATACATACGTAAATTTATAATTTTACAATGGGATGTTTTTATATATGTATGTTTTTTATATGTATGTACGTATTTTATATGGGATGAATGGTGATACAAACTACTGTTATTGCATGACTACACGTTGTGAAGGGTATATAAGATTTGGCACGGCCGAATATATATTTTTTTTTAAATTTTTTTTTTTTGTCTTTTATTTTTATTTTTTAATATATTATTTATATTTTTTAAATTTTTTTTTTAATTTTTTTTTATATTAATTTTTTAAATTTTTTTTTTATTTTTTTAACATACATACGTTAATTTATAATTTTACAGTGGGATGTTTTTATATATGTATGTTTTTTATATATATGTACGTGCAGTGAACTCGCGATAACGTGAACTAATTTTTACTAAGGCAGTTTACATTTACGAGTTTGTTCACGTTATTGAGTACCTAAATTTAAAACAAAAAGTTACCCTGTTTAGTATAAAAATTTATATATTAATAAGAAAAAATGCTAAACACTATTTTAAATTAATTATTTTTTATTAATTTTTTAAAACAAAACATAAAATGCAATATGTATATTCGTTCACTTTGCATTCGATAAATAACAAAAAAATAATATAAAATAAAGGATACAAGAAATTTCAGTTTAATTAACAAAAAAATAAACTAAAACTAACAGGTAAATTTTTTTGATTGGATAATTAAGAATCAGTTAAATAAAGTTTAAAGGAAAAAATCAGTCATTTTTTTGATAAGTTTTTTGTTTTGCCATCTTTAAAAAAGCTTTTTCATTAAAGTTTCTCAGCACTCTAATGTCACTTTGGTCTACCATCTCGTTTTCAGCCCATTTACGTAGCAATGTCAAAGAGCAACTAACAGGTTAACGCATACATAAATGAAAAAAAACGTTTAATCGTATGTAAACAATCAAGTAACATGTAATTCTATGATTTCCCAATTTAAAAACAGATTAAAAAACAATAAATTAGAGCTTTCAGATTTTGTTCACGTTTTAGAGTACACTGTGGAAAAATAAATTTGTTCACGTTTCTGAGACGTTCACACTTTCGAGTGTTCACGTTTTCGCGAGTGCACTGTATTTCTTATGAAATGAATGGTGATACAAACTACTGTTACTGCATGACTACACGTTGTGAAGGGTATATAAGATTCGGCATAGCCGAATGTAGCACTCTTACTTGTTTTAACAAATAATGTTTTGTAGAGCAGGTATATAAAAATTTCTTTTATGGGGATGTGTGGGACATTCCCTTATAATTATTATGGATAATAAAGAATATTTCAAATTTATAATTTTAGGCAGGTATTAATATTGTGAAGTGTTAAAAGTGATGTAGATAACAGTTGAAATCAATAATTCAAAATATATAAAAGTTTATGACGATATAAATGTATAAGAAAAAGTGCCTGATGAACAAAAATAGAAGAAATTTAAAAATTTAAAAAAATCGTCAAAAATAATGGCGCAAACTTGCGCACACTTTTTTGTTTTGTTTCTAAAATTAGAGATTTCAAATTTTATTGTGGTATCAAACATAATTCGTAGAGATGCTAACCTCACATTTAAAAACCTCTTCTTTTTCTTTTTTTTTGCAAAAAAAGTGTATATTTTTTTTTGTCTTTAGCTTTTGAACGAATTGTTTCAACATGAATATTCAACATATTTTAATTTTTTTTTTCTATTTTAAATATTTTTTGATTAAACGTTTCAGCGAAAAAAAATTACTGTTAAACCTTTATTCGTTTAGCCGCAAAAAATACCAGAAAAACAACCAGAAACCGAAAAAAACATTAAAATCTCATATAATTTTCTTCACTTTCCTGACTTTAGCAGGGTCTCAGAGCTATAAATCGCAACTAAAAGTCTTAAAAATTTACAATTTAATGTAAAATATTGTAGTCTGTCGAGATGCGTACTTACTTCTTACTTAAAATTCAGTTTTGCCTTTTCGGCCAGCTTTTCAGGTCAAATACTCCTCTGTGCGGCACTAAAATATAATAATACCGCCACCTTGATTTCTTTGTAACTTTTTTCATATTAACCGTCCTTGTTTTGTTCGAACTAGAATTAACAGGAGAATATTATTATCCATTTAGCTGATTGGTAATATTTAATGTATTTCCTTGATCTACTGTGACCGCGATACATGCATGTATAATGAAGTGGAATTCGATTGCCTGTTATGCATACATACTTATGAGTAAATATAAATTGTCAAATAGCGTGGAATTATTAAGAAAATATTTCCCACATCAAAAACAAATTAAATCCCTAATAATCGCACACATAATCCACCCAAAGGGATTTTAACTGCCGAACATGCTTTAGTAAATGAATTACAAATACAAAGATCACAACGTTCTACACATGTAAATATGTAGTTACATTTGAGTAAAAAAATAAATAAATGTATTCGTGTGTTCCACTGTCAGAAGTTGACACATTTCTAAAACTACATATCAAATATTTATTAAAGTTTTGTCTGTCCGTCGTTACCTAAACTGAAATTAAACTGAAAAACTGAAATTAAAAAACAATAATTGAATTTTATTCTTTTGTATTAAATTAAAATGTATGGATGGATTACTTTTTTTTATTATATGAGATTTCAACCCTCCTGATCGCTACTACTACTACTACTACTGTCAGTGCAGTTTTGAGCATAATTTTTTAATATCAAATATGGAGGTTTGCAAGAATAGAGAATAACAGTTTTTAAAAAAATCACACATACACATACACAACTGAATTAAAAACATTTTTGTTTACTGATGTACATATGTATGTATGGTATGTATGTACATATATGCGTATGTAATATCTTTCAAATTTATTTTGATTTGCTACCTAAAACTAAATTAAGGCAAATAAACAAATGTTTTTCAAAAGGACACTGGACTTATTTTTTTATTTATCTGAATGAAAACAAAAATAAATATGTTTTTGAAATTATTTTGCACATGAATGATTAGCCAGGACACTTTTTAGTAATGATCACATTAACAGAAAGTGTAAATGCATTCAAGTGTGAGTATTTAAATCGGTATTAAAAGTGATTTTATTCGATATACTGTTTTGATACATAAAAACTGAACACGAAAATACTGACTGACGACATATAAAAAATAAAAAAAAAATTGTAAACTAAAGTCTATATACTTACATTGCTTTGTCATTTAAAGCATTTCATACCCGAACAGTTTGGGAACTTTTCACATACTTTTGCTGGTCATCTTTACATTTAATAATATTTCAGATTAGCGCCATATTTTTTATATCTTTGGACAGATGTCTGTTATTAATATAAGTATTCATCCGTGTCATGAGAATAAATTGATTATGATTTTTAAACTTTCAAACATTTTTTAGAGAGAACCTCCGCTTTAATCCTAAAACGGAATTGTGTTGCAATTACAGGCAAAATACTCTCACTTTGTTCTTTGATTTCTGTTTGTTTTTATTTTTTCAAAACTAAAAAACATGTTGGTTTTTTTATAACATTTTCTATAAATACAATATAAAGCCAAATATTTTGTTCTGTTATACTTAGAGGCCTTCTTTCGCCCCAACAGGATATGTTTCCTTGACGGAGTGTGCATGCCTTGGTGTTATTGCTAGTCCGGGGTATATACATATGTAGTGAGAGAGAGGAATAGATTTCACCAATACCTCTGTCTGGGGCACAGGATAATCCTTGACCTGGAACTTAAATAGGTTAGAAAGACTTATTTGCCAATTGAGTGCATATAACGAGTAAAGCTGGTCGAGGTGCTGCATCACACGCTCATAGCAGATAGCTTTATGCACAATAAGGGTATAATTAGTGACGTCAGTATCTTTACTGATGGGGCATAGCAGAATCTTGGAATTTGTATTTAAAGATAATATGGATTCTCAAATCGCAGTAGGCAAAGGATCACACTTATTAAGTGTGAATGCTGTGGGGGATCTCAGTATAACGAATATGTTGACCATTATGAAGGAATGTGCGATTAGGATTGCCGGCAGTCACCCCACACAGAAAACAGATTCGTTGTTACTTTTTATTTTATTTATATACTAGCTAATACCCGGTGTGCTTCTCCACCCCATATTTTAGTATTTAATTCATATGGCAGGTGCCACGCCCACTATTGTTAATGCACCCATTTTTTTCATAAATGTTTATTTGAATATCAAAGTTGCTTTTGCAAAATGTTACTACTCTAATCAATATCGTTTTCCAAATATACGAATTTTAGTATTTAATTCATATGGTAGGTGCCACGCCCACTATTTCTAATGTACCCATTTTTTCCAAAAATTTTTATTCGGGTGTCAAAGTTGCTCTTGTAAAATTTTAGTACTCCAATCGATATCGTTTTCCAAATATACGAAATTTGGTATTTAATTCATGTGGCCACGCCTACTATTGAAAGTCCGCCCATTTTTTACTCAAATGTTCGTGTAGATGTTAAAGTTTACCGTACTTAATTTAAAGACTCTAGCTGCATTAACTTTCGCGATATATAATATTTAATACTTATTCTTTAATAGGGCGTTGCACCCCGCCCACTTACAATTTAAATTTCAAACAGAGCAATTTCACATTTAATAATATTCGCATTTAAAGAAAACTCAATAAGTCTATATGTAACCTTCTCCGAGAAAAGGGTCCTAGAGTGTCGAAAAACGGGTTCAAACTTTAAAGTGAATTATGGTACCTAAAAAGGTGTTATAAGTTAGATTTCTGATAAAAATTTATTTACCCCATAAAAACGTTGTTGCATCGGTCACTGGTTGCGGCTTAAGAATCAAGTATCGAGATCATAACAAACAGAGCAGCAACAATAGCAAAAGTATTGTCACACTAAAAGCGAAAAAAATACGTTACCACATAGGCATGACGTCACCAAAGTCGCCACCCAATCATAACTTACCATATCAAATCGCATCTCCCAACTGAAGGTGTGTTCACAGTGATAATGCGTTATGAAACTGTAAATGAGTTTTTTTCAAAACTTCATTTTCATACACGGTCCCTTTTTTCGGAGAAGATTCCTTATAGTTAATTGAAGTCATTACTCATCTTTTTAAATGGATCAGCATTAGCATAATTTACCCTGAAGTATTTGATAGACAGGAAATCAGAATAACGAGTTGGGCGGTGTGGAACGTTTAATAAACTTAGAATTAATATCACCACTAATTAAATTCAACAAAAACGACAAATTCAACATAGCTTGTCGCATCTTAAGACTAAACAGCTTAATTAATTCACGACGACTATTACTCGATTGAAGATTGTAACGATTCTGCAAAAGGTGTTTTACTTTGGGAACGGATGCTACCTAGTAGTTCCGGCTGTGCTCGTCGTTGGGGGTGTGTCATGTTCCCTATATATATATATATATATTAATTAATGTAAACTAAAATCCGAATTCGCTACAAAGGAATTAAACTTTAGGTAGCAAAAAAAAAATAATAATATGACCCACAATACACATACATTAAATAAATAAAAATATAAGATAGTATAGAGGAGGAAGTATCAATTGATGATTGGAGTGTAGCTAAAGATCGAATTCGCTACACTATTCCTGAGCCCGCCCACCATGCTGACATATATACAAGTTGGCTATCAGCCCACAACTAATAACAAAAAAAAAACTAATTAAATAATTAAATTACCCTACTTAACCCCATACTTCAACTTCCCCTTTCGTAATTTATATCGAAAACAAATTAAAATGTCATGTTTAATACGTTATAATAAACAGGTAATTAAATTTATTTATTAATATCGCGGAATACATAAAATAATGAATTACAATAGTATTAAGATCATTTTCCTTTTTACATATGTATACTAGGTGTAAAAAAAAAAGTATGTTGTCTCGAAATTGGTAACAAAAAAAAAATAAAATTAGATATTATATGAAGATGATTTAGAATTATGATGACGTTTACGTTCTGATATATTGAATAAAAAAAATTTATGCAAATGTTTGTTTAAAGAAAAAGTAAAATGAATAACATGATTAACAAGTTTTTATTTTTAAATTCTAAAGTAGAAGTTAAAAATAAATAGCAACACTAATTGCACACAAAATAAACTATAGATACGAAGAAAGTTTCAAATATTTGGTTTTTAAATATTCATGTTACGTTTAATTAGGAATAAAAATTAATGTCTAATGTGTAAATTAATCAAATTATTGTTTAATTATATATAAAAAAAAATTACAACTTACAATGCGTAATGTCCAACGTTGTCAGCAGGCGCCCGATGACAGTTAATCGTTGCATAATTTGGATTAATCTCTCTTAATCATTTACGCTTTTATTTTTATAAACAAAAAAAAAAAAAATATGATTTTGTAAATTGTGTTATGTGTGTGTGTATGTGTGAGTATAGATTATATTTAGGTATTATTTTTTTTAATGAGTTAGTGAATGTATTACGTTAAACTCTAGTATGTCTTAATAAATTTTTTTTTTTTTTTAAATTTTAATAATTATATAATTAAGAATTAAATTAAATTAAATTAAAGCGGATCAGTTATATATCTAATTAACTATCTCCCGAAATAATGATTTAAAATTATAAATTCTCCAATTCAAAACGTTTAAACAAGGTCCTTGACCACCCGAAATTATGAATAAAAGAAATTTAAGGAGTCAGATTGCACTAACATACAACATACACAATAACACACAATTCTTATGCACAAGTTGACGTTGTACACGAGATAACGATTGAATGCTCCTTTAAATTGACAACAACCAAAAAAAAAAAATCAGCAACCAAAATGAAGTTCCTTTACTACAGCGATGATGTTCAGTGACGCTTCAGTATTAAGTTCAAAAGCATATGTATATAAAAGCAATATTTTTAATTGGTTTTCCTTCCTGGATCAAACAGTTTTGACCAAAAATAAACTATTATTCCCCACAAAGACACACTGGAAGGGAATGGTCTCACAATTCCTACACCCACAAAAAAAAATAAAGCACTAGTTAAAATTCTGATCTACGTTAATCATTGTTTAAAATATCCTTACCTAATAATCCTTCAACAAAACTTAACCAAATTTTAATTTGGCTTTCGACCTTAGACCGTTATCTATAATCCGTTTCCTTTTTCCTTAAAAAAAATTCAGTTCACAACCAGCAGTAAATTATTAAAAAAAACTAATGTTTAATTGAAAATTAATCTTTCGAATGAATAAAATTTTTATAATTTGAAAACTATCAAATAAAAAAAAATCAATGCTAACTAATAAAAAAATATTTGAAAATAGATTTTAAACAAAAAAATTAAAAGCACTTTGTCTTTACAGCCAAAGAAAAATGTGCGTGTAATTCCAGAGGTCATTATGGGTAAATTGTGACAAACAAAATTCTAGCCATCACAAGATCGTTTAAATCTCAATGCAGACCTTAAAGGCAAAATAGCAAGAACATCATCTGCACAGATTCAATAAAATCTGCATGTACTGTGTAAGTTGGATTCCAAACAACAGATTCATATTTCCTTACGAGGGAAATTCAAAGTTGTTTTGTAATCTATAGATCAGAGAATGCTTTAGCCCATCTTTATATAAAACCAAGATTGTTGCGTGCTTTATTAACTGTTAATGAAATGTGTTGAATGAAATTTAGCTTAGCATCCAAGATCTGATAGCGAGTCATCCTTTTCTAATTTATGATAACCCAATGAAAAATTTACATTTGAATGATCTCATTTTGTAAAAACAAATGTGTTTCCATATTTTTTGGAGTTCAGCTTCATTAAATTTAAATTACGCCAAGAATAAAATGCATCCAACCGAATCTGTTGCCAATCGAATTCGTTCGGTTTCACGTACGACTTTTTTCAGAATCGCTATTTTTGTAGCAACAATAGACTTTTAGAAACTAAATAGTTGTGAAAGCAGATATTATTAGTGGAACTCAGTTCACTAAATATATACCGATTGGTGACCTCGAAATCACTGTCGAAAATGTATCTGAAATAGTATAGGTCTGCTTTGATATTCCCCAGACAGTCACATAAAATTCATCAAGAGTTCCTATGTGCACACTTTCCATTATGGAATTAAGTTACAGGTGATCTATGAATGTAGATATTTTTAACTATAAATCAATATGTATTTGAACTTTTTTCTTTCTTTTTTATTATTGTTAATCAATTATTCTGGCTTAAGTTGATTTTCTAACAATAAAACTTCCTAAAACATTTTAAAATTAAATTTAATTTCAAACATTTAAGAATATTAAAAATTATTTCGATATTAGCCGAGTGTAGTACATTTTCGAATCTAGTTACGATTTTATCATCAGCGAAGTTTATCGGTATACTCATATGTAATTTCCTTGCACACTTATAAGAAAGTAATTCATCAAAGTTTAAAGACTCTTTCTTTACTAGTTTGCCGGGCATGTGGTGCTACACCCACTGTTCGGATCTGTTCCGTTTATGCTTAATATATTTTCACTTACATATAAGCTTTGAAGACTTTGAAGCGAATATCTTTTAATGCGAGCATAAAAAGAACACTCTCAAAACAAGTTGGATTTTATCTCAGGATTTCATTTTGCCACGTATTCTAAATATAATTTTTTTAAGGAAAATCTCGTTACTTATGGAGTTCATTTTAATCATTTGAGTTTGTTTTTATTTTATGTAACAAACTGGTTGTAAATTTTCTCCCGGCTCATTAAAACATGTCTAAGTTATTCGTTAAAAAACTCTTCAGGAAACGGTCTGTGGCGGTTTTGTAACTCGTATTGAGGAATTTTTTTTTGTATTTCGGTGGAAAAATATGGGTCATATTCTATTTGAGATATTAAAATACCTGCTAATAACCGTATTGCCTTGATCAGTGAAACACAATTCAACAATACTACGTAATTTTATGAATTAAGATTATGGCACTCTTATGATTCTAGTCTCTTATTAATACCCGTCATTGTGACTGGAGTCGCTTTAATGAAAAACGGTATGGGAAAACTTAACACACTTTGTAAAAAATTTAAATCCTTAAACATTTTAAATACATCATTGTTGATTGACTAAAATTTGTATTACATAGTAAAAGTAAATTAGTTCACAAAAACATCTTAAGTTCTTTAAACACTTTGCAGGAAGAAAATTTAACTTGACTTTAAAAAGAAAACAAAATTGTCAATTCGATTAAAATTTGTTTAATGTTTTTTTAGTCATTGACCTTGCTGCTTTAGAAATAGGAAGTACTTTGCAAATATGTACAAATAAATATGTATGGAAGTGAATGAGAGACTGACTGAGTGAGTGACTAAATGGCTGTTTGTATGTATGTCTATGTAAAATTGTCTTTAGAAGATTTTCACGCCATTTCGATTAAATTTAATCGATTTCTTTGTAAATACGAAACCAATGTCAACAACCAGCCCATTTATTTATGTATATACAAACAAAAACATATTACAATTGTACATACAACTGACGACATAGTACATACATACATATCCATACACACGGATATCAATACACAAAAACAAACAAAAATGTTGACTTCAAACGTTTACACAAATCGAAACATAGAAACTAAATGAAATTTGTATACATGCATACATATGTTTGTATGTATGTTTGTTTGTGTGTATGCAGTATATAACAAATATGTACTATATACATACATACATATGTACATGTACATGTATTTTAGAAAAGAAAATCTATATAGTATGTATACGCAAATACATACATATAAGTGTCTACCGACATACATACATACATATTAACATTTACTTTAAATTATTCGCATACAATTGAAACTTAAGACTTCCGTTTGTAGTGTGAGCGTGTGTACCAGTCTGTCTGCTTTCGTATGAATCGTTTAGTATAGAATTGTCTACCAGTTTTAACCAGACTCTATGTATCCAAACAAATATTGTTACTGCAACAACCGAAAAAAAAACAAGAAAAAACCCCATAGTCCTTTACATACAATAGTAAGTTTTTGCTGCTTTTCCAGACTACAACTACAAAACACAGATGATGTGTTTTTCTATGGATACAACAAATATTTCGAATCTAAAAGCTGCTACTTTTTGTTTCTTATCTCGCTACTCACCATCTACAAGAGAGAGCGTGTATAAACACATATGACAACTAGTTGAAAGATGATTTTTTTTTATCCCTGTAATGCCACAGGATTTCTCAAAACCTTAAGAACAACTCAAAAAGTACAACAGGTCAGGTTGTGAAAACATCTTAGTTCAGTTAAGAAATATTGGTGTTCTGTATTCTGAGTGGAATTAAATAATTTAAAACTGACTGTTGCTTATATATTATGATAATTTCGATTCGAACTTAAAACCATTCTGAACACAGAACGGGAACAATGAAATTTCGGAACCAAGAAATGTTAGGAGTTTCAATATGACATTCGTAAGAATAACAACTAAATAACATAAATTTTTGGCAGTTTTTTGAGAATGTTATGAGACCCCAAATTATTAACAGAGAATGTCCCCCCAAAAAAAAATATTATGTAATTTCCTTCATTGTACGGATAGTATTGGAATCTATAATCACCTAGTACTTCTCGCAGTAATTCCATTGTAATCCTGGTTATATACGATGTGGCACCGTCTAATTGAAACCACATGTTAGTCAAGTCCAAAGCATGCAGTTGTGGCGTTAAAAGGTTTTCAATCATATCACGATATCGCTCCCAATTGACTGTTACCGTTACGCCGTTCTCCGTTTCAAAGAAGTGAGGTCCAATGATTCCTCCTTACCAAATTCTCGTGTGCAATTTCTTGCGTTCTTGCAGTACGTTGTGGTCCATGCTTGGGCCTATTCTCAGTCTCTATTTCTTCGAAATCATTCACTTCTCGATAAATAGTGCATCTTGTTGGCACGTTGTTGCTCCCAAAAATTTCACGTAACTTTCTCATAGTCACAGTAATCACTGATTGATTTTGATAAAATGTTTTAAAGATTAAAACACGTTGGCTTACCGAATATTTTTCCATAACAAATTTGCCACGTCTTTACTTCACGGCTGCCAAATATGAACTGTCAAGACTAATGTTTACCAAAATGGCGGCAAGACAAAGTAGTATACCTTCCCGGCGGACATCCTGTACTTAAGAGTAACGGCAGTAGAGTCACGGTTTTTCACGCCATACGCGTTTATCCAAAAAAGCTCTTATCAATTTTTAAACTCAGCTAACATTCAGTAAAAACTAATTTTTGTTGTTGTGCTATTCATATGTAAAATAACCTTTTTTCTGACACTTAAAACGTAAAAGCTTTTATATATGAACGTCAGATTGTCCAGTATTTCTGTAGAATGTTCAGATAGCCCTCGCATCATAGAGGTTACAATCAATTGGCAAATACACCAACAACATTGTTGGTAAGTTGGTTGCTGTTGTTAATGTTTTTTTTTTTCTTTCTACTCGTTACAACATAAAAATTCAAATCGAGCAACTAAATAAATTGTCCTTTCTTATGTACCAATTTTTTTATTGTTTTTGTATATACATAAGTACGTACATATGTATGTAAATACCAAGTACTATATACGAAATAGTTAGTTACATTTATACGTAGTAAAAGTATATAACATATTCGTATATACAAATGTATGTACAAGAATTTCGGTTCTACAAGTAGTTTAAAGACATTTACTACTAAATATTTACTTTCGTTTGGGAGTGTGTGAAAATCAACATGTGCATGTGTGTGCATTGTTGCAATTCATTCGTTTTGTGTCGTTTACTATTTAAGCAATTTACTTTAACTTTTTTTTTTTTTTGCTAATTTTTCTCTATTATATTTGTTTCTAGAGAATTGTTTAGCATTTTTTGTGACAATCTCTTTAAAATTAAATGTTGAATAGTAGATTCGTACTAAAGTTAGTACATCTGTTTGTATGAATGTGTTGAAGTTTTAGTTTCGAATTTTATTTCTTTATGTTTTTGCATCGCATTGAAACAAAAGGAGGACATTTAAAATCGATATTTTAAATTGCCTGGATATTAAAGATGCAAACTTTTGTCCAGAATAGAAGTTATTTTTAGAGATTTTTTTTTTTTTAGTTTCCAGGCAATCACAAAATAGGAATGAATGTTTTGCTTCATAATATCTCCTTAGAAATTATTTCTAGTTAATTAAGTTCTTAAGAAAACGCACACATTATTTGGAATTTAAAAAATTTATGTACTTTTATGTAAACACATTCGAATATAAATAATCATCTCCAACTTGTCAATCTTTTTACACTCTTCACACAGTGAAAAAGGGTATATATAGGTTTGTCATTCCGTGTGAAATTTCTACAATTTTAATTTCCGACCCCATAAAGTATATATTTTCTGAAAGCCTATGAATAGGGGAGTCAATTAAGCTCTGTCAGTCTGACCGTCTGTCCGTGTGTCCGTGTGTATGTTGAAATCAACTTTTTGAGGCCCCTTGACATCCTGGGCCTGGGGCCGGTATACAAACATGGTATACTGGTTAGAGTAAGCGTGGCATCAAATCCCAGCTGAGCCAAAAAGAAATTTTTTTTAAATTTTTTTTTATGTTTTATTTTATATATTCTTTATATTTTTATTATTTTTTAATTTTATATATTTATTTTTTTATTTTTTTTGTTTTATTTTTAATTTTTTTTTTAATTTTTTTAATGTTTTTCGTAATTTTTTTTTATATTATATATTATTTATATTTTTATTATTTTTTTATATTGTATATTTTTATTTTATTTTTAATTTTTTTTTTATTTTTTTTTAATTTTTTTTTCGTAATTTTTTTTTTTATTTTATATATTATTTATATTTTTTTTTTAATTTTTTTTTATTTTTTTTATTTTATATATTATATATATTTTTATTATTTTTTTTTTAATTTTTTTTTTATTTTTAAGTTGCTAATAACGGTTTAAAGTTATGTTAAACGTAAATATTTTTTGTTTATAATAAGTAGCTTTTATAAACCATATATGGCCTCATAGGCTCGGTTATGTGAAAAAAGAATTGATAAAAAAATATGTTAGTAAAAAATAATTCCAGCAAAAAAAAAACCGTTAAAACAGAAAACAGCCTGAATAACATTAATTTCTTAACAATTACAAAAGCAAAATATATATATACCGACAGTTGTTTTGCAGCCAACTTCACTACCTAACGCTCTGTTAAAATAGGATTTTAAATTTGCAAAGCGTAAATTCCGAGCTATCAGGACTTGTATGGACATTAGAACCCTTGATAGAGAGACAACGCTTGGCGCACTAGTTTAGGTCTGGCAGTTAAAGTGAACAATAGGAAGTGTCGATGACTAAAAACTAAATAAAATTTCGTTATTTTTTTTTTCATTAAGGAAATACAATACGAGTAATTAAGTATTGTACTAATGGTTAATATAATGTAGTAAATTAAAGTTAATATACGTCTATACAATGTAGGCTACTGGGAAATGACATAAGTTCAACATTTTAAATATTGGCGGGTCTTACTTAACGATTACCGTAAGTCAGATAAGGATATAAAAAAAGAATGTCAGCTACAAGTTGATTATATCACGCTCTAATCAAAAATTTCTTATGAAAAAGAAATTATCTATATCTCTACTTATCTATTTATCTTTGTGAATCCTGGGCCTATATTATTAAAAAACAGCCGAGTACAGACTACAGAAATAAATTACTCAGCAGGGAAAACCAGAAGGGAACAAAATCAGAAATGATCACATAAGAAACAATAAAGAAGCTGTAGCACTCGATAAGCGAACTGAAAAAAATAAACTGAGATGGTATCGATATCCAACGAGAGTGGAGGTCTTCCCTTTATGAACAGTGATAGTAATTTGATCGATCATATGACTGGCAAAACTGATGAACAATTAAGTCACTACGTTGAACAAAAATTCTAACATCTTAAGGGCAAAACGTGTGATTATGTATTTCCCTCTTACCTGTAAGTTGTATCTAATGTTGAACATATATCTTTACTACTAACTCCAATGCTACCTAACTATTCATCGATGATGTAAATATCTCTTGTACTTGAATAATCACACTTGATGTATATACCCGTCATAGTTGACTGTTATGCACGGTATGCAAGAAGGACGCAGATGAGTACAGATACTCTTACGAAACATGGTACTGTTCCTAACAATGCAAGAACCATAGCACAAATCCAAAGCCACTGGCAAAGACTTTATTACACTTCACTGCAGATATCAGGAATAAGTACGTAAGTAAATTTAGATGTCATATTTACTTCATAGAGCAAACAAATTGGCAGCTTTAAATTCATTAACGTTACATTATATACATATAGAGATATTTATTTGTGTAGTGGGAATATCAAAGCAGACCACCACTACTCCAGGTCACTTTTCGACCCCCTTGGTTTCCAGTGATTTTACGGCTACCAATCGATATCCAGATGTTTTCTGTAGACTAGAAAATGGTTTAACATTGTTGACTGGTGACTACCGACAATCGTAATAGCACAGTCGTTATAAATACTAAGGACCTCCAAGTATTCACATTTTATGTGTGCCTACCTCTTTAAGACGGTAATACTTCTATAGCTCGAACTTGAAATAACACGAAGATATGGAAACTTCGCCCAGGTAACATGCCCCCAATGGTAAACCTTATGTTAAAAGTTTAAGGTAGGACGAGAGTTCTTTAAGCTTATCTGTCACTTTTAAGTTAAAAAAATTACTTTTAAGTTAAAATAATACTAAACATCATTACTTCAGCTATAAGTTAGTTACAATAAAATTAAAAAGAAATAAAAATCCAACGATATAAAAACAACACATAAAACTAGAACAAGTAAAAGCGCTATATTCGGCCGTGCCGAATCTTATATACCCTTCACAACGTGTAGTCATGAAATAACAGTAGTTTGTGTCACCATTCATCCCATATGAAATACGTACAACCATATATAAAAACATCCCATTGTAAAATTATAAATTCACGTATGTATGTTAAAAAAACGAAAAAAAAAAAATTAAAAAAAAAATTTTAAAAAATATTAAAAAAAAAATTATAAAAAAAATTTAAAAAAAAATTAAAAAAAAATTATTATATATAATTATAATTATTATATATAAAACAAAAAAATTAAAAAAAAAATAATAAAAATATAAATAATATTAAATAAAAAATAAAAAAAAAAATTAAAAAAAAATTTTTAAAAAAGTTAAAAAAAATTTTTTGTTGGCTCAGCTTGGAATCGATGCCACGTTTTCTCTAACCAGTATACACGTTTGTATGTATGTATGTTGTTGTTGTAATGTTGTTTTTGTGAAAAAAAAATCGAGGTGGTCGTGGGTTTTTGCTCATATCTCAGTTGTTTATGTACCGATGTTTCTGATTTTCAATACCGATCTACTCCCGAATATTTCTGATATTTTAGTACCTTACCCGGGTCCAACCTATGTCGGGGGGGCTTCAAAAAGTTGATTTCAACATACACACGGACAGACGGTCAGACGGACAGACTGACAGGGCTTAATCGACTCCCCTATTCATAAGCTTTCAGAAAATATATACTTTATGGGGTCGGAAATGAAAATTGTAGAAATTTCACACGGAATGACAAACCTATATATACCCTTTTTCACTGGGTATAAAAAGGAAAGGAAATAAATTACAAGAAACTTAAAATTATAAAACGTAAAATATTTGTATGAATTTGTATAGAAAGAGGTCATGTTTGACGTTTTTCGTAAAATATAAAAACCAACCAATAAAACAACAATAATATTCCATAAGGTCCAAGGTATTCTTACGCCATATTTTACTTGAAAGTAAATGTGTGAAAACTTCACAGGTTTATTAGTATGTAATAACATGTTAATATCAATAATTTACTAAATCTTACGAGTTTTCGTTCACACAACAATATTTTGTGTTCATATTAACTTCAAAATATATATTTACAAACTTTAATCAAACATATGCTAGTTTTCATTCCAATAAACACTACTAAATACTTAATTCAAGTTTTTATTTATTTAAACATTTTAAATCTGAACGTTTTCAAAAGTGTATAAATTTATATCGTGTGTTTGTTTGTTTTTTTTTTTCAACTAAATGTGACATCTGCTTCATATCACATTGATGATACGAATAAATAATACATGTATGGATGTGTGTGTGTATGTAAATGTTGCTAGATGTGGTATGTTTGTTTGTATATACACATGTCCATACATATATAAGTAATTATATGCATAGATGTGTATGAATTTTTAATCATATTACTCTATTTATGTGTGCATACATACATACATACTTATATATTTATGTAAATAAATGTGTTGAAATGTGTATAAAAAAGATGGTTGCTACCATTTTTAATTTTTTTTTTATTTTTTATTATAGACTAAACGCAAAAACACACTCACACACATAATTTATGATGATGAATAAATGTATGACAATGTTTTCATATCTCAAAAAGAAAAAAATTAAACAATAAAATAAAAAAAAAGACTTTCAACCCTTTTTTTTCTAACTGTAGGATGTTAGATGGATGATGAAAGATGATCACAATGTGATGGGCATGCAGGCATTCAATTATTTATATATAAAATTTATAGATTTAAACTCTACCAATAAAATATATGTACATGTATGTTTGTAGATATTTATTCTATTTATTTATCTAAATAATTCCGTTATTGGTATATTGTCTGCCGTCGCATGGTGATGTTTTGATGATTTTGAAATCCAAACGATCACTTAACTAAAAGTAGAAATTTCGGAAACCAGGATTTCCTGAGTGATCTATTATGCATTTTTCAATAATTTAATAATTAAAAAAAAATTTTTTCTTATTTGAAATTTGTTTAGTTCAAACCATAGCTGTTAAGTAATGATTACTAATCGTAATAATTAGTAATTAGATTATTAATTTTTAAAAGTTGAAGTAATGATTCTATTACGAGTATTTTCAGATTCGCACGATTACTAATTGATTACGATTACAGATAATCCAAAAATAATCAAGATTAATAAAAATTACGAGAAAGAAATCAAAAATAATAAAAAGTAATCAAAAAATATTCGACTACTTTTAAGGATTATTTTCGATTATTTTTGATTATTTTTTTTTATTTGGCGAAATTATGGCAATACTATCAGAAATAAATTTTTAGACATGAAATTCTACCATTTTTATACCCTTCACCTGTGGTGCACAAGGGTATATATAGCTTTGTCATTCCGTTTGTAATTTCTACAATTTTCATTTCCGACCCCATAAAGTATATATTTTCTGAAAGCTTATGAATAGAGGAGTCGATTAAGCCCTGACCGTCGGTCCGTGTGTTGGTTGAAATTAACTTTAAAAAGCAATTACATGTTCCTCAGATCTCTATATGGTATCAATCTCTTGGAAATATCCAGGAATGAATCGCTATTGAAATTCAGCACAATCGCCCCATAACTTTCTGAGATATGAGCAAAAAAACACGACCACCTCGTTTTTTTCAAAATTAAACCAACAACCTACATACATACATACTGGTTAAAGTAAACGTGGCATCGAATTCCAGCTGAGCCAAAAAAATTTTATTGTATTTAATATATTCTTTATAATTTATTATTTTTTATATTTTTTTTAAATTTTTTTAAAAAATTTTTTTTGTTTTTTAAATTTTTTTTTATTATTTTTTTAATATATTTTTTTTGTAATTTTTTTTTTCTTTTGTATGTTTTTTACATGTATGTATGTACGTATTTTATATGAGATGAATGGTGATACAAACAATTGTTATTGCATGACTACACGTTGTGAAGGGTATATAAGATTCGGCACGGCCGAATATAGCACTGTTACTTGTTTAATTAGTTGTTGTTTTTTGCATTTTTTGTTGTTGTTTGCATTTATATGCCCTTAACGTCTTCAGCTCCAGTTCAACGACCCTTTTCTTTTGCCGGGATCGTTAATAGTCCAAGGCGGCAATAATTGTCTGATTTTGCTTTTGAAAAATTAGCTGTAATGAAGGCCAATTGTTAATACATGTAAATTATAAAACTTTTCTTTTTTAAAATTGAATGTATTCTGAATGAATTTGTTTCTCGTTATTATTTTTTTTACGTATTTTTTTCCTTTTTTGTTGATTTTTAAAAATAAAATGTATATACAGCATGATATACATAAATTCAAAATTTTATTTATTTTATTATTATTTTTTGGATCACTTTTGATTATTTTGTTTTATTTTCTCGTAATTCTAAATAACCTGGATTACTTTTGGATTATTTGTAATCGTAATTAATTAACAATCAGGAATTGTTCAATAAGAATTATGTAATCAATACCATTCCTTTTAAAATGTAATCTAGTTGATTACTTACCGTAATCCAAATTTTACAGCTCTGGTTCAAATCCATTAATTTGTTGGCAATAATCAACAAGATTAATATTACTCTACTATGGAACCACATCCCCTTCTTTTATTCGGTCTTAAATTATTTTGTTTTAAGCCGTTGTGTTTTTTAAGCCATGTTAATTAATGTGAAACATCTTATTTAGCGTTAATTTATATGTATACAATTGAAATATATTATTAATTGAAACTTAATTTAATCTTTAATTATGTAAACATAAATTAATTTTAATTAAAAATAAAAAAACTTTATCAAAAAGTCTATTAAAAAATATAATCAATATAGTTATTAATGAAAATCAGTTTTAAATGAATATATTTTTACTTACAATCTATCTTTTATAATCATTCAACCTATAATAAAAGAAACAAACTTTAATTAAATATTAAAATTAATTTGAAAAAAAAATAATTATGATGGATACTTAAGCGAACATAACTTTAAATAAAAATATACATTTTATACTTACGAACTAACGAACTAATATTCTTTTCAAAACTGATAAGAAATACTTCGAATTTGATAAAAGTCACAACTTAAAAACAAAATTTTTTTTTAAATATAAATACTAATGAGAATATTTTTTATGTGTTCAATTCACATAAAAAGTATTGAATTAATTAAAGAAAAGAAAACTAAATGTCTATAATATTCAAAATTCATAGTCATAATGTCTAACAATACAAGGTTAAACAATATTAGGAGTTTTCTTTTTTCTCCCTTTATTCTATTGCTTTAAATATTTGATATTTTTTAATTTAAAAACTAAAAAAAAAAATCATGCTCATAAAACTCATTAAAACATTTAAAAAAAACCTTTTCCATTACCGCATAATTAATAACGAAAAAATAAAATTCATAAGAAAAACTTTTTATATAGAAAATTAAAAAAAAAAAGAAAATTTTTGATGACGCCGAACTGTCTCTTTTTTTAATGCGCCACAAAATTCCCAAGCAACAATACAAAAACAAAATGTTACGTAAACAAAGATAGATTTTCCGAACAAAAAAATTTTTTTTTAAATATTAAACAAGGTAGATAAATTAAATGCTTGTATGCATATACTACGAATGGCGGTCTAGGTCGACCAAAGTAAAGCTCTATATACAATACGAACAGAAGTTCAAATTGTTACTTTGCATCGCTTCCCAAAAAAAAAACACTGTTGTGTGCCTACTTTTAATTTGGCATCTAGACCCATTATTTTAACACGGCGCTTTCATTGGAGGCAAGTACAGGGAGGCTCAAAAAAACCGAAGTGGTGTGAATTCCTTATAACTTTTTATTTAAGACATATTTTTTTAATTTTTTGTTTTTTAAATACCGTAAATTTATAGGGAATATTTTTAGATTAGTTATAAAAATGATATCCCGCAAGTGGTGGCCATTTTATGCTTCGCACAAATGTACTCTTTCCAACACATTTTCCATGACCTTTCGCAAAACTTCCGGTGTTATGTTGGTAATTTCGTCTCGAGTATTAATTTTTAAATCCTCAATAGTCCTAGGCTTATTAACATAAACTTTCCCTTTTAAATAACCACAAAGGAAACAGTCTGGAGCGGTTAAATCCGGGGAACGCAGAGGCCAATTAAAATTGCTTCTACGCGATATTATTCTTTCACCAAAGATGTCGCGTAAAAGAGCCATTGTGGCCCTCGCAGTGTGCGCTGTGGCTCCATCCTGTTGGAACCATATTGGCGGACGGTTTTCCACGGCTGGCCTTACAAAATTTTCCAACATGGCCCGATATCGATCACCATTGACGAAAACGGCGACCCCGTGTTCATTTTCAAAAAAGTAAGGACCACTTATCCTTTCCGATGAAATACCACACCAAACCGTACACTTAACTGGGTGTAATTGTCGTTGATGAAGTACTCTCGGGTTTTCCGTAGCCCATATCCTACAGTTTTAATTGTTAACGAACCAATTTAATTGGAAATGGGCTTTGTCACTCATAACTAAGTTATGAATAAAATTAGGATTCTCTTGTGCTTTTTGCTGGAGATAAATTGCATAGTCAAGTCGTTGCTGGTAATCTGTCGGTTTCAATTCTTGGACAAGTTGAATTTTGTATGGAAACATTCTTATGGTATGCAAAATTCGCTGCAGCGACCCTCTTAAGGGGCCAAGTTGTGTCGAACGTCTCCTGGTTGATGTTTCTGGATCCTCCCGAATACTCTCCTGTACCACTTCAATATTGTCAAACGTGTGGAGAGTTCGTAGTCTGCTCCTTGTTGTCGAAAATTTGCAACCAGACGGTTTATTGTTGAATGAGAGGGTGCACCCCGCACATAAATTGACGACGGCATGCACACTGAGTCAACACAATGGACCATTGATTTGAAAAGTAAATTTCAACGATTTGGGCACGTTGTTCAGTTGTGTATTGCTCCATTATAAATTGTCCAAGTCTTCTTTACAAAATACTTAAAAGAAAAAAAAAATTATAATAAAAAAAGTTATAAGGAATTCACATCACTTCGGTCTTTCTGAGCCACCCTGTACTTACCACCCTCGCTTACAAATAGGGTCTCGTACAAGTACTTATTGCGGTTGCTTATAAATAGGTACTATAAATAGGTACTTCCTTAAGGAAGCACTTACTTTTATATCAATAAATAAATACTTGATTTAAATAACCTAAATAACCCATTAATATTATGAACTTATAGAAGTCGCTCGGTTCCTTTAAGGACGAAAATTCGGTTTGATTATTCTGCGATACTTTAATTTGAAATTAAACAATCAGTAAGAATCTACAAGTCATCACTTTGTTAATGAAATAATTTGCGGCTGTTGTCAAAATAATTATTACTTATACCCTGTTTATGTTAAACTAAATGAGAATTGTAAAAAGTTGTGTATTTGAATGGCTTCTAACAAATTTCGCAATAAGAAATTGTATTGTGTGTGTACTTAAGCAAATGTCTGAAAATAACTACTTGCGTATCTCATAAATAATCAAGTCATTACTAAAATACTTTTCGTAAGTGCCCTTTCTGATTAGGCAAGTCTCTTGCCCAAGTTATTTTTTTATTTTCTTTTGAACTTGCTTTCACGTTCAGACACAGCAATTAACTTGCCCAAGCTTCGTTTTCTTTTGCTTAGTTTTTTTTATTAATTTTTTGACATTTCTTATTAGTTTTTGATTTCTCAATAAAAACTTGCTTGTACTTGCCGAGTACAGGCGAGTGTGTTATCAAATATGAGCAATCTTCTTCCCCTTAATTCGACCTTACCCCTCTTATCTATTAACATAAGATTTGCGCAAGTGACTTGCCTAATCTGAAAGTGGTCTAAGACAGACGATATGTAATAGTAATTGAAAAGTATGTTGTTTAGTTAGAGCAAGTTATTACCTAGTTTTTTATGGGTTCTTATAGCAAACTTAAAAATGTTAAAGTGTGCTTTTGATGCTTTTTAAAGTTGCTTAGTGTTGCTTTTAACCGAATGTCAAATTACACTTAATTTTAAAGTGCTGATAAATTAACTTACCAATCATACAGAGTAGTCAAATTAATCTAATAGAGTTTTTGTGCTTGTTTTCAGTCACCATTCACTGTAACATGACGTAATGTAGGGTATTGACGTAAACCGATATACATATAATTTAATATAAAATAAATTACAAAAAAAAAATAAAATAAAAACATTTTGTGTTTTATAAATGGTATTTAAGAGAAAAACAAACATCATATAAAAATTCATTAAATGTCTTATAATTTTTATTAAATAGTTTTCAGTTTACGTAGGAAGAGAATAGAATCAAGAAAAAATACAAAATTTAAAGGGTTTCGAATAACACACAAACATACATATTATTCTAATATATAAATGTATTTCATTTCTTATTTTTCCAAAAATGAAAGGTAGATTCTAATATAGAGATAACAAATGCTTAATAAAAAAAATCAAACAAAATCGACATACAGAACAAATAAAAAAAAATAACAAAAACATGTGTGCAACAAAACTTCAACAAAATATTTTCCTTTTAAAACATAATCATAAATAAAACCAAAAAAAAAAATCGATTATTTATGCCAAGAGGCCAGTCGTATTTGGCCGGTGTCAACATCATGTTACTCAACATATTGGAAAAGGTCATGGTGTAGTGTATTTAATCAAATTCAAATTACATAGTATATTTGTATTCAATTTTGTTTGAAGAACATCGAGCATTTATTTAGTTGAATGTCATAAAATAGTAAATGCACGTAAATATATTTATTTAAAATTAGATTTATTTATTATTTTTTGTTTTAAACACTTTCCTTGTGTATTTCCTACAAAAAGAGCCGGCCTGAATTTGATTTGTTATGAAAACTCTTTTGTTTTTTTTTTTTTTTGTAAAATTTTTATATTCTTAACAAATCAACTGAAGAACAATAAAATAATAGAACTATTTTAGGTTGGCTTCCAAACTCATTATATAATTACAGCTTAAATTAAAACCAATAAAATTTACGCCTTTACTTTTTCCCCATTATGGGCATAAATAGTATATAAAACGTTTATGTAAGTGTTTAAATTATTTTAATGTTATGTGGTTCTTTTTATACCCTTCACCTGTGGTGCACAAGAGTATATATAGCTTTGTCATTCCGTTTGTAATTTCTACAATTTTCATTTCCGACCCCATAAAGTATATATTTTCTGAAAGCTTATGAATAGAGGAGTCGATTAAGCCCTGACCGTCTGTCCGTCTATCCGTCTGTCCGTGTGTTGGTTGAAATCAACTTTTAGAAGCAACTATATGTTCCTCAGATCTGTATATGGTATCAATCTCTTGGAAATATCCAGGAATGAATCGCTATTGAAATTCAGCACAATCGCCCCATAACTTTCTGAGATATGAGCAAAAAACCACGACCACCTCGTTTTTTTCACAATTACAACAACAACATACATATATACATACATGTAAAAAACATACCAAACAAAAAAAATTACAAAAAAAAAATATTAAAAATAAGAAAAAAATAATAAAAAAAACTAAAAAAAAAAAAATTTTAAAAAATTTAAAAAAAAAATTTAAAAAATTTTTTAAAAAAATTTAAAAAAAATATAAAAAAAATAATAAGATATAAATAATATATTAAATAAACTAAAATAAAATTTTTTTGGCTCAGCTGGGATTCGATGCCACATTTATTCTAACGTGTACGTATGCACGCATTTTATATGGGATGAATGGTGATACAAACAATTGTTATTGCATGACTACACGTTGTGAAGGGTATATAAGATTCGGCACGGCCGAATATAGCACTGTTACTTGTTTCAATATAATTTATTTTAATTACCTAATGATGAACCGGCTTGAAAAGTTTTTTAAGTAGTTTTTTTTTATATATTTTAAATGCAAGAACCCCCACAAAAATTCTTGGAAACACATATTAAGTTAAAGTTTTTAAAAAAAGCCAATTTAATTTTCAATAATCATCATACCTACTTATATTAAAATTGTTTATTAAAATTTTCTTATTTCTTAGGTGTTGTTTACAAAAAAAATTTTGTTCCAACGAACAAGCAAACATCTATATAAAGTCTTCTTCAATGGACCCTAAAATATTAAGTCAAAAAAATCTCCTCAGAAAATGCATCGTGCTTAGGTATGTGCAGTTTCTGACGACGTACCTGTAGTGATTGTTTTGTCTATTAATGATTCATTTACATGAGATGAAGAACTTACTCTTGACGCAAAATGACTAGGTAAATTTCTTACAGCTTGGGTTAAAACCCGCTGCTTTGGCAGCAAGTTCTTAATACAGTAGAAACTCGATTTTTACTCGCAATGAAAACCGGGCTCGGTGCAAGTTTTGAGGTTGCTGCAAGTACCAAATATTTACTTTGTATACAATTAAAAAGTATTTCCATGTGTCTTTTTAGCCACAACATTTATTTTGATTCGTTCGTTTCGTTCAGTACACTTGTAAACTTTTAATTATTTATACACGTTTGCTTTGTGCAGACTTACTTATTCACTACTGCGCTGTCTCTGAGCCTCTAAAGCGTCAAACGCACAATTTCTAAACTGACGTAGCTTAGCTCAACTCATCATCTGTATGATACAAGGACACTCTGGTAAATCACAAATCTAGCTGGAAAAAATTAAAAAAATAATGTTTGGCAACATTCCTTCTGATCGTTTAATGAGCTTCTCAATACAATAATAGGTAACTGTAAGTTATTTTTGGTTTCTTTTGTTTTAAACTCTGATTAGGAAAAAGTCAGCTTTAAAGTCAGTTGTTGTCAACTCTTGCATTCAGATTTCAAAGAGAAGTGTATTTTTGGTGTGACTTTGGTTTATGATTAAAAAGGCTCTTTTGATTTTTTTGTCATAATATTTTTTTATATTATAAAGCTTCATTTCTGGGAAATGTATTACGATTTTCATTTAAATATTTCCATCATAAATATTAAAAAAAACATTTTTTTTAAAGTTCAGAAAGTGCAAAAAATAAAATATTTAAGTAGAGTTAAAGCTGTTTACTCCAGATTGTTTCGGTGTAAAACTATATTTGGGTTTATCTTTCAAGTGTTCACTTTAAGGTTAATCAAAAACATCTGGAGCATTTTTGCTACCGCCACACATTTTTTACTTTTCCAGTATGACCTCCACTCTTTCGCGAAAGGAAATTTTTAAAGAACTCCCAAAATACATCGCAAGGAGGTCTTATTGGCATTAATAATGGTTAGGTATGGTCTTCAAAATATACCAGAAGACATGAAAAGAAATCTTAAGGCAAAAATAAATATTTTTTGCTTTAAGCTAGCCGAAAAATGGATCAAAAGTGGAAGACATCGTGACTGTTTCTTAAAATCAAATCCAGTTTGGCTTGATAAGCCGTATATGTTGCCTGAAAGTTATTTACTAGAAAAACATCAAAAATAGACACAAATACACATCTTTTCAATTGACTCTTAATTTCTTCGCATCCTTTTATCGCGAGTTTGCGTCACATTCCCTTTCGAGTTCGAGGTTTGACAACAAAAGAAGTTATTTCATTATTATCTGTTGATGCTTTTGAGGTGGAAGAATCCTTTAACGATGCATATGAAAGTGAATAAATTAAAAGTTCTATGTGTATTAATAATGTAATAAAGCAAAAACTAGAAAAGAAAACGAAAATTTATTAAAAATGTTTTGATATTAAAATGATTATCTCCGACTCCTTACGAAAAAACTCACATAATAATTTTATTAACCATGAATCTTAGTTATATTTAACCTAAATGCTAGTATATATAACTACAATTAAGCTTAGAAGATGTATTTAAAAAACCAATACAGTGAACTCGCGATAACGTGAACTAATTTTTACCAAGGCAGTTCACATTTACGAGTTTGTTCACGTTATCGAGTACCTAAATTTAAAACAAATAGGGTAACTATTTAGTATAAAAAATTATATATTAATAAGAAAAAATGCTAAACACTATTTTAAATTATTTATTTTATTAATTTTTAATAACAAAACATAAAATGCATTATGTACATATATTCGTTCACTTTGTATTCGTTATATAACAAAAAAATAATGTAAAATAAAGGATACAAGAAATTCAAGTTTAATTAACAAAAACAACAAAAAAATAAACTAGAACTAACAGGTAAATTTTTTTGATTGGATAATTTAGAATCAGTTAAATAAAGTTTAAAGGAAAAAATCAGTCATTTTTTTTTTTGGTAATTTTTTTGTTTTGCCATCTTTTAAAGAGCTTTTTCTTTAAGGTTTCTCAGCACTCTAATGTCACTTTGATCTACCATCTCGTTTTCAGCCCATCTACGTAGCAATGTCAAAGAGCAACTAACAGGTCAACGCATACATAAATGAACAAAAACGTTTAATCGTATGTAAACAAACAAGTAACATGTAATTCGGTGATTTCCCAATTTAAAAACAGATTAAAAAACAATAAATTAAAAGTATTCACGTTTTAGAGCTTTCAGATTTTGTTCACGTTTTAGAGTACTCTGTGGAAAAATAGATTTGTTCACGTTTCTGAGACGTTCACACTTTCGAGTGTTCACGTTTTCGCGAGTGCACTGTATTTTATATTCAAAATTTATTTTATCTTGACAGTGAGAACTGTTTATTTTTGCCTCATTTTATTAAAAATATCGTCTTTTTAAAAAAACAAAATATTTTTTTATACTTATTTATATATTTGAACTTAATTTTTATTTAATTTAAAAGTACTAAGTGAACCCAACGTGACTTATTAATTTTGTCCAGTTAGATCTGCGATCTACCACACTGTGCTACGGCGGGATTTACTTTACTCTGACTAACAAACGTGTACAAGAATCGAGTTTCTACTGTATTTACCAATTTTGTTTAAAAGTATAGCGACCCATTTCGTAAATGTCAAACGTAAAACATATTTGCTCTTAATAAATTATTAATATTACCTATGTAGGTACATATGTATGTATGTAATTTCTAAGAAAATTTATACATAAATAGGTAGGTACCTAAAATAAAACATTTTAAGTCTTTCCATTGATTAAAAGGTACTTTAATACATACCTATATTTTTATTAAAACTGATAGATGCCTAGGTACCAACCTACCTACCTACGATTTTTTTCTAATTTTTTTTTTTAATTTTTTTATGAATAAAAAAGAAAACTTATAAATAAAAGTACCGACGGCAAATTTATGTTTTGACAATTTAAGTTTTCATATAAGTAGTAGGTATACATATAATAATATGAGTAGCTATATCAGTACGTAAAACCTAATAATGCATATAAAAACATTAAAAAGACTTAAAGAACAGCTTTACATGTTGGTAGCTACATATCTACATAGAAGGTAGGTACGACGCCTTTTAAACGTTTGAAAAGTACCTAACTGGAAAAGTCTTATTTTTAAAAATTCAATTAAATTTTATTTATATTTGTAGGACCTACCTACATTTACATATATTAGGAAAAACATTTTCATATGAAAAAAAATTAATATGATTGAAAATGCTAGCGAACACAAACAAAATTTATATACAAAACAAAATAGGTTCACAATTTTTTTTAACAGAAGCAACAAAAACAGCGTGTACATGAAGAAAAAAAGATGAATTTTTTTCGCTCCGCCTAACCCTGTCATAAATCGTTATGTTTTCTTGTTAGCTGGTGTTGTTGTTGGTTATTTATATCTTTATATTACAAAAAAAAACAATTGCTCTATCACAAAGAAACTCACAAGAGAAATATGATAACATTTGGCTCTTTTAATTTTATACAAACAGTTTTTTTCTATGCCCTTTAACAACAATTTGTAACTCCATCCAACAATTTCATATCACTGTGTCTAAAATTAAAAGAGTCATAATACAAGTCACTTCTCTCTAAAATTTTCACTCAAACACCAAAAATGATAACATAATGCTTAAACACATATATTTATTCATTTGTTATTATCTCTTGTTTACATTGATATCATTAACTCTATTGCAATGTTTACAATATATACAACCGTTAAATATATGTGTGTGTTACTTTATTTTGATTAATGGGGTTTTATAGTGTTATACGCTCTCTTAATAATGTATTTGAGTGTTAATTGTTGCTGTTTAACATATAACATACATTTTATTTCCCCTGTGAATTTTTTAACAGAGAATTATATATACAATGGGTTAGAAGAGAAGAACTATATATTATTATTTTTTATGTCTACAAAGAAGTTGAATACAATTTTGTGTTGTTTTTTATTTATTAACAGTCGAGGCAATTTTAAGTAAATGTTAATAATTTGTGTTTTTGTCTTTTTAACATTCGAATTAAATGTTGGATAGTTTTATATATGATAATTGCATAATTGGGGAAATGATATTTTAAAATATTATTAGAAGCATAAAAGAACATTGATGTTAATAATGGATAATTATCAAAATATCATGTTATTGCAAAACGTATAAGGTTAACATTAAGATGTGAAGTAAAGAAATTTTTGGTCCTAATAAAATTGAAAATAAAAAGGATTTTGTAAATAGTTTAATTAAAATATTTAAATAAAGGGAAATGTTATATAAAAAATTGTCAGAAAAATTAAAAATATGTAGGTAAATACATAAATAAAAATTAAAAATCATATACATATGTATTTACATTGTCGTAAACTTGATTCTGTTGAAATTGTTCTTTCCAGTCAACAAAATAGGTATTCTAGCATTGTCTGAATCAGAAAATTCTGATATGTATTATTTACAGATATTTTGTATGATTCTGTCCGGCATGGCTGGAAAATTTAATGTATGACATACCTTTCCGATAGATTTCTTGCCTACAAGTAGTATGTACCTATAGGTAGGTACAGAGCGTAATGATATTTTGGAGGAAGTTTATTAATATCTGTTCTATACAGATATGTATGTTTGACTGATTTTTTTATTTCTGTTTGTTGTCTGTTGGATTCTGTCTGATTTTATTTTATTATACCCTTCACCTGTGGTGCACAAGGGTATATATTGTAGCTTTGTCATTCCTTTTGTAATTTCTACAATTTTCATTTCCGACCCCATTAAGTATATATTTTCTGAAAGCTTATGAATAGAGGAGTCGATTAAGCCCTGACCGTCTGTCCGTCTGCCCGTCTGTCCGTGTGTTGGTTGAAATCAACTTTTAGAAGCAACGATATGTTCCTCAGATCTGTATATGGTATCAATCTCTTGGAAATATCCAGGAATGAATCGCTATTGAAATTCAGCACAATCGCCCCATAACTTTCTGAGATATGAGCAAAAAACCACGACCACCTCGTTTTTTTTTCACAATTACAACAACATACATACATAGATACATGTAAAAAACATACCAAACAAAAAAAATTACAAAAAAAAAATATTAAAAATAAGAAAAAAATAATAAAAAAAACCACAAAAAAAAAATTAAAAAAAAAAAATTAAAAAAAAATTTAAAAAAATTTTTTAAAAATTTTTCTAAAAAATTTTTTTTAAAAAATTAAAAAAAATATAAAAAAAATAATAAAATATAAATAATATATTAAACAAAATAAAATAAAATTTTTTTGGCTCAGCTGGGATTCGATGCCACATTTATTCTAACGTGTACGTATGCACGTATTTTATATGGGATGAATGGTGATACAAACAATTGTTATTGTATAACTACACATTGTGAAGGGTATATAAGATTCGGCACGGCCGAATATAGCACTGTTACTTGTTTTATTTCGTTTTTTTTTTTTGGTGAAAATTTCTTTCTAATTTTAATACGTTATTTTTGCTATTTTTATTTAAAACACGACTTATTTACAAGCAAAAGTAAATTTGTTAAAAAAAAAGTTACTTATATAGTAATTAATTTCTTTTAAATAAATATATAAAATAATTAATAAGATGATTACATGATAATAAAAATTTAGTTAATTAAGTCAATTCAAATACATATAAATACAGTAAGACCTCGAATGTCGTAATTATAGGGACCGGGAAGTATTATGGATAATCAATTTCCCGGTTAGTTGAACAACAATTTTGTGTATTTTCGTATAGATACTTTTTTTAATTATTAACTGATGAATACTGTTGTATTTAAATAATGACAATTATGCGAGGATTTTATGAATTTGTTTAAAAATATGAAATAATAATAAAAATTAAAAAATCAAACAATTTACACGAATTTCATGTGAGGTAATTTGTTAAATTTATCAAATAGGAGAGAATTTTAACACAAATTACTTTTTGAAAGTTTATTAACTTGTCTTTAATAGCCACAAGAGTTTTCTTTGTCTTTTACCGCTGATTAAAGATGCCATTGTAAAAATAAACAATCCGCAGTTTTCAAATTTTTAAATTGAACTTAATTAAACTCAAAATTAAAATTATATTTTAAAGCATTAAAAACTTACAAGTTACAATTAAACGTAAGCTGGAAGCAACAGTATGATTAAAATGCAATCAAGCTATGAATTTTTCAATTATAATAATTAGTTTTCAACTATTCTATTCCTTCTAGCTGAATAAATTTTTATCATTAACAAAGTTTGACATGTGAAAAAACATAAAAATTTTGCAAAAAAAAAAATAAATAAATAATGATAAACGACAAAGTGTATAAAATTGGTACAAAAAAATTTTTTTTTTAAATTTTATGATGTATTTATGTTGTGCTGTTTCAAATAAATATTTGTAAGGGGTACTTTTGTCATAATTGTTTTACGTTTTTTCACCCACCTTGTTAATGTACTGTAAATGCTTTATGTAGTAATTTAAAATCTAACAAGTTCGTTTTTTATTTTGTTTTAGTTTTTATTTGATAGAAAAGCCCTGATGATGATATTCAAAGAATATCGAAATATTGGCATGATTTTAATTATTTATTTTAATGTTTTAAAGGACCTGGAGCTCGAAAAATAAAAAAGATTTTTTAAAAATTAAAAAAAAAAATAGTCGAATAATTTGAAGGTCGAATAATAAGAAAATATAAATTTTATTGGTACAAAATTGTTTTTTAAAAAAGCAGGTACAATCAATATAAACAATAGCAAAGAACAATAATTTGCTTAGAAAATAGGTAAGTAAGCTTGTCCCTTTTATATGATTATGATCATATAATTATTGCATGATATTAATAATGTTGATTTGTTACTATTGAATGTTTTACCCACAATCATACAGTTCAGTTTTAGTAGGTTGCTCTTAGATTATTATTATTACAACCATGTTTTTCTTTGCTTGTATGTATTAATTAATCTAGACTATAAACTGATATAAATTTTTATTTGTTTTCAGTGGTTGAAACTATATCGACATATTATTAACACTGTTTTTATTTACTTCTGCTTTAACAGCTGGAATTAGTCGTTATTTGTGCAAAAGGATTGTCAAATATTTCCTTTGTACTTCAGGAATATTTACGTTTAGCGCAAATTACATTATTTCTCAATTTAAAATTTAGCGCAAATTACATTATTTCTCAATTTAAAATTTTTAAAAAATATTAATTATTTTTATATGTATGTATGTCTTGTCATTTCTATTCATATTCTATTCTATTTGTCGTAGTCTATTCACATTCAATTGTACGCTATATAATTTAAAACGAATATGGTATACCGATAAGAGAGCTGATAACACGACTGCGTCTTTTTTACTTTAATTTTAACACAAAAAAAATGTTGTTTGTTTTTTGTTGTGGTCTTTAGCTCCAAAAAATTAAAACAACATATTGATATAAAAAGATCGAAGAAATTTACATAATATTTAAAAAAATAGTTTATTTAGCTTTCGGATAACTTATAGACTTTGTTTGTTTGTGTAAAGGCTATAATACACGGCATGATTTTTACATCTGACTTTAAAATTTGTGAGACATATGTAAATCTACATGTCTGTCAAAATTGTACTTTTACGCTGACTGCTTTGCAGCAGCAGAGATTTCTGCCAACGACTGATGTCACATGTCTTGACAGAAGAAAATAGAGCGCACTCTAATTAAAATTTTGTCAGATGTCTCACTCAACACATGTTTTTTTACAGAAGTAATGTTTTAAAGGTAACACACGACATGTTTATATTAGCAGTGGAGAATTTGACAAGTCAGATGTAAAAAACATGCCGTGTATCTATTAGCTCCTTAAGATATCTCATATTTTGCAAAAGTAAAGTATTTGCTTTTAATTATTATCTAAAATATAAAATTCTCGTGTCGTGGTGTTTGTGATTAAACTCCTCTGAAATGGCTCGACCGATTTTCATGAAATTTTGTGTGCATATCGGATAGGTTTGATAATCGCTCAGCATTTATTTTTCATACTCCTAAGCACCATGCTTTTTTTCGCGCCCCCTCAGGTAGGCCAGACTGCTGGACCGAACTTTTTGAAATTTTCACATAATATAACTAAGACTCTAATGGGATACTTTTTTTTACCACGCCTACTTTAACGCCCACCTTTTTTAATTAAGTACTTGCATCGATATAGTTTTTAGTATATTTCTTCAAATTGTACACAATTTATAGTCCAGCCAATGCAGAAATTAACGTTTAAGAACCGGTCGTTTTTTCATAATGTAATATTTAGGGTGACTCACCCCAAGAGACAATCTATGCCTCACCTAAATAACGTAACGACTTCGATAAAATTTTAAACTAAGATAGATCCGGCATACCGTAGACCACATATGGTTTACGTTTTTTTAATGTAAAAAATATTTCCTCGAAATAATTTATATGGCAAAACAACGTTTGCATAAAACGACGGTGATTTCCCGAAATGTATTCAGTCTAGAGATGGGTTTAGACCTGGGTATTTACCCAACGCTGGGTATTTACCCATTTAATCCCACTTTCATACCCGGGTATTTTTCTAATTTCGGGTAAATTTAGTCTAAGAAAACGTAAACAAAGCAGCACGCAAGAGTAGTATAAGAGTAATGTTGCAAGTATCGAGATCAAAATTTTCGGATGCTGTAAGTACTGAGTGCTTAATGAAAAATATTTCTATGTTGCAAAAATCGATGTGTGCATGTATCAAGTATGTGCAAGAATCGATTTACTACTGTATTTGTTAAAGAGCGTAACTAACTTTAGAAAAATATCACCAATTTAGGAACTACTAAGGAGTTTTTTATTATATTCAGTTTCTTTTTTTAATTAAAATCTTTTACTTTATATTGATGCGATGAAAATGTTTAAAAATCGTCAATTAAAGTTGATTAGAACGTTATCGATGTGGGTCAATCAGATTTAAGCTTGGATAGATAAATCGCCTGTCTAAATAGAGAATTCAATAGCATTTTTAAAAATTTTTCTCATTATTATTTTTTTCATATTTAATTTTAATTATTAATAACAAAATACAATCTTTCGTACACGCAAAGAAAAAACATGGTTGTGGTAGTCATAATCGAAGAGCAACATACTATGATTGAATTGCATGATTGTGGTTAAAACATATAATGGTTGTTAGTTATCGTTATTATGTTTAAATAAACTATCAAGCAATAATCGTATGTATGACTACAATTGAAAGCGGCAATCTTTGCTATTTTCTACGGCAAATTATTGTCTTTTGCTGTTAGTTAAATACAAACATATATTGATTGTACTTACCATCTTTATTAGTACACTTGTTTCGCCATCACCGCCCTAAAAAAGCAGTGATAAAATTTAGTGCAGACTTAACGGGATGCATTATCGAAAGTACACCATCCTAATTGCATTTTTTATACGAATATTTTTTAAATTTTCTGGTTTATTTTTAAGTTTTTCCAATTCGAACAAAAATTTTGTATATTTTTTGACATCTCAAATTTTTAAAATAATAAAAATTTATTCAGCAAGAAGAAGAACAATTAAAATGAAATTATTATTAAAAATATTAAAGGATGATTGCTTTGTTATCATACTGTTGTCTTACTTATTATTTGATGATTATTTGTAATTTTTAATGCTTTTGAATATGTTTTGAATATATTTGAATATATTAAATCATACACGCAAAGAAAAACCATGGTTACGATATGATCACGACGGTCATATTATTTTTCTAAAACAATATTTGGTTGTCGAAAACAAGTAATAGTTATTTTTGTTTCAGTTCATCATATATTTTGTCACGATAATCAAGCATTTGTTTGAATTGTATCATTTAATGATTACTTTTCGTAAAAATTTCAAAATGGTTATCATTTAAAAATAGTATGATTTAAAAAAATTATGACGACAAAAATAACATTATATTCAAAAGCATTATAAATTAAAAATAATCATTAAATAATAAGTGAGACAACAGTGTGATTACAAATTAATCAAGCTATGATTTTTTTAATAATAATTTGATTTCAACTGTTCTTTTTTTGCTGAATAAATTTTTATTATTTTAAAAGTTTGAGATGTCAAAAAGAAGGAACAAAAATTTTGAAAAATTAAAATAAATTTCAAAATAAACGAGAAAATGTAAAAAAGTATTGGTAAAAAATTGCTATTAAATTGGTAAGTACAATGAATATGTGTATGTTACAGCAAAAGACAATAATTTGCCGTAACAAAGCAAAGATTGTCGATTTCAATTGAAGTCATACATATGATTATTGAATGATACTTTAATTAAACATAATAATGATAACTGGCAACCATTATATGTTTTAACCATAATCATACAATTCAATCATAGTATGTTGCTCTTCGATTATGGTTACCACAACCATATTTTTTCTTTGCGTGTACTATTTTTAAATGACAGCCATTTTGAAATTTTTACGAAAAGTAAACATTAAATGAGACAATTCAAACAAATGCTTGATTATGGTGACAAAATATATGTTGAAATGAAACAAAAATAACTATTACTTGTTTTCGACAATCAAATATTGTTAAAGCGATTATAATATGACCGTCGTGATCATGTTGTAACCATGGTTTTTCTTTGCGTGTATGCAGAAATATTATAGAGTAAAGGTTTATTAAAAAAATTTCCACGGAAAATCAGTTTAATATAACCCTCTATAAACCTTTAATTTAAAACGAATTTTATGTGAACAAAAGATAAATAAATTATATGAAACATATCTTTACGAAGTTGTCCAATACATATGCAATTGCCCAGTGTTATAAAATTTCACGGTACTGTAAACTGAACGTAGGTGGGTCCGAAAATTTATTATTGGATTAATTTTGAATTATTTTTATGACGTTAAGTTTAGTAAAGTCTAATGCCTTTTACGTGCTGTTTAGAGAAAACTATCGTTCAAGGCGAGTGAAAATTTTACACGTGTTTTGTTATCGCATGCAAAGGAAGGCAAACAAATTAACATTTTTTTACGTATTCTGTAAACAGCAGTCTGTTCCTCAAGTTGGTCCATATTGCAACAACTGCAAGTTCAACTACAATAAATTGTAATATAAAATTATTGTTGTTGTTGTTTTTTTGCACTCTAAGACAAGTTAAAAGAAAATCCATGAGATATAAATGCAGTTTTTATTCTCCTGCAACGGAGTACACTTGCCTTGTGACCGAATAAGAGTATTAAACTTTTAAATACTGGTAAATAGCTTAATGGACTTTGTAAATGCATGTGTGAAACAGTGTGTGTGTGTGTGTGTGTGTGAGCACTTGTGTATATTTTGCTTTTGTTGTTTTGGCCAGAGTAATAAAATGTTGGCCTGTACGAATTATTGTGTAAATGTGTGCTTAATGTCTGAGTATTTTGACTCAATGTTTGTTAGCAACTGAAATCAAAAATGTATCTCAACAACATTTTCATACAACATCCAGCCACAGCCTGGCAGTCCAATAGTCGCAGCAGCAAAACAATGATGAGGGTTTGTTTTCTTCTCGTATACAAAATGTGTATTTGAAAATTTTTCCTGTGCGGTGTAGTGCAGTGTACGAGTGTTTAGAGACAACGTACTAAATGTATGTAGAGTGCGAACACGAGTACGAGACGAATATCGCAAAGATACTCTATTCCACATGTACGATGAGTTAGCCAGCCAGCCAGTCAGTCAACCAGCAATATAACGTACAAATTTCTGTATATTTGTTGTGTTTTTGTTGTTGTTGCAGTTGTTGTAGTTGTATGTGTTTGTTCGTTTGTTGCTTTTTAGATGATGGTGGTGCGCAGCACCAAAACTTTTATGCTCTAGTTCGAATCTTGGCGTATAACGTTGCGCCAGGACTTTTTTCATTACATTTGATACAAATATAATAATTGTATTTTTTACAACAACAACAAAGACAATAAGAACATCAACTACTGCTACTACCACTACTACTACTTCTACTATAGCAAAGAACAGAAAGCATTTTATACTCTTTTGCCTTCTTATAAAATACAAAACTACGACCAACAAAACAAACATGAAAACAAGCATTTTTGTTATTGTATTTGCTATGTTTGTATTGTTGTAGTTGTTGTTGTATTTGGTATTTGGTTTTTTGTATTCTTGTACTTCTACTTAGTATTATACATTTTTTTGGGATACACTTAACTTTACTTGAAAACTTACACACAACAGACGACCGTTTTTCGAACGACGTCAAAAAACATAACATCGACGACTATAACATCGACTACGACAAAGTATTCAAAAATTTTTATTGTATTTTGAGTACCTACATATATCGATAGAAAAGTAAACGAGAAAAAGAAGTAATCGAAAATAAAACCAAATATAACACTATTTGACTCGATTTCTTGTGTCTATAATTTTTATATAATGTTTTTTTCGCCGCTGTTCGACTACTACTTACTGTTCTTTAATATCTTTTTTGTTTTCGTATGTTTGTGTGCGTTCTTTTTTCAATGTTCCTGTGCATCTTCTACTTCATTGTACAATTTTCGTCGTTTTCGTCATCAGCAGGAATAAAATTTTGCCAGCCAGCATAGAAAGAGTTTTTTTTTCATATATAGAAAATAATAAAAATAAAAAGAAATCCTTAAAAAATATAAAAGGAAAATGATTTTAAGGAGCTCATAAAAGTAAAGTAAAAAAAAAAAGATAAATAAATGCAAAAGTAAAATACAAAATGAAATAAAAAACGTAAGCAAGCAAAGGAAGCAAGCAGCAGTTTTATGGCCATAAAGGATAATTTTGCATCTAACGAAACTCAGTACGGCACGAAAAAACGGTTTAAACTCTACACACAGGACGAGCGAATAAAAATAAAATAAAAATTGTAAATAAAAATCGTTAAAAAAAAATTTTACAAAATAAAAAAGAATTAAAATAATCAATAAATAACACACATAAAAGTGTAAGAAGAAACCAGCAAAATATAAATTATTCAAAAATTCTGCGGAAAAAAAGTGCGTGTTCGTGTAAATAAACCTTAAACGTCCGTTTAAATACAGGCAACTCATATAATTTTCAATATGCAGGCCTGGGAATGCGTAAAACACGCGTGATTGTGTGTATGTATGTGTGTTTAATACACACACACACACATGTATACATTGCTTATCTGTGTATGTGTAATGAGCCATTAAAGTGCAATAATTTATAGTCCAAACCCTCCCCTTTACTGCTCACAACAAAGGTTTTAATTTTAAAAATCAAAAAGGAAAAATTTCTGCAAAATTTGCTCTAAAAATTTTGTTAAAAAATAAAATTTAATAAAAATCTCTTAAAAATAATGGTGCTAATCTTAGGGTGCATTAAAAAAAATTAAATAAAAATAATAAATATTAAAGAAAGCAAGAAAAAAATAAATTTTCTTAGAAAATAAAAAAAAAAGTTCATCGAAATTTAAAAGCCGTCGGTAAATTGGTGGCTGGTTTTTGTTCGCTTTTTGCATTGCAAATTGAATTGAATGAATTTTTACACAGTTTTACATAAAAGTTTTTTAAATATATTTTTTTCTTTTGCCCATTTTGCATAAAATGTTGATGTTGTTGTTGTTAAACAAATGGATACCTGTCACACTTTGAAAATCAGGTGAGTGTTTTTTTTTTCTATACAACTTGTTCTACACTCATACACTTGTACACACGTGTTTGCTTGAATGTGGGTAAAATATATTGAAAAAAAAAAAAATGTTGAACAAAAATTTCAAATTATTTCAATTGGCAATTAAAACAATTGTTTAATGTGACAAATATTTCAAGTGTATCATATCACTTGCTATTTGGTTGTTGTCGTTGTTGTTACACAATTAATTAAATTGTATGTATGTATGTAGTTTAAAGATAAAAAGTGAAATAAAAAGCAGAAATTTATGCAATTTAAATAAATAAAACATATTTTTACTACAAGTCAAGCTACTGACTGAATCTGAATTTATAATCGGTTAGTTAATTAAGGATAGTAAATTAATTTATTTAATTAAGTTAAGTTAACTAATTGTTACAATTACAGTAAAAATAAAATAAAGGAGTAATCAGTTAACTGCGAGGGCCGGCCTATTTCAACATTTTATTGTATTTTATACCTGTGTTTTCTATGAGCTTCTGCATTTATATTGTTAAACAATATTTAATTTAATTGCTTTTATATTTGAAGGTGTGAACATTAACAAAAATTTAGAGTGAAATTATTTTTTAAATTCAATCTTGCAACTTGTCGCTTAAGCGATGCCAAAAAGTTTGAATTAATGACCTTAGCTGTGACATGGCTTAAGTTTTATAACAAACGATGAGATTTTATTTGTATATTTTTGTAAGTGTCCCATTGAATGAAAGGCTTTCTGATAAGTTAAGTTAAGATTATCGAATCTTCGCCGGCAATTGAATTGTTTAATGGCAGTGGTATATCGAATGTTAAGTACGTGTTACGAGTTTTCAATGTTAAAGGCTTAATTAAAGTTGTATGTCGAATTTTTCATCAAACAAAAATCTGCTTTCTATCAGGGGTGCCAGACATGACAATTTTACGTTCTTCTTGAGTTTTTTTTTTTTTTTTTTTGAAGCAGAAAAATTCTTGTAATTAACTTTTTAAATATTATAATATGAACAATATTATAATTCTTATATATTTTTTTGTATACAGATTTATTGATAACTAATAATTTGATTGTTTTTTGTAAGTAAATTTGTAAGCGAGGGCCATGATTTCTGGCCCAACTCAAACAAAAATAAGTAGTCATTCGGTCGATATATAACAAGTTCATGTATATCTCTAATATTACTTGCTAACTTACTAGGTAAGTCAAGATTTTACTGGGAAGTTAGCAATCTTTAATACAAATACCAAGTTTACTCTCCTCTACGGTTGCCAGACATGGAGCGCTGTCCCTCTAGACCTACAGGTGTTTTATAATTTATATAAATTACGTTACTTTTATTTGCACGTATATCTTGTAAATCTGAATATGAAAGTAAATGAAAATTACATAAATATCTGCAAAATAATGAAAATCTTAATAAAATTAATTCTAAACAAAAAATAATTTTTTGTGGGATGTTTCAATTAAATTCCTTTTTATAAAATTGGTTACCGCATGTTGTTTTTAAGGATTTCTTATATTAATGCAAAACATGGAAAATGTCTATTTAAGCCATTTGAAAGAAGTTTTAAAATTGCAATAAAAAATTGATTTTTTTTAAATTTTCTAACCGTTTTAAAAATAATTTGTTTATTTTTTTTTCTGTGGCACATTATTATAGACGCAGCATTAAGAATCTTGTAAAGATATGAATGCTTGCAAATAAGGATTACCAGAAAGAATACTAGATAAAAACAATTGATTAGTGAAATTCTTAATAGCTTGATTATTTTGCAACTATACTGTTGTTGCGGCTAACGTTTTGTTCTATAAGTAGAACAATACAAAATAATTTTCATCGAATAATCATGCTATTTTCAAACGACAAACTTTTTGGTGATAACAAAATAATACTCGCCACAAAAAGACCGTTCAAAATTTATCAAAAACAATATGAGTACAAATTGAAATAAAGCATATAATAATGCTTTACGTAAAAAGTGGTGTCAAAAGTGGGCGGGGTCACGCCCATAAAAATTAGCTACTTACACTTGATCGATTTTTCTGAAACTTTGCACACACATATAACGCTGTCATGACAATTTAATTTCGTGATTAGAAAAGTGGGCAGGGCCACGCCCATAAAAAAGTTATAATATTGAGGTACTTGCACTGGACCGATTCTTCTGAAACTTTGCACACATATTTTGAGCTCTCATGATTACATAGTTTCGTGATTAGAAAAGTGGGCGGGGCCACGCCCATAAGAAATAAGTTATCATTTTTAGCTACTTTCACTAGGTTAATTTTTCTGAAACTTTGCACACACATATAACGCTGTCATGACTATTTAGTTTCGTGATTAGAAAAGTGGGCAGGGCCACGCCCATAAAAAAAGTTATAATTTTGAGATACTTGCTCTGGACCGATTTTTCTGAAACTTTGCACACATATTGATCTGTCATGACTATACAGCCTACTGATTAGAAAAGTGGGCAGTGCCACGCCCATAAGAAAAATTATAATCTGTAGCTACTTGAATTTCACCGATTTTTCTGAAACTTTGCACACATATTTTGAGCTCTCATGATTATATAGTTTCGTTATTAGAAAAGTGGGCGGGGCCACGCCCATAAGAAATAAGTTATCATTTTTAGCTACTTTCACTAGATTGATTTTTCTGAAACTTTGCACACACATATAACGCTGTCATTGAGTTGTCATGACTTGATTAGAAAAAAGGACAGTCCCACGCCCATAACAAAAATTTATAATTTTTAGATTCTTGCATTTGATATTCAATTAAAATTCAGAATGTATTTATATTCATTAAGGGGCGTAGCAACGCGCTCCGGGCTTTTCTAGTTTTAAATAAAACACACAAAATTTAATGGAATGACAAAAATTTTGACTTTATAAGCTTACAAATTTTATGGCTTTTAATATTAAAACAAAAAATTTTGGCATATGGCGATTAAAGCTTATAAATGCGATCCAGGCCGCCCATTTTGGGATCACTTTTTTGGTCTTATTTCTTCAATAGTTTGTCGAACGTTGATCAAACGCAGCTGGTTTATTAGCATAGATCAGAAAACTTGACGTACCTCCACAAAAAGTAGCCAAAGATCTCAAATCATACAAATAGGTAAATTTCTTGACATAATTTGCTTACCAAACGTTTGGATCAACAAAATAATGGTTTCGATTGGCGATGTATGACATGTAGTTCGCTTTTCTTTGAACCATTTATTTTCCAAAAAACTTGTAATGACACGGAATAAAGAAATCATTTGGCTGTAGTGGTCGCCATTCACGATAATGTTGGCACTGATTTTGGACTTAAAGACAAATGGGTAGGCAACGCCTTTGGCGTGTAAATAGCAGGCAAAAGTTACCTTTTCGGGATATCATGGTATCACAAGTGTCTTATAAGGATTGTGCTCGCACGAAAAATGACAATTCTGCTTATTTACGTACCCGTTCAGCCAGAAATTGGCCACATCGTTATATATTATTTGACAATAAAAATCTGATTCTACTAATAGTGGACTTTCAGCTCATTCATTGAACACGCGACTCAATTGATTTTCCGCCGGCTTTAGTTGTTGCACCAGTTGGATCTTGTATAAATGTAGGTCAAGATATTTCCTCACTATTTTCCAAGTAGTCGACGGGCAGAGACCGAATTGCTGAGACAAGCATCGCATCAATAAATTCGAGTTCTCCGCTACTCTCGCGTCTAAAGCGGCAGCGGTTTCTTCCGTGACTACGGTAAGGGATCGATTTGGATAAACATTATCCAAAAGAGTAAATGTGCTTATGAATCGATCCGTAGTATTGTGTTTTAACTTCTCAGATAGACGATTATGTGCACCGTAAACGTAACGAAGTATTTTATAAGTTTAGCAAAAAGAGCGCAAGTTTAAGAAATACATTTTCACGACTTGTAAATGTTGTTTTAGTGTTAGTTTTTGCATAGTGATTTGCCAAAATATACTGAAAACAAGTCTAATAAACTTCATTAGTATGATAGCTGGTTTTACAGTTAATCCTATTGGAAGTTTTATAGGACTAAAAAAGGATGTAAAGGGTCTCCTCACAATCGTTCTCAAATAATTTACAAAGTTTTCTATGTGAAAACTTTTTTTACGAATTAAACAAGAATTTTTTGTCTAAGAGATTTACATAATTATATTTTGAATAATATACAAACATGAGCTCCGATTTCAATGATAAAGGATGCGTTTTGTTTCGAATATATTTAGCTATACGTTATTAGACCTTTGTCCTTGGAGTTAGTAGGATATGTTAAAATAATAATAACACAATTAAGAGATAATTTCATTATAGAATGTCATATTTTCTTGTAATTTGAATTGAGCAAATCGTTCTTAAGTTCTCATAATATATGCCGGGTAACTATAACCCATATAATTAATATTTTTAGTTCAGAAAAATGCCGGAAACTATTTTCCATAAATAAAGAAAATTTAATTTCGGATTCAGTAATGAAATTTATATAACTTAGATAAATTTTATTTGAATCAAACAGGATCGATCTATCACTCAGATATTAATATGAAACAAAACAAGTAAGAGTGCTATATTCGGCCATGCCGAATCTTATATACCCTTCACAACGTGTAGTCATGCAATAACAGTTGCTTGTATCACCATTCATCCCATATGAAATACGTACACGTATGTATGTTAAAAAAACCAAAAAAAAAAAAATTTTTAAAAAAAATTTAAAAAAAAAATTTAAAAAAAAAATTTTAAAAAAAATTTAAAAAAAAAATTAAAAAAAAAAAATTATTATATATATAATAATAATAATAATAATATAAAACAAAAAAAAAATAAAAAAAAAAATAAAAAAAAAATTAAAAAAAAAATATAATAATAAAAATATAAATAATATATTAAATAAAAAATAAAAAAAACAATAAAAAAAAAAATTAAAAAAAATTTTTAGAAAAATTAAAAAAAATTTTTTTTTGGCTCAGTTGGGATTCGATGCCACGTTTTCTCTAACCAGTATGCACGTTTGTATGTATGTATGTTGTTGTTGTAATGTTGTTTTTGTGAAAAAAAATCGAGGTGGTCGTGGGTTTTTGCTCATATCTCAGTTGTTTATGTACCGATGTTTCTGATTTTCAATACCGATCTACTCCCGAATATTTCTGATATTTTAATACCTTACCCGGGTCCAACCTATGTCGGGGGGCTTCAAAAAGTTGATTTCAACATACACACGGACAGACGGTCAGACGGACAGACGGACAGACGGACAGACTGACAGACTGACAGGGCTTAATCGACTCCCCTATTCATAAGCTTTCGGAAAATATATACTTTATGGGGTCGGAAATCAAAATTGTAGAAATTTCACACGGAATGACAAACCTATATATACCCTTTTTCACTGTGTAAAGGGTATAAAAATGCGAAAAACAATTAGTTGTTGTTCAAATATAATATAATTTTAAACAAAAGTCAAACAACAAATTTTGAACAACATGAAGTATATTTACAGAAAATAAAGTAAATTTTAAGCAAATGTTTGTTTAAACATACAGTCGTGTCTGGATATAGTGAACTAATTTTTGCAAGGCTTGTTCATAGTATCCAGGTTGTTCTCTATATCAAGGTTGACATTTTTGTTCAAAAACTCGTTTTATTTACTAAAAATACAAACATGTAAATGCAATAGCTGATTAGAAACAATTTGTACAAAAAAGGAAATATATGTTCATATGTATTTAAGTTTAATAAAAGAATTGTTGTTGAAGTTGTTTTCAAAATTTTGTTCACTATTAGAGTTTTTCACTATTTAGAGTACTCTATGCAAATTTTTCGGGTGTTCACTATATCCAGACACGACTGTATTTTGATAATAATTTTTCTGTGTAATATTCTTCTATTATTACATCAAGCTTGAACGTTTTAAAAATAGGAATCTCTGTAATAAACAGTTTAAATTAAATACTAAAATTGTAATATTTTTTTATTTTAAATAAGTGTTTCCAGTAAGCGCAAGTCTTTGCCCTTTAAAAAAATAAAATTTTAAATAAAGTAGATAATTTTCCTCTTTACCATTTAAATGTTTTACTTTAACATTTTAAGCAATCAGGTTCTCTTTTCAACTTTGAGAACTAAAGACTTAGCAAAATTGTCTTTAAGTTAAAAGAAAACAATCTCCTTCAAACGTAAAGGCTTTTGCTATTTAAATATAAAAAAAATATATAAATAAATTATCACAAGTAACTACATAATATTTGAATACTTTAAATAAAGAGTAGGCATATATGTTTGACATACTTGTTTAGATTTTTGTTATAACTTTGGCATTAATTTTTGTTTCAAAATTCTTGCAAAAAATATTTTTTTTTTAATCCTCCTTAACTAATTGGCATCGCATTCAACAAAGATATTAATAAATTAATATAAAACATAATAATAACATGCCATATTTGACATTTCATTTGTATGAACATGTACACAAGCTCATACGTTAAATACATCTACAAATACATATTTTTATATACAGTTTAACCTCGCTAAGCGCAACTAATAGAAATTTGCACACTTATCTATCTATTCTATCTAAAGTCTTACACAACGAGTAGTTCATTCAGATCGGATTGATTATTTTTTTAAACAAATTTATATATTCAGGTATAAATGTTAAAAAAGCGTAAATAAAATATCTAATTGAAATAAAAAATTTAAAAAAATAAACTTCTAATTTAAATTTGTATATACAGGTTTTTGGTTTAAGAAAGTTCAATTAAAAAATTTGCATATTTTTTGCTATTTTTGTAAGATAAAACACTGTTCTATACTGTTTCACCTAAAAACTTCATTACCAAGAAGCGCTTATTTAACTACTTACTGCTTGTTAGAGCTGTTTTAGGTGGTATGATTTGAAATGTTTTATTTCATGGGTTAATGTTTTACTATTAACAAGCGGAAGAATCTGTCGCTAAAATCAATGTGGTAGAAACCTACAGAAAATAGATTTTTACGAAGAGATTAAAAACCTGTGCCGAATTTTTCATACTCACCATTAATTTGATATACTTTTATAGCACAAAATTTATTATTTTGTTATTAACTGTAATTGCTATGGAATAATCTCTTTATAATAAAATATGTACCACTTTCTTTCTGTAACTTAGATTTGATATTAAAACATTTTCGTAAATTTAGTCTGGCAATGAAAGTGGGCGTTAAAGTAGGCGTGAAAACATAGTGTCTGCTAATAAATACAACTTTGATATTTCAATATAGTCCTTTATTCTTCCAAAATCTTTGTTAATAGAGAAATTATATGAATTTGAGATAAAGCGTTATATGGGAAGAGGGCGTAAAAATGGGCGTGTCACATTTATTTTCCGTTAGTATAAAGCCTTTGAGCAAAAAGCAATGTTTGCAAAATTTCAGAATCATATTTTTGCCAGTTATATTACGTTTTAAATTTTAAATATTCCGAAAAATACAATATACGCTATAAATTTTCATACATATTGATCTATAATTCCTTTGCTAATGCAAAGAATTAAACAATTTTTGGGGAGAAATATTTTTTTGCTCAGAAAATATACATTCGAAATTTCATGGCTGTACGTTAATGCGTTTGGACAAAAGCATTTTATTCGATGTTGGAAGGACATGGTTTTTTTTTACCTTCTCTTGTATTACGAGCTATAACTCTGTTCCTTATTTTCCGATTTAGCCCATTTTTAATACTAAACAAACCTCGTATATAAGAAATATTTTGACAAAATTGTAGCCTCCTAGCTTTTTCGGTCCGACCTCTACCGCGCTTTCAACAGACGGACAGACGAATATACGGACGGACGTAGCTAAATCATAATAAAATGAAACCTCGATTCAGAAGATATATACTTTATGGGGTCTAAAAATGATATTTCGATGTGTTACAAAGGGAATGCAAAATGAATATACCCCCACCATTTTTTTGGTGGCGGGTATAAAAAGAGACAACATTACGTTATTACTAACTTACATACACACATTTTAACCAAACTGAAAGCTGCAGATTCAAACAATACAAATCTACTAATTGAACAATTAGTCCGAAATCAGATGGGCGAACATTTGGAAGAAAAACATCTAGAATTCTAGACTGCCATGTTAATTGGCTTAGCTATACATTTTTTCTTGGGCTGGCAAAATCTTAAACTGAGTTTATTTTATATGTATTTATTTTTTAAAACGATGTTCTATTCCCCACCCGTAGTATGCTAACCAACTAAAAGTTTTCCTTCCAAATGTTCACCTGTCTAAATTCGTTCTTACAGGAATCGAAAAACTTTTATTTAACCGGTTATTTAGTGCTTAATGGTACAAGAGCGCCATGTTTTTCATATGTAATGTCATATTTCTAGAGCCTCTCTTTTATATTTAATAATCGCTTTATGCCTACCATAAGCAGTCTCTTTATGTTCTGCACTGCTGAAAAAAGTTTAAATAAAAACGAATTATGATTAAAATCGTTTTGTTCAATTAAGCGAGATTACACTGTATTTTTGAAAGATACAAACATACATGTATAGTTGTATACACACAACTATAACTACAAGCCAACATACATCTGAAGGTATGTAACAATATAGTATATTTATTTTAATCTAAGTGTGTTGATTTATTTTTGTGTCAAATAATATTTGACTAGATAAACAAATGTTTTAACACACAATTTCCATAACAAAATGTCAATAAACATAAAAAACTCACAAAAAAATTAAAATCATAAAAATAAATTAAGAGATTAAAAAGGAAAAAGTTTAACATCTCTGGAGGGAAAAAAAATCGATCGCATCGACAACAAAATATTTAGACAAAAAATACCCATCATTGTTGTTGTGTAAATGTAGATGTTGAAAAAATACACATGTATATACATATGTACGTACGTACATACATACGTACATAAATACATACACAGATAGACATTGAACCACAAAATGCTTGTTGTCTGAGAGGGAGGTAAGGCTAATGGTCTAAATGGCTTAATATCGCAGACACAGTGAATTTTTGATATTTAAATTTGAAAGTGTAGAAGTACATAAAAGTGCATAAAATATTTCCGAAGATAATGACATTATTTTTTTAGAATGAGAAATTGATGATTTTCTTAAATTTTTGATGCATTTTGATAAAAAAAAGCAATTAAAAAGACATAATTTTTTTAATATATTATTCTACTTACTATTTAAGTGAAAAAATCATAAATTAACTGAAAACGGCGATAGTGATGGCTTTGTCCCGCTTTTGATTTTTTTATTTCGTTTAAAAGCATTTAAGAGCATAAAAAACGAAATAGGAATTTTTGTTAAATGTTTGTGATATGGTGTGGCTTTTGATTAAATTAATTTATGATGACGCGAATCATTTAATGCGGTGATGGGCAAAGATTATTTATCGAGATGCCGGATCGTTGTTAGTTGGTATTATGTTTTTTTTTGGGAGAATTTGTACCAAAACTTTCAATAAGTAGTAAATAAATGGAAAACCTCTAATGTTGTTGAAATTTATAGTTTTGGTTGTTTGAAAGCAGAAAAGAAAGAAAGAAAGAAAAAAACTGTGAATAAAAAATATTTTGTAAAATAAGCTAAAATTGCTATCTGTTTGACAAAATGTTTTTTAAATTATTTTCTCATATTTAATTATTTATTAAAAATTCTAGCACTTTCGTCTTTAATTATTTGACATTTTATCTTGTTTAATTTAACACGATTAAAAAAAACAAATAAGAGCTCTGTATTCGGTCGTGCCGAATCTGGTAATATCCTTCACCGTCATGTACATGGGTATAATGAGCACATCGTAGCTTAGCCTGGATTTTAGATTTCATGCAATACGCCATTTTTTATTATATCCGACGCCATATTTGATTTTGAATTTTTACATAGTTAATGTTTTCTACTAGTCAAGCGTTTTTGTTTGATACCCATAATGTTGGGGTTAAAAAATTCGCTCCGCCATAATTTTTCAGACGCCATCTTGGATTTTACACTTTTTTAAAGTCAACTTAATGGTCAATTGCGGAGGGTTAAAGCGGGTTGAAGAAGGGTTAAAGAAGGGTTTACTCTCATGTTCGATATTTAATTTAGGACGCCATCTTGGATATTTTTCTTTTCATAGCTAACTATATCTTAATACTCAAGTCCTTCCATTTGACTCCCATATTGGGTCTCTTGGTTGTATAAAAACTTTAAAAAAATCTATTTTCGTTTATCAATTTTAGGAAAAATATTGAAGCAGTTGTACTTTGGTACTTATATCTCAGTTGGTTTCAAGCCAATTTGTTAGTTATTCTTAGAAATAATTGCTGAGATTAAGGCTTATAATTTGATGTTTAAAAATTATTTAAAAGTTTAAACAATTTTAATATATTTAAAAAAATATATTTTTTTTCAAATAACTTTTGCCTATAACTTTGCCGATTAGTGACCAATTTGTCTAAAAATTTTTCCTGTGTATCCCCAGAGACATACTAAATTTATAAATAGTAACAACCATGTCTATAAACTATCCTAGCGCCGGAAAATTTTGATTTTTGTGGCAAAAATTAGCGAAAAAAAGAGTTAGTCGTGTTTATCTGCTCATAAATATCTCAGACATTTATGGGGCGATTATTCTGATTTCCAATACTAATTTGCTCCCAAATATTGTGATGCATTACACGGCTCTTGGTGATATCCGGGGGCTTCAAGAAGTTGATTTCAACATACACACGGACAGACGGATAAAGCATAATCGACACCCCTATTCATAAACTTTCAGAAAATATATATATACTTTATGGAGTCGGAAATGTATATTGTAGAAATTTCACACGGAGTGACAAACCCTTTTACACTGTCGTTTGAAGGGTATAATATGTTCACTCCTGGTTTAATTTATGCAGAAATAACTCATCTATTTCTCATATGTTTTCATAGCTGCAAATAAAAAAACCAGAAAAAAAATCTAAAAAGACAGACTAGCTGAATGTAAGTAATGGAATTTTAATAGTAGAATTACACTTTTCGAATTCATTTAATTTTTCTATACAGTATATGCAGTGCATATTGTTATTCGATGTTGTTGTAGTTTTGTATTGGGTCTACACTAATAAATAAACAATGTTGAACATACCTACATACATACATCCTACTAAACATAAAATATACACAAACGCAATCATCATAGCATTAGATAGTGTGCCATATAAAAGTGTGTACGTTTGGCACATGCTGCTCCTCCACTACTAAAGTCCAAAGAAAAAAAACAAGAATACAAGCTAAACACATCTAGTCACTGCCACTGTCACAAACAATAAGTCACTTTTCTGGCATCAACTAGTAGGAATACGAGGAAGAAAATAATAACAACTACAACAACAACAATAAAAACATAAACAATTGTGCGATATTGTCGTCGTTTGCGTTTCTTGTCTAAATATTCAATATTTTCCTTCTAGTATGTATAAAGGTCGTGGCATAGAAAATATTCGGTGACTGACTGAATGACTATGCCGTCCTCTTGTACAGACACAAATGCGTTTCTTTAATAACATTTGATAAATTTATGAAAACATATGAAACTGATACAAAGGCATTGTAATATATTATATACATACATACATACATATATACAGTGCAGCAACTTGCATTGATTATACCAAATAAATATTTCTCATGTATATGTTTTATCTACACACACTCGGAAGTAATATATGCATGTATATTACTTCGACTTGTAGAACCAAAAATTCTATTTTACACGAAGCTTTTGACTTATTGTACATTAAATACAAATTTCATACCCGAATTTTAAGACAAATTTCTATACTTTGTAAAGTATTTAAGTATTTAAACAAATTTAATATACATAAGCACCAAAATGATAAGGTCAGTTACTTTTTATTGCCTTGTTGCAAAACTAAGAAGAACAGTAATTGGTACCGTTACCTAAAACACTCATTATTTAAAAGTTATTCATAATTAATTTGTTTATTATTATTATTTTTCGATTGCGACAAAAGTTCTAGTTGAACGAAAGCGCTTTGTTTGTGCGAAATTCATAAAGTCATAAGAACGATGTGAAACACTGTACGAAAAGCTAAAAGAGAAATAGAGGGAATAGGGTTTAACTATCTCTGAAAACACTGTTTCGGAAGCTACTAAATCATAATCCCATATTAGCTGGGATAAATTTAAGAAAGATCCATGTTTGAGTAAGAGTCATAATGTAGAACATATAGAGTTTGCGAAAGAACACATTTGCATTTGTAATATTTTTTTTCTGAGATATGAACAAATAAACACGACTTCCTCTATTTTTTCGCTTATTTTTACAACAAAAATTAAAATTTTCTAGCCCTAGTATAATTTATAGACACGGTTGTTACTATTTTGGACAAATTAGTCACTAATTGGCAAAGTTATAGGCAAAAATTAATTAAAAAATAATTATTTTTTAAAAATATCAAATGTTTCGAACTCCTAAATAATTTTTTAACACGCTTAAGATACTAAATTATAAGCCGTAATCTCAGAAATTATTTTTTTAAAAAACTAACAAATCGATTTGAAACCAACTGAGATATAAGGAACGAAGTACAACTGCTTCGGTGTTTTTCCTAAAATTTACAAACGGATATCGATATTTTCAGAGCCAATATGGGAATCAAATGAAAGTGCTGGAGAATTTAAATATCGGCAGCTGTAAAAATCAAAAAATCTAAGATGGCATCCTAAATTAAATGGCGAATATATGAGTTAAATACAGTAGTTACGACTTTGGCCCTTTAACCTTAATAATGTTGGTATCAAGTAAAAGGGCTTGACCAGTACAATGTAGTAGACTATAAAAAGTGTACAAACTAAGATGGTGTATGAAAGAAAAATGGGGAAAGCAATTTTTTTAACACCGACATTATGGGTATTAAATGAAAGGTCTCGACTAGTAGAATACAGTTATCTAGGTAAAAATTCAAAATCAAAGATTGAGTCGAAAATAATAAAGAAAATAGCGTCTTGCATTAAATTTAAAATGTAGGCTTAGCCATGATGTGGTGTAAATGACCGTGAAGTGTATTATCAGATTTGGCACGGCCAAATATAATGTTTTTTTTTGTTATTTTAAAGATAACTTTTTCTGCTGATAAACGTTTTTAGCGAGATTTGAGAATGGAACCTACTCAGCTATGAAGTTAAAATTTGGTAGTGGGTTCCTAAAATTTTGAGGTGCGTTAAGCTTCAGTCGAACCTTAACTTAAGCTTTCCGTTAAACAACAATGAATAAGCTAGAGTACCAGCAAGTGTTCTCAAATAATTTGTTGCTATATCTGAACGTACAACGTGAAAAGCAATATATATTTTAGCAAGACAACGTTGCGATTAATGTTAGCAGATCAACTAAGAGCTGGTTTGATGAACGTTGAGTATCTGCCATGGAATGGCCAGCGCGTTAACCAGATCTAAATATTATGGAAAAAACATACGGGAATTACTTGTGCGCCAAGTTTATGCTGAAAACCCGTCATTAGAATTCTTTAGAAATACTTCTACAAATGTAATTCATTCTATTTAAAAATAGAAATGGCTAATAGACATGTAAATAAAAAGAAATAAAATGTCATCTTTTACTCTGATAATATGCACTGACCTTATCATTATGATTCGTAAATTTTTTTTCGTTCACCTTTTTGGTATTTTCAGTAATAAGCAAAACTAACACTAAACAAATATGACCAAAAAATGCAAGTATGTGCAACATTTGAAAAACAGGTATTTTAGGTAACGGTATGAATTAGAGATATTTGTATTTTTGCAATAAGAGTTTAAAAAGTATGTTGTGACCTTATCCTTGTGACACTCACTATATTTGCTATATACATACATAAAATATTGATAAAGTTTCTATTAAGTACTTTGAAAAACTATTCGCCTTTAAAGTTGGTAACAGGGTCAGCTTTTCTGGGGCCATCCTAATGTACATAGTGTTTGTGTGTTCGTTAACAAATGACGGTCAAGCAATATTTTAGTAATTTTGTTGGATGGTTCATTTGTCGTGGCGCTATGCTTGAAAAATAATGAATTTATGAAAAACAAAAAATAAGGAAGATTAAAGGTTTAAGGTAATTTTAATTTATAAAAATCACATCTGCCGATGTTCGTACAAACTTATCTTCGAAACCGTCCAATAAAGTTTTGTACGTGTGTTCAACTTTGTATGAGCTATAGAATGTTTTTGAATAGAATCGAAGCAGCAGAAATGGCACCCTGATGGTGTCAATTAAAGAATTTTAGTTAGGCGATCAAGACGTCTAAATTTAGACAAGCCTAATGTAACATGTTAATTAACTATAATCAACACAGATACATGGAATTTATTTACAAAAATTAACAATATTGGACTAAATTTTAATAAGGTCGTCTTTATATAGTGGAACCTGTACAAAATTCAGCAGACCATACCTAAGTTCCAAATAATGTCCCATACAAGATCCATCTTTAAATAATATGGCATCATATGGTCGGGCATGCTTATTTTGTGCTGCATTTGTGCGTGTATTGTTGTGACACCAAATAAATAAACGCAGCAAAATTAATTTATTTCTACATAAAATAATTTTAAAATTTTTAATCATAAAACAGAGATAAAATTTAAAAATTGCTTGCGAAAATATTTTGTTGTTGTTATTACAATTTTTTTTTTTATTTTTATTTTATTACAAACTGAAATTTATTATAAATAATTTTGTGTGTGATGTCTTGATGATAATAATGATGATTTTCATGATATTTATTCATAATATTTTCTGTTTTGGGTTTTTTTCTTGTCATTTATTTTTGTCTTCATTGTAGTTTTATGAAAAATATTCGGGACGTGCCAATTTTTTAATGTTGAAAAATTTTGACATTTTTGTGAGTCTGCTGAAAAATTCTTTTTATGCGAAATTTATTTTAGAAATTAATTTATAAAATTTTAAAATGAAAAATTTTCATATTTTCATTTTATCGTAAGTCAGCCAAACATTTTACATGTTTAAACAATAGAGGCTGTTCTAAAAGACGATTAGCGTAGCTGTAATTCGTTTCTAATATTTATTGCATGGTAGTGTTTTATGTTAAAATTAATTTACATTTGATTTCTTTAAAAAAATGAATTCTATTTTTATTCACTACTTGAAACTTATCCCAATTCAGCCACGAACGATGAATAAATTGAACTCTGCAATAAATATATTTGCAGTTCCTATGTGGCCGAACGAGGAACAAACGATTAAATGTCACCATGTTTAGTTTTTATGCAAGCGTAGTAAAGTGTAGTAAATAAAGTTATTTTTTACTTTAATAACGATTATTTTAATTCTAGAGAATTTCAAAGAAAAGTGCAAAATAGTTCTAACTATGAAAATTGTTTTTAGTTGCATACTTGTTAGTGTTTAATTTTTTATTTAATTTTTTTTAATATGGTCACACTATTAGCTGTTATACGAAAACAAATTTTTTTACTAATATTTACAGAACGTACCCACCACCTCCTTCAAAAACGTTTACGTATAAGCAAAAAAGCTTTCAGTTTAATAGAAAAAATATTTATTATTTTTAGTTTTAAAGAAATTGAAATTCTTTTATATTTTTCTATATATATTTAAACAACTTTATCAATCGTTATTGTGTTTCATACGACGAAATTATACAGCGAATTTTTACCCATGTATTCGTCGTTTGTTAGAAACTCGCCGATCGCCCCGGTTGTGTTCCAAGCATTGCATATATTTTCTGAGAGTAAGTACATATTGATGGTGAGAGATAAAAAGGCCCTAACTCGTATTTTTTTTACTAAATTTAGTTTTTCAGTGATATCGACACAAAAATTTAACGCAATAGTATAAAAATAATAGTTTTACAAGCAATTCTAAGAAAGAAATAACATTATGATAACGCAGTTTCTATTACATTTTTACCTTCTTCGGTAAAGTTAAGGTTGGAGTTAGGGACGTTCTACTTGTGTTCAACGATATGTATATAATAAACGATATGTATATAATAAACAGTAAGTTTGTTGTAATTCTGCTCTCTTGTGCGTGACGTAACATCAGCAAATAAGTGATTGATATTACAAGTAACAGTTTTAAAAAAGAAAATAAAATGCTAATATAAATAATAAATAAATAAAAATAATTATAAACAATTCTTCTTTCTTTGTCTAACTTCGATTTACTACTAATATCCATATAAAAGTATATGGGAGGTGGGCATGAAAGTGCGCTTCTCACTTATAAATATAAAACAAAAAAAAAAAAATAAAAAAAAATTTATAAAAAATTTTTTTTTGGCTCAGCTGGAATTCGATGCCACATTTACTCTAACCAGGGGCCGAATTACGGCATTCGATCACGATCGAAATTTTACTCGAACGATCGAGTTCGCTGTGCTTTAGGTTAGAGATTCTAATAAGAATCCGAATGCCGTAATTCGGCCCCAGTATACACGTTTGTATGTATGTATGTATGTTGTTGTTGCAATGTTGTTTTTGTGAAAAAAAGATCGAGGTGGTCGTGGTTTTTTGCTCATATCTCAGTTGTTTATGTACCGATATTTCTGATATTTGAATACCTCACCCGGGTTCAGGCGATATCGGGGGGCTTCAAAAAGTTGATTTCAACATACACACGGACAGATTGACAGAGCTTAATTGACTCCCCTATTCATAAGCTTTCAGAAAATATATACTTTATGGGTCGGAAATGAAAATTGTAGAAATTTTACACGGAATGACAAACCTATATACATATACCCTTTTTCACTGTGTGAGGGGTATAATAAAATAAATAATTATTTATTATTATAATTATATCAGCGAAATACGTTACTTTTACTTTGTATTAACTTATACTAAAATTTCATAAAATAAGGTGTTAATTATTTAATTAGAACTCAAGAGTACTTCTGGGTCATTTTAACATATGATTATCTTTGCTATAGGGAACCAATAGGATCACTCAACCTTTCCCTGTGACGTACTATCCCAATAGGACAAAATGTTAATATATAAAATAATTGTTTTTTTCGGGAAGGGAGGAAAATGCCTGACTGCATTCACTAAAAACGCCATTTTTTCGAGCCGTTTTCCATCCTGGGACTGCTTTTGCATTGCTTCAGGGCGAGGCTCCTCTTTTGTTTCTATCGAACAGCCGTCGGTATGCCTATGAGATCCACGATATTTTCTAGGGATATTTCCCTTACGGTTTCCTCTAAGTTGTGTCGTTCCACACTCCATCTCTCATACTGGAAGAAAGTGTGCTCTGCACCCTCTATGCAGTTGTCTCCATATATACAGGTTCCTGTGTTTACCTTTCTCATCTTGTGTAGGTAATATAGGAAATATCCATGTCCAGAAAGCATCTGTGTTAAGAAATACTTTATTTCGCCATGCTTTCTGTTTACTTTTTTATCGAGGTTTGTTATCAGCCTCGTTGTCCATCTGCCTCGTGTTTCGCTGCCCCATCTGTCTTGCCACCTTTGCATGGTATGCGTTCGTCTTGTATATTCCAATTCCCTGTTTGTTCCTTCAATCAATCTTTCTAAAGGGCTCTCTTTTCCTCGGCTAGTAAGTCAATAGGGATAGAGCCGCTTATAACAAGTACTGCTGGTTCCGAGACTGTACGATATGCTGAGGCTACTCTCAGAGCAGAAGTGTAGGGCATCAGCCCAGATTTCGCATCCATATCAGAGGACTGACTAGGTCGTTGCCATTATCAGTTTCCTCCTGGAATTGCTCGGGCCCGCAGTATTCGCCATAAGTCTGCTGAAAGAAACTGTCACCTAAGCCGCTTTAGTTGCAGCATATTTGAGTTGGTCTCGGAAATGATATAAAATAATTAAAAATATATATTTGAGTTTATCAAAAAGTAGGACTGTGTTTGATTTTCTAGGAAGTAATCTACAGAATAGATGTCATTCTCTGTTGGAATTAAAATCACTGAAAGACGGTCTATTTAAAAATTGTATTTTAAAATATTTTACCATGAAAAAGGATTTGACATATCCGTCAAAAGAGACAAGATAGTTATTTACGTTAAAACCGAGTAAGTTCAGGAATAACGAGACACAGTTCAGTAGAAGAGGAGCAATGATAGCAATGCCCTCTTAGGTGGTACTACTGGGAAATTTTGTATAATACAGGAAAAAGTTAAAAAATTGTATTCAAACCCTATAAGAGCTTCATTAGTTCCAAAAAGAATGGAGCACTTACTTCAATAAAAAGTACATTAGCTTATAAAAAAAATTATTTAAATATTTCTTTTAATAAATGTTAACTAAATGCACAAAATTATCATATCCACAATAAGTAATAGAATAACTTTTTTATTATTATTACTTTTTTTTTAATTCAGAATCAGCAACATTTTATTGCTTTTTATCAATAAAAATTCAATTAAAAACAAGATCACTTAATTTTGAAGAAAACAAATCTTTTAAATAAATTTATCTGGTTTTAAATATCATGGGCAGTGCTTTTAAACGGTGCTTTGCTCTTAAACGGACGTGTTCTGATTGTTCTCCTCAATAAATTAAACAAAATAATTGCAAAAATACATACATATATTATTACAAATAAAAAAGCTTGTATAACTTGCAAAACCGCAAACAAATAATAAATAAAAATACATAGTTGAGTTTGTGTAAGAACGAAAACATTTTCAAACAAAAAACCTAATATAAAAGTTATTAAAAAATATAAAAATATTAACAATTACATATATACAAAACTCTTGTTAAAAAAACAGCATAACAAAATAAACAAAAACAAAACAATAACAAAACAAAAATATACACACAACACATTAAAATTTGTTTTCTCTTTAAAAAAATCCCAACAATTATGAGCTCACGTCGTCAAAAGAGAAATGCGCGCGAAGCTGAATTAGGTGATGAATTGTCAAACAACAACACTGAAATAACTGAACTCTTATTTTCAACAACAAATGATCCTACTCTTCGTTCTCGTTTATGGAGTTGGTTAGATAATAAATTTACAAAACAAAACGAGTATATGCAAGAACAATCAAAAATAATAAAAACAATGATTGAAGACAATAAGAGTTGCCTACTACGTGAAATAGAACAAAAGTTTAGTGATTTTAAAAATGAAATAATGAATGACGTAAAAATGGAAATAAATCAGCTAAATGAAAGAATAACAAAGCTAGAGTCAGCCAATAATAAAATTGAAAAACTTAAAGATGATGTGCAAAATTTAAATTTAAAGATCTTAGCACATGATAATTCCGTAGTCGCATCTGATATTCGGATAACAGGCGTACCGTATTTTGAGAATGAAGACTTACCGCGTATGTTTAAAAATATTTGCGACGTGTTAAAAACATCAGTACCACCTTACAAAGCTATTTTCCGTGTGAGAAACTTTAAACATATTCGTGATGTGAGTGATGCGCCAATTATTATCAAAATGTGTTCCCCATATGAGAGAAATTCGTTTTTAAAAAACACAGCTAGTTATCGACGTAAGCACAAGTCACCTTTACGTTTGTGCAATGCAGGATTTGATAGTGACATGCCGTTCTACATTAATGAGAATTTGACTCCGTACAATCACGGTATTTTTAAAACAGCTTTAGGCCTAAAAAAGAATAATAGCATTAAATCAGCCTACACTCAACGTGGAATTGTGTACGTAAAAAAACACGATAGTGATGATCCCATCAAAATTGATTTCGCTGACCAGTTAAAGCAACTTTTTCGGACCTAAACCATGCTTCATATATTTGAAATTTTATTTGAAATTTTATTATATTACTAAAAAATTTGTCTTTATTATTATATTATATTTACATCACTTTATATTTACATGTTTCCTGTGTCATACTTTTAATTTTGTCAATATTATTTTTGTTTGCGTTGCTATTAGATTTTCTTATTATTTAGTTGAGAATGGTGGCGGATGATAATAATGCCACAGTAGGAGGAAATTCTAAAGACACTACTATGAACTTGGTTAGGATCCTGGCTAAATACAAAAGAGGACTTACTCTGGCCCATATCAACGCCCAAAGCCTGAATAATAAACTTGATGAATTTAGATTTGTTTTTGAAAATTCTGGCGTTGATATTGTTTGTGTGTCCGAAACCTGGTTTTCGTCTTCGACTCCAGATAGTTTTATCTGTTTGAGTGGCTATAGAATATTTAGAGAGGATAGAAATGGAAATGCTGGTGGAGTAGCTATCTTTGTAAAAGATAATTTATCGTGCAGAGTTTGTTTGAAGTCTTCAACGAACTTAATATCTTATGAGTGTAACGTTGAATTTATTTTTATAGAAATAATTTCTGACGGTAAAAAAATTTTAGTCGGTTGTGCCTATAGGCCAAATAAAAGGATTCCTTTTACTAATTTTTTTGCAGCGCTGGAAACACTTGCCGTTGAATATAATGAGGTAATAATAACTGGGGACTTTAATTCGAATCTTCTTTTAGAATCAGTTTTAATTGAAAATATGCTATCTTTTGGACTTACTCCCACCAATACAGTTAATCCAACACACCATACTACAACCAATAGAACTTTGCTTGACATTTTCTTTGTTTCCAACATATCAAACATTTTATTATATGACCAGGTGTCTGCCTCATGTTTTTCGAAACATGATTTAATATTTTTGACATACAACTTTAGAATTCCTCTGTCACAAAAGAAAATTTATTTTCGCGATTTTAGGAACATAAACTATAGTTTACTACAGGAAAATATATCATATATCGATTGGGAACAGGTTTACTATATGCCATCTGTAGATGACCAAGTATTATTTATTGAAAACAGTATTCAGCATTTGTATGAAAACACAGTTCCAGTTAAATCTATAAGTACATCCGCTAGTACAAGACCTTGGTTTTCTTCTTATATAAAGTTTCTAATTCATAAGAGGGACCTTGCATACTTAAGGTGGAAACGTTTCAGAACCCCTGAGTTGAAGGAAGTATTTAAAGCTGCCAGAAAAAAAGTGAATATGAGCATTAGAATTGCAAAAACTGAGTATTATTCGAGACGTTTTGGCTCTGCAGCTGGTTCCAAGCGAACATGGAAATACATTCGGGAAATTGGTATTGGTAGTACACAAAACGTTCTTAATGACCAAGTAGATGTTGAAGAGCTAAATAGTATCTTCATGAATATACCTTTTGTAGCGGCAGACGAAAGTTTTTATAATTTTCCCAATTTAGAGTCAAACGATTTTGATATTGGTCATAATGTCTTTAATTTCTCTTGCGTGAGTCATTCTGAAGTTTATTCATGTTTTAAATTAATTAAGTCAAATGCAGTGGGCTGCGACAATATGCACCCAAAATTTATTCAGATATTACTTCCAGTACTCCTGCCATATATAACACATTTATTTAACACCATAATAATGACCAGTACTTTTCCGAACAGATGGAAATGTGCAAGGGTAGTTCCTATACCGAAAACAAATTCAGAATTTAGGCCAATAGCTATCTTGTGTTATTTGTCTAAGGTGCTAGAAAAGATTCTACAAATTCAAATTTCGGGACATATAAAAGGGAAAAAATTATTGTCTGAAAATCAATCAGGTTTTCGCTCTAACCATAGCTGTGTATCTGCCTTATTGGATGTCTCTGAAAATATACGACGTGAACTGGATGAAGGAAAATTAAATTTCTTAATTCTTCTTGACCACTCAAAAGCCTTCGACACTGTTGACCATGGAACACTTTGCAACAAGCTTCGGCACTTCTTTAATTTCTCTAACAATTCAACACGTCTTTTGTCTTCATATCTTTCGAATCGTTTGCAATTTGTATCTTCTAATAATTTTCAATCATCTTTAAAACCTTTAACAAGAGGTGTGCCACAAGGGTCCATTCTGGGACCACTACTTTTTTCAATTTATGCCAATGATTTGCCAAAACAGCTTTTGCATTGCAAAGTTCACATGTATGCAGATGATGTACAGTTATATTTGAGCAGTCCAGTACGATCTATTGATGAAAGTGTTGTTAGGGTTAATGATGATTTGGATAGAATTTTTCGTTGGGCAACAGCGAATGGACTTTGTTTAAACCCCCATAAATCAAAGTGCCTAATAATTCGGAAGAAAACGATCGATCCTGTTATCGATGTTAACATTCTAATAAATGGGGAAAGGATCAACATCGTTAATGTTGCAAAAAACCTTGGAATAGTGTTTAATAATACACTTACTTGGACAAACCATGTTAATACACTCGTAGGCCAAATTTACATTAAGCTAAGGTGCCTTTGGCCGACACAATATTTTACTCCCATAGGGATAAGGAAGCTTCTTGCAAAATCCTATCTTCTTCCAGGTTTAATTTACGGCTGTGAGCTTTTTGCAAGCTGCGACTCAATTAGTAAAAGGAAATTAAACGTTTTATATAATAACATAATTAGATATGTGTATGGCTTGAGAAGATATGACCATGCTTCTAATTTTTCCGCTCAACTTTACGGTGTTTCCTTTGACAATCTTCTTAACATACGCGTTCTATTATTTTTGCATAAGATTATTTATTCAGAAGCTCCTCAATATCTTATAGACAAGATAAGGCTTGCCAGATCGCTTAGAGGGAAAAGGATTATAATTCCTTTACACCGTCTTCTTGTATCTGAATGGCACTTCTTTATACACGCGGCGCGTCTTTGGAATATTCTTCCCCAAACTCAACAACTCAATAGCAACGCAAATAGCTTTAAACATTTTTTATTTGATTTTTTTTTTGCACAACAGTAAATTGTTATTAATTGTAATGTATTTGTTATAGTATAATATATTTTTTTTTATAGTTAATAATATAATAATAATAATATAATATAGCTAAGTGTATGTAATTGTATTAATGTGTAATCCCTAATTTTAATTTATAAAAACTACTTTCCTATACTTTAAATATAAGATTAAATCTTGTTGTATAGGAATTGACAAATAAAATAAATAAATAAATAAATAAAATAAATAAATATCTATCTATAGATGTTTATATAATTTTTTTTCTTTTATAAAATATGTTTTACAAATTTGTGTATGATGCTTAACAAATTGAATGATAAAAACACTTTGTTTTTATTCTGGTCTTGTGTTTGGTAAACAAAATTTTATTTAAATTTAAAATTTTAATTTTAAATTTTTTGTCAAAGAAAGTGTGTTTGTGTGAGAAATGACACTAATAAATCAAAAAAAAAAACAACAAGAACAAAATAGAATTTGTAATATTTTGGGGGAATATTCTAATTGTCTTAGAAGTGCAATGCTTTATGGAATTTAAGATGTTTAACGCCACTTCTTGGCGTTTTTTAGATTATTTTACGTTACTGATATTGTAGTGAGAAGTTGGGTAATTCTATTGCTTGGGTTTTCCAAATAAATTATATGTTTGTTATAAAAACTACTCAGTTGTTTTTACTTAAACTGTAGTTTGTTAACACAAACAAAAACTTATTGTAAATTTTCCCTAAAAACTTTTTTATAAATGTATACAATTCAGTACAATTGATCAATAATTTATGCAATAAAAATCGCCAAAAAATGTCCCTAAGAAGCAAATACATACACCGAAAGTTCTGTACAAATTAAATACAAAAATTTCCGATAATAAGGAGAGGATCGTAGGATGTATCAATAGATTTTAGACCAATTTTTCTAACATTTTGGCAAAAAGAAATTTGTAATTTAACCCTTTACAGGACAAGAGTTTAAATGGCATTAAAATAAGAGTAATGTTTTGAATGCTTTAAAAATTATTTAAGAAAGGATAATATTACTGCATATTTTATGGCAGGTTGTTTTTCTCTTCCTCAACGTTATGAGCAATCAAAAGCAATTGCTAAAAGTTTATTTCGTGTGTAACAAATTCACAAAATAATTCACATTTCTAATACGTCTACAAGATACCGTTTTCAAATAATCACAGGCGGTGCAATCTTCTATCTTCTATATATATAAAAGTGAAACTCTGTGTATGTGTTAGCTATAGACTCCGAAACTGTAAAACCGATCGGACTCAAACTTTTACAAGTTGTTGTACTCATACCACGGAGTGTTTATGGGTGGCAAAAAGTTGGCGGGGCCACGCCCATAAAAAATTAGTTATCAGTTTTAGCTTCTTACACTTGACCGATTTTCCAGAAACTTTACACTCATATTGAGCTGTCATGACTATGTAATTTCGTGGTAAGAAAAGTGGGCGGGGCCACGTCCAAAAAAAATTATAATATTAAGGTACTTGAACTTCACCGATTTTTCTGAAACCTTGCACAAATATTGAGCTGTCATGACTGTATACTTTCGTGATTAGAAAAGTGGGCACGGTCACGTCCATAAAAAAAGTTATGACTTTGAGGTACTTGCACTGGACCGATTTTTCTGAAACTTTGCACACATATTGAGCTGTCATGACTATACAGTTTACTGATTAGAAAAGTGGACAGTGCCACGCCCATTAAAAAAAGTTATAATTTTTAGCTTTTTGTACTTGATATTCAATTAAAGATCAGAATACATTTTTAATCATTAGGGGGCGTAGCAACGCGAGCCGGGCTTTTCTAGTATTTTTATAAAAATAATTGAAAATTTTTTTTTTATAAAATTATTATTGAGGTCGCATCCGCGGATTACGCATCTAGATGAAATTATGTATAAAAAAAATTTAATGGCAATATACAGAACTGCCTATTTGTTATTCGACAAATAAGAATAAGTTTGGAAGTTCAAGTTAATTATGACAGTCAGAGCAAAGTAAACAATTTAGATAAGTTATGACTTTTAATTGGTTTAAAAACAAAATTCACATGGCTGCAAATAGGTCCTGGTACACCAATATAATGTTTATAAATGGTGAGAAACCAAACGATGATGCTCAAATATATTCTCGATAGGCAAAAAAAGAAAAAAAATCTAGTTTATAATTAAAATATGAATAGAGTTATTCGTATGGTTCCAATAAATCTTATGTAAATAATCGCTATAATGATCTTACTCCCCAGTTACAATTGATGCGTATCTAGTTTGTAAATGAGATAAGCTAAGCTCTCTCTCTCTCGAAAGGCACAATTTGCGAATTCCCACTTGAAAGCAATTAAAGCTTTCAGTTAACTACTACTCAATACAACCTGCATTATTGTCCGAGGCAAGATATGATTAGGTTAGGTTAAAAAACAAGGCAGTAAAAGTCCAAACCCGTGACAGGTATATAATATATTATATTTAGGACACCCCATAGTATGTCCATTACCTTACCCATATTAATATTTTGCAATTTGCTGACGTGTTTCTCCATCGTCCAAACTTTAAGTTCGCTTTTGAAATAATAGCATTTTCCAAGTGTATAGTATTGAAAAATTATTCCAATTTAGATAAATTATTGGCTCCTTTGCTTCCGATTTCGCCGTTACAATCTTCATTGCAACATCAAGGACAATGTTGAAGAGTAGAGGAGACATTACGCATCCCTGTCTTATGCCATTCTTTACACTTATCCTGCAGCTGAGTTTATTTTCATGTAGAACTCTACAAGTGGAACAGTTGTACAGACTTTAAGTGATATATTTTTGGGTGGGCAACATTTGTATTCAAGTGCTTTCCAAATAGTGGTATGAGCGAACTTGTCAAATGCCTTTTCAAAATCTATACTGACTGTATGAGGGTAAGTAATTTCCACTTAAGGATCTAAGATGGATACAAACTTTTTAATTAAAAGCTTGTTATAAGTATTATCTCTAGACGTTTACAATTCGCATGCGAGATTATCTTACTTTTTTTTTAACGCAATGGACCTTATTGGTCTCCGAGTGTGGGTGTAGGAGGCAGATACTGCTTTCTGCATCCCCCTTTCCTACCTTATCTCACTTTTGGATTACGGGACATGCCGAGAGTCAACCTTTTCGATAATTAGTGTGCTGATAACTGACTGGCTACACGTAATTATATTAATCGGAGCTTTTATTATCCATGTATTTCACGCTGCAATTGCAATATTCTCAGCCTGCAAAACAGTATTGTAATCTTGTAGACGGAAGAATTTACCTCTGTTTTGGCCTTTGTCATTAAAACCCATTTCAGTTTGGTCCCTGACTTTTATCCATTCGAGACCGATGCCTTGGGTATTTCTTATCCTTATAACTTCATCACATTTCCCTCTTCCGGTATTATGGTGATGTAGTTAATGTTTTAATATTTCGTTGCGATTTTGTCACAAATTACCTCAGTGATATTTTACATCGGTAAGATATCGCTTCACCCATTGTCATTAATCTCGTAGCGTCCACAGCCACTTCATATTTCACCGGTATCTCAATAGGCAGAGTTAATAGTATATTTTTAATATCGATTCTTGATATGGTTGTCATGGCACCACATATGCTAATGCAGCATGGTCTTTGAAACTTTTAAAGAGGTCTCCTAAAAGAATGTCGACCACACAATCGACGCATACGTTAGTATCAGTCGCTTGGTACGCTCATGATATCTTTAAGGCTTATGCCTCATTTTGAGCCTATCGCCCTTCTACAAAGGAGTCAAAACTGTTTGAGCTCTCCCAACTGTACTCTCAATGTAGTCTCTCCAGAATAGCCTCCAATCAAGTACTAGTCCTAACAATTTGACTTTTTTTTAATCTTAATAGTTTATCTCTAAAGATGGAACAGCTGTACCCCGGTATCTTCGTTTTCATATCCGTCTTAGGGAGAAGATTAAGCTTCCCAATTGTCTTCTGTTAATTTGATTAATCTTAACCTCGTTTAAATATTTCGAAAATCAGATTTTTTTACTGGTTAACAAAATAGGCAGTTTTTACATAAAATACAAAATGTTAATGTCGTTTACAAGTGTGTCAATTGACACTCACTTCTTTGATGCTTCAGGTAGGTCATGCAATTAAGGCGTTGCAAAAAAACAAATTTTATTAAAATTGCCCCACGTGGAGCTTTTTCCACTAATGGGTTAAGGAAAAGAAGTTCCAATATCCTTTCAAGAGGGCATTGACTTAATGTTACGTTTGGTGAATTCACAAAAAATTTATCATATCGTATTGTCGTAATGTAAAATTTTCTGAAATTTTAAAATTAATGAAAAGTTAAAAAAAAAAAAAATTTTAAATCAACCCAGCAAAAAAAATAGAAGTAGTGCAAAGCGAATTACATTTTCAAGACTTCTAAATCAAAAGCATTCATTCTAAATGACTTCCGAAATGTGAAATAATTTGTCATAAATAATATGCTAAAAATGAAATGCAACATCATGCAAAATATCTTAAACAATTCATGTAAACAAACAAAATACACTCATGTTACATCCGATGCTTTTCATGCATTTATTAGAATGGAGTGCAATTCATTAAAATATTCATGTAAACACATGATCTCCAATGACACGCTTATGTTAAAATTATTAGTGTTTTCGCCAAAATTTAATCACTTCATCACCAGATGAACCCCTGCAAATTCACTTTTTTGTCATAGATTTTCTTTTGCTGGGAATATACATCTTTGAACAATTATGACAATATATAAAATGCGACAGTTAGTGCAGTTGACGAATTTAGCACAATTTATCAAATAAGCAATAGTTTCTTCACGTGCTTATTTACCATTTGGTGCAGTTAAATAAAAGAAGAGTTTCAACTTTATTTTACAAAAAGCTGAAAATTGAATAATCAAGTTTTTAATTAAATTAAACACATACTATACTGCAACACACACACACACGTACACTCATCCATTCATAAATTTATATTCGAAAAAATGTTGCATATAAATAAGCCAAATAACAGTTCTGTATAAAAATCAACAACAACATTATTGTAAATATATAGAAAATTAATGAAATGAACAAACATACACATCAATCAATCATTCACACACAGATACTCTCAATCACACCAACACAATAGATAGAATATATGTATGTATATGTACATAAATACAGCATTTTTATAAAAAAAATATCGAATGAAGAAAATCCATAGATTTTTGTTCAATATCCGCACACAACTAAAATCATGCCAAAGTAATTTAATTCATTAGTAGAAGTATTCAATGAAAATGAAAATTTTTAAATAGAAATGAGAAGAAAAAATATATTAAAACGACTGTTTAAATTTGAACAAGTGAAAAACATAAATAAATAAAATCTAAACACAAAAATATCAATAAATTACAATTTAAAAAACAAATGATTGACTAGTGTGAACTGGATATTAGAGAAACTTTAGAACAGGCAACGGCTAAAAAACATTCTTAGACTTTCGTACAGTGACTGAAATAATTACTGTAAACAGTTTAAATATAAAGCAGGTAGTCACAACCTAAAGGGCATCGAGTTTGTAATTATGAAAATTTAAATGAGCAAGTCATTATGTATGTATGTATTTTGCAATAAAATCTTATACTGATTTATTTCAAAATACTGCTGCAGCCTATTCAAATTTCAGTAGAGACTTGTTTTGTAAAGCTAGTGCAAACTTCAACTAAGCATTTATGCCCTTCAGGTCTCGAAGCATGAAATTGAAATAATTTACTATAAGTAGCAGTCTTTTCTCGATCAAGTTTTATTAATAAGTATAAAATATAAATATATTAATTTAACTGTTTTGATTTCTTCTAATAATACAGCCAATTGACGTAATGTTCATAACATATAACGTATATGTGGCCCTCTCCGAGAAAAGGGACCTAGTGTGTCGAAAAACGGGTTTGAACTTAAGAGTGGATTCTGGTACCTAAAAGGGTGTAGAATAAGATGAAATGAGTTAGATTTCTGATAAAAATTTATTTACCCCATAAAAACGTTGTTGCTTCGGTCACTAGTTGTGGCTTAACAATCAAGTATCGATATCATAACAAACAGAGCAGCAACAATAACAAGAGTGTTGTCACACTAAAAGCGAAAAAAATTCATCACCACATAGGCATGACGTCATCAAAGTCGGCACCCAATCATAACTAGCCATACCAAATCGAATCTCCCAACTGAAGTGTGTTCACAGTGATAATGCGTTATGAAACTTTAAATTCCTTTTTTTTCAAAACTTAATTTTCACACACTAGGTGCCTTTTCTCGGAGAAGGTCACATATAGGCCAGAAAATTTTTACTTATTTGCACATGTATACAAGTATGCCATTCGATTTCGTTTTTGATTGGACGAGTTTTTCCATAAGCATACTGCATATACACATTGCTTTTAAACGACGCATTACATTTATTATAAGCTATCATCAGGCATTATGAACATGGAGCCTGTGTTTGTTAACCTCTGACAAATAAAATCTTGACTTTTATTAATAAATATTCTTAAATGTATGTCTGGCAGTGAAAATTTAAATTCCCATTTTAATTCCATCTTCTTTTTTGCAACACAGTTTGATTATTGCAAAACCAATTTTAAGAGAAAATATACCATTTAATGGAATATTATTTTAAGAATCCATTAAAATCTTTACAGTATTACAGGAGTTATAAGCGTTAAAAGTTGCTACTAACACATAAGTAAACCACTTGTATATAACAAGAAAAAAAAAGAAAAAATTAATGCGTACTGATACAAATTCCTTTTGCAACAAAAGTCCTTTCTGTGTTTTAAAAATATATAGATAGAGTGTACCAATTTCAAATATCGTTCAGTAATAGAAATCAGTCACAATTGCACCATTTCTGACACTTCTGAATGTTTGATTAGCTTCAAATTCAATTAACTAATCTACTAATTATTTCCTTTGTAAAAGTCCAATTCGCTATTAATTTATTTGCTTATATTTAGTTTCAAATTTAAATCTAAGTCGTTTTACTACTAGAGTGATATCACTCACTGGTAGTTGCAAATTGGGCATTAAAGAAGACGCGCTTAAATAAATTCAACTTAGATATTGCAATATCGAGTTCCTTATTTTTCCAAAATATTTGTCCATAGAGGAATAATAAAGCGTGATTTTTGAAGCGTAGTTTTTTTAAAAATCTAATAGAACACTTAAATTTGCATCATATATTCAAAATTTTTACTGGAATCGATGAATTGGTCTTTGCCATTTACTTTTTAAAAATAACTTCTTGTAAATATTGCCCGCGGCTCCGGTTCAAATGGTCCATTCGTAAGGTCCAATTTGCACTACTCTTTTGACCATTTTGTCCTGTATTTCATGAATAACAGTTGTTGTGTTATACTCTTTGGCTTCAATCGTATTTGGTTTGTCCTACATAGACCAACGACTTCACATAACCCCACAAGAAATAGTCAAGAGGCGTCAAATCACATGATCTTGGCGGCCAATTCACAGGGCCATTTCGAGAGATAAACTGCTCACTAAATTCATCCTTCAATATGTCCATTGTTTTGCGAGCTGTGTGGCATGTGGCACTGTCTTGTTAAAACCACATATCAACCAAGTCCAACTCAACCAATCGCGTATCATGGCTCGATATCGTTCGCCGCTGACGGTAACGTTTCTTCCACGGTCGTCTTTGAAGAAAAATGGACCGATGGTGTCACCAGCCCTTAAACCAGACCAAGCTGTCGTTTTTTCGGGATGCATCGGTATCTTTTGTACGGCATGTGGCTGTTCTTGATCCGAGATGTGACCGTTTTGCTTGTTTACATGTCCATTTAGCCAGAAATAAGCCTCATCGCTGAACACAATTTTTCGATAAAAAAGTGGATTTCCATCAATTTGTTGTAAGGCCCATTCACCAAAAATTCGACGTTTTGGTAGGTCATTCGGCTTTAATTCTCGAACGAGTTGATTTTATAGGCTTTCAAATGCAAAACGACACGTAAAATTTTCCACGTGGTTAAATAACGCGTGCCCACTACCTGAGAACGGCGACGAACTGACATTTCACTATCCTCATTAACACTGGTCGCTACGGCTGCAATATTGTCTTCGGTACGCACTCTACGAACGCGAGTCGTTGGTTTAATGTCCACCAAAGCAAATTTGATGATAATAGCATGAATTGTTGATTCACTAGGTCGATTATGACGACCATAAAAAGTTCGTAACAAACGATGGACATTTCTCACAGAGCACGAATTTTGATGATAAATTTCAACGATTTGCAGTCTTTGCTCGTTTGTGAGTTTCTCCATGATGAAATGGCAGAGTATACTGAACATTGTTCACTTTCCCAGATGTAGTTTGGACACAATTACCAACCAGTGCTGCCAGCCCGAAAAACTTAATTCATTAAAAATCACCCTTTACAATGGCGATGAATTGACATAACGCGATGTTCACTGCCACTGGTCGATACAGCAGCAATATCCTAATCGGTGTGCTCTCTTCATAAACGGGTTGGTGAGTTAATGCCAAATTAAATGAAACTAATGCAAAATTTTGGTCAAAATAGCTAGAGTAGCCTGTTCGGTTAGATAATGGCGACCATAAACCTGACGTGATTTATACAACACCTTTCTCACACAGCATGTAGGTAGGTAGATAGAAATCGGCGGGTTTAGGAAGCAAGAGACACTTCCAAAACGCACACTTGGAGGCCAATGTGTTCCCGAAAAATCAATAAAAATTTAATAGAAAAATATGAAAGAAACAGTGTAGAGGAAATAGAATATAAGACACGTTAAATACCTATCGAGCCGTAATTGTCACTAGCCACCTGATCCCCATGTTGAATCCAATGATATTCTTCAGTTTACACCCCGAGACATCACCCTGATCATCGTGGAATCGTTTACTAAACTACTTAACCCTGTAGTTAAGTATAGTCTATAGTCTCGCTGACAGACAAGGTACTCCACAATTTAGAACTCTTTCTCATCATCACACATCTTGCAATAATCCACAGTGCTGCGTTGCTATCTACTAATCCTAGCTTACACCAAACAATGTCCTGTTATAACCCCAATAGTGGCCCTAAGACATACCCTATTCAGGTTCAGGTGTAACGTTGATTCCGTCGAGTTCAACTTGAGCTATAAAGCCATTGACACTCTTCAGTTCCTTCTGTTATATATGTCATGGTACCCAACACAATCTGACGATCTCACTTATCGTCCATTATCCATTATTATCCATTTTTTTTCTTAATCGTAACATGAAGAATTTTTTGTCTCCTCACTTTCAGATATGCTAACTTTGAATTATGATCCGATTGCAGAAATCAAAATATGCAGAACGTATTTTTACAACCTAAAGCTTATTTCTGCTACAAGCTAATTTAACTTTACAATGTAAAGCGCCATAAAATATGGTAATTACTTATCTTTATTTGCAATTTTACTGGAAGTGTTCAATCGAAACTTGTATAAATTTCTTAATTGTTTTAGTGTTTTCATCATTGTAGTATTTGTTTGTTTGCATTTTAAATAATTTATTTCAGAATATTTTATTATTCACTATAATCTTAAATATCAATGTGTTTTGTTTTTGCATTTATTCATATAAAATTTATTAAAATTGCTGTAGGTTTTTTTTTTTGACTCTGCTGCTGTTTATGTGCTCGTTTTTGCATAGATTGTCCACTTAAGATTAAGAGTATTTACTTGACTTACGTACGAGTGTACATGGACATGGACATACTTACATACATACTATGTGTGCAAGTCAAACATATTAAGAGTATGGAGGGCATGAATAATTTATGTACATTTCATATGATTTTAATTGTTTGCAATAGCAACGTTTCATTTATGTACTGCGCTAAGCACACACACACACATAAATATGTTTACTCATACTTAACTCATAAAGCCACAACTACTTGTACAATCAATAAGTGGCCATTTTTTTCGGTCTACACTGCCTGCCTTAAATATTGTTCATATCAAGTTGGTTGGCTGTAAGAACATTTAATAAAAAAGTGACCACTGAAAAAGAATTTTTTATTTTTTTTTGAACACAAGTATGAATTTATGCAAAAGAGTTCCCTCAATGGCTGCAATTTGTTGAAGAAAAAAAATGAATAAAAAAACAAAAAGTTAAAATCTACAAAAGACTTCATAACAGAAATTATAATACAAAAGCCAAAACAAAAAAAAAAAAAAAAAATATGTTGGGCAATGATGAAAATTATTACACTCTACAAGAACTCCTTGTTCATAAAAAGGATTTTAATAACCAAATTTTAGGCAGTAGTATAGAGTATGGAGAAGAATATTTCTCATTTCGTTTCGTCGTAAAAAAATATAAGAATTTTTTAAGTTCCAAACTATTACACTTTTACTGCCGTATTCATAAAAAATATTTTAGGTTTATTAAAGCATTATTTGACAGATGCCGTACAGAAATTTGTCAAATAAGCCTTCAATAAACTGAAGATATTTTTTATGAATACGGCAGATAGACTTCAATATAATATTTACAAATGGAGCAATAAATAAAAAAACACCGGCTTATATAAGTGGACTATATACAAAAAATTAATATTTTATTTTGTTACATTAACTAATATTAAAACAAAAAATCCATTTTCGATTTGTTGTAATAGTATGTGGGGAAGGAAGCCATGTTTGTTTATATTAAATTTTATTATTGTAAAGCAGATAAGTACGACTTAAAATTTATGCTTATTTAGTACCATGGAAATCACTATGGCAAGCAAATCTCGCAAATCTATGTCAAAGCCTGCAGATAAACAATTACTTTAAATACAACAATCTAAGCTCTCGCTCTAACTAAGCTCGTTGTGTGAGGCAGAAAACGTGCAAAGTTAAGATGGTAATTTAAACTATATTAAAAACTAAACAAAATTGATTTTGTTAATACAAATTAAATACAATTTGTGTTTGTCCATTTTTAAGCTCTTGCTTAACATATTTTCAAAGATAGAAATTTCTCAAAAAAATAGAACAAAAAAAAAAATAAATCAAACAAGATTTGTATTTATTTATTTCAAACCTAAGCATTTATAAAATTTACTAACATTCCCCTTTTCCTTGATAATGCCTCTGAATAATTTTTTCCTGTAACATTATTACTTACGGCATCTCCCAAAAAATTAGGCAAGATAACACCTCCGAAGTAAATGGCGCATCTAACGTTTTTTTTTCAACTAGTGCTTATTTCGTGAATGTTAACACTTAGCTCATGTCTGATTTGACAGATAATTAGTTTTATCCTTCCGCTGAACAAATATGGTTGTGTATACGCTTCGCTAAGCGGGCCTGCGATCGACTTACAGAAGATGCCGATTTTGCCAAAAAAAAAACATCTTTTCAGATGAAGCTCATTTTGATCGCGGGTATGTCAACAAGCAAAATTGTCGCATTTGGGGCACAGAAAACCCGCACGCATACATTATGAAGCCGTACACCCAAAACGAGTCACTGTTTGGTGTAGATTTTGGTCCAGAGGTATAATTGGGCCATTTTTTTTTCGAAAATGAGCAAGGAGTGGCCGTTAAAGTCAATGGAGATCGTTATCGGGCCATATTGAACGAATTTTTGTTCACAAAAATTGAAGGGGCGGATATTGGCAACATTTGGTTTCAACAGGACGGCACTACGTGCCATAGAGCCGAAGCTACGCTCGATGTTTTGCGCCCTGTTTTTGAAGATCGCACTATCAGCCGCAGAGCTGATGTCGTTTAGCCACCTCGGAGCTGCGATTTGACACCGTTGGACTATTATTTGTGGAGTGCCGTCAAAGATAAGTGTTACGCCAACAAGCTAGAGATAATTGACGCTTTAAAGGATAATATTCATGAAGCCATTGGTGAAATACAGCTGCACACAATCGACAATGTGCTTAAAAATTGGACCGATCGTGTAGGCTACTGCATGGCCAGCCGAGGCAGCCATTGGAATGAAATTATTTTACATTATTAACCAGAAGGATTGTACTTTCAAATTAAAAAATAAATTTAAGAAAATATTCAGTAGTTTTTTTTATAGCATTTTCAAAAAAAAAATTGTTTGGCGGACCCTTTATAATGCTTATCCGTCAGTGAAGCGTGGTATCTTCGTTACGTATACGTACAGTTTAAACTTGACCAAAATCATTGAAAGATTATTACACCCAAAATAGGCAGGCATACTCCATGTTCTTGAGTAGTATATCGTTTAATGACTTATCATTGTGCATTCTGGTTAAGCAGCTAATACACGGCATGTTTTTTACATCTGACTTTAAAATTTGTGAGACATATCGATGCCTTACTTCCTCAACCTCGTATCTTAAAAAATACGGTTTTGTCTTTTTCATATCAAGCGATTATTTCATGCTTTAACTAAAAAGGATTAGTATATTATTACTACTAATATACATAAATATAATCAATTCCTTAATAATTGCATTTAAACTTTTAACCAAACACCGAAGTATAAATAGATGAACCGTTTTTTTTTTCTCTCCTTAAAAATTTTATTTTTTAAGATACGAGGTTGAGGAAGTAAGGCATCGATATGTAAATCTACATGTCTGTCAAAATTTTACTTTTACAGACAACCGTCGCAGCAGAGATTTCTGCCAACGTCTGTTGTCAGATGTTTTGACAGGAGAAAATAGAGCGCGTTCTATTTGAAATTTTGTCAGATGTCTCAACACATGTTTTTTAAAAGAAGTAATGTTTTAAAGGTAACACACAAGTCAGATGTAAAAAACATGCCGTGTATTAGCTGCTTAACTTCACAAAAATCTAAACTAAAGTTAAAGTGGCCATCATTTCCAAAAGTTATGGCATCTTCTGATATTGTGGTATATTTAAAACACCCTGTATTTATAATCGATTAACCCTGTGCGTATACGTGATATGATTAGGAGTTTGTTTGGACTCGTTAAATACTAAAGAACTACACAAAACTTGATAAAAATTGAACAAACTAAAACACAGGTTCATTATCCTCAAAATGTGTAGCAGTTTAGAATACATGAAGATAGTTTTGATGGCTATGCTTCCATAATAAATAAATAAATGTTTTTTAATTCCTTTTCAAACTTATTTGCAAAAATGTCTGTTTGTAGGTAAATTTATATCTCCATCCGTCTGCCTGTCTTTCTTACTGTTTTGTAGCTATTTTACAAAATGAATAATTTTATATATTTTGACCAACTAAGCATGTGGTCTTTACGTTGGCTGCAGATGAGGACAATGATACTTGTGTCCCTTTTTTCTGTTGCTGTTGTTGCTTCTGTTATAATAAAGTGTGGCGCTTATGGAAATAAAAAAAAAACAATTTACAAAGTTGTTGACGTAGTCGCCATCATAAAATTTATCCCGAAAGGGCCAATAGTCATTTTATAAACTCTACGCTTGAATAAAGCGACGTATAGCAGTAATTCTTAAACTAGTAAATATGCATGTAGTTAATATTTAAAATTATCAACACACATTCATGCATAAAATGCCAACCAACAATATACTTTTGAAAATTATACTCGTACTAAACTACTCATAAACATTTTGTAGTTAATTTTTTTCTATGCGTTCCTTTACGAAGTTTAATTCTCAGCAAAATAAATTCATTTTGTAGACATTTTGCTTTCGTGTGAGTGTTGAATGTGTTGAATGTGACAAGAAATGTGGTTGTTTCGTTGGTCTGCAGATTATGCAAAAATGAAGGATGTAATTGTTGTACTTATAAAAAAGGGGAACAACATTTTGTATGACCAGTAAATTTTGATGAGTTTTTAAAAAGAATTTTTGCAAATAAAATCAAAAACAGAGATTGGTTTTAAAGCAGACTAAATGTAGACAATGGGAATGCATATGACTGTAATTTATTTACTCGACGTAAACATGGCTAAATTAAAATCATTCAGCATTTAGTTTACTTTTTTTCCGTGGGAATATTTTAACTTTACTGTTTAATAAATATAATTTTTAGTTTTATAAATATAAAAAAAAATTAAATGAACCGGCATCTATTAAAAGAAAAATTTACTTCTTATGTCAAGTTTTCTGTGATGAATACTGATTTTGCTGATGCAAATGAACTCTTCTATTACGAACATACAGATTATATCTGTGGCTAGGAGCTTAAAGGACCAATGGCACTTTTTTGCTCTTCTGAGTTAAGCATTGCATTAGATTTGTTTTCTTACTCTTTTGCATTATGGTAAAACAGCTAAAGTCATACTTAACCCAGAACAACTTCATAAATAAAATGCTGGCCAATGTCACTATGAAAGCATCTATAAAAGTCAAAATTCAATTCTAATTTTTTAAAAAGTAAATATTTTGACCTGGGCCCTTTTAGCTCCAAGCCACAGATATATTTTAATTTTAAACCAAATTCAACATTATTTTCTTTTTTCTTGTTTTTATTGTCAGTGCTACATCTTGTATCTCTGATCGTTTTATTTTAGTTGGGTTAAACAATTAAAACGAAGACCTATTTAAAAAAGTTCAAGTCTAGATAAAAAATAATAAAAATAAACTTTGCACCCAACTAGTGTGATCGACTCGGTTTTACAACTGGTGGAAAACCCGGTTTTTTCCACTTTCTGCTGACGGTTTTTTCTTAATGTTGATTTTTCGAATATCGAATACACCGGTTTTTTTATCCGAAAAAGCCGGATTTTTATATTTTTAAGTTTATTTTCATATATCTTTGTAACCAGTCGTACCATAGTATATTTAGAACGCGAAAATGTCCCAAAAATCAGAACATAAAAACTATTAAATGTTCTTCCATAATATTGTAAGAAATTTATTTGTTGTTTAAAAAACAAATGCAAAATAAGAAAAATAATTGAGTTAAAATATTATTTTTTTATACGATAAAAACCTTACGTTAAAAGTTAAAGGTAATTGAAGCATAAACTTAGCTGATCAATCACTTTTAGGTAAAAATTGTAGTTACAATAAAGAAAAACCAATTATGTCTCCTTCCAGATCCTAATTTTAATTAATGGCATTGAGTGCCTGTCAACTTAAACTTTAATTAAACCATCGAATAAACTAGTTTATTATACCCTTCACACAGTGAAAAAGGGTATATATAGGTTTGTCATTCCGTGTGAAATTTCTACAATTTTCATTTCCGACCCGATAAAGTATATATTTTCTGAGAGCTTACGAATAGGGGAGTCGATTAAGCTCTGTCAGTCTGACCGTCTGTCCGTCTGACCGTCTGTCCGTGTGTATGTTGAAATCAACTTTTTGAAGCCCCCCGACATAGGTTGGACCCGGGTAAGGTATTAAAATATCAGAAATATTCGGGAGTAGATCGGTATTGAAAATCAGAAACATCGGTACATAAACAACTGAGATATGAGCAAAAACCCACGACCACCTCGATTTTCTTTTCATAAAAACAACATTACAACAACAACATACATACATACAAACGTGTATACTGGTTAGAGAAAACGTGGCATCGAATCCCAGCTGAAGCAAAAAAATTTTTTTTTAAATTTTTTTAAATTTTTTTTTTTTAATTTTTTTTTTATTTTTTTTTTATTTTTTATATTATATATTATATATATTTTTATTATTATTTTTTTTTATTTTTTTTTTTTTTAATTTTTTTTTTATTTTTTTTTTGTTTTATATATATTATATATGTATATAATAATTTTTTTTTTTTAATTTTTTTTTTAAATTTTTTTTTTTTAAATTTTTTTTTTATTTTTTTTTGTTTTTTTTAACATACATACGTGAATTTACTGTTATTGCATGACTACACGTTGTGAAGGGTATATAAGATTCGGCACGGCCGAATATAGCGCTTTTACTTGTTCCTATATTTAAATGTCTGTCATGGGTATAAGAAAGAATTATTTAAAATTAAATTTTAAAGATTATCTCCATATCATTTTAAACAAAATTCGTTAGTGCATTTTAGTTTAAATGATCTATTTAGCATTTAAAAAATTTAATTTATTTCTTTAAATATTATATTTTATATATTCGAACCGTTTAACCGGTTTTTTTTTTCTCAATTTTTAAAATATCAAACGGATTTTTTTTAATTCTTAATTTCAAACTATTTGAAAACCGGTTTCTTAAAAAAGTCGATTAATCGATCACCCTACACCCAACAGATTATGATTCAATTCACAAAAACAACTAATTTCGATAATTTTTAAAAGAAGACGCTGACCCAAAAAAAACACGACTTTTGGGCTATTGAAACGCGCTAAATCTAGTGAAAAAAGCGCTGAACAGGCATCGCTGCCAAACAGTGCTTCTTTTCTGAATATAATTGAGTCTCAAGTAGAGCTGTGTCAAATCCTTCGTTTCAATGATCACTCATCTTCGTTCGAATTGCAAAAATTGACCCGTTTGTTTAATCGTTTAGTTTTGAACGACAGTACGGCAACATGGTATTTTTTTAAGAATTATTGAAAAAAAAAAAATTGGTTGTAAATATATAAATAATGTAAATGAGTTGAGGAAATTGTATATTAAATTTTGTTTGTTGTTGTGTTTTTGTGGGTCTGGTTCTTTTGTTTTTAAGGAAATAAAACACTTTTTATTTATTTTAATTTTAGTTTTAATTAAATCTTATTTAGTTTTATTTTATTCACTTTTTGGTTGTTTTACAATTAGGTTTTATTAATAATTTATACGTTTATAATTTTGTCACTAATTTTGTTACTTGTGTTCACTTTGTTCTCTATATTTGATGATTTTGTTATTCACTTGTGCACTGTTTTATGTTGATTGTTAGAGTTTTAAAATATTACTGCCGCTGCGTAGCGGTTAACAAAAATTGATAGGCAAAAATTAAGGAATTTAACAGTGGCAAACAAAAGTGAACAAGGATTGTGAACATTCCGGCCCCCATGAGTCGGTGTAAATTAGTGCAGCTTAGTCATTGGTCCAACGAAGTATATACCAAGGCAGTAAATTGTTGTATTTGATGACTACCAGGTCGTTGGTTTTTTGGCTGTTGTTGTGAGTCTTCCATTTATATCTGCGGTGTGCGTCGGTTAGGTACTCGTATTTCCATCTTTGGCAAAATAAGTGGTGAATGACCTTTAAACGTTTCCAGCGGTTGATGAGAGTCCGATTTTCACTGCTTGCATCAGGTTCGGCTTTGGTCAATAATGAAGAACCAATAAGGAAATGTCCAGGGGTCAATGGGTTAAGATCGTTTGGGTCATCGCTAGCAGGACTTAAGGGTCTAGAGTTAAGGCATGATTCTATTCGAGTTAAAATTGTAGACAGCTCTTTGAAAGTAAATTTCATATTCGGCATTAATTTTTTCAAGTGAGTTTTGAAAGACTTCACACCGGCTTTCCAAAGTCCGCCCATGTGTGGGGCTCCAGGAGGGATGAGTTTCCACTCAATATTTTGATGACTATACTGTTGAATTAATCTGTTTTGAAGAGTTTTAATAAATTCTAGACGATTTTTTTTGATTAGTTCTGCTGCTCCGACGAAGTTTTTCCTATTGTCTGAGTAAATGAGAGCTGGACATCCACGCCTTCCAATGAAGCGTGAGAAGGCTGCTAAGAATGATTGGGTCGATAGGTCGCTTGCTGCTTCCAAATGTATGGCTTTGGTAGCGAAGCATACAAAAATGCAGACGTATCCTTTTGTGATAAGACAGGCTCTTCCGGTGAAGTTTCTTATGTCAAAGGGTCCTGCGTAATCTATGCCAGTAGTAGCAAATGGTCTAGATAAATTTGTACGTTCGGGTGGTAATGACGCCATAATTTGGGTTTGGGCGTGTTTTTTGTATAGGACACAAGATTTGCAATGATGAATTACGCTTTTTATCAAATGTTTTAGTTTAAATATCCAATATTCTGTGCGGATGATTCGAGTCATAAGTTGATTACCGCCGTGTATGGTAATTTTATGTGTAAATTCAACTATTAAACGTGACAGTTTGGAACTATGAGGCAGCAATATTGGGTGACGTTCGTTGTAAGTCAATGCTGGTGATTGAGCGAGTCGACCATTAGCTCGAATAATATCATTTTGATCTATAAAGGGGTTTAACGACAAGATACTGCTTTTAGAGTTGATGTTTTGTTTTGCTTTTAAAAGCCTATGCTCTTCGGGAAAGTAAGTTCGTTGAGTTAAGACAATAAGACGATTTTTAACTGATTCCATTTCGTCTTTTGTTATTTCTGGCGACGATATTCGAAGATGAGTTCTATTACGGCCTGTATTTCTCCAAAATCGCAACGCATACGCGAGTACCCTGTAAGCGCGTGATAGGTTTGAGAATCGATTTAAAGGATCTTCATATGTCGTGGTTGTAAACGTTTTTACTGATTTTGCTTCTATTTTTGTTTCTTCGGGTTTGATCGGAGACGGCCATAGATTTTTTGGTAATTTTAGCCAGGATGGTCCAAACCACCATAAATTGTGAGTTTCCAACTCTTGTGGAGTGCAACCTCGGCTGGCGATATCTGCTGGGTTTTCTTTGGAGTCAATATGTTGCCAATTTTGGTTTCCAATTTTATCTACTATTTCAGAGACACGGTTTCCGACAAAGGTATTCCAAGTGCAAGGTGGTTTCTTAAGCCAGGCCAACACAATAGTTGAATCAGTCCAATAGTATGTGTTGATTTTTCTATATGGAAGATTTGGTAAAGTTGCTGATGCAAGGTTTGCCAGCAAGACGGATCCACAAAGCTCTAAACGGGGTAATGAAATCTGTTTTATGGGAGCTACGCGTGTTCTTGAAGCCAGTAGAAATGTGTATATGGTTGAGTCTTCAGATTGTATTCGGACGTAAAGAGTCGCAGAATATGCTTTTTCTGACGCGTCACTAAACCCGTGAATTTCTACTTGACAATCTGGGGTATATTGAATCCAACGAGGAATTTTTAAGGTATTGATGGCAGAACAATTTTTTACAAATTTTTTCCATTTGAGACAAACTATGGGCTTTAATATATCATCCCAGTTGATTTTATCTAACCAAATCTCTTGCATGATTAATTTCGCGTCTACAATTACTGGTGCTATCCATCCACAAGGGTCAAAGAATTTTGCAATAGTAGATAAAACTTCTCTTTTGGTGTAGATTTCTTTGAATTCGATTTCTGGTGCAGTGAATGTAAAGGAGTCTGACGAAATTTTCCATTTTATCCCAAGAGTCTTTGTTCCGGCGTTTTCTGACAAATTTAGCCAATCGAGCGGTAAGAGGTTTTCAATTGGTAAATCCTGAATTACTTGTGGATCATTTGACGTCCATTTCATCAGCTCAAATCCTGCAGATTTTAAGACGGCTATTAGTTCATTTTTAGATTTTATGGCATCGTTCAAAGTGTGTCCTCCAGCTAAAACATCATCCACATACATATTTTGTTGTAAAATGGTTGATGCGAGAGGGTGTGTTGTTTTGACATCTTCGGCTAATTGAAGCAGTGTCCTTATGGCCAGAAATGGTGCGCAATTAACTCCAAACGTTACAGTTAGGAGTTCATAATCCTCAATAGGATCACTTGGAGATTTACGAAACAATATTCGTTGGTAGGGGGTTTGAGTTGGGTCAATAAGTATTTGACGATACATTTTTGTTACATCGGCGTTGTAAACAAAACGATAGAATCTCCACTTTAATATCAAAAGAACAAGATCTTGCTGAAGGATGGGTCCTGGGTATAAAATGTCATTAAGACTATTCTTATTTGACGTCGGGCAAGAGGCGTTGAAAACTACTCTAAGTTTCGTTGTCAGCCTTTCTGGTTTTATTATTGCGTGATGCGGCAGATAATAATTGGGTGCCTTATTTATATCCGAGGGGGAGATCTTTTTCATGTGTCCCAACTCTAAATATTCTAAGATGACCTCATCGTACTGTTTTTTGAGGTCGGGTTTCTGTGTGAGTATGCGCTCCATTCTCATAAACTGTGCCATGGCAATATTTCTAGAGATACCTATCTCTTTGCCATTTTTAAAGGGTAGGGTAACTATATACCTTCCTGAGTTGTTTCTACGTGTTGTCGATTTGAAATTGTTTTCGCAAAATGTGTCCTCGTCTGACCTCAAAATTTGTTTTGGGGGTTCCTCCACCTCCCAAAAGCGTGTGAGGATGTGGTCAAGGGACGATGTGTTAAGCAATGAAATCGTTGATTTCGTATTTGATGGTGTAGAAATTGGTCCCCCCACAATCCAGCCAAATACTGTTCTTTGTGCCAAAAGGGAGCCAATAGACCGCATCGGTGTTTCCATGCAATAGATTGAGGGGCCTAAATCGAGGCCTATTAGCAGGTCGATGGGTCTACTTTTATTGAATTGAGGATCTGCAAGTTCTAATTTAGCAGTCTCATTGAAATGTTGCAAATCTAAGGTTTGTGGTGGTAAATTAGATGGTAGGGTCTTTAGTACGGGAGCCCATACTTCTAATTTAAAGTTTTTATCTACCCTTGAGCAAAGGTTAAATAAACAGGCTTTGTTTGAAGTTTCGGAAATGTTCTGATTCAAACCTGTTACATGAACTAAATTTCGTTTAGTGGGTAGATTTAATCGGTTTTTCAATTTGTCCGATATGAAGGTTGACTGAGATCCAGGGTCGATGATTGCTCTTGCCTGAAATCTTTCGCCTCTTATTTCTATGTGCACAATAGCAGTGAATAACAATGTTTCTCGCTCGGTGGGAGATTGACTAAGTTGTGTATTCTCTTGTAGGGTCAAGGATGTAATATTTGGGATAGAATTATTGGAAGTTGATGTGGGTGTGGACTGTATATTGTTGATTCGTGCTGCGGAGCTTGTACTGGGACGAATTGCAACACTATTTTGATTTGTAAATTGGGCTTCTGAACCCTTATGTAATAAAGTATTGTGTCTTTGATTACATAATCTGCAATTAAATCTGCTTTTACATTCCCTGACACTGTGGTCCATAGAGAGACAATTATAACATGAGTTAGTGACTCTTACAATGTGAATTCTATCACTCACATTTTGTTCTAAAAATTTTGGGCATGATCGCAGATGGTGACACTCTTTACAATGTTGGCATTTTTGATTTGTGTCATTTTTCTGTACCCTAGCTGATGAAAATTGTTTTTTATTTTTTGACCCATTTTCTATATGGGTCGTATGAGTATGAAAAGTGTTTATACGATTTTGTTTAACCAATGATTTGGTATTTTCCTTTTGTCGTGAGTAAGGCTTGTTAGTTGACTGTGTAATGGCCGCTATTGACTCTAAAGTCTTAGAATTGTGTGTCAGAAATGTGTTGAATTGTTCCCATGTTGGAACTTTTGTAATTTCCTGGAGAGAATTTTCAAATTCTTTTAAAAGAGTTCGGGGGAGCTTTTTTGAGCACATGTATACTAGAATAGGGTCCCAAGTGTCAGTTCCTACACCTAGGGCATTTAACGCCTGAATACATCCATTAACTGTCCGTTGTAATAGTTGAATAGATTGGCCTGATTCTTCGCTAACGTTCGGAAGATCAAACAAAATCTTTAATTGTTCATTGACTTGAACCCGATTGTTCTCGTATTGATCGACGAGATTTTTCCAGGCTATGTCGAAACCTTCATTGGTTAATGGGGCATTTGAAACAATTTTTCTAGCATTTCCTCCTGTCTTTTGTATCAAATGAAGCAATTTCTCAATTTTGCTAAGACGAGTATTTTTTATATATAGCGCTGAAAAAAGGTCACGGAAAGTTGGCCATGTTACAAAATCTCCAAAAAATATATCTGTGTCACATGGTGGTAGTCTAACAAACGAAATATCATTATTTTCTATCGACTCAGAATTAACCGTTGAAATTCGCTCTTGTTTATTTTGATCACTATTTAGGGTCAATAGTATCTGAATATTCGAGTTAATTATTTCCAAACAATGTTTGTATGCTTTAAGAGCTGTGTGATAGCGTTCACGAAGTTTAATTTTATCTATTGGTTTTTCAGCGGTATCTTGTTTTTTGTCCCTACACTCTTCATAGGATCTTTTGACTTGTGCCCATATTGAATCGAGTTCAACACGCAGTACTTCTAGACCATGTACGTTGTCTTCGGACGCGTTTTCGATGTAAACGCTTTCAAACTCTAGAAGATCATTTGTACAATTTACAAATTTTTCGCATGCCATTTTTGGGTCAAAAAAATCAAAATAATAGGGTCAAAATTTTTTAAAAAGTCCCTGCTAGCGATTTTACAACAATAAGTGTCGAAAATTATAATTAATTTATTAATTAATTGTATTTTGAGGGTATTTTATTTTTCCCCGGTAAATTAAAAATATGTGTTCGATGGTAACCCTTTTCTATTTTTTGCAATTCTGTCTTGTTGTTTGCGGCAGAATTTTTTGTTGTATATTAAATTATAATTTTGTACTTACTGTTGTTGTTGTTGGGTCTTTTTTTCTTTTTTGGGTCTTGCTTGTTGTACCTTGTGGATTTTTGTTGTTGTGCCAAAGAATTTACAAGCCGTTACCGTAAATGATTTTGATTTGGATGATGATGATTTTGTTGATGTTGTAACACTTTTTAAACTATTGTAGGTAATTGTTTTTGCAAATTTATGTACATATGTACATATATGTATGTTATCACTATTGTAATTGTTTTTGTAAATTTTTATATTTTAATATTATCACTATTGCAATTTATATTTAATTGTTTTATAAATGTATGTAATTGTTTGTATTGTTTTTTAGCACTATTGTTTGTTATTTTAAGTTTTTTAATTTTCACTATATCTGGTTCGAAGTGACCAAATGTTTGTTGTTGTGTTTTTGTGGGTCTGGTTCTTTTGTTTTTAAGGAAATAAAACACTTTTTATTTATTTTAATTTTAGTTTTAATTAAATCTTATTTAGTTTTATTTTATTCACTTTTTGGTTGTTTTACAATTAGGTTTTATTAATAATTTATACGTTTATAATTTTGTCACTAATTTTGTTACTTGTGTTCACTTTGTTCTCTATATTTGATGATTTTGTTATTCACTTGTGCACTGTTTTATGTTGATTGTTAGAGTTTTAAAATATTACTGCCGCTGCGTAGCGGTTAACAAAAATTGATAGGCAAAAATTAAGGAATTTAACAGTGGCAAACAAAAGTGAACAAGGATTGTGAACAAATTTAATTCATTCACTAGTTTATTGCAATTGTTCTTTTGGGTAGAATATTGTATATTTTATTAGAGCTTAATATACTAGGTCCATTATTACAACTTGGCGTTTATAAAGTTAGGAATTTTTCGGAAACATTTATAGTTTGCAATTTTAGTCCACCTTTTATCAATACACAAACACTCAACTGAAACAAAAAAATATAACCATGACGTAATAAGTGTACTTATTTCACTAAAAATTATAAAAAAATACCGAGCACTGACTTAAACATTTTTTGGGTTAAAAGTTTTAAAAAGCATTAAAAACAGCACAAAAATCACCGAGTTGACAACGCTGAAATTAACATAAGAACAACCTAAAAAACAAAGATTGAACGTAACACCATTGAACCAAAATCGCTCAGTAAAAAACCCGGATCACTTCGTTTAATTTAACCCGTTCATTCAAGAGCTACACAGCTCTAATAAACAAACCGATTTGACAACGCTAAAATTAACATAAAAACAACCTGACAAAACAAAGATTGAACGGAATACCATTGAATCAAAACCGTGCATTCAAGATATGCACAGCTCTAATAAACAAACACTCAACTGAATTAAGAGAACATAATATAAAAACACATTTTTATGAACGAACTAAGATTTGACATAAAAAACATCTAAAGAAACAAACATTAAACGATACACCACTGAACGAAAATCGATCAGAAAAATAATCGAGTCGCCTCGTTCAGTTCAATGATTCGTTCACTTTAACCTGTTCGTTCATGAGCTACACTGCCTTAGTCTCAAGCTTCTCATGGCGATTATACTCTCTCAAAAAATTACAATCCTGCGTCTTTACGTTAAGTCAAAAATAGGTCTCTTCGCTGAAGAATATTTGACGATACAACTCTGGTTCTACTTAAAATGGGTTTTCAGCCCATTCGACAAACACACAATGCGACTAATGGTCGCTGACTTTAATTATTACACCAACTTGATTTTTTCTCAAAATTTTCCAAGTTGTGAACGTTCAGACCCCCAGTTGCTGAGACTGGCATTGGATCGAAAAATTCAAGACCTCTGTCACACTCGCTTCTTTAGCGGGATGTCTTCTTCTGTACATATTGTACGTGCTTGATTTAGATAAATATTTTTTGGAAGAGTAGACGTGATTATAAATCGAATCATAGTATTGCGTCTTACCAGCTCAAATGAATGATTGGGCACTCTGTCAATTTAAGATATTTAGATTGTAGTGACATATTAATGGGCGTAACTAGATCATTCTGGGACACGCAATGCCGCCGAAGATATATTTTTGCCTTTTTCCCCCACAGAACTTAAAAAAAAATTAACTATTTACATTAAATATACATATAACATTACCTCAATTTAAGGTTTCGCCGTACAAAGTAAATTTTGTTAAGCTTTTGTCACCCCCAGAAAACAATTGTAGTTACGCCAATGCACATCTTATACATTATAACAAAAAGTACAAATATCTTTCTCACACACTTCAGTAACTGACATAAAGATGTTCGCACTAGTTCTCCAGAAAATATGTTGCTCGTATTTTACTCTGCATTATTCACTTTGAATGCTTCTCAAACTTTCCATTGAAAAAGGCTATTTCTGTTCTCTTTTTATTCGTTTTTCTTTTTATTTCCTTTTTTTAATTTCAATTGGTCTTGTTGTATTGAGTAGTTTTTGTTGTCGTTGTGTTGTTTACTTGTGTTGCCAATAAATTCGCTTAATTGACGGGAAATAATCATAAAACAATCCGTTCGTAACATTTATTTACGAAATATTCTAGTCGCTTCTATATTTCAATACAAAATTAACATCTTTTTTTTCTCTTTAAGAATTTTCTGCATATAATTACTTGCACACACACACACACATGTAGAAAGAAGTAAAGACGTTTGAATGTTTAAAAGTCCTAAACAAGTATTTATGTATTTCTATCTGTCTGCTTATGTTTTGATACAAATAAATAAATAAAAAACAAGTAAAAGCGCTATATTCGGCCGTGCCGAATCTTATATACCCTTCACAACGTGTAGTCATGCAATAACAGTAAATGTTAAAAAAAAACAAAAAAAAAATAAAAAATAAAAAAAAAATTTTAAAAAAAAAAAATTTAAAAAAAAAATTAAAAAAAAAAAAATTATTATATACATATATAATATATATAAACCAAAAAAAAAATAAAAAAAAAATTAAAAAAAAAAAATAAAAAAAATAATAAAAATATATATAATATATTAAATAAAAAATAAAAAAAAAATTAAAAAAAAAAATTTTAAAAAAATTTAAAAAAAAATTTTTTTGCCTCAGCTGGGATTCGATGCCACGTTTTCTCTAACCAGTATACACGTTTGTATGTATGTATGTTGTTGTTGTAATGTTGTTTTTATGAAAAGAAAATCGAGGTGGTCGTGGGTTTTTGCTCATATCTCAGTTGTTTATGTACCGATGTTTCTGATTTTCAATACCGATCTACTCCCGAATATTTCTGATATTTTAATACCTTACCCGGGTCCAACCTATGTCGGGGGGCTTCAAAAAGTTGATTTCAACATACACACGGACAGACGGTCAGACGGACAGACAGGGCTTAATCGACTCCTCTATTCATAAGCTTTCAGAAAATATATACTTTATGGGGTCGGAAATGAAAATTGTAGAAATTTCACACGGAATGACAAACCTATATATACCCTTTTTCACTGTGTGAAGGGTATAAAAACAATGCTGCAGTTGTTTAATTTTTTATTTTTTTATTTATTTTTTCACTCTCTATTCAAGTCTTTTATTTCAAATTTATGTTGTTAACAAAAGATATATTTGTGAATATTGTTGTACAAATAATGGAAAATATCTCAAAATATGTATGTATCTCTATTTGAACATAAACATTTTATGGTTTTAAAATATATTTATTAAAATAAAAACAAACTTAAATAGGGGAGCGCATAGTAATTTCTAATAAAAAGTTGTAAGAATCCATTAAATGCAATGATTTGTTATTATTTGTTCGAATGTTTAGTGATCGCATTGCTTGTAAAATATTTTATTATTGAAAACTAAAAAAAAAGCTTTATTTTTTAAGTGCTTATTTTTAATATAAATAGGTAAACGCTTAATATATAACTGTGCAGATCTTAAGTTAATCATAATTTTTTTATATATATAAAAGTGAAACTCTGTGTGTGTGTGTGTGTGTTAGCTATAGACTCCGAAACTGTAAAACCGATCGAACTCAAACTTTGGCAAGTTGTTGTACATATACCAGGGAGTGTTTATGGGTGAAAAAAAGTGGGCGGAGCCACGCCCATAAAAAATTAGTTATCAGTTTTAGCTACTTGCACTTGACCGATTTTTCTGAAACTTTGCACACATATCGAGCTGTCATGACTAAATAATTTCGTGATAAAAAAAGTGGGCGGGGCCACGCCCCTAAAAAAGTTTTAATTTTAAGGTACTTGCACCCGACCGATTTTTCTGAAACTTTGCACACATATTGAGCTGTCATGGCTTTATAATTTCGTGATTGAAAAAGTGGGCGGGGCCACGCCCATTAAAAATAAGTTATAATTTTGAGGTACTTGCACCAGACCGATTTTTCTGAAACTTTGCACACATATCGAGCTGTCATGACTAAATAATTTCGTGATTAGAAAAGTGGGCAGTGCCACGCCCATAAAAAAAAGGTATCATTTTGAGGTACTTGCACTGGACCGATTATTCTGAAACTTTGCAAACATATTGAGCTGTTATGACTTTACAATTTCGTGATTAGAAAAGTGGGCAATGCCACGCCTATAAAAAAAAATATAATTTTTAGGTTTTTGCATTTAATATTCAATTAAAATTTTGAATGCATTTCGATTCATGAAGGGGCGTAGCAACGCGCGCCGGGTTTGGCTAGTTTTTTTATAAGAATCGTTTTGTTGCAAGTTGCATCTTCTTTGTGTTTGTTTTACGAACCCTCTGGTGTTTTAAATAGAAAGCCGGGCTTATGGACAGACATAGCAAGATCATCTAAGATTCTTATCTTATATTGTATTTATTACAAATCTTACTCCAAATTTATTATCTAAATGGATTAACAAAGACTATTTACTCGCTGAAGTATAAAAGACCAATAATTCTACAACTCTGGGCGTTTTATGTCCGATTTTTCCTAAACTGGCAGACGATCACACTATTGTCTAGTCTACCAGGGCTCTAATGATCAAAGACCTAAAACAAATTATTTGATTGATATTCTTCAATAATTTGATTTTTTTTATTCAAATAAATCAAATATAACAGTTTGGGCATATTTAGTATAAAACTGTTTAAGTTTTAATATGCTTCGCAAAAACTCCTTTGTCCAAATAGGATGACGGCTTATTTTAAAATTTATTACAACTTGATCTTGTACTTTACTTCATTATAATCTTTTAAATCAATCTATTTTAAATTAACCTTCTAATATATTAAAGAGAATTTTTATTCTCTTAAGACTTAAGAACTATTATCAAATAAATGTTTCTACTTTGTTTCTTACAAATTTTGCCGCCTAAATAATTAACCCTAGATAAAAGTAGTCTTTTAAGAGGCGATCCATGACACAAAAGTGGTCAACCTGTATTTACTACCACCTTCGCAATTAACTGATAGTGTCTGAACTATGTATGAATATTCCAGCAATTGGCATTAGGGGTATTCTAGACAGTTTATAATTGCATTAATTCACTACCATGACTAATGTGCAGCATTAAGTTTAACAACTTTTCTACATGAATACCGGGACTATGGCTAAGGAACAACGAAAGCAGAATCTATTTCTGACATAAAATTATCACTAACGATGGCTTTTTGTGCGCACAAATAAAACAATCTTGAAGAAATGCTCTGCAGAAAAACAAATTAAATACACTTCATTGGCATGAATTTAGTCTTATAAATAGTAAACGCAATTAGAGTTGCCAGATAGTTTGAGAAAAAAGGAGGTCGACGTACTATATATATAAATAATTATTATTTTAAAAAAACTTTTTACTATCGACATAACTTTTAAATTATAATGTCTTTTAATTGTGATCATGCTAATCATGTTTCAAATACGTTCACATTATTTACTTAAAAAAATGTAAAAATCTTTTTATGCCTTTCACTTGTGGTGCCAAGGTTATATATAGTTTTGACATTTCTTTTTAATTTCTACAATACTCAATCTATTAATCTTTTGCAATTATCTGGGAATGAATCATTGTTGAAATCCAGAACAATCGCTCCACAACTTTCTGAGATATGAGCCAATAAACATGATTACCTCAGATTTTTCTCATAATTTTACCACAAAACTTAAAACTTTTCAGCCCTAAAAAAAATTAATGGACAGGCTTGCTTTTATTATAAACAAATATAATAAACTATAAATAAAATATATAGTCCATGATGTCCGCCATTGCAAAATAGCTTTAAAAAATTTATATAGGGATTAAGGGCCGTATTCATAAAAAATATTTTAGGTTTATTAAAGGCTTATTTGACAGATGTTGTAGAGAAATTTGTCAAATAAGCCTTCAATAAACCTTAAATATGTTTTATGAATACGGCAGTAAATTTAGTAATAAAAAATGTACCCACTTCAACCCCTTCAGTAATGATATTAAAAGAAAGTGCCAGTAGAATACAGTAAATTCAAGATATCGTTTGTAATAAATATATGTATGTATATATGAATTGGTTGAAATATGTGTTGGTTGAAATCAACTTTTGGAAGCAACCATATGTTCCTCAGATGGTATCAATCTTTTGGAAATATCCGGGAATGAATCGCTACTGAAATTCAGCACAATCCCCTGATAACTTTCTGAGATATAAGCAAATAAACTCGACTGCCTCTATTTTTTTCCATATTTTTACGACCATAATTAAAATTTTTCAGTCATAGAATAATTTATAGGAACCTTTGGTTTTGTATATATAATATGCCTCTAGAGATATTTGTAAAAAATTTTGAATAAAGCGGGTAAAGTTATAGGCAAAAAAATTTTTTTAAATATATACTCCAAAAATTTACAAACGAAAATCAATTGTATTCAGCTTATAGAAAACCGAGAGAGTCAATGTTGGTATCATCTGAAAGGACTTGATTAGCGCAATATAAGCACTATAAAGAATTCAAGATTTATGTTGGCCGCCACTACAAAATGGCGGACAATAAATTTATGTATGGGACAAATCTGGTATTTTAAAATGTAACTTCTAGAACCCCCTCAAAATTGGTATCAAGTGAAAGGGCTTGACCAGTAAAATACAGTGAATTATTAAAAAATGTAAGATCCAAGATGGCGTCTAAAACAAAATGGCGGATCAGATTTTTTTAACCTCATTAATACGGGTTTCAAATTAAAGGACTTGACTAGTAGAATACAGGTAACTACGTAAAAATTCAAAATCAAGGATGGCGTCGGAAATAATAAGGAAAAATGGCATATAACATTAAATATAGGTAATGCTACGATGTGGGATTATACATATGTACATGATGGTGAAGGGTATTATCAGATTCGGCACGACCGAATATAGCACTCTTACATGTTTTTAATTAAAATTAATTTTTTTAACTTATTAATCCTCCATAATATGTATAATACAAATTACACTGAAATATAATTGTGTAACATATGTACTAATATAATTAAAGTTAAGCTTTTCTATTAAACTGCTGTTTCATTGCGGGCTATTCATTGAGAATGTAAAGTGGGGATTTGCAACAAATATCTATGAGCTGCAATCTTTTACTCTCAGAACAGCTGAAAAAATTACAATAAATTTTTTCTATTTCATCGAAAGTAACAATATTTTTCAAAAAATGGCAACCCATGTTGTTTATGCGACAGATTTTTTCCGCTGATTTGTAACATCACGATACAAATCAACTAACTGAACTTTAATCAAGAATTCAAGTATACTAAAAATGCACTTGTATGTGTCCAATGGATCTGAACTATATTGCTGGAAAAGCTCAATTGGTGTAAGCTGAAAACTTGTAGTGTCTCTATTAGTCTACTGTCAATTCTACAGTCCGTTTTATAAATATTTATAACGCATGTAGGAAATTGTACTTTGCATCTCTAAAAAATTTCAAGTAATCAAGTTTTTTTTAATATGGATGATAGCTGGTGATAGTTGTATGTTTTGTGGCATACATATTCTATTTTCCAACCATAGAAACCTTAAGAACTATTTTGCGAAAGAAAATTTTTTCAAAATCCCCATTTTTCTCTAAGTGTCATATTTATAACCCAGATGATAATTTTTAAAGATAAAACATAGGCATAACTACAGGGTACAATGACCCCCAAAGTATTGTTTTTGTCAACCCATCCATCCTTCCATCCAGAAATTGACAAAATTAACTTTTATACATACAAAATTAACTTAACTTACGATTTTGCCTTGCCCCAGAAAAAAAATTAATAAAACGCATTTTGGTAGTCAATTTGACCACCACTAATTTTTATGACTTTTAAAAATCATTTCTTAATACATAAAACTGATTAAGTTTTGTAATATGTTTTAGTCGAAATTTCACTAGTCTGTTTAAATTTCGGTTTTCTGCTCTTCAACACTATTGCATAGCCTCTCATTAGCATAAACCTTAAAATGGATGAATTTTTTATGCGGTTCAGATCTGTTGAACTTGTAGCCCTGTTACAAATTGAACTGTTTTTTTTTTTCAAAATCGTATTTTAGTTTCTTTGCTGATATGAATTATTTCATTGTCTTGCATCAAATTCAGTTTTCATTAGAGTGGTCTCGATAGAAACGTATTACCGATATTGCAATACTCCAGTACCTACTAAAGAAAGCGCAGTGACTTCACAACCGTTCCTTTAAAATTGCGGCGCTTAATGTATCAAAATTATTTAGCTAAGTCGTGTCACTAGTGGATATCGGTAAAATGTTTCACCTTGTCTGTAGGTAAAAGATTGTTAGATGTCTCTAGAAAAGATAGCGAGGTACTCATAGGTTACCGTTTTATGGGTTCCAGAACATGGAAAATGAATAAACATATGCTCTTTTAGAGTACCTCAAAATGATAAATTAGGAATGAAGGATATTGTAGTTCAACATTTCAATATTTTTCTTTAGGCGAGATTCAGAGTACCAGCATTAAAGATATCTACTTTGTTGATTTATTTTTTTTTTCTTATCAGTAAGGGGTCCATGTAAAATACAAACAATTTTGTGATGTATGGAAGTATACGGAGTTAGGCTTTATTCATATTAAGCCTTAACAAGTAATATTAAACCACGTTATTTATAGGGATGTTGCACGAATATATTCACTTCATAATTAAAAGGGATACAAGTGCTTTTCTTATCTTGACCGATTGTAAACTATCAGTAAAGACTTCGATACCATCTCTGCCATAATTAGACTTGATCAAAGTCTGGATCTTCTAGAAATAAGTTTTATTATTTTTTTGGTGTCTTTCTCAATAAGAAATGTGGCATATAGTGGACCTATAAATTAATACTTAGTACATTTCATTTTGACAACAAATCGCTGATAATAATCTCATGTTAATTTTTTTATTAATGCCTAACACGAATTGTGGACAAAGACTTTATTAGGGGTCAAATTACGGCATTCGATCACGATCAAAATTTTAAAATTCATATTAGAATTTCTGTTCCAAAGGCACAGTGAACTCGATCGTTCGAATAAAACTTCGATCGTAATCGAATGCCATAATTTGGCCCCAGAACTTTTATATCACAAATCAATTTAACCTTTTACTACGGAGATAGTGTTAAATTGAAAACTCTCTTTAAAGTTTTTCAATTTGATTTGATGTGATTTCGAAACAAAGTATCTATTGCTGTTTAATTTAATATGATGTTTTTGCTTCTTTTTTTATTAAAAATGTCGTGATTTATTTAAAAGAAATTATATTTTTACCACCAATTTCTTGTAGAATAAAAATTGATCAAATTTAATACCAGTGACGTCTGTGAAGATTGTATTTAAAAATTTCAAGGTTAAGCCAAAAATCTTACGTGCAAAAGTGACATTCTTAGAAGGCTAAGACTTATAAGAAACTTTGATTAACGTATTTTTCTAATTGTATATCGTTTTCTTCGTTATCTTAGAATTAACATCAAGCCCACATCTAGCACCGTTAGCATATGTAAAGCTTGCTGAAGGTAACCTTTAATCCAAGAGAGCATTAAAATTAAAATTCTTGTTATTTGTTGCTACTTAACATAATTAATACTTATTTTAAAGAAATACTTTGTTCCATATTTGGGTTACTCAGAATAGTATTTATAACTTTATTTTAACTTCTAAAATTTTTCAAACTTGAAATAAGTTGGCAACTCTAATTACGGAAATAGCATTCTTAACTGGTATCGGTGAAATGTAAAACCGGTACCTGATGGTTAAACAAAATGAGTTGGCGTATCAAAACAAAGTAGAGTTGTGTTCTTTTTTGAAATGAACAACAGCAACAACAACATCAAAATATTGTAAAGATTTTTTCTTAAATTTTAAAGACGACGACATAACAACAAAACACGAGATTCTCTTTTTCTCCAACCAACCAGGCAACAATTTGCAAATACATATAAACAAACATACATGATCGATTAATAAATATGCAACAGTGTTTGTTTGTTTGTTTGTTATATGCCTGTGCTAACAAAACATAAAACATACACACGCATGAATATTATACATCATACATACAAACATACATACATTTGTATGAACTCGGACATAAGTAGGAACTGTTGCAACAACAGGCATGTGTGTTTATCATTTGAATAGCAAGTTGTGAGGTAAACTTGGCTAAACATAATTAATGCTAAAAATAATACACGCAAATTTACAGCCATAATTTTATTGCAGTACATACATATATGCACTGCTTTATTTGAGAATGGAATGGAGAATGTGGTTGTCTGAGCCAACTCAAGACAGTTAAAATTAAGAACATAAGACACTTAAAAAACCTTTTCAAAAAATATGCATTTTAATTAATGTGGAAAAGATTAAGCATAAAAATGAAGTAAAAAAAAAATATCTTAAAATTTGTGCAACAAGCGACAGTTAAGATGGAATATTAAGGAAATTAAAGCTAAAAACAGTTTGTTTTATTGTCCCTTTAGTAGTAATATGGATTTCGAAACCAGTTCCCTGTGTATAGTTTTACTTTTCAGTTACATATTTATTTGTGCAACATATTCTGCCTATCGCACGACTATAAGTAAAGCCTAATGAACTCTGATGTCCTTTTGTACCCAATTTTATTATTGTTCTGTTAATAATTTTGCATAACATGTTGATTTTTATTTAATTTAATTTATTATTTTATTTTTATTCTTATTTGGTTATTTGTTGCAATTTAACTTTGATGCAAACGGATGCAACAAAAATTCATATCAAAAATTTATTCATTATTCGTAAAGTGAACTTTTTCTAAACAGACCGATATAAAATGGAAAATTTGTTTATTAGCAGCAGATTCTTATCCTGAAAATGAATGTTAAATTCGTTTTTATATAAATTTTTTTTTCTATTTTCTTATATTTTGGTCTTATGATTGAATGCGTTAGAAAATTTGCAATAAAACAATATATAAATATATAATATATTTATAATGAAAAAAAAAAAATAACAATAAAAACATTTCTATAGTTATATTCTATAATATTTAACATAAACACAAGGTGGCCAATCGTTAATAGTTATGCCTGTATTTTTTCAAATTTTTATTTAGTTCAAAAATGTTTAAGTTTGAACAAGGCATATCCATAAGGTATATGCATTGCGGCAACAAACACAACAATAAAAAAACACATGTATTTTGTTTGTGTATATATGCCGGCATATGTCAAACAATTTTTTTTATTTTCTTCTTTAATTTAAATAATTTTTAAAAAACTTTTTATTCATGGTTTTGTATTTTTTAAAACGTTTTAAACCAACTGAAATTGCGAATTATTTATTGTATAATAAAATAAAAAAATTTTGTTTGACAACTGCAGGCAAGACTTTTAAAAAAGTCGGTAACGCTCAAGGCGAATTCATACAGGTGAAATTCTCAGCACATGATGATGGGAAAACACAATGTCTAAATTTGTTGAATTCTCCTTGATTCCATTTGTTAATGCTGGAATGGGAAATTACATTTTGGATTCCGAATTAAACATTTAACTTAATTGTGGGTTTTTGATGATATATTTACCAACTTTATGTATATTTGTTGTTCTTGCACCATTTATAATGTGCTTCACAAACACATATTCTTTTTTTTATAAAATTTTATTGAATTAAACATATAAAAGCAACTGTTCAATCTCTGTTATACTACATTTACATCTGAGCGAAATCTAGTAGATTTGATTTAAAATCTTTATTAAAATCTAAACCGTTTATACCACTATTTTTTGACATTTTGCAAGATTTCGTTTTCAAAACAATATATTTATTTACAAGGTGGTCTGAGAAGCTCTCTTTGTTCTACTTCTCCAAAATTCAAACTCCATATAAAAAAAAATGGAAACAATAAAGTACTTGTGCGATTGCAACCACCTTATATATTATGATTGAATTTTTCTGTGTGCAGCGTAGTATATTTTGTTACAATTTAATAAAAACTACAGTTGCATCACGAAGTAGTACTACATTTTAAGTAGATTTTGCCAAAATCTAGTGGCGAAGTAGATTTCGTTTTGTATGGGAAATCCGGTAGAAATGAACAAGATTTCGTTCAAAATCCCGTAAGTACTAGATTTTGTGTAGGTGTAAATGTAGTATTATACAAATTGACCTTGACAGAAAAAATCCCCTAAAAAGCTGTTTTCTTGTATCAACTCGCCGTTGCATATACCTGTATGAATATGCCTTGGTAAGGTTTAAAAATGTGAATATAAAAAAAAACAGTCAGTTGATTGGATACGAGTACCTTATGGATATGCCTTGAGCTTGAATATTACTTTTCACAGGGTATGGATAGTATATTTTCATTTCTTTTAGAAATATCTAGAATTGCTTTCAATCTAAATTAGCCAAGAGTATATTTCAAATACTGCAGTCTCGCTCTTAAATAGCAAAACTCTAAAAGTTTATAGCCTTTACGAAATTTTTTTTTTTAGCTATTTTTATTGCGAATTACTTGGTTATTTGGTGATTACGTGCCCATCATTAATAAAGGGCATGTTCATTTTCGGAAATAAAAATCACGTCGTTGTTTATGTGGTACAATTTATGAGTAGCCAAGGCAGTTATGTCCAAAACCATAAAAAAAATAATGATAGTGGCCAACGTTTCGTCGATTGCTTTGTAGTATTCTCTGAAAATAAATGGTGTATGACATCAACACCACCTTTGGCTTTAGTTTTTACTAGGCAAATAGGAACAAATTGTAATGTTATTTCAGAGACCAAGATCTTCCCTTCTACGCTTTAACTTTCGTCGAAATATACGTTTTTTATTTTCTAAGCGTTCCAACTAGCATTCAATTTTTGGGAAAGTAAATGTTCTGCAGGATTTAACATTGTCGAAAAATTGTCCATAGTTATATTTCAGTCGGTTCTCCTGAATTTGGAAAATAGATCCCTTACCACTTGTTCGGCTTGTTTATTTTTACATTCAGATGCGGCTTAGCTGATATGAATCTGTCTATGCAATGAAAAAGAAATTAAAGCGTCACAAATGCACAAAAACTTTATTTCGTATTTTGCAGGTCTCGACAAATATACTGGGTGAAACGAAAACGAATTAACAATTAATTAGCTTATAAAAAAATTAATAAGATTGTTGTTCAACTCGATATAGAATTATATCTAAAATATTTTTTAAATATCCCTGATGATGATCCACGAAGTAGGTCGAAATATTGGAATAAAATAAATAAAGAAATTTAAAATATTTTCTTTAAAAATAAAACAACAAAATTGAATTTTTATGACCTAAAGCCAAACAAAAATCTACAACAAAAAAAATAATAATAAAAATATAAATAATATGTTAAATAAAAAAAATAAAATAAAAAACAAATTTAAAAAAAAAAATATAAAAAAATAAAAATTTTTTTTTTTGGCTCAGCTGGGATTCGATGGCACGTTTACTCTAACCAATATACACTTTTGTATGTTTGTAATGTTGTTTTTGAGAAAAAAAATCGAGGTGGTCGTGGGTTTTTGCTCATATCTCAGTTGTTTATGTACCGATGTTTCTGATTTTTAATACCGATCTACTCCCGAATATTTCTGATATTTTAATATCTCACCCGGGTTAAAGGGATTTCGGGGGGGCTTCAAAAAGTCGATTTCAACATACACACGGACAGACGGTCAGACTGACAGAGCTTAATCGACTCCCCTATTCATAAGCTCTCAGAAAATATATACTTTATGGGGTCGGAAATGAAAATTGTAGAAATTTACACGGAATGACAAACCTATATATACCCTTTTTATACCCTTCACACAGTAAAAAACGGTATATATAGGTTTGTCATTCCGTGTGAAATTTCTACAATTTTCATTTCCGACCCCATAAAGTATATATTTTCTGAAAGCTTATGAATAGGGGAGTCGATTAAGCTCTGTCAGTCTGTCCGTCTGACCGTCTGTCCGTGTGTATGTTGAAATCAACTTTTTGAAGCCCCCCGACATAGGTTGGACCCGGGTAAGGTACTAAAATATCATAAATATTCGGGAATAGATCGGTATTGAAAATCAGAAACATCGGTACATAAACAACTGAGATATGAGCAAAAACCCACGACCACCTCGATTTTTTTCTTCACAAAAACAACATTACAACAACAACATACATACATACAAACGTGTATACTGGTTAGAGAAAACGTGGCATCGAATCCCAGCTGAGCCAAAAAAAAATTTTTTTTAATATTTTTAAAATTTTTTTTTAAATTTTTTCTTATTTTTTTTTTTATTTTTTATTTAATATATTATTTATATATTTATTATTATTTTTTTTTTTAAATTTTTTTTTTTTAATTTTTTTTTATTATTTTTGTTTATATATATTATATACATAATAATTTTTTTTTTAATTTTTTAAAAAAAATTTTTTTTTTAAATTTTTTTTTAATTTTTTTTTTTTTTTAACATACATACGTGAATGTATAATTTTACAATGGGATGAATGGTGACACAAACCACTGTTATTGCATGACTACACGTTGTGAAGGGTATATAAGATTCGGCACGGCCGAATATAGCGCTCTTACTTGTTCACTGTGTAAAGGGTATAAAAAACATACAAGTCTGCTATTGTCACTTTCTGCTATTTTTTAAGGGTTTTATTTTATTATAGTTCAAGCATTGCATGCATGCATTCTATATGTTGCTATGCTTTAAGACACAACAAATTAATACAGACGAATTTATACACGTGACCTTATCAGCTTTCTTCAGTCTCCCTATATAAAATATAATAACAATTTTTTGGAATATGTGTATCAATATCATCACCGTTGTATATGCCAGATTAAATATGGCTTGAACCTAATAACAATGCTGTTTCTGTTTAAAACCAAAGAATAAATGTTAATTTTTGCATATAGTGTATATTTTAAGGTTATTAAAAACTTGCGTGGTATATATTGGTTATGCATCCTACGGTCAAGTAAGTTTACTTAATTTAAAAAGAAACACTATTCTTAGAAATATGGGGAATTCCCCAAAAATTTCTTATTACCTTTCCTGTAAAAACATCCGGAAAATCCCAAACCTATTTGTAATAAAAAAAACCTTTTTAATCTCGGATGATTTAATGCCCAAATGTTGGTAAGGATAGTGTGTTGTGTTGTTGCAGGAAATCGTAGTATCATTTACCGGGAAATTTAAATTTTTGGTTCTATAATATTGTACTATGATAGACAACGTGCTCTTATTTTTCTATAGCTCTCTAGCTATCACAATTCTATAATAAGCCAAAGCCCTGTTTAAGTTCAGGAGTACATTCAAGAATTGTTTATAAAGCCCTTGAATATCTGTAGTCCCTTCTATTCCACCGTGCTAGATCCGTCCAAGCTAGTAACCGTTTGTGGCCAATGCCCCTTTATACGAGTATGATATTCAGAACAATATCGTAAGTTACATATTATTTTGAGTTACATATTATTATATATGCAGATACTATCCACAGTTTTATTTTAGTTTGACCATCGCATTATAGATGAGGTAATTTTTGGCAATTTCACAAACCTAAGTATGTACAATATATGTACATATTGACAGGTATGTGATATTTTGATGACGATATTTTGTTTTTCAATATTGAGAGATGTACTCCGTAAACTATGGAACTCCAGTAAAATTTAAGAATCATCAAATACTCGCTTCGGGAGACATATTCGGTCAGACCATTGGCATAACTACAAATTTTCTCTAATGGTGGCAAAAGCTTAAATATTTTTTTTTTCTATAGACAGTTTGACTTATATTTTAATATTTTGTGAGGAAAAATATTCATATCTTAAGTCTTCAATGATTTATAACATTTTTAAATATTCGTTACTTTTAAGCGTTAATAGCTGCTCTTTGAATAATCGACTAAAAATATATTTACGCCGTTCGGCTTCGGTAATTGTGCACTAGGTTAGGTTAGGTTGAAAAAGAGGGGCACTAAAAGCCCAAACCCATAACAGGTATATACGTAAGCCCCATTGGCATGTTGTGCGCTATATAGTAATGAAAAATTCCCCTATTAAAACATAATCCTAATTTCGTCAATATCGACTAGGTTAGAGAACTAGTTCGTTCAATGTTATCCCATATTGATCTCAAATTTTATCTCTCAGGCATTCCAGGTCCGGCATAGTATCCACCTTAAAGTGTTCGCGCTTAATACGCCCAAACGTAGGGCATTGACAAAGGAAATGTTCCAAAGTCTCCTCCTCCTCGCACACCCTACATGTCGTTTCATTCGACTGTCTAATGCGAGAAATTGTGCACTAAACACATTATCTTTTTAGCTAATTTGCTCTTCTGGTTTAAACTAAGCTCACCAGTAAGTTATTGAAAGCCAATAATTTTGGTGCGTTAATGTTGTACAAAATATATTCCAGGAGCAAATGTAAGAAATAATCTTTTATTGCGAAATTTTTCTAACACATATTTGTATAAACAAATATATGTTGCATGTCTATAAAGGCATAAAAAATTATTATTTTCAAGTAAAAGTTATTAATAAGTTAAACAAAGCGTTTTTAAATCATAAAAAATAAAATAACTCGACTCTGGTCACTTTTACATAAAGAAGTTCTAGGCAATACCATCGTTATATAAATACATTTCAGATTTATGTGTATGAAAATAAATTTATAGGAAATAATATACAGAAATATCTTGTAACTTACTTTCAAAGACATGACCAGTAGCCTGTTAAAATAATAAATAAATTAGTTAAAACTATAAAAGACACATCAACTATGTGCCAACAGCATACATACTAGAAACAATTATTCCAAGTTATACCGAGAAATATATCAATAAATTACTTATGAAACAGATTGGCATCAATACAATATGCAACTTTGTGAGTAGGAAACTATATAAAATAATAATATTCTCGTACCAAACACAAATCAAACCAAAAAATAAAAATAAATTAGAAAATGACTTATGCGAGCCGGCAAGCAACTGGTCGACTAGCCAAACAAGAACAGTAGAGAGTGCCCATTACAGCCATTACGCTTTTGTAAATAAATTTATTATATTTTATACACAAACACTCAGTTATTCATATTAGTTTAATAATATGCAAAATAATCATTTATTCATAAACGAGTCATACATACATCTTTGCTATTCAAGCACTCACTTATATATTAAAACCATTACCGGGGCTTCAGCTTTGCAACGCAAACCCAAGTATTCATATATTCATTTTCAAAAATTGATCATAAATTAAATATTGAAACCAAGGATGATGCACTTAGCGAATGCATGCAGAAAATGATGAATGATTTTAAATCGAACAAGAGTAGGGCAGAAAATATTTAATTATTCTTAGATTAGCCTAAATGCTTTTATTTAGTTATAAAATTAACAAAAATTTTTATTTTATTTTTCTTTCAGAATACTTAGATGCGATTAGAAGCTTAGGGTCAATCTCCATAATCAGCAAAGCTATCAGTTTGGAAAAATGTGCTCAATTTATCGTAATCGCATTAATTATCGTGGAACACCTAGTAGCAGTTCGCCTGGTAGTCCATCCACATTAACCAAAGATTTAGAAGCCGATAGTAATAACAATGATAGTGACAACAACATAATAATGTCAAGGAAATCCGAAAGTCCGCCAGAAATCAGGGAAAACAATAGTAAATCACCTGCAATAGTACATGCATGCAATAATTTAGCGATAGAGCATGCAGATGAGGCTGAAGAGGATGCAATAATGAAACCAAAGGAGAATGAAGAAACAGAGCGGGATAAGGCGAGGGAAAGAACACATAAGGATGAAGCTTTGGACTTATCGCTATTACCCAATGGTCTACCAACCAAAGGTCATGTTTCTTTGGAGGCATTACAACACACTAAAGTGGCGGTAGCCCAATTTGCCGCATCAGCTTTAGCTCAGACACCCTACTTTGGTGAGAGACCCAATGACTTGACAGCCATATTAAATGTACAACGGCAGCATTTAATGCAATTACAATTTATACAGCATTTACAAAGTCAATTGAAGAGGAGAAATCAGATGAGAGAGTATGGCGAAGATGATGAAGTCCAGGAGGAAGAAGAAGAAGAAGAGCAGGAGAAAGAAGATAATGGGGAAGATTTAGAGGAAGATGTTGATGAAGAGGCTCTTAACGAGAAATATCTACAGCAAGAAGAATTAGATTTAAGTAAAAAATCGCTAAATGTCAGAGAACCGATTGACGATAAAAATAAAAATGGTTTAGAGTCGAATAGCTTTTTTAGAGAGGAGAAATTAAAGACTGATAACAATGTTTTAAGTAAAAGTCCAAAAGAATTAGATGACAAAGTGCAATCACGAAACTATCAGCCCCTGTTAAGTGGCATTAGTTCTTCGTTAGCCTCTACAATTATAACCAATCATGATCCAATACCCCCGCCTCATGAACCCAATTGCCTGGAAATGTTGCAACGACGTACGGAAGAAGTTTTGGATTCAGCTTCACAAAGTTTACATGCCTCCCAAATGCAAGAAGAATACGAGTATATTCAAAAGGATGGACAGGGTCGAGGGGAAATATTTAAGCATCGTTGTAAATATTGCGGAAAAATATTTGGATCATTTTCGGCCTTGCAAATACATCTGAGATCACACACTGGTGAAAGACCTTTCGTCTGTAATGTTTGTGGTAGTAAATTTACTACCAAAGGCAACTTGAAGGTACATTATCAAAGACATACGCAAATATACCCGCCCATTTTAATGCCACCAGGTGTAGGGCCACCCTTAGATATGCCTCCGTCTATGAGAGAATCTTTAGGGCCACAAGCTCAACAAATGCACCACCAACCTCCACCTCCACTCCCCTCAGCTATGAATAGTTTAAACAATTTGCCCTTGCGAATCGCCTTCAATGAAAAGCCTTTAACTAAAGATGCCGAAGACGACAATGAAATTCCTATGAATACCAAAGAATGTGAAATTAGTGTAGAGGATCAGGAAAAAGAGTTAAATCCGGATATTTCCAAGTCCATAGAACACCCCGAAGATTTAAGTAAGCCAACAACAGCAAAGGAGGAAGAGGAGCCAAAACCAAAACCATTGGTTAGAGTTAAAACTCCACAGGCATTAATGGAACCCATCCCCGCGGAGCTGCCAAACGATAAACCTGAAAGACCGGTCATGTCATTAACTCCAAAACGTTCTAGTTCACAGCGAAAGCGCAGCTCAACAGCCGGCACACCACCCCATGAACAGAGAAAAATAAGCATGGAGTCTGATATACCAGAACATCATTTATCCAAACTTTACAGGAGATCATCCCTTAGTCGCAATAGTAGTATGGAACATTTGACGGGAGACTTTTGTCAAGTTGAGCAATTTGTTGATAAATCATGGGAGGACTTAATAGAAATAGACACAACTTCGGAGACTTCCAAACTGCAGCAATTGGTTGATAATATAGAGAATAAATTAACAGATCCCAATCAGTGTATATTTTGTCAGAAGGTAATGTCTTGCCGTAGTTCATTACAAATGCACATACGAACCCACACTGGAGAAAGACCATTTAGATGTAAAATCTGTGGCAGGGCCTTTGCAACAAAGGGAAATTTAAAGGCTCACATGAGCATACATAAGATCAAACCTCCAATGCGTTCTCAATTCAAATGTCCCGTCTGTCATCAGAAGTTTTCCAATGGCGTTATACTACAACAACACATACGTATACATACCATAGATGATGGGTCAGGAGGTTGTGGCTCGCACTTGGCCGGACAGTCTAGTGAAATGGCAGCCGCTATTGCAGAACACAATAATAGAATGCGTGCCCATATGGAAGCAGCCATAATGGAGGATCAAAATTCTAATAAATCACTAGGAGCTTCAGAAAATTTAGACTTTTCTACCACCTCTGAATATTCCGGGCAAAGATCAGAGTCATCGCAAGGAGACTTTGACGAGTACATGACTATGGAGAGTACCGATGATTCGCGAGAGAACTCATCTTCTGTTACACCTTTAGATAAGAGAACTCCTGTTGAGGGTGAAGATAAACAAGAACAAGATTCTGAACGCTCCGAGTCTGTAACACAAGCAATAGATTTAACATCTCGCAATGGTTCGGAGCATACACAGAAAGCTTTCGAAAAATTACCCCATTTGATGGGGATGCCACATAATCTTTGGTTAATGGCGGCTGCCCGAGAAGAAATACAAAATTTAGGAAATCATGGGAAATTTCCTCTATTACCGTTTGGGCCTTTGGGATTTATGGGTAAGAGATAAATAACCGATGGTATAACATATATATGAAACCCCACACATTTTAGGCATGTATTTAAATGAATTCATAAATGATTGTATATTTTTCCCAAAGTAATTGCTTCCTCATACCTTGACCAGCAGTGGGCCAAATGAAGCCGAATTTCCCTTAAATAACATAAATATATCTTGCAAAAAATAATATACAAAAAAGCATAGTATACGCAGGATAATACGTAGATAAAACTAAATATTGTAGTTATTTTTACAGATATGTTCAAATTTAATGTATTTGGCAGTGATTGTCGAAACTCTGTATAAAGAAGGGAAGAAGAAGATCTAAATCCATTAAATGTTGCACACACTGTTAAGCACTGTTTTAAGTAAAAGTCCAAATGAATCAGATGACAAAGTGCAAATACCAATCTATCAGCCCGTGTTAATTGGCATTAGTTGTTCGTTAGCTTCTACAATTATAACCAATCATGAGCCAATACCCCCGCCTCATGAACCCAATTGTCTGGAAATGTTGCAACGACGTTTTTAGTCTGTAATAACGATCTAAAAATTCGTCCGAGATAGTCAAAGATTGGCTATTTTATAAATCCCATAGAGTTTTGCCTTATCCTTCGCAAAGCGTATATATACATTCCATGTAGGATTTGAGCGCTCACACTAAAATATTAACAAAAAGCTTAATATTAAAATTTTTTGGTGGTTTTTTATTCCGTACAAGTTTTTTTTCCAATTAATATTAATAATTTTGTTGTTGTCATTGTATATGTATAGGTTTGTCATTCCGTGTGAAATTTCTACAATTTTCATTTCCGACCCGATAAAGTATATATTTTCTGAGAGCTTACGAATAGGGGAGTCGATTAAGCTCTGTCAGTCTGACCGTCTATCCGTGTGTATGCTGAAATCATTATTTTGAAGCCCCCCGAAGTCGCCTGGACCCGGGTAAAGCATTAAAATATCAAAAATATTTGGGATCAGATCGGATATGAGAAAAAACCCACGGCCACCTCGTTTTTTTAACACAAAAACAACATACAACAACAACATACATACATACAAAAGTGGTATACTGGTTAGAGTAAACGTGGCATCGAACCCCAGCTGAGCCCAAAAAAAATTTTATTATATTTTTTATTTTATATATTATTAAATTTTTATTATTTTTTTTTTAATTTATGTTTAAATTTTTTTTGTTTTTTCAATTTTATATTTTTTTCTTATTTTTTTTTTAATATTTCCTTAATTTTTTTTTATTATTATTTTATATTTATTATTTATATTTCTATTATTTTTTTTTAAATTTTTTTAAAATTTTTTTTTTAATTTTTTTTAAATTTTTTTTTTTTAATTTTTTTTGTCTTTTTATACCCTTCACACAGTGAAAAAGGGTATATATATGTAGGTTTGTCATTCCGTGTGAAATTTCTACAATTTTCATTTCCGACCCCATAAAGTATATATTTTCTGAAAGCTTATGAATAGGGGAGTCGATTAAGCTCTGTCAGTCTGTCCGTCTGACCGTCTGTCCGTGTGTATGTTGAAATCAACTTTTTGAAGCCCCCCGACATCGCTTGGACTCGGGTGAGGTATTAAAATATCAGAAATATTCGGGAGTAGATCGGTATTGAAAATCAGAAACATCGGTACATAAACAACTGTGATATGAGCAAAAACCCACGACCACCTCGAATTTTTTTTTCACAAAAACAACATTACAACAACAACATGCATACATACAAACGTGTATACTGGTTAGAGAAAACGTGGCATCGAATCCCAGCTGAGCCAAAAAAATTTTTTTTTTTATTTTTTTACATTTTTTTTTATAATTTTTTTTTTGTTTTTTTTTTTTATTTTTTATTTAATATATTATTTATATATTTATTATTTTTTTTTAATTTTTTTTTTATTTTTTTTGTTTTATATTTATTATATATATTTTAATTATTTTAAAAAAAATTTTTTTTTTTCATTTTTTTTTAATTTTTTTTTAAATTTTTTTTTTTATTTTTTTTTTAACATAAATACGTAAATTTATAATTTTACAATGGGATGTTTTTATATATGAATGTTTTTTTTATATATGTACGTACATATATCATATGGAATGGTGATACAAACTACTGTTATTGCATGACTACACGTTGTGAAGGGTATATAAGATTCGGCACGGCCGAATATAGCGCTCTTACTTGTTTAATTTTTTTTGTTTTATATTTAAATTTTTTTTTTAATATTTCCTTAATTTTTTTTAAATTTTTTTTTATTTTATATTTTTTATATAAATTTCTATTATTTTTTTTAATTTTTTATATCTTTTTTATTTTTTTTTGTTGTATATTTAAAAATTTTTTTTTTATTTTTTGTTAAATTTTCTTTTTTATAAATTTAAATTTATAATTTTACAATTGGATGTTTTTATATATGAAAAATTTTTATCTGCATGCACGTATATCATATGAGATGAATAGTGATACAAACTATTGTTATTGCGTGACACTACACGTTGTGAAGGGTATATAAGATTCGGCATGGCCGAATATAGCAATTTTACTTGTTTTGTTATTCAGTTTGCACTAGTTGTATATTCATTTTAGAGCCCACAAATATATATTTTTTGAATGCTGGTTTCATTTTAGGACGATCTACGATAGATAGTCAATCGGTCTGTCCGTCTGTTAAAAGCTTAAGTAGAAAAACTTAGGGGATATAATTTTCCAAAATGTTTTTAATACTTCAGAAGTGAATGATATTGAAAATGGGCTAAATCCGTGTATAAGGAAGAGTGCTATAGCTATAAATGCAAGAGTAGGGCATAATAAAATGTTCTTAAATCGAATAAGAAGCGATTGCGTCCTAACGCAATAACGTAGAGCGATACAATTTTATAAGTAAAAAGTACAAAGTGTGTTCCCCTAAAAATTTTCTACATCCAGACATTACAAAAGGAGCTATAGATCAGTATGTACGAACATTCACACCGCACAGTGTCTTTTTGGTCTATTTAAAACGTAAGAAAAGAAAATTAAAATTCAATATAAAACTCTTTATTGAATTTAATAGCAGAAACTACTTTGCCACGCCTAATTTAACGCCCACTTTTCACATTATCCACTGTTAATGAAATGTAAAAGCTCAGAAAAGCGACATACTCAGATGTATACTGATGAAATTTCCCATATATAGCTTACTACGCAATGATTTTATAATGAGGGAAAATGAATGTGACACGCCCATTTAAAGGTCTATCGCCCATATAACGCCTTATCTTAAATTCAAATTATTTCTGTATAGACAAAAACTAAGGAATAAAAAAAGAGATAGGAAGTGAATTATCTAAATCGAAATCAAACATTAATTGTATTATTTAAAAATTAGGAGGTGCCATGCCCACAGAAAGTTCAAAGTATATTTTAACCACCTCTTCTTACCAATTCACATGCTTCAGTTTCCGTTAATATACAATATTGTAGTAAAAAAGAGTGAGTAGTATCACTTACAATCTAGAAAGACTTAAGGTTTTATTGTAAGACTAAATTTAACAAAATAAATTAATAGCAGATCTAAGTAACACACATTTTAGTATAAATACAATACTCCATATTGTTTGCTGTTAATAAAATATTACATTATGTTAAAATATTATATAAAAGTTTTACCCAAAATTGGTGGTCAGTATCAAAAATTCAGCTCTTACTTATTTCTTTATATAAAGTCATAATGAAAATGGGGTTTTATGTTTAATTACAATTAGCGTGTTGTAGGGTCGATCCATTTGACTGCAATCTAGTTGTAATATAAAATAATTGTAAAGAACTGGGTTTGCAAAAAAAAAAAAAAAATTATCAACATTTTGATTCAACATGTTATACTTTATTTTTTGTTTGTTATAGTAGCAACTTAAAACGCTTATAACTCCTGAAATAACGAAGCAACTTTTATAAGATTAAGATCGTGCACATCCTGCAAATATTCTTTCAATTATATCGATTGTTTTTATAATGTATCGTGTATCGGTATCGTGAAATGATAACCAGTTTCTTCTTGCCTAGAATTGAAGAAATGAATGTGGAGGGCATGTGGTTTCAACAAGATGGCGCCACATGTCATACAGCCAGAGAAACAATTCAATTGCTGCATCAGTCATTTCCCGGTCGTGTTATTTCGCGTTTTGGAGACCAGAATTAGCCGCCTAGATCGTATGATTTAACACCTTTAGATTTTTTTCTTTGGGGTTTTTTGAAGTCGATGGTTTACGCGAATAAGCCGACGACGACTCAAGCCTTAAAAAAGGAAATTGGACGCTGCATTAATGAAATACCGCAGCATTTATGCAAAAAGGTCATTGAAAATTTCATTAAAAGATCGCGTGTGTGCCAGCAAAGCCGCGGCGGTCATCTGCACAACATATTGTTCCATACATAACCTCATTCTGTCTTCTTTACGATATAATAAAGTTTCACGATTTTTTTTTTTAAATATCTGTGTTTTATTTAAAATTTTAAAATTGCGTTCTAGTTGGGGCACCCGATATAATCAATGTTTTTTTTTCTATTTGGATTTGCCCTAGTAGATCGCCATAATTCTTAATTATTTACAATTATTTTTTCAATAAAATAAAATTTAAAAAATATATAATTTACAATAAAATATGGCATATGAACATTATTTATTATAAAAAAAGAAAATAATGCTAAATAAAGAGAAAACAAAACCATGTGTAAATAAAAGAAACTTATGCCGGAATAAATTTCCATCACTGTCAGTACATGTTATTTAAAGCGTAATTTCTGTGACATTGCCTGCCTCAATATGTATTCAAACATACTTACGTACATCTGTAGATTCAAGCAAATGGCAAAAAATAAAAACATTTTAAGTAGCAGCAGTCTGTTTTGGTTTTTTGTTGTTATTCGAAAATGACAAAGTTTTTCCGTCTGTCACCTTTGACCCAAAGTAGTAGCAGAAGCTGAAAAAATCCGACAAACTTAAATAACAATGTACGACATAATTCAATTGGACCCAAACAACAAAGAATGTCTTCTTTCTATATGAATTTACGATTTCGAATCTTTAATTCAAATGAAATTTATCTATAGCACCAAGAAAATCTTAAAATACACGTCAGTGCAGAAACACTGTCGGGTATGTGCTTAAAAGCATATAATTCAAAATATGTTGTTTTGGTATTTGTGTTTGAACGTATACAATTAATAAATATTAAATTGGAAATGTTTAAATAAAATTTGCAAAAATTATATTTTTTCATTTAGATATTTAATACTACAAATTATTGAGCTTAATATCGTTTATAAAAGCTTTATCTTTATAAATAAAAACTAAATGTGGTTCGTTGTTAATCGCATTACTTAACAACGGTTGCACCGATTTTGTTAATTTTTTTTTTATTTATATGTTTGTCATAACCCAGCTTAGTTTTTACAGAAAGAAAACTTGGCTTCGCCCACTTTAAAAATTTATCTAAAATCGGAGAACGGTTGGACCGATTTGTCACCTCCATACAAAATCAGCAATTTTTGCGGCATATTCAGAGTACAGTTATACACAAAGGGTTCAAAATTCCTGTCGGGTATTACATTCCCCCAGGGGCATTTATCCTTGGCTATTCCCAGGCCTTGGTGTATTGTCAGTACGGGGTAGAGAGGTGAGATCAATACCTCTGGCTTCTTTTAAGCCAAAATTTGGGACAATAAATACTCTGGCCAGGAGCATGAATTTGCGGCTGACCAGGAATTATCTGGTACCACAGGAACCAGTAAGCCCTCTGAACTTGTTCTGGACTAGTTATTAGTGAGGTCCCTTCGGCGAGCATGTGGTGGCTGTGCTAATCCCAAGCGGGTAACGGATTCGGGGGTGGTTAATGTCAGATGCTTGACTTCGGTCAGACTTCAGACAACCAACTTTCTTTATGGGCACTGTTGGCATTAATACAGAATAGAGAGGCGACAACACTGTAGACTTCGGGCAATCATTTATGTCTCGGGGTGCTAAAGCCTTTAAATAGAAATAGTTGCATGGTGGGTTGTTCGAAATAAAAAGAGATACAAGATATTTGGGAACTATTACATCTATAATCTAAGTACTTTGTATATTTTTTATCTTATTTGTCTTATTCCAATTAAACATCAATATGATTTCAGCAGGGGAAGTGTCAACCCCCCTTATAAAGAACTCATTATATGATTTATTTTCAATCCTGTTATTAGATGCTTTAATAACAATTTTATTATTAATTCCAATAATTAGATAGGATCGAATTAGGGTACTTGGTACCTCCCATGCAAAGGAAATATATCTAATGGCATATCTACAGAACTTGACTTGTGTAGCATTGAATTATATACGATATCAAGTTACTTTTTCGGGCGCAAAATCAATAGGATCAGACGAGAGGACGTGTGGCCCCTATACCAAAAAAAAAACAATACAAAAGGGATTTCTGAAAAATTTTAGTCTCTATTTGTTTTCAACTTAGTACGAGCCACTTTTGATACCAGATTTCTTATTAGAAATAGAAATGGTGAGGATCAGAGAAGGGGGAGTGTTACCCTCAAACGAATGAAATAAAATTTCTGACAATTATAGCATACGTAACAAGGGGTTGTAGATAAAATTAAAATATATTTCCTAATATGTAGAATGCCAAAACATTGTTGGGGACAGCGTTCTTCTAGTTTTTTTTTTTTTTTGTAAAACAAGATTTCAACACTGCTTCAAAGAGCATTTCCATAAAATTAATAAAACTATATTAATTAAAATCGCAGAATTGTAATATAACTTGAGCAATATAGTTAATGATAATTAAAAATCTACATTCCATTATATCGAGTAGTAACATCAACCGTAAGCAAATATTTTGCACTGTACACATGTACACATAAATATTTATTTATTTTCATTATACAATGTTTTTATACAATCTATATGAGTTACGCGATTTATATTGTTTTAAATATACTACAAAAAAACGTATAATTTTTAGCGCATACATAGATCATTGCTTTGACTTGATTTCTTTATAACATTTTTTGTGTGTGAGCATTTCTTCTCACTCTAGGCGTCATTATGTCACAACATTTTATTCAACACAAAATTTATGTTCAATAGCCCAACAGTATGATGTTTTGTGTAGATATCAAGTAATTAATTTTTTTTCCTTCATATAAATAGTCATTTTAATTGCAATTTTTATATCTTGTTTTAAAGGTTTACCACCTCAGGCCCATATCTGTCAGTTGTGCTTTAAATTATTTCCAAATCCCTCAGCATTGGAAGCACACTTTCAAAGTGATCACACCAAAGAAACAGCTACTGATGTTACGGCTGCAGCGCCAACATCATTATCACCATCGTCAGCAATATCGCAGGTCACAACAAGATCGATCACGAATACAACAACTACTAAAGCTAATGATGGCATCGCTACTGACCCAACGATTGTTGAGAGTTATGATAAAAATTGTGATACTAGAGCAGAGAACTCGGAATCAATGTCATTCAATAGAAAGGTAAGTAGTACAATTAAAATTGTTGCAAACTACTATTTTCTTTTTGCAGAAGTGAAACAATTTAAATTTTTATTCCCATATAATCATAACCAATTATACAAATTAAAAAAATATATTACTTTGTATTTAAAGTGATTTTCATTTAAAAATAATTTTACGGAATACTTTTTGAATAATCCATAATTCGTTACTGTCGAAATTTTCCGAATGTATGCAAAAAGCTTTGTCTTACTAAAAATTATGTTTTTTAGTCAAATATCCTTTAAAATATTTAGCCTTTTTCGATTTTGTTTAATAAGATTTAGCATTTTTTGGTCGGCACGAACTAACAGCACTGGTATAAAGTTTCGTAATAATTATGAAAGCGTATAATTGAAAAACATATAATTTACTTTGCACGAGGTTTTGGGAAATTTTGGGTTAATGCGAATAATCCAAAAACAATTCCCGAGATGAAACCCGATGCCCAACACGTCATAGGTGAGTTGCAGTCACATCTGAAATTCACAAGATTTCAAAAGAAGAGTAATGGCTGGTCATCAAATTCGTGGGGCTCTGACGAATATTTTTTTCATACCGACCATCGCATACACGGAAACGCCGAATAACGATTATGAAACTTTAATTGTAACGAAATAGAACATCAAGCATTAAATACAGAGTATTGGAAGGAACTTGCTACGGCCCTTTGCTGCTTGTAGGAGTTTAAAGAAACTAATGTTTAAATACAAAACAAATACGTATTTATCCTGGTTGTTGTACTCATTTTTATACCCTTCACCTGTGGTGCACAAGGGTATAATATATATCTTTGTCATTCCGTTTGTAATTTCTACAATTTTTATTTCCGACCCCATAAAGTATATATTTTCTAAAAGTTTATGAATAGAGGAGTCGATTAAACTCAGACCGTCTGCCCGTCTGTCCGTGTGTTTGTTGAAATCAACTTTTAGAAGCAACTATATGTTCATGAGATCTGTATACGGTATAGATCTCTTGGAAATATCCAGTAATGAATCGCTATTGAAACTCAGCACAATCGCCCCATAACTTTCTGAGATATGAGCAAAAAACCACGACCACCTCGTTTTTTACACAATTACAACAACAACATACATAATTACATACATGTAAAAAACATACAAAAAAAAAAATTAAAAAAAAAATTTATTAAAAATAATAAAAAAAATTACAAAAAAATATATATAAAAAAAATTTAAAAAAAATTTTTAAAAAAATTAAAAAAAATATATATAAAAAGAAAATAATAAAATATAAATTATATATTAAATAAAATAAAATAAAACTTTTTTCGCTCAACTGGGATTCGTTGCCACATTTATTCTAACCAGTATATACATATTTACGTATTTTATATGAGATGAATGGTGATACAAACAATTGTTATTGCATGAATACACGTTGTGAAGGGTACATAAGATTCGGCACTGCCGAATATAGGACTGTTACTTGTTTTAAATACAATCTTTTGTACCAATATCTTTAAAATGTTATCTTTTGTTAATTGTTCATAATTGTTTATACTTTCCCTGAAGAAGCTTCCCAATGTGGTAGCAAAATATTGGAAAATAACATTATTTAAAAAAAAACTATTTTTTATAAAAAAAAGTGATCACAAGCTCAATACAAAAAACGACTATTGATTGTATCGTTTATTTTGATTATTACTTAAAATTTTAAAAATGTTTGTAAATAGTTTTTCACATGTCAAACCTTTCAATAATAAAAATTGTTTATCAAGAGGAAGAACAGGATAAAACAAATTACGATTAGGAGATATTTAAGCTTGATAATTTTTTAATCATACTATTATTTGTAATTTTGAATGTCTTCGAATATAATGTTATGCAACGTGTTAAAGAGTTAAAAGTAGCTGCATGCAATTCAAATTTCATTTGTGTGCCTTATCATATGAAAACACATTACCTCAACTATTTTCAACAGAATACTATAAAACGTTAACGCCTTAAAAAGCTAAAAAAAAGTTAAAAATCTAAAAGTGCCATTTCAATTCAACTATTTTAAGCTTTAACAAATAAAATATTTCTATTCCGATTAAATTATTAACAAATTGCGTAATTTAAAACTCCCACTCATGTTGCCACAACAATTTGAAACGAGTTAAGGAATTCCTTTAAGTAATTCAAGTGAAATTCCTAATAAAAAGCCTTAAGACAGCTTTGCCATCTCAACTATGGTTAACTAAAATTCGCAGTAATTAATAGATGTAGCGAGAAAATGAACACACACACACCAACAAAAGAAAAAGCTAAAAACAGCTAATTAGACTTGTGCTTAATGATGCCACTTAATACAAATAATAATCCCACCAAATTTGGCTGAAAGTATGAATGTGTGTATGCTTTAAAGACAAATGTTTTTCTTTATACGTCATTAATAAACTTATATGACATATACATATGGGTGTGTGTGTAAGTGTGTTTATACTATTGTTGCAACATTAGCAAATGTAATTAATAATCTCATCATAATTTGTTATTGTAAGCACTACATTTGTTCGTTATAATGTATGCGTGTTAGTAAACGTGTGTATGATTGCTGGTAGCTGAATGCCACATATTTTGCGGTTACATCTTTATATTACAAGATGATTTTACTTAACTTATAGAGTAGAATTTCCTTATATGGTCTTAAAGACAGTATGGCCTTAACTCTCACATCATTCAACTATTTTTGAAATAATGATATCGATGATGATGGCTAATGGAGTAACAATGTCTTTGAGCTTCAAATACTTAATATCGTTATTTTGCTGGAGATGTTAACAATAAGTGAAAAAGTGATAGAAATATTATAACAACAACAATATCAACTAATAACATTTTAATTAATCTGACATTTATCGTGAATTGCTTTAAGAATATATGACATGGTATGTTGTATTATTTAGATAAACAGTAGCGCTATATTTATGTGTAAACACTTGGGTGATCGATTATTCGGATTTTTCTGAAAACCGGTTTCGAAAAGTTGTATTAAAAAAAAACCGGTTGCTTTTATGAAAATTAATAAAAACCTGGTCAGCCGAGCCAACTAAGCTCGGTATCGGGCTACAAGAAATGTTGACTTTGGACACATCTACATACGAAAATGCTGAAGTAAGGAGCTTCCAGTTATTAGAGACAAAACATATTTTTGTAAAGCGATAAACGTACTATCTTTCTTCGGCAGATTGGCCACTTTTTTTTATTATTCAGCACCTAATTTAGTTGGTTAATTTGTCACTATTGCATTAGATTTATGAAGTCTTCCAAAATTTGATGATATTTTGTTAATTATTTTATTCCTTTTTTTTCAATTGACTAAAATTTCTGTGTTTTTTGAGACATATTTTTTTCTGCAATTAACAAACATAATTAAATTAATAATGTACGGTCCACACCAGCTGTCGAATTGTTCGAACAACGAACAATTTTATGTGCGCATATGAATTTGCCTGGTAAGGACCGCTGTTGTCGATGTTTTGTTCTTGTTCAAACAGCGTTGTCAGAACATTTGTTCGAACAACGATGTCAGACATCAAATGTAAGTTTTGTTATAATTTTGTTTATTTTGAATTACACGTATTTGAACTTTTTTGCACTTGTAGTATAACAACACGAAATAATCTTGACGACGTTTTGAAAATTATGATTAGACAAAACACGAACATCAACACGTTTTCGCCATATTAAAGAACACGAACAATTTTTTTTTAAAATTGCTCTGCCGAGGTTTGTTTTAGTCTGAACAAATCGATGGCTCGTCTAGATGTAAATCTATATATATAAAAGTGAAACTCTGTGTGTGTGTGTGTGTGTTAGCTATAGACTCCGAAACTGTAAAACCGATCGGGCTCAAACTTTGGTAAGTTGTTGTACATATACCAGGGAGTGTTTGTGGGTGGAAAAAAGTGGGCGGTGCCACGCCCATAAAAAATTAGTTATCAGTTTTAGCTACTTGCACTTGACGGATTTTTCTGAAACTTTGCACACATATCGAGCTGTAATGACTAAATAATTTCGTGATAAGAAAAGTGGGCGGGGCCACGCCCCTAAAAAAATTTAATTTTAAGGTACTTGCACTAAACCGATTTTTCTGAAACTTTCCACACATATTAAGCTGTTATGACTTTATAATTTCGTGATTAAAACAGTGGGCGGGGCCACGCTCATAAAAAACAGTTATAATTTTGAGGTACTTGCACTGGACCGATTATTCTAAAACTTTGCACACATATTGAGCTGTTATGACTTTACAATTTCATGATTAGAAAAGTGGGCAGGGCCACGCCCATAAGAACAATTATAATTTTGAGGTACGTGCACTGGTCCGATTCTTTTGAAACTTTGCACACATATTGAGCTGTTATGACTTTATAATTTCGTGATTAGAAAAGTGGGCAAGGCCACGCCCATAAAAAAATTATAATTTTTAGGTTTTTGCACTTGATATTCAATTAAAATTCAGAATGCATTTCGATTCATTAAGGGGCGAAGCAACGCGCGCCGGGTTTGGCTAGTTAACGAATATAAAACAAATCAAATAGTCAAATAATTAAACAATACCCTTTTAAAGAAAAAACTTGTGTATGTGCATATAAATAAACCGGTACATGTATGTAGTTTCATCACGTGAGAATGCCTGAAGCGATTAGGCTAATTATTTTTATTGGACTCGAAGATTTTCAGGAGATGGTTTGTAAAGAAAAAAATTATTTTGTTGTTGGTAAAGCTGGGAAAATTTTAGATTTTAAAAAATATATTGCATACTATTTATTTTTAATTGAACCGTATTGGTCTCTCGGTGAGGGTAACTTTTGCACCAGCCTTACTTACTTACAGAGGCCAGCTTATAGGGAAATTTAAAAATTTAATATTTTTAATATACTGCCCCCTTATAAAATAAATGTGAACTCGATTGCACAAAAACGTCTGAATGGAACTAAATAAAATTTAGTACACAGATAACAACCTAGATTAACACATAGGCCGCCATTTATTGCGATAACTACGCAGCCGAAGACGTGGGCATACGCTGGTTACGTATTCAATTTATATATTTCTATCAATAAAAATATTTTTAATTTTTTTTAACTCAACTTTACTGAAAAACAAAACTTAGTGATAAAATTTACCAAATTTTACCCCTTCCTCTCAAATGCACACACTTATCTGGGTGGTTTAATTAATTAATGCAAATTTGTTTGCTGACTATTGTGAATATTTGTCATATTATCGGCTACAATGTTTCCCTTCCAACATCACAAAACGATCCATGCAACGTCATCATCGTCGACATCATCTTTATGCTACCGTTCGTATGATAGAGAGTATTGTCTGCATGTCTTCAAAATGTGTCTACACACATTGTCATCTTTGACTAATGACAATGTTTATTTTATGATCTCTGCTACAACATACTTGGATTTATTCCAAAATATTTTTTTTTAAGTTTTTTATTTTTTATTTCGTCTTTATTTGGCGTCTAGCATTTAAGAAAGACCTGTTAATAATCTATCTGTATTATCAACATATTCTCTTGCTATTAAGAAAAAAAAATAATTTAATAATAAAAAAATGTTTAAAAAATTCAAATCATACAATTAGTAGGAAATACTAAAATAGCGAGAAAAAAAAACTAAAATAATTTTTTTTTTTATATTTCCACTATGTAGTTACTGGTCATTAAATTGGAATTATGTTGGCTGTAAATTTACACAAAATTTAGCATATTATTAAAAATGTAAACGTATGTATGCAACATGCACATAAATTATGTTATGCTTTATGAAGAAAAAATGGGAAAACAAAAAATATCTAAATAAAATAGAAATAAGTAAGCCCTTGTATGAAATAATGTTTGTTTCAATGGAAAAGAAATACTTGTTACAGGGTGATGAAGCAAAAATATTTCGTTCACTTATTTTGACAAAAAAAAAATTTTTAATTATAAAATAATTAATTTTAGCATATTTGTTGTCGTTTTTTATAAATAATTTATTTGGTTTTAATAAAAATGAATTTCGATTAGGAAATGAATGTAATAAATTAACGGCCATATGCATAAAAACTTATAACAGGATTATAAGTCGTTTTTAAGCAAAATTCACTACTGTTGCATTCATAAACCATTAATAGACTTTAAACCAAAAATAAGGCCACATTTCATTCATAGTTGGCTTAAAAAAGTTGTTTAAAGAAATTTTGTGAAACAATTTAAGAAAACGTAATTGAAATTTTAAAATGGATGCGATTAACACAATTCGACGTATAAATAGTTAAGTGCAATTTATACAAAAGAAAATAATTAATTTAATATATTTTAAATTTAATAAAACGAAAAAAAAAAAAAAATAGTGATGTAAGAAAAACGTAAACGAATTTGTAGCCCGAATACTTTTCTTATCGTTATTAACAAAATAGGCTAATAATTAATGTTTGGATTATAATTTTTGCTCAAACTTTTTCATATACCAAAGTAATGTACTTTTTATTTATTTTTTTATTTACTTTTTATTTATTTTTTGTGTTTTAATTTTATAAAAAATTTTACATTTACTTAATAACCGGGTAAATCTTAAAGTAGTTATGAGCACCACTGATAATAAAATGACAACTAAATATATAAAGAGTTGCCATACATAGTAATAAAATCACTACAAACATTTAATAACTATAAAAGTATTAATGTACGTTTATAAATACAAATTCTTGTTAGTGGTTTATAAAACAATAACTTAATAACTATTGTACACTATAACCATAAAATAACTACTTTTTATGCATATGGCCCTAAAATTTCATTTGAGGTTTGCTTGAAGCAAAAATGATTAAATTATTTTAATCAAAAAATTTGTTCAGTTAAAAAAATATTAAACAAACAATTTAAAAAAATTTTAAAACAGTATTAAAGAATTTAATAAAGTTTCCATGATTTTCTCAAATAATTTTAATTAGTTTTGGATTACTTTGAACAAGGTACCATCTCTTGTATTAGTTAAATGGTTGACTTATCCTATTTCCAATTAAATAAAAACATACAAAAGTTTAATATATTTTTAAAATTATATTGTACAAGTATTATTGCATAGTGTTACCTAAGTAATGTGGCGTATAATTGTCACATTCAGTGGGAAGCATTAGCGACCTAAGCATAAGAATGCTTACTGCTAAAAAAGGATTTTAGTAAAATTCAAAAAAAATTATCAAGTATTGCCTACCAATTAGTACAAGAGTTTTTCAGGATATATCAAAAATAGTAAATCACGATATTGATATTGACGTCTCACATAGGGGTATCTTGCCAATCTAGCCGGACATTTGGTCAAAAGTGAAATTTAAGAAATATAAGAATTTAAGTGCGCCGCTCAAAGACAACAAAATTTTGCATCGTTTAGTGAATTTTCAAGACTTTGGCTTGAGATTTGTCGTTTTGGGACACTGTCAAAGTCAAGAAAGTTGAGTAAATTGCATGGGTACTTATTGACTTTTTACGGTTTTGAGAGGTTTACAATATATTTTTTTTGTGGCTAAACGAATAAGGATTTTATATTGATTTCTCTTTTCTGGGAAAGAATATATTAACAGCTGTTTATAAAAATTTTTAGAACAGTTTTTTTATACCCTTCACCTGTGGTGCACAAGGGTATAATATATGGCTTTGTCATTCCGTTTGTAATATCTACAACTTTCATTTCCGACCCAATAAAGTATATATTTTCTGAAAGCTTATGAATAGAGGAGTCGATTAAGCCCCGACCGTCTGTCCGTCTGTCCGTGTGTTGGTTGAAATCAACTTTTAGAAGCAACTATATGTTCCCTAGATCTGTGTATGGTATCAATCTCTTGGAAATGTCCAGGAATAAATCGCTATTGAAATTCAGCACAATCGCCCAATAACTTTCTGAGATATGAGCAAAAAACCACGACCACCTCGTTTTTTTTCCAAATTACAACAACAACATACATATATACTGGTTAAAGTAAACGTGGCATCGAATCCCAGCTGAGCCAAAAAAATTTTTTTTTTATTTTTTTATTTTATACATTATTTTTAATTATTTTTTATTATTTTTATTTTTTATTTATTATTTTATATATTATTTTTTATTATTTTTTTTTTAATTTTTTTAAAAATTTTTTTAATTTTTTTTTTTTAATTTTTTTTAAATTTTTTTTTAAATTTTTTTTTGTAATTTTTTTTTTGTTTTTAACATATTTTTTTGTAATTTTTTTTAGAAACATACATACGAAAACTCAATTTATAATTTTACAATGGGATGTTTTTTACATGTATGTTCGTATTTTATATGAGATGAATGGCGATAAAAACAATTGTTATTGCATGACTACACGTTGTGAAGGGTATATAAGATTTGGCACGGCCGAATATAGCACTGTTACTTGTTTTCATTTTTATTATAAAAAAAATCGTTTAAAATTAACAAAACGGTTTTTTTGTTCACTTATGGAGAAAAAAATTATCAAAAGGTTTTTAAAAGTGAGGAACATCGCGATTCCCAAAATGTTATGCATCACGATAAAATTTGAAATTTCTACTTTTAGACTAAAAAATGCGTTTTTTAATGATTTGTTTTTGCTCATTTTGCATAGGTACAGGTGATTATAAACCTTTTTGCCAGTCATAAAATATTTTAATTTTTTTTTTTTGTAAATAACAATTATAAAATCTGATGCGGATAAAGCCATTGTTAAAGAGAGGAAAAAAACTATCGAAGAAAAAATTTAGAAGAGAAAAAGGACTAATATTTGATGTATTGAAAACTGAATTTGGTAACAGCAAAGATGGTAGCACCAGCAGAACAATTTTTTCTTATCCTGAATTAGCTGCACAAATGACTGGAATTGAATTTTATTTCATCTACCGAATCAAAATTATTATTGAAGTAATATCAAGTGGTCACAAAATCTGTTTGCACAAGTTTGCCGATTATTGATTAGACACAGCAGAACTTTACGTTATCCTATATCCCTGGCATTCTATCACATATACAACGCACAATGGGATACCTTCCTTCACCCATAAACTTATGCTGATGATAAAAGATGCATTTGCTAAACAAAAGTATAGGAAAACTTTAAAGAAGTAGAATTTTTCAAAGGTAGGATTAGTTCTGCTTAAGAAAACTCTTTTGCCATTAACTCCATTTGTCTTATTTGCAAGCTTTACCAACCTATGACTACAGCACATATTTCTGCCAAGTTTAATTGATCTAGCAGCACTCAATATCTTTTATGAAGCAATATAAGCTAAAACAAAGTCGGGAACATCTGCAATGAAATTTCTTATTTGGCATGAATCTGTGGCCCTTGATAAGGAAATTTTAGAAAAAACATCATCTGGTAATTATAGTATCATCAATATAGATGTCATCAAAAATACGGAGTTTTTTCTTTTAAACGTTAACTTCCGAATTTGGACTCCACTGTTTAACACTTGACAAGTATTGTCCAGCAGAAAATCAACTGCCCCGAGCTTTTCTATTTATATAGTTTCACCACTATTTTGGACCAATCGAGTGTATCATTAGATGATTGTTGGATAGTAGAATTTAAAGGGCCACAATATTTTTGCATATTCTGTAGACGTAAAAAGTTATTTTTAGTTGACACAATTTTCTTTATGAGAAATCAAAACCATTTAATAAAATTAATTAAATAAGTTAAAAATTTAATTTAAGTGTAGAAATAAATCTATTATTAGGTGTTTGCATACTTATTGTACTTCTTCACAAAAATATTGTTCAGACAATCTCTCTAACATTCTTTTATTTGTTTTTCGTTTTTTTTTTTTTTTGGTTCGTAACAAAAGACAAATGGCTACTTTTAAATAGTTGTTTAAATTGCTACTAAGTAGTTTTATTCATTTTTCTTTTCAACTATGAATGACTACTTAGATAGTCGGTTAGGTTATTTATTCATCACTAAACTTAAAATGACATTAACAATAAAACAGTGTTGTCAACATGCAACTATAGAAGCAATAACATCGTTTAATAAATAATTTATTTCTACCAACCGTTTATAAATAAAAATTCTTATAACTGGTTTGCTTGAAAAACAAAAAGTCCTAAATAACTAGTGTAAACATAAAACCTAAAATAAGATATTTTTATGAAACAGAAAGTAACAATTTAACACCATATAGAACTAAGTTAGTGTTTATAAATGATGAAAATATTTGAATAAATATAATCGTAAACACACTTTGCAACAATATCTTTTTTATACCCTTCACACAGTGAAAAAGGGTATATATAGGTTTGTCATTCCGTGTGAAATTTCTACAATTTTCATTTCCGACCCCATAAAGTATATATTTTCTGAAAGCTTATGAATAGGGGAGTCGATTAAGCTCTGTCAGTCTGTCCGTCTGACCGTCTGTCCGTGTGTATGTTGAAATCAACTTTTTGAAGCCCCCCGATATCGCTTGGACGCGGGTGAGGTATTAAAATATCAGAAATATTTGGGAGTAGAACGGTATTGAAAATCAGAAACATCGGTACATAAACAACTGAGATATGAGCAAAAACCCACGACCACCTCGATTTTTTATTCACAAAAACAACATTACAACAACAACATACATACATACAAACGTGTATACTGGTTAGAGAAAACGTGGCATCGAATCCCAGCTGAGCCAAAAAAAATTTTTTTTATATTTTTTTTTAAATTTTTTTTTTATTTTTTTTTTTATTTTTTATTTAATATATTATATATATTTTTATTATTTTTTTTTTAATTTTTTTTTAAAATTTTTTTTTATTTTTTTTTTGTTTTATATTTATTATATATATTTTAATTATTTTTTAAAAAATTTTTTTTTCAATTTTTTTTTTTAATTTTTTTTTTAAATTTTTTTTTTTATTTTTTTTTTAAACATACATACGTAAATTTATAATTTTACAATGAGATGTTTTATATATGTATGTTGTTTATATGTATATGAATGTACGTATTTCATATGGGATGAATGGTGATACAAACTACTGTTATTGCATGACTACACGTTGTGAAGGGTATATAAGATTCGGCACGGCCGAATATAGCGCTCTGACTTGTTATTTATTTATTTATTTGTTAAAGCAGCAAACTGGCATCATTATAAATTTTTTTCAGTAACTGTTGACCAGAAATAAAGAATTAGTTAAATCATAAGTAAAAACTAATACAACAAATTTAAAAATTCTTATTCATATTCTTTATGCAATTATTAATATAGATCAAACAAAATCCAATTTTCACTGTAATTATCAATTGTCGCAATTTGTTGTTTAAATGTGCAATGGTACAGTCGTTTAAGACTATGCTTTAAACAAACATTAATCGGGTAAATCAGTTAACTTTGAAATTGTTTCCCACTAAACGTTTATGAAATTTTCTTTCATTTCATTACCCTGTATTATTAAACTGAACATTAAAGTTAATTGTTACCACAATTTATAATAAACAAAAATGATTTTTTCCCTAACAATAACACTGACTACAACAATTATAACAATAATCACGATGATGTTGGACTAAAAGCGAAAAAAGATTAAATATTAATATGGAATACAATAAACGAAAAGTTGACAACTCAAAAAATGCATTTAGATGATGCTACAAAATGCAAATATTTGTCACGCTAATGAGTCCTTACACTGTACTGCATTACCAGACTAGATATAGTGAATATTTTGTTGGGGATAAAATGATATGAAAGTAGAGAAAGACAGAGAGAGATGGAGGAACGCACAGACAGATGAATTATAAACATGTCATTCATAGTTGTTCTATTATATTCAAATTTCCACTAACATGAAAATTAAATTATGTTTTATTTTGCAGTCACTTTCAATTGTTGTAGTTTTGTTAAAATAAAATTATTAAAAGTTAGTCTAGCGCAGCTAGATATTAACGCCACATTTAATTGAAAATGTAAAACACAATACCAGATGAGAAAATTTTAATAAGAAAATATCTTTAAATAAAGACCGCGCTGTACATGATTAAGGAATTTATATAGAAGTGTTTATTGTTTTGTCAACTTTTAGCTTTCTATGAATCCCAATTTGTTTCATAAATTTCATACACCCTCTGAGGATGATCAAAACTCCCGCAAGACACCTTTCGAACGCAGTAGTATTGAAGACTGCCGGGAGCAACAAAACCAAATGCAAGACTTGCAACCACTTAAAAATCAAATTAAGTCCGAACCCTTTTTGGATGCGGAAGAAGCTATACCAAAATCTCCCCATGCGATTGATGACGTAGACGATGAGGACGATGTATTTCGAGTTTCATCTACACCACCTTCCGCTTATGCACCCCATCACTCTGCCCTTAATCATTCACTTGCGGACAATTCTGAACATTCGCTTATGAAAATGCAAATGCGTAAGTTTTCTTTTTTTTAGTCTTAGGCTGTTTTAGTTTTTTACATTTGCTGCCAAAACCATTTTTGAAAACATTATAGTAACAACAATTCCTCATCAATTTTCGACCTCCCATCATCCTTCGATGCCTCCCCACATAGAAGCTCATCGCTTTCCGGCCACACCTCTCGATTTTCAACAGGCTCTGATGTCTGTGGGACCGCCAACCTCTAGCTTGGATCCGCCTGTTAATAACAAACATTTCTGTCACATATGCCGACGAAACTTTAGTTCCAGCTCTGCCCTTCAGATACACATGCGCACACACACAGGTGACAAGCCATTTCAGTGTAATGTGTGTCAGAAAGCTTTTACCACCAAAGGAAATTTGAAGGTAATTAAAAAAAATGTGTTCAGGTGGAAATGAAGAGAGAGAAGCGTTATATGTATATTTGTTTTGTTGTTGTTCTTAGGTTCACATGGGTACACATATGTGGTCAAATCCTACATCGCGCCGAGGACGTAGAATGTCTTTGGAATTACCTTTGCATAGGCCAGGCGGAAGCTTAGCGTCAGAAACCGATTTTCTTCCCAGACGACCGGATATATTCTTTCCCTATCTACCGCCATTCTTTAACAGCATGCCACCAAAGGTAAGTTATACAACTCATGCAAATACATACTTTGTTTGCAAACTTCACTTATGTTTAATTGTATTCAAGTTCTCGAAGAGTAATATTAGTGCTGCACATAGTAGCTTAATAGATTAATAATAATAAATTTTTTCTGAGTAAAAGACTTAATGCGTTAATTGTAAAAATACATTTGAATTTTTACTCTATATTCCACTTAGCCGAGCGATTTAAATTCAACACCGCCATTTTCCCCTCACTTACAATCACAACATTTATCAAATGGCTCAACTGGACCACCTAAATATCCCCCAGGTTTACCAATGGGATTTCCGCCTTTCCTACAACCTCCCTATACATTTAACCCAATGCTAAATCAATCAACATCGTCATCTTCATTTGAACGACAAACGAATGCAAAAACACCTCTAAATTTAGAGCGTGACGAAGAAGTACCAAAGAATACAACAACATCACATACATCGCCCAAACAACACAAAACACACATGTCAATGGACAAAACCGATTCTCCACCGATTTCAACGGCCTGGAATCCCATGATAAAAATTAAAACCGAAAACAATCAAAATGATATTAATCATCTGATAGATCATAACACAGATTGTACTAATCATGATTAGTTTAGATAGAAATAGAGAGAAAGAGATGGAAAAACAAACTAAATGCAAAAAAAAAGTAATAAAATTAATTATAACTGAAATAAGTAAATTAAGTAGAAACGAATCAAATTGAACAGAAAATAAATAAATAAATAAATAAGCAACAGAGAAAGCAAAAGTTATTTATTAAGTAAAAATGATTGAAAATCATGGTTTTTAAGGAGTACATATCTTAAAGCATAAATTTAAAAACGTATATAAGTAGGCTTAATGTAATTAAACCTCTAAATGAAAACATTTATTTGAAAATGAAAAATAAAAAACTTAAATTTCAAACAAGTTTCTGCAGTCTTAAGGCATTTAAATGCATTATTCTTATTTATTATTTTAATTTTTTTTTAATGACTCATATTATTTATTTTAATTTTTATAGTTTTTAAGCTGTAAAAAGTAGTAGATCATCAGAATTATTATAAACTTTAACAAGGGGTCCTTATGATTTCTATAACAAATACGAGATGTAGTTATATGATATAAAATTAAATACACCATGTCTCTAAATTATTATTTTAATTTAAAATAAAAATATAAAAATATTTGTGAACATTATTACGATACGATATTATAAATAGTAAACTGTGGTAGTTGCATATAAAACAAAATATAAAATACAAGAAAGAAAATGAATAATAAAATAAACAGAAATAAAGAAATATATCTATTTGAAATAAATGTCCTGCATGAGTTTTTATTTATTTTTTTTTTGCCAATTTGGATTTGTAAAAAAAGGTGGGTAAAAGCACGGTGTAATTACATAAGGTGATAGCGTAAAGGAGAGCAATTTTTTGCTCTCTTTTTTATGCTTGGAATTTGACAATTGAAGAATCGCCGCGAATAACGTTACAAATGACAAAATAATAATTTTTCAGAAAAGCAAAAAAAAAGGGATTTAAAAGGTTTATAGGTAAATATAGCTCTGTCATTCAGTGTGAAATTTCTGCAATTTTCATTTCCGACCCCATAACGTATATATTTTCTGAAAGCTTATGAATAGAGGAGTCGATTAAGCTCTGTCAGTCTGTTCGTCTGTCCGTGTGTATGTTGAAATCAACTTTTTGAGGCCCCCCGACATCGCTTAGATCCAGGTGAGGTATTAAAATATCAGAAATATTCGGGAGTAGATCGGTATTTAAAATCAGAAATATCGTTACATAAACACCTGAGATATGAGCAGAAACCCACGGCCACCTAAATTTTTTTTTACAAAAACAACATTACAACAACAACATACAAACAAAAAAAAATTTTTTTTAATTTTTAATTTTTTTTTTTTTTTTATTTGATATAATATTTATATTTTTATTATTTTTTTTTAAATTTTTTGTTTGTTTTATATTTATTATTTATATTTTAATTATTATACCCTTCACACAGTGAAAAAGGGTATATATAGGTTTGTCATTCCGTGTGAAATTTCTACAATTTTCATTTCCGACCCCATAAAGTATATATTTTCTGAAAGCTTATGAATAGGGAAGTCGATTAAGCTCTGTCAGTCTGTCCGTCTGTCCATCTGACCGTCTGTCCGTGTGTATGTTGAAATCAACTTTTTGAAGCCCCCCGACATCGCTTGGACCCGGGTGAGGTATTAAAATATCAGAAATATTCGGGAGTAGATCGCTATTGAAAATCAGAAACATCGGTACATAAACAACTGAGATATGAGCAAAAACCCACGACCACCTCGATTTTTTTTTCACAAAAACAACATTACAACAACAACATACATACATACAAACGGGTATACTGGTTAGAGAAAATGTGGCATCGAATCCCAGCTGAGCCAAAAAAAAATTTTTTTTATGTATTAAAAATTTTTTTTTTAATTTTTTTTTTTAATTTTTTTTTATTTTTTTTTTATTTTTTATTTAATATATTATTTATATTTTTATTATTTTTTTTTAATTTTTTTTTTATTTTTTTTTGTTTTACATTAATTATATATATTTTAATTATTTTTTTTAAATTTTTTAATTTTTTTTTTTTTAAATTTTTTTTTTTAATTTTTTTTTTAAATTTTTTTTTTTTATTTTTTTTTTTAACATACATACGTAAATTTATAATTTTACAATGGGATGTTTTTTATATATGTATATTTTTTATATGTATGTACGTATTTCATATGAGATGAATGGTGATACAAACTACTGTTATTGCATGACTACACGTTGTGAAGGGTATATAAGATTCGGCACGGCCGAATATAGCGCTCTTACTTGTTTTTCTTTAAATTTTTTTTTTATTTTTATTTTTTATTGATTTTTTTTTATTTTTTATTTAATATATTATTTTTATTTTTTTATATGAGCAGAAACCCACGGCCACCTAGATTTTTTTTTTACAAAAACAACATTACAACAACAACATACATACAAAAAATTTTTTTTTTTTCTTTTTAAATTTTTTTTTATTTAATATATTATTTATATTTTTATTATTTTTTTTTAATTTTTTGTTTGTTTTATATTTATTATTTATATTTTAACTATTTTTCTTTAAATTTTTTTTTTATTTTTTTATTTTTATTTTTATTTTTTATTTATTTTTTTTTTATTTTTTATTTTATATATTATTTTTATTTTTTTTTTAATTTTTTATTAATTTTTTTATTTTTATTTTTGTTTTATATTTATTTTTTATATTTAATTTATATAAATTTTTTTTTTTTAATATACATGCGTACATTTACAATTTTACATTGGGATGTTTTTATATACATATGTATGTACGTATTTCATATGGGATGAATGGTGATAAAAACTACTGTTATTACATGACTACACGTTGTGAAGGGTATATAAGATTCGGCACGGCCGAATATAGTACTTTTACTTGTTTAAATACTTTTCTTTTTGTACCTCTGTTACACTTCTCAATTACTTTCGACAATTCCGTACGTAGACTTTTGTTTATAACTTACAACGTTGTTCCAGTGACTGACTCATTGTAATTGCGTTTGACGGTGATAAAATGCATAATTTTGATGTTTTGGTATTTGAACAAATGTAAGAGAGTAATTTTAACGGTAATCTGCAAAAAAATAGGTTTAGCAAATTTTTTCTTTTACAACGTTATTCGCGGCTTCGCTTTAATTTCCGGAGTTGAAATCATTTTTTTAAATATGAAGTTTGACAAACTCCAGAACATAAAAAAAATAGTCAGCTGGGCTGGCACCGCCACCTTGTATAAGTGTACCCTGGGTAAAAGTATCGTATTCGATCAGTGTTGCCAGATAATTTTATGAAAATTTTGGAAGCTTAATGACGGCTCCTTTTGCATCACGAATATATGGTGGTAAAACATCTGATATCTGGTATTGCAGGGTTAGCCTGAAGGAGCTCTGGCGGAGTGCTATCTTCTCCAGGTACTTTGTTTCTTTTAAGTTTTAAAATAGCGCACGTAATTTCTTTGGTACTGGGATCATTGTCAATGATTATGTGGTTAGCAATTGTAGTTGCAAAGAAGGAAGATGAGCGGTTTTCTACGTTGTTGTCTTCAGCGATGTCGTCATCAATGAGTTTCGTCTTCTAGGTTGGTAAGTAGCTGAACGTTTGTGTCCTTTATGGCATGGTTACAGTTTATGTTTTGATTCGAAAGTCGAACTATTTGATGGAGATCTTTCATTATATTCGCTCCAGCAGCTGCTTCTGCTTCAATAGCTATGTTCTCGAAGTATTTAAAAAAAACGATTTGTGATAACTAAAGAGGCATCACCTTTACACTCTTTATAAACTAATTTTTTGAATAATAAATAATAGACTGCTGTGCATTGAGCAGATACTGTAAGACGAACAGGTAGATTTTCGGCAACATCAAAATTGTTTAGTTCTGACAAATACTCTTCGTGTCCTAACAGAACAGTGTGTAGTGGGTCGCAAATTGCTTTATCTAGTCTTTGTCGACTTTAGAAAAGCATTCGATTATATAAGACATGGCGCAATATTCGGCGAATTAAGAGCTAAAAGCATACCATCAATATTAATAAATCCCTTTAAGGCTATGTACACCAATTCCTCACAATGCACAGCGGTTCAGTAGTAGGACATAGTGGTTAAATGACGATGTTCGATTTTTTCACAGTTAGTTCGCTCTAGTGGTACTACTAAAACATGCAAAAATATTTGCAATCAGTTATTTTCTACATTTACTTTTGTGCATCGGAAGTGAACAAATCAAAACAACTTTCCTTATCTTTTTCAGCAGTGCTAATAAAGTTAATTTCTAGTGCGTGTTTTTCAAAGAAAAAAACATTCTTGACTTATTGTTTTACAAAGGATATTTAAGTTGAAGGTATTTAACCTTATTATTACGTATTTAATAATTTTTTAAGTAAAACGTATTTTGAGAAAAGCGGTTTCGCGACAAATCAATTTTATTATGACGCTTTCAAGTCACATATCAAAATGTTACTCTATATCTGTACTTTTAATTTAAAAATTATTTATCTGCGTTTGTTTGCGAATGTGCATGGTAAAGAGGGTCTTCGTCTCTACGATTAGATTCGTAGCAGATACATATATTATACATGTTTTATTTAGATATTATCGATAACCCCTTCAAAATACCTAACCAGATGATTAACTTTTTAAAAATCTTTTGTTGTCTGGGATACATGATGTCAATTGATGGTTGTGTCAAAGAAGATGTAACCAGTAGTTTTTAGGGCAAGGTTAGCATTTGATCGCCTAAACAAAAGAAGCGGGTCCTTCATATATCACAAACCACTAAGACACGCACATTAAGTGCTTGCTTAAAATTTACACCGCTTTATGGAAGCGAAACTTGGCTGATGACAAACACAATAGCACAGAGACTCCAAGTATTTATAAACTACGAACGATATGTAGAATATTTTGGCCAAATAAAATCACAAACACAGAACTCTGAAGGCTAACAAAGGAAGAACCGCTAGCTTGTCAAATAATAAGGAGAAAATAAAGATGCTTAGAACATATTCTTTCTTAAACCGATTGCAAGCGTTGTGAGAGCCGCCTTAAAATTGAATCTGCAAGGAAATCGGCACTCCATTCGTTCGAAAAAGACATGGCGTGGATTAACTTTAAATGAACTTAAGAAAGTAAATGAAATTAAATTAATTTGTAAAAATTGAAGTAATTTGAGTTTGATTGTAGAAGCTCTATGTGCCCAAGTGGACTAATAAAGGAAATAAATAAATGAAAATTATAAAATATGTATTTAAAGAAACCCGAAATAAATTAACTTAATCTTATTTTATGTAATAATAATATAACAATTTCAAAATGTCTTATATAATTAAAAAAAAATCTAGTATGGAAATTGAACGCGAGTCCTGAATTTTTTTTTTGTTCTAAATCTTTTTATTCTATTTAAATAGGAAATTTTTCAAAATTTATCAGCAGACTACCAAATAGTATAATCCCTCTAAAATTTCCCCCTAAAGAATTTGTAGCCCCTAAATTCGCTACTAACGGAAAAAACATACCCTAAATCCAGGCTAAAATCGAATAACCTGGCAATGCTGTATTAGACGCGGTACACTTGGAAGAACAATGTGTACAGCGATTTTCCTCAGATGAATGGCTCAGGATAGTTGTAAAATTAGAATATAAATATTGTACGATTTTAATAGTTCGATTTCATTTAGTTGGTCCCTTACTACCGACCTAGTTCTGTTATTTTAAGAAATTAAAAGTTATTATAATTGTTTTGCCAAATGAAAATATATTTACAGCATTCGTGTCTGACTTACGAATTCAATTGCCAAACCATTTCGTTGATAATACATCCTTTAAGAACAAAGTTTCTTCCCTTTCAAATAGTATAAATATTAAATGACTCATTAAATATTTAAAAGCCTTGTCGCGTAATACTTATCAACCCGCCAATGAAGATGATTAAAATTTATTGCTATTTACTAAAGAAAAAATTGGCACGTTCCAAAGAAACAATAAAAATCGAGGCCGCCGACCAAAGATTTGAAGAGAAGGGTAAGTTGTAAATCAATGAAATAAACATGTGTTTTAATTAAACCACTTATCACATTCAATCACACCCACTTTAGACTTCCTCCCCAAATAAGGCCCATACAAAACGAAATATAATTTTAAAACAAAAATATAAATGTGAATAATAAAAATTCAAAACGAAAAAAAAAGAAAAAAAAATTATAAAAGAAAATTAAACTTCCTATTAAAGTGTTTTATTTTGGGGATATAATTTTGTGGGGAGATTTTTAAGAGAATAAAATAATTTTAACAATTTTAACTGCACTTTAAAAAATATAAAATTTTATAAATTTATAAATGCGGCATGTGATGCACACACAATTGTACAATTTATGAACATACCACAAGCCGAACATATATCATCTTAAATGTACACAGGCCTTATCACAACTTGCAACAATAGCAACTAAAGTAGCAGTAGCATCAACATCAATAGTTCTTGCAATATACATACATAAATACGACCTTAATGTGTATTGTTGTGTATACGGGTGTCTCTATATACGCTGCTTGCGTTTATTTATGCATATTAATGATCTTGTTCATATTTTTGTGGCAGACGCACATAAAGCACTTGATACTTGTTTCTGTCGGTCTGTCTGTCCGCCAAGTTCTTTCGCTTGTCTGGTTGTTTTGAAGCAATGAAAATGTTGTAAAATACCTCAGACAGTTAGACTTGTTGCTTGTCCGTCTCTCTCTGTTAGTCCATTCCATCTGTTATCTCTCACCATTAAAATAATTCATATTTAAGTTGTTTGTTAAACACAAAATATTCATATACACTCGCTCACTAGTACACCCGTCCATTACGTATACACAGAGTATGAGTTGTAGTATATTTTTACATTTTAACATATTTGTTAAAATATTTTACGCATTTGCCACCCAAAAATCACGCTGACAATATATTTTATTCTCCCCCTGGCGCATACGCTATGTGTGTTTGATAATTTTATACTTTTCAACATTTTTATTGAAGAGTACAACACCGACCATGTCAGGACACTATTATAAAATAAATAGTGCGACAAGTCGATTCTGTACTCTCCAAATAATACGAAAGAGGCGGTGTTCGGTATGTCCAACACATCTTCCCTAATATGCGAAACAAAGTTTTGCAATTCTCCTACTTCTTTAAATCACTTTTTACAACACGATTAATACTTTTTATTTTATATTTATTTATACTACAAAAATTATTTTATTTATTGTTTGTTAAGAAAATAATTTCATGGTTTTTATTAATGCTTTGCTTTGATTATTATATAATGTTTGTGGTCTGAAGTTAGCTGTTTTTGACAACTGGCGAATATTTTAACACAAACAAAATGCCTGATCTATTTTTGTTGTTTTAATATTGGGATTACCTAATGTAAATTCGCCTTCGTAAATATGAACCAAACTTAACGTAGGTTTGAAAATCACTTCTGAGAAAAATATTCGTTGGAGAATACTAGCCAAGCTCGACGCGCGTTGCTACGCCCCTTAATGAATAAAAATGCATTCTGAATTTTAATTGAATATCAAGTGCAAAAAGCTAAAAATTATAACTTTTATTTATGGGCGTGGCACTTCCCACTTTTATAATCGCGAAACTGTACAGTCATAACAGCTCAATGTGCGTGCAAAGTTTCTAAAAAAATCAGTGAAGTTCAAGAAGCTGAAAATTATAACTTATTTTTAATGGGAGTTCCCCGCCGACTTTTACCAACCATAAATACTTCCTGGAATGTGTACAACAACTTGTCAAAGTTTGAGCCCGATCGGCTTTAAGGTTTCAATGTCTATAGCTAACACACACACACGGACAGAGAGAGTTTCGCTTTTATATAAAATGATTTTTTCAGGCAATATGATGAGATAAGGCGTTTTGTTTCTTTAACGGAATTCTTTGTTTCCTAGAAATTTACAAAAATATCTATCGAACTATCGGTAGTATTTTATATGTTCATAACGTCATATAACTGGAAAACTAACAGTAAAATGTAGGGTATATTTATTGTTAACCGATTATAATAAAGTTTTGCCGACTCTGTAGTTTTATTTTTCTTTTTTTGCCACATATATTTGCGTTGGCGCGTCTCTTTTGTGGTACCAGATGTTTTGATACAACATAACAACAACATACAGCCAACAAGAGACACTGAATAAAATTCCAATTTCATTTTAATTTTCCCAATGTTTATGTCACAGTCTCGAGTTGTACAAAGTCAAAAAAGGAGAAACATAATAAATAAATTAATACTTGAATGACAAAAAAAAAAAATAATAAAATAAGAATGTCATCCGAACACACTTGTCATTTTCATAAATAAAACTCTACTTTTAATTGTCTCTTACGAGTTGAATTTATGATTTAAAGCACAATTTACATTATTGTAACAACAGTGGAAAGCGGCGAAGCAGGAGGAGGTTGCACCATGAAATTAATTACATTTGTTTCTAGACCGCAGCGAAATGCTAAGTGCGTAAATTAAATTAATACAAAATATGTATGTTGTGCTTCTTTGAATTCTAAATGATTACAATTTAATATGTTTATTATAATTAATTTTTAAGATCTACGTTAATTAAGTTGGAAACTATTGGTTAAAAGAAACAAAAAAATTTAAGGTTTCTTCCCCAAAAATTTTCTTTCAAAATAATTGCAGTTCAATGGTGAATAAAAAATCAGTATTTGTTTTATACGATTTAAGAAAAGATATTTGATCACACATTTATTCTCTAACGAAGTCGAGTAACGGTTATTTTTAAAACAAGCGATTAAAAATTGATAAATAAAACTATAAACCGATCTAGACGAAAACAATTTTTATCAGCGATACTATACATTGCGACGAGCACGCAAAGGACCAACATGATTGTGGTTATGATATGAGCAACATACCACTATTGCATTGTATGATGGTGATGAAAACATATTATAGTAGAAAATTATCATTATTATGTTTAAATGAAGTACCATTCAATAATCTTATTGTGACTACAAATTAAATGAACAATCTTTGCTCTTTTTTAAAGCAAATTATTGTTTGTTGCAATTATGTAGTTAGTTTGTATCATTTTTTTTTTAATAATTGTTTATATTTATATCTTTAATTTTAAAATTTCTTAAAAATTCTTGTATATCACATGTGAAACGTTTAAAATAATTAAATTTGTTCCGAAAGAAGGAGAACAAATTATTATAAAAACATCATTGCTTAATAATGTTACTTTTGTAAGGACGTCATACAATTTTTGTCATCATAATCTTGTAAAAAATACTATTTTTAGAGGACAACCATGTTGAAGTTTTTATGAAAAGTAAACATTAAATTTATTAAATTGAAACTAACTCATGCTTATCAACATATCAATTAAACAATATAAAAATATCTATTACTTGTTATCGATAATAAAATATTGTTGCAGAAACTATAATATGACCGCTGTGATCATATCGTTACCATGATTTTACTTTGTGTGAGTATTGTGGTTTTAAAATGAAAAGTAGTACGTATATGAATGAGTATTATGAAATAAAATGTGTTGTTAACACGTTATTAAATCTGAATTTAAACCTTACCGTTTATAATTTCTGATTCTCAGATTCTTATTCCATTATAGTTCTGCCAAACAATTAAAAAAGTTAAGCCTTAAAGCATCAATATTTTATAACAATACCACCAAAAACGTCTCATTAAAAATTGTCTCCAAATGAGGGAATATTTCAAACATAATTTACTGGAATCTTAACATGTGTAAGCATTTTTATAAAAAACGAAATCAAAAAAAAAGCTACAAACTTGCAAATATGCATTTTATTTGATTTATGTTAAAACTTCTTAGCGCCTGCCTGTTAACCAATTAGCTAAACTTCAAAAGATGCCGCCGAAACTAAAAAAGAAACAGGCGTCACATGAACACTATTTCAAGTGCACTCATGTATAATAAACAGCATTAATTTTAAAAATTCACAAATTCATATTGGCAAAAAAATGAAATCATAAAACATGCAAAAAATAATTCAAAATCATTCTTCATAATTTTATGTTGCACCAAAATCATATAGAAAGAAGCGTTAGAATTTTGAACAACAGACGACATTGTTAATTATTCATATACATCAAACAAATTGCATGCAACATAAATATGAAATACAGAATTGCGAAAAGCCAGACAAACCGTACCAAAAAGAACAACGTTTTTTTTTTTTAATTTTTTTAATAACACAAATTTTTAATTTTTATTTTTATTCTGAGTTGTTGTTGTTATTTATGGTTTTAATCAAAATTGCTCTATACACAAATGACACGAAAATTTTAGCGCAATATTTATGAGTTGAAAATGTAAAAATATAAGGGAAGAAATCCCAGACACTTTGCCAGACATTTGAATGCACAGTTTATTAAAACTGTCATATCTTTCCAGGAGGTTATTTCTAAATACGCTCTATATATTGTTATGTTTTGGAATTGGCAATCACAATTCCAATGAGTTGAAAACGATTGCATTTCACTCTACTTGTTTGTGAGGAAATAGTGTTAAATAAAGCGTGATTTTTTAAGAGTAGTTTTGATTCACTAAGTCGAACAAAGTTCGTAACAAACTATGGACATTTCTCAAAGAGCACGAATTTTGATAATAAATTTTAACGATTTGCAGTCGTTGCTCGTTTGTGAGTTTCTCCATGATGAAATGGCAGAGTATACTGAACACTTTTCACTTTCACAGATGTAGTTTGGACACAATTATCAACCAGTGATGCCAGCCGGAAAAACTTAATTCATAAAAAATCCCCCTTTACTTAGAATTTTTTTTTTTGTATTTGTAATACCAATCAGTGTGTAAAAGTCATTCTGCGAATAGTCTTGGAAAGCAAAAGAGAGGCGTATTGTTAGTGACAAAAAAAATATAATAATCCACTTTCTATCTTTATAGGTAATCTTAGGTACTCACAGCAACATAAGTGATAGCATTGTCCTGTCATCTTATAATAGAAGTAATTCTAACTTTAACATCACATCAAAGAAGGCTCTGATATCGCTGTGGCGAATAAAGCCTTGATAAACTAAATAAACAGGTATTAGTTTTACAGGTTATTGAATTTAAACCAGTAATCTAGATCTACGCACTTATTGTTTCATTCAGTAACCGATTAAAATGGAGAATGTATGTGTATATACATAAAATCCTGTTCTTGCTGTATGCTTCATAGCTCCTTAACAAATGCATTTCATTCAGATTTATTTAGTGCTGCGATCGTAAGTTCGGTATTAATTATATAAGTCTCAGTTTGAAGCTGTCATATGTATGTATGTGATCGGCTTCCTATTCATCATAATTATGCTGATTCCAGTATAGAGACAGACTTGTAACATTCTCGTAATGCTAGACAAATCCATCACCATTTGCATGTTTTAATTTATAGTGAAATTAGTTTTTGCTTGAAAATTTCCAAATTTATTATTACTACTCGTTGGCAACGGTTGGAGAATACCTGGAATTCAGCCATATTAATTCAGAGGAATTAAGCAAGTAATAATCTCCATACTCTTCTTTCATAATGCTGCTCATGTAGCAGAATCAGTTAATTTCTAGTGCACATTACGTTAATTTTTATCAGTTTCATTTTGTGAGTTAACTTTTCAGAGCACATTTGGTAGCCTTCAATATAAGACCATTTAATTTGGATTCCATATTGGAAAATTGGTGCGGATGTAAAAAAATGACGTCAGGAGGGTACATTTATTATTGATGCCTGCTTATGGATCTTGCGATTACTTTGAGTTTAACAATAGCTTTCCTAATGTTGTCATGTTAAAGAGAAGTGGAACCGTGTGAAGCCTTGTTCGATGCCTTCCTATAGAATTTGGCAGTTCAAGTTACTACACAACATTATAATTTAGGAAATATATATTTTTTTAGTTTTTCATAAATGTTAATCCGCTGCACATGCCATTGAGAGGATTTGTATTTGAAAAAAAGTAAACTCCTAATGGGTTAACAGAGAAAAAAAGATAATATTGCCACATTAATCAACTGAAGTTGGAGTTCTATAATAATTTGATGAAGTACAAAGTTGAAGTTCAGATGATCCTAAACGTAGTAAACGGAGAAATACAAATAAAATTGTTAGTTAATTTGAAGAATTGTTACGTGAATATGAAAAGTGTTAATGACAAAAATATTGTTGGCATAAGCAAGTAGGGTTAGGTTTGGTTGAAAAGCCCAAACCCACGACAGGTATACACTTATGCCCAATTAGCATCTTGTGCGCTCAATATGAATAGTTAGAATAGAACAGGATGAACAGAACAGGATGGCTGAGGAACGACGGCCAGAGGACACAGACGAACGGGCGATGGTACCTACGGTATCACAACGGGACCCTCGGAGGACCCAAGTGAGCTATGCCTTCGGGCGGCTGCCGGATCTAACCTAACCTAACGAGGTTTTAATCTAGTTTGGTTCTAAATGGTTCGAAGAAATTCTTTTCAATTCTACTTTAAGATGATGTTTTATTAAGGTCATGCTACAAAGTCATATTAGTTTTTCAGTGATACTAATCTAAAATATGGCTTAAAAATCTTTTAAACGAATAAAGCTGTCGAAATCGGACCTGTAATTGGCGAGTAGGTGGCAAATCTTGATTTACTTGTTGTCGATCTTTTCTAAGATTTGGCGTAATGTAACTATGCCATCAATAACGAATTGTTTACAAAATAAATGGAAATATGGTAAAATTTTTAAGAAACTGGGTGTCTTAAAATGAGAGTATGTATCTTTAAGAAAAAGAACGCTCTTGGAATAAAATAGAATTTAAAAAAAAAATATCGCTAAATCGGAGTTTTATTTATTTATTTATTTAAATTTCGGCAACCAAGCCTCTAGGCCATAATTGGCTACAAACTTCTACTAAAAAAAAAAAAAAAAATTTACAATGCTTTTTACTTAAACTATAAAAATATAATGTAAAAATTTAAATATAAGTAAATATAAGTGAATTAAAAATATAATGACAAGAAAATTGCACAGAAAATATAAGCCAAACTAACCAAACTTCAGACCAAGATTGAAATATGTAAATGGATAAAGAATGGTCATTCAATTAAGTACTATTATCAGACAACTCGCGAAAAAGTTTTTTCCTAAAAGAATCAATGTTAACATCAAACGTCCTTAAAGTATCCGATAACCTATTATAAGTTCGTGCCCCTCTCACACAAAAAGATCGTTCCAAAATTGAGGTCAATCTAGGTATGATCAACTGCCTTTTTCTATTAGATCTGCAAAACCTAAAAAACTTAACTAAATATTTAGGTATCTGCAACTTATATAACTTATAAAAGTGTAAAATATTTCTAAAATTTATAAATTCCATAAAAGAAAATCCTAAAAACTTCAAAACAAACGATGAAATATGCTGACCAAATCTAACGGAGTACAGAAACCTAACCACCCTATTAAATACTAACCTTAGTCTCTTTATAATATATCCAAAGGTACCTGCGTACACTTCTAAGCCATACAAAAATATAGGCATAATAAGAGCATGAACAACTTGTTTCTTTACATTAAAAGGCAGCGATAAATTTAAACTGTATAACTTACGTAAAGTAAAGTTAATTCTAGATATAACAAAATTGACATGACTCTCAAAATTCAGACCTGAGTCAAGAATAACACCAAGGCATTTAATTTTATCAACAAATTCTATCAAAGTCCCATCCAAAGTAACAGAAAAACTATTTTTAATGCTTTTACCAAAGATAATTGCCTTTGACTTTCTAACATTAACTGAAAGACCATTATCAGAAATCCAGCATGATAACAATCCAGATGTATAATCAATCATGTTCTGGAAAACATCAGGGAACTCAGTTCTGCCTCTAAACAACAACTGAACATCGTCAGCAAATGAAAAAGGAACACACATATTACACGATATCTTATCAAAAAGATCATTCATAAACATTATAAAAAGCAAAGGCCCAAGGACAGATCCCTGAGGAACACCACTGTGAACTGAAAGCATTGAAGAAGCACGACCACCACTATATACAAACTGCTTTCTACCAGAAAGATAAGAAAAAATTAATTTACAAGCAGACCCCGAGAAACCATAATACATATGCAGTTTTTTAACCAAAATGGAATGACTTACTTTATCAAAAGCTTTAGCTAAATCTAAGGATAACAACACACAAACACCCTTGTCAGAAACACTTTCTCTAATATGCTCAGTTAAACCAAGCAATAAAGAAGTAGTACTCCTATTGCATCTGAATCCAGACTGACAGTCGTGAAGCAATAGACTATCATCAATATGCTCTACAAGTTGGATCTTAATTAAATACTCAACCATTTTAGATAAAATTGGTAAAATAGATATTGGTCGAAATTCATCCATCATATTATTTTTTCGCAAAGGAATAATTTTCGCAATTTTCCATAATAAGGGAAAACTAGAAGTTGTCAGGATAGTGTTAACTAAACATAAAATATGATTACCAATAAATGGCATTAAAAGCTTAATAAATTTAAGAGTAAATCCATCACTACCAACTGCCTTTGATTTAATTAAATCAAATGCCTTAAACATTTCAAACACATCCACACAACGAAAAGAAAAACCACCACAAGCATTAAAAGGCATTTCACCAATGTCATTAGAATCCATCGTCTGATTGGAGGAGAAAACATTATTCAAATAATCAGGATCACCACAACCTATATTATCCACCGTATCTGCTACACCATTTTTCCTGAGAATAGACCAAATTTCACTACTGTCTCTTCCTTCGAAAAGTGAAGCATGTGCACTTCTTTTAAACTTCCTCATCACGGATTTTGCCTTATTTCTACATCTACAGAATATTTTCCAATTATTATCAGTTTTATTGACCAAATATGTTTTATAAGCAAGGTCTCTAATCGACAAGTGATACTTAATCTCAGGAGCATTAATCCAGTTATCCCTACGATTATAAATAAATCGCTTTCTCAAAGGAACAAAAGAATGCAAAAATTGCAAATTATTATTCAATAACATCAGTTGCTCATCCACATTGCTAGACATATGCATAGTATCCCAATCACATCTAGTTACAATTGCCTGAAAAGAGTCATTACTTACTACATCATAGTCATAATACTCATAAAAACGTTTAATAATCTTTTTTGGAATCCGAAGCGATAAAAAAATAAAAGAATGTCGCGATATTCCCGGACACTGAAATTGGCTAGACACTTCTACTAACCCAGGCGATGTAACCAAAAAGCTATCAAGCAAAGAAGTTGAATTGTGTGAAATATCAAAATGAGTAGGCATAGAGTTATGTACAAGGGAAAGATTCATTCTACCAAAAATTTCACGAACTCTCATAGACTTAACATTATCAAATAAGTTATTATTAAAATCACCCATAATTACTATTTCAGAGTAACGAACAAGAATATCTGATACTTCATTTTCGAAAGAATATATGTCACCATGAGGAAGATATACAACCCCAACTAAAATCCTAGCATCACCTACTAAAACCTCAACAAACAAACACTCAACCACCCCATAGTTGACACCATAGTTAAATTATATATTTTGCAACTGGCAGCATATTCGATCCAGTGTTGTTTGTTGCATTTTCATCATTGATGTAGTGGGACAATTGTTTTGTGGTGGTGTCTTAGCCTCTAATTGATGTCCTTTTACAGATCGCCATGTCGCCACAAATTTTTTCATCGTGGAATAAATTAAATTTTTCTTTAGCCAAGAAAATAAAAATGTTAAAATCGATTTAGTCATTTTCAAGTGTTAGCTTAACACACGGCCATTTTTTTTTTAATTTTGATTACAAAAATGCGTGAGTAATTCTAAAAGACATTTTGTCTGGAGGTTTCTCTTATTTATTGTTTAGGTGCAGAGGGTGGCATTAAATCAAATTGCCATATAATTAAGGTTTATTTGATACAAATTTAAGCAAAAACCTTGAATTGTATGCAAGCTACCAGAAATTCTATTTTGTTAAACTTAGTGATTTTATTTGTATCTGGCTTCTAAGCTGAAATCGGTTCAAACCCTTAATGAGACAATGCTTAAGTAAATTTACTGTAGCGCACAATTATTCTGTCTGCAGTCGAGAATGTTATTGTGCAAAATTTTCTTGTTTTACCATATTTTCAATAAAATCATCAGCAAAAAACAGAAAAATTAGCAGAAGCAGCATCATCATCATCATCGTCATATATAATCACCGTCACGATTGTCATTATTATTAGTGCAAGAATTTGCATTATTAGACGACAATATTTTTGCTGTTGTGCGGTAATTAAATAAATTTTTTCTTCCCTTTTTTCTTTACTTTTTCTCTTGGTACCCCAATTCTGTTGCATTTTCGACAGCGTGTGTTTTACAAAATATTAAGTTTATATGCCGTTGCAGTGTGATTGCATCGCATTTTTATTTAATGGTCTATGCTTTTTATATGCATTATGAAATATGATGATTATATTAATTGCATTTCTCGGGAAATATGCATACTAGTGGAAAATCGAAAATGAAATTCACGTCATAGATTCTTAAACGCATTTGCGTTTACCATATCGCTCTACACAGGGAATTATGAAAATGCAGACAGATGTTAAATGGCTAATAACTATTTTTATGCAATTAATTTATCATTTTAGATAAATATTATGGTGAAAGTGGAAGAACAAATCGCTGCTACGTCTTAAAATATTGTTTTTTTTATTATTTTTTTATTTGATTTGTTTTTGTGAAACTTTGTGTGTATCTTGGTTGTCCTTGAATATTTGCACTCAATTTTGGTCAATAAAAATAATAGATGAGTTAAGAAATCAATATGTAGAGGAAAAAAAAGGCGATAAAGGGCTTCACAGGATTTAAAGTTTCACTAAAGTTGAGCACTAAAATGACCACAGAAAGCGATTAGAATTATTTTTGTGTGGTTTAGGTAGGTAGTGCAGGCAGCTGGTGTGCATCTCATTTGGGTCCATTATATTGATCCCTTTGTGATACCTGAATAGAATAGAAGGAATATCAAAGAAAAGAAGAGAAAAAAAAGATCAGTTCAGAGCTTCTGGCGGGAATCGAACCCTCAACCCCAAGACTAGCACACTACTGATTAGTCCATGGGGTTTGCCTCTATTCAATTCTCAATTTTACAAATTTTTGTTTCTAATAATTTTATTAATTAATATTTTGTTAGAGAGTAATTTTTTGTTACTGGAAGATGCACAGTAATGTTCACGTACTTACATGAAAATACGTACTAGCCATTATTTATGTGAATGTAATGTTAATCATAATAAAAATTTATAATTAAAACTACAAATTCTGGCTCTACATTGCGATTTTTTTTGCTTGGAAATTCCTATCACGAAATCTCTCATAAATACACTTCAACTTAAGACGTAATAATTTTTCAATTATTTAAGGCTTCAAAAATGAAATGAAATCATATCAATTTATCTATAATTTGCTAACACCCAAACAATTACTTAAAAGTTATGGCCGGTCTTAGGACTAGACAAACTTGGACCACTGCAAAGAATACAATAAAAACAGCAACAACAAATCTGCAATGTCCATTGAGGCTCATAATTTTCAAACTTTAACAAAGAAAAATAAAAAAATAAAAGTAAATCCCCAATATAATAATAAAACTATAAACCATAAATACTGATACAATGATAAATTCATATGTTTGTTCAAATACAACAGCACGGGGTAGATGGACACGATGGACTTTGATGGTGGTGTGTGTGTGTGGTGTATGTATGGTTGTTTGTGTAATAAAACCTACATCAATTTCCAAACCATTCAATTCAATTCATATCATATTCCAATCAGCAAAAGTCATAAAACCAACTGGTCAAGAAACTAAATAAAAAGAAAACGAAAAACAAATATAATAATTTTCCACAAAGTAGTCAAAAACATACACACACGCACACGTACACATACATACATTAAACACTCGCACCCATGCAATCTGGAAAAGGCAAATATGAGTATTTATTGTTTTGCCTGGTAAAGTGCCAAAATAAATATGAATTTATCAACACACTAAGGACTTGTTGTACGGTTTTAATATAAAAAAAAATTACATATTTTCGCAATATCTCTCATATTGTTGTATTATTTTATAACTCATAATATATCGTCGGCTTAATATGCAAACCTTCTAAATCCACTTTTTAAGTGAATTGAGATTTTGATGCCGTGTGGTAGAGAAAGATACGCCTCGTCGAGCAGCATGTAGTTTTTCTTCAATTTAAGTCTTAAAGTGTGTGAAAAGGTTTGATAAGAAAAACTGCTAAGTCCTTTCACAGAAAAAATTTTTTAAGAAAAACTACTAAATTCAGTACATTCTCAGTTCAGAGTTTATCACTAACTCCAATTTGAAATATGAGGAGTTTTTTGTGTCTGCTGTAAAATTTGCTGAAAGGGAGTTAGCAGATTTTCATATTAAGCCGACGATATGATGAATTTACAAGATGTTCTAAGTTTTGTATTGTGAGTAGCTTCTTCAGGGTAATTCAAAACAAATTCAACAATTGTTTTTCATTTCATTTTCATATTAAGCCGACGATATGATGAATTTACAAGATGTTCTAAGTTTTGTATTGTGAGTAGCTTCTTCAGGGTAATTCAAAACAAATTCAACAATTGTTTTTCGTTATATAATTTGTTTATTTACCCTGAAGAAGCTACCAGAGGTCCAAGTCGATCGGCCTTCAGTCGGCTTGCCGCCGCCGCCGAGAGATTTTGTTTAGGACTAGCCGCCGCCGACTTGGCTCGGCTGATTTCGGCTGGCGACTTAGCCGTTTAATAATTACTTCAACAGTAAATTTTTAAAAAAGTAAAGTAATTTTAGCATCTTTAAAGTCGAAAAGAATAAAATATACAATACGGTTACTCTCAAAAACTGCAAGAAAACATATCCACTTATTTTTTCAACGCGCTTGTATGTATAATTATTTAAGAATACATATTAAAAGTAACTTTATTATTATTTCCTATAAAACAGACGCAAAAAATCTAAATAGTTATTTTTTAAAAGAAACACAAAGAAACAATACTATTTCAGAAAGCTCATTGAATTCAGAAAATTTCAGTGATTGTATATCTTCTACCGGCTAGAACTACTGGAACACTACAATGAGCTTTTCAAAAGAAAATCAAAAATAAGGAAGGTGGCTAAAGTTGTTAGTACTAATGGAATTTCCAAGTGTTGGAAGTATTTTACAGAAATTTTTATTAACGGAAAGCAAATATTTGAAAAATAAAAATTTTGCTGTGTTTTGAAGATGAAAATATGATTCTGAAAGGGTAAGTTATTTTTTATGTGTACATATGTAGTATATTTTTAAATAAAACTTTTTATTTTGTTAAGATTTGGAAAATCAACGTCAACAAGTAATTATCTTAACCATTTACGTGCATGGTATTGACGATAAGTCTATTAATTACAAGAAGAACATTCAAATGACTCAAAGTGCATTGAACCCAAATTCTACAAAAAATTATAAATTTTTAACGGCTCGCCGATTGGCTGAAATGTGCTGTATTGACCTTCAGCAATTTACAATTGTAGAACGTAGTGGGTTTCAAAAATGTATGTAAACATTAAATGCCAAAACGACTCTTCCGAGGGCGTATACCATATCATCAGCTGCATTAGAAAATGTATACACTTTGTATCACAAAAAAATATTTGTTTGGTGGCCTGATAAACATAAATTTTTACTTTATATAAACATAAAAGTGCATTATTGCAAACAATTTAAATTTGAAGTAAAAACTTTAAAAACGGAAATTTTTCCTCGCCACATACAGCTATTGTCGTTGCAGAAAAAATAAAGGATAGTATTAAAGATTTGAATTTACAGTGTAGAAACATATCTGCTATTAATGGAGGGGGCTCCAACATTGTTGCTGCATTGAAATTGCAAACTATTATACGTTATGGATATGCCCATGTACTGCATCGTTTTATTTGTGTACGACATATTAAAAAATGATTCGGTTTCTCATATTAATGTTATAATAAAAAAATTAAAAGAAATTTCTCGCTACTTTTTTTTTGCCCTAGTCTTCAATGCGATTTCGAAATTTATTTATATACATAGATTTAATATCGTTTTTTTATATCGGCTTCAGCCGGCTTGAAGCCGCCGCCGGTTATTTTTGCACTCAGCCGCCGCCGCCGACTATTTGCCAACGGCTTGGACCTCTGGAAGCTACCTCTTATTAAGTAGCGAAATATTGGTGTTAATAAAAAAAATATTTGTATAAAAAACAAAAAGTGATCTCAAGCTCAACAAAACGAAAAAATTGTTAATATAAAGATTGAACAAATTAGATAATAGGGTTTATAAATTTTGCAATACACAAAACAATACTTTTCATTCATTTTAGAAGTTTTGGGAAATTATGTCAAAACGACAATTCGGACACCATATGAAAAATGTGTTATCACAAGCAAAACAAAATGGTGGTCTAGAAAAGTACAAGTAGTATTTATTATTCTCAAATCAATTATTCAAGGAAATAATTTTGAGACCATTGGGATAATTCTTTTAGTAGTTGGCCAGATTTTTTAAAACAATGCTACAACGTGTACAATCTGAAAGTTTGCAAATCATTTGAAATAGAAAAGTTCTTGGGTATTTTTTTATTTTATGGACTCCTAGCAAATTCTTAACGGTTCATTTGCCTAATTGGCAACATCTACTGCTGTCTTTCGTGGGTTTACTACAATTTGTACCATTTGAAAGGCAGAAGATTTTTATGGTCGATCAGTTCTTAACTTGTTCTGCATATTATTTCTTTGACGGTATCTCGATTCAATTTCGCAAACCGTTGAAAATTAAATTGATTAACGGTTTCATATTATGATTTAATCCATCAAGGGTGAGCCAGCCACAATGTACAATATTAATTGTAAGTCACACTATAACTTCAACTTTTTTGTCCAACTTAATTTAACATTTCTTCGTTTCAGTGTTTGACAAATTCAAACATGGATTGCAGATTGTTTAAGCCTTTTACGGAAATGGGCGTTCAAATCAAAATGCATTTTGTGCAATTCGTAATTTTTTTGGTCAGCATAATTGACCCAATATGGTCACTATCAGAAGAATTGTTTGCATTTTGTAGCTCTCCGGGTCTGTAGGAAATGTGAAAGCATTTATTGTTACATGACCCCAGAGGCACTTGGATGACTCACCACCAGCTAGCACAGGTTCGGAGATGAATTTAAGTCAGGTACTCAATTTTCATCCAAGCCTAAGGACCAATATCAATTGTAGTCTACAACAAACAAGCCAATGTCAATTACATTACAGATGAACGGACACTTCACTTTAGGGAGAATAGATGGTTTCTCCTGACAACCGAATCCCCTCAATGTTAAAATATCTTCGTTCTGCGAAAAACATTGCTGTTGTTAGAGTGTGTGCTGCAGAAGAGCCGTCAATCTCGACTCGTCATCTCATGCTCAACAACTGAACATCTTACAAACATCACTGATGCGAATTTTGAATAAAGATTTAAATTTACATGCTTACAAGGTTCAATTGACCTAGAGCTGGAGCCTACTGACCTCCAGAATGGTCTTATTACGACCATGATAAAACGAAACCAAAGGAAAAGTGGTGTGGAATGCTGTTATTAGTTTCAAGTCTTAATTGAATTTTTTCAATCTCGCTACTGTATGTATGTATGTATGTATGTATGTATGTGTATTCAATATTTTAGTTAATCCCCAATTTTTTTAATTATGTACTTGCATCCATATAGTTTTTAGTAATTTTTTTCAAATTGTTCACAATTTTTAGTCCAGCCAATGCAGAAATAAACGTTTAAGAATCGTGCAACATATATTTTTCATACTGACTGACCCCAAGGAACAATTAACGCCTCACCTAAATAACATAACGACTTCGCTGAAATTTTTAACTAAGATAGATCTGCGTACCGTAAAACACATATAATATTAAATGCATATAGTTAAATTCAAAACAAATCTAAGCAATATTTTGATCGTTAGAAAAAGGCATGGGAAAATCGATTAAAAATACATCTTTTTCGAAATCATTTAAAAATTTTCGGGAAAAATGTTGGTCAAAGTCTTCAATCGCTCACTTAGAACTTACCTGCTTTCAACAGCATGTGTAGAAGGAACGATTGTTATATATGATATCACATTTCGTAGGTCTCTATTTTGCAATTAATAAGTCGTACCTATCATGAAACGGTTAATTATGTCTTTGCATCACGCAAAAATGAATTGCTAAAGTTGCTTATAAACTAAAAGTTATTTTCGTTTTCTTGCTACAAAAATAACAAGCCGTATAGAAGACTGCAAACAATTTAGGCACTTTCTTGTATGCAATACAAAAGCACTGATTACCACAGCAAAATTACACATTACAAAATAGTGAGTTGAAAGTACTAGAAAACAGTTCTTCACTACTTATTGTACCCATTATTTAAACATGGCGATGTCATTGGAATAAAGTACTTACCACGCTCGCTTACAAATGGGGAATCAAATAAGTACTCACCGCTCTCGTTTACAAAGAGGGTCTCCTGTAATTACTTATACAATCGCTTATAAACAGGGATTTCAATAAGTACTTACTTCTATATCAATTAATAAATACTTTCAATAACCTAAAAAACCCATTAATATTATGGACTTACAGAAGTCAGTCGGTTCTTTTAAAGACTAAAATTCGGTTTGATTATTCGGCGATACATTATTTTGAAATTCAAATATTAATGAAAATCTATGTCATCACTTTGTTAATGAGATGCTTGGTCGCCGTTGTCAAAATCATTATTGCTTATACCCTAAGCGCGTTAAACTAAATGAGAATTATAAAAGTTATGTATTTGCATGGCTTTTAGCAAATTTCATAATAAGAAATTGTATTGTGTTTCTATCTAAGCAAATGTCTGCAAATAAGTACTTGCGTATCACATTATAAATCAAGTCCTAACTAAAATAATTCTTAGTAAGACAAACGATATGTAATAGTCATTGAAAAGTATGTTGTTTAGTAAGAGCAAGTCATTACCTAATTTTTACTGGGACATAATTTAAAAAAATGTTTGTGGGCTATTATTAAAACTATCATTTATTTGTTTATATCAAAAAGTGACAGGAAAAAGACGAAAAAAATGTTACAAGTTGATACTTTTTTAAGGCCACAGAATATTCAAAATCTTATTCGAGATCTAAAAACTAATGTAAAAAATACTATTAAATAGTTAAGCCCCAAAAGTTTGAAAGTGTTAAATATATAAATTTTTTTGACACCTCGTTATTTAAAAGAGACATAACTTTTCCTCCCCATGCTTCAAATTGTAAATCATTAAATTATTTAATCTCTAGATTCACATAAAACAATTTTAATGTGCAATAAAAAAAGTTGATGTTTTTCTTTCAAATTTTCTGTAAAAAAAATATATAAAAGCTAATAATTAGTAAATACATTTAAAAGCACTAAAAAATAATATAAAGTCATTGCAGTAAATCACTTTTAATTTTTTTACCCAGGAATTAGTATATAATGACTTTTTTGGAATTTTTTAAATAATTTTCCATAAAACAGGAACACAAGCCTTCGGTACTTGTTACCACAAAATTTTGAACGAAAGAAAATTTAATTTCATTAATAAAAGAAAATGTCATTTCAGTTTATCTTTCTTTTTTTAATATGAAACTTTCTTTTAAAGTATGGCCATATTAAAATAGTGTTTGTGGGATAATATGTATGTGATGCAAGTGTTTTTATTAAACAACAAATGTATTTCCTGGTAGTGGTGTATTTCTAGTTTTGACATACAAGAGTACAAAATAGAGAAACAAAAAAAAAACTCTCATAAGTCCTAACTTAAGGCAGTTCAGTAACTTTTATAACTATATTTCTTAGAAAGTAATAATAAGGAAAAATCCTTTAAAGGTAAGTTCTTTTTATTTTATTTTATTTGCTGACTAAAATAATATTTTCTGCAATAAATTTGACCGAAAAACTTAACTGGAAGAAAAAAACGAACATATTGCAAATATTACACAAGGGCTTATCATGCAAGTGCTAGCTGGAGAAGGGTCAATATATTTTTTATACTTCCTTGGAGATAAATGATGTATATAAAGTTGAAACTAGCGAACTTTTATTTCAACTACCCAATAAGAGGGGGTTGGTTATTACTGGTATTATATTTTCATTTTTTCTGATTATGAACCAGAGGAAAAACTACTTTGATTTCTTTATGCTGACCTTTATTGTACGCAAAATTATGGTGTTTTGTGATTTGCCCTTTTTCTCTGTCTCTCCTTATATTAATAAATATTGTTTTATGTCCTTGCAGGTAGGAATGGGAATTCTGAGATGTAGAATTTTTAAAGGGTGTTTTTATGGAGGTATAAATTTTTGAAATGATGTATTTTTTACATTGACTTACATTGATTTACTTCATTCGAAACATAATCTATTGGCATTTTAATTTAAATATGACTTCTGGCATTAGACCGCCATGGCTGGCTCGGACGTAGTCTTATCTGTAGGTAAAATGTTTGACGACTTTTCCCAATATTTGTGGCCGTATATCCTGAACAATACTTTTTTGCGTAGAATAGCGATTTCACATATTCCCACAGAAAATTGTCTACCACGATCTTGAAGGCCAATTCACGGGTCCGAAACGTGCAATTAAAAAACATTTCCTTCAATAAATCAATTGTGGCACAAGCTGTGTGACATATTGAAACCACAGCTGCTCCTCATCATGGTTGAACAATTGATGAACGAAAAAGTTAGTTATAGTGGCTCTATAGTTATCACCTTTGACTGTAACGTTCTGACCGTCATGGTTTTTAAATAAATACGATACTGAGATTCCATCAGACCATAAAGCTCATCAAACCGGTAGTTTTTCTGGATATATCAGTCTCTCAACATACACTTGAGGATTATCATCACTCTAACTACGGCTGTTTTGTTTATTGACGTATCCATTCAAACAAAAGTGAGCTTCATCGCTAAACAAAATTCGCTTATGAAAATCGGAATCAACGGCAATATTATTTTGCAACCATTCACCAAATCTACGCCTTGTTATTCAAGCGTCAGACTATTTATATTGAAATGCCAACCAAACTAAACACAGCTGATAAAATAGCAGCCAGTTAAAAATTTTTTGCCAACTTCAAATTACAAACCTCTTTCAAAAGAACACCCGTTTTATTCATATGAATAACTTTTATTTTATGACCAACACTGACAACTTCATTTACACTCTATAGAGAACATTGTTGAGTTGCGAATATCCCATGGTAGTCATAAAAGAAAGAATATAACGATAAAAGCAAAATCAAATCATATTGTAATATGCACAAAACATGAACATGAACGTGAAATTTTCATGGTAAAACTTAAACTTGATATTTGTTTCGTAAAGAAAAATTATTAAAGGATGGAAGCTTAAAGCTTCAAAACCACCTTTAATAGTAAAAATTATTTGAAACAATAGAACATTTATAGTTAAAACCAATAATTTGTCATATGAAATTATGAATTTTCATAAAATCATTTTCTTAAAAATTCGTCAAGAAATTCCACTTTCTTTTAAATATTTCCAAATTCATATTAATGAAGAAATTAATGAAGTAAGTTGCCTTGGAAAAGTTTTTCTTTAAGCACAAACTGTCTAGCCCTATTAATCATTTTTAATTTTGTTGCTTAAATGGATTAACATATTTCACATAATTTCACTACAACAACAAGAATATTTTCCTACTCCAGACATAATTTTCTTCATTGTTTTGTTGTTGTTTTAAATCATTTAACCGTCATGGTTTAGATAATAAGAAAAATTACACAAAAGTCTGTCATAATTCTCTGGCATAAACCAAACATCATCATCTTCATTTATTTAAGGGCCACACACACCCATTTAAAATTGAGGCTCTTAAAGAGTTGTTGTATTATGTTTGCTGCTGCAGCACAAGACAGTGGGCATAAATGCGGTGCTGACAGAATGCACACACACCGACTACATTAGAATGATTATTTAAATGACTGCATTTTTATGTATCACTTTTTTAGGTTATTTTTTTACTTTAATAGACAAGATGTGTATTTATTTTATGATCTTAATGCTGTTAATGATAATTGTTGCACGAAAGTTGCTGATATGTTTTGTTAATGGGGTAATTAATGCTGCCACTAATGTTGCTGCTCTTGATATTCCATTTCAAGTTTCAGTGGTTGTTGCAGATAGTTTTGAAAAATATGTTTTCAACACATATTAATTTGTAATTTTTAAAATTTTTCACACTTTCGATTTTTTTCAATGCTTTCTTGATACACACTCTACAGCAATCAAAATTTATAATCTTCGGCAGCATAAGAGTTATTAGCTGAAATTTTACCATGAGACCAAATCGACTTTCATGGGCTTGAGAATTTATGGAATTTGAGTGGAGAAGTACATGGTGAGAGTCAATAAGTCAAGTAGCTGCATGTGATGACTGCCTAACAACTCAAATATTTAAATATTTGGAGAAGGCCAGAGTGTTTCCAAAATAAATATTTTATATATTGCTATATATCTTCACCCGATCTCACATATAAAACGAAACATTTTTGGATAATTTCGTAAAAAAAATCTTGTGAACTAAGGAGGTAAAAATATGTCACCATCATTCCTAGGCTTGGATACAACATGGCGTATCGGTACAACATGCCGTATCACAATAACGGAAGATGTTATGTATCTTGTGCTTCCAGATCATTGAGTATTCGCATAATAATTTTGCGTGCGATACTTAAATCACGAATTTATTGAATTGTATTTTACTAAACAAAAAAGCACGTAGACATGTTTCGTAAACATGTTTGAACATGACAATGTTTAATAAGTACTTTTTAATTACTGAAGCACGGATGGAAATCATGATACAATTGTACTTTTTATGGTACATTTTTGACCTTGTTGGTACCGTGGTACTACCGCGAGCTACTTGGTACAATTTAAAAATTTGTCCTCTTCTTTGTTCTCTTTAACTTTGTTTGTGTGTGTTTTATTTTATACTATCAGCTTCTCTGTTTTTGTTGCAATGCTGTTGTAAAAGCGAATTTATGTACCAGGTGGTGTCAGTCTGCAACAACAAAATCTGCCTAGTACTTTATTGCAAACTTCTTACAAAAATCATCTGTTAATTTGGCACCACCTGATACATAAATTCGACTTGGCTGCTGATGTATTTGATTTTACTTATGATTCGTAAGCATGTAAGGTGGACTTTAATAATGAAGTACTAAAATGGTTCGATAAGTTTACTTCAGAAAAAGTTATTATGGGAGAAACAAATTCAATAGTACCTCTTCTGGTGAAAATGTTTCCACACGAACAAACAAACTTTGAAGCAATAACTAATCAGTACAGAGCTCTAGCCGATGTGATTGAACTTAAATCACGCAAAGATTAAAATATTTCCTATTTTTGGTCTAAAGTATCACAGATGAAAAATGAATTAAATGAGTTCATGTTCCCAGGTATTTCAAGAACTGTAAGAAGAATTCTGTCTATTCCACATCCTTCGGCCAACGTCGAACCAGTTTTTTCTTTCCAAAACCTAATTAAAACAAAGGAAAGAAATAGACTACACGTTTCTACTGTTTCAAATTTGATACAAACAAAAGATTTATTGAAGTCAACAATTTCTTGTTGCCTTAATTTTAAAATAACAGAATATTTATTATCTAAAAGCATGTACCAATGAATGTAATATTTAATATTTTTTATTTTATACTGGGTCTTTATACACATTTTTGATAAGTTTCTGTTTTTTTTATTGTATACTTCTGAATTTTTATAAACATTTCTGTTAAGTTTATGTTTTTATTAATAAATATTAAAAAAATGGTTACGCCATGGCCTAAAAAGTACATTTTGTTTTCATACTTGGTACAAAATCATAAAAGCCATTTTCCTTCCCTGTACTGAATTATTAATATTCTCCCTATTTAATGTATTTACACTCTCCGGGCAAATAAAACAAAGTAATTTCAAGCAAATTGGCTGAGGTTTTTTGTTGTTTTTTGGCTACTTGACTTGAAGTGATTTTGTTTAAATTTGAAACTGGGAAAAATAGAATAAATATAAAATTTTTTTTTTGTATTACTGACTTAATCTATTTAGGTAAAATATTGTAACAGTGGCGACTAGAAACTTACAGACAGATCGGTGCTACAAGACGATATAATTATTTTGTTGGGGGTTGTGGTAGTGTTTAAGGACTTATTAAATTTATTTCGTTTCAATCAATAACCTACACTCTTCAATTTCTTTGCTAAACATATTTACTATATTTTAAACAATAAAATGTAAGAGAGTACATCGATTATTTATAGCTCGAATAAAATAAATAAATTACTTCAAGTATTTTCCAAACATAACTTTGTGTTGCATATAGAGCTTGTCGCTTTATATATTTTTTGTGTTACCATTCCCAATTAACAAATGTTGCAGCATCGCCTTGATGTTGTTTGTTTTCATAGTGTCTTATATTTTTTTCTTGATGACTTTCTATGCTTCTTGTAGTCGTATTAGTTGTTTAAGTTCTGATTGTGTTGTTGTTATATTTTGCTTTAATATAAATTTAAATAATTTCAATGTTAACAAGATTCTTCCATTTTCCATGCACTTGTTATACAAGTACGTGTGTAGGAGTTTTATGATCAAATATTGCCTCAAATCAAAATCTTTTTTTATCGCACACAAAATGCATACTGAAGTTGAAAGAAGGAACTAGAAAGGCAAATATGTAGTTCAGGATGTGTATTTATGTGTATGCAGTTGTTTAAAGTTTGTATTGCACAAATAAATATTTTAATAATATTTTTGTATTGTGTTAAACAAATATGTTTGCAAATCTGATTTCTTTTCACGTATACCCTATTTTCGAAGACATCAACTTTAACGTAACGGCTCTCTAGACATCTCCGAGACTAATAATAAGACATGGCAGATTTAGTTTTATGGAAGCAGATTTACTTTTCTCGGTTTCTAACGAAACGTGTAATATAAATTGCTGTACTTAAGAAATCTAAATGAAGCCAGAGAAACCGATTGGAAAATATTTGGAAATCGTAGGTTTTGAATATTCAAATTTTATTGAACTCAAAATTTTTTTAAGTGAATTATTGTTATTCTTTATTATAAACGATTCTCGATTATTGAATGCGGTCGAAAGAGGTAAAGAAAATATCTTTCATTTGTTTTTTATTGCCGTAAATTTGATCAAGCCCAGCTCTATAAATAATTTTTTTATTTTAAATTATAGACAATAGTTTGCTTTATCATGTTTGGCTTAAATTAATATTTAAATTTTTAATCTTAAATTTAATAAGAAAAAAAGCCTGGAAAGTTGAATTTTATTTGACAGAAAATTTTACTACAAATGCTTGTTTTTCTAACTCACATAACGATTTGATATCGAGTCACGAATATATATTTTTATTTAATGTTACCCCAGGTTTATATGGACGTGATTTTAAAAATCGACTCGATTTTGTTTATTCTACTTCCACTACGCGGTTAAGGAATAATGAACAAAATCAAGTCATTTTTGGAAATTACGTCAATGTGAACGTAGGATTCAGAAACCCGAATGAAAAAACACTAGAAAAAGAGTCAAATGCGATTAGCAATACGACTGATAAATGATTCGAAAATCAATCATAAATGACTATAAAAACACTACCAAAAAATAAGAAAAGGACTAAAAAATTACTCAAAAAAGACTCCTGAACGATTGGAAATAGCATTGATAAATGACTCGAAAAAGACTCACAAATTAAGTGAAATCAGACTGATAAATGACTAGAAAACGAATCAAATAGGGCTATAATAGACACAATAAAAAGGATCAAAAATGACTCTAAACTGACTAAAAAAATTAATCATAAAAAACATCAAGAAGAGTCGCGGCTAGGGACACTTTTCTCCCGAAAAAAGTATATTTTACGATCAGAAAATGAGCACATACCCATCCAGCAATTTTTGAAATTTTTGATTAAATTCGAGTCTTTTTTAACTCCTCTGCGCGATTGAAAATGCAGAAAATAAGCATATTTCAAGCACCAGCATGATCTGTTTTCGATCAATCGGTTTTCAATCTTCCAGATGCGCAAAATATGACAATAAATAAAGGATACAATATTCACATTTTAAACGCCTGGTGGATCGAGTTGCGATTGCAATACAATATGTTATTGTATTTCAAATCAAATTCTTTTTAATTATTAACACGAATAATTTTCAAATCCTCTTTTAATCGTGTAAGTGACTAATCAGTTTTTGATCACCGAAGGTACTCAAAGAAGACTCAGCAAGGTGATTTTTTAAAAAACAATCATCTAAATGCTAGCTGGGTATTTTGCATTTTGAATCACGCAGAGGAGTTGAAAAAGACTAGAATTTAATCATAAATTGCTGCCTGGGTCGTAATGAAGACATCTATCAGAAAACTGCTTATCGGTGAAGGTAGAGCATACAAGCCTCTTTGCTTTTTATACATTGTTACCATTCAGGGCGTATTTTGCTTTGCTATTATGACTAAAGAATATTTCCTTTTAAGACGTATGTATGCTGTTATAGGAATAGTACGGGATATGTGCGAAAATTTGAGAGATTTAGCTTGTTATACTGACGCTAAAACAGAGCTTTAAAAATTTTTAGGTTTCAATGTGCCACACATTGCGTTCCACAAGTGATTTATGAAAGAAATGTTTGGTGAGATGGTCTTTAAAATCATGCAATTCCCCACTGGCCTACTTCAGTAAAAAGGCACAAATATTGAGGTTTGGGATGACAACACTTGTGTCATTGTAATTCCCACCGACATGGTCATGCCATATTAAAACAAAAATTTGCAAATAATTATAAATATAAATCCATTAAAAACAGTTGTTTTTTATATTGAGCTTGAGATCACTACAAAAAACAACTGTTTATATAAATTAAAAAGATCGAAAAAAATTCATTTATTTTATAAATCCATTATTATAAAGCGAAATCCATTGCAATCAATTTATAGTTCTATGCTACTCAAAAGTCGTCCCAGACGCAGTTATTTTTTCACATATTACAACTATTTGCAAATAACATATTGACTTTTAGATGAGTAAATTTAAGAGTAAATTTTCAGCTTCACCATTGGCAATTATTTAGTTAGGATGCAAACTTAGATTTCCATATGATTCTGATTACTAACCTGGACGATATTAAGATTTTGGATGCAAGCTTGGGACCCTCATAAGATTCTGACATCTGGTAATACAAACCTGGGTTGCAAAGTTGTATATGGAAAAATTATCGCAAGATTAAAAACACTGATAAAAACGATAAATAAAGGTATTAGAAAAATAGGTGATCAGGATTCTCTTTAGAACTGAAAAACCAATAGCACAGAGCAATCGCACAGTCGAATTAAATTTCGGTTGCGTTCGAATGCGATAAATTTACAACAGGCTTTTTTTCCAAAGCAAGAAGAAAATAGTGTTCTTCCATCTATAAATATATGCATTATTTTTATCTGCGTAATCAGAAGAATATCTGAATATGCATTATTTTTATCTGCGTAATCAGAAGAATATCTGAATATTTTATTATAATCGGCCATATTATATGTCTGACCATAATCCACAATTTTTCACTTGAACTTGACTTTTTTCTATTTTCCACAATCTTTACAAAAACTCATAACAAGTGCTATTAACTTCACTTTGTCACTATGAATTCAAAGTATCCCTGTACATTTATTTATAAATAATTTGTGTATGTGTGTGTGTTTGTATCTACATATAAGTATGTACATGATTGTTAAAACATTCTTTAACTCGTTTACATTTCATGATGGCCTGTGTAGAATTGTTTGTGCTCTTTTTGGTGTTTTTGCATTGGTTTTTTCTGATGAGCTCCTCCTTTATGGTTAAATGTTTATGATTATTGAATTTTGTATTCGACTTGAAAAGTCATGTTTAAGAAAATTGCCAACAATCATCATGGATGACTAGACATTGCATCGCGTTTATCCAATCAGCTTTTGACATGCCATATGAAACGAAAGATACTGCTGCTGCTGCTGTTGATACTGCTGAAGAGGTTGTTGTTGCTGTTTGTGCTGCTTCTTTCCCTGCTAATATCGAAGATGCTGATAATAATGACGATGATGTTGGAGATATGATGTTAAAGTTGACGATGACGATAATAATAATAATATTGAAAATGATGATTGGATATGGATGGAAGCCACTTGTGTAGGGCATAAAATAAAAATGAAACGAATTTTTTCATTTTCGTTCGGTTTTTATTTTATTTTAATTTATATTCATGTACATGTTGATGAATTTAAAAATTATGAGAAAGACTACAGTAGCACACTGAACCAAAAGGGGTAGGTAAATAGCGCAAATTAGCATGTAGATTTGAAGAAAGGTGGGTTATTATACAATTAACACATTTTTTAGTAGATTTTAAAATTTTAGTAAAGTACATAGTTAATTTGAAGAAAATTTGTAAATTTGAATAATATCAATCGTTAGTTTTCATGGTGTTAATTCAACAAAAATTTTGTAAAATATACTAAAAAAAATATGTCAAAATAACGAAAAACAATATTCATAATCCCCTCAAAGTATACGATTATATCTTGGGGTTCTAAAATTGAACCTGATTCCAATATAGTTGGTTGAATTTGCTTTTTTCCTTCCTGTTTTTTCAATAGATCTTCCTCGCAGGCTACAACTGTGCTTCCATCAATAATGAAACTTTTTTGTGAGTCTCGTATAGAGTATCTGGTATATAATTTTTTTCCATTTACTACATTTAAAATGTTTGAAGAAGGCACTAAAATACTATGAAATAAATAGGTAAAAGATACCAAAGCATTGACCATCTGAAAATATAACAAATTATTAAATTATTTTTTGGTAATAAATCAGAAAATTTTTAACAAATCTTACTTTCGGTTAAATTATTATTTTTTCCATGCTTTGTAATAACAATTTTTTAGATTGGTCTTTAATGCGATCATAAAAAAAGGAAATAATTTTCGTAGCGAACACTTTAAAACCATTATGAAAACTATCGGCATTTGGGTATAAATGATTAAAGTCCACATTGATCTTATAACTGTGAATGTATTAAAAGTGTATTAAAACAAGTGAATTATTTTTATATCTCACAAGTTGAAAACCTAACGGCTTCTTGTACTGCACCCATTTATCAAGTATATCAGATGTACATGTAGCGTTAACTACTTCATTTAGCCTATAGTTTTCAGAGGGAGACCAATGCTTTTCAACTTCTGCCCAAGAACAATTATCATTTAAAATTGCTTCAATGATTTCATCGATATCAACTTCTGAAAGATCTAATAAAAACTTACTATAAAAAAAACAACAATTAAAGAAAATGCATACAGTCTACTTAGATTTAAAGTTCTTTTGCTATCACTCGACGATGATTTGAATATGTTCTTTTTTGAAGACCACCATTGTTCTTTAGTTTTCTTATTAAGTTAAAATATTTGTCGTAAAGTTTTACTTGTGGTTTCTTACCAGGTAGCCTTAAGTAGTAATATCACTGTAAATATAATATTTATTAAATTTTTTTCCATAAACGCTAATGCATATTTTTACCAAAAATTCAGTTTGAGAAACTGAAATTAAATAATCAGATTTGCAAGAATCAAAAGGATTAGAGATATTGGAAATTAATTGCTTAAAACTTGACTTCATTTCAAAATCTGAAATGTGATCTATATACGACTTTAGGTATAAAGTAGCAGGTGATAGTAATGAGTTTGTTACCAATTTTTTAATATCTTCGACATTCTTTCGTGTAAAATTGTTATTATTATATGGCTATAAACTTAAGTTGACCGATGAAGTGGTTAGCAAATCGGGATCTGTTTTAATGATTTTTTTTATTGCCATTTATGCTTACGTTTTGCTTAAATTGAGTTCCAATTGTGTTGCTGTGTTTATTTGAATAATTGTTTTTGTTAATTCTACTAAAAATGTTTACGAAAACTTACTATCCATTAAACTGTATATGTGTACATTGGACTACATTTTTGGGTATATTGAAGAAACTTTATTCAAAATAACGTACAAATCTTAATTTATTTTTCTAATAAATTTTTTCCATTGAATTAACTAAAAAGAAGTCAGTTCTATGTATTTTTCTGTAGATTTGAATAAAAACTCTGCTAATTCAACGATATTTTTATTTGATAAATAACGAAACATTTTATTCATTATTACTTACCACTTTTGGTTCAGTGCATTGAGATGTTCGTTTTTTTTATGGTGCGCTGTATTAGGGACACAATTAATGAATTATATATCACTTACAGTAATATGATTGCTGAATAGCAGATATTGAAAATATGTAAAGTTTAATACAGGTCACCAAAACTACATGTGGAAGTTGTTCAGGTGGGGCTTTTCTTTTAAAAGAAATTGCTATCCACTTACTATAGTATACTATGTCAACCAATCACTTAATGCTTTAGCATTGCAATAGTGAAAACTTTTTGAGTGCAGTTGTGACATTTAAATTTATACCGCAATAACGGCAACAAATGTGTTGTGCATATTTATAATCAATAGAATAATGATCAACAATCTTTGTGTGGTATTTTCATTATATTTGGCAACGATTTGTTTTTTTTTTCAACTCATTATCGTCATCATCAACTTCTAGCTCCATCATTAACGTTAATGTCCATAAATTGATGACATTTGTTGTTATTGGTTTTTTATTCTTTTTTCTATTATTGGTATTGTCTATGGAAGTGTGTATGTGGATGTTATTAAATTGATTGACTAACATTTTCTCTTGTAAACCTAGTTTCCATACGTAGAGAGATTGGTTGTTGTTCCATTAACGAAAATCAAAGATTGATTGAAGAAATTTATTTTTTAAGTTTTTGCCAGTGTGCCACAGCACCCTCACCTGTTGTTGCTTCTTCTGTGTTATGGCTTATACATGCTGATGTCGTTTCGATGGAAGCCTACTAAAATATATATTGACTTAGGAGCAGTAAAAGAAAAACCGGATGAGCATGTCGCCAATGTCATCCATCGTCAGCCATAAGTAAAATGACTTTTTGTATGACTCGGTGGCTCGTATCCATGTGATCGCATCAACAATCATTGAATTTAATACACATTTTTTTTTTATTTGTATATTTTGTCTATAATACATCGATCCATTTTTCTGTGTTACGTAGCATTTTGTGGTTGTTGCATTTTATGCTTGTGTTGTGTTGTTTTTTTTTTTTTTTTTGTTATTAAAAGACGCAATCAACTTGCAATCAATTTTAAAATAATTTTTTTGTTGTCTGTTTTGTATGCTTTTCATATCATATTGATTGCTTGTGTGCATATGCAACATGTTGCAAACGCAATCAACAATAATTTTTTTCCATGTTGTTAGTAAACATATAAACGCTAACTGGACTGTGAAATTTGATTGGTATTTTGGTTTATTCAAGGATTTGGTTATTAAAGTGGAACTATGCAGAAAATGTATCAAAATTATTTAATGTTTGGAATTTTCATAGAGGATATATTTTTATAAAGCTAAATAAAACAATTTTTAAGCTTGAAATCAATAATAATTTAATATCGACCCCTGTGCGCGATATTATTCATATGTTACATTTGTTTGGAAATCGACTTTTTTATGCAAATTGGTTCTACATCCGTTAGTCCATCTGCTGATAAAATATTATAGCGATAACTGTTTTAGTTATGGAGATAACACTGTGTACATTTTATCGTATGTAGCAGTGTTATTTACGTTTTTATTTATTTAAAAGTAATAAAAACGCTTTCCTCTAAAATTTCGTTTTCATAACATACGATAATTTCGCTCGCAAGGGTCTTAATCCTTTTTATCCTTTTTTTAATCCTTTTTAAAAATCTTGTTTTTTTAAGGTGTTTGAGAAGTCGTTGTTCACTAATAAAACATATATTTCTTTCGTTTTTTTTTTGTCTTTCAGATACGCGGTATGCAAAGTTTAATTTTATTTTGTTATTGTTATCTTGATTTAAAGATCTGCTCTGTTTTATTTTCTTAATATTATTAAATCCTTATTGCCGATGACGACGATGAGAATGTTTGAGGATGTTGTTTGTTATGGTGATATTGTCTTTTTTTTTTTTTGTTAACGATATTGTCAATAATGACAATGATGATGAGAGCTAAAATTGCAGTGATATGCAAAGTTAAAGCTTGTTGTGCTTTATGCTTTTTTTATATCTCATGCTGACCATCGTTATTCGATTTATTAAATTAGAGTTTTCTTTAAAAACATGGTACAAACAAAATTTTCAATTATTTTATGTTTATCGCCAGGAAATTTGAACTGAACATGGAAGTATTTAAAACTATTAAATCATGCTGTTGAATATGTAAACAGTATTGACTGTGAGTACCGCAATTGTTGCCAATTGCATATTTGAGTTGTTATAGTAGGACCTTAAAGTTGCATCTACGGAATTTTGTTTTGGAATACAAATATGTTTGTAGTCTGCACTAAGAAATTATGATTCTTGCGATAGAAATTTTATAATCACAAGCGGAAATTTCGATTGTAAGAACTTAATATTTTGCAATGAATTTTATTGTTTGTTTTTTTTTTATTTTTATTCATTAATTAAAATAAATATTTAATAAATATTATACAAAGTGTGCGGCCTCAGCGTCTCTTGGACATTATTGAGGCGAGTTGCATATATGCATATACAAGGTGACGCAAAAGAAATCCTCCTATCAGAAAATGCTTCAAATTTTGCAATTGGCCCCTAATGTCAGTTCTGTTTTGACATTTGTGTAGTAAACACATGCAAAATACACGTTAATAAACAATGTTACGCTACACTGCTCCAGAACGCGGAATATTGGTGACTATTTATTTGACCAATAATCGGTCGGTGACTTTGGCACAACGTGAATTTCGTCGCAGATTTCCTAGCCGTCCAACGCCTACTGGTGAAACACTGCGACGTTTAGCCGCTCGCCTCGAAGAGACTGGCACAACACGAGATTCTGCCAGGAGTGGCAGACCCCGGAGTAGCCGTTCTGCAGAGAATATTGCTGCTGTAGCCGAGGATGTCATGGAAGCGCCGTCGACATCAGCTGTTAGCTGCTGACCGCCAATCGCGTCTAACATACGCTCAAGCCATCCTGAATCACCACCAAGAGGAAGATGATTTTTCATCAAAAATAATCATGAGTGATGAGGCCCATTTACATCTTAGCGGGTACGTAAATAAGCAAAATTTACGCTTCTGGGGCACGGAAAATCCGCGTGTAACCTACGAAGAGCCATTACACTCGCTCAAAGTTACTGTATGGTGTGCTGTTTTCGCTGGAGGAGTCATCGGACCTTTTTTATTCGAAGACGTCGCGGGCCAAACGATTACTGTGAATGGTGAGCGCTACAGAGCAATGATCAACGAGTTCTTTTTGCCGCAACTTGATGAATTGGGATTGGAAAACATGTGGTTTCAACAGGACGGTGCAACAGCACACACTGCACGTGCCACAACCGATATGCTAAAGGATGCATTTCCCGGGCGCCCAATCTCCCGTTTTGGCGATTTGAACTGGCCAGCAAGATCGCCTGATTTGACCGCTCCAGACTTCTTTTTGTGGGGCTTTTTGAAGTCGCGGGTGTATGTCAACAAGCCTCAGACTCTTGCAGCTCTTAAAGACAATATCCGTCAAGAATGTGAGGACCTATCGCCGGAAGTTTTGGCCAAAGTGATGGAAAATGCCATAAAAAGGGCTCAAATGACAGTCAACTGTGGCGGCGGCCATTTACATGACTTCATATTCTCGACTTGATGTAAAAAAAAATTAAAAGACCAAATAAAAATACTCCACAAGAAGAATAAAAGTTTTTAATTTTTTTTAAAAATTACAGCCAAAAAACATCGGAAGGTTATTTTTGCGCCACCTTGTAAATATAATAATAATAACAATAATAATTTTTAAAAAAGAAAAATTAAGTATGAAAAAAAAGTAAGTATGAATAACTATATGAAATATATATAGTACATACATATGTATATTTTGAATGTAATTAATACAAAAAATTATAAACAAATTGAATAAATGTCTTGATATTATTGCAGTAGCATTTCTAAATTTTCAAATAAATGTTTTTTCAAAGCTTGCTTAAATATAGAAATTCTTCCAATATTTTTAATACTTTGAGGCAGATTATTATACTCAGAACTATCAATGTGTTCAATTCGATGTTTAGTTGTTTCTAATCGACATCTGGCTATTTTAAGTTTGTGTTGTTTCTTGTATTAAACGTTGTTTGGTTTCTAAAAAATAGGATTGTGTGATGACCAATGTTATTCATAGATTTAAAAACATAAGGTAACAGTTGAATCTTATATAAGCCATAAATAGGAAGCACATTAAGTGACACATCTTTGTAGAGGGATATTGTTGAAAATGTTAGAGGTAAATTAAACACACTTTTTAATGACCTATTTTGAGCTTTTTGTAATGCCCTTAACTCATTGGTCTTCTTGTAACCATATACAATGGGCAAATAATTTAAATGGCTATGTATTTATGCTTGATATATTACCATATTTGTCCTCGTGTTAAATTTATTCTTGAATTTGTATAGAAAACCAACGACTGATAAAACTTTGGATCTTAATTCCTTGATGTCATATTCCATATGTACTTTTAAAACAGCTTTATGTTTCTAGGGATAAAAAAAGACTTATGTCATCCGCATACATAATTAATTTTCCAAACAAGTTTAAGTTTATAATATCATTTATTCATTATTCCATTTTAAATAATAATGGACCCAATACACTTCCTTGTGGAACTCCATATTCAATGTCTCCAATAAAACTCTCTTGGTTTTTTATATTAACAAATTGTTTTCTGTTTTCTAAGTAGCTTTTCAATAAATTCAAACTATTTGTATCTAAACCATAATACTTCAGTTTCTTAATCATAATATCATGATTTACTAGATCGAAAGCCTTAGAGAAATCATAAAATATGCCAGCTACCCCACTAAAACCATCATCCAGCCCTTTACATATGGTACTTATAACGTTTACTACCGCTTCTTCAGTGCCACAACCCTGTTTGAAGCCATATTGACATTCATATAGTAAATTGTTAGTGTCTAAGTACAATGACAATTGTTCATGAAGTAATTTTTCAAAAATCTTATCAATTGTTGACAAGAAAGCAAATGGTCGAAATTTTTCTACTAACGTGGCATTACATTCTTTTGGTATCGGAATAACTTTCGATATTTTCAATTCATTTGGGAAAATGGAACTGTCAATGATACTGTTGAAAGCTCGTGCCAGATATGGAGAAATTATATCAGTACACACTTCTAGCATTTTAGGAAAAATTCCGTCATAACCACAACCTTTAGAAATATCCAGTTTCGCAATTTTTCAGATATTTCTATGTTTGAAGTATGTGAAAATCTAAATGTAGTTTGGTATTGCCTTAATGTTCTAAGTGTGTTAATAGAATCGCCAGGCAAGGAAATTAGCTGTCGCTTTAATTTTTTGGGATCTGAAGAAAATATTCAATAAATAAATCACTCTTTGCTTTATTGCGCACAACGAATCTCCCATTAGCATCTATTATAATAATTTCACCCTTTAATTTTCTACCAAGAGTTTCATTTAAAAATTTCCAACATTTTTTCGGTTCATGCTGAATTTGGTTCAAATTGTCATAATAATAATTGTTTAAAGATTCTCTTAATGCTTTCCGGATAACTTTACTAATCCTTTTTCATCTATCTTCAACATCACAGTTACGATTCTTCCTTAATTTAAAAAATTTTTTTTATATACAATAAGTTCCTGTAGGTTTTTATTAACCCATGGAGTTATATCATGTATTTTCAGCCTTTTTTTACAATTTTCCACAGTTGAATTTCTAGTAGCATATGAGATATATTGTATAATGTATGAAATGTCAACAGATGGATCACCAGATTCATGAAAAGATAATAAATTATTTGCTAGATTTTCTCTGGCACAACTATAATCACATATTTTATAATTTTTTTTTTCTGGGTTTAAGGTTGAAAGTTCTTCTTTGAGAATATGTATGTTGTTGTATGTGTGATATTTTGTAAACTGGGTTTTGGAACGGAATAGCTGTGGAAATTTGTGCAATATTTAGTTCCGACCAGAGTTTGTTTCTAAATAGCAGATATTTCACCAGATTTCTTCGATCTGTATTATGAGGAGGCCGGATTCCAAGTACATCATAAAATTTTGGAGTACATTTAAGATCATGTCTTCGTTACTATAATATTTAACTACAATTCGTTCTTTATATTTCAACCTTCAAGTTCTTGGCGAAGCATTCCAACATTTTCGTATACAAAAATCTGCTGATACGCCAATGAATCTGAATGTTGGCTAAAAACAAGTTTCATTAAAATGTTTGTTATCAGTGAAATAACAAAAAGCAACAGCAGCCACAACAGCAGCCACAACAACAGCAACAAATATTCATAAAGCAAAACCTCCTTCACCATTTTAATTTTCAAAAAGAAATTTATGAATATTTACATTAAAACGTTATTATCTTCAACCAGAATGCCAAACAACTTGCTGCCTGCCTGCCTGCCTGCCTGCCTGACTACCGACAAACGGGCAATGGAGATGCGGTAAACTTAGGTGAAGTAACCTTTAAATTTAAAACTTCAAACTTAACAAGATAAAGAATGAACGTTCCTCCACACAGCCACTCACAACACTTACACATACAAATATCAGCCCATAACTAGTGAAAGATTATGCGGTGTTGTTGATGATGCTGCTGCTGCTGCTGCAGCTCCCCCGTTGATCGTCAACGAATGAGGGAGCATTTTTTCGCCGATTCTTAATGTAAAGTATGGAAAAGAATGAAATGAACATTGAATAAATATTGAAAAAATATACATATTGGACTGAGAGTTAAACCACGCCATCATTGTTGAAGTCATCAAGCTTTGTCATCATCTCTCTAAAGCAGCCTCATCATTTTTTTTATCACAGAAAGGTAACGAAAAAGCAATATTTTTTTTTCAAAAAGAATGTTTGTAATGTGCTGCAACGAATTGGCAATGCACTTCACTGAGTTATTCAAATATAACATTTAATAAAAGTAATCGCATCCAATGACACTTTACATTTGTCGTAGAAAAATAATGATTTTAACTAAAAACAAGTAACAGTGCTATTTTCGGCCATGCCGAATCTTATATACCCTTCACAACTTGTAGTCATGCAATAACAATTGTTTGTATCACCATTCATCTCATATAAAATACGTACATGTGTATATACTGGTTAGAATAAATGTGGCATCGAATCCCAGCTGAGCCAAGAAAATTTTATTTTATTTAATATTTTATTTATATTTTATTTTTTGTAATATTTTTTTTTAATTTTTTTTTTTAATTTTTTATTTTTGATATATTTTTTTTTTAATTTTTTTTTTTGGTATATTTTTTACATATATGTATGTTTGTAATTGTGTAAAAAAACGAGAAAGTTATGGGGCGATTGTGCTGAATTTCAATAGCGATTGATTCCTGGATATTTCCAAGAGATTGATACCATATACAGATCTGAGGAACATATAGTTGCTTCTAAAAGTTGATTTCAACCAACATTTGGACAGACGGGCATAAGCTTTCAGAAAATATATACTTTATGGGGTCGGAAATGAAAATTGTAGAAATTACAAACGGAATGACAAAGCTATATATACCTTTGTGCACCACAGGTGACTATCGCAATATAAGCTCTTTAAAAAAATTAAAATTCATGTTAGCCGCCACTACAAAATGGCGGACAGTAAATTTATATATTAGTTAAATCTGGTATTTTAAAATGTAACTTCTTGAACCGCCTTAGTATTGATATCAAATAAAAGGCATTGACCAGTAGAATACAGTAAACTATTAAAAAATGTAAGCTCCAAGATGGCGTCTAAAACAAAATGGCGGAACAAATTTTTTTAACCCCATCAATAAGGGTATCAAATGAAAGGGCTTGCCTAGTAGAATACAGTTGACTACGTAAAAATTCAAAATCGAGGATGGCCTCGGAAACAATAAAAAAAATGGCTTATATCATGAAATATGGGTTAAGCTACGATGTGAGATTTTACATGTGTACATGGGCCGAATATAACACTCTACTTGTTTTTTTATTATACCCTTCACACAGTGAAAAAGGGTATATATAGGTTTGTCATTCCGTGTGAAATTTCTACAATTTTCATTTCCGACCCCATAAAGTATATATTTTCTGAAAGCTTATGAATAGAGGAGTCGATTAAGCCCTGACCGTCTGTCCGTCTGTCCGTGTGTATGTTGAAATCAACTTTTTGAAGCCAACCGACATCGCTTGGACTCGGGTGAGGTATTAAAATATCAGAAATATTCGGGAGTAGATCGGTATTGAAAATCAGAAACATCGGTACATAAACAACTGAGATATGAGCAAAA